>CM050648.1:51339949-52598699 GCA_027574665.1 Rhynochetos jubatus
GTGTGTGCTGTCGTTCTACGGCAAGGTGCAGCGCGGTTTGCTGGTTAACATTCTGGATATCCAGGTTAGCATTGCCCTGAAAGATATTCAAAGCATTAGAGCGTTGTCATCCCAGCAATTCATCTACAGGCAAAGCAGTGAATTAGGACACCGAGTAAGAGACTGGATATGATTCCTAGTTTGGAGATTTGCGAGCAGGTGGTGTTAAATACTTTAATTATTCACTCTACAGATGTTGATGTGTTGAATCAAACTAGGTATAATTCTGTTCAGTCCCCCCGTACCGTTTGGCCACTGCAGTGATCTCAAAAGCAAGTCTGACCTTTAGAGTCCACCACATGCCCTTCCCTGCTCCATTGCTCCTGCCATGAGATTGCAGGCAGCAAGCAGCAAACTATTTTCACATCAGGTGGTTAACTGAAGTGCGACATTTAAATCCTCCTGAGGAAAGGGTCCTACCTGATGCACCAAAAGTTCAGCCACTTCTACATGATTATTGAGAGCTGCCAGATGCAAGGCAGTGTAACCATCATCTTTTTTCTCATCAACAATCCACGGTCGTGGTAACTTGGACAACAACACACGCATTGCACTGAAATAAATATGCAGAGATAGCATAAATGCATGTGTAAAGTATTTATTAAATGACAACAGAACAACAGTAAAACAATATTCATTCACAGAACTACAAAATAGTAGTAGCTAAAATATTTTTTTTTCCAAAAAGAGAAAGTGGGTGAAAAACTATACTGACAGTTACAAAGCATAATAATTTCATGTTCAGTTGCTTCTGAAGCATACAAACAAACCATTCAATGCCCAAAACAGAGTGTGGGAATCAGATTTTTTCAGAGGTAATGTTATCTAGCAGTACAAATTACCTTTAAAAAGTATTCACACAGATTATGAAACATAAATTGTTCTCCCAGAAAATCATTATAGCATCTTTTATTTAATTATTTAAATGAGCAAGTCCCACTACATTAGATTTCTTTTAAATCAGAGCTTTATAAACTGATGCCATTGGCTGCAACAGTTAAGACACCCAATTTCTGAGATAAAACTGGAGTAGTCCTATCAAGCACAGACAAATGCTGAAACTGCAAAGCAAGTTTTAGTGGAATACAGGAATATTCATAACAAATAGTGGCTGAGCATAACACACCACGGCAGTGTCTAGTACTCCACCCCGCTTCTGTGTGTGCTTACCAAGAGGCCTACCAAAGGAAGGGGATTTATTATCTTACATCCCAAATTCAAGGATGTGGAAAAGCAAACTAGAGTACCAAAGCAGACTAAAAGCCATGAAGTCCAAAGACTGCAGCGTTAACTGTATTATAACACAGCACCAGATAAACCGGCCAATCCTGTAGTCTCTCAGAAATATGCTTTTCTCAAGCTCATATGTCTTAAAGTTTTTGGAAGAGTAAGTAACCAAACCTAATTCCATTATGGTCTTATTTTTATAAACAGCACATGCAGCTCCCTTACAACAATTCTTCAGAGACAAACAGATAAACAGAAACTGCTAAACCCTGTGTCAGGAAACCTATAATCTGAACTTTCCTTACCGTTGAGGCAACATGCTATTTACAGGAGAAACAGAGCTTCCTCACAAAATTCAAACTTCAAAATCCAAGTAATACTAGCTAATGCAAGCGGAACCACTCAGTCACAGACTGCCTTGGCAAGGCAGACACTATAATTGAATTAAACAGATCTTCATTAACCACCTGATATTCAAAATGCGGTATCCCAATAAGCCTCAGGAATATCCTCATGAAATGAGTGTCTCAGCTTTTACTTAAAAATACCATCAGCAGATACCAACAAGCCGACTGTGCTGTAAATTAGTAACTGAGCTCCTAATTAATTCCAATCATGTTACCTTGAGCATCCACACCACTTAACTGCTATTTAACTTGACTCCTTTCTACACACTGCTTGCACACTGTCCTAACAGACTAGACTTAGGCACCTCCTCATGTTCTCCTGCTACTCCACTGAGCGTGTAGCCTCAGTCTCACACTCTCAATACACCGTTCTGGCAGTTGCAGGGTAACAGTCACTTTTACCCCCACACTCATAGTGTCCAAAGGAACCAAAACTAAGTAACTGCCTCTTCAGGCTGCAGGATCAACACAGCCCACTGGGAAACCCACTGCCAACTGCGACAGGGAGCATCCACAGCCAGGCTGCTCTGGAGGTTTGTCCTCCCAGAGGGGACACAAGCACTTGGCAAGGAACCAAATGCATTTTGTACTCTCAGTTATCCTGGTTCTTTTAGACTCCATTATTATCACAACTTTCTTGAGGTAAGCAGACAAATAAGTAACTGACCTCAACCTCTTAGGATTTTTTGTTTTCCTGGCAGGACTAACCTCACTTCCTCACAGTCCAAATCACTTAGCAAAAGTAAGTCAACACCACTTAACACACTGTGAATCACTGCTCAGCTTCTATTCCTAAAATCTTCTACAGCTCTGTCACGTGCTAGGAAAAAAATAAACCCAGCACATTTGGGAAAAAAAACCATAAACAAAAAATACAACATTGATTTTTTGGGATTCACTTATGCAGAAGTTTCCAAAATTAAGGATATAAATTAATGAAACACAAATTACCAAAGCTTCATGAATTGTGGCAAGAAAAGGAATATAAGTTGCATTGATAAACATCATTCATTTTGTAATGAAATGACGTATTTTTAAACCTAGGATATAAATAGGTCTCTGTTTCAAAACATCGTAACTGTTTCTAGCTGTCTCACAGGGAACAAATCTGGAGCACTGTGGCTTGGATCGCATCTGGACTGCCCTGTGCACCCAGGCACAGCATCATCAGCTCTTCAGAAAGCCAGGCTGATGTAGGGCACGCCGCAGAAGCACGCAGTAGCAGCAGCACAAGCAGCCAGTCTTTGTACAGCGGCTTCCCACAGGGCATCATGTCACATGAGCTCTTTACCTTCACCTGCCAGCCTCAGTGCTTCTAAAGACCCCACAAAGCTCTAGAGTGCCTGCTGTGGATCATGGCACAACACAAATCACTCGAACATGCCACATGACTGACAGAAGCAATATGACCGCTGTGAGTGACCAGTACAAAGTGGTGCAAAAACAACCGAAGAACAAACCCAGGGTCAAGACATTTTGTGGTACAACTGCAACTTGAGGAACACTATGGGAAGGCACCAACACCAAATGTGTCTCTCCAAATACAGCCAGTTTGCCTCCGAAGCTGCTCTAGTCACTAAACAGGGACCATCCTAACCAACTGGGATGATACTTCACATCCTTCCCTTCAATAAGGAAATAAGGAAACTGCCAACTCCACAGATAAATAACAAAATCAAAATTGAGGTACATTCACAAACTAACGGATGCACCAATAACTGAATCCACTTCAGAAACATTATTGTAGCCATTTCTTTAACACCTCCCATCTCTGAGAGAAAAGTAAGAAAGTAATTGATTTACTATTTTGTATGCTATGAAAAAATTCACTCATCCTAGTATTTGCAAGAGCTCTAGCCTTATCAGATTCTCTTTGGAATCTTTTCCTATTTAGTTTGCTGTGAAATACCAGGATGAATTTCAACTGTAAAATATTTGGGGATTAAGATTGCATCTTGCTTTGATACGAGATGCCTGCTACATTTCTGGATGCTTTTAAAATGCATTGTTCCTAGTGAAAACAAAACAAAACAAAACAAAACAAAAAAAAAACCACAAAAAAACAACAACAACAAAAACCAAAAGCCAGGAGGACCAACAAAACAAACAGCTAATAGATTTTTATCTACTTTTCACAGCAAAGCATCAGAGGGCCAGTAACTACTACTCAGTTTCTTCTGGCTATACAAGTTAGAGACCACATCTCTTCCAGACTGCTAAACTACTAGAGAGCAGGATGGAAAAACCATTTTATGGACATGACACCTTCAGATTCTGGAAGATATTAATATGCTACAAATGGCAAACTCTTAAGATGTTCAGTAGCTGCATCCTTCTTTTCATTAGCTGAGAGGTAATTTATTTCAGTGCGTAAGATCCTGTTTCTTCACACTGCAGCTTTGCTTCTTGCAGCTATTCGGCTGGATTCAGCTATTTGCAGGATTTTCTAGAGCTGCTGCCAAAATGTTGGCAACTTAGCTAAGTGGCTACCATTCAGAACAGTACGCGCAGGAACAGGCATGTTAATGAACTAATGTCACATGCCAGTTACACAGCAATTCTCGATTCACTTTTCCACACAAACTGTTAAAGAAGCAGCTGAGTTGTACTGCTCCATTTTCAGGGACACAACACAGGTGTGGTCCTGAAATCTTGCTTTCAACTTAAATATATTAAAACAGACCACAGACTACTTTCTCTGTAACTGTACTGAAAAGATTAAGAAATCAGGAAATCTAATGGTAACTACAACCATGAAATCAGCTGAAGGAAACTCTTCCGATTATCGTCTCCTGTGTATTCAACTACACAGATTACACAGCTGAGTAGCTTCAAAAGTTCTTAATAAAATGCTTAAAAACCTTATGAAAACGCTGAAAATATGTCATTGCTATGCTATTTAAAGATCATTACTAAAGCATTACTACTGAAAAAAATTGTAACAGGTAAGCTTTGGGATTTGTTGGTCTGCAGTATTTTCAGATTAGCAGGAAGCTGACAGTGGGCCTTTTTCAGCTGGATGATCTGTTACAAGTTCTTTAACCTGAAATTTTCTAGATGGGACAACAAAATAAAAGCTTCAGTGAACATTTTTGAGGAAGGTGTCTGTAAAGCTTTGAGGGCAGCAAGTAAACCAGTTCATATTTCATAGGAGCTAAACACCTGCTCAGTGAAAAAAGGAACAAGGAAGCACATGTGTGTATAGAGGGCTGCAATCAAGGTACCTGTTGCTTTCCCAGGCCCAGCTGTTGGGGCTACAGTGACTTAAAAAGCCCACCATAATTCACATCATTCATTCCCACAACATGACACACCAGGCTCTACCAGTTAGAAGTGATTTGGTAGAGGAACACCCATTTGTACTGTATTACATTTAAGTTGAGATATAGAAGAATAACAGCAAACACTGCTGCTGAATGCACCTTTAATTTCACCTTGCCACACGGTTTGGTGGGTTTTCTTTGGTTTTGTTTTCTGGGATTTTTTTTTTAAATTCCTGTTTTCAGAGAGTCTGGAACCATAGTTTAACGTATAGAGGATGTATTTAAATTACAAATAATACCAGAATGCGAATTCAACAGCATGAATTTTATACTTGCATTATAAAACGCATCACAAATTTGACTAATACATTATTTCATTTTTTAACCCCATACAGCAGTTGTTCCAACATCAGTTATGACCAGAAGTTTTAACATATGGTATATTAGCCATTACCAACCTACATATAAAATCTCTTGCCTTATGCAGTATTTTACTTACAGAATTTTTCCAGATGCTGATCAGCATTACCTGATAATGCCACATACAATAAAGGAGTTACTTGAAAAAACTACAAAAGTACTTGTAGCAAGATAAAACTAGCACCTCGTTGCACAGAAAACACTCCAGATTTAGCACGAACTGCAAAGGCATCCTTCTATCCTGTTTAGAAATACATACAAAGAAAAACTAGAGAAGATTCTCCGATACCAACTGCAGTTTGACTGCAGAATGCTTTAAATGGGGAAGATTGGGGGTTTGTAGGATTGCAATGGGATGGTTTTATTTGTTTGACCTTTTGGGGTTGGTTTGTTTTAAAGAGCAGATACTTAGTCATTAAAAAAAATAGAGGCTACTTCACTATCAGCATAAGCACATTTAACTTCAATGGCTACGGAAAAGCACAATCCCACTCTTGCCTGCAGTTCAGTTCCTGCACGATGTTGGCTCTACAGCCAGGTCACTGTATGGCGAGTGAAGCAACCTGCCAGACTCGATTTGGCGAGTTTGTTTTCAGACAGATCCACGAAATAATCCAACTTACCCTGCAATTTCAGAGTCACTAGGCGTGATAGGAATAAGGGAATGAAGCAGCTAGAGTTGCAGGGAGGGCAGACTGCCCTTTCCAGAAGCAAAGTCTTGGATCAGCATAAACTTATCAGGAATCATATCTCTAGGGGTTGTAATGAATCACTGCACTTTCTACTACAAGTTTCTCTACTCTCCCGCCATTCTTCTCCCTCGGGTCAACTTTGCACTGTCTCAGTGCGCCATGGTTTCATAACAGAAAATATTTTACAGCAATCATGGCTTGCAGTATTTCCCCACAACACACATCCCCTCTTGTCCACTTATTCCCACTCCTGGCACAGCTAACCCTGTTCACCTGTCTCTTATTACATCCTCCAACCACTGAAGGAAAACACCAGATTTAAAGACTTCCCATTGCAAAGTTTACTTTTAAGGCTGTGTAGTCCGACATGCATTTTTCAACACAATAGAAGCAAGACTACTTTTTACTAATCCCATTCTTGTCCTCTACTACCTCTGCTAAAAAAAACCACCACACCCCAAAAAGGGGTCCCAACACAGCACCTGAGGTCACCCCTTTTTGTTGGCTTATTTCTGACACAGAATAGTACTCTGAGCCTGCTCGCTGTGGAGCCAAAGAAATAGTTGTACCAACATAGTGCAAGACGTAACACAGGAGCAGGACAGTGCTATTTTTGGCAAGGATATGATCTTAAGAGCACGTCAGCACACAAGTTCAAGCCAAAGCAGTTCCCTGATCTGGTCTGCACCACACTTGCTGTGCAGTACAGGGCATTACACTGGAAGAACAAAGAAGGAAGTATCCCTTGGAAACAAGTCATAAATGATAGGTTAATACCTTAGACTGGTATTACCAAGCACACTGTATCTTGAAATTAGAGTTTAATATTTCATATCTGACCAATGGCTCAGTTGACTAAAGTTTAAGAAGGCAGGCTGTTTCCTTCTTTTTGCCTTTCAGATTTGCAAGTATCTCTTGGTATTTCAGTATACATGAACCTAAAGAAACAATGGGGTGTATAAACTTACATGGAATTCACAAAAACATATCCTGTATTAGGTGAGATCTCACATAACAATTTTGTCTTCAGTGCATGCTTATGAAATTGAAGAAATGAAAAAAGGTGACTTTTACCAGAAAGCTATGCTGCAACAGAAGATACAGCGTAGGCAGCTATCAAGCACAGGACAAAGTCAACACAAAAAGAGGAAGCAATGGAAGTATAATAAAAGCTCAGCCTGAAAAAGAGAAGGCTCCAAGGAGACCTTATAGCACCTTCCAGTACCTGAAGGGGACGACAAGGAAGCTGGGGGGGAACTTTGTACAAGGGCCTGTAGTGACAGGACAAGGGGTAATGGCTTTAAACAGAAAGCGGGGAGATTTAGATTGGATATCAGGAAGAAATTCTTCCCAGAGAGGGTGGTGAGGCACTGGCACAGGTTGCCCAGAGAAGCTGTGGGTGCCCCATCCCTGGCAGTGTTCAAGGCCAGGCTGGATGAGGCTTTGAGCAACCTGGTCTAGTGGAGGGTGTCCCTGCCCATGGCAGGGGGGTTGGGACTAGATGGTCTTTAAGGTCCCTTCCAACCCAAACCATTCTGTGATTCTACAAAGCCAAGACAGTGGTCCTTTCAGGACTTTGCAATTCACACTCTACCCTACAGTACTGAACTTCAATGTATTAGTAACTACTGCTTATGCCAGTATCACTTGAGATGACATTTTCATTTAGTAAGTTTAACTTTAGATTGAGAAATTTTCAGCTTTTTCCACTCTTCTTGCTCCTGAGCAACATAAATAATTTTGTCTGAAAAATATAGAGAAAGCCCTGAAATACTTGGCTTCTTGAGTGTCACATTTAAATGGCTAGATTTCGGGTACTTCATTCTTTTCTGAAGAAAATACTGCACGTACTCCCTATGAATGAGAAACTCCCCTTTTCGCATCCCGAATGTGTAGGGACTGGTCTTGTTACAGACCAATTCCGTGCAGACGAAAGCCGTGCCAGCGCCGGGTACCCATCGCTCCCTATCTGCGAGCACTCCCCGCCGTGCAACGCGCAGGGCTGCCTTCCTCCCCCCACACCCTCGCCAGCCTTTCTAAGTATAGTGCCAGCCTCCCCAGGGTTTACCAGCAGCAGCGCAGGCTCGCCGGGAGCCGGGCAACCCAAGTGGAAAGGCGAGAGCGCGCTTTATTTGGCAGTGCTACCACCACCCGGGGCCGGCGGGGCTGAGCGGCCGCGGAGTGCAGGCGGCGCAATCGAGCGGCGGAGCGGCGGATGGAGGCTCCCGCCGCTGCCGGGATCGGCGATCGACAGCCGAGAGACTATTTTTTGCAATGGTTGACTAAATATGGTCAGGGAAGAGAGAGGCACAGGAGAGCCTGTTTGCCTGGGAGTGCGTGTTTCAAATGCTTAGCTGCCTATAAAGCCGTAAGAGTTTTGCTCGTGCCCTCCGAGTGGGAAATACGGCGTGGTGCCTCCTGTATGGGTGCGTGCGGCAGCCCTGACCTCGCCAGCAGGCTTGACCTCGGGGGATGGAAAGTGGCTTCACCACAGACCTGCCTACGGTTAAGCCTGGAAACATAACCTCAAGCAAGAAAAGATGCAGTGCAATATCTAAGGAACTAGAAGAAACCAATATTTGCCGGGGGAGGGGGGAGACGATCACGCTTTTTTTGGTGCCTTTTGTTTTTTGGGTTTGGGTGTCCCCCCCCCCACTTTGGAAGCAACTCCAACTTTCGGGGGCTTGATTTTGGGTTTTTTTTGTTGGGTTTTTGTTTTTCTCTTTGCCTGTGATTATTTTCATCTGAGAGTGGGCTAAATCTCACCTTCCCTTGGCTTCCTAGCATCTATCCTTGGAGTCTTAACTCTCAGTCCAGCAGACATAAGGTATAATTTCTATACAACATCATCCGTATTTTGGCATTCCAAGAAAGGCAGCAGGTGCCAATTAGGCACCCGTCTTCATGCCTTTTTTTTTTTTTTGCCCCCCTTTTTAAGTTTTATCTATTTAAGGTGGTGAGGTACTGTAATCACCGACATTCGCCCCCCCCCTCGCCTCCCCCTTCCCATGTACCGAAGAGCTGATTCAGCGAATAGAGTGAGCGAGCACTCAGGATGAGATGGCTGCTGCTGATGTGTCTCTAGGTCATTACCTCTCTTCCAACTGCAAATGCTGCATGACACTAAGCGTACAGGTAATAGAACATCAGGAGACCTGCATTATTCTGCACGTTTAAAGGATGCCTATGACTTTCTGCATGTATAACTTATTTACTAGAATGCGGGGGTTTTTTATTGTTATATATTAATCCCTCTACTCTGGGAACAGCTTGATTTTGAGTGTGTTAAAGTACAAAGCATTCGTAGTGTAAAAAGCAGGTTGAGAGGAAAAAAAAACCCAACCATTAGTCCATATTTCATAGCAAAAAAACCCCCAACTTGCTTGGTAGGCAGAATTCTTTTTAAAGAAGATAAACTCAAAAATTGCAATGCCACTAACTGATTGTTCCTTTCAGTGAAATCTATTCTTAGCTTCCTATGCACAACTAAAAAAATACAACTTTAAAAACAAAATCTCATGATCACTGTGGTAGTGCAATGCTGAGTTCTCAAGTAGGTCTAAGCAAAATTTTCAAGGTGCTTTATCTCAGATGTACATGAAAATAACCTACTTAAAAACTGGAATGTGACTGCTGTGATTCTAATGCTGCATTGCTGTTTCTCCTTGTAGTACTGTGCTAGCTACTGCTACACTCTGATTTGCTCTCTATCAGCTGCACTACGTTTTTGTCATGAGCTGCAGAAATTCTTACTTCCTCTGCTCCTGGCTTTCCTTACGACTATTACATTTACTAATTGTTAAACTTATTTGAATTTACCTTCTAATGCTGTAAAGACAAAGCTTACTCTTTACTGTAACTCCAATCAACTCCTGAAATACAAATTAAGCAGCCATAAGCTGTATCTGACGGCCCCTCAGAAGTCAAACCCGTACTGTACATCAAATATTTAACTACCATTCCAAATCAAGGCGCAGAGTCTGACGAAACAGGGTTAAACTTGGGGTTTCTTTGAGGTTTGGTTTTTTTAGTTGTCATAAACAGTTCAAGTGTGGACAAGATTTTGACTGAAGCAGGTGAGTGCCGATTTTTAAAAACGAGAAAAGCTGTTTTCAGAAGTGTTGAATAGGTATTAGCTTTCACATGTGACCTTCGGCCTAACAATCCAAATCCTGTCACAGCAGTTAGAGGTTGTTTTCTTAATTCAATGTCATCATCTTTACAATAAGCAGGATCACCCGTGGCATGTGCAATTTTTCTTTTTAAACCACTCTGAACTACAGTGGAAATAAGTAGAAACCTGCAAAGAGTTTGCAGAATACTGAAGGGGATGCAAAAAGCATGGAAGGGGACTGGGGAGGGTAGGAAATTATGTTTGTAACTGCCATATTAGACGCGTCTATACTTCTCTTCAGGACACTAGATGCAAACCGTAACACCAGCACGGAAATCTGTGAGAAGACCTGGGAGGAAGCTGAAGTTTTTACAGTGGAATACAACTACAACTCCAAGAAGAGACACTGCAAAGCTACCAGCGATTCAAGTCTCCACACAAACGTGGTCACCCAGAACAAAGAGCAAGAGGCTGCAAAAACCTGGAAAAGCACTCCTAATGTCCATGCCATCCCAGAATAATGAATTATAACCAGCTTTTAAGCCACTGTGCAGGTAAATTACGTTGCAAAGTTCAGTTACAACAGTAAGTTTATTTTCTACCATTAGTTAATCATAACATTGCTCTTCCAAAGAATTGTCAGCCTGAATTTTACCTAATGACAGCAATGGAAAGCAGCTACATACTTTTCAGGTTCATCTGACAGGTAGTCGAGCAACTCTATGTGTACCTGCTCAGAGTACATACTTCTTTATGTACCCATATGAACATACAATGCTATGGAATGTAAAGAAGTATGTATTTTTGGCAGGCACAGAACAACCAGTAAGAGGAAACTAAACAGCTGTTGGAAGAAACAGGTTTCCCTCTTGTTTGAATGACATTCATGTGACAAATTAACTTGCTAAGGGTCAGCTGGTATTGCCAAAATAACTCCTACTTGTTAGCAGCAAATCACAAAACATTAAATTAAGTGACTGTAAAAGTGGGTAGAAAGAATTGTTCACAGCTGATAAGCAGAACATTAGTTGTAAACAAAGAATTGGAAACAAGGCTAGAAATGAACCCTTGAAATCCACTAATTAAGATTGCAGCATAGCTGCAAAATTTATCACCACCAGTACTCCTCCCTTAATAGATCCTAACCTGTTCTTTAAAGGCTGATTATCAAAACAGATCATTAAAAACAAGCCATTGTTTTATTAATCACAGCCAGTTCTGTGTATGTCAGATAGCAGTATTTCAGTTTCATCTACCACAGAATATTTGACCTACAGGCTGCAACTAGAGCACAAGTAAAAACAGCTAAGAAATTAAGACTGATTTAGAGAAAAGGGTAGCCAAAATAATTGAGTATATGAGACTTAAGTTAGAATTTTCTCTAAATCAGCACTTACTATGCTCACTGAGCTCTTCGATACAAAGTGCAGTGTCAGTATTATGCACAGAAAGTGACAATACAGAGATTTCTAGGCCACAGTTGCTAGTCAGCAGATTAAAGCTATTGACAGATTCCTAAATGAAAACAAAAGTGACAACTGCAACCTACAAGGTAAGTTACCTTAAATGCTATTTTCAAATAAGATAAATTTATTTTAAATCCAAATCTAAGAAAATTGGCCATGAAAATATGACTTTGCAGCATCCACAAAATTATAGGAACTACACAAGAAATAACCCTGCAACAGTTTCAAGTTCTAAAAGCAGTTATTACAACATATTTGTGCGTACCATCCCTGAGTAAAATGCTTAATATCATATTCAGGAATAAGCAAAAATGAGGAAAGATCTCCCAGCTCATCAACCCAGCCATTCCTGTTCATGACAGAAGCCTTCTAAAAGCAGTTACTAAACACAATACGTCCACGATAAGTAAGCCCATTTGGCCCAGATTAAAGATTACAACTCTACCCTTAGTAAAACATCTGGGAGAAAACAAAAAATTTAAAAAGCAATGCACCATTTTTAGATGCAGAATGTTATTTTTAAATGCTCACATAATTCTCAAGTAGTTAATAGTATACACAGCCTGCTATTTTTATTACCTGAAACTACAGAATAACATACGTAAAGAAGAAACATCTTATCAGAACCATTTGCTTAAGTAAAACATTAATATTTGTTTTAAAGCTCTTACAAGCAGATATTTTGGCATGAAGACTACAGTATCTTAACATCTAAATTAAAACCTGGTTTATAGTGGGAAACAAATCAAATTGTAGTAGCTCTTCTAAATGGAGCGATGCTACTGAACTTGATCAGGCTCACAGAAGCCATTTGGTATTACCAACAGCTTTACTGAGGGTTTAATTGCTAAGCATTTACTTCTTTTCCTAAAGAGTTCCCGCCCTCACCAACTAATTTGGCTTCCACTATGTAATCAGACCAACTTTTTAACAGCTTAAATTTATTTTGAAAGGTTTTTGGTAACAATACATCACATTGTGTTCCTTCGTTCTTGTCTTCTTTGTATAACATTGCAATGCTATTCCGAAACAAAATGACAGTTCGGAGTGATACAGAAGTTATAATTATATGTTGACATTGCTTCCTGCTAGTTCATGTTAGCATATCTCTAAGAATACATATCCAGTCACTCTAAAATGTCACATCCATCACTCAGATCAGCTGTTCAGTTTTAACTGAGCACACGCTGAACTTTGGGCATCTGCTGACACAGTTGTAACTCAAACATTTCAACTGTGTGACTGACAGGGATAACAGATGCTGACATTATCAAATGCTACACGGCTTTTTTTTCCACAGCCGTTTTTTGTCCCGATATGGCCAGTACATGAAACTGTATGGCCATCCAAAAGCGCACTTGAGCAGCTGTATCTGTAAAACAGTTCCTGTATAACCGGTAAAAATAGAAACTAATTTTATAGCCATCTTTAATGCTTAAGTCCAAGTGACACACCTGCTATGTTTCTATTAGGATACACGCTGTTGGGAATATATTTACATAAATCTTCTCACCAGCATCAGGCTATGCAACAAACAGATGTAGACTATACTCGACATACTCATTACTAGTGAATGGCTTGAACTAAGGTGGCCCCCTACTTCCCACTGCAGTCAAAGCTCAAAAAGAATTCAGCACACAACATAAGAAAAGCTACGTAAGCATGCACGAATGTATTAAGGACCATAATTTAGGAGAAACCAGATGTAACCCCAGATCATTCTTTAAAAGCTGTATTTTTCTGGCATTCAACGTTAACATGTACGATCAGGGTAAAAAAAAAAATTGTATCATGCTATATTATATAATCATTCCTAAAAAGTTAATGCTAACCAGAGATACAGTAATGGAATTGAAAGCACTTGACATTTATACTTGTGCTAACCAACTACAGCGTTAAAACAGCTGCAAAAGGGAATCTGCCAGAAAGTGAATGCGGGGGGAGGACGGGGAGGGGAGAAAACCGAAACCTTCTTCCCTGGTAAAGTTTAACATAGTAAGGACAGGCAGCTCTACATAAGTAGAAATTGTAAGACTGCAATTTCTGGTCACTACTCTAGAATTTCTTGATTGCAGACAAAAAAGTTTAAACTGTAAGTGTAATTTTATTTAGGACTCATCCAGAGAGCCTCGAGGAATTACCCAAGGAAGGAACAAATCTGGATAACATACAGGCCTTTCTGGTACACAGCTTTCCATTTTGCCGTCTCCAAGCTAGTGAAGGAATTTAAATTTGCATTGACTAGAAACTAAACACGTAACACAGAAGACAGACATGTTCCTTGTGAACTGTTCATGTACTTAAAAATGTGTTACTGTAAGTTTCCTGCACTCCAATGCTTTGCTAAAGCTGGTAAAATGGAACCAAATCACCTCTTCAATGGATTTGGTCCCCTTCAACCAGCTGTAGCTATGCATTGATCACTACAGGATTTATCATATTTTTAAAATGGGTCACTAAGTCTGCTGAGAGTAATTATGCGGTCCTCTCTGCAGCTGAGTTCAATTATTCTAGGCAGCTTGAAGGTGGAAGGTAACAAGGAGTATAGCAAATTCTGTATTCCAAAATTTCAAGGTTGTATCTGTAAATAAACAGCTACTGGTTTTTAATATTCTGTCGAAAAGTGATCTTTTACAACATTAATAAAGATAGGTAAACAGTGAAATAAACACATTTTTCCAATGATTCATGGTCTCTTGTATTTTTCCTCAAGTACGTTGCCCTTTGTAGTAGAACTGACAAAAACCACTAAGCAAAAGGAAGCAATCATGAACAGTATTGGTAATAGAGGGCAGGTCTACTTGCTGGGCAACCCTCTTCTCCTTCCACGCAACTCCCTTTTTTTTTATTTTACTAATTGCACAAGGGAGGAAACTCCACAGGGTAGGAACTGTATTTGCCATCTTGTACATGCTGGGCATATTATTTACTATTTAAAGGTAATACATTTGTCACTGACCCCAAGAGCTACAGGCTAATCTGCCATCTAATTATAGGTCTGCTCATGGAGGTTATATTCTTTCTTCAAACCAACTTGAACAGAAGTATTCTTTCAAAGCATTTTCTGACATAATACTTGAATAAGAGGTTTTAGGAGCCTGCTTTTCTTGCACTCGCTTCAACCTACACCTACTGTACGAAATGCGAATATGAAGCAGAAAAAAAAAATCACTTTTACGGGTTTAGAAAATAACCACACAACTCTGATCACCACCCAACTTGTTTCTGTGAGGACCTGCAAGACAATATGGCACAAAAGGCAAGACACTCATTAACGCTAAGTACAGATGAGAAACCTCACCTCTCAAATATATCACTAAAACCAGTTAAAATTCCACTGCCAACTTCAAATCACCTGCAAGACTAAAAATGAGAACTACACTAAAGACAAACATGGGGGAAACGTATAATTCCATTTTAAACCACAATCTCCTACTTGCTAGTTTATAAGCACAAAAATGAGTTACTCTCTGCTACTGGACAGCAATATGTGAAGTCTGCATCTCACCCCAAAATCTTTTTTTTTTTGATGTAAAGTCCAACAAAATTTATTGCTCTGAAGAACAAGCTGTACACATGAGCAAAGTCAGGTCATCTCTAAAAGCAGCCTCTGTTTAAGATGTTAGCTGCAGTGCGAATAAAGCCCTCTTCACAAGATACAATGCAAATCTAAAACTAACTGGGGCAACGGATATAAAATACGCCTACACTTCACAGTCATGTCTTCAGATCAAAAAATCTGAAGTCACAGGTATGCGAACAGATCAAACATAACCAAGAATTGGTAACATGGAAAAAATAACCAATCTGTACAGCCTTCTCAAATTTTACTCTCCTTTTTTCTGTCTCAGAAAGCTCGTTAACACTGAAAAGCCAAAGTCTGCCAAGCTTTGAGGTTCGCAGCACTTAAAGTCCAAAATAAATCCACTTCTAATATGACTGACTCAGTTAAAAATCACAAACAAGAAACCATGTATTAAAATCTTAACTTCTCCACACTTGATTTCTAATTTCTTTTTGGCTCTATCTCCCATGCACAAGTTCACAGCTACCTGTAACATAAACTGAGTGACATCCCATCTACATTTCGACATTATACATTAGCATGAAAACGACAAGTTTTGTTTCTATACCAATTCACAAGGTGTGAATTGAAACAAATTCTTAAAAGGAGAAGTAGTCTGCTAATAATAGGATGCTCCCCAAAACACACTGTACCTTTACTTCTGGAAAACACTGCCACACTGTCATGGAAGATTAAGTGCTTAGAAACATCAAAGCTATTTCACACTAATTGCTGTCTTTCACACAATATTTATATAATATTTAAATGTCTACAACAGAATATAAATATTAATTTTCATACAAAGTATGAAAAAACTTTCAAATGTTCTCCTCAGCTCAGTTTGTGTGTCTTTTTTTTTCCTTGGAGATCTATCTCCCTACTGTTAAAGGTCAGAACTCCAGCAAGAAGCAGAATAGGTTTACCACTGAAAATTAAATTGGCCCTAAATACCTATTTTACATCAACTGCAAAACATTCTATAGAAATCTAGTTCACTTTATTGTAGTATCCATACACTTAACACAAGCATTTATTTTATTACCCATACCTAGGAAGATGGTTGTAGGCTTTAACAATACTTATAAAAATAAAATACTATATACATATGTGTAGATATATACACACATGCATACATGCTTATATACACATATTCATATATGTTTAACTTTTATGAATAACATTTATTTACATATTTATGTTTGACCTTAAGGGGAATTTAATTTACTGTATTCCGTATAAGGCACCATAGCTTGAAGCCACAAAAGCTCCAGTTTAGGTGGAGCAGAAAAAAAACTTGGATTAGGAAAGACAGGTCCTTAAGTAAGGTTTAAAGCAGAATATATTATGTACTGCTTGTGACCCATACCAGCTACAAGCTAAAGTTCAGGTGGTTATTTTTAACAGTGTTTTAAATAGCCTGTGCTTAGTGCACTTAACAGATTAGTAATATCCATTGTTCTGTATCAGATGATAAAAATAAAACAGCAAATATAAACCCTTTGGTTTCATTCAGAAAGAGGCCGGTGGTAGAACTACAGAATCAACAATGAAATAAATGGCCATCACTAAAATCTTAAGAATATGAAAGTTAAATCCTAAATGAATCATATGATTACAACTAATTTTGGCCAGGACAAAAAAAATCATAATAGATTTCTTTTGCTTTCATTTTCATTAATTTATTTTCATTAATTTCTAATGCTCTGAACAAATGAAATTACTACTTCTATACTGGAGGCAAGATTCTCTTTTTACATGCTTCAGAAGTGCTCAGGTGTAACTGCAACAAGAAAGTAGATATCTAACAGCTTTAGATATTTAACTGTTCTAGTGGCAAGCGAAAACCCAGGTATGGAGGGAACCGACACAGGGTTCAAATCACTAACACTGGAAAATTTTCCTTACTCTTGCAGTAAAAGCTTTTCTAAAGGAGAGGGAATTTGTGAAAAATTGCACTATGCCTCACATTCTATCAACTGTCAAAGTGACCCAGTCTGAACTACGATCTCAATCCCTCCATCAAAGAAAAAGCCTGCAGCTTCTAAAACATTTATCCACAGAAAAATCTTCAGCATCCCAAAGAAGAGCTTTTTTTTTTTCCACATGCACTTTCCCTGCCTCTCGTATTGAGATCACGAGCACACAAACCAGCTACCAACAGGAGCCTAAGGAAAGCACTGCAGAACAAAACACAAACAAAACACGCCATCTGGGTAACTGGAGACAGGAAACAGCACTCCTGGCTAAAGCTGGCTGTTGGGCCAATTCTCCATATTTACATAACATGTACAAGTTACCAAGTCAGACTTGAAAGAATTGTCTCCTGAATGCCAAAAATAAGCTCTCTTCACAAGGTCCTTGGCATGTTCTCTTACAGACCTTTTACAAGCATTGTAGAAAACTGTAAACACATTTATGGTTCCTATCAACACTTCCAACCACTACTTTTACTTTGTGACATGTGATTCCATTCCATATATGTATACAAACACTATCTGTCTTGATAGCTATGTTTTAAGAGACTACCCCAGATTTTGTTCCCATACTTTTAATACAGCCTTATTTGTCCAGTTTCACTCAACTTAAAAGTAGCAGAATTTAGTAAAGTTATACAATACACATTTATTTCATGTAAGCTATACCAAATTCTCCACTACACAATTAACAGATATTATAGAAGTCTAGCTAGATTGACAGCTCTGAAGAATACATTCATCCACAACATCATAAGCAACCAGCAACACAGCAAGGTCTCCATGACGTTCTGTCTATGCAATGTAGTTTTTGAAAGCTATCTCAGCTGAAGACTGAACGTGCAATGGCAAAATTTTAAAGTATGATACTTCCCAGGCATTTAGAGTTACATGAATACAGCATTAAACTGCACAGACCCATATCTTCATGCTAATAATGGCTTCCCAAGTGCTGGAAAGATGCATACCTAAGCAACATCAAAATTTAAGAAATATAATTACATGCATGTTTAAGATTCTTTCGGAAGAATACCATAATTCTACCCTCCCCTGTACTTATCTTCCTTTAGCACACGATAAAATAATTAAAGCAAATCTTACCTAGGATTTCCTCTTAGTGCAGCGTGGTGAAGCGCATTAAACCCATTGTTGTTGGTGATAGTAACATCTGCTCCAGCTTCTAACAATACAGCAAGGATGTCATCACGCTTTTTACTTATTGCATCATGAAGTGGAGTGTCACCCTCAGAATCCTAAAACCAGAAACAGCTTACATCAGTTTTTGCATGCATTCACATTAAAGAAAAAAGACTTAAGTACCACAAGGAAAACTGACCACACAACCACAAAACAGCTCTTCAGACTATGAAGTGGTGTTATACTGCAGAGTTCAGAGCAAGCTGCTTCTGATCTTGCGCTGGTTTTACAAATGCAGTGGGTAACCCTACCTAGGACTCCGGTATTCTACTCTTAACACTGATACCAGAACTCCAACCCTGAGCTCAAGCATGCCTTGCACCTGATAGTACTGACAACGCTGGTGTAGACATAAGGTTCTCCATGTCTCATACCGAGATGGAGCTGATGCCCAAGTTACAATTTATGAGTCATAGAAGAACAGCAAGAAAAACTAACACAACAGAGAGAAGATCAGTCAGGCAGGAGGACGTAGGGAATTTTGAGTAATGAATAGTGAGATTGAGTCAGCAATTAAGCATGTAAAAGACAATACCAATAAGACAGTGTGCAATAAAAGCATGAGCAAATCAAAAGAAAATGCAGTCCAAGTAATCAGCTTAGGCACATCTGTTGTTTTAACTGAAGCAGATCATTTTCCATTAAGCAAAGGCCGATGTCATAAGCAATATTAAACTTTTAAAGTTGTTATGGCTAATACCAGATTACATTACACAAGGTACAGGAAAATATTTCAGTGCATAATTGAACAGGCGAAGAATTTATATTTTTAGCTTGACATTATTTGTCAAATATCCCAAATAAGGGAAAAATACTTTTTATTCCTAGAAGCATTTTGTACATTACTTATTCAAGGACCCAAATGGTTGGGCTGAAAAGGAATGTCCTGGACCAAACAGTGAGAAAACACATCCATTTAAGCATATTTGCTGCTATACAGACAAACTCTCTAGTTTTATACTTCCAGTAAAATTCTAACACCATGGAAGTCAGGAAGTTTGTTACTGACACTGACTCAACTGCAAACTGACTAACACAGGCACTGAACATTTTAGCAATACACTAATATGAAAACAAATCCTTACAATCTTTACAGTGAGAATCAAAAACTGCCAAACAGAATGTGCCAGAAAATGGAACCACTTGACCAGTGTGTAAACAGTAAATTCAGGAAATATGATCAATTAAACCAAATAAAAGTGTCATAGTTTAGTTTTGGCAGACTAAAATATGTTTCTTCATACACAGTGAATTGGCTTGAACAGTAGAGTGTTGGCCAGTAAAATTCCAGTCATGCCTCAGTTTGAGTCCCCTGTGCTCTCATCCACCAAATCAATTGCCTGCTCACACTTGCTCATCAGAGTTCCTCAGCACACACGCAGGGTATGGAAGTTCATTATTTTCAATGACAATTACATATTTCAGATGGAGTCTCATAGCACCATTCCAGTGATTTTTTCAACCCAGACAGGCTTCTGGGAAGTCAGACACATCTATTTTGGCTACCCATGTATCACACCTCATTGTATCAGACAGTCACCCTTCACTGGCTCAACTCAGACTCCTCATTATATCTACTGTGCAAGAGATACTAAACAGGGTAAGGGTAGATGTTAGCTGACTAACAGCTCGACCTCAGCAAGAGCAAGGCAGTACCTATAAAGCCACATGGAAGCAGATAAATAAGCAATCACTATATTCACTGATTTCAAGGAAGTTTGCTCATCTTTTCTTACGTGGATACACAGCTTCAAAGAAATCACTGATTACTGACCTGGCAAAACAAGGAGGTAAGTGTGCTGTTACTACGTATCGTGATTTGCCCAGGATGTTACAACTTTTTCTTTCTGTTGCAAACCTCTTCAAACTTACCCATTCTGGTTTCACTCATGCACTGGATGCCTGCTTATTTAACAGCAGATTTCTACTCCACCATCTCAACAGGAGTTTGCACTCATAAATCACAGCTTCCATCACACTCATTAAAGACAAACTCTCTGTGAAATTATGATGCTTGAGGCCCTATGCATGAGGGCTTTTTAGATAAGAAGTTGAAGATTTAAAAAAGAATCTGGCTAATATTTCTGTCAGTGATAGGCCAGTTGTGAAAAAAAAAAAAGTTTCTCTTAACAAAATACTCCAGTGTCATCAGCCAAATAATGCAAAGCTGTAGCTTGCAGAGGGAGCTGTGGATTTGATAGATGAGGAATTAATCTGGAGAGAAAGTTAGTAATTATAGATAACTACAGCCTATGAAAATACTGATTAACATCAACTGTCCAGAATAAATCAGGTGTCTATATAGCTGTCAAAAAAAATAAATTTAACAGCATTTTTATTGCAGCTGATCACATGTTGGGTCAGACGTTCGGACAGAACTTCACAAGGTCTCTTCCTTTCAATCCCATTTTCCATAATTCTTCTATCACCTACATAGAGCAAACCAAAGTTCAGTAGCTAAGAAGTGAATCTGTATTAATATCTACTTCACCTGGAGACTAGGGTGGCAGCCAAAGTCCAGTAAAGTCTTCACAACTTGCAGATGACCTTTGTTGACAGCAATATGAAGCGGAGTCTGCCTGCGTTTGTTGCGGGCATTCAAATCTGCACTGCCTCGGTGCAAAACCTCTATCACAGCACCCTCATCACCAAAGGCTGCATGATGGACGGCCCTGTCTCCATCCTTATCCTAAAGCAGAAATATTAATTTGAACCAGTATATTCCACATTTCCTTTGCATTTAAACAAGAAGTTTAAACTGAATAATTGCACATATTTGAGTTCTTTAAAGAGAAAGAAAAATTTGACAACCATGATACCATTCAAATATCTAATTAAAACAGTTGCTCAAACCACAGCAAGAGAGGATGAAGAGTCTGTTCATATAAAAACATACATATTCTATGATATATGATAGTCTATACTGTATAAACTATTGCCCTAAACATCTGTGTGATGTGTTCATCCGAAACTCAAAAGGATTCATTTGGGTTTCTACTACATATCAGCCACTGTCAAAAAAATAAAAACAATGACCCCACAGCCAAAATCCAACCCCACAAACCCAAGGAACGTTACACTCAGTAACCCATAACCAGGAAAGGTTACAGATTCCAAGTCATTGTATAAGGCAAGAGAATTGCCTTGTTCATATAGTTAAGCTAATATTAATTAGGGTTTATTACATGCATCTTAGTTTTCAGCTAATAAACCTTTTCCAAAAGTAATTTGTGATTGATGCTGAAATTAATCAGAAGTTCTGATTCTGTGATGATGATTCACATCACTAAAGCTGTGATTAGATTCAGTTTGTTTCAGTTTCACTCAAACTGAGAATTAAGGTATGAAAGTAAAATGTGTCAGTTTGGGTTATTTGTCAGTTAATGGGACTGTTAGTTATAGTGTTAGAGTGGACTGTACTACATGAAACATTTTAAAATATTAATCAAGTGATTTCAACCATCAATGACAGTATACAAAAGCTACAAGGAAAATGGAGTGAATATAACAGGTTTCAGTGAAATAGTAAATTCCATAAGCTAGTTTCTAACTAACTTTTTGTGCACAGTAGAATATTGCTATGCATTTGTAGGATTTCATTTTGACAACAGAAAAATACTAAAAAATGTAAGAAAGAGATAAAATCAGGACTGATCAAGGGTGCACTGAATGTCTCTGCTTGGTAAGCTCCATTTCTCTTATCAATTTGCTTCTCCTTCAGCAATGTGTTTCAAAAGTAATTTTTATTTTGTGTAACACATTTCTAATATATCTTACCTCAGTGCAAAATTTAATAGCTCTTTGCATAAACTGTTTTTGCACAATTGCAAGATAATGAGACTAGTTACAGCATTTAAAAAACAATGGAAAGACGTATCTGGTAATTATCAAATACAACTTTTTTTGAAATATGAATAGAGTTTTCAAAATGGTCAGGGCTCTGAACCACAGCTTCAACAGCTTTTCGAAACAAAGTATTTTTATGCCTTCCAAATCAACTCATGCTACAAAATTGTCTTCTAAGATAGCAGGATTCCTTCTCAGGCCCATTAACATAAACAGTCAAAGGAAGCCAAAGCTTGCCCATTTGGAAGGGGAAGGGATCAGAAAGGGGAACCTTCTCTGTATTTCTCATCTGGTTATGAAGATCATTATGATCTTCTTAAGTTAAACTTATCAAGAGCATGACAGCAGCGTTAAACTGCTACAACATTTATATTTACAGAGCCCTTTGTTTCACAGGTATGCAGTAATTTGTCTTTTCATATTTGCAGTCTGCAAAGTACACCGATACTTACCGATGAAACCCCATATAATTTATTAAATGTCTTCCAATATTAACACATTTCAATTTTGAGACGCAAACCCCTGATTTTATAACGTTTTTCATGTACAGAATTCCTACTTGAATGAGCAGAGGACCAAGAAAACTCAGGATCAAAACAAATGTCAAGAGCTAAATCCCACTGTGTAGTTTCTACACAATAGCCTATTAATATACCTAGAAAAAGCTATGAATTAAGCAACCACCCTAAGATTTATATTTAGATATACTAAAAGCACTATATTTCTAAACATGCCAACAGCATAAAACTCAGTACCACCAATCTAGTAATTAATACCCTTTAATTTCTGCAGACTAGAAGGTTAGATATTTTTACTGTGTAATATCTACATCAGGCTTTTTGAGCTCTGTTAGTAACAAATTGTTTTCTGACTAAACAGAGACCACTTGTACTCTCCATAAAGCTGTCGGAGACATAAGCACAGGGGAGACAGTCAATAAGGGCACCCCCAGAAAATGTCATCACGGATGTATACACTCTGCAGCAGTGACCGTAAATGTAAATATATCCAACTTAGCTATAAAGCATGCAAAGTAAGGATTTTTATCCACTGCTTTCATGCCACAGACCACAACAGTGAAGTAAACAAACTATATTTTTGCTCTTTGCAGAACAGGATGGCTTTGCTGCATCTTCACATCACTAATTTATAGACAGCTGACACTGATTATACAATTGCATTAATTATTACAACATTAATCACATATAATTAGATTAATGATTGTATGTTTCAGGCTTTAAACAATCTTCACTTAAACAACTCAAAGTTACATGGAAAAGGCTTGAAAATTCAAATAAAATCCCTGGAAATATTTTTTCATTGTTAACATTACAATACTCCCAAAGCCTGAGCAAACAACCCTGCTGCTAGCTGATTACCAGGTGTATTATCCTGAAGCTGTGTAAGCAGTGCTGCTTCTTCCCTCTCTAATGCTTTTAACCCTTCCTCATACCAGAAGAAAATATCTGCCCATCACTTGATTAACATAGCACAAGTGAAAAGCAGCTTAGTCAAGTGTGTAACAGTATGGCTGTGTACTACAGTGTAAGCTCTACTTCTGAAGTGAAGCTACTTCACAGAAATCAGACCACAGCAAATATGTACTGCATCAAATACAAGCCATCTTTACCATTTAGCAGAAAACCTTTCTAAAGTAATGCTGGATCTGCGAACATAAAAATAATTTTAGTTCCAAGGATTACATCATTGCTTCATTAACATATTATAACTTCTGTATATCAAATATAATATAAAGCTAAATGCCCAAGCATACGAAGTTACTTTTCTGTTATGCAAACAATGACTGGGCACAAAAGTAACTTCTAAGAATTCTATTAGGCTTTCATTTACATTCACAGTAAGACAAATTTGACAGATCCTTCTCATGCTTTCCAAGAGCAAAATGCCAATATCACAGTATGCTGGATAGATCATTTTCTCACCAACAATAATTTTTAAAAAACTAAACAAAAAGAAATCCTTCTATTTGGGGTGAAGTTAAAAACAAAACAACCCCACACTGAAAAACTGGAAGCAGAGTTGGCTGTTCCTACCCAAAGATATTATTACTTTCTGCTCAAACTTGCTGTAGTTAAGAATAAAAAACTTCCACCTAACAGAACACTGGTTGTCTTCAAGGCCAGGCTGGATGAGGCTTTGAGCAACCTGGTCTAGTGGAGGGTGTCCCTGCCCATGGCAGGGGGTTGGAACTGGATGGCCTTTAAGGTCCCTTCCAACCCAAACCGTTCTGTGATTCTACGACTCCATAACACTGTATGTAAGAAGCACAGCAAGTATCTGCAGTTGGAGATGCAGCATCCAACATCACCTTTTCCTCTGACTGCCATAGGCTGCATGCTAACCTACTGCATTCTATTCCACTCTTGAAGAAAAATAAAGAAGGGGCTTCAATTACAATGACATGTTAGCTTACACAGTTTGATTATGTTGGCATTATATTTCACTTAGAGGTACTAAAGAACCTGATAATGGCCCTATGTAATACTGTTAGCAGGAGGTTAATTTGGGAACATAATCACAGTAAGAAAAGCAGGTTTTCACTCGCTCTGACATTTGAAAAGAAGGCAACTCCAACAGAATTGTTATTTCTGTATGTAGCAAAGTTTAAAACTTAAGGAGACAGAAAGTGTATTTTGAAATATTGAGGTTACCTCTGCTTCTACATCCACGTTCTGTTTCAGAAGCAACTTCAAGATGTCAACGTGGCCATTCTGACTAGCGGCTTGCATAGCTGTGTGTCCAGCACACTGCCCATTCACCTGGAAGCATACCAATATTTTGAGACAAGCAGCAGGATACACACACACACCTGGGAGCCACTTCAGTGGTGTACATGCAAGTGTAGTAGAAAACTTAAATCAACAGCACACATACGGAAGTACCAAACGAACAATTTTTAGAAAGCTGCCTTTCTGGCTTATACAGAGGATAATCTCCACTTCTACAGCATCAGCTAGATTGAAGGAAAGATGCAGAATATGGATTTATTTCAAAAATCAACACCTTAATGATAGTTGGATTAAAAACTTTCATCTTTGGGCTACTGTAAAGGCAAGATTTTGAGAACACGTGTCAATGATACAAGTCCTCTGCTCTACAGCATATTTAACTTCATTTTCTAATTTATGGCAACAACAGAAGTCAGACTGAACTAAATCCCATGTTTTGTACAATCTTGAGCTACAAATCAATCCTTACAACTAACAGAGTTTAATCATTTATCTGCAAGAATTACTACTCCTGTAGCGAGAAAAACATCTAACATGATTTTAAAACATGTCCCCTGAACCTATGATTCTTAAGCATTTTCTTTTAGACTTTTCATTACTAGGCTATTAGACAAGTTGGTAAAACGAATCTGATGGGTAGCAGACTAGATCTACCCCTAAGGGAAAAAACCCAAAACAAAACAAACCCAGCAACAACAGCAATCCCCCACCAAAGAAAGGAAGTTGAAAACCCCTAATTTTGAGTGTTTGGGTCTCTGCCTCAGTCTGGCACAGACAGCCTGGAAGATATTTTAATTAATGACACACAATAGCGCACAATCTGTGCGGCAGAAGAGGATGTAAAGCACTATTTTCACACACCCCTCAACAAATTTCATAGTACAACGAATGGGAGACACTGATACCCATTGTACTACTTCTATGAAGTCACACTGGTGACTCGCAAGGAGTGCCTAGGACACCTACACTTCCTTTAGTATTACAGGACCCCCCCAAAACAGAACACTCACATCTACATCTGGTCTCTTTAGTAGGTCTTCCACTTTAGCAACATCTCCATTGGCAGCAGCTTTAACCAGTTCTTCATTGAGATCTCCAGATTCTTGGGTTTCAAATAACTTCTTCAGTAGCTGGGACAATCTCTCTATAATTATTAAAAAAAGGAGAATTAAGATTACAATTCTAATCACACAAGAACAGAAAAATAACAGCTAAATGTGTCATGTTCTAAAGGCATGTAACATAGTAATACATGAACAACCATAAAAGGCAGCTGTTATTACTCAGTTCTGAGTAAGTGTTCCACCCCAATACCCTTTAGATAGTTGAGACATCACATCAGACACTTCAGAAAAAAGCTGGTTGAACCACAAATGTGTAGTTTTATGGCGACTGTGACTTTATCTTTATTGCAGAAAACTCACTGCATCTATGCCTCCCTAGGAAAACGTCTAGAAAACTATGTAGAAAGGTTCTTGGCATTAAAGCAAATATGTGAAGAGGAAAAAACAACTAGCTATGACCAAAAAGAGGAAAAACATTCTAGTTTAATTGATTTGTGAAATAGCCAACAGTGCATAAAACATTGGACAGTCTTTCTGTCTCGTCATTTGATGAACGAGAGCAGGTTCAACAGAACCAAAGTGTGATTACATAGCCCCAAAAATTAGTCAGTGGATGTCTGACTAAATTGTAAGAGAGAAATTTTACAGAAAAATATTATCCTGAGTCCCTGCTTGCAACAGATCCCTCACTGATGCTTCTTGTCCCAGACCACCTATTAAACAAGGAGTATGCTTGCTACAACCAGTGACACACTCTTCATGCCTTAGCCTCCATTCCAATGTCCCTCCCGATCATTTCAAGTCCTTAGGGGAGACCTTCAAAGACACACCTGTACTGTGGCCAAACATAAACCCAAATTCAATACGGGGGTTTTGCACCTTACCAAGACGATAACATCTCCATACAGACTGCAACCTTTTTCTTCTGTCTTTCTCTAAGGTACAACATCAATCATCGAATGGTTTGGATTGGAATGGACCTTAAAGACCATCCAGTTCCAATCCCCCTGCCATGGGCAGGGACACCCTCCACTAGACCAGGTTGCTCAAAGCCTCATCCAGCCTGGCCTTGAACACTGCCAGGGATGGGGCATCCACAGCTTCTCTGGGCAACCTGTGCCAGTGCCTCACCACCCTCTATCAGCCAAATCCCAAGTCTGAGCATTATTAACCTTGCACACAAACTATGTACTAGTAATTATTAATGTTTTTTAATTAACACAAATTCTTGCCATACTGGTTACTCTAACCATTACAGGTTATTCTTCAAACTTACCACCAGATGCATTACTTATAGCAGATCCTGCTGATGCCACCTTCGAGACAGCTGCTGGATTATACGTCCAAGATGTCCCACAGACCTCTACCTTTAAGTCACTGTCTGAATAGATCTGCTGGACCCGACCAACTTTACCTAAAGTCTGCATTAAAGAACATGTGACATGAAATAATACTAAAAATAAAATATTTAGCAATCTAAATGTTATAATAGGTCACAAATTTCATTAAGTCAGTTGTTTAACAGTACAGTCACTAATACCTTTATCTAAGTTTAATCAAGTTAAGCAGATCACTACATCTGAGCAAGTATCACACTGTGTTTGATGAAATACACTTTAACTTAAAAGAAAATCCCTTTGACTCCCACAATCTCCATTTACTATTACCAATCATAACTAGAAATATTATACACGCTTTACCATTCTGTGAATCCAAATACACAACTACTTACTGGAAGCATTGCCTCAGCCCATTCTCCGTGACCTCTCTGAAGAAGTTTGATTCGCTCTAAGTCATAACATACTTGAACAAGGTCACCCACTTGAAATTGAGAGGTACCTCCTTCTGCACCTTGAGCAGCATCTCCACTTCGGACAACATTGGCTTTGGTGAGAACAGCTGGATTAAACGTCCACCTAGGCAATGAATCATTTAAAGTAGATTTAAAACATGCAGAGTGAAATTTAGGATTAAAAAGTATCTGTTGGACAAGATTCTGCTTGTATGCCTACAGACTTTCTGAAATCAAGTACTATGGCATATTTGTTGATAACCACATTTTGCCCATAAACTTATCTGTGGCTCGCTAGTTGAATATTTACATGTATACTTGTAGACCAATGAAGAACTATCCTGCTTAAAGGGAAGCCAGCCAACAATATAATAATCCTGAAAGTACCTATACAGTTTGTTTATTTTTCTGGAGAGAGAAGGAAACAACTCTGGTTGAAAAGGGGAAGATCCAAGCTGTTCCACAAGACTGGACTGTTAGGACACAACATGTGAAGAACACGGGATTTTGCCCCCTCCCTCCCCAAGTCATAAGCTGCAACATTCAGTTATAAAAATACTCTTTCATCAAATGGATGTCCTAGGTACACCTCAAGTTTTAACCAAACAATCCTAATTTGTACCATAAATTTTACTGGTTTAGAGGCATTTAGCTGTTTTTATGCCGAGTTACATACTCATACAGAATCACAGAATGGTTTGGGTTGGAAGGGACCTTAAAGATCGTCTAGTTCCAACCCCCCTGTCATGGGCAGGGACACCCTCCACTAGACCAGGTTGCTCAGAGCCTCATCCAGCCTGGCCTTGAACACTGCCAGGGATGGGGCACCCACAGCTTCTCTGGGCAACCTGTGCCAGTGTCTCACCACCCTCTCCGGGAAGAATTTTTTCCAGATATTCAATCTAAATCTCCCTGCTTTCAATTTAAACCTGTTACCCCTTTTCCAGTCACTACAGGCCCTTGTAAAAAGTCCCCCTCCAGCTTTCCTGCAGGCCCCTTCAGGTACTGCAAGGCTGCAATAAGGTCTCCCCGGAGCCTTCTCTTCTCCAGGCTGAACAAGCCCAACTCTCTCAGCCTTTCTTCATAGGAGAAATAATATGGCAACCTCTCCTTTATGTGCCATTTGGTCTGGGGTTGAATTTTATTCAGACATATGACCTATCTAAGCATCATGTAATCTCTACAACGGCAAAAGTCTGGAAGGAAACCACAAGATTCAGCAGCTTCTCCCACTGGCTCTGCACCCATGATTGTCAGAAAAAGTGCCACTTGCATCCCTTCAGCTTGTGTTAGCTGGGACAGCAGCTTTGGTTTGCATTACTTTGCAACATTAACAAACAATATCTTGAGGGAAAGCCTGAATGTTAATCCTTTCTCGACAAATTGTTCAGTTGTATCTGGAAACCAACATGACATTCCACTCATCAGCTGCTTTTAAAAGATACCCAATACATAAGAGCAAGACAACACAGAACCACGTAGACACATCAGCTCAGATCCAGCTGCAGAGCTAGGTTTGAATCCTGTTATAGCATGGATGAAGCTCAAACTTCAAACCTAAACTGTTTGCAGGGTGGGGTTCTGGCAATAGCTTTCCCAAACACTTCCCATTCTCAGTCCATATTTAAATAAACATCCCTTTTAAATAAGGAAATGCTAAATATACATGATGCCAAGGTGACCCTATATTAGACAAGATCCCCACCATAAAAATTTGTCACCTAACCTCTTAACCATTTTCCTGAAAACTCACAAAGCATTGCTATTACCATTCCTCTTGAAATCATGGGATTCAAAAACAAATTACTGTTCAAAGCACTACATTTTGGAAATAAGATACTCCAGAATGTGTCATTCCTTATTCTGGACTCAAATTTTCATCAAGTGAGAGAGGCAACAAACTTTCTTTTCCCACTAAAGCATCTTTAAAGGGAAGTTGTCATTACATGTTGTAGAAGGAATATAAAAATGCTCAAGAAGCAGTTTAAGAGACACAAAAGGGGAGCACAAAGTTCCTGGCACCAAGTGATCGTAAGTGCTAAAGGTAAAAGCAGTTTGTGAGATTCGATATAACAAACCTGTTGCCACTTGGATATTGTACTACAATGTCATGATCTTCGTCGATGCCACAAACTGTTCCAGTTGTTGTTAAAGTTTCAAACATGCCATCAGTCCATCCTCCATGTCCATGCTGCAAAGACTGTACAATTTCCAAATCAAGGTCAATGTTTACAAGGTCACCTATTTGCAGCCCACCAGGGTTTCTGTTACCATTTTGCTCACCTGAAATGGAATAAGAAGAAAGTGTTCACATGACCACACTCATTTCCACGCAATTTAAAGAAGTTAATTTCCAAGACTCTATGTATCTGCAACTGTAGCGACCAATAGCTAAAAGGGAGCAAAGGGGTAAAAAGGAACTCTTGAACCTCTGGTTATGGAATTGTGTGTTGCTTGTTGAGTTTTCAAGTAAAACACCAATGACACAGGTAATGCTAAATATTTGTGACAGGCTCCATTATGGGCTCTAACTGGGATGGTAACAGCTATCATATGTTATTAGACATCTAGATGCATAAAAGCTCTGATAAATTTTGAGTCATATATAAAGTGCCATCCATCTATCCACTCAGAGGCTGAAAGATGAGCAGAAGGTCCACAGAAAGCAGTTTTGAATTGGGTCAGTCCTTGAATGTGGAGGAAGCACTGGCAGAAGAATACCTCCAAAATGATCAACAGTGAAAATCTTCAACCTTCTAAGTGTGGAGATGACTACAAAACAACACCTGCAGATTTAAAATTAAAACATTTTCCCTGAACAATGCCGGCTTTCAAAAGATGTGTCATAGCAAAACTTCATTAGCTGGAGGGAAATGGCATACATTCACACATGTCAAGCTATGTTTTTAGCAAGTTATTTGCACTGGTGGCACACTGCTGCCTCATTCAGTTTGATACTCAGTGCAACACCCAGGTCTTGCTCAGCAAGACTCCTCACTCAGGCATTCACAATTCCCAGTCTTGGAATTACTGCTACATAGGCTTATTCCAGTCAGAGTGCAAAACTGACTGAACACCATGAGGTCTCCATTCACCAAATTCTTCTCTTCCTCAAGGCTCTTCTGCATAAAACCCTACTTTCAACCACACCCCTCTGCCAACTTGCTATCACCTGCAAATTGTGTGGGACTGCATCCTGTTTCATCATCACGGTCACTGATGTGGTACTGAACAAAGTCAGCCCCAGCATTCTGCCCCAACTACACTACTCTGCATTAATCAGGCCCTGTAGCAGTATTATTTGCACTCTACTTTCAAGATCACAAAGCTTCAAAAATAACTTCCTAGTTTTTAATGCAAGCATACACTGAAATTTACTGCATGAACGTATTTGTGAACTACGCTCAGAAGACAAAAGGAGCAGATGTTCTAACAAAGAGTAAGACTGAGAAGATGGAGGATAACATGGTAAGAATGAACCAAGCTCACTGTCATCACTTAAGAACAACTTAATATAATGGAAGGGGGAAAATTTTAACAAAGAATAGTGTCCTGTTACCTTCAGTGATGAATATTCATGCATTCAATAAGGTGTCACCCTAGAAGTAGCTACATGCAGGAAACAGAGCTACACTTTTAAGGCAAGAACAAGAATGAATAAAGGGTATGCATAAGAACCTAGGTTTACATGTGTAATAAAGAATCAGTAAGATCCTATTATTTTTATTCATGTCAGACTAAAAATGACAAAATTAATTTGAAGTACAGAAGCAAGATACAAAGATCAGAGTGCCTTGGCTTTTTACTTTCAAACAATTCACCTACTTGACAGTAAATACCTAAGTGACTTCTTGGACAACTGTTTGGACAAAACTGACCTTTACTGCTTTCACCTTTTCACCAACGCTGTCCATAAAAGAACAGTGCCTGCAGGTCATAGGTCAAGTACTTGTGCAAGGAATTAAATTAAGATTAGTAAACAGAGTATTCTCATCACTTTAGATAAGCCAATAATATCAACCAAGTTTCTTATGCATCGATGTATAATAAAAAACTCAAGAAAAGCAAAATTTTCTGTACTGTCCGGTTTTAGTATCAGGTGTTTCACCAAGGAAAAACACATTAATAATGAAGACATTTGTGTCCAGTAATCTATAAAATTCATCCCAACCTACCCATATTTCAAAAACCAAAACACCTGGCAATTATTTTTTATCATACACTCAGCACATGTCTACAGCCCAGTCAAGACAATAGAGGACTAAGTCAGTACAACGGCTGACATGGAAAACCTCAACCAAGATTTCACATGTATTAGTATAAAACAACAGGCTAGGTTGTATGTTTGAATGACTCCTGTTTGTGACCACGTACATGCTACTTCAGTGAACATCTCTGAATATTTAAGACAATCTTATAACAATGTACAGCTACGTTTGGCTCTGTAGAAATACAGTGCACGAGACTTGTGACTTTATTACTTAGCCAACACATAATATCTCCCTTGACATCCACTTGCCTCACTGATACCAAAGTTTTTTTTAAAAAGCATTACAATTTATTATTAAGGCATAGAAATGCTGCCATTTACATTTCACTAGTAACAACAGTCCTTTTAGATGACATTTAAGGAGAAATCCACACTAAGTATAATTAACACACATCAAGATAAATTTGCTTTATCTTCAACTCACCTAACACAGGACAATGGTCCCTGTAGAAAGAGCCTCCTTTTGCATCTTGGACGCATTTCAGGTCAGACTATGGAGAGAGATTGAGACAACTTTAGACTGCACTGACTGAGTCTCCAGGTTAACATAAGTCAGTGAAACCACAACTGAAATACACCTGAAAGGTTGACAGTTACATGTACAAAAAAACATGCTCCATGAATTTGATACTAATGTATATAATCTCAAATACTTCCCAATCTCTCAGCCTTGACATTGTCAAGATTTTAACAACCTTTACCAATATAAAAGTCTAGAAAGGATGAGACATTTTTAACTCAAGGGAAGGTATTAAAATAACACAAATCTCCTTTGCAGTGGTCTATAAAAGTTAGCTTTCCTTGTAAAAAACACAAGCAATAGAAATAAAATACATCTCCAAACAGTGCTTGATGCCACAGCCTTCCTTATACTGATCATTTAATGCCTGCCAGTGCTGCCCTCTCTTCCCAGCCCTTTTTGACAGATACACACAGGAAAGAAAACCTGGCATCCAAATTCTACAAAACGAGGAATTTCTGATTAAGAATATATAGAACACTTTAAAAAAAAGCCCAACACACTATGCTGAGCTAAACATGATCTTTTTAAAGGGAAAAGCTCTAAAGCTCATCCTCCAGAGAGACTGTTGCACATGATCTCAGACACAGGTTTCAAGTATGATAACCAACTCCTATTCATAGAGCTAACAGAGTTCCTATAATTCTCCTTTCCTCTGGTTTTTTCCCCTGTGCAACCCTTAAAGTCTAATGACTACCATCTGCCACTGTTCCTTATGGAATAATTCTCAGGAAACAAAGGGCATTTTGTGCACAAGATGACTTGCGAAGGAGAGAGGAAACTGTTCACAAAATGTGTCAGAATATTCTATGAGATGGGGGAACAAACAGAGGACAGAGGGTGGTTATGATATAATCAACCAGAACTACACAAACAGTTTAACAATCATTTTTCCCACACCCAATATTTATTGACAGTCTGTTCCTACAACAGAAGATTAAACTGAAAAGGTCTCAAGTCTTCCAAATCATCTAAGCACCCAGAAACAATACAAGATTCAGTGTATATCCTGATCTATGAAGAATGTACTGCCACTTTTTTGAAAAAGTGATGAAAACAGCCACATGAAGATAAGAAGATTTAGCCACTCTTCAAATCTATGAGAAATAAGAAACAGAGGGCTCGTTCAGCTCCGCAGCAGCAGGCCTGCGACAAAATGCTGCCACCCGACGGGCAGGTGCTGGGTTTCGTTCAGCCGAAGACAAAGGGGCTATGCTGACCATCCCAGATGGCAAGCTCATTCATTCCCCCGGCCCAACAGAGATTTAATGTGCCCAGCAGCACTTGGTCTCGCCCACTGAATACAAACTCTTTGTGCCACGCACCAACCAGCTGCCTGCACAGGGGTCAAGACCGGGTGTACATGCAAAAACTGTTTTCACATCCTTCACAGCATTAAGATTAGAGCACAGGAGGGTCTTAAACAGTTCTCCTTCCAGCTAGGTAAAACATTGCCTGGGTTACAGCAAGTGTCAATGTGCAGAGCAGACCAATGACTGAAAGCTAGCAGAAGTCAAAATATTCAGTTAATATATTCAGTTAAATTCAGTCAATATATTCAGTTAAACGCTAATTACTATCTTGTAGCAGAAATTACTAGGAAACAAGACTCAAGATACCTTAAATTTTATAGGAAAACACACCCAAACCCCAGAAACTACAAATCTCCACTTGCTTTTTACCCTGGTCTGTACCATGCCCTGCACATAGTTTATTTCTGAGGTATAATAACATACTTGGTTCTAAAACTAAGTGGTAGCTTGATGTTCAACCTCAGCTTCACATCTGTCTTCCTTTCACTTACATGATGAAGCCAATGTTAGGTTGGTAAGGAGTGAAACAAAAGTCTGATCTAAGCATCACAGAAAAGACAACATATTCAGTTTTTTGCACATAAGCCTTCACCAAAAAACTGAGGACCCAACCTGCACAGAAAGATGAGGGATTCACAAAACTAACACGTATATACAGCAAGAAGTTGTTTCTGCAACTTCTAAAAAAAGTAGCATCAACATGATAAAGGCCTGCAAATGTCTTAAACATAACCAAACCAAAAAAATAAAGATCCAGGAGTTTTAGGATAGGAAACCGTACTTAGTTGTACTTGAGTACCATGAAAGCTAGGTAAGCAACTCAAATTCTGCTTTAGCACTCAGCTATTACATTTATCAGGGAAGGAAAACACATCAGTTGGCCAGAAGAAAGCTTAAGTAAAAACATCAGGGGTGGTGTTAAGCTCCTGGTCATCCTCCCCTGGGGACTGCGTGGCAAGAGGCCCCCCCCTAGTGAGGATGGAGCACAAACGCACCAGAAGCCTGGCCACAGGCATGGCTGCTGCCAGCTCTCCTCACCTGTCCAACTGCTACCTGAAATAGCAGATCGTTTGGAGGGGAGACATACAAGTGCCAAAGGGAATGTACCAAACCATAAGGGATGTTAAAATGCAAGTTTTAGACTCATGGTGACACTGTGCACAGGAAAAGTAACAGCTCTGAGGCTGGGTGTAAATACGTGGTGGAGACAAACATGCAAAACAAAACATAAGCTTTTATACACTGACCTGACAGAGAAATAATTCTGATGATGATTCTTTCAAGAAACAGAAAAACAAGCTATAGATTTTGCAGAATCTGTGTATAGTTAGAGAAGAGATGGAAGCCCTAGTTAAGCAGGAAATCATTGTAAGGAAGACTGAGGGAACAGCATGAGCCCAACACATGGCACAGCAGGACGCTCAGATCCACAGTCGATACACACCAGCAGCGAGTAATAGTGTCTTTGCCTGCAGTGGAGAAATTTGGTCTTCTAGCATCTCCCTTCTGGCTTGTTGAAAAACTCTGTGCACTGACTGGATTAAATAATGATCATGATCCATTGAGCCAAATAGTTAACGCAGAAAGTAAGTTTACTTTGACTTAGCATCCAATTACACCACTGAAAAACAGCATCATTTTCATAATTATAAAAACTTCACAGAATGACAAAATGTACAGCAATGTCAGCAGTGTTAGCAGACGGTGTAAAAGTGCCATCATCCCTGACCCTGAAAAGGAAAACAATGCTAAAGGAGCAGCTGCCTACTGGAATAACTATTCAGTTATTCTGATCAATATGGAATGCCATCCATGAAAACAAGGGAGGGGAGTTTACAGACTTGATAAGGAATCTAGGTGTGCTACTAAGAAAAAGAATGCTTGATCCAGAGATGCACTGAAATAGCACCTAACACCAGCAGTAAATACCAGGAGAGAAATTAAGACTGATCTTACAGATATACCAGTAGGAATGTCGGCACAGCTGCAGGTGGCTGAGGTAGCAATGCACATACCCTTTAAAGGTCATTTAAGGCTTCAACTCAACAGCTTTTGGCAAGGAATATACCCTTACAGGGCAAATGGAGAAAGCTCAGTGTGTGGTGCTTTGTCACCTGATTAAGGCAACAAGGGATTGGATAAATCCAGAAATTTTAGCTAAAAGCTAATAAGAAATGCTGTATTTCAAATGTAATAAACTCAAACCATGTTCAGTTTCAAGAAGCTGAGAGGCAATAAAACAAGAAAGTAGAAGATGCAAGAGAAATTGACTGAATATAAAGATGTGTGAGCTATAAGAACAATAGCAACAGCTTCTAACAGAAGAAATCAAATCCTGAGTGAACAGTTTATAACCTTACTGTCTATTGATTAAAGGCACTTCTAAATGCTTTCTACATGGAGCTGGTTTTGTTTTCTTTTTAAAGAAGGATCCAGGGGAGGCCACGAAGATGCTCAGCGGGCTGGAGCACCTCTGCTATGGGGACAGGCTGAGAGAGTTGGGCTTGTTCAGCCTGGAGAAGAGAAGGCTTCAGGGAGACCTTATAGCACCTTCCAGTACCTGAAGGGGCCTACAAGGAAGCTGGGGGGAGCTTTTCCCAAGGGCCTGTAGTGACAGGATAAGGGGTAACAGGTTTAAACTGAAAGCAGGGAGATTTAGATTAGAAATCAGGAAAAAATTCTTCCCGGAGAGGGTGGTGAGGCACTGGGACAGGTTGCCCAGAGAAGCTGTGGGTGCCCCATCCCTGGAAGTGTTCAAGGCCAGGCTGGATGAGGCTTTGAGCAACCTGGTCTAGTGGAGGGTGTCCCTGCCCATGGCAGGGGGGTTGGAACTGGATGGTCTTTAAGGTCCCTTCCGACCCAAACCATGCTGTGATCCTTTTCGAGTCTTTCTTATGGGTTAAAACTGTAAATAACAACACTGGAAAAGGATCATTAAGTATATTTCTGTTTAACAGAAACATGTTTCTAAGCAAGTCAGATATGACAAAGTTGGTTCGGTTGAGACTACAGGAGAAATGTAGAGAAATAAAGACTGCAAAGAAGAAGTGAAAAATTCTGCTGACAAATGCAAATAAATGCACAAGATATGCATAAATATCTCCTTTCTCTCTGGATTCCAACTAACCACCTGACTTTGGCTACACCATGAGCAACGTAATTAAAACCAGCTGATGCATGTGTGAAGGCAGCCAAAAATCATGTTTGTTCTTTAAATCAGTTTTGATCAGCACCCAGAAGCAACAGAAGGACACCAAACTCAATTAAAATTGTTGTTCCTCCTACCTAAACCTCTTATTTTGAACATACTGGGGACAAGACAAAGGACTAGAGAGCTGAAGATCTAACAGTTGTAACTGCACCAGAAAACATATTTCTGTATCTTTTTTAACACTCACCTGCAATGCCTACTATGCCAAGACATTTACCTTGGTTTTATTTAAAAAAAAGTTAACGTCATTCTTAAAATCCTTTGGAGTAATTTAAAAGATTATCTTTAAGGGTAACCGAAACAAGTGTTGATAAACAGACATTAGGAATCTATCAGGATAAGAAAGTTTAAAGTAACATCAAAAATGCATGGGCAAGGAAATCTCAATTTCCCTTATGCTCGCAACTATTCAGAACTCGTGGAAAAAAGCACACAAACACAGATGGCTTACAGATTACTGTGACAATGATGGATGATAACTACAGTTACTACTTTAAGAGGCTACTCAGATGAAAAGAAGATCCTCCATAAAGAAAAACAAGAAAAGGAGGTTAATCACAGCAAAAAAGGCAACAGCAAAGAAATCTGATAGCACAAAACCCACTCCTAAATAATGAAACTGATTCAGGGCGCTCCTGCTGATGGAAATATTTTCTTCAGTTTTTATAGCAAAACCATTCTATCAGAGTAGTAGAATATAATGCTTACAGAAAACAAAGTTACCAGCTTTACATCCTCAACTGTGTGATGTGAAGAAATAGAAAACAGAAGCAAGTTCAAAGACCTTAAGCACAATCTTTGCATTAAATCTCTAATTCCACACAGTGTACGCTCTTACTGCAAACGAGCATGTTCACACCTTTCTAAAGCAGGTAATGTGGTTAACAGCTAGGTCTGGCTCTAGAATCTGAACACATGTAGCTATGACAGGCAAGCAGTGTCAATAACCCTATTAGCCAACAGTACTCTATTCCTACTATAGAGCCAGCAAACATGTTACCCATCCTAACAGTACCAAATTTCTGTTGGGGCCTGTGGCAGCAGAAACTCCCAGATTTGAATGCTGGGCTCCCCAAAGAAAACCAGATGCACCTCTGTCAGTCACTTCACACGTAAACACAACAGCAACAAACTCTAATAACAACTACGGATCTGACAACAAATGAATGTAAGTCTCCAGCCAGCACCTGCTGCTCCACCAGCCAATCCTCGTCTCTCCCAACGAAAAGCTGGCAGGTCAGATAGATTAATTTTGAGGACCAGATGCAGCCTGTCAGCTATCAAACAAGCAACCCTGACTTACAATAATAAGCTGTTTTCCTTTAATCAGCTTCATTTACATCCCAGTCAAGTGCTATTCGTTTGCAAGTAGGGGTTTCTTCCCAGCTGTATTTACATGGACACACACTAAGTATTGTTGATTCTACATTCTTTGGATGTTCTTAACCAATTTGTAATTCCCAAGACAAGTTTGCCCCAACTTTATATGAACTTCTGACAGTCTATTAGTCAGCTTTACATAACAGCATGTAAATAATACTAAATAGTCATTATGAATTGTACACTTAGCAAGCAATTAATCAGTTAGGAAATGTAGCTTTACATTCCAATGACTATGTGTCACAGAATCCATTCTGTCTGAAGTGAAAACTGGATTTGATACGTCTCCAACAAAGATAAAACTATTAGAAGAATGGATTACAATCAGGTAAGCACTCTGTATAAAACATCTAATTAACCTTTTTATATGTTTGTATGTTTTTGCACACCTTTTTATGTATGTAAATCTATTATTTCTAGATCATCCTATAATAGACACATATATGTAGTTTCACAAACTTTATCAGGGTTCTTTTGTTAATTGGACTGGCAGTTAAAATTAAAAATGAAGGGTTTATTTGTATAAAACTTGTGGGAAAGGTCAACCTTATCCATTCAAATTCACAGTTGCAGGAGTTAATCAAGTATTCTAGAAATATTTAACACTTCCTCATGTGGTAATATCTTGGCAACATAATACAGTTGATTTAAAAATAATAAATCTATTTTTATTAAGGGAACAACTATTTCAGAACAGAATATACCTTATCTTTAATGTGAGGTCACAAGGAATCTTTAATGAATTCCTCAGCACTCCATCCACAAGTTTTAACATAGTAAGTGAAATCACAACAAAAAATCAGTCCACCTGTACCTCATTCTATCTAAATTTCATAATTGTATTCCTTTTTTGATCATAATCAAATATAAGAGAGAAGGTACCAACCACTGTTTTAATGATAATGTACTACATAATACTACATATAACTTACCTTCCCTTTTGCTAGCATATAACTATTTTCTTTAGAACTGGGGGAGACCCTGAAGGACATAATTCAGTACTGACATCTCCATGCATCAGAAAAGCTGACCTGAGGTAAAGATGTTTACTCTTTTAAACCTGACACTAAAATATGTATTTACTGCAAAAGTTATATTTAGTATTTATTTTTTATTATATAAGTAAACTTTATTTCAAGTAATACTATAAGGCAGAACAGTTTACTTTCAAAAACAGACTAGTCGAAATATAGACCAGTCATTGTTTAACATTTTATTACTGATACACGTCTGGCAAGATGACACTTCAATGTTAACATGGGTTTCCTATGCAGTATCAAACAAAAATGATGCCAAGAAAATGCTAATTAAGATGTTATAAGCGGTTGATAATCAGAGTAACCTTCCCCTGACCCACATTAGGATAAGAAAAACCCAGCAACAGAAGGCACTTAGGCTAGAGTCTGACCCATTTTCGTTCTACAACTGTAGAAGTAGCTGTAGAAGCTAGGAAGTAAAAAAAACAAAACAGTGCTAAAGCAAATTAATGTTGTAACTTAATTCAACACCTTTCATTGACAAAAAAAAATGTGCTCAAGAGGATTCTGACTTGACAGTAATTGAAAAACTGCAAATCTTGCAGTAATTGCACCAAAAGTTGACGTGAACCGAAGAGTTCAGGAGTTAAATAAATAGGGTCTTTCAGAAGTTCATGACTAAGCTTCATTTTCTTTTCTGAACTTCAATTTAATCACAACAGTAGCACATTAAGATAATAATGTATGTACTATGACAGAAACCAGACCTTAACTTTAAATTATTCACGTTTTATAAATTCCCAGATCAGACTTTCTTCCTAATACATATGCATGATCCATACAGCTGTATTCACAATGACCTGACTAACAGCATGCAAACTGACAAAAGGATATTACAAAAGCAGGATAATAAAGCACAAGTTATTCTTACTACCCTTCCCCCAACCATGCGTTTTACCCTTTGAGCTCTTTTATACTTACCATGCCCTCAAAGCCAACTCTGTAAAGGTTTTTAGCACCATTGTCCCAAAGAACATATGCTGCGCTATGTGGACTTGACGCACTCCAATCTTGGATTTCAGTTACCTATTCAGATTTAAAAATAAGAAAATTGTTTCTAGAACAAAGACTTAGAAGCACAATTCAAACTTAAAACCTTATTCATCTCTCCATAATAATTCAGGATACAGCCATTTTATTGATTTAAAAAAAAAATTTATTCTGAAGCTGTTTTCTGTTTGATAAAAGTATTTCCCAGGTGTCTTAATACGATGGCAGCCTGGATATATACTTTGTAGGCCTGTTTTTCTTTTGTATATTGGTATGTTATCTAACTATGTAAGATAAAAAAATCTGAAGTGCAAAAACTTATTATACAATGTTTTGACGTGTTCTTAGCACAAGCCGCATTTAAGTAGGAAGAACGGCCTGAAAGCTATTTTAATGGCTTCAATTTGTCATTTTTAACCTGTATTAGCCTGGTGACAGTGCTAAGTGTGACTATGTTAAGTGACTATGTTAAGAGACAAAGTTTTATTTTCAGAAACAATCTGTTTAACAACATTACAAAAGGAGAGTGAAAAGGATTTTCCTTGAACCAACTTCTGAATACACTTCCATTACCAAAAAAAACCCCAACAATATCAATTTTCACAATTGCCCTTCATTCTTATTTGTCTTTAAAAGCTGCTGCTTCTATCTACCATCTGCTTTTCCTCACTAAAAACATTCCTGTGCATATTTTCAGCTTGCAAATAATACCACTAATTCATGTTTAGTATGTAAGAGTCTTATCCTGCATCACCTGCTTTGTTTTGCAAAGTTTCAGAGATTTCACAACATCTTGCCAAATTCACAGCAAGCAGTGAAGTTTCATCTTTTTTATGCTTCTCATCTAACCAAGATGAAAAGTGCTGCATCTGAATATCCCTTGCTTTAAGGGATTTAGATTTATTATTTCCTCTTAATAAAATCTGAAATTAAACCCCCCCAAAGTCCTAAAGCTTCCATAAATGTCTAGGACATAAAGTAGGCTAAATATCTTATTCAGGAACTTTTCACTTTCTTTTAAATGCTGCTTAAGTGGACTAAAAATTATTGCAATAAAAAAACCCAGTTCATCAAGATATAAGGGCATCCAAATCTCCTTCTAGAACTTGTCATATTTGGTGATAAAAAGTCACAGTATATTTTACAGTCCCTGCTCTATCTTCTTCCTTATAACAAATCTTCATTAGTTCAAGGTAAAAGTAAATTGTAAACAGAAAATTGGCATATGACTAGCAACATATCATTCCACGCAATTTTCAATAAACCCAAAGATTTTTATCATACAACTATATCAAAAAACTGTCCTAAGCCAGGAATATACTATCCGATCCGGATCCAACACCTGCAGAGTTTTTAATATTAAACTGGAAAAGTCCCTACGTTTATTAGCTGAAAAACAGAAATCCAGGGTGCAAGCACTGAAAACCACGAGCAAGAGATACACAAACGTGCTGACCCACAGGCAGTAAGGCTACAGAACGCCGCGATGATCACAAAGGACTATCTTGAGAGCACTGTTTTTATGACAGCTCTCTAGTAAAGCAGAAATATGCCCAAGATCATCTTGTTACAAGCCAGTCTTAAACAGAACAACAAAGAAATTTAGTAGTTTTTAAAAATTTTGTGCTAGTGTTTTAAAAATGTAAATTTAAATATAAAAGAACTGGTCACGGTATACATCCCCTCCTCTTTCTAAATGCTTGAGCATTACAGAGTAAGATTTAAAAATGTCCATCAAATTAAAATAGCACCTTTAATGATGACACTTTTACTCTACAATTAGAAAGGCCACTGAGGCCATTACATGAGCATGCAGAAATGCATCATCTTATCTGAATCAGTTTTATTTTTACCTTTCCCCTACGCCCGTTGCCACCATCTTGATCTTCCCACTGCCAGTCAACTCCTCGCACCACCCTGGCACCTGCAAAGATTCCTCTTGCTGTAATTTTCTTTGATTTACGGCGAGACTCCAACAATACCCTGAAGTTAGTAAAAGAAGAACCCACAAATGTCAAGATAGGGGAAGTCCAAAATCAATCTTTGGGGATAGATAGGAAGGAAGAACAGCATCTTGAAACAAAGATAACCCCACAAACGCAGATTTTTGTGCATGAATCACATCCATTCATTTCTCAACTTGAACAGCAGCCCACAAGATAAAAAAACATGATCTGCCTAAATTTAATTTAGTGCATGTTTATAATTATTTTTTAATTCCAACTGATTGTTTCATCTCCAAACTTCCTATCAGCAATAATCCTGTAGCCACTTACATACATATCTGTACTCACATTATTAATATCATTAAAGAAACATACATATAAAAATAAGATTTCTCTTTCTCTTGAAAGCACCCCTAGTCCAGTATTACAGCCAATAGGTCCTGCAATTGCCCTGCTGTTTTTATACAGAATTATGCTATTAAGTAAAAGAGCTACATCTTTCCCTCCCAGGTCTCAGTTTATTTTCTACATCTTTCTTACAGCATATCTTGGAAAGTGTAATTCAATATATCAGCACCCATTTTTTCAGTCATTGTATGTTATTTTTCTACAGCAAACCTCTTCTTTCCTCTGACTTCAACAGAATTGAAGTAGGTAAGCCCAAACAGAACAGTTCATGAGTATAACTTACATATACAAACAGAGATACAACATTTCCCTGCCTTTTCAGTCATCTCCAAAGCGACCAGTCTGCATGCAACCAGTTCTCTTACTTCAGCCAGGAAAATGTTGCCAGGCAAAAGTATTTTTCAGCTGAAATTCTGAATGCTTCCTGACCTTTTCCGGAAGTGTAACACTTTCCTGCTAAACTTTTAACATCCAGCAGATGGCAGACAGGGAAAAAGTTAAACTGTTAGAATCAACACAAAGAGCACAGGCAGCTATTAGCCATTTTTCACTCAGTAAAATAGAGAAAACAAAAACATGCTGCTTGTAGCAGCATTTTAGAAAGATCTCAACATCTACAAAACCAGACTGAAACCAGCATACACTCCTTTGGCATCCTGCCCATATGATATCCCAGACTCAAGAATAAAATAGGTAGAGCTTATGCTTTCCTTGACCCAAACATCCTTAGATGCCTCTTGCTGTTTTTTCCTGAGATATCCCTCATGTTCAGTAGTGCTGCTTTGCCCTTCTCCCTCAAACAGTTAAATCAGCTTTTCTCACTAAGCTTGATCCAATAGGAACAGCTTCTTGGCAGATGAAGCTGTCTTCTAGATAAGAGTTGTAAAACAGAGCTCCATGGGAGTAAAGGAAGATAGGGAGAAAGTGGCAAGAGGAGAAAGATTTCCTGCAATTCTATACATTGCATACAATCTATCTCCAAAACTAAAACTTACGCTTTATACACCAGAACAAACCACTCAAAACTACAAAGGAAACTTCAGCTAAAGGAAAAAAAAAAAAAAAAAAAAGAAAAGAAAATAATTCTGGCAAGCATTCTCAAAAGCAATGAGACGTTTTAAATAGATCTGTATTTTGTTACCTGTTCTCTATTAATTACCCTAAGCCAGCGCTTTCTACTTTTGGATCCAACTTCTAAGTGTTGTTCTGCATTAAACGTTATACTTGAGACACTACGCTTATGATATCTACTTGGTACCTCGTTCACCGGCACGAAACAAAAATACAGAAGTTACCTTGTGACTAAGCCACTGACCTGGGCATTTGAGCCATAGTTAAACTTCAAGGCAAGCATGGGACAAAATAAACACAGTCCCTACAAGACACAATACAAGAACTCAGCCTGTGTGTCCCAACCATCTCCCTCAACTGTAAAAGCTCTGATAAAAGCACATCACTGAATTACAACGTATTTGTAAACCTTACTTCTCCAAGAAGAGGAAATTAAAGTTGTCTTACACACATTGCATTTAACTGAATGTCATATCTAACAAAATAAAGCTTCCAATGATGTAATGAAAGAACGTTCTGGAGAGTTATCAGAGGTGATAAGCACAACATGTAGTCTTTATACAATGCTTTAAAAAGCTTTTAGTTACAGGCAGATATCGCTTCTCACTTAATCAGTAGATAAATCACAACAAAGAGGGACACTGCATTTAGACAACTCATTTCAAGTCAAGTAGACAAAACCAGCTATGAGAGAATACACTAAATGCTCATCTTCTCCACGGTTCTTCACCAAGAGACTTACATAATAGACATTTAAGAACATAAAAACCAAGGCAAGGGTAGAATAAGCCTTCACCGTGCCTTTTCTCTGCTTTCTGTAGTGAACAGTTGAAGCAGTCCAAGTCACAGACTATTGTCTCCAGATCATGTTGTTCTTAGCCCACAAGGAGGATGTTTTCCCCCTGTCTACACCATTCCTGAAATTCAATTAAATTTTCATACTCAGGAATTCACTGACAAATCATTTTGTGATTATATGTTGTGTAAGGACAATTGCCTTTGTTTTAAACCTGCTATATGAAAACACAAGAACAAGAAAGACTTCAATGAGGTGAAAGGAACCAAATAATCACATCCTACCTTCTTTCTCTACTCTATTCTTCCTAAATTTCCACATATTCCAAAGATCTGTCCTATCTACCCTCCCTCATAAAGAGGCAGAACCAGTAACACAATCTGCACCTCAAGCCACTATCTTAACTAACCCAAGTTTCAGTAACCAGTTACAAAAGTTAACCACAATTAACTGCTCCTATTTCATTTCATGCAGGAAAATTTACATTTTACCTTTCACTTCCTGGTGTGGTAATTCTGTAAAAACGATGCCTCAAGTGATGTTTGTCCCCGTGATAGCAAACTGTGCACAAGTCATAATTTGTGCATTCAGCACATTTCCATCGGATGCCAATGATGGGTTGCTGTCGACAAGTATCACACATAGTCCCATCATGCTTGATACCTGTGGGAAAAAAAGAACAGAGACTAACAACACTGCTACATCACTACACAGATTCCTGTTGCCCGCCACTGTAATTTGAAACCATGTACAAAGAATTTAACAACAAAGAAAGGCTGTTAGCGAGACCCCCGTCAGTCTACAGGAATAAGGGGAAAAGATCACACGGACTTTGCCTCCTATCTCCAGTTGTCAGTCTGTTACTGAAACACTCTATCTTTTCTCAGCTCTCAAATTTCATGAGCTATCTTTGGTTTTTTCCATCTATACAAGTCAGAGTATCCTAGGAGAAAGAAAAACTGAGGAGTTCTTTAGCTGGAAGTTAGAGGGACAGAAATGCGTATATCTAAACAGACAGGCTAGCTGGAATTTTATCTCTGGATTAAGGCTATCAACACACCTTATAGCACAAAGGCAACTGTGTGTGGCAGTTTGAACATCGCTCGTTTACCTTACACATTTTGTACAGTGGAAAAGACAAGCATTTATCTCTATTCTTTTTTTTTTTTTTTTTTTTGTATAGGAAAAAATTAAGCTCCGTTGGATAGATGCCATTAGCTTCATGAAAATCTGTTACCATTGCTGAAGCATTTCACTGTTTTCTATGTTGGATTTCTTTCAAAAAGAAGTGTGCCAGAGACAGACCAGATCTAACGCACGAGCGTGTGCTCTGCCCAGCCTTCCACAAAACCCAAGTTCTCTTACTCCTACAGCTTTTCCAAGCCTCAGCTGAGCGAAAGTGAGCAGTTACAGTTTCCATCCATGCATCCTGAATACGGCCACAAGTTTATTAAAAAAGGAAATTTAAAAAAAATCAAATTCTGCTGCTGTTTGGAAAAAAACTGAGCAGTAGAGAAGCACCAGAATTCAGTCTGTTGCACATGATAAAAATGAGCACTGAAAGACTGGAATAACACAGAATTTTCAATTGCTCACCACTAACAAAACCCAAACCCACAGCCAAAAAAAAATATGACTCTGAAATTAGTAAGGAAAAAGAATGGAGGTTTGTCCCCTGCAGAAGGGATGCTTTTGGAAGTGACTGCCAAATGTACTATAAACCTATTAGTCATTTGTGCCCAACAGCTGGGCCACATGCAGTGAAGAAGAATCAGCAGTTGGAGAGGCAAAACAAAGGAAATGCCTTCATGTCTGATCACAGAATCACGTAATAGCTGAGGTTGGAAGTAACCTCTGGAGATTGTCTGCTCCAAACACCACTGCTCAAAGCAAGGTAAACTAGAGCCGGCTGCCCAAGACTGTATGCAGTCAGGTTTTGAGGCCCTCAAAGAATGCAGACTCTGTAACATCTGGGCAGCCTCTTCCAGTCTTCAATTGTCCCCACAGAAAAATGTTTCTTCTTATGCCTAAGTGCAAATTCCTGTATTTCAATTGGTGCCCATGGCCTCCTGTCCTATCACTTTACATCACTGAAGAGCCTGGCTCTATTCTCTTTATAACCTTCATCAGGTACTTATATACACTCATAAGAACCCCCTGAGCCTCCTCTTGTCCAGTCTAAACACCACCAGATCCCGCAGACTCCCCTCATACCAGATGCCTTAAAATGTATTTGCCACCCTTCACTTGACATGCTCAGTATGCCCATGTGTCTCTTGCACTGGGGAGCCCAGAACTGGACCAGTATTGGTCCAGATGCCTGGCAAGATCATAGAGCAGATCCTCCTGGAAATCATGCTAAGACACATGGAGAATGAGGAGGTGATTGGTGAGAGCCAAGATGGCTTCACCAAGGGCAGATCATGCCTGACAAATTTGGCGGCCTTCTATGATGGGGTCACGACCTTGGTGGATAGAGGACAGCTAACTGACATCATCTACCTGGACTTGTGCAAAGCCTTCAATACCGTCCCACACGACATCCTTGTCTCTAAACTGGAGAGACATGGATTTGACGGATGGACCACTCGATGGGTAAGGAACTGGCTGGATGGTCGCACTCAGAGAGTTGTGGTCAATGTCCAAGTGGAGAGCAGTGACGAGCGACGTTCCACAGTGGTTGGTGTTGGGACCAGTCCTGTTCAACATCTTCGTCAGTGACATGGACGATCGCGTCGAGTGCACCCTCAGCAAGTTTGCTGACAATAGCAAGCTGTGTGGTGCGGTCGACACGCTGGAGGGAAGGGATGCCATCCAGAGGGACCTGGACAGGCTGGAGAGGTGGGCCACTGCCAGCCTTATGGAGTTCAACAAGGCCAAGTGCAAGGTCCTGGGCCAGGGCAATCCCAAACACAAGCACAGGCTGGGCAGAGAATGGATCGAGAGGGGCCCTGAGGAGAAGGACCTGGGGGTACTGGTGGATGAGAAGCTGGACAGGAGTCAGCAGTGTGCGCTGGCAGCCCAGAAAGCCAACTGTATTCTGGGCTGTATCCACAGAAGCGTGGCCAGCAGGGCAAGGGAGGGGATTCTCCCCCTCTACTCTGCTCTTGTGAGACCCCACCTGCAGTGCTGTGTCCAGCTGCGGAGCCCTCAGCATAGAAAGGATATTTATCGGTTGGAACAAGCCCAGAGGAGGCCACAAAGATGCTCAGAGGGCTGGAGCACATCTCCTATGGGGACAGGCTGAGAGAGTTGGGCTTGTTCAGCCTGGAGAAAAGAAGGCTCCAGGGAGACCTTACTGCAGCCTTCCACAACCTGAAGGGGCCTACAAGGAAGCTGGGGGGGGGGGGGGGGGGGGTGGTGTGTGGTGTGGTGTGTGCTTTGTACAAGGGCCTGTAGTGACAGGACAAGGGGTAATGGGTTTAAACTGAAAGTGGGGAGGTTTAGATTAGATATCAGGAAAAAGTTCTTCCCAGAGAGGGTGGTGAGGCACTGGCACAGGTTGCCCAGGGAAGCTGTGGATGCCCCATCCCTGGCAGTGTTCAAGGCCAGGCTGGATGAGGCTTTGAGCAACCTGGTCTAGTGGAGGGTGTCCCTGCCCATGGCAGGGGGCTTGGAACTAGGTGATCTTTAAGGTCCCTTCCAACCCTAACCATTCTATGATTCTATGTGGCCTCACTAGTGCTGAGAGGAGGGGACAGACCTGCTGGCAACAGTCCTCCTAATGCAGCCCAGGACACCTCTGTCCTTCATTCCCACAAGTGTACTCTGCTGGCTCATGATCACTCAGTTGTCCACAGAGACTCCAAGGTCCTTCCCTGCAAACCTGCCTTCCAGCCAACTGTCCCCAGTCTGCACTGGTTATTATTCCTCCAGTGTCAAGACTCAGCCTTTCCCTTCATTGAATTACATGAGATTCCTGGTGGCTCATTTCTCCAGCCTGTCAAGGTCCCTTTGAATGTCAGCAAAATAATCTTGTGTATCACTTCTCCTAATCTAAGGCACTCCATCCTCTTCCAACCTCGACTATAAATGTATTTAGGAAGATTTCTGACCTCATGATAAAAGATTTTTCTGATGTATGAACACTGGAATAAATAATTAAGGCTGGAAAAGGCAACACATTTGAGGCAAACCCTGCACATCGCACTAGAGATCTGAGCACCTCTTCAGGACAGCCAAAGAGCCCTCAGTGACAATGAAACTCCTGAAACTGCTCATTTTCTACTACATGAGCACTGTAATTGATCAGTGCATCTGTACCTAGACCACAAAGTTTGTGCTGGAATTTTGAAGGTCTGGCACAGACAAGTCCCATAATGTTATCTGCCAATGTGAACTGACAAACACCTCCTATACCGTAATTGGTTTTTTTAATTTTTGAATGGAGGTTAGTTGATTGCTGCCTGGTAACAACAACTGAAAATGCCATTTTTCTACAAAACCAGAACTTGGAAATCACCCAAATTTTCTACCCCAACACAGCTCCATCCATGACTTTGTTCCCACCATGAAAAGAATTCAGATAACTGTTACTGTTTTGTTGTCTTCCTTAAAAAAATCTAACTAGTTATGGTGCTTGGGATTGAGGGGTAGTTTGTCATTTGGTTTGCTTTTTTAAGTTATTACTAAGTTGGCATTTCACATAGAAACAGAGAAGGTACACATCTTTGAAATTTTTTTAATGGTTGCTGAACCTCAGGTAAGAGTTTGCCAAGGATCACATTTATTCTGGAGGTAAAAGGAACAAGCAATTAGGAGCTGCAGTATTCTTCAAGTTGTCCAAGTAAAGGAAAGAGGGTAAAAAATTTATAATCAGGAGTCACATAACACAGATCTAGGTCATCTCACAATAAACTTAAATAAAAACACATTTCTGGACAGTGAGGCAACAGCTGCTGTGGAAAAAACTCAGCAAAAACTTCTCAGGAAAGATTAAGAAAAAAATACACAAAGATATTGGACTGAAAAGTCATTTTACTGACTACAGTGTCTTGGTGCGAAAACAAAACAGTGCATGTATGTATTTGGAGTCCCTAATCGAGAGTCACATCTCAATCACAGTTTGCTAAACACCACCCAGACAGAAAGAGCCTTTTTTCATCCATTCCCTGACACAAGTCCAGCAGCAAGACCCACTTCAGCACACCTCACCTGACCATGCTGCTCGATTTTTTCTTCATGCCAGAAAATGAGGTATGCAGAGTTGAGCTGTAAACTGGACCAAGAAACATACCTGGCTGCAAAACAGCTGGGAGGAAAAGTATTCAGCTGGATTGGTTTTCCAATCCTGTTCATTGTGGTGCTGTACAACACAGCTGGCATGACAAGTGAAGCACTGCAGGCCAGGAGCAGGCAAGTAATCCTGTCGCAGAATGTTTAATCACTGCACCAGAGATCTGGAGGGAGTAGTAGTTTTGTATGCCTCTGGTGACAATGAACTAAGGAAGAGGTTTTGTTTAATCTGCTAAAAAAAGATGCGAAAACAAGGTGCTACTACTGGATCACAAAATACGATTAAGTTAAACTCCTGTTCAGGTTCATAATACAAACAAAACCTATTGAACTTCACTCCTTCATTCTCATCTCCTCTATCTCTCTGCCTCTCCCCAGGGGAGAATCAAAGAATCATTTTGGTTGGAAAAGACCTTTAAGATTGAGGTCAACCGTTAACCTAGCACTGACTAAACGACCACTAAACCATGTCCCTAAGCGTCACATACATCTTTTAAATACCTCCAGGGACAGTGACTCAACCACTTCCCTGGGCTGCCTGTTACAATGCCTCACAGCCCTTTCAGTATCAGATAGGGAATGGAAAGTTATGGTCCATCCGTAACAGCTCCTCACACTTTACCCCTGCCCCAACATGGGCTTTCCACGGGCTACAGTCCTTCAGGAACACACTGCACAAGCGTGGACTGTCCATGGGCTGCAGCTTCCTTCAGGTCATGTCCACCTGCTCCAGCAGAGTGTCCCAACAGGCTGCAGTGTGCATTATCTGCTCCACCGAGGGTCTCCACAGGCTGCAAGGGGACAACCTCTATCACCGTGGTCTCCATCTACTCCCCAAAATTCAGTGCCGGGGACCTGATGTTGGCACTACATACATCTGGGGGGAGGGAAGAAAAGATTATTTCTAGTATTTCAGCCTAGCTCTGCTCTAGACAAATGGACTGAATGCTATCAGCACTGGGACCACATCTTTGTTTAAGGTCCCTCCCAACCCTAACCATTCTATGATATTTTTTGATGAAATTAAAGATCACCTAGTTCCAGTCCCCTGCCATGGGCAGGGACACCCTCCACTAGACCAGGTTGCCCAAAGCCTCATCCAGCCTGGCCTTGAACACTGCCAGGGGTGGGACATCCACAGCTTCTCTGGGCAACCTGTTCCAGTGCCTCACCACCCTCTCTGGAAAGAATTTCTTCCTGATATCCAATCTAACTCTCCCCGCTTTCAGTTTAAATCCATTACCCCTTGTCCTGTTGCTACAGGCCCTTGTAAAAAGTCCCCCCCCCCAGCTTCCTTGTAGGCCCCTTCAGGTAGTGGAAGGCTGCAGTAAGGTCTCCCTGGAGCCTTCTCTTCTCCAGGCTGAACAAGCCCAACTCTCTCAGCCTGTCCCCATAGCAGAGGGGCTCCAGCCCTCTGAGCATCTTCGTGGCCTCCTCTGGGCTTGTTCCAACCGATAAATATCCTTTCTATGCTGAGGGCTCCACAGCTGGACACAGCACTGCAGGTGGGGTCTCATGAGAGCAGAGTAGAGAGGGAAAATCCCCTCCCTTGCCCTGCTGGCCACACTTCTCCTGATACAGCCCAGGATATGGTTGGCTTTCTGGGCTGCCAGCGCACACTGCCAGCTCCTGTCCAGCTTCTCATCCACCAGTACCCCCAAGTCCTTCTCCTCAGGGCTGCTCTCAGTCCATTCTCCGCCCAGCCTGTGCTTGTGCTTGGGATTGCCCCGACCCAGGTGCAGGACCTTGCACTTGGCCTTGTAGTAAGCCTTGTAAGTAAACCAGTTTGCATGCTCTAAAACCACCCCATGATGTATACAGAAGCACTGTATGATGGACAGCCATGAGACTAGGTCATGTGTAGGCTCTGGAGACAAACTGAAATCCTGACCTAAACACAACCTATATCTGTCACATAAAAGACTTCTGCTCTTCAAAAGGAAGGCTGTTTAAGAAAGGTTGAGAAACACAAACATTACAAAGTTTTATTAGGAAGGAATGTCTTAATTCAACTACTGGAATACATTAAAGTGTCATAAAATCTTCAGAATTCAAACATCAGCCCTGCAGCTGACCAGCTGTGAACCAGAAGAGCACTTTAGCTCTCTAAAATGAGATAATGTAAAGCCTAAACCTCTAAATGTTCCTAGGAAATTTCAAAGAATAAGCTCCTTCAAATGAAAACAGGTTTTGTATTATCTATCCTCTATACTGCACTGAAAAAAAACCACAAAAGAAACCAGGGATTGAGAAGGGTTCTTCTACCATGCCCAATTACTTTTAAATAGCTGCCATTTCCTAATGTTCCTCCAACCTGAGTACACCATAAAATCCAATATTCCTCATCTTCACCTGTGGACTGTCATGGTTTAACCCCAGCCAGTAACCAAGCACCACACAGCCGCTCGCCCACCTCTCCTCTCCCCCAGTGGGATGGGGAGAAGAATCAGAGAAAAAGACAAGGAAATTCATGGGTTGAAATAAGAACAATTGAATAAGTTAAATTATATTAATGATACTGAAAATACTAATATTACTACTAGTAATGCATGATGAAAATAATACTACCACCACTAATAATAATAGTATGTAATGACAATAATGGAAAAGAAAAATGATACAATGGCTCACCACTCACCGACAGACACCGTCTCTGGGTAAGACAGCAAGACAAACCCAACAAGTGAGAGAGCCAAACCCCTGGCCCACCCCCATCTTATACACTGAGCATTACATGTCCCTTTGGTCAGCTGGGGTCAGCTGTCCTGGCTGTGTCCCCTCCCAGCTTCTTGTAGAGAAGCAGCTGAGAATAAAGGTCAGTATGAGAAACTGGAAAAGTCCTTAACTTGATATAAGCATTCTTTAGCAACAACTAAAAACGATAGTGTGTTATCAATATTCTTCTCAGCACAACCAAAACACAGCCTCATGCTTGTTACTGTAAAGAAAATAAACTCTACCCCAACTAAAACCAGCACACTTCATATTAAATTCCTACCTTTATGCCTCTGACATGTTTATTTTCACTTTTGTCTTCTATTCCAAAATCTTCCCTGGATTACCTAGCTCTCGATTTGCCTGTCACTACTCTTATATACATCAATTTCTACGGACTTTACTTACAAGTTTTTAAAACCCATGCTCATTCTTAAAGCTGGGAAAGGAAATTGAAGCAGTGTTACTCAAACTGCTACTTGAATTTGCTGCAAGTACATCTTCCATAGTAAAGAATTTTCATAGGCAGCAATATATAACTGTCCAATAAAAGAACATTTTAACAGTAAAATAAGATGTACAAGGGGTATCCATACCACTTGCTATTAAGCACAGAGGAAGTCAACAGTAATTTTAATTACTTCACAGAACCAACAAAATCATAGAATCACAGAATGGTGTGGGTTGGAAGAGACCTTAAAGACCATCCAGTTCCAACCCCCTGCCATGGGCAGGGACACCCTCCAAACCCTTAGACCAGGTTGCTCAAAGCCTCATCCAGCCTGGCCTGGAACACTGCCAGGGATGGGGCACCCACAGCTTCTCTGGGCAACCTGTGCCAGTGCCTCACCACCCTCTCTGGGAAGAACTTCTTCCTGATATCCAATCTAAATCTCCCCACTTCCAATTTAAACCCATCTGGTTTCCAATGGACTCATTTTCTACAGAACTCTAATGGATGAGTTATGTTTCTGAGGACACTGGCTAATTAAACACCCTGTTTGGCAGCAGCCAGCTGACCAATGATTATATACAAGAGATGCCAGACTTGCCAAAGCATGTGTCCTATCTGGTAAGGGTATCACAAGACACATGGGGAGCGAGAGGAGACATTACTGTGTAGGAGAGATGGGGGAATCAGAGGAAGAACAAAGGATATGTTGATTAAAAACACCAAACCAACAACAGGTTCCCCAAGTATCACTGTCCATGAAGCTATTAGATTTTTTTTTTCACTTGTAAGGGGTTCTGCAAGTATTTCCAAATAGCCACTAAAAAAGAAAATTCTTGACTAAGACAATTTGCCTTAAATTACACTTGATGTACTAAAAGCAAGAACAAAAACATCATCCAAAATAAATCAATCATCCTTGATGCTCTACCTTTTAAAATGTTCTGACATGTACAACTTCATGTTGTTTTATGCAACTCTTCAGGTTACAAAAAACTACTAATACAAGTACAGAAAAACCACTCGGATCTTGAACAGGTAACACCTAAACTTTCAGTATGAGCAGGCTACAGCACGCAGAGCTTTCCACATCCCACAGATGCTCACTCTAGCTGTGGGATAGCTCCACGTCAAGATTCCATTTCCTGGCCACAGCCACTCCACCACCTCCTCTTATTCAAACACAATTGGGTAAATATTTTAAGCAGGAAAAGAACATTGTTCCTTTGGACCAACCATATAAAAGAGGAAATGGATGACAAACGAATTTTTGCCTAAGCTTTGTAGAAAGCAGATCTTCAGAAAAAAGAATAAACACAGTCTCTGTAATGATCGTGAGCATTATGTGAACACAGGAGTGCTCTCTACCAACATGCTATTGTACAGCCTTCACCTTTGGCAAAAGGCTGCCTCCTCTTCTAAATGTAAAGCTTGGGTTTATATGCTTTTAGCATCTTTTCAGCAACTCAGAAAACCACTGCTTTCTGTTTCATTACCCCAACACAACCATAAAAAGGGACTCTCAAGACTCCTACATCCTAACAAAAGGCTACTTTACAGACATACCAGAACATATTTGCAAGTAATCAGGCAACCACACATGTTAATGTATCGTATCCCACCATTTACTCCAGTTAGGAACTCACTACACAGGACCTAACTTAAGTTTTCTTTCTTCTAACTGAAGCTTCCTTTCTTTTAAGATTCTTAGTTCACTAATTCCTCTCAATAGCTCTGCCTTGCTTAAAGAAATGCTGGTCAACGTAAATATAAACACAATGGACAGCTAGTACAGCTAGCTTGGTAGACACAAATGAAAACAAAACAAAACTTCGTAGCAGAAAGCAATCATTACCCCAGATGACTATATCTGGAGCAAACCACTTATAAGAGATCATAGAATGGTTTGGGTTGAAAGAGACCTTAAAGACCATCCAGTTCCAACCCCCTGCCATGGGCAGGGACACCCTCCACTAGACCAGGTTGCTCAAAGCCTCATCCAGCCTGGCCTTGAACACTGCCAGGGATGGGGCACCCACAGCTTCTCTGGGCAACCTGTGCCAGTGCCTCACCACCCTCTGGGAAGAATTTCTTCCTGATACCCAATCTAAATCTACCCTCTACTGAGACACTTCATGTAAATCATTGATGACTTTTTAAAGATGACTAAAATATTCTAAAATATTACTACTAAGGCTATTTAAGTTTTATAAAAAGCTAATGTAGTCTTGCAATGCTGGTAATAGCCTATAACCATTAAAATACAAGAACAGTATTCTTGTTTCATTAAGTCTACAAAACATTGTACTGGCATCAAAGGCATATATATGCATATGTATGTATCAAACTCAGGTTTCTGCATTTTTTGGTTGTGGGGTGGTTGGGGGTTTTTTTTCCCCTCAACAGAATAAGCCTCAAAAATTGCCTGCGTAGTAGCAACTTCCTGATGCATCACTACTGTTTCTGACTGCACAGGCCTCAAACTCATTAAGGCAGCAACTCTGGCTGCAAGCATTGCTTTTAAGAACTTTTAATCAAGTCTGGTTTTGAATACGTAATAAAAGAACTCCCAACAATAAATAATTTAATTTTGCTTTCTAATGCTGTATTTTTATATTTATTTTCACTATAAACTTACAATCATGTTGTGACTGTAAATTTATGAACCAGACTTTTCCCATTTAAACTGAGGCATGATTTAACACTAAGTATCATCACACCAAAAAACATCACATATTTTATAACAATTCCTTGTTCAACAGCATCATTATTAGTATTAGCTAAAATATCTGCCACCTAATTCCACTTTTACTGTTAACTATTTATATCAAAATCATCTAAATACCCCTAAAGATAGTATCAAACTACCATCCAAAGCCAGAACCCCTTATTCTAAACAATGGATAGTAACTAGCATGGAGAAAAACAAGTAAAAACAATAAGGTGAAAAACTAAGTAAGGTTATTTGCCCAGGAATACAAAATGAAACAGAGTAAACCCTAGATTTCAGTCCAAACTAACAACATCCTAACTCCATGAACTTTCCACAGTGCTTCCCTTTTACTGCTACTACTACTTTGCAGATTTTTACTCTTCCTATCTCCAGGGAGCCATGACCTCAAAAGTAACTCCCCCTAGCAAAACACAACCCTGGGTAGCTCCACGCAGCAGTTCCACAAGGATGATGCAGACACTGGCCAGAAACCTCAGGAAGAGAAATACCATTTTGTAAAGCTTGAAAACAGCAGTGTTTACAAATCTTCCCCAAGGCAATATACATAGTCCTACCTGAGGCAGAAATTAAAATTCTAACACAAAAGTACAAACATAACTGAAAGTCAGAAGGAATAAAGTAGGGGAAAAAAACCTAGAAAACCAAATACCCAAGACTTCAACCCAAGTATTAAGCACAGGCTTCCAGATGCAGTTAAGAGGATACTGTCAGCTTGAAAACACATCAAGCAGAGATAGAGTAATGAGCATTCAAAGCTCATATTCAACATCTACGCATACACCTTAGTTTTAAGCAGTAGTTGTCGCACTGGTTTCTACTGCACATGAAATGCAGGTAAAGTTTCAAAGCATAAACATCTGCAAGACGAGGGTAGGTTTTCAGGTTGTGGATCCTTAACTTCTCATTCCAAGGTCCATTTCAAAAATATTTTCAGCTCATTTTAATAGCACCTACCCTCCAAAACAACAAAAACACAACCATGAAGCCAGCGGAGAGGAAGGTACCCAGACACAGGAAAATTAAATCCACCTCAAAGGCTCACCATGAGATGTTTGATGTTTTTTTTTTTCCCCTAGCAATAATTTTGTCATTAATTAGAATTAATTCCATGATGCTGCCTCTCCAATAAGTCTATAAGGGAAATTATAGCAATGGGTTGAGGCTGTCTGTAACACTACACATAGCTGGCTCAAAGATGGTCTCTCCACCATATCCTCAATGAAAGACATGTTACAAAAACAGTACATCTAAGTACTGCAACAAATCACTCCACCTCATTATTGAGGCAATCCTGACCAACATCACCTCACTATATTTCTGATAGAAACAGAACGATGTATTTTTTCTTTGTGAGTGTTCACTGCAAAAACAGGTGCTAAAATGAACATTTCCCTGCAGCATTTGCAACACTAACACTGCCGCATAATGTCAGTGCGGATCTAAACCCATTGTCCAAACTGACTGGAATTAAAAGCATAAATATCAAGCAGCCAGGTCATTAAAAAAAAATGAACGAATGCGATTTTTCTTTCTAGTACATTCACCATTTCACTGCAGGTCTGGCAATACAGATAAAAGGCAACGTACAGATTACAAGGCAAAACAGTATTTTCAACCACTTAACGTAATCTTTAGCCAAAAGACGCTACACCTCTTTTCTGCAACCTTCCTTATACCTGACTCAGAATGACTGGCCCCATTTTACAAAACAGCTCTGAAATATAAATTCAAGAAGGGAAGGAGGGAGGATAAGAAACAAAACCTTGAGGTACCATCCCCTCAGTTCCCTCCCCCCCCCACCCCCCCCCCGCATACCGGGAGCCTGCTCTCCCTGGCAGATCGCTCGCTTTGTCTACCCCAGTTTAAGAGTCCCAGGACACCTTCTCCTCTCCCCCACGACCACACACTGTGTGTTTATTCTACGTTAGCCCATACCCACGCACGGACCCCTTCAGACACCCACGCGACGGGAGGGGGGAGGGTAGCACCCCGAAAAGAGAAGGGAAGGGAGCAATCCGCCCACAGGGCCGGGCCCCCAACCCTCGTCCCGCTGCAGGGGGCCTGGGGTGCTGCCCCCCGCACCCCCCACGGCCGCGAGGGGCCCATGCGGGCTCGCCCCTTCCCGCACACACCCCCACCCCCGGCCGCCGCTTACCCGTGGGCGCGCTGTCGAGGATGCGGAGGTCGTAGGCCCCGGAGCAGCGGTAGTTAGCGGCGGTGCCGTTGTCCCACACCACGACGACCTCCTCGGGACTCTCGAAGCTGCGGACGGTGCCCACATGGCCCTCGCCGCCATCCTGTTTCCCCCACTTCCAATCCGGGCCCCGGACCACCCGGGCCCCGACTCCCTCTACCATCACCCGGTTGTTCCGCGAGCTGCTCATCCCGGCGACGCCCCGAGGGCCCGGGCCACGGGGCGGCTGGAGGGAGCGCGCAGCCCGCAGGCGGCGAAGGGGGACCCCGATGGGGACGGCTGCTTCGGCCGCGGGGAGGGAGGACGCGGGCCGCGGGTGCCGGTGCGGCGAGGGAGGGAGGGGGGTAATCCTGACGCGACGGCGAGCTGGAGAGAACGGGGGGGAGGGACCCTTCCGACGGGCCGGGGGACGCGACCGGGGCGGCGGGAGCCGATGGGCGGGAGTCTCCGGCCAACTCTTCTCGCTTCCTCCCTACCTACCTTCCTACGCACCCATACCCAGCGCCGCAGCGGTCCCCCCCGGCCCGCGGCGGGCACCCGCCCGCCCCCCACAGCGCCAAGCCGCCGCCGGCCCCGCGCGCCCGCCGCTACATCCGGGCACTGCGGCCGCGACGGCGGCAGCACCAGGGAGACCAGCAGCGGCGGCCACCCCCTCCGCCCCCCCTCCGCCCCCCCTCCCCTGCTCTGCGCATGCGCCCGTCCCTTGCCTCTGCGCAGCCGCAGCGCGACGGGGCGAGAAGGAGGCGGGGTGACGCTCGAGCGCCACCTGCGGAGCCGGGGTGGGCATCGGCCGGTGCTACCGCTCCCTCTTCCCCGAACCGGCCGCGGGACTGTGCCGCTGGAACCGAGAGGAGGGAACCGGGATTTATCTGCCGGCAGAGCTACCCGGGGCTCCCCAGGTCGCTAGCCCGGCCGTTGCCTCTGGTGGCGCGGGGGCTGCTGAGTCCCCCGAGGGCGGCGGCCCGGCCCCGCCCCGGCGGGCGCTGAGGTGCTGCTGGCGGCAGCGGCAGGGAGGGCGCTCCTGAGGCCCAGAGAAGCTGTGGGTGCCCCATCCCTGGCAGTGTTCAAGGCCAGGCTGGATGAGGCTTGGAGCAACCTGGTCTAGTGGAGGGTGTCCCTGCCCATGGCAGGGGGGCTGGAACTGGATGGTCTTTAAGGTCCCTTCCAACCCAAACCAGTCTGTGATTCTCCATCTCCCCTTCCCACCTCAGGACATCCCTCACTGAGGATTTACCTACTCAAACTTGGCACACGTGGTACCTGCAGCGCAGTTCTTCATAAACAATCCTCTTACACTAGCACTCCCGCGACACTCCAGGATTTCCTATAACTCCATGCATCCTGGGTAATCTTATATAGAATACAATTCTTCACTTTAAAAACGGCCCTCCAATTATTTCTGTCTCTCTCAAATCATCCTCTATGTCAACTTTCTGAAAGCATCTGTCTTAAAGGACAGTCAAGTCTGAACCAGACAAAAGAATACCATTTTTTAGTCAACAGGGAAATGGCTGATAAAACTCAGCCCAGCTACCCTTGTGTCCTGGGTATTTTTACTGCTTCTGTGCTTCCTTCCACCTTTGTGGTTATTAAGGTGGCTAGAAGAGCCTATGAGATCATTTCCTGACTTCTTTTCTGTAGTTTTCTCACAGTATGTATAGCAGAGCAGTATAATAGGAACACATAACCACCAGACTACCACCACATTCCTCACAAAATTCACTCCTTCCTAACCCATACTAAGCCAAAAATATGTTTCCTTACACATGCAATTGCGTCCTCACAACAGGCACTCCCAAGCAGCGTCTGATTTCTACTTCTGCAGTGGAAACCTCAGAACGCTAACAGATACCACCCTAGGAAAGCGTGCAATTGCCAGGCAGTTTGGGTTTTCTTGCAGATGCTTGTCCCCATACAAAAGCTGCCCGCAGCTGGTACTAGCTTATTACATTTGGCACATGTAATTGAAGTTAAATGTATAACACATGGCAGAATTTCCCAGAAATTCTGGAGTGTTCTTGATCTATCAAAGGATCTATTGCTGGGCTCTGCCTATGGCCAGAATGTTCCCGATGCCTCATTCTGCTTTTACGTGCTTTGATAGTAATGGACAAGTACAAGATTCGTGCATATCTAAGGATAACCTAGGGCACATTTTGCTATTACTCTTTGATACGGTTGAATAAAAAAGGCTTTTTGCAACCAGGAAATATGTGCCAGGAAAACCAACGACGTTTGAGATCCAAATTAGTTTTCCTGGTCAGAATCAGAAGAGTTCATCTCTTAGATTTATTTTTCCAAGGAATTCTAAATTATAGACATTCAGAGAGTTTGTTGCAGCAGTTCAGCAGCAGTGCTTGTGGGCAGATACTATCCTGGAGCTTCTTGTCTCCTGATACTCCTTTTTCTGGCCACTCCTGCTCTGTCTGTCCCAACAGCCCCGTCCGCTCCTTCTCACTTGCTTTGTCTATCAGATGATTTACTTGCAAAAGTAAGAACCTCTGAAGATGCCTAGATTATTTTAGAGGTGGCTTAAGCACACAAGAATACAGGTAATAACTGGAACCCAGCTTCTGTTAGGCTGAACATGAATGCCCCCCTAAGAGCTAAGAGGGAGTTCTCCATAGCTCAAAATACAGAGACTTGTATCATGTTCTTGGTGCCGTAGAAAACAGTGGATAGACTGACCTGACAGCCACTTGCCAGCGGCCACGTGACTGATTTCTGAACGCTAATCTCCTGTCACTTCTAGTCTGACATGGGCACAAAGTTGTGGAAGTCGCACAATTGCCGTAGGCTACGTGACTAGGTTTTTCAGAACTGCAAACATTTTATGGCGTTATCTTTTTGAAGCAGACATTATATTATTGATTCTGCACGCCTGCTTGGTGTTTAACCAGTCAGTAAGGAAAAAAGGTCTTCAGCTCTTGAAAAATAAACTGAAGTCAAGTTAGAAATAAATGAAACTTGCAAAGGTATGAATAAGATGGAGATTCCACAGGAAGTTTAATCCAATTAACCTATTGTGACAAGAAAAGCGACAGACACAGCATTTTCAGGTACGTATCAGCTTTTTATTTGCAGTGGGAAACTGGGCACAGCAGTACCTTAAGGAAAGAACTCATATTCACTTTCCAGCTGAAAAAAACCCCTCTTGTTGGCTTAGTGCCTTTAGCAGGCAGATGAGGTGAATTCGTTGCCTGGTTGGTTTTACACTGAATGAATGCATGCGGCATTTTCCGTTGTTTCTAACAAGCCTTTGGTCACTTGACAGGACTGTTCTTATCTCCTGATGAATGGTGAGAGTTTATCAAATCCCCTAAACTTGCACTTGCCCCTCATCGTGCAGAATGGCTATTTTACAGCCTTAGGGCCAACATGTGCTCACACTCCAGGTGGTTTAATCTATCAGGCCTCAAACCGTGGAGAAAAAGGCCATCTAAAACATCACTACCGGAGTCAGCGGAAGGTTTATTTCTTTGCTTTTTGGATCTACAATCCAGAGATTGTACTGATTCATAAGCCTCCTCAAACCTAGTGCCAGCAGAGGCAGGGGACCTATGTTCTTTTCTGCCATCCCTGTTACGGGAGGAGACCACCGGGGCAGACTGGCAGAGCCTTAATGCTGCAGCAGAAACAACCACAGTTTATCTGCCAAAGGCCTTATTTACCTGACCATTGCTGCTGTAACTAACCACGCCTGCCTGCCTAGCAAGGCAGTGCTGGCTTTGAATACCTCAGGTGGTCATGACAGAGCAGTTAAATCACAGGCTGGAGGAAGGGAATCCACAGTTCTTTAGGCATACTTGCCTGTAATTGCCAGGGATCATTCACATGCATTCAGTGCAGGAACCTTGATGCACAAAAAGAACTACAGAATGAGTTCCCTTCTGGCTACCCAAAATAATGAATATTACTGAGTCACGCTATCCTCCAGCTGGTGATTACGGGCTTCTTCGCTCCTTCCTGCCATCTTAGAGCATTCTAGTGAGGGGCCATGAGAGAAGAACTCTAGTTTATGCAGAATTCAGTGTTGTGGATAACCTAATGACACCCCTTTAAACTCCTTGTTATTGTTGGAGAGCGTATTGGCTTTTTGTACAAGCAGCTGCTATCCTTCTAGAGGGCAAGGCCATCCTCAAGACAATCCTCATAGAGGAAACAGAACCTGGGAGGTCATCCAGCCTGTGCCCCTGATCATCCAAGCCATTCCAGAGAGCTGCTTGCCTAAACTCTTCCTGGGTGCCTTTCAGTTCTGCAAAATGTCACGCTCCAGCAGGTAATCCTAATATAAGTATTTGCATGGATTGAGTAGAGACGTTGATAGAAGTTTTTCCGGACTGTCTTGTTTGATCAAAGCTGAACTTGCAACGTAGGATCTGGAACATGCAATGCAGAAAGGGGACTGTGCCTATTGCAGGAGAGAGCCTGGGTTTATATGGTTTAGAACCAAAAAATCCCAACTTCTTGGAAAGACAATTATTAACTCATGGAGTTTTGAGGTTTTGTTTACTCTCTTGCACAAATCCTGAGTTCTCAGAATTTCTCATATGAAGAATATGTGTAAATAGCTTCCCAGGAGTTGAAAAGAGCATCTAGTTTACATATAATGAGCAGATTTCTGGTGGGTTTTTTTAAATACAAAGGTAGCACTTATTAATTTATACCAACCTGACTCCAAAAATTCTGCCTCCTCAGTTCAAGACTCTGTATTAGAACAAGCAGTTTTCTCAGTCCTCCTCTTCAAAATTGATGCCATTCTACATTTTAATTTTCTGGTTTTCCCCAAAAGGGCTTCTTATGATACAGTTGTTTGGGGTTTTTTTCCTGTGGACAAAAGTATTAGGAAAAGGGATGAGGAAAAAGTAAGCAACTGCCTTGGTTTTGTCGAAATACACCTACTCTTCTGGGTGGAACTAACACAACTAACTGAGGAAGAAAGATGAAAATACTGGCAAATGAGATGAAAACTACTGTTTTACTAAAAAAATTGCTCCATATGATTTTTTTTTAAATGAAAACTATGTAATCACTCTCCACAGAAACTTCTGGAGATGAACATGCCACATCTTTTTAAGTGAAACTATACATAATGTATATTTTCTAGAACCTGAAGAACCAGTTAGGAACTTTAGGCCATACCCTATTTCTCTGTAGTTTAATGTAGGAAAAAAAAAACAAACCCTAACTCCTCAGCCTCTGCTGCCATCCCGTGGCCATGTACCATCTCTCTTTAATGCTAAAACACACCTATCCTGTTAACTCTTGCACCGTACTTCCACTGCTTTATTTATCAGATTACTTATCCATAACACAATCCAATTTCTTCCTCGATTTTCAGAGTCATTTCAATGTCATGAATAATTGGCATTGATTTTTTTTTTTCCTCGTTTCTGCAGATTAAAGTAATTTTCAATGCCAGACAGAGAGCAAACCGTCATGCAGCACAGCAAATTGCTTCGGTGGGTTTGGTTTTTACTATGTTACTGGTATTCTCTCTGAAACTGTTAATTAGAACTGTTAATATTAACCCACAGTGTCCATGCCACTGTTTCTTTCCCTAAGGAGTTCTATCTGCTACCCCTTATCTAGGAGGGGAAAACAGCTGAGCAGAGAACACAGTGAAATATGTCACTGTGTTTTCCTGCGATGAAATAGAACTAACCCCACGGATATCTGCTAAAAAGGAGGATTTTTTTTCTGTATCTGGCTGAAATCTTTAACATGTTGAAAAAAAAAAATTAGGTAAAGAAGATTATCTTTTCCTAACAGGAGCATCCTGGAATCTTCTCCTTTGGTTAAGGTTTTCAGTTTTACTAGGCTGAACTATTTTGTGCGAGAGAAAACAACATACCTGTGAAGTTAAGCAACGACAAAATAAGTAAACACTCTGTAGCAACCTGGGCATACACGTTACAATAGGGTACTTGTGTTTGCACATCTACACAAGTCCTCCTACTTCAGCACACCTCAGAAGATTAAAGGATGTATATTTGCTTGATATTTCCAAATGCTTAGCCACATATTGGTGGTTCCTTCACAGATTATTTTTTAATTAGATGATGCATTGTAAGGAGGGATTAATATCTTCCTGGTATTAAATTTCCTGACTGTAAAGATTGTAAAGAAAGTACTTGAAATTCTCAGGTGTCGTCAGAACCAGCTAGGTCATATTTTTAGACTGATAGGAAAATAAACTGTCTCCATGGGCCATCAGGATATTTTAAGAAAGTTCTTAATTTATAGGCATGATAATTTTTGTTTGATTTCTGCGATCAACGGGACTAGCTGTGCACTTACAGTCAAGTACAGGTCCTTCTTGTATTACAAAGGCACTGCATACACACTAAGAAATGCCTGAAAGATGACTGTACCACTGAATAATATCTATGTTTAATTTTAATAATCTGCTAAAATAGAAACAAACATTGACTAACTCAGGCAGAATCTAAACACTCTATGTTTTGTCATAAGAGAATAGTTCTAGTCACAACATCCAGTAGTCCTAAATTCTATGAGGTAAGATTTCCAGTACACTCAGATAGACAGATAGATTCATGAAATCTGGATTTATTAAAAATGCAGCTAGAAATTTTCAAACAATAACAAAAAAGCCTGTTGCTAAACAAGGCTATATGCTTTGCAAAAGTAAACATTTTTAATATACATCTAAATTAAGATTGTGTCTAACGCTTATAAATCATTTTCACTGCTAACATGCTAAGAAATTGCCTAAAGGAAAAAGATCCATTGGCTATATTTCTGACTCCACTGAATTCAGCTGGAGCCATACTGCTGATGTAGGTAGAACAAGAGTTTACCAAATGCGTATGGAAGTTGATTGTTTGCCTGCTTGTTTGTTTTTACGTAACTATAAAGCATTCTAAAATGCTTTGGGTTTGTGTTTGAAATACAAGATGCACATTTTTATCCTCTTTGAAGCGTTTATAAAGGAATGAAAATAGGTAAATGAAAATAAAAAAGTTTCACTAAGCTACAACAAAGATTCCTTGGAGCCAGGAGGAAATTTAACCCAGATTCAACATCCAGCTCTGTTGTGCTCTCATGAAAAGTCTCCAAGTTCTGTACCAGCTTCTGACAACATTTTTAATGAACAAAAATTAATGTGGTTAATAGAAATGTCCTCAATATATTTGCTTGCTTTCAATTTGTTTTATACTGTACAGTCTCATATTCCCAGTTTTCAGCCTGCCGTGGATTGTCATCTTTGATTTTGGAACAAAGCAATTTTAAGTTAACACATTTTTGAAGACATTTTAAGTTACACATTTCTGAGAATTATACTCAGCTATTTACCACAGAATTTTAACATTTAACTCTTCTGTGAACATTTTAGATGACACAAAACAAAGTTTTGTCATGAGTTAAATTGTTCCGACCCTCTACTAACCACGATTTTGTATTTAGCAGTCTGCCAGCTGTATTCAAACGCAGGGAACTGGTTTCCTGTAGACAGGATCCTGCAAGAGTCATTTCAAGGGAGACAAATATTGGGTGGTCTTTGTGTTGCAGCACCTGTTGAAGGTGTCTTCAACCACCTAAACAGGTGAAACAACGCTTGATTACGTGGTTGCATTTGTAATCAGGATATCGGCTGTACCTGCTGAATTGAAATACGTATCAATCGGAGGAAATAAAGAAAAATGACATAAAGCATTCCTCGCAAATCCTATGTTCCTTCCGACTTTACCACTGGAAAGGGCTGAGGAATACTTCACGAGGGAGTGAAAAGAAGCAGCACGGAAGAAAAAGATGGGGATGCATGGATGGAGAGGAATATGGCGATAACAGTAAGAATAGCAAAGCTCAAGGAGGGGATGAACAGCAGCAGCTATTCCGAATGTCACAAGCATTGATTTTTTTCATGAGCAGCAAGAGTACAAACATGAACACAGCCTGGCTTTTTCCTCTGAGATTTGAAGAGCCTCCAACACAGAACATTTACATTGACTTCATTAATTCCCTACTTCATTCACACTTTAAGGAAAGAAAAATCTATACTATGCATGAAGAAGGCTTGAGAATGCTGACTTGACTTTTTCAAATGCAAGTATTTTCCATCTTATTCCTCTGTTGATAATAAATTTCAAGAACAGTGAGTCCCCTCTTCCCTGCGTTGATGGAAAACTTTTTAGATGTTTTATACATGGACTTGGAGGTTTTTAAGTATTCCCAAGATAAGTCAGGCTGACACAAAGATATTTTTCCCATTTTCTTAGATGAATGCTAAAGTTAAACAAATCTTAAAAGGATATAAACAAACAGAAACTCAAATTTCAAACTCTGGGGTTAAAAGTCACTTTGCCTCCTCCGAGGTGCTGCACTGCCTATTGAAATCCATTCCAAGACTGGGGCACAGAAAAACCATGCTGGGACCAGCTTGCAATTATCCACTGGAACACTGCTAAGAATGTAATAACTCCCACCCCAACCCCCCAGATGATCACAGAGCCACCTCCCCTAGACAAAAAAAAAGATAACATAGCACTAGTTAAAGATGTAAATTGAGCTGTGACTAACCACGTGCTTCTGTAACTTACTGTCTATTCTTAAGCAAATAAATCTGGAGACAATATGAAAGAAGAATCCTGTGTCCTTTCCTTTCTGCCTAATCTATAACCCATTAGACCTGGGTTGATGCAATCCTTTTATGAAGCACTTAGCAGAAAGCATAGTGCAAATAGCAAGTCTCTCTGGGAACTAGGATTGCTTTCGGATTGCTTTCCTCTGAAAAAGAATGCGGCAAAGGCTCAAAACACTGCAGTGATCACCTTGTTTTCTTCCCACACGCACAATTTGCAATCACTAAATCACTTGGAGGCGGTTGTAATACAAGCAGAATACAGCCTTTTCTTTTTCAGCTCTGCAAAATTGGCTGTAGGCCAAAGGATAACCTTTTAAAGACCAAAAAAACCCAACACTGGAACTGGAGGATCTGATAGGGGTTGCTTAAAACAGAAAGAAGTTGTCAACATTATTGCTGTTGACAGTGTGGCAACATGCTTACACAGTAACGCAAAACCCTCAGCCCTTCTCAGTACACAGGATTCCTTTCAGTTTGCCTCTGGTATGTCATGTGTGCCTGACATTGTTAATACACAGGGTAGGCATCAAAAACCAGATAAACCTCATCAACCTGTGTGCCTGGATCTTGTTTCATCTATCCAATCTCTCTGGATTGCTGATCAAGCCCTTAAACTGCTGGGTTTGTATGACACAGGAGGGCTTCTCTAACCATCAACAGCCTTCAGCTTGTTGGTCTAATGTGTGTATAGGCATTTATAAGCCTTCCAGCCCCACGGACACATGCTGCATCCTCTTCTTTCCCAGCCATTTGGAATTTTTCTTTTCTTTAGTTTTTGGGTGGTTTGAGGGCTCTTTGGCTTACTGGGGATAGGACTTGACTGTGGGAGAACAGTGTGCTGCAAGCAGCAACCTATTTCCTTCTTCAGAAGTAGCAGGTTCCTCTGCATCCTCCAGTCTAGTTCTTGGTTCAGCCAAATTAGTGTCTCCAAAGGTTCCTAAATTCATGTTATGATGAAGCCCACGTGTTCTCAGAACTAAGCTAGCTACTCCAGCTGCTCACACTGGAGTGTTCCTCCATCATAAATCCTTTTATATGGGGTGTACATCATACATTCCCAGCAAATCAGGTCCAGGATCAGGGTATGGCTGTTTGCTGTAAGCAGAAGCAGAGCTAGCAGATGACAACAGGCTTTCCACCCATTCTCTTTTCCATTTTTCTGTAACAGCTGTGGGGAAAAGAAACAAACCCCAGATCCTTCCTAGCCTCTGCTTCCCAGTTCCCGTACTCTCTTCAGTGGCTGCAGTAGCTCTGCCCCCGTGTCTCTGGAAACTTTGAACAGCTGACTGGATAGGATGAATAGGTATTTTTAAATTTCTGCAGAATTTTGCAATACACTCTTATTAGTCTACCTTTTTTGAATATAACATCAATTAATTACTTTGCATACTTCTATCATTCTGATTCTTTAATGAAAAATTCTTAAAATTGGACCAACTGCTTTTACTTGAGAAGAAAAAGAAGGTGAGAAGTAGAAGACTGCTGCTTGTCAGCCTGAAACATGCCTGAGGTTTCCAAATCCCATACCCAAATTGGCTATGCAATCAGAAACAGCCGTTTGATTGCAAAGTCTTTAGATGTTACAAGGGGTTACAGTAGTTGTTAAGGCAGGACTGAAATCCTCTGTTGTTGCAACAAAGCAGAGTGATCACACAGTATGAGCACATGGGAAGCTAAAGTCCCTTTGGTCCCTTCTCTGAGTTAAGCCATGCCCCAGTATCCAAGAGTTTGCCCTCGCTATTTCATGGTGAACATGATAAAGTTGGGCCCAGATGGTTTATGTCAAACAGAATCTCTCTGGTAAGGTCTGCCCGATTAAGGAGCAGCAATTGAAACAGGCCACATCTCATTTTCTGCTCTTACATTCTTCTTCTTTTCTGGTTATGGTCCCCGGTTCAATTAGATTTCAAAATTTGGCTATGGCAAGCAAACGTGGATAAGGTGAGAAGTGAAGAATCTCACTGAGCAAAGCCTGTCATCTCTCAACAGTGTGAAGGCATTTCTGCATCCTGTGGCGCACGCACGCACCTCAGACAGCAGGTGCTCAGCTCCAGGGTCTAGGTGTTACCAGGCTCTCAGCTCCTAGGACTTTGCCAAGGAAAAGGCACAGATACTGTGCGCCTTTTTCTGGAGCTGAAGGGGGAAGCATCCGAGTCAGGAAACGCATGAGGGCCTCCATCCAACAATCCATACAGAATTTCCTTTGGGAGTTAGAGAATACATTTACTCCTCCCTGATCCTCACTAATGCCCGGTAAGAGCAGTGAGAAGTGGGAAAGCAGTTGTGCACTACCGTCTTACTTAAAATATTTAGCCAGACAGCTGATGAGCCGATTCTGCGTCTGGAAGCCCCAGTGTGCCCTGTTCCTCCCCTACGGTACAGGACCCGTGTGCTGTACAAATAACAGTGTTCGGGAAGGGGACCCGTCCCGGAGTGACCGAGCTCCCACACGCCTGCATCAGCTGCTCCTCACGGGTTTGGATGGGTCCCTCTCCTGACCCCACACGCCCCGCCTGAGGGGAAGGAAGCGCGGGGGTACGGTGACACCTGCCCGTGAGGCAGGCGATGCCGGCGGCCGTGCCGAAGAGGAATCAGCCCCGCTGCCCACGCCGCCCGGGGCCGCGCCCCGTAGCTTCCCTCAGTATTTCCTCCCCGGCCCGGTTCGGCTCGGCCCGGCCCGGCTCGGTTCGTCGGCCCGCGCCGGGCCGGCCCCGGCCTATGCCCCCGCCCGCGTCCCGCAGGCCTCGGGGGCCGGGGCGGCCCGGGGGCGGCGCGGTGAGGCCGCCGGCGGCGCTGTAGCGCGGAGAGCTCCGCGGTCAGCGGGTGGCAGCTCCTCCTTCTCCTCCTCCTTCTGCGCCGGGGTGGGCTCAGCCGCGGGCGCCGGGGGTGCGCTGCCCGACTGCCGTGCCGCCCCGCGTGTGCCATGGACTGGCAGGTGCTGACCAGGGAGCTCTCCCTCTATCTGGAGAGCCAGGTCCGCGTCGGGCTCTTCGGCTCCGGCGTGGGCTTGTCCCTGGTGCTGGGCTTCGGCGTCGCCTACGCCTGCTACTACCTCAGCAGCATCGCCAAGGTGAGCGGGAGGGCGGCGGGGAGGGCGGGCTCCGCAGGTGTCCCGCCACGGGGTGTCGGGGGCCGTCCCGCGAAGGTCACCTCGACTCACCCCCCCTCAGGGGAGGCAGCCGGCGCCTGAAATGGCTGGGCGGGAGGCTGGGCGCTGCGCCCGCCTCGCCCTCACACCCCGCGTCCTTCCCACGGAGGTGCCGCTTCGCGGTCCCGGCCGGCCCGGCGCCCCCGCACAGGCCCGGCTCCGCGGCCGGGCCGCGCGGCGGTGTGTCCCGTTCCCCATCCCCCGCGGGGCTGTTGGGCTCCCGGTGAGCCGCTGAGGCGTCGCCCCGGGGGCCGGCCTGGAGGGGAAGGGGCTCCGGCCTCAGACTTCCCTGAAAGCCGTTGTAGCAGAGGGAGAGCTCGGCTGGGGGGCGATGGTTGGGAAAGGGAGGTGGGAGCCCTCCCTCCACAGCCACATCCCGACCTCCTTGGTTCGCTCCCAGTTAATGTAAGGGTACCGTAGTTGGTGCCCTTCTGTCTGCCGTCGGTACCGCTCTGGGGGCTCGGACACTCTCGCACATCTTCTGGTCAGTACTGGCTTCACGGGTAAACTAGGCATTTGCAAGTTACTTGGATACAGTGAGCCTGATCTAAAGTGGCCCCGCGGTGGGAGCGCCTCACGGAGTGCTTAACCGACTGAAAATCCACGTACGGAGAGCGTTATGGCTGTTGAAGCCGTGTGTGTTGCCACAGCCCTCCGCAGCACCGGTGAGAACGTAGCCTTCCTCGTCAGCGAGAAGAGGCGACTTGATTTTGGTCAGAGGAGAAAGGCGAAAGGAGGATGGTGCCGCTACCGCTGTGTATGGGTAACAGTTCTCTTCAAAGCCTCTATCGCTGCCCTGTGGAAGAGGAGCTTGAGAAATGTGGTTGCTAAAACATGAGATGTTGGGTGTACAGGGATTTCTGTGTTGTCATACAAACGGAAGCTGTAAGAAAAATCTCTGTATGCAGAACATTACTGGGGATGAGTAACCAGTGCAGCTGTGTACCATGGTATGAGATGGGAGGAGGAGTGTCCTGCCAGGTTAAAATAGGTACTGCAGGTGCACGCTCCAAGTACACGGATTAAGCGTCATCTCTGTGCGGTGCAAGAAAACTGATTCAGTAAAATCTTTCTCACCTGCTGTAAGACAGTGTGGTTTTGATTTGTCAGAGAAAGGTACAGTGGTGGTAAAAGTAGAGCTGGAATAGCACGTTATTAGAAATAGGTAAAGAATCCTTTACGTTTAGTGGGTTTCACTTTTCAGGTAGGCATTTTGGCATTTCATTTGGTTTTCGTTTACTTATCTCTTTACCATGAAAGGAGAAAGCATTGCAAATGATTATGTGAAAGAAGTCCATTTACTGGGAGAGGATTTAAACAAGCTTTAATTCCTTTCTTTCTTTCTTTGTTAGTTTGTTTTATACGAATGCCCATGCCTGACTGTAGTCTCTCTTCCTAGAAACCCCAGCTGGTGGCCAGCAATGACCGATTCTGCCGCTTTCTCGAGGAATATTGCCCTGTTGTGACAGAAACTTACTATCCCACGATTTGGTGTTGGGAAGGTCGGGTGCAGACACTCCTGCGTCCCTTTATCACCTCTAGACCCCAAGTACAGTACAGGAAGTAAGTGCCTTTCTTCTGGAAAGTGATTGATTTGGTAGCCAGCAGTTACCTTACTCTGACTGTGTCACAGCTGCCATCATTGCTCAAGCTTCTGCACAATTTTTTTCTTTATGTCCACCTTTACAGCTCCGTCATGGACTTGCAACCATCTCTATCCTGGATTCAGTGTACAGTAGGTTTAAAAGGTCAGGGTTCCCAAATGGCCCTGTTTTAGCTCAGCGACTTTTGAAGCACTGAAATGTTGGTTACAATACAGGAGCTAGTGTGGTGTTATGTTCACAAGATCACACAATGGTTGAGGTCGGAAAGGATCTCTGGAGGTCACCTTGTCCAACCCCCCTGCTCAAGCAGGGCCACCTAGAGCCAGTTGCCCCAGACCATGTTCAGTCAGCTTTTGAGTATCTCCAAGGATGGCGACTCCACAACATCTCTGGGCAACCTGTGCCAGTGCTGGGTCACCGTGACAGTGAAAAAGTGTTTCTGGTGTTCAGAGGGAACCTCCTGTGTTTCAGTTTGTGCCCATTCCCTCTGGTCCTGTCAATGGGCACTGCTGACAAGAGCCTGGCTCGTCATCCTTGCACCCTCCCTTCAGGTATTTAAATGAATGGATAAGATCTCCCTGAGTCTTTTCTTCTCCAAGCTGAGCAGTCCCAGCTTTCTCAGCCTTTCTTCAGAGGGGAGAGGCTCCAGTCCCTTCATTGTCTATGTGGCCCTTTGCTGGACTCTCTACAGTATGTCCATGTCTCCCTTGTACTGGTGCTCAGAACTGGACCCAGTATTCCAGGTGTAGCCTCAGCAGTGCTGGATGGAGGGGAAGGGTCACCTCCCTCAACGTGCTGGCAGTGCCCCTCCTAATGCAGCCCAGGAGGCTGTTGTCCTTCTGACCTGCAAGGGCACATTGCTGGCTCATGTTCAGTGTGGTGTCCATGAGGACCCCCACATCCTTTTCTGCCAAGCTGCTTTCCACCCAGGCAGCCCCCAGCCTGTACTGGTGCATGGAATTGTATCTTCCCAAGTGCAGGACTTTGCACTTCCCCTCACTGAACTTCATGAAATTGCTGTCAACCTGTTTCTCCGGCCCGTTGAGGTCCCTCTGGATGGCAGCACAGTTACCTGGTGTATCAGATATTTTGGTGTTTGAATGCCATCATTTTGCAAAGGTCATGCAATCACTGCATCTGGCCGCTGAACCAACATGTTCCACCTTAACCATAGCGTGGCCACATTCAGCCTTGTCTTGAATATATAAACCTTGTGGGATTTTCAGAGTAACTTTTACCTGTGGGGTTTATATTGTGTTCTTTGATGCCTGAATTCTAAGAGGGGAAAAAAACTTATATTTCTGTTTGTCCTCAGTTGATCTCTCTCACACAGAAATGAGACTTAATCTGGCAAATGAGGCATTTGGCACAAGACCTAAGGAGAAGTACTTTTATGCGCCGGAACCTGGATGCAGCACAAGTTGTTTCAGCTCTGTTTGCATGGTAGAATAGATTTAGCATTTAGCAGCTTCCCTTAGTTTTAGTAACTAGGAAACATTTCAGTGGTATGGCCATGTCCACTTTTTCTTGTATACTCGCTATTTCAAGGTTTGTAAGGGAAGAAACGTAGTTCCATGGGGCAATGCTTATTTTGCACCGTTTGAGATTGTGTTGGCAGTACACACCAGCATTGCATCTGCTTCCCATTACTGAAAAAGGGCAATGCTGAGCTAACGGGTCCAACAAGGCTGATGAGCTTTAAAATCTGGAGTAGGTGCTATCAAGGCTTTCAAATGAAAAATCAAATGCAAGGTAGGCTTACATTTTGGTAGTTCCTACACCAACTCTCTCGTACAATGTCTTCATTGCCAGGGAGAGGGGAGATGCTCTGTGTTTCTAAAAAAAGAATGCAGCCTTCTTGTCATTGTTTAATGCATGCTTAGCTTCTTGGGATGTTATATTTGTTGCATCCTTAAGATATATGGCTTAAGAGTGCATTCTAGCAAAGTCTGTGGAGATGGAGGGTAAAAGATACAGTAGCGTGTGTCTGTGTTGCGTGCGTTTAAAGCACAACAAAGTGCCACCATTATACGTGCTGCTGCTTTGGGTGAAGATTAAAAACTGTGATAAACATTTAACACATTGCCCAGAGTGCTATCAAAAGATTCTCGGATGATCCAAAGGAAATCTGCAGTACACAAGCCTACATAAAATAGAAGGCAATGCCAGGAATCACATTAGTTACAAGCTTCCAGTGCATCAGCAGCAACACACCAAAGGCCAGCTCTTCATTCACTGTGAACGGGAATTACTCCACAAACTGGCGGTGCTAACTCATGTCAGCTGTAAGCGTGGCTCTTTCTGAATGGTAAATGTGCAAACATACCTAGTTAGGTGGCACTTGGAGTATTAAAACATAATTAAAGATGCAGAACTCATACCTGGTAATTTGTACGCTGTAAGCACTCTTAAGAGTATACATGTATTTTTCAGTCTAATCAGTGTTGTCTTGAAATGTGCCTTTCAGTGAGCTCATTAAAACAGCAGATGGAGGACAGATTTCGTTGGATTGGTTTGATAATAGTGACAGCTTATATTATCCGGACGCCAGCACAAGACCCACCGTCCTGTTATTGCCTGGTCTGACAGGAACAAGCAAGGAATCCTACATTCTTCATATGATCCATCAGAGCGAAACGCTGGGATATAGGTGCTGTTGTATTTCATTGCTAGTATTTTGCTGCTTCTAATAAGATCAGATACAAATACGTACATGTATAAGATGCCTTCCTAAGGCAAGTGAGATCTAAATACATTAGTTTATGTAAGAAAGTATTATCAGTAATAATAATGTAAATTATGTAACAGTACATTTGGAAGGGCTGGTTTAGTATCTACAGATGTGCCCCGGAGACAGCAGTGAAAGCAACCTAAGTCTGCTTGGGCCTTTGCTGCTGCTTTTTAAATTAAAATACCAGTATTTGTGTTACCTTTACACTTTGTAGAGAAGGGGTTTGTATTCAGCTCCAAGAAGACTCATGTGGATGGGTTGCTGGCAGCGGGCCTCGGAAGGGGTCAGCTTCTGAGGGCCAAAATTGCTTGATTCGGCAGCCTCAAATCCGCGAGTGCAGAAAGGAGAGCTAGCTTAAGGAAGGGGTTTGTCACCTCTTAATTGTCACTGCTTAATTTAGTTTTGTTATTAAGGCTTCTGGTCAGGATTGGGTAAAATAAGTGGATTAGTCAATGACTAGATTCCTTTATGTAATCATACTGCTGCTGCTGTGCTTTGAAATAAGTTGTCGTTGTTCCAGGACCTGTATTTGGAATATTACATTTTGTCTGTGCAGACTGGCTTCTGGTACTTCTGGTTACTGAATAATAAGTTCTTCAAATATCTTTATATGAGCTTCAGTCTACATGTCCGGCTATCTCTTCTCTGTTGGGAGGCTTGGATAACTGCTTTACTAAATTATGAAAGTAAAGTAGCACTTTAACTGTTCAAAGTACTTTTACAATCACTTTATTACTTACCAGTAAAAAAATATCAGCGGAGGAAAGCCCTCAGATCAACAACTTCTTGTTACTCATTTTGTAAGAATTCCTGAAAGAAATACCTGCCCTTGATCACCTAAGAAAGGAAGGTAAAGCATTAAAAAGGAGAGGTTTAGGTCAGATTTCAACAGGATGCTATAATTTTATTTTTAAACAAAGACATTTGAGAAAAATAGCAAAATAAGTAGTTTTTCATGACTTTAACCCATCTAAAATATATATTGTTTTACAAAATTATTACAGCAAGAAGGTGGAAGAGTGATGGAAAAGTAAGATTTAGAAAGGAAGCATGGATCCTTAAATGACAGTAATGCTGCTAGAAAATGCAGAGACTCCCACCAGCACAGAGACAACAGAAACTTCTGTGCTATACCAGACAAAACCCCAATCCTGTCCCCAAGAACCTCAACTTAGATGCAGCTGTCATCATAAATTTGATTTGGCTCATTTTTTGCTATTTAATACAATGACGTAGCTTTAGCGGATGTCTCTATACACGGCCCTCTGACATTCTCTTTCAGAGCGCCGCTTTAGGCTCAGCCCTGCACGGGCAGGGCTCGTGGCTCGTGTCTGGCCAGCAGTGTGCGGGCAGAACCACCTTCAGGTAAACCCTGGGGCTCTCATCCTGCAGTCTGACCTCGGCTGGCGAATCACAGAGCTCAGAGAGTCACGTGGACTTTGTGAATTTCATTTTGGTATAAAGGTTGTTCCACACAGGTCAGACTTTAGGATCTGTAGAATTGTAAATATCTAAGTGCTGAAGTTATTCATAGAACTGGCTGGCTTTTCTTTACGCATTTTCATTTTTTTGCTGTGTTTAAGTTACATTTTTTAGTGGAACGTACAATGTGTATAATTGAATTTACTGTCCCAATTTTTAGATGCGTGGTTTTTAACAATCGAGGAATTGCTGGTGAGGATCTTCTGGTAAGATGACTTCTAAGATATACGTATCTCACTTATAAGTGGTATATATGGAATCATTCATGTCGATTTGTATGGTTGGATTTAAATGAGAGAAACAGCATATGTTGAAAATGTAGAGAAGACTATCTAGTCAGCGGGTAGGTACATCATGTGCCAATATTCATCTTCTGTTGTAAAACTCAGAGGTCAGCTGGTCAACACAAAATTTTTGTGAACGTTTCATTTAGGAAATCACTTAACTTCTTAATATCTGTAACATTAAAATGAGCTATCCTTATACTTCTCTTTCCAGGTACACTGTAGTATCTAAAACACACACATCCAAGAAATTCTGCTCCATCAGTGCAATTTCCTCCCATTGTTTTAGCGTACAAATCCAAATATAAGCAGTCATAATTACTTTCCCAGTTGCCAATAAGAGTCTAAACTAGATTTTGATATGGTTAAAAAGTTGTGCCATTAAAATTGATCCGTATTATGTGTTACTGAGTTAATCAACCATATTTTTATGGATAGCCATATCCTAAAAGTTAAACTTGTTCTCATATTTTTCTCAGCAATTAGGACACAAACTGAGCTACCAAAGACACTTTTTTGTGTTTGGGACAGGTATCACGTTTGCTTAGAAATAACTGGTGATTCCACAAATGAGAAAGTCTTGAAGCTAAATATTTTCCGCAGCTAGGGACAGGGCACGATGAAATATTGCTGAATAAGCTTTGTTTTTTCATATGCGTTTTGTTGACGGTTCTGCAGCTGGAATGAATGTGCATAATACTTGGTATTGTTTTGCATTTTTTAATCCCCTGGTTTCAAACTTTAAAAAGCTCAGAATGTTTTCCCATAATCAGATAAAGCATTTCAATGCAAATATTGCCATGTTAAGAGTAGTTTTGTGCATACTTTCGGAGATGGATCTACAAAGCAGTTTTGTGAGACACAAAGTCCTTATTGATGAATTTATGAATGGTTAAGAGAAAAGATCTCTTGTTTGAATGCATTGTGTGTATTTTACTGTAATCGGATTTACATCTTTAAGCTTTATAAGTTCTTACTGTGAAGCGAACCAGCTGAATTCACATTTTCTGCAAAGGGGTTTCTACATTTTTAATATAAAATCCCTAGTTAATGAGTTTGAAGCATAGTTGAGCACCACAGTAGAAATTAGTCATGCAAGTACTTATTTTTCCAGATTCAAAATTACAACAAATAGTAGCTATTTAAAGAATCAATTTTAAAACGCCATTCTTGTTTGTTATTTAAAGTTACTATGACCTATTGTTATGGAATAATCAAATATTAGTCTGAGCACAACCAATGAGAGCTAAGATGGCATTTTAAAATATCTTCATACAGTGAGTAGATAGACATTAAAGGTCAGGAGCTAACTGAAATTAAAATGCAACGTATCTCTCTACTTTTATAAACTTTTAATCAAATAGACTTTTACTTAGAATACGTTAGACCCTAGTTACCAAAAATAGTTTATTTTTCCTTGTAAACTTGACAGTTTAATTAAAATAAAACACGTTCACACTGTTCATAATTAATAGGGTGTAAAACAGTGAAAAGTGACTCGTGACTGAGAACTGGAAATTCAACATAAATGGAAATTAAAAACGTCTTCAGTTTTAATTAATCAGATTCAGCTTTTCTTTCCTTTTTTAATCTTTGACTTCAACATTTCAATATTCTTGTTAAAGGTATTTTAAGTAATTAATTTCATCTAATTAAACTTGTTAAATTTGCCCACAAATATCCAGGCTGTTTAACTAAAAGCAATTCAACCCCCCTCCCCCACCTTAAAATACATTGTTGCTTCAGGTAACAAATAAATTAACTCATAATTAAGTATTTTTATATTTAATTTTAATGTTTATACTGAACTTTGGCAGGTCAGCCACTACCTATACTTAAGTCCCAGTCACTAACACATGAGTAGCAACTCTGTAGTTAAAAGCTCTCTTGTGCTGTAGATTAAACTGAGAGAAAACCATTAGGAAAAAAAAAATTACCATTATTCTTACTGTACCTAAAAGGACCTATGTCCCTTGCAGTGCTCCAGATAGTCCCCCAGATTGTGGCCTGTAGCGGTGGTCTGTGCAGGTGAGGCTCAAAAGCTGTGCTTATCCTTCAAAAGCGAGGAAGGGGTTACCCAAATCTCAGTGATACCACTGGAAGTCATCCCAAGTCTCAATTCCAGATTTGAAGAGATGCTGGTGGTAGATAGAGAAGGGATAATATACGTGTTTCATTGCTTCAGTTAATAGAATAGTTTAGTAAATCAGGTAAGTGACACTGGTGAGTTTACTTATTTGCTTGTATTGCGTGTAGAACCTAAATGTTGGCTACTTTTCAAATTCTGGCTGACAGAACTTGAAATCTAGTATTTCCTTTTACAGTTGAATGTGGGTGAAGATGGTAAAATTGTAATTTTAACTTTCTTTTCTGTAAATTGCAGCCTCTATGATAATTTTCTCAGGGTATGTTAAAAATACCGGGGTCTATCTAGTTCTGATCTAGTTCTGTCTAGTTTAGCTCGATGCTCTGTGTTCAGATCTCGTCTAATGACCTGGAGGTTGCAGATACTGAAGATACTTGTCACCTGTTTTCTTTTGTAATGACAAGTATAACTCCTTCCTCCACCTCCTCATGAAATGCTCTGGATTTATATTTGTCATTGAGCGCAGCTTCGTGATAAATGCTAAATTTATCTTGTTATATAAATGATCCACTGTTCAGTTTGCTTTGTCCTTAAAGGATAACACAAAAGCTTATGATGGCATTTTTCCCTCTGACTCCTTACAGACACCAAGGACTTACTGTGCAGCTAACACAGAGGATTTAGAGGCTGTTATTCATCATGTGCACAGCCTGCACCCCTCAGCTCCGTTCATGGCAGCCGGTGTTTCTATGGGAGGGTAAGGTACTACGTAACACAAGTCCCAGCTTAACTGTGATCATAAAATAAGACTGTTGTAGCCTGATTGTAAGTTATTAGTCCGCAATAGGTTCATTCCTTCCTGAACTGCGACTAACTTGGATCCATCTCCAACAGCCAATATTCAGAAGACTTTTAGAAACTTTGTATCTTGGAGGCTTTTACCTCTGTGTCAGGGAAGGTCGGAATTGGCCAGCATTCAAAAGCTGAGAGGGGGTGGAGAAAGACAGGAAACACTGACAGACAGATTGACAGCCAAACAGGTGGGCAGTACAATCTTTGGAGACTACGGAGGCTGTCTTTGAAACACAGGGATGAAAAATGGGAACTAGAGCTAGCATACCATGTCTCTTAGCAACCTCTGGAAATTGCAAGTTTTATCTTTGCTCTGTTTGGGTTCTGCAGTGTGTGGGTAGGTTAAGATGGAAGAGATGTGGGTATCTGCTCTGTCTGGCTCAGAAGCAAGAAGTAGTATTGTTGTTGAAACCAGTATGGGTTGATATAGCATGTGGTATTAAGACTTGCTGTGTCGTGGCTTGTCTCCAGAAAGCACAGCTAGAATAGACAATGACAGCACAGTTTCTTAGAAAAATCACTGCTAGAAGCTAGGAAAAATGTTCTGACAGCCTCCTTAACGAAAAATCGTAGGAGAGGAGAACTTCCATTAGAAATACTGCAGACACAGTGCTAACTTCCTGAGACTTCCCTTCTTTCTGATAGATTTTATGGAGGGTGAGGAGTTACAGCCCAGTACATTGACATTAATCTACTAACTTCTTGTAGGAGCTCTGGGATAAATACAGATTTGTTCAAGAAATACAGTTATTGATAATCAAATAAGTAACTTGGAAGCCTTTTAAATCAGGCCAGTCTTTTTCTATTTGTGTTGCTTGGATTTTGCCAGTGTTTTCAGTATGAAGACATATTAATCTCTTCAGTACGACAGCATCTATTTTGCTGGGAACCCCAAAATCAGGCACAGTACTCCAGATACAATCATCTCATAAGTGCCAAATAGGGGGAAATAATCATTTCCCTAGAGCTGCTTGTTTTGCTCTTACTAACAAAGCACAGCATGTCATCAGTCATCTTTATTGCAGCAAGGGTGTGTTGCTGAGTCATGTTCCGTTTGCCCACATCTTTTTTCAGCTGCTCCCTATCCAGTCACAAATCTGTCCTAAGTGCAGGACTTTGCTTTTGCCTTTATTGAACTTCATGAGGTTTCTGCCAGCCCATTTCTCCAGCCCGCTGAGGTCCCTCAGAACGGCAGCCCTGTCTTCCAGTTCAGCAGCCACTCGCCGCAATTTGACGTGCAGGCTTACTAAAGCTGCGTTCCCCCTCATCATCCACTTAATGAAGACGTTACACAGTATTTGCCCCATTATTGACTACTGAGGGTCACTAGTGGCATCTGATCCAACCACGCCGCTTGTACTTCATGTTCCTGATCACAGCTTTCTGAGACTAGTGGCCTAGTCAGTTTTCCACTCATTCAAACCGCGTCCCTCCAATTTGGCTACGCGCAGACCATGGAAGACTGTCAGCATCCACTCCAGATTGGATATTCCCAGAGGCTTTCAGAGGATACTCCCAAAGCACTGAGGTTGGGCTGACCAGCCTGTATTTCCTCCTCCTTGCCATTCTTGCAGATGGGTGCCTTTTTTTTCCAGGTATCAGGAATATCCCATGGTTGCTGAAATCTTTCACAAGTCATAGAGAGCAGTCTCATTGGCTGCCTTCCTCTGAGGCTTTGGGACGTCTGGTCCCATTGACACGTCTATGCCCAGTTTGCATAACTGGGCCCTAACTGGATCTTTCTCTGCCGTGCGTCATGCTTCATTCTCCCACACTCTGCCACTAGGCACAGGGACCTAGTAGGCCTGAGAACAGATCTCAGCAGCAAAGATAGGGAAGACAGGTAGCCTCTGCTTTTTGTCACTAGGTTCCCTGCTCTGTTGAATAGTGGTTCCAGGAGGGAATAAAGGCTGGTCAGTCTAGCCTCAGTTCTGTAGGAAGATCCTATGGAAGCCACTTGCAAGCATATGAAAGATGAGAAGGTGAGTGAATTTATCAAGGACAAAGCACTCCCAAGTGATCTGAGTGCCTTTTATGATGAGATGACCGACTTCACTGATGAGAGGAAAGGAGTGGATGCTGTTTGTTCTGAGTCTTTTTGTGTATGTACTTACAGAAGCCTTTCTTGTGTCAGAAGCCCCCTTCTTCTTGTCCTGCATATCCCTTCCTAGTTCCGATGCCAGCTGAACTTTAGTTTTTCTAACTGCATGCCTGCATGCTTGGGCAATGACTATTTCTCCCAGGCAGCCTGTTCCCCTTCCACCTTCAGGGTACTTCCTTCTTGAACTCAGTCAGGAGTTTTTTCTTCTCCCATACAGTCTTCTGTCATTCTTGCTCAGCTTCCTGCACGTCAGAATGTATCACACTTGTTCCTTAAGGTCAAAAGGTTCTCCCAAACCCCTTTGCCCATTAGGGCCACCTCATGGGATCCTGCAGTCAAATCCCTCACCATATTAAAGCCAACTCTCTCCAGTATTGGAATTCTGCTGCTTAACCTCCCCACTCACTTTTGATCTTAAAAATCTACCATCCTATAATCTCAGCGGCCACGACTGTCCACAGCTTCCTGTACCTGATGGGTTCTTCCTTAAATGTGAGCAGCAGATCCATAGAATATTTTCCCTATTATTTGGGTCATTGATTGCGTATCAGAAGATTGTACTCAATACTCTCCAGAAGTCTGGTCTGCTTGTGCCTTGCTGTGGTTATCGATGTGGGGATGGTTACAGTTCCCTGTGCCCAGTGATTATGAAGTTTCTTGTAGCTGTTGAAAGACTTGGGTTTTCTAATTTCTTCTCTTGATCAGGAGGTCTATAGTAGCCACCCACCATGACATCCGCTTTGTTGGCCTCCTGTCTGATTTTGACCCGTTAGCTCTGAATTGGCTTATAACTTGCACCAGAAAAAAGTTCTGTGCATTTAAATGGCTTCTTTGTCTAAGGTGCAAACCCTCCTCCTTGCCTTCAAGGCCTTCAGGAAGAGTCTGTTCGCATCCATCACAGCATAGTCTTGTCTGCCTGCGAGTCCTCCATGTCTCTGTTATCCAACAAACTTGTTCTGTGACTATGCACAGATTTCTAATTCCTCCTATTTCTCCCACGCTGTGTGTTTGTGCATGTGCTGGCACATGAGATGGTCTGCAGTCATGCTGCTTTCTCAGGGAAGTGGGAGAGCCGCCCTCATTATGCTATCCCTTGGTTGCTTCATCAAGGCCTGCCGGGCCTTCTCTTCAGGCTTTGTACTCCATCCCTTGACAGACCTAGAAGAGGTTTAAAACTCTTCTTCACAAGGTTAGCAAGCCAGTTGGCTCGTCTCCCTTGGCATGCGTTCTCTCCCCAGCTAAGGCTTTTTTGCATGCAAAACATGAAATAATGTGTATTTCAAAAACATGTTTCACTGGAAATTGTGAAAGCCAAAGAAGGATCTGCAGTAGAGGCTTGTTTCAATGATGAGATAAAGATTTAAAGCACAGCAGTTCTTCATGGGTAACTTACTGTGTGGTGCACCATGACATTAAAACTAAGAGGGCTGGGCTCTGGTAGGTGAAGAACCAGGTTTTCAGGGCTGAAGGTGCAGCAGAAGCCAGCCGTTCTGTGACTGGTACAAAACACTAGTTTGGCCCTCAGTGTCATCTCTGTCCTTGGCTTAACCTAGTTATGATATTTAAATAGTGGCAAAGTCTGTTAGTATGGCACAGCGGGTCTGTGTTGGGTTCCTGGCTTTTACCTTATTACCACTGGGTGATTTTAGGCAAGATGTTTCATTCACAGAATGGTTTGGGTTGGAAGGGACCTTAAAGACCATCTAGTTCCAACCCCCTGCCATGGGCAGGGACACCCTCCACTAGACCAGGTTGCTCAAAGCCTCATCCAGCCTGGCCTTGAACACTGCCAGGGATGGGGCATATTCCACCTTCCTCCTCCAACGTGTTTGTAAAGTCCTGTACCACAAAGAGAAAGCATATGCTTAATTGTACAGAATACTGGAAGAGTCTCTAATCGTCTACATGGGGACTGTTTCTATGCTTCAAAATCAATTGGAGCACTTGCATGTTTAAAATCAAGCAGGAGCAGAGATCTCACCATATTGTAAAAATCATCCATTTGTCTTAATCTTACAATAGTTTTAATTATCTACCTCTTCTCAAAGTTTTCTAAATAGTCAGTTCATCTGTATAGGACATATTTGCCCAACTAAGAAGAAAAATAAACATTCACTGCATGAAGGTGTAAATGTAAATGAAAGTCCACTTGCTCTACTGATCTTCAGTATGTGTTATCCTGTAAAAGGACTTGTTTTCTAACATAAAGATTCCTAAACCTTCTCTCTACCACATATATTCTGTGAATTCTGTTAGAGAAGTGGTTTATTCTACTACTGCAACTATTTTTGTATTGGTTTAGGGTTCAGTGTTCTTACAGCATATAAGCTGGTGACTCACCAGTTCCTCCTCCTCTGTGGCTGAGAGGGAACATATGTTACCTAACTCCTATATGTACCACAGGTGACTTTCCTCATTGGGTTCAAGTGTGTGAGCTGGTGGCAGAAGCCCACTCCTAAGTGCTGTTTGCTGCTCTTTTCCTGCTGGTTCCTACCAACTGTTTGCCCTTTTGCACTGCTGTCGTATGATCAAGTAGGTAGGGCACAGGGATAAAGTCTCTGATGGCAGGCTGGTTCGTGATGTCTTTGCTAAAGGTTGCTGTCTCCTGAAGTTTGACAGATGAAGTCAGGGTACAGAGTGTTGGTGGTCCAGAGAGCTATACCAAATTGTAGAACTTGTAATGTTTTGGGTACAAAGCTTGGTATTAAAGCGCTGGTTGTACACTGTGGGGCCTCAGGCAGTTAAGTAAGACAGAGCTTTTCTGTTAGTATTTATCTTTTACTCTCTTCCTGCTATTTTAATTTTTCTGCATTTGAAGGGTCAGGTAGTGAACTCTCCCCTTTTTTCAACTCAACCATACATCAGCGGTAGAGACTGTATGTTGCAGTTGGTCAGAAAGGCAAGACTTAAGCCATTTATTTGGCTCATAATTTTGTTGTGCTAGTTGTGTTCATTATCCCACACTTCATTCTTTACATACTTTGTGTTAAAGAACGGCTGTGTTCTCTCATATGTGTGAGGTGGGGTAAAGGCATTACCTTCAACTCAGATGACAGCTCCATAGGGAGGCAGGCAAGCCAGGGGCAGCTTGTATTTGTCAGACACGCTGATCAGATTTATCAGGTCAGGAAGACCAAGAGCTTGTAAAACAGTAAAACTTACTAACAACTTACCTGTCCCATGAGTAAGATACATTTATTTGACCTTTCCCTCCCTTTTAATGACATAAATAAGACTAGTACATCTCAATTTACTTCGAAATACACTCCTACCCACATCCTACACCGTGCACTCGGTTCCTGTCTGACAGTAGAGAGAGAAAGCAAACTTCATTAGTCGTACGCTGATTACACTGACTACCTTTTAGAAGTATTTGGCACAACTGTAGGGCTGATACAAGAAACAATTGAAAAACAGACAAAGAGGTGGCTGATTGTTATATTTGATTTAAATTGAATCAGTTTGATAGTATACATGTTTCTGTTTTTCATTTCTGTTTGTAGCATGCTTCTTTTAAATTACCTGGGCAAAACTGGCAGAGACACTCCTTTAATGGCAGCTGCAATTTTCTCTGCGGGTTGGAATGTTTTTGAATCTATAGCATCTCTGGAGAAGCCACTAAACTGGCTTCTTTTCAACTATTACTTGACTACTTGTCTACAATCCTCTATCAGCAGGTGAGTTGCCTTCTAAACTATTTAGCAAGGTGGAAGGATGTTAGCATGAGATCTACAGCAGGTATAATAGTACTGGCAAAATTAATGCTGTAACAACACTTCACATAGCTGTTCTGTGTGAGTTCTGCTGTAACTTTTGAAAACAAAAGGATCTTTGCAAGAAATATTGTCACCAGTGTTGACTAACTTTCTCTGCTCCTCAAGGGACTTGGCACAAGATCTATGTACTTCTATATTTATGGATGAAGGAAATGGATTTTTAAATTCTTACACCTGCACGTATTGACTTTGAGTATATATGTATATATACTAATTCTTTTAAGTCAGCCTTGACTGCAAAAGCTTGAAAGGGACTAATTCATCCTTTGCTTTGCAAAATCAGCGGGTATTTTGTATTCCCGAATATTTAATTCTCTTACATTCTCTTGTCTCTGACATCCTTCTCATGGCTCATGCAGACCTTTACTATGCTGCTGGATGTGCCTGCATATGAATCAACAATTCCTCTGCTCTTGGATTCCCGATGGATATTTAATATGACAGAAAATTAAAACCAAGCACGTTCCTGTTAGGGAGTTATGTCTATAAATGTATCTATAAAGCAGAGGATTTTTACATCTGTTTATATAACAAAACCTAAGACTTCTAATTTTTCTCTTTCCTTTTAGGCATCGACGAATGCTGGAGAAATTATTTGATATGGATCTTGTGATGAAGGTATGTGAAAATGTTACTTCTGCTTTAGCTGGTTGCTGTTTTCCAAATACTGACATAGTTCCCTATTTGACTTCTGTGCTTCAGGCTAGAACTATCAGAGAATTTGATAAGCAGTTCACTTCAGTCATGTTTGGCTACCCCACACTTGACGATTACTATGAAGATGCTAGCCCATGTCGCAAGCTGAAGTCAGTAGGAATTCCAGTGTTATGTCTAAATTCTGTGGATGATGTTTTCTCACCAGGCCATGGTAAGTTTAGGCTTTTAAAAAATATATTTATCTGTATATGCAGTCATTAAGACAAATTACATAGGTCTGAGACAGAACTCAGACCTATGTGTGAAGATGCATTTAAATGTTACTTGTATATAGCATCAAAACCTCTGGGGATGGACCAGTCTTGCAATTTACTTACAGTGTAAGACTTTATATAACAGCTGACGGCGGAGAAATCTGATTAGTACAGAATGCAGAAGCTCATGGGATGGCAATCATTAACCATTAGTAGACTTTTTACAGTGAAGAGAAAGCAATGTGCACATTTAGGGTGTGAGTTATCTCACTGTAAGGAAGATATCGGATGTATTGCCCTCTCAGAAGCACCCATCTCTATTCACCAAGTATGAAGAGAGCCTATAATGAGGAACTCGGATACAGATGTCTGGATTGTAGACATTCAGAATTCAGTGAAAGTGAAAACAAGTATATTTATTGCCATTTTTCAATCCAGTCCCTACAAAAATATCTGGGAGTTGCTTATGTTTCAGATGACTTGAAATTCTCAGCTGTTGCTTACAATCTCAGTGCCACCTACAGTGCTTGAAAATGAAAAGTAAGAAAAAATATGTTAGCCTGTAGGCCAAATCGTAGAGTAAGGGGAGAGATGAAGACAAGGCGAGCTCCTAGAAGGAGGCCCGTTGAAACTAGAAGATGAAGCAGATAAGGGAAAACAGAGTCTTCAGCCGTTCTTCCTATTTTCTGCCAAACACGTGGTCATTACGAACATTTTGCTTTTGATCTGAAGAGCAAAACCCTTCTGCTGTTTTAAAAAGATACGCTTGTTCCTGCGGGCTGTGTCTTGGTTACAGTGTCTGAGAAGAGAGGGAGAAGCAAAGTTCATGTAGAGGAAAACCACTATTATGAACAGCTGGTTGAGGAGACAGCTTTCGGCGGGGAACACCTGACACCTTTAAATGTGCAGTTCATACACTTGATTTATTTCAGGGAAGTTTCCTTCTGCCACCACAAACGAGATTCTTGTAGAATGAGTCACGAAACCAAAGTGAGTAGGCAAACAGATTCGAACAACAAATGGAAGAATGAAGGAATTGGAAGGGACTCTGTGTATGCGCGTACCGTTTATCTGTGCGCAGAGCTACAACACATACAGCAACATGCGCACACGTTACTACTTACGGTTCAAAGACCTGTTATTAGAGACAAATGTGACATGCAGAGAAAGGGGCCACTCCAGTAGAGTGCACTAGAAAAAGGCAGTCTAATTTCTTCTCCTTCATGCTATGCATAAACAATATAAAGAGGCAACAACAACCTAATATGAGGGAAAAAATGGTGACTCTGGATTAGCCAAACTACCTATCCCTTACATTGGCCATTACAGAGGCTTAAAAAGAAGTGAGATCTGGGCAAACATAGCAGTCCTTCTCCAGAATACTGCACCCATCTTCAACAATTTGCAGTCCAGGGACTTTCTGAGCCAGTTAGTCCCTTTGTATTTACTGGCCTCTGCCAGACTACTTTTATGTCCTAATTGGCCAGCTGCTGTTTCTGTTATCCACGTATAATGTCCTGGAAATGAGAACGGATGGGGCCACGACCCTAAAATCTGTGTCCAAATATCAAATCTTGCTAGTGATTCTGCAGATAAATTTCTATGAGTCTTATGACCCTGGGGATGACTTTTCCTGTAGTACTGCAAGGTGGGTGATCTGCTGTGCCATTCGTCTGCCAGTAAGTATCTTAGACAGGGAGCAATGGCTTCGCTTCTGTGTTTAGCTCTAGCTCAGTTTGTGGCTGCTGTTCTAAAGTGAAGTAGTAACTGGCAGGAATATGCTCGCCAGTTTGCACAGGTAGCAACAGCATTAAACCACACAGCTGCCTCTGTCCCTGGAGAATTCCTTAACCTTTTCCAGCCTAGTCCCACTGGGAGTGGGACCTTTGTTACCTAGATTAAAGCTAGTGCAGATCCTCCATCCCCTTGCCTCTTCACTTTAGAATATAACCTCCAGCTTTCAAGAGCCAATAAAAACTTTTTTACCATGAAGGTGGTCAAACACTGGCACAAAGAGGTGGTGGGGTCTCCATCTCTGGACACACTCAAAACCTGACTGGATACAGTCCTGGGCAACCTGCTGTAGGTAACCCTGCCTGAATAGAAGGGTTGGACTAGATGATGTCAAGAGGTCTTTGACAGCCTCAGCAGTTGTGGGATTGTGTAGTTTGACTAGCCAAAAGATGGAGTCCCCAAGAGTACAGCTGTAGCAGATCTATCGACACCACTCTTGGTGAGCAGTGGATTAAAGGGATGATCTCTTGTGTAAGATTGTCAAACCTATTGTTAGAATGCCTCAGAAGTCTTGCAGTATATAGAGGGGTAAGGTAGAGCACTATGAGGAACCCGAAACAAGAAGTGGTAGTCGTTGTAATGACTGTCCATCCTCTCTTAAACTCTGACCCTAACCAACCTTTCTCCCTGAAAACATTGGGGTGGTTAGGCATTAATTTATTCCTTGTACAGACTTAATGCTGTTGGCTGTAAATCGTTGTCCTTGTGGTCATGTTTACCTTAGAAAAGGCCACCAGGACAGTGTTGATTTTCAGCTAATTGCATGCCTCTGTTCTGTGTGTCTATCCTTGGCTCCTTTTTCATTTGCGCTATGCACCCTCAATGTGAAAAGTTTTGCTGGCAGGAGACAGAGGGCACCCTGATTAGCAGCCTAGAAATTATGGCTGCTGCCATCAGTTACTGGAGCTCATTCATCGTGACACTTTTGCGGGCTGTTTTATGTTAGCAAACATAAAAGGCTGGTGTTGCTCTTGGAGATTACTTTATTCTGGCAACTGGCTTGTTTTTTCTGACTTAAGACTTTGGACGCATGTAAGCCTGTAGCAACGAGGGGCAGTTTCCACTCACAATTGTGTAACGGATTCAAAGCCACAAAATCCCTTCTCATCCAGACCTCAGTCTTTGGGGACTGGTTATTTCATGCCTCATCTCTCTCCCAGTAATCTCTACCAGCCTTTAAGCTACCTTCCACCTCGACTGTAGTTTCCAACAGCTGGGAAACAGGCCTAGAAAACTCTTTAGGGAGAAAGCTGTGCCAGAATTCTGCTGTGTTTAAATACCCTTTAGAAAGCCAGCCACATCTACCTTCCTATAACAGAGCTTGGGGAATGCGAACCCAAGTCTGCTTTGTCACTACATGATATAGACCTAACGAGAGGCTTTCCTTAAAGAGTGCAGATGCTGTCTCTGTTGCCTCTTACTATGTGATTGCTTCTTCTCATGTAGCTTTTTGGTACACTTGGTACTTCCCAGCAATTATTTTTCAATATATCGTGAAAACATGCCCTTTGCTCTCAATCCAGTATTAGGAAGAAACAATTCATTTGCAGTCCTTCCTTAATGTTGCTGTTTAAAGTTCATAGAGTTTGGCAGCCGATGTATCGGTAGTTTAATTCTGGAATGCAGTTCTCAGATTGCATAATACTAACTAATGAAACAAATGCTTTCTTCATTGCATGACACTTCTCCCTGTAACTAATTTAAACAAGCCACTGCTTCAGGAAATAATGTAATATAACCAAGTCAAGCCCTTTTATTTTGTAAGTGTGAAAAATCAAGAAGATGGAATGATAGCATTCATTATCAGTGTCACATTTCACTTTCCATCTGAAGCATTTTTGTCCTCAGAGACTTTGAGCAGCATATTAGGCATCCAACTTAAATGTCACTGTACTAATGCTTACTTAATTGCTGCTGGTGAGTGTTGTGCCCGAGCTGAAAGCCTGCCCTTGAAGCTAGGTACCGTGCCAGATCCACTGTGCCAAAAAAGCGCATGTCGGAACCTCAGTTAAGCTTTTTACTGAACTCTCTGAACCTTTTCTGTCCCTCTGAATCCAAACGTGGAGTAATTGCTCTGAGGTGTTACTTTGCATCCTATTATGCAAACTGCACAGTTGAATGAAGTTGTCTCGAGAGACCAAATGGCCAAGGAATGGCCAGATGGATAAAAATTAGGGTAAGAGTTAAAGGAACAGGGAGAAATCAACCAAACAATGGAACAGCAAGTCTGACAGCAGTGACTTATTTAAGCCGGTGCCACTTCATGTGTATGTTTTTCTATCATTCTTTTTAAAAAATGACTTTTTGCAAAGAATGTGCAAGTTGATCGTTAACAAGGTAATTGTGCACATATATACTTACATTGTGGTTCTGTGATCACAAATAACAGTTCTGTGCCTGCTGGATCCAACAGCGGTACAGATTTTGGTCAGTGGAAACATAAGTACAAGGTTACACGTGGACAAAATCAAACAGTATTATCTTTTGGCTTGCCATCCTATATCCTAGAGCGCATTCCATCCAGCGCCCCATTCATCTGCCCTTTACATTGTAGAATTTGCTCTGTTGCGTTGTGGGTTTATTTGTGGATGGCTCTCAGTCCCTAGAAACAGCCTTGAGAAAAGTACCACACCACTGCCAAGCAGCATTTGCATTTTGGCACTGGAGAGCAACACGGCATTTGCAGTTCTCTCCTGAGAAGCTGCAGAGCAAGAAGCTCTGCTGGGGGTGGGGGGGGGGGGGGGGGGGGAGTTACACGAATGGTGGCCCAGCTGTATGAAGACTGACTGTGCCAAGGACAGGGTCTCCTGTTCACCACAGGGGAGGTAAGACCAGGGAGGTAACAGCAGATGTATCTTGGCATCTACTAAATTTCTCACTGCCGACGGATGCAAATGACTGTATATTCAGCACAGTGCTGCAGCTTGTGACAAGAGCGATGATCTGTGGCAGAATTCTGCTGCAAATGTATGTTGGAATAGGGAGAACTTCAGGATGGGGAAGATGACGTTCATAATGACCTGTATGTGGCTCCCACCTTACCTGGCATAGAAGATAACCAGCATCCTAGTGTGGGTAGGCTTCTAGGAGAGAGCTGCTGTAGCTGTTTGGAGGCAGGCAGCACCTGGCACCCACTACAGTATTGCCAGTCAGTTTGGGAATGAGCAATTAACCACCAGCAAGAGGTGTGTTCAGGCCAGCATGCAGCTTATCCTGAATCCATTAGGATCGGTGGAGTTCTCATGTTATCTCAGGTTCTTGGAGACCAGAACTGTCACTCCTCACACTCCTCCCCATACCCTTGCACATAAGTCTATTCATTAGTCCTCTCAGTGACCAGGGAGACAGCTGCAGAATGGCCCTGGAAAGTGTGATTCACTGCCTGCAGCAGGAATGGTGAACTTGGGCTGGGGTCTGATCCCCACTTCCCTATCGGGATTCTGCTTAACGTGGCCCATGTGCTACGAGAGGGAAGAGGAGCAGATGGCTTGGTACAGAAAAGTGGGCAAATTCCCATCCAGTCGGCAGAAGCTGACGTGAGTCGTAGCCACTGTCTTTGTCCACGGCAATGTGTTCATCCACAGAATCCAAGAGAGCCAGATCAGGGATTGCTGGGCAGATGAACTGAGGCAAAACTCCAGATGAGCACTTGCTCAGTCTGGAGCCTGAAAATGATGCATGTGTTGGATCGCAAGAAATAACACATTGTTTTCTGCATCTCTTACAGGCTCTGCTGTTGCCCAGTCCAGGCTGGCAGCCCTGGGCTTTTATTTCATTGATGTTTATTTTTAGTCTTGCCTCAGTTTTGCTTTAAAAGGCCCAGATACTGTATATAGTATTTCCAATTTTCCAGCTGAACAAAAGAAAGTCAAGGACTTTTTATAGAGACAGTGAGAAGCACGGTTTCTTCCACTTAGTCAAAATAATTTACTAAATGCTGGAATCGTCAAACTACTTAGATGTATGCAACTCTGAAAGGAGCACCGAGTAGCAAAGCGTCTCACATGCTCTGGAAGAGAACCCCCATTGCTCTCTGGAGCTCAGCCTGTGCTCCATTCAGGGCACAGTCACGCACCTTAGGTGATGGGCAGGAACTTTGTAACGCATCACTCTCAAAAGACCCTCACCCCGCTATGGATATGGTTGGTTCAGCATTCACGCTGAGGCCCTGGAGTGGAACAGAGCATGTCGTTCCAGGCACTGCTAGTAAGGACCTCAGAGGCACAGGCGGCTCCCCTGGCTCCGTGCAGGCCCGGTGCTTCCGCCCCCATCTATTTTAAGTTGTGCATCTGCTCATCACAGTCATTGCATTCAAGATCTCGTGTGACGTACGCTGGCTGGTGGTCTGTCTCTGGCTCCTACTCCAGTTGCTGAAAACAGGGCAAAACGGCACCTGAAGCACACAACAATCAGTCTGCCAGCACCCGAATGAAAGCCAGGAACTCGTCTATAAAGAAGTTAGCGATATGCAGGGATAATGATTATTCACGGAGAATGACCTTTGAGATGACAGCAAATGTATAAAGGCGTAAGGAAAGCAGGTGCCTAGAAACATGGGGAGGTGTATTTCCTAAGGAAGTTCAGTCAGAAAGGGATGTGGACAACTGAACTCCCCAAAAAGTGAGCCTGGTTAAAAGCCTGTCTTCAAAAAAACTTTTTAACAGGTAATGCAGCAATAGAAATCCTGTGAATGATTTGCTGCTTTGTGTCAAGGCATTGTAGTGTCAAGGCATTTTTCATTTAGCAGTGTGTGACCTAAAATCAGATTTATTTTCTTGTGGAATCTCAAACTTTTTAGACGACGAGTAAAATTCCTATTACTCTCTTCTGTCTGGACAAGGCATGTCTTCTTTTGCTGGTTTTTTTTTTTTTTCAGTCAATCCAGAATAATCAAAAAACCAGTATGAATTTTATTTTTTCCCCTTCCATGAAGTGTAGTATTTGAAAACTGAAATTTTAAACAGCATTCTTTGCTGAAATGTATTGGGATTTCTGCCTGTTCAGGAGTATATTTAGCATACTTAAAACTTCAGAGGATGTTGCTTAAAGTAACTTAATTTTTATATCAAGAGCACAAATGCCCACAGCTCCGTAAAGCTCCACATTGTTTCAGCCAGTTCCTGTGATAGTGGTGTCATCCCATCACACTAAAATGCCATCTACAAAGTCATGTGCTTTCTCTGTCGTCAGGCTGCCCTAACTAACCTTTGTTTTCCTTCACCACTGAACTGCCCAGGTGATGGCACTGATAAAGCCACACATCTCTGTGTCCTCAGGATAAGATGCATTCCCTTTCTGCGTATTTCAGGATCAGTGCGTGTCTCCGGTGTAGTTCACTGATGACTCTAACCGCAGGCTGTCAGTCTAAAGGCCACCTCACCACAGGCCTCATCTGACTGCGCCTGCCGCCGTCCATATCCTGGTGTTAACATGGGAACCAGAGTAGGAAGCCGACTCAGCTGAAAACTAACCCAGCAAAAGAAAAAGACACGTAGTACCTGGTCTAGTAATCTAAATTCTAAATTACATAATTTTCTAGCAGTCACTGTTCAGTAGAGAACCACTAACGTGCTGGGCGAGACAGGGCAGCTTTCTGTGTCCTTGTGCCCCTCCTTTTTCTGTTTACCGTGGGTATTTAGATCACCGAGCTCCTCAGGGCAAGAACTGTCTCCCAGTGTGTTTGCGTGGTGTGGTCTAAATGTGCAGGTGTAAATGTATGGCAAATGAGGTATAATAATGATAATAACCCAGGATCTTCTTAAATATTAGTTGATAGGGTATCTTAAAGATAAAATCTTACTGTGACATTACAGGTTTTGTGTTTGGAGTCTCCTACAGAAAGGACAGGATTCACAATTAAGGTCCCAGCTCCTCAGTTTTTCCAAAGTTGAATATTGCAACACGGGTTAAAAACTTGATGGAAGGCTTGATTGTCCTTCCACTTACACTACTTATACCAAACTGTAAGTATGCATCAACATGGGTGCTGTTCCAACAGTGGGTCTGAAAAAAAGATGAAGCCCAGTGATTTCTGAAACGTTTCCAGCAGCCAGAAAGATCCCACAGATAAGGTGAGTTAATGATGAAGAGAGAAATGGCTTTTAGCACAGCTGTGGTTCCAAGTCCTGCGGTATGTTTAAGCATATGTTAATATGGTGCATATTTATAAATGTATTAGATGAGAAACATTTAAGAGAAATTATCAGGGGCTGGACTTTCATAGAAGAATAAGGACTTAAACTTCTTTCCCTCCTCTTTTAGCTATTCCGGTAGAAACTGCCAAGCAAAACGCCAACGTTGCTTTGGTTCTGACTTCGTGCGGGGGCCATATTGGTTTTCTGGAAGGAATCTGGCCAAGGAAGTGCACTTACATGGACAGAGTCTTCAAGCAGTTTGTGCAAGCTATGTTTGAGCATGGAAACAAAATCTTTAGCATGTAGCTTTGGAACAGTATTGTAGCACAGTGGCACATTCTGACAAAGGCAGTTAAGCTTAATGCACAAATTTTAACTCCTGTAAGCCAGCAAATGGATAAAGTCCATTACTACATGCAAAAATATTTTTTGCCTAAGATTTTGTAGCAAGAAACTAAATATTATGTTGTCACTTTTATATTTATTTTTAATATGCCTTACTAAGAATGACCTTAAATGAAACAGCATTCTGCATATATCGAATTGCATTTAACCAAAACCATCAAGTAAACAGATTATAATTCCTCAGGATTTTAATTTAAACCAGTACATAGTTAGGAGACTTAATTTAGATGGCTTTTAATATTAGGAGGGCAACATTCAAAGTAGCATATATTACCCTATAAGTTGGCCTATTCCTTAGGGCACTGATGGTGAAAATCTTAAAATAGGAGAAGAAAAGAAGGAGGGAATGCAAAGAAGCACTGGTTCTTCAAATAAGTCAACATTTCAGCATGTTATGCCATAGCATTAGATTGATGTCTGCTTTTGCTGTTCTACACTGAGAGTATTCAGATTTAGGGCTAGTAACTGTTTTTTAAACTATGTCAATGCCATACTTGTCTTACATGATTATTTTTTAAACAGCTAATTTATAGTGTTTACATATAACCAAAAGATTCCTTTAAGTTATTACAGTACTGGTTTATGTAATTAAAAGACATCTTGCATTTCAAAGTTCAGGTAAGGCTGGGTGTTGTCATATACGTAATGTATCATATAGTAAACTTGATGATTCTATCTGTTCATATTACCCTGCAGGAACATTTCAATTTTAAAGAATAAACATTAGAACATCAGGAAATGATGGTATCATCTGCTTTAAATTAAAAAAAAAAAGAAAAAAAAAAAGAAAAAAGGAAAGATCTGAACACTTTGTCTCTGCTATTGTTTCAGGTAATTTCTAAAAAGAAGGTAACAAACAGTTTAAAGAAAGCTGGTAGCTGGGGAGGGGGGGTCAGAGCCCCATCCCTCTGGTTTGTTTATTTGATCATTTGGTCAGCACTTTAGCAATAGGCTGTCAAACCATCGAAGCCTTTGCAAGCAGGTTTCTGCCCTAGCAGCTTCCCACTTTGTGCGGCATCACGGTTCTTCTCCTCAGCCCTGAAACTGTGAGAGCCAACGTGAGACCCTTGAGGAAAAGGGACAGTTGGACAGAATATATTTTGATGCTGCTGGGAAGCCCTGATTTAGGGTATACTGAAATTTAAAAAGGCTTTTAACCAGCTTCTGTGGGGCTCCCACCTCGTGCTGATCACTGATTTGGGCCCAGCCACACAAGATAAGGCACTAAAGATGCCTTTGCATTTTTATTTTTATCTTTTGAGCAGGGTCAGTACTGGAAACCGTGGATAAAAAAGCAAGTCAGGTCTTTTCTCTCAAGCAGTACGTGAACAGTCCTCTCGCAAGGCATGTTTCCTAGTAACAGCAAAGGAAGAACAAAAATACTTTTTGTCTGCAGAAAAAGAAATTAGGACATGCTATATGGAAGCTGGTTTTGTAAGGTGGAAGGTTAAATTAAAAAATTAGAAGGTGCTTTCAGGTTTTGACTGTTCAGACCAAGCATTGGCTCTTTTCCATATAATAAAATCTAACTTATTTTTTCTCTAATAAGGAAAATGAGGAAAGTGACTTGCAAAAGAAAAATGAAATTTTGTGCATGTTACTACAATACATGAAATCAGCATATTAGTAGGGTGCCTTATTTATTCTTACCATTCTTTTCTGGTTTTTTCTGTTCATACAAAACCAATGAGCAATAAAGAGTGTATTGAGCATTATGTTTGTAAAACTGTTTGGGTACAGTACTGTTCAAAACTCGGCATCAAGTATTAATAAAAATAAAACCAGTTACACTCAAAGCGCACCTTACTGTTTAAATAAAAGTTAACATGATTAACGGCAGAATTTCTGTCTCTTTACACTGTCTTATTTCATTTAGGTCCAATCCCATATACATATCCACGAGACATTTTTCTTTAAAGCTGTCTAGCCAATGTCTATAAAGTAGGGGGTTTTCCCCCAAATGCAGAGTGTTTTTCCTTACACCCCATTAGGGAAAATGTGTTGTTCAAAGCTCAGTGTGCAAAGTGGCAACAATCAATTACTGTGGGTACAAATACCCAATTACCGTATCTTCAGGCTTTCCCTGTCAGATTTTCTGAAACATGCAATGCAGATACCGAGCTCAGTTCTTGCAGGGGGCACACAAAAGTCAGCAAGAAGCGCTGTAAACATTCCTGCTATGGGGTACCTTTGTACCTTCTATACAGGGTTTCAGCAGCGAGCTGAAACGCTGACCCCAGAATGTGCCCTCTACTCAAAACTGAGAATTCATAGGGTCTTGATTTGGCTTTTCAAACAGAAAAAGATGGTGCTATGAATGCAGAGAAACTAACCCACAGTATACATTTCGCACTGAACAGAAGAAGGATTAATGCTCTTTTTTGAAAACGGCGTAGACCAGCACAGCTTACAAGACTTAGCAGAGTGGGCCGTGGAGAACAGCCTACAGCTCTACAGGAGCTGGTGACTCCAGGCAGGTCCTGATGCTCCTGTCAGCATGGCACCCAGCAGCACACTCCAGGCATCAGCATGCCCACTGTGCAATCCCCCTGAGGCCCAGAGTGACCATTAAAGAGATGGGAAAAGGGATCCACTCCCCAGAGGTGGTTTAGGAAGCTTCTTACCTCTTCCCTGCTGCAAGGTGCCGTTCCCTGCTGGGATCTAGTAGTTAGCTGTTTCAGCCCTTCAAGCTAACAGAACAAAGCAGCTTATCTCAGCAGTTCCCAAATGTTTCAGACAACACCCCCTGCCCTTTTTCTGGAATTATCTGCACCCTTATGCACCACTCACACATACCCACTGTCTGGCCTGGCCCCGAGTCTCTGCAAACCAACTGCCAGCCTTCCCTCCAGCTGTGGCTATCTACGGTCCCTTCTACCCCTGCTCCACACATTCCCTGGAAAAAAATATCACATCCAGCATGTAAGCAAACTGGACAAGTCCCAGCCCAGGTTTTTTCCTGCCTCCCTGCAAAAAGAAAAACACCCTGACTCTGACTGCTGCCTCCCACCCCCATTTTCAACATGGGCCCCCTGCAAAGCTCTTTAACACCAGGCAGTCGTGGCACACTCCAATCCCTGTCATCCCATGTTCCATCTACACAGGAATTTTGTAGGGGAACTGCCTCTTTGACCTACAACTCCCACAGCTACCTGGCTCACACTAGTCTCAGACCTGCCAGGAAGAGGCCTTCCAGCCTTGGCGTGCTGCTCATCACTAAGCACAGCGTGCTCTCCACAGGCCGCCTCAGCTCAAGGACCATCACCCTGTGGAAAAAGAGGAAACATTCCTTCACCGAATCGCTGAGGTGCTGTCACACAGGCAGGCTCCCTTCAGCCTGAGCCATGTGCTGTGGTGCTCATACCAGGATGCCAGCTGGTCAAAATTCACAGATTCAGAGTGTTCGGGGTTGGAAGGGACCTCTAGAGATCATCTAGTCCAACCCCCCTGCCAGAGCAGGATCCCCTAGAGCAGATCACACAGGAACAAGTCCAGGCGGCTTTGGAAAGTCTCCAGGGAAGGAGACTCCCCCACCTCTGGGCAGCCTGTCCCAGGGCTCTGTCACCCTCGCAGGGAAGAAGGGTTTCCTCATGTTCAGGTTGAACCTTCTGTTTTCCAGCTGATGGCCACTGCCCCTAGTCCTGTCACTGGACACCACTAAGAAGACCCTGGCCCCCTCCTCCTGACACCCACCCTTTAGATATTGATAAGCAATGATAAGATCCCCCCTCAGCCTCCTCTTCTCCAAGCTGAACAGCCCCAGCTCTCAGCCTTTCCTCATATGGAAGTTGCTCCAGGCCCTTCATCATCTCAGTGGCCCCGTGCTGGACCCTCTCCAGTAGCTCCTTGTCCTTCTGGACCTGAGGAGCCCAGAACTGGACACAGCACTCCAGGGGAGGCCTCACCAGTGCAGAGTAGAGGGGGAGGATAACTGCCCTTGACCTGCTGTCCACGCTCTTCTTAATGCATCCCAGGATGCCACTGGCCTTCTTGGCCGCAAGGGCTCACTGTTGGCTCATGGTCAGTCTGTTGTCCACCAGGACTCCAAGGTCCTTTTCCCCAGAGCTGTGCTCCAACAGATCAGCCCCCAACCTGTACAGATCCATGGGTTTGTTCTTACAGTGCTCAAGGCAATGAAAAAGAAAGAAGGAAAGTCTAAAATCTTTGAATCTGCTGAATGGACGGATGGAAATCAGGCCCCCACGCTGGCTCAGCTGCAATTCCAGTTCCTTAAAGGAGCTATACAATTAGCTATTAGAAAACCACTATATTAGCTTCTCAGGTGGCCTTAGCTAACCTGTCTGAAGCATTCTTCTGATGCATTAGGAGTGCTGCACAGTTAATTCCAGCTGAGAGGTTTAAGCCACTACTGCCTCTGGGTTGTCTGTCACTGCTGCCTTGCTCAGATGAGGTGTCTGATAAGCAGTAGGAGAGGTTGGGAGTGTGTAACTGTGTCAAACGGGGCGGCAAGATCTGTGCGCTAGCTCTGACTAGTGACTGCTGTGACTGAGCTTGGGATCAAGAGCTCAATCCTCTATGTAGCCTGCCCTAAAGCTGCAGTTTCACAAGCAGCTGCCAATGTTAACAGCTCCCTCATGCCAAAAGGGGAAGGCTTGCTCTTCCTCCTCCCCTGCCTTTTCTTATTTTCCCTAATTCCAGTCATATGGTCCTCAGCCTTTCTCGTCCCAGCAGAATATGATCCCGTTTTTCCACCGAGTTAAATTTACTTGCCTATCGGGGTCCCTCTGGTGCTAGAGATCATGAGGTAAAGAGTTGGAGCGCACCGCTGGGAGTGGGAAAAGAAAGTGGAGAAGATAGTGGCAGAGGGTTCCCCTTTTAGGTGAGTCAGTTCTTACAGTGGGTAAGAGCATCTCCCGAGGCTGTAGCTCAACAGAGCTGATCAGAGGGTTATTAGTTATCAGCTGAGTTATTGCTCCTGTGAAAAAAGGCATAACCCAGAAGCAAGTCAAAATTTTTCACTTGGCTGCAGCCAAGGGGCACTCCAGCAGTATCAACAGTAGTGCTAAACAAGGCTAAAGTAACATAAAATCCTTCGGGGGTTAAATCTGTCCTATCCACATACTCCACCTATGTGAATGCAGTTTCTCCTCGCAGGTCTCCTAGTTCTACAGCAAATCCACGCCCGAGCACTCCTGTTCATGTTCACCACGACTTCTCAGGAGAAGAAATTTCTGTAAAGCTTGCGTTCTTCCAGCAAAATGACATTCCCTAGCAAGTTAGCACCGACATCAGCGCTTCAAAATGCTGCCACCTTCTGTGGAAAACTGGAAATTTGCTCACATTCTTCTACCCCACGAACTGAGTTTTTCCAAGTTTTGGAATTTAATGCTTTATAAGAATACCTGTTTCTTTTCTTATTTCCCTGATGTACAGCAAATTACCATTCCACGGAAGGGCATGAGAAAAATCTAGCTTTACTTGCTTCATGCTCCTAAGAAAGAGGAATGGGAAGACATCATGTGATATTTACAAAGTTAGCGATGACATAAATAAATGCTTTTATCATCCTCCAGGAAATTCACAGGCAACCCAGCGATTAAAGTATCTTTCATCAGGAAAGTATTCCGCAGGTTACTGTAGGAAAGCAGGAGGCCACATGTTGCTGCATTCATTGTAAAGTCACAGCAGATTATCATGTATTAAAGAGGAGCTGTTATAGGGACTTATAAATAACATTTCCCCCTATCAGCTTTTTCAAAAACCGCAGCTGCCAAAGTTTTCCATTTGTCTAGGACAAACTGTGCTTCAATTAAGTGTGTCCAGAAACAGGATGTATCAAGGAAACAGCTAATAAAGAGGCAAAAAATATTTACAGGCAGAACAAAATATCTTCCAGGTAGTTTGATCTCTCTATAAAAAAATCTTACACTACTCAGCAACTTGACTACAATTTCCCACAATTAATCCCATAAATGTAATAGTTAAAGAAATCAATAAAATGTTTGGAAGATTATAAAAAAGGCTTGTTTATTATAAAAATCAAAATAACCACTTTTTAAATACTTCAAACATTAACGAAAGAATAGTTACAGAACATCTACGCTACATAGCTTGCAAGTACTAAAATATTTGTGTGGTCTCTGTCTGTTAGATCTGCAAACTAAAACCAGAAATCCCTACAGGAAATCAGAAATCTCTGGGAGAAACCCTGTCACATGCTGCCATTCAAAAACTTGCATCTTTCACAGACATTTATTGCTCGCCTAATGCTGTTCTACAATCATTCTGCTGTAGAGATGCAACACATCGCTATGCCAATTTACAGCCAAATAAACTGAGGCTGAGTTTATGTTAGCAGGTAGAACATACCAACAGAAGCGGATATGTGCTGCAAAGCTACTTCATGTTGAGATCCCAACACAGGTACCATAAGCATTTCAGGTAGGACATACTTCAGGTTAGCCCTAGCCTGGCAACGTGGGTGGCATGCACTAGGTACACGAGGCATCTAAATGTTAGTATTCTAGTTAGCATGAGCAGCGCAGTTTTGAAGTAAACCTGATCACTCCCACTTTCATGCGGGGTCTTGGAGCGGGCATAGTGGATTCCTTTTGGAGGAAATCAGACCCACAGACACATCCCCAAACCATACGTAAACACATACCAACTGCAGCAGTCACTGCATCCTCAGGACTGGACTAGAGCTGGTCTGGACTAGTACATCACTGGTGTGGATGTCAGATCCTCAGCTCCCCTTCGCTCGCTCAGAACTTCCTTTATTACTTGTCAACATAGACATGGGCTCAGACCTGGAAATATCCTGAGACAATGCAGCCACAAGGTAAGGTCTGATGATGTACAAATCCATTAACCCTGTGTAGTAAGGACTGAAAAATCCCAGAAAACGGGGGAAAAAAATCACAAATACATGGTTACGCTATAGAACAAGTTGTCAAACAGTGCAGAACACAACTTTTAAAAGAGCTTGCTGGCATCTGCAGTGTTACTACCAAACCTGGGAAAAGGAAACCTCACTGGACTCAAAAAAAGCTGTTCACTGAGTGATCTCATTGCTCTCAGAGAGAAGCGGACACAGCACAGGACCAGGAGGCATCCTAGTTCAGTCCCCGAGACACAGAGAGGCACCTGGCTGGCTTTTACACTCACGCCACATGCACTGGCACAACGCTGCACCCGCGCTCAGGAGACCTACTGGTGCCTGTGCAACTCCAGCAAAACTGATCAGCAGGAAGTACTCAGTAGCCCCAAAACACACCCCCAAACACACCCCCAAACGTTGCGACCAGAGATCGTTTCCTGACCACCACCAAACCCTGCCTTTATTTCCTCACGTTTGCGACAAGCCCACGAACACTTGGGAAATGCTGCCGCGACAACCTACCGCTGTAACCACGACAGCACCGGGCAGCCTGTGACTTCCTGGGATTTGTCATTTCGCGTCTAAGTTGTGCCCGTCACGGGGTGTCACCGACACGCTGCGGGCCACCACGTCAGTCGCTCCCTCGTCACTGGCCTGTCGGCCCGTCGTGCCGCTTTACCCCTCGTTTTTGACAGGGAAGGAGGCTAAAGGGGTGAGGACGCGGCTTAGTTAACTACCAACCCGTGCTCGAGCGGATCGAGCCGCCGGGATAACTCCGCCGAACCGGGGCGGGCCCTGAGGGCGGGCCCGATCCCCCGCGGCCGGCAGGGGGCCGGCACGCTCGCACCGCTCCCCTCACACCGGCCCTTACGGCTGCGGGACCTGCTGCGCATGCGCAAACGCGGGACGTGCCCCGCCTCCGGCAGGGAGTGGCTCGGAGGGCGGGTGGGGCGGGGCTTCCCGGGGTACCCGGATGTGAGCAGGTTTGAGGCTTCGGCTGGCGCCCGCCCCGCCCCCCCCCCCCCCCCACTACCCTGTCGCGCGCCTCCGCCCCGCCCCCGCCTCCCCCGTTTCCCCCCCCTCCGCTCTCCCTCCCCGCAGCTGGCGAGCCGGGCGAGGACGGCGGCTCGCGCTGCCGGCGCGTCGCTGACACTCGCGCGAGGTAAGCGGCCTCCTCGCTCCGGGGCGGGAGGGGTGTCGGTGTCGGTGTGAGGAAGTTTGGCCCGCTCCCGCTGGGTGCCAGCCCCTCCCGTCAGCATTTCGCTTCCCCCTCCGCCCCCGCTCCGTGGCTGGTAGCCCCGTCCTCGCGTGGTAAAGGTGCCGCCTGCCCCAGGCTCGGGGCCGAAAGGCCGGCGTCTGCTCCTCGGGCCTGCCTCACCGCCGCCCGGGCCCGGGCCTGTCTGCCCGCCGCCGCCGCTGTCCCCGCGATCGCGGTTGGGGGCGAGTGGGCCGTACCCTCTCGCCGACCGGTCGCGAGTGGGAGCCGCGGGGGGGGGTGCCACATTCCCCCCCAGCCCCACCGGGGTCCGGCTTCTCGGCAGCCCCTGCCCCGGCCTGAGGAACGCTTGGCCGGGTTTGGGGGGCTTCCTGCCGGGCCCTGTCCCAGAAGGGTTGTCACGGCGGGGCTGGGAGGCGGATGACACTGGGCCACGCTTGGAGGCCTTCCCTTTTCTTCCTTCTCGAGTTCCCTCGTGGGGTCTCAGCCGGGAGTTACAGCGCGGGGGCTGCGAGGAGCGGCTGTGGCAGTCAGCGGGGGACGCTCGTGTCCGGGAGCCCAGCGCCCTGTCAGGCCGGTGGGCCCCGGGCTCCGCAGAGACCAAGGGCTCGCCTCTGCTTTAAGGAGTCGAGGAGGTGGGAGTTGCATGCTTCTGGTTTTCCTTTATTTCTCGCACCAAAACCTTTGATCGTTGTGTAGTTTGTTCTTCTGTGTCTTCCGTTCTTTCCATAATCTGGCTTTTACTAGAGGAGAATTTTTCAGGGCAGAAACTGCCAGTTCTTGAACGTCTGGAAAAGTCCTTGCTTCTCTGTGCAAAGTATGAGTAGGAAAGAAATGACTATTAAAGAGCTAGTTCTCTTTGTGGGAGGAGAGCGTATTTGCCGGTGTCCTGAGAAGCAGGATTATATTTTCTTTTGTACTTGAAAGTCTTTCCTGAGTGCGCTATGTCATGTGGCTGAGAGTGACAGTGATGTGTCGCTGTACATTTGGAAAAAACCCAAGAAGATCTAGGTGTATGCAGTATGTGTCATGTTGTTCTCAAATTCTGCGAGTTCTAAGCTAAGAGCATATAAGACCAAAGACTTACTCAGCAACGAGAGCTGTTATTTTCAGGGTGAGTGGCTATACTGTGTCTCTGATGGATAACCTTCGACTGGTGGAAACCTGTAAACTTGCTAAGTGTCATGGAGCTTAGCAGTAGGGTGTATAAATTCTGTTACCTGCTCCTTAGGGAGAGGTGTGGAAATAGCACTGAGAAAAGTGCTGTCACAGATTTCTTCCTGGATGTATTCTTTATCTCAAATATGAGTCGCTGGTCATGCAGCTTCTTTAAAGGAGAAAGTCAGAAGGCTGCACTAGTGTCTGGAATTTGAGCATTAGCCTTGCGTGGTTAGAAGTGTCTCCATAAAAGAGTGGATAAATGAAAATGGGGTTAAGGACAATTTAAAGTCTGAACAAAAAGAAAAAATACAGCTCTTTACTTTCTCCTTTTGGGTAATGAATAATTATTAAAAGGAGCTTAATGCAAGTATCTTTCAAATAGCTGCATTTGGCAAAACTGGAATGCTTACTGTATTTGTAATGAAATGAAAGTATCTGGTTTGTGTTACACAACTGGTAACTTAAAGTTCCTGTTTGATCTTAGAATCTGTCAAATTTAACATCAGATTAATTAAGGTTTGAAAAGTAATATAGTTTTGTTACAGAAATACTTTCTGTCAGTCTGTCAGAGTCAAAAAATGAATAGGTAATTCTTGGCCTGAAAAGGTGATATAGAAGTTCTGAGCACTGAGTCTTCCAGTAAACTTCACTTTAAAAAGACATCAGTGAAACTTCGCTGAACAATTATTACTTATGCCATAGTACAAAACCAGTGTTTTTGAATAAGATAAAAGTTTCTGAAGCCCCAAATAGATGTGAAAGATATGATCAACCAAATCCCTGAAGACCTTTTGCTGAGGATCTCTGCTAGTTTTCAGGTTCTTGTGCAGGTGAACTTCTGTGCATTACGTCGTTTCAGTTCTCATGAAGACATCATCTTTAACTGCCCCAGGCAAATGTCTTAAATAATGCTACTTTCTAGGCTGTCTCTGGTTTGTAGCTTAATTGATATTAGAAGGAAGAGTTATAGCTGTTTGCTGATGTCTATGAAATTCTGTAGTAGCTGCCACAAAACTTAGCAGAATCTAATGGATTTATTCACTGTGGCTGTGAGGCACAGGATTGACAGCAAGCCCACTTTTTTGCACGCTATGAAAAAGAGCAGCATATGATTTTCTGGAAAAATACAAAAAGCTGAGAAACTTCCTTTCAAATAGTACTATTGTCTGACACCCTTCGAAAAGTAAAAGGGTAATGCTTCAGGCAGCAAAATGCCAAAAATTGTTGGCTGTGGAAATAAAACTTTTTTTTTTTAATCGATTATCAAAGAAACTTTAAAGCTAAGCATTGTTTGAAGGGATGGAAGAGGGTGGGAATGCCAAATTCAGGGTCTGAGAAGGAAGTTAAAGTGCTTACTGCATGAACATTTTATATTCTTCATAGGTGGCATGAAACATCCTGTTCGTAAGCATATACATAAGGAATGCTCTTGGCACACCGTGATAAGTTACTTTGGCCTAAACATCGATTGCTGCTTGTAAAAACCTGTAAGTAAAACAAATGTAATTTGTTCTGAGGTTGCTTTGATCATTTGCTTTCTGATCACAGTTAGCATGATCTTCCTCTAAAAGGGAAAGCAAATATCAGTTACCTTGTTTTGTAAAACTGGCAAATCTTTGTTTATATTTACTGACACCGTAACAACGGTTGACAGAGACTCTGAAAGCTGAATCAATTATTGTGTTTTACAGAAATGGCAGCTCAGAAAAGGAAGTCTACGTTAGTAGAGCCTTCTGCTAAACGTCCAAAGCTGGACAAAACCAGCAAACCGTCATCTGCGAAGAAGGAAAAAGAGGTGTCAGATGCAAAGCATGTGTCAAGTAAATCCAAGCCTAACCAGTGTGCAGTGCAGGAGAAAACTGTACTCAAAACCTCTGTCAGATCAAACAGGTCAGTGTCAAAAAGGTAATTGTTCTAGAACTTCCTAGAATCTTCCTAGAACAAATTTGTGCAAAAACAATGTCAGAAGAATGAGTAGAAGATACAGCTAAATATTTAAATAGTACTAGTGGGAAGGTCAGCCTTAAATCATTAAGTATTATATCTGCTACATTATTTTTCTCTGGAATTATCTTAGTTTTGGAGAAAAGACTTCCTCCAAGAAAGTTGTGAAGTGAAAATAAACGTAAAACCTTATAACCTAGTACTTCATTTGAAAGCCAGAAGTGTCAACAATTAAAAGCTGCTAGAGATGTTAAAAAACATTCATCAGGGGTTCATAGTTTAGTCTTGCCATGCATAAAAAAAACATTGAGCACTACACTTAAGAGTCACCAGGTGGAAGTGAAGTCTTTTTAGACCAGTTCTAGAGAAAATTCTTCTGAAAGGATTGAGTGTGTAAGATCTAGTGTTTTAAAAAAGAAAAGAAAAAAAGTTAGAGGCAGAGGCTAGTAGGAGGAATAAGACATGTCTTACGACAAATTCTACTTTCTAGATGCTGAAAAAATTAATTATTTGAATTTTTCAGTGACAACACCAATGAACCTGGAGTAGGAACGCGCATGACTACAAGATCATCAGCCTTCAACTCGAACAATAAAACAATACCTGACAAAAAGGGCCAACAGCAGCCTAAATCTACAAAAAATAAGGAGGTATGCCAGAAAAAAACTGTGCAAGAAATTCCTACGTCAAAATGCATAATTGCACCTGATGAGCCGGTAATGAGGAGATCACAGAGACTGCAGCAGTTAACACATGTACATGTACCAGCAAGATCCCTGCGCAGCAGAGAAGTCAAGGAAGAAAAAGCTTTGGAAGTTAAACAAAGTACCCAGGCAAAGAGACACGCTCAGAGTGTTGCAGCAAAAGTACTTAAATCTGCTGGAGAGAAAACAGAACAGAAAACCACAAAAGTAAAGCCCAGCAATACAAATGAGGATAAAGAGATACCTGTAGAAGTGACCAGCTCTCTGAAAGAGAAAAAATGTAAAGCAGACAATAAAAATGATAATTCCAACAGATTTCAGCACAACCTTCAAGGGTCATCTTTATGTCCTGATGGGAGTCTTGAGGAAGTTAAGAAAGACCAAACGGGCCCTCTATCTCCTATTCCTAGCAAAACAAAGAAAGTGGAAACAGATTCTCTTAAGCCAAATTCTAAGACAGTAATTAAGGAAAAGCAGCAAATGCATCAGAATGTAAAAAACAGTGCAAAACCAAAAAAGGTTCCACAGCCATCTGTAAGTGAAACAAATGTGGCTGATCAGCCAGAGAACGATGCAAAATCCAAAAGGGTAAGCATCCTTGAACTTTGTGAAGAAATTGCGGGGGAGATTGAGTCAGATACGGTAGAGGTGAAAAAAGATTCCCCTAGTGCCGAGTATAGCAAAACAGAAGAAAAGCATGCTGGCGCGCAGCTTCAACAAAGTGAAGTGCTTACTCAGAAAGAACCTAGTCAAAGTACTCAATGCAAACGTTTTTTCCCTAGCAAAAAAGGAATGCCTGTCAAATGCACTCTGAACGGTAGAAATAACGCCTCAAACAAAAACTCTAAATGGACCAAAATTAAATTACTGAAAGCTAGCAACATGAAGCAAAGTAACTTGAATTCTGCAAATGCCCCCAAGCTTGCTTTGTTAAACGATTACCGTGAGGTTTCAGAGGTGAGTCACATAGCTACAGAAGCAGAGCTTTCGAAGGCAGAAGGCAAGCTGTCAGTAACAAGACTCCCTGAGAAGGAAAGCGCAACTCGTGTGCAGGAGAAATCAGATCCTTCGTCTGAAAGAGCTGCAGCTAAAGAAGTGACATTAGAGATAAAACAGCCCACAAAGAGAGGTGCAGAAAATGGTTTGTTGTGTAATTTGACAAAACATTTCTGTGAGCCAAGACCAGATGAGGTAAGCCATTTTAATTACGGCGTATGGTGGGAGGGTGTTCTAAATCTGTTCTGTTTTCTGAGAATGCCGAGCTCAGTTTGTTTTAACAATGTCTTTATTTTACCCTTTTACTGGCACGTTGTCATAGGTGGGATGGTAGTAAGTTGGAAAATGAATCCGTTCCACCCTCCAAAGTTCTGTTGTTAACTAAATGTTGATGGACAAAATTTCCTGCTTGAGCCAGAGGTTGTACCAAATGACGTGGACACTCTGTGATGACTTCAGCTTGTATAGCTGTTCTGTTCTTAAAAGGTGTATTAAAGGAAATGAAAGGAGGGAGAAAAGTGTTCTCTGTCTGAACGAGCTTCTGTTAAAATTTAAGATTTTAAGGACAACGGTGTTCTTTAGATGTAAGCTTGTAAAATACTTCCTAAAATGAAAAAGATTTCTAAATACCACAAACTTCAATATGAACTAGCTAATCAGGTGCATTCTGTTTGTTTAAAACAATGTAGGAATCAGAAAACTGGTACTGTATTCAAGATGTTAATACTTATTTAACTCTGCAATTTGGTTAATAGTTTAGAGGCATCAAATAGTTCTTTTTTTTTTACTTAATGCGTTCTGTTTTGTTTAGAGCTTTCGGTTACATTTGGAATCACATCCAGAAAGTTCACCAGTAAAGAATATTACAGCTCCTAAACCACTGAAACAATTGAAAAAAGAACACGGAGAAAGTGAACCTCAAGGTAACAGTTTACTACTAACTTTTCCTCTTTTTCTGGCTGGTTATGTGGGCAGCATAAGTATTCCTTTCAGGGGAGTGTTTCACAGAATGAGGTACAGTTGGTGCAGAACTAAACTTCTGGGATTGGAAATGAGGTTCATCAGGGTTTTCATATTTCTTTGTGTGTCGCACCCCTGGCCACTTTGGTAGCAGCAGATGTCCCTTTATCTTTGGGCTGGGTAGTGGGAAAGGAAGGTGTCTGGTTTTCTACTCGGCTTTAAGTGCATCTTTGTGCTTGAGTATTTTAATGCTTAAATATACCCCATTTGAGCAAAACTGAGGTGACAGCTTTTAAAACAAACAAACAGAAAAAACCCCAAACATTCCCTTTCCGCACAATAAAGTAGTAAAACTTCTGTATGTCAGTTCGGTTCTTCTCTTGGATTGGTCTCTGTTACGGATTCTCTGTTGGTTGACGCTTGCTTTGAATGAGTATCAGCATTTCGTTCTACTTGATCTTGACCAAATTATTGAGTAATCACTTTCCTGTTTTTATTACCCAGTCTTCTTTTATCAGCCTGTGAATGCAGTTTGTTGAAGCTCATGTTGAGTGTGATGTGATTATTTTGACTCAAGTACATTTGACTTAAGAACTATTGTCGGTGCTTCACTAGCATATCTCTTCATTAATTTCCCTTTTGATATTTCATCCTCTTGCTTTGGGTTTTTGGTTTGCTGCGGGTTTTAGTTTGGTTCGAGTTTTGTTTGGTTTTTAATGTCTAACTAATTAGCTTTCTTAAATAGTTACTGTTTTATTTCCTGCCATTGTAGGGTGTTTTTGAAGTGCAAAATACTCTGATTGTACTGTTAGAGAATATAAATGTTTGTTTCTTTCTTTTCATGTTCTTGATTGTTTCTTTTGCTCAAGTGTTACAGAAACACCTTGGATGCGGGCATATTATACACTTAGGATGCTAATACTGTACATCGAGCTATTTATATAGGCGTTGGTATGAACAGATTTAAACTCCTATGTAGTTTCACTACTGGTCTTGTTTAGCTGCTGACAAACTGCTCTGCAGAACAGCTGTGGAAACGTTGAAGACAATCACGTATTTTTTTAAGTATATGTGGAGAGACACCTGAATACTGCCTTAGGGTGGTATCTTCATTTTTTTATTGGCCATGAACAAGGTGCAACATTGTCTTGAATATGTTTTTGCAAATTGCTGTTTGTGTAGCTCAAATTGCTTTTCCACGTAAAAACTTTATAATGACGTTATAATCTTTGATTAATTGTAGATTTGGCATCCAAGCAGTTGACGCAAACTTCACTTGCAAATCAAACTTCTGAAACTGAGAACAGGTACAGTATTTCATACATCATGAAATTACAGTAACGTTCCATAGAGTTATGAGAGGTTTTATTATAAGACTAACTTTTCTGTTGTGTCCCAACCTCGACTTTCAGTTTCACATAAGTGACTTGGCTTTATAAAAATAGACTTTCATTTTACCCACTTATCAAGAGATGTTTTTATTTTGTTAAGAAATTTATTAAGGAAGGTATTTGTAACTGCACAGTTATTTTAAAAAGTAGAATTTAGCAGAGTTGGGAAAACATTTCTAATGGTCTCTTCCTCAAATCAGATGATAACCAGAGAGTATGGGAATGGTTTACCACATGATTTTCGCTTGCTGGATTATTTCACTTACTTCTGGAAGAGTTTCCTAATCCTTAAATTATGTGACTGGTATATATGAAATCTTCTTAGGTGAGGAAGAGGAGATTTAATTTGGGATTATTTTGTGATTGCTGTGAAATGAAGGTGTCAGCTGCCATATAAAACATTGTTGTTGTACTTGCACTGACAGTTCAAATGTATGTTTTATCCTTGATCATGTTGACTGTTGTGGTTTTTGAACAGTTGTGACATAGTCTCCATTTTTAGCCAATTACAAGCTAAAGGTAATAATTTCTTTGTGCCTGATGTCTTGAACAGCAGCATAGTTGGCACAGTAGTTAGTGTGTTGATACTGTTTTCTCCATTCGTAATGGAGACAAGAAGAAATTAAGCTGTACACTTTCAGTACATCTGTCTGAGGCCAGATTAACAATTCTGACTAACCAGCCCTTTCGTACATACTGAAAAACTCCCCTACTCTGGAATTTCGTGGAAGATGGGTGGTAAGGTACATGTTAAACTAGGTAAAGGAATATTTTTATTTTTTCAATAAGTATTACAATAACCTGAATATTTTTATTCTCAACTGCCAAACAGCTTTATGGTATCTACTCAAATTTAATAACTTTATTAGCAGAACAAGCCCATATTGCTTTACTGTTATTTGGATATATATTTTTCTTGTGAGAGCTTTCTTACCCTGCTTTCCATATGCTCTCCAAGATTTAAGCCATCAGTCTTCCTGTGGTACTCCTGCCGTAACATAGAGTAACGTGCATAGCTCTCTTTAGGGCTTTGTAAGAAAAGGTTGCAGTGGGAAAAGGCAAACCTTGAAGTAGCTACTTAATGCAAATTGTGGGGGACATGACAGGAATAAAAAAAAAAATCAGCTTCTATGTAGCACAAAAAATGCTGTTTTAAAAATGCCTGGCAAGAATTTCTATTTTTGAAAAAGCTTGCTGCATTAACCTGCTCCATATACTACAGCAGCTGCTACACTTAAATGTTTGGCCCTGTGTCCTTTGTTTGCTCAGAAACAGAAAATCTGTAAATACCTAGTTGAAGTATGAATGCTTTTGTGTGTTTTTGTAGTCTCCACAAGTTTTATCTAAACCTGGGCTTACTGTTATTTTTCGCATGAATATAGTAGCAAGTTCATAGAATAACTTTGGTGGTGGTGTATTTAGAGTACTTTCCAGTGTTTCTTTCAGTCGTGACAAGAGGAAACAAACTGAGTGAGAGAGATTCCAGTGGTATCCATCCATTTGTTCCTCAGGTCCCCTTCTCCCACGCTCCACTGCCAGCCTTTAGAAGAGAATAAGTTTGAATTGAATATGAGAGGTTGATGACATATGTTTTCATAGAATCACAGCATGGTTTGGGTTGGAAGGGACCTTAAAGACCATCTAGTCCCAACCCCCCTGCCATGGACAGGGACACCCTCCACTAGAGGTTTTATATTTCCCACTCACGTTTGTGGGAATCTTTACATGATCTGCTTTAACAGCCTGATGTGTGATACCTAAAACTAGAAACCTAAACCTTACCTAGGAATAAATAGCATTAGGCACCATCAGTCATGCTCTGAAACCGCCTCAGTTAAATGCTTGTGTTAATGGTTGTGACTAACCTACCTCACTTGATCAGAAATTTAATTTTTTTTCCATTAAAAAATTTCTTGTAATTAGGCTGGTCATAAAATTTTCTCTTTTTTTGTTAATCCTTTAATTTCCTTATTTTTCCATTTGAATTAAAAATTAAAATATATTTGTCTGTGTTTTGGGTAATTAACTTGGATTTGCATCTTGTTAAAGTTTAGTTATACTAATCACAATGGCTTTGAGTATCTAGGATGACGTGTGTAAGCAGTCCCTTTTATAACATGAAATATATTTATATTTCAAGGGTTCCATTGTCAAATCCTTCATTAACATCAAAATGCAGTAACTTCCTACCATCTGAGGAACATATTCAGAAGCTAAAAGAAGCAGGAAAAGATGGTGATAAGCAGCTGATCATAGTAAGTAATACCATTTCAGTAAGACTTAAAGCTTCCTGAAGAAATTGCTTTTGAATTTGTACTGCTGTGTTTTTATGAACTTGTCTAAAAATCATTACTTAGGCATATGACTATTGCCATTGTAAATGATCTCTGAAAGTAGAACCTGTACTAGATTGTCATTCAGCGTTGATGGAAGAAATGGTGGCAGAGAGGCTTAACAAGAATCAGCTTTAAACGTTAAAACTGATTTCTTATTTTGTTTTTAATGGAATGGCTGTTGAATAAAGATACAGTTGTTTTGGGGAGAATGAACTTGCCTTTACGTGCAAAATCTCAGTTTCTTAACATTTCAGAATTACCCGGGGAAGTGCATCTGGCAGATTGTGTGCAAAATTAGTATCAACAGATTTATTCCTGCATCATTCAAATCTCCAGTGTTCGGAGACCAAGATTTTCATGTGGATGCGCTCATTTTCACCATAATATTTAAGCAGCAGTACTAGTTTGGTTATTTGTTCTTACCCTTATTTGCTATTAGCTACCAAATGCAGGTGTATCTCTTGAAACTAGAAAATGCAAAATGAGAAGGGAGTGAGACACAGTCATTTTTCTATCTTATAGAATCACACAACTTGGTAGTGAAACAATTAGAGGTTATAGTTGGGTTTTGTTTTGTGTTTTTAATAATTCACGCATCAGATAATCCTTGAGAAATGAAAGGCTGGAGCTGGGAAGCTGCAGAGTGAGGAATCCAAGCCATTAGGAAGGAGGACTCTGTAGTAAGCTGCCTAATGAAATTACCCCTCTCACGTAGAACTGGTGGTCTTGCTAACTTGCTTTTTTTTCATGCAATACATGGATTATGCATATGAAAATATCAACTAAAATAGAACCAGGTGAATTCTGAATACCCTTTCGTTTCCACACTGAAATATTTTAAAATCAAAGCTTCTGAGAACTACATTGATGAACATATCCTTGCTTTGCGTAAAGTGGTACAAATCTAGGCACTTGAATGCCTAGTCGCAGGATGATAATAAACCATTTCTAACATTTATGAAGTATTTTAGCTCTTTCCTCTTTGAAACTCATTTTACCAACAGAGTTAAAATACATGATTAAATATCGTAACCATATTAAAAGGACTGTAAGAATATCGCTTTTCATTTTGGTAAAGCTAACTTAATTCTTGCTCATACGGTAATAGAACTTGACGGAAGAGTTGCTAGATCTTCAACAAGAAGAAATACATAAAACTCTGGATAGCTACTGAAGAGAGGTTGTGCAGCTGTTCTTTACAGTATTCATACAAAGATTTTTTGCAACTTACTGACCATTTTGGTGGTATTGTTTTGAGCCCACATTAGGAGAGTAATTTTTTTTTCCCCTAGGTATTCAACAGTAAACATTTTAAGTTATTTACCCAGCAAAATCTTAGAATATAAAGAATGGGTCATCAATGAAGAACTAGGGAAAATGGGAGAGACCTAGTATCTTGTCTTCTGTCTGTATTTCTGGAAAATGCAAGTGAGCATTGTATTTAGTTCTTAAATGTGGAAGTAACAGCTTCATAATTTCTAGTATATTTCAGCACTTCAAATAAATATAATTCACTTTGATTTCATTGAGTTCAGAGTAGGCTTTTTGTTGTGTTGAAAGGGCATTTAGGTAGCACCTCTAGCTCTCCTAACCAAAAAAGAATTAGGTAAGGTTATTCTTTTGGAAGGGGGTGAAGGTGGGGAAGGGAGGAACCCTTTTAGTGTTACCAAAACATAAAGAGGAACCCAAACATGTGTTAAGCAATTTTGCAAAATACTATCCTTGACATTAGTTACTGTGGAGGTGAGACATAGTTACGTCTTGAAGTAGTTTGTGCTAGCATCTGAAGGGGAAAAATTGCTGACTTCAACTTCTAAAGTACCAGACTCTGCTGGTACAAATACTCAAAAGATTATGGATTAAATGCATGTGATGAAATAAGGTACATTTTGTAATTAATTGTCTTGTTGGCAAAACCGTGGTGAATTTCTTGACTGTTGATTCTGAACGGCTGGACTTTTTTTTTTTTTTTTTAGGATGTGTTTTCCAAGCTGTTTATGTACTTCTGTAGCCATCCCCTGAGAACAGAGAAAAGATTTGTCTGATATAAAAGCTGTTCAGCTTGAAATTTCGCCTATACAGAGAGCAGTCTTACTACATGCAGCCAAATCACTTGAATTAGCATTTATAGTGTCTGTAAAAATTTTATAGTTAATAGCTGTAAATCATTTTTATTTCAAGTTCCTGAAAAGGACCAGTTTCATTGTTGCTCTTTACCTTGAAAAAAGTTGGGAAGTCACGCTTTTGTTCTTAGCAAGGAACATTTAACTTGCACTTTGTTACACTTTCTAAAAAAAGTGAAATGACTGAAAGGTGTAATTTTGGGCTCTGAATTGTGAGTTCTGATTCTTTTCTCAAGCCAGTCCATCTTAAGTTATATACAGAACCATTTTTTTTTCTTTTTGTAACCGAAGGGGAAAAACTGGTTTGGTTTAGTTTGACTCATCACATAATACATGATCTTTGTTTTGCTGGTTTTTTGCTATTGAATTTTCCTAGTCTTTTGTGTTTACATTTGACATCTGTCCTTTTAATTGTCTTTACGGTATCTGAGCTTCCGAGCCTGGGATGTAACAATACTGTCTGTGTATTCTAACCTTTTCATTTCCTGAGCTATATTTAGAGAGGTGTTATGGTAAAACTAGTCTTTGCTTTCCACAACATGCTTAATTTTTTTTATATTTAGTCCTTAATGATGTATTTTGCCTTCCTTCTCCCGTGTGATTGCTCGAATAAATAGATGAATTTTCTAATTTTTTTAAGTAATTACCAAGTTTTAAGACTATTTGACTGCTTCTGTTTGTAGAAGAAATATTTAGTAGCTGTACCGGGACCATTCTCTTTCTTGGTACACATCATCTAGTTATCTGAGCAGCTTTCAAACATAAAATTATCTTCATTTTGTAGAGGTACAACTAAGACAAAACATGAGTTGTTTTGGTTTTCTTCAGATTTGCTTGCTGTCACACATCTTAAAAAGCAAGTCACTTCAGGCTGTAGCACTTCCCTGAAAACAGCAAGGGATCTAGTGCTGCAACAAGCTTTGTAAAACAATCAGTGACAGGCAACCGTCGTGTTCCAAGTGAAGTGCAAAGATTTAGGTTGAGACCTTGGAAGTATGATCTGTTTTTCTGGAGGAAATAAACTAAGACTGAGGGTAAAAATATGTGATGCTCCAAATCTTGATGTTTAGAGAAGTAGTCTGTTTTGAATATTTGTGAACTGAACCCTCTTACACTTCATTTAAATTTTCAGTTGGTAGGTTGGCAGGTTACGTGAAGCTCCATATTGGAAGTTTTGGAGAGTAATACACTAAAACTGTTTTTTACTTTCCAAGTACTTGAATCTGATGTGCAAATATGAGAACTTAAAGGAACAAATGATTTCATATTCAACTTCTGAAATGGAAAGAAATACAAATATGCAAAACATATGTTTTCAATTTTCATAAAATGAGATATGCTTTATATCCAAGACAAGGAAAGTCTGTTTGCTTCTTGTAAAAATTCTGCTTGCCTGCCAGATCTAGGACAAAACTTTAACCATGACAACAGGAGTTGATAAAAGCATTAATGCTAGAAATGAATGTTCTAAATAATGATCTATGCGGTAAAGGGGTACTTCTTCATTTTGTGCCACTAAGGAGAGGTGTTCCTGTGAAAATTAAGCTAGTCTTCTGAAAACGATACTCATCAATTTTAGGAAAGAATGTGTAAGAAGAACGAACAGTGAAAACAAATCACTGAAGTGCTAAAAAGATAGTTTAGAGTTATAGAGACTGTTCTACCTTTCTAGAGATGTGAGTTAATGCCTCGATGCAAGCAAACATGATTAAATGTAGATGATCTTTATCAGTATCAGCAAATGTATGGAACAGGATTGCTTGATGGAAGATGCTTGTGATTCTGTGGTTTCACTTGGTGCTGTACGTCAAAGCGCTGTGCATGCTAATTCAGTTTACACATTCGGATATCATACTTGAACTTTTCCTTACATATATTTTAGTTAAATTTGAACATAGTCTGTTGGACTGAAATAGGTAATGTATGAAAGAAATATTTTGATTTAAGCAGAAAACACAATCCTCTATGGATATAAGTAGTGTAAAAGAGATTTCTTACGTAGTTGCATAGCTATCATTTGAAGCTGCTGTTTTCTTCCTAAAACTGGTATAGTCTGGTTGACAGTTTCTCTGAAGAATCAGAGAATGCCTGCTGGGCAATCTTTTGTTGTTCATGTTAGTTAAGTACTGTCTCTTTTCTTTCGTGTAATCCCAGTAAAAACAAGGCAGTGGTTAGGGCATAAATGACTGGGGAGAGAATTCGGTAGGTGAGAGCAGTCACTCTGCCTTTCTTCCCACGCAAATCTTACCCTTTGGGACAGCTCTGCTCTTAGGGGGGCAGTAATGGCCATACTTTCTTATTATCTCTACTTCACCACAGTAACCCAGCTTTCCCTAGCAAATTCAGGTGGGTTGTGTTTGATGTCCTTTGTTCTGAGGGTGAGAATGTTTTGTGAGGTTAGTTGGGCACCTGATACAGGAATTCAAACACCAAGATCAATAATAATGTGTTGTGGGTTAAACCTGGCAGGCAGCTAAGCGTCGTGCAGCTGCTCACTCGTCTCCCTCCAAGTAGGATGGGGGAGAAAACTCAGGAGTTGAGATAAAGACAATCAAGTAAAGCAAAAGCTGCACAAACAAGCAAAGCAAAACAAGGAATTAATTGACCACTTCCCATGGGCAGGCAGGTGCTCAGCCATCTCCAGGAATGCAGGGCTCCATCACATGTAACAGTTACTTGGGAAGACAAACACCATCACTCAGAATGTGCCCCCCCTTTCCTTCTTCTTCCCCCAGCTTTACATGCTGGGCATGATGCCATAGGGTATGGAATATCCCCTTGGTCAGTTGGGGTCAGCTGTCCCAGCTGTGTCCCCTCCCAGCTCCTTGTGCACCCCCAGCCTGCTCACGGGTGGGGTGGGTGGCAGAAAAGGCCTTGACTCTGTGTAGGCACTGCTCAGCAGTAACTAAATCATCCCTGTATTGTCAACATTGTTTTGGTCACAGATCTAAAACACAGCCTCATAGCAGCTGCTCTGCAGGAAATAAACCTTATCCCAGCCAAAATCGGTACACACTGTAACACTCTTTAATATGCTCAAATGGTGTTCTTCTAGAGGTTGAGAATAGATTTTGTCCATTGTAAATAGTGTGCAGATTTGATTTTTAACTTTGTATGTTTTTCATATTGCTTTAGCTGATGACCAGTGAGGACATAATTTCATCATGGATAATGACCTTTCGTTTTCATTTTTCAAAGATGTTAAATAAAATCAGATACATCACCGTTCTGAAAATTTTAAGTTGATTTGTATCCTTATTGTTATGGCTAAAATAGCTTCTCAGAAAGACAAGTACTGGTGATGGGGTTGTTTTTTGTTGTTTGGTTGGTGGTTGTTTTGTTTGGGTTTTTTTTGTTAAATTTCACAGTCTTCATTTTGAATTGAAACTTGTTTCTGAGTTGGGTCATGTCTTCTGATCCTCCTGGTCAGCAAGGGGATCTACCCATCAGCTTCAGTCTTGAATGCATCTTTCACTGAAATAGCATTCTTTGACCTTTTAATTTTCTGTGGAGAGCCCAAAAATCTTTGTGTTGTTCCTTCCTGCTCTTCTTGTGTTCCCTTTCCAGCCTCTCTGTTTCTATGGCTGGATTTTAGTCTTTGTTCTGTGAAAAGACTAGGGGGAAAAAGATAACCTTCCCCTAACTAACACTCAGTAGTCAAGAAGGAGGTGACCTAACCTGTGCCTGAAGAGAGAAGGGAAAACAAAAACCCACAAAAAAAAATTAAAAAAAAAAAAAGGCCCCTTTTCATCTCCTACAGAGGCACCAAATGCCTTTTTTGCTTGCAGGGCTCCTTATTCCACATATGGAGGATCAGCAGACATGCACCTTCTCAAAGAAGACATTGGTAAGACTTTTCTTTCTGTCTAACACAGAATTAAGAAACCCTTCTGGAGATTAAGACAACTTGTGGCAATGTACAATTACAGTTAGCCTTGAAACACCGGGTCTCGTACATCCTGTGCCTATGTTAGTGAGGATTGCCTCAGATGTTGGGAATGCGTAACTGCCAGCTACACCTGCAGAATTTGCTTAGGAAACGAAACTATCCTTGCTCTTTTTTTTTGTTCCTGTTTAGAAAATCGAGTTTTGAACAGATTAACGCATTTTTCTACCTGCAACCCCACATATTCCTAAATATTACTTTGCAAAACATTTCTTTAAGTTCTGAGAGTCAGATCTCTTATGTCTTTTTCTAGTTGTGAGAAGTTGACAGTTTATTCCCTGGTACCCTCTATCTGATGTTTGCTGAGAAGATCACTCCCCTCCAGCCCCCGAAATCAGAGCTTTTAAGTTTTATGTACTCTCACGTGTGGTGCATAAGGTGTTCTTGTTTTGTGTGATTTGTTTTTTCTTTTTAGTTTTGTTTTGGTTTGGTTTTTGTTCCTCCCTATCAGGAAGGATTGGCAACCTTTAATGCAGTAGTATTGTTTGTGAGCACTTTTTCCCTCTTGATCCATGTCCTTTCCACTTTTGCTTATGCCAGTGACATCAGGTTAAAATTAGTCAGATTCTGTAGATGTTTCGTTAAGGTACAAAAATGCATTCTTCATAATTCCTGAGTTCACTTTGCATGCCTGTTCGTTGTTGTTGTAATCTGCATTGGATTTACAGAGCTGCCTTTTTTTTTTTTTTTTTTTTTTTTACCCCCTGAAACAGTATGTCCTGTGGTGTGGCTTTGAAGTAGTACTTCAGTTACAAAAAAATACTGTCTTCTTTACTACCCTCAGAATACTGTAAAATATTTGCTCCAAAGTATAGTCAGCGTTTGTTAGGGCTACAGAGTTGAAAAGACTGCTTTAGATACTACACTGTGGGGTTTTTCCGATTGTCACCTAACAAGTTTTTAGTATTGACCTCTGTTTGTAGCCCATTGATACAACTGAAAGCATGTAAAAATAGCGATATCGGTGAAATCCTTCAAAACCAAAATCCAAACCAAAAAATCCCTCCCAAAAAACCAAACCCACTGATACCAGCGGCATCCAATAAAGTCAGTACTCTACAAAATGATATAGCTGTACTATTCCAGGGAAATAATCTCTTCCTGGAGACTTGCAAAACAGCGTGTATATTTACAAGGCAAGATGGGATGAGCTGAGGATATCCTTGCCCCAGTTTTTTTGATGACTTCCTATACACTAGGCTTTTTTTTCAGCTTGAGATTTTTGGTACTGAACTAATAGATATTTTAGCTTCTTGATCATTTGAACAGACGTTGTTTCATGAGACTTACTGCTGTACTGATACGTGCTAACTATTTTAAGAGTTGCTTTAGGTAGCTGATTTTCTAATTTACATGCCATTTTTTGAAGTATATTTCAAGCATCAGAGTAGACTTCTTCATTTATCCTACACTAGATAGAGGGGATATGGTTGTCATCTTCAATATAGGAATTACTAAGCTCGGTTCAATTGGTTCATGTTAAGATAATCGCCGTACATCATCCTTCCTGCTGAACTGCCTTTTTTCATCTTTCATGTGTAAACCCTTGAAATGCAGTATATTTTGGTGGCCAGATGGCTACCTTGTTTTGAACTATATTGCTGCTTTAAAGGAAGTATGCAGGTAAAATAAAATGTGTTAGATTCAGTTTTTATACCTTTAAAAATGTCATCTTATTCTGACTCTGCAAATCTAGCCTCAGGGTTTATCCTTCCTTTTTCCTTCAGAACATGAGTGCGCTCCTGTTTCTCCTTCTGTATACAGTAGGATTGTATAAATTGGCGTACCATTAAAGCAGTGACTTCTCCATTTCATCTTCTTCCTTTTGGCTGAGTTCCATATATGTGCTCTTAAAGAGAAGTTCAACTCTGAGTTTCCCGGGCTGGTTGTACCTTTAGTCTCTTCTTGGAAAGAAACTGATACCTACATTTTGGATTTCATTAATGCTGGCCTGAAACAAGTTGCTGTTGTATGGAGAACTGAGCCATCATCTAGGTCGTAGACTTACTTAAACATATCCTTGAAGATGGAAGGAGTAAGAAATGGTTCATAAATGTTTTTGCTGTGTCACAGAATGCTTTCTTCTGAAAAGTAGGCTTTTTTACTATGAATATTTTCAGCTCTTAGAAAACAAAAGTGAGTTCAGGTGATCTGTTTCCTGCAAATATTGCACTTTCAGTTTGTGCACACAGATCAATTTTCTTTAAAAAAATCCACCGTGCAGTCTTACTTTGCTTATGTAGCATTCTATTTTATAGTGTAAGATAACTTCTTGTTTCTCTTGTGATATGTGTTGAGATAGATAAAAAGTGACATTTATTGCTGCTTAATAAACTCAGTTTCCAAATGTAGTTGAAGAAGGAAAAATAACCCCCAAGCCCTGTATTTGAGCATTAAGCTGTAACTTAAAACACGCTGTTTTGGCTAGAGGCTTCAATCTGACTGGTATTCTTCTGCTCTTTGCAGAAGGCACCCCCTGCACCTGATGGCTTCACTCTGTTAGGCACTGACTCCTTAGTCTGAGTGTACTTCCAAATTAATAACACTGAGCAAATTGCAAAGCAGTAGGTACTGAGTAGTGCCCTTAATGTGGTGATGGTTGGTTATCACGTAGAAGGATAACCTAAAGGATTGTGAGTAAAACGGTATGATCTTCCATTTGTATTGTAGTTGCTATCCAGTGTCTGAAAAATGCAAGTTAGAAACGCTGTGCAATTAAGGTAGCATGTCAAAAAACATAGTTAGCTGTTTCCAAGTAAGAGTTAAGTCTTCAGTCCTGATGGTGTATTAAATGGGGCTTTTAATCAATAAAGAGATTGATAAAAAAATAAAAGAGATGGATAAAAAAACCCGTAATGCCCTTTGACTGCCTTGAAATACTTGGGTTTTGCAAAAATCTAAAAGGTGGTGATCAGCTTTTGCAGATGTATTGCTGATCTTAACAATTATTTCTGCAATTTTTGGTTCTTTATAATATCCTTCCAAACATTCAGGCAAATGGCTCACCTCTGGCCCACTTCAAAGCAGCTCACAACCAAAAGACAGCAGCAGAACTGTAGAGAAAAACCAAATAGTTTGGGGCTGGATGTGGGAATTTTCTTTGTGGAAGATAATTATATTTACTCCAAATAGGGTAACTAAGGAGGAATCATCTGTTCTGTATATTTAATAAAATAAATAGAAGTAATTTGCTGAGAACTAATGGGAGGGGAGCTAATTTTAACGTTTGGATAGTTTGCTTTTGTTATTGCTGCTTGTGCCCTCTGAGGCTGTGTGGGTTTTTGAAACATGGAATTCTAAATTCTGTGCTTGTTTTCTCCTGTTTCACTCCATTTTAGCCTCTGTTGAGTTTCAAGAATATAAGCTATAAAAGGCATGTCTGATTAAAGTTCTGCTGAACTGTATTTACTGTGTTTGCAATTGACAAATACCTTTTTTTTTCTTCTTCCTTTTTTTCAATAGGATGCAGGACAAAAGAGATTTGGTGCTATTTCCTGTAATATTTGTGGAATGCTTTACACTGCGTCAAATCCAGAGGATGAAACGCAACATCTGCTGTTTCATAACCAGTTCATAAGTGCTGTAAAATATGTGGTAAGAAAACCTTATCTTTTTAAAGACATAAACATAAGCTTTTATTTGCTGTGTACTGGTTACAATTCATATTGCATTGTTGTGTTTTAATAGATTAGTATCACAGTAGGCGATGAATGATCCACGTTGGGAAAGAAATGTTTTCAAGAGCCATGGTAGACACATTATATGTGATGTATAAAAATACTTATTAGGATAGTGGTGTTTCATCACCATTGTATTCTTTCTGTTACAATCCCTTAATCTTGGGGGATGGGGGTGGTGATAGGAAGACAAAGGAACGTCACTGTTCCGAAAGTGCTAAATACAGGTTTCAGTACAACTGGTGTTTGCAGTGGTTGGCTTAATAGTCAGATAAAGAGCTGATTGTACTGTTTTTTTGTAATTGTGTAATCTTACATGACTTCTAAATTAGTTTTTCTTAATTGTGTGTAATTTGAAGAGAGGCTGCCTAGGAATCCAGCTGATACAACTTCATAGTATATTGAATCTTTACTGAATTCATAGTGTGACTGTAATCTTTTAAAGTCCAAAGCATTATCCCATAACTTCATTAGATGTACTGTATCTGAGTATATCTCTCATATTAAAGCCCAGATTTGAAATTTTGTACAATTGAAAGTGTATTGTAAAATCAGCTACTTCACACTAGCTGATATTACAAGACTTACAGGAAGTATCTGTTCACATGTCTGAAATCCAGAACAGAACCCACAAAGTCTATTTTCTTTATCACACATGTTACCTTCAGTACTCTACACTCGAGTAGATAAGACCTCCAGGATAACTGAACTGAGGCCACCAATTCATTTCATGTAGGTACCACATGGCTGTTGGGCTACTCTTAAATCTCAACGTCAATTTTATCCCACTGTATACAAAGATAAAGATCTATCTTGACAGCTGAAGTGTTTGAAACCATCTGGTAAATAGTTTTGGTATTTGTTATGTTCTTGGTTAGTTTTTGCTGAATAACCCAGACATCTTGCTACATCTCTTCTGATACACCGTTAGCTGCGTTGTAGGGTGAGACTGGGCAGAAAGCGTGATGGAATGCAGTACGTTACAATGGCAGCATGTAATATATTTCCTCATTTTATTCCTGTTTGTCCTTTTCCCACTCTCCCCACCCCACTCCCAAGTACTTTCAGATCTTGAATGTTACCAAAGCTGTAAACATGATTTACAGAAGATGGTGTTAGTTCTTTTGGACAGAAGCTGGCAGATGAGTTCAATCCTTACTTGAAGCTGCTATGTTCACATAGGTAGGAGGCTGCTCTGAAGTTTGAGTATTTTGAAATTTGAAAGAGCTGAAAATTCTTGCTTGTATGTATGTCTAGAGTAACAACATGGTTAACGTAAAAGTGAAAGAGCAGACTGCCTTAAACCAGGTTTAGATAACCAAGTACAACATTAGGTATGCTTTTAATTTGAGAAAAACTTCCACTATTGTTTTCTCAGTTGCTAGGCATCTTTTTGAAACTTCCCATCATGTGTACTCAAGCTAATTCTTTGTATTGTCAGTTTAGTGAGTAAACAGTTCTACCTCTGAAATCTTTTAAGACTAGTGGGTTGTGACATATAGATGGCTATAGAGAGAGGATTTAGATGGTTGTTGTGTAACAGAAGCTGTTACAGAGGTGAAGAGTAAGAGGTGAAGGAAGGAGTCTTGAAAGTCTTGAAATTCCCCTTTGTTTGTTTGTTTTTCCTGGTAACAATTTGATTGACACTGTTTTCTGCATGGGTGGGTAGCCTTTGCCATGCTAAGTAGACAAGCCTTTAGCACTAGTCATTTGGCCGGTAGTCAGTGGTTCTTGGTTGACTGTGTTGTGGCAATGTCTGTGACAGAAGCATCCTCACCTCCTCTTACAAAACAATTAGAATTGTAGGTAAGCTGCCTTGCCAGTGAATTAGTACACCAAATTTCTACTTGTTAATTCTTAGTCATCCAGTAATGCTGCAAGAGTGATAGCACAACCAGGATAACCAGCAGAGAGGTTTCCAGTGGGGGATTGTTGGGAGGATGGCTTGGAGGTGTGATATGTTTGGGTTTTAGATGTTTATATTTAGTTACCGTGTTGACACTGTAACTACCTTGCTTTCCATGACAGACGGTGTTAACTGGGCAGTAGCGTGTTGGAATTAAAAAGTTGTACTAGAGAAACTCTTGGTAACTTCTTGGTTAGACTTTCTGATCCTTGAACGTTTGCTCTTGGTGACCTTGGTCTGTTACTTCACCAGCTCTCCAGATACGCTTTATTATGTGGTTCATACATTTGGCATTCGTGTTGATTTGCAGGCCATCCTAAGGTTTCTTAGAAGCATTTTTCATGCTCATCATTCACATTCTTGATGCTGTATGATACAGTCCCAGTCTGAGTTGAGACCTTTCTCTGTTTTTCTCCCTTTTGAGTGTCTCTTGTTACGTGCCTGGTAGTTCTGTTGATGATTCATTTCACAGGATCACAAAAAGAAAGCCTGTATATGTGATCATGCTAGAGCTTCTTGCTGTGAACTGTGAAAATGGCCTTATTGTTAGCGTCTTGCCCACCTACAGGCAGCTGCTTTGTGTGTTTTTCAAAAGCACCGAGTAGCCAGAAGATAATTTACATGTAAATAATAAATTATTTACCATCTTCAACAAAATACAATTTTGTTTGGTGTTTTTTAAGGCTTATCTTGTTTCTTCTAGTAAAAATTTCTATTTAGGTCTCTAGAAATCCCATGATGCCCCCAGAAGTAGGACCAGGCTAACAAGGAGATGGGATTTGGGTACTTGTTTTGTCATGGGTGGCTGATAGAGACAGCAAGAAAATTGCAGACCTTGTGTGGAGAAAGTTTGGCAAGTTTAATGGCATTTTCTGGATTTGGGAACGGAAGATTGACAAGGACTGTTGGAGGTTTTCTGAAGGGTGCCATTTGTTGTTAATAGGAGCACACAGATTGAATCAGCAAGAAGGTAGTACCGGAGCAGGAATAGATTAGTGTGGGAGATGTCCCTTGCTGCAGAGTAATGTAGGAATCTGTCTCACTACCCTTCTGGTTTCAGACATCTGAAAGTCTAGAAAAAATATGCCATCCTAGAATGTGCGTGCACTGAGTGGTGAGATACACATCAGGCGTTAGCGCCAGTGGGATGGATACACGGTTCAGTTTTATTAAATCCTCTGGCTGTGCAACCACACAGTATCAATTGTGTATCCTCTCTGTGATGTACCACAAGTAGCAATTCAGTATTTCTGCAACATTTTTCTAAGAGCAAGAGTTATTTTTAATGATGTCTTAAGTTGCAAAGCCAAATACTTAAGTTAGGAAATGCCTGTGGATTCAGATACCTGATGTGAATGCAGTTACTGTGTTTGTGTTTCAAGCTCATCCTCTTAGTTAAGAATATCTTGAGCTGAAGAAGGGGGAAGAAGCTGTTATTTGGGCTAATGTATAATCTGATAAGCTTAAAATAGTGATTCTGCTGTAATTGCGTCCAAGCCATTTGGTGAGGTTCTTACGATTTTCAGATTAAAACAACAAAAAAAGAGCAACATTTAACTTCATGGAAGCTAAGGTTAGTAGTAATCTGGATTGAAGATGATGGTGAAGTTCATGTCATTTTAGAAAGATTTCATTATTGTCTTAATTTGCATTAATTCCTGTTGTGGTTTGTGCATCTGTACAATTTAAAAGTAATATTCTGTAAGCGTCTAGATTTTAACAGAGGATAGTATTTGACAGTTATATCCAAGGATCTTAATGTGTTCTACAGTCAAATCCTCGTTCTTCATATTACACTCATGGGAAGGAGAGGCAGAGTATCTGTAACTTGATGAAGGAGTCAGGAAGAAGAATGCAGGAGACCATTTCGAAATGATCATCTAGAAATTATCAAGGATAAAAAAAATCATACGAAGGCACAAAAATTCATACTAAACTTGATTATTAGGGGAAAACTTCACAAATATGAAAGGTCAAGAATTACACAGTACTGACCACATTTCCTCACTACCTCAATATTTTGGAGGAAAAAATGGTAGCAATAAAAAACACCACTGATTTTCATGTATTTGTATTCATTTGGGAAATAAGGGATACAGACAAGGGAAATATGGAAAACCACCAGGTTTGCGGTCCCATTTCCTGCTCTTACGTAAGGACTTGTAAAGCATGAGGAAATACATGGAAAGCAGTGTATTGTGTCTTCTGACATAATTTAAAAGGCAAATCTACATCAGATAGTATTTTAAACTATAAGCAGAACATAACTCATGTGAAATTGTGTGCTGAATGTTTCAGCTACAGTGCTTTTTGATGTTGGAGCCATCTTTCCAACTGTGTTCTACATCGTTCATTCTATTAATGTATAATATCCAGCGAAAGCAGTGTACCACCCGGTGCAGTTGTAACTACTGTCTGTACTGTTTCATGATGCAGTAACAACTGCCTGTCAGTACTGCACTTTTTGGGAGTGATTTCTTTCTTTTGTAAATTTTACTGCCATTGCACCTTAATAAGCAACCAGAAGCAGTCTTTAATCTTGTTTGAACTGGGAGGCAAGGTTAGAAGTAGATTAAAAATGATTTAACTGTTCATCACAGAGTTGCTTTATGTTCTCCAACTATTAGAATCACAGAATCACAGAATGGTTTGGGTTGGAAGGGACCTTAAAGACCATCCAGTTCCAACCCCCCTGCCATGGGCAGGGACACCCTCCACTAGACCAGGTTGCTCCAAGCCTCATCCAGCCTGGCCTTGAACACTGCCAGGGATGGGGCACCCACAGCTTCTCTGGGCAACCTGTTCCAGTGCCTCACCACCCTCTCCATGAAGAATTTCTTCCTGATACCCAATCTAAATCTACCCACTGAGTACCTGTCAGATAAATAGCCGTGACACGGCGGGCAGGAGGGTATTCCAACAGTCACTACATGTGACTGGGGCTCTGTGCAGCACCAGCCTGCCCCACTGTGGTGATGAGGCTATACATGCCTTGCTGCTGCTGGCTGTATGTAATCTGTTGTTGGGCACAGACTTCCAGTGTCAGGGAGGAGTGGTACAGTCGTCTTTTTACTTATTCCAAGCCTTGCAGGACATACTGTGGTGGAACATCGGCACAAGCCATGTGTATCACTGCTTGGGCATCGTGTTCAACAGTAAATGAGTCATAATGCACTAAAGTAATGTCAGTTAAAAGGAATGGAAAAGCAAATCTTCTGACGCTTGGAAGAATGTTATACTTTGCAGATGTAACCCTTTTGTTCCTTACTCTAGTAAGATGTTCTTGCCATCTGCCTGAGTTTTAAGGAGTGGTACGTGAGTTCTCAGTGATTGAAACAAAATACAACAGCCTGCAAGGTGTTTTAATAGCGTTAAAATAGCGACCACATGCAAGATGCTGGTACTAAAGCACATTTTACATGTTGTAGATATCTAATAGGATCAGTCCCAGTTGAAGCAGTACCAAAATCCAACATATGTGGAACAGCTTTCACTTTCGAGTATGAAAGAGCTGTGGCCCATCTTGTGCATTACTCCGTTTGTCTGGTTTAAAGGAAGCACAGTAGTTCCTGACTGAGACTCAACAATAAGGATACTGAAGATGCAGATGCTTATGTGAAATGTTAGTTTTTCTTTTTGAAACGCTTAGAGCTGCTTCAGTAACAAAGAAATATGACTTTAAAATGTCTTCTCTGATATAAACCAAGTGAGCTAAAAATCTTTGAGCTTAGCATTTGCAGAAACTTTTTGCAAAGCTTCATCTAAAAGATATATTTCTGAATAAATTCCAAAAATACTTCAATTGAAATTACCTCTCCTGTGAATATGGTCAGTCCCCGTATTATACTAATCACTTAAGAAAATGAATAGGGGGACAGTGGTGAAAAGAATGAGTTCTAGGTATTAGAGAGTCAATTACTGCATTTTTATGGGATTAATTGCAGATTTCTGCTAATACACTGTTGCTTAAAAGGTTAACAGTAGGAAGATGTTCAGAAGCATTTTCTTCCATCAGATTTCATGTTGTTGGAAATCCCTGGCTAGCGATGTTAATAGAATACCGTAACCTAAAATTTAGGGTTGAATTTTCCACATTAGGCTTGTAACGTTCTGGATGCTGTAGTGGGATGATTGTCGAACACGTTGCCTTTGTGTGCTGAGTGATGGTCACGCTTGGTTTAAAATAGGCTCTAGAAAGCTTTTGCAGGGCGAAGAGGTAGCCAAGAGGCAGCAAAAGACACAAAATTGAGAGAGGGTGGTGTTGGAGTTTGGAGAGTAGTAATCCCTGCCTGAATTTTTCAATGCCTTTTCTGACAGTCTCAAAAGGCGTGTTACAATGCCACTAATGACACTTTTCTGCTTACCTGAATAAGGTGACACTGCTGTTCACTGCCCTTTGTGTTCGGACCATGAAATACGTGCCTTCAAATAGGGTCTTCGTTTGTGTTGGTTATTTAGTGCAACTACTGCTGAGAAGAAAAGCAGGCAGGATTGAAATGGTGTCTGTGTTGCAACCGTTGCCACGCTGGGCGCTAAACTCACGCTTCAGTGGTCCCAGGGCTACCAGCAAGTAGATACATTTCTAAAATGATTCTCTTCATGTCTTGTTTGGGGTAAGGGAGTAAAATTGGCACGATTAACATGAGATACAGATCAAGTATTCTAACACTTGAGTTTGCCTTTTTTTTCTGGTAGTATATATGGCATTCATTCAGTGCCAAATTCCATTGTTTGATCTTACGCTATTTTATGGGAAGGTACAGATTTCAATGAGAATTATTCCATCAATATTGTTTCTTCAAAGGCTTTTTTATTTAAAGTTGCTTTGAGTTAAGACTTGTAGGTCAGCCTTTTGAGTGGCTGAAGTTACTGCTGCGTTCAGTATTTTTAGGTCCCATCAAAGCAACTTGAGTTCTGATATCTACCAGTCCCATCTTACTAGATTTAAGTGGCTTTTTTGTTTTGTTTTTTTCCATGCAGGTACTGCTCATTATTCACCACGAGTGTGGATCTGAAGACGAGTTAATTACCTCTATTTTTTTGAGTATGTTTATACTTCAGATACACACAACGTAGCCTCCTTCCCCATTAGATTCTTAGAAGGTAGTTATAAAATTTTTTCTAGTATCCTTCTTGTGGCTTTAACAGTTATGATCAGTAACAAAATAAACTATTCCTTACATTTTGGGCAACTGCATGCCAATCAGTTCACTTAGAACCTCCTGGAGGTCTTTCGCATGCCAAACTTTAAAACTGAGTGTGTATTTGTGGAGGTAACTATGTTAAAAAGAAATATTTAAATAAAAGCTAGGGGTTTTCCCATTCACTGGACTTCGGAAATTAAGTATTACATAGGTTTGGAAATCAGTTTTGTGAGACGAGTTTGCTACTTCTGTTTTAAAATTCAGTTTGCACTGCGGTCCTGGGGGAAAAAAAAATCTAGTTGGGAGATTATAAGACGCTTTCACAAACCGTTTCTAGATACAGTTAGGCTATAAATTGTTGTAGAAATAAGATCGCATTATGTCTGTTGTGCTCCTTTTAAAAAGCTAGCTGAAGTTTTCTTCTCTAGCAAAGCAACTGCTAAATAGCGTGAAGTCTCTGCATAAGTTCAGTGTCTAGAACAATCATATGGAATTGCTGTTTGTACATCCTGTGTATGGTTTAGATAAGTGTTTGTTTTCTTTAGGGCTGGAAAAAGGAAAGAATTTTGGCTGAATATCCTGATGGAAAGATAATAATGGTTCTTCCCGATGACCCAAAGTATGCACTTAAAAAGGTAAGGTGAAAAGGACTAGACTTGTCTGTCTTAGCTTGTTTGATGTTTTAACACAAACTCTCTAGGAACATTCTCATTACTTATATAAAATTCATGTGCTAGCTGTTGAAGTTGGACTCAAACCTGCAGTGGTTCTGTAGCTTTTTCCACGTGCAAGTCAGACACCTCACTCTTAAGCAATGCTGGAAGCACTTCATAGATGGTTCTGGCAGGAGTGGAAGACGGGGTGGGAAGAGCATCAACCAACTGATTTTTCACTTTTTTTTTAAATGTACTTGCTGAATATCTGCCAGATATTTCATGTAATACGAACTTTCTACTATGTTTAAGCAAACTGAAATGTATTGATGTTATTACACAGCATGGATATGGCACCATTCTCTAAATGATGATGTGGAAAGCTGCCTCGAAGTCTCCTAGTCCATTCTTGTGTCTAAAGCAGGATCAGCTCTGGTTATCATGCATCTGACCACCTTCTAAAACTTCTGCCGAAGGAGGTGGTTTTTCACCTCTTCAAAGGTTGTTATGCTGCTTCGCTATCCATAACGTTAGGAAATTGTCCCTAAATGTCCAACAGAACCTCTGTACTGCAATTTAAGGTCACTAGTGCAAGCCATACTGCCGTAGCTGTAGAACACGTCCTTCTTTTCCTTTGCAACGGCTTTTTTGTGCCTGAACAAACTCTGATTGTTTCACCTTAAGGACGTTGATGGGATGTGTTGGGTTTTTTTAGTTTGTATCCTAAATAATGCTTTATAGCGCTCTGATTGTCATACTCTCCTCTGGATTATTTCCATTTGTGCCATGTCTCACGTTTCTCTTGAAACTGTCTAAAATTGAGCACAGTACACTACTGGAGACTTAAGAGCAGCAGGGTGCTTCGGTGTCTTGCTGGCTAGCCTGTATTCATACATCTTAATACGTCATTAGATATGTTTTTGCAGTAGCGTGGCATGGATTCTGTCTATGTGGGATGTGCTGCAACCCAGAGGTACTTGTTTACAGTACCACTGTCACAGGGTCACGGAGTGGTTTTGGTTGGGTGTGTCCTCCAGAGGCTGAATTGATGCCCAAGGTAGCTCTTTCTGATGGCGTGGCCCTAGTGGGTTTTCTTTAGCCTGACACAGATTATTTTTTAAGTTATTGAATTGAAAAGAAACTACAGATTTTCTTTTTAGAATATTTAATGTAGGTAAGTTTATTTATTGAGTTTGTTTCTCTGGCGGTATTATCTTAATCTGAGTATATTCATTGCACACTCATGTTTTTTGCTAAAATGGTTAAAGAAAAAACTACTTAAAAAACCTAAGTGGGGCAGAGGAAAGGAAGAGTCATAGTGTCATTTAGGATGGAGTTCTGCGTGGTTAAAATTGAGAGAATTTACAGCTGTCCCTACTGTGGATGACTGACTTCGAGAAGGGTTACTTAGAGTTTCAAATTGGCTAATTGGACTTGTCATTAAAAGACCAGTATCCGAAGGTCAGATGAGAAAGTAGAGAGCAACTGATACCGTGCTTTTAAAAGTTATTTTAAAAGCATTTTTTATCACAATTTTCATTTGATCCATACTAACCTCAGTTAAAATAACCTTAGTTAAACTAAGCTAGTTTAACTTCTGGCAGAGATATCATTTACTTTATCAGAGTCCACCCTCTGAATATCTGTGTTCTCTCTATTAGCCTTTGTCTAATTAAAGTTTGGACTTAATGGAAGTTGGCTTAGACGTCTCTTCCTTCCAGCTGAGTATTAATTAAGGAACATATGTGTGGACCATGGTGTTACAGGTTACTTAGGGTAATCCTTAACTTCTGGAATAGCATTCAGTGTTCTAGATACCTTAGGGCATTTTTGCAAAGACGTATATACATATAAATGTGTATTTACATGTGTTTCTTGACCAGCATTTAAACTTATTTTGACAGGTGGAAGAAATTAGAGAGATGGTAGACAACGACTTGGGATTTCAGCAGGCTCCGCTCATGTGTTACTCTAGAACTAAAACTCTTCTTTTCATTTCTAACGACAAGAAAGTTATCGGCTGTTTAATTGCAGAACATATCCAGTGGGTAAGTGATTGAACTGGCAAAAGGCAGTCTGTGTCAGTGCTTAGTGACTGTGTTCTTCATATGGTCTGAAACTGGAGTTACCGCAGAGTTCAAGTCTAGCCACATAGCAAGTGAGGATTCCGTGTACGCCTTTTCCACAGCAGAAGAGGCTTTTGGTGTTAGACCATTCTGAAATGTGGTTACTCATTTTTGTGTAGTTGACACTGCGCTGAGACGCACGTGTGGTATCAGACCTGATTATCTAAGAACTTTCTACGGCTGAAGGGTGGAATTTTTCTTCCTCTGCTGTTCTTACGCTAGCAGAACAGAGAGCAAGAAAAGAAGTCGTACTGCCAGTTGCAGTACTAAAAACTGATGTCAGAACTTTACAAGGAACAGACAGAACACTCAACAAAGTGTGGTGTTTTCTGCCATCCCTTGGGAGTAGCAGGCGAGAAGCAAAACAACCTTAGTCAAAGTCAGAGAAATTGATGCGAACACTTCAATACGGGCGGTAATAATAATTGGATTATTTGTTGCTGTTATTTTAAATTGGATAGGCTTTAGAGGTTTTTTTGGTTTTAATCTTTTAGCGTCTGTTCCAGTTTTGAAACAGTTAAGAGAAAATAAAATGACACAGAAATATGCAGTTATTTTGGTAAGGCATTTTAGCAAGTAGACATGTTTAAGAGAAATAAATCACAGAAGAATAATTTGTTCAGTCATTAGTGATGCTTTTATAAAGTGACAAATATTTTTTTACATCATCTGCAGGGCTACAGAGTTATAGAAGAGAAGGTTCCAGAAGTCAGTTCAGAAAACGAGAAAGTCATATTTGAACGACAGAAAGCATGGTGCTGTTCAACTTCACCGGAACCTGCCATCTGTGGGATTAGTCGAATATGGGTGTTCAGCATGATGCGTCGAAAGAAGGTTGCTTCTCGGATGATAGAGTGTCTTAGGTAATACAAAAACCGTTCCTCGGTTACATGTGTTTTGGACAGAACTCAGTGCAAGACATTTATTGCTTTGTGTGTCTCAAGCTTGCATTTTTAAGCTGCTGGTGATACTGGGGATGTAGGTTTGAGCACAATTGACAGTTGTGGTATTGTGTGGAGTTCAGTGACTAATGTCAGTGTCCTGCAATAGCTTGTCTGCAACGGAAATCTGTCTTCTAAGTACAGTTGTAATGAGATTGCTTAGCAGGCTGCCAGTGAGCTTGGGTAAGTTCCTCTGGGGTAATTATGAGTGAACGTGTGGGGGGTTGACCCTGGCTGGAGGCCAGGTGCCTGCCAAAGCTGCTCGGTCACTGCCCACCTCAGCTGGGAAGCAGAGAGAAAGTATGATGAGAAGCTCATGGCTTGAGATAAGGACAGGGAGAGATTGTTCATCAGTTACTGTCAGGGGAAAAAATAATTTATCACCAATCAAATCAGAGTTAAAAAACAGAACTAAAACCAAATCTTAAACCACCTTCCCCCCATCCCTCCCTTCTTCCTGGGCTCAAATTCACTCCTGCTTTTCTCAACCTCCTCCCTCTGAGCAGTGCAAGAGGACAGGGAATGGGGGTTGTGGTCAGTCCGTCACACATTGACTCTGCCACTCCATCCTCATCAAGGGGAGGGATCCTCACACTCTGCCCCTGCTCCAATGTGGGGTCCTTCCCATGGGAGACAGTCCTCTACCAACTTCGTCCTTCCCACAGGCTGCAGTTCTTCACAAACTGCTCCAGTGTGGATCCTTCCCATGGGGTGCGGTCCTTCAGGAGCAGCCTGCTCCAGCCTGGGCTCCTCTTTCCATGGGTCCGCAGGTCCTCCCAGGAGCCTGCTCCAGCACAGGCTTCCCACGGGGCCACAGCCTCCTTCAGGCATCCCCCTGCTTCAGTGTGGGGTCCTCCCTGGGCTGCAGGTGGGTCTCTGCTCCCCTGTGACCCTCCATGGCTGCAGGGGCACAGCTGGCCTCACCATGGTCTGCACCACGGGCTGCTGGGGAATCTCTGCTCCGGTGCCTGGAGCGCTTCCTCCCCCTCCTTCTCCACTGACCTGGGGTCTGCAGAGCTGTTCCTCTCACATCTTCCTCTCTGTCTGCAAAAATCTCTCTTCATTTTTTTTCCCTTCTTAAACATGTTATCCCAGAGGTGTTATGACTGTGATTGGCTCAGCCATTCTCCACCCAGCCTGTACTTGTGTTTGGGATTGCCTGACCCAGGTGCAGGATCGTGCACTTGGCCTTGTTGAACTCCATGAGGTTGCCAGGGTCCCACCTCTCCAGCCTGTCAAGGCCCCTGTAGCCCCCACAGCTACCAAAACTTTGCCACGCAAACCCAGTTCAGAAGGAGATGAGACTGTCTTGGGTCAAAAGAGTGAGGTTACCCAGGTGTTGGGGACAGGGGCCTAACCATTGGCTGAATGTCCATTCCTTCGAGGCAGAAGGGGAGAGAGGACAGAGACGAGTGCACTGAGCTATTTGATGCAGTCTGGGGGCTTCCAGCTGTTGTCTTTTTTCTTGGGGTCACTGAGCCTTATGAGAGATTTTCAATTTCCATGGAGCTTTAGTAGCTAGCTGTGTGTTCAGCCAAGTGCTAGATCCATAAAAGGGATCAAACACAGAATCACAGAACAGTTTGGGTTGGAAGGGACCTTAAAGCTCACCTAGTTCCAACCCCCCTGCCGTGGGCAGGGACACTCCGCACATCCGCACTGCTGTTCAGATAAACGTGACAAATGTCAAATCGCCAAACCTTAGGTTTCTTCCAGTGACGTTTCCTAGAGGTTTAATGCCACATACTCCCCAAATCTTACTGCTGCTGGGCTGCCAGATGTGTGCCGGGTGCCTGGCCAGCCCCGTCTTGGAGTCTGTGGCACAGGTGTTGCTGCGCCTGGCTGGTGGAGCAACTAGAAGGTTCTCATCGCGTCACGCCCTGTCTGGACTAAAGCTGTGTTCAGATAAGCACAGCAACGTGATGCTTTGGTTGTATTTTTGGCTGATTTTTAATTGTGTATTCTGTAGCTTCCTATAAACTCTTTCCAAAGGGAAGATTTCTTCCCCAAAGCGATGCCAGAGTTGCTCCCTCAGTTACAACTCTAGAGGATGTTTGGAATCAACTGCAGTGGTTTGTTGCAGCTAGCAAGGAGAGGTCTCTGATTTCCTCTTAGCTGTGCTCTGCGTCTGAACTTCTGCTGTCCTCTCCTGCTTGTTTGGCCTCCTGTTAGCTCGCCGCTACGTTAGCAGAGAACAGGCTCACCAGGAGGAGCTTAGTGTTATGCTGGTTGGGTTGTAGGAAGGGCTCCAGGGTTGCTTTGAACAAGGGAGCCCAGGAAGTTGCAGAAGGCAAAAGGAAGGAGTGAGACTTGCTTTTTGACAGCAGTAAGCTGTTAGGTATAAATCAGTTTCTACCTGTCTTTGGTAGCAAAAGGTGGTCTGAATGGGACGATTCTGGGACTTCAGCATGTTGGAGGCATTACAAAGGCCTGTAGAGACAGGACAAGGGGTAACGGGTTTAAAGTGAAAGCGGGGAGAGTTAGATTAGATATCAGGAAGAAATTCTTCCCGCAGAGGGTGGTGAGGCACTGGCACAGGTTGCCCAGAGAAGCTGTGGGTGCCCCATCCCTGGCAGTGTTCAAGGCCAGGCTGGATGAGGCTTTGAGCAACCTGGTCTAGTGGAGGGTGTCCCTGCCCATGGCAGGGGGGCTGGAACTGGATGGTCCTTAAGGTCCCTTCCGACCCAAACCATGCTGTGATTCTGTGATTTCTGATCCGTTTTGAGAATGTCTGCCCTGTTTCACTTGTGCTTTCCCAGCTGACCTGCAGTCACAAAAACCTCGTCAGTCTTAAGGATCTCGCAAGATCATCTTCCTAAACACACTGAGGGGAAGGGAATAAGGCTGTTAATAATATAGAAGGGATTTTTCCTATTGTCTTTTCCTCAAGATGTAATAGAGATGTCCATGTGGACAAAGTTCATGGAAGTACATATAAATTGATTGTATAGGAATTAAAAATCAACTTTAATGAGAGTTTCTTCTGTTTCCAAGGATAAACATTGCCTCTTCCTTCCCCTGATCGAGGTCTTAAAAGCCTGAGGTCTGTTTTCCACATTTGATCACAGAGCCAGCGTGCTGGTTTTAGTTGGGATAGGGTCAGTTTTCCTCACAGTAACCAGTGTGGGCCTGTGTTGTGGTTGTGCTTGAAGATTATTGATAACACACTATTGTCTTTAGTTGTTGCTAAGGAATGTTTATATCAAGTTAAGGACTTTTCCAGTTTCTGAGCCTGCCCCTGTGTTCCCAGCTTCTTCTCTACAAGAAGCTGGGAGGGGACACAGCCAGGACAGCTGACCCCAGCTGACCAAAGGGACATTTCACACTATCAAATGTCATGCCCAGTGTATAAGTTGGGGGCTGGGCCAGGAGGGAAGTTCTCTCTCTCCCTGGCTCTGGGTCAGGTGGCAAGTGGTGAGTGATTGTATCACTTGGTTTCTTTCCCCTTATTTTCATTATGTATGATTAGTACTGTTAGTATTATTGGTATCATTATTTGTGTCATTTACTTTCAAGTATTAAGTTGTTCTTACCTCAGCCCAGGAGTTTGTCTTTTCCTCCGAGTCTCTTCCTCTGCTGGAGGAGGGGAAAGGTGAGTGAGTGGCTGTGTGGTGCTTAGTTGCTGGCTGGGGTTAAACCACAACAGCCATCCAGAAAAGTACAGTGGTACTTTTACCCTTGATTTTTCTCCTCTTTCTTTAAATCCGAACAAAACATACATAAAATATGTTCGTGAAGACGTTGAGCAAATCGAATCTCCCTTTTCACAGAGTTACTACATAAAGTGTGTCCCTATGGTTGTGTTCTGAGATGTTCCAAATTCATCCAAGGGCTGCCCTCATCCAAATGCCAAATATTTTTTCACTCCGGGAGCTTGAGATGCCATCAGGCCCTTCCAGCCCCCTCTGCCAGCACCCTACCTTGTCTGTAGCTTGTGTTTTCACTCCTAGCGCTTGCAGTCCTCGTCCTAGCGCTCTGCTTGCTATGCAGAAATAGCTGGAATGGATCCAGGCTTCTCTCAGACTCAGAAAGTGACATTTTGAAGCGGCTGACAAGCAACTGCTCTGTACAAACACTTCTAAAATACCAAAACCTTGTAAAACCCTCCCAGAACGAGTGATTCTCCTTGCCATTTGGAATGAGGAGCTAGCCCCTATAAATAGAGCCATCTCCTCCGAATAGAGCTTCTTCCTTTTGAACGTCCGTGCCTCTTAATTAATGGTTTGTGGCCTAGTAGCGTAACTATTATTCTTGCATTACTCCCTGGGGGTAATTGTATTTTTGTCCTCCCCTTCTAAACAGGAGCAACTTCATATATGGCTCATACTTAAGTAAAGAAGAAATCGCTTTCTCTGACCCCACTCCCGACGGGAAGCTGTTTGCAACGCAGTACTGCGGCACCGGCCGGTTCCTGGTGTACAACTTCCTCAACGGACAGCACCAGACTTAACCGCTCCCGACGGAATGCCGTTTTCATTGGGAGACTTCTGCCGAACCGCGCCGGGCGGCTGCAGGCCTTCAGCAGAAGCCAGGGCCGTTTTTATCACAGTGAACTCAGGACTGGTAACAACCGACAGGTTGTACTATTTTATTAAAATTGTAAACAATGCAGTAATAGGCTAACTTTGTTTTTTTAAAAGAAAGCTATTTTATTAACTTTTACAAAAGTTTGATTGTATTTTATCTAGCTAGTCATGTTTACATGCAGCAGCAAATTGTTCATAGTGGACTGTAAACTGATGCAAAGACTCCTAGTCTCACTGACGAGTACGTGCTCAAGTTCTTAACGTGGCCATATACCAGTGCTGCTGGGCACCACGACGGGCACCGCTGCCCGCTGCTGGGCCGGGCCCCCAACACCCCCTCCCTCCCCCCATGCCTCGCATCCCGGCAGGCAGCCCCGCGGTGCGGTTGTCCTGGGTAACCGGGGCGCGTGCTGTGCGTGAGGCGGCCGAACTACTGGGTGTCAGCACCCCTCTCCCCTCCCCACCCCGAGTAGCTGTAGAGTACAAGGTGGAGCGAAAGCCGCGGGGGCTGGTGCGCTCGTCCTTTCTCTGTGCCGAGTATATGCCTTTGTTAGCGGACTTGGCTTCGATACTTGTCACTCCTTCATGAATCTCTCCTCTTTTAAAGGGTTTGTATGTTGAAAACTGCTGTGGCCTTTCTCGACCTGTACATAATGTAGATAGATTAAAAATAAACTACTTGATAGCTTTTTTAAAGTTACTCTGTGCTGGTACCAGCTGTGAATGCATCTTCAGTCTGTCTCATGCTTTCCTCTGTGCACCCTGAGCGGAGCGGCTAAGGGCAGGCAGGTCCGGAGCAGTCGTCCCTGCGTTCCCACCTCCTCGGGCTCACGGTGCCCTCTGTGACAAGGCCTTGGCATCACACCCCGCGCGTCTGTGCCCCGGTAGCTCTGGATCAGTAACCGGCCCGATACCGGCTTCACGGTAAGGTGAGAGGTGATGCCTTCAGCCGTGAGTAAGAGCTTAAAACCCTTATCTAAGGTGGGAAAGACGTAATGAAATTTACACTTAGGGTTTGTTTTCATGTTGGCACTTTGGTGGGGGCAGGTTGCAGTTGCTTGCCCTGTGCTGTCCTTGACTTTGGTGCAGAGCTGAAGGCAAGAACCTGCACCGCCTCTGCAACGTTACCCAGAGCATTTAAAGCCGAAGCAGGGAAGGGGTGGTGAATTCTGCTCTGTAGTAGCTGCCCTTCCAGAGCTGCGACTCCAGAGGGAGCGGGAGCAGACTGTAACGGGCTTTGTCAAAAACGGGGTGCGGGTTCACAGAGGATCTTGTGGTGATCCTCCCCCTGGGCTCAGGTGCTGCTGCTGCCCTGAAATTCCTGCCCGAGCCGGCTGGCGCGGTGTCGTGCCGAAGGAGCTGGGGGCTGTTCCCTATGGCTCACATTCCTGGGGCCTCATCCAACACAGCGCTGCCCGGGTTGGTGTCAGCGGGCCAAGTTGGGCTCCGCGGGGGCAAGCGCCTTTGGGCACGAGGAGAGAGGGGAAGGGCGAGCCCTGGGCACAGGAGTCCTGCAGAGAGAGAGAGAGGCAGCCTGCGGGGGGGACTTGATATAGTCAAGTTTAATGTAAAGCACGTTATAAACATACCATCGCCACGGCTCGAGACAGTTCAGGTCATAAACAGTAACATGAGGTAGACTGACTAGTGAAGCTAAATTCACCAAGTTTTTGGTTAAGAGAACTTTACACGGGGAAAGTGACATTTTTAACCCTCTGCCAAAAGTTGCAAAAAAATGAAAAAAAAAAAAACAATTACATAAGTTAAGCAAAAAAAAAAAAAAGCATCTGCATATGATTCTTTAACTCTTAGTTTACATTCAGATTTAACCTGGGAGCAGAGAAGAACACGTACAGGTGAAAGGAAATGCTGGCCAACCGCCTACATTCATAACCATGGCCGCGGCGGTGCGGCTGGAAACCGAAGGGAATAGCAGGAATGGAGGTGTCAAACAGCGGCTCCCGCCCAGGCACGGACAGGCAGTCAGCTCACGTGGGACAGGTCTGCTCCACACCCCCCCCGGGGTGGCACACCCTGGCCCTTGGTGGGGAGAACCCAAACACCTCCTCCTCCCATGCGGGAGGGAGCGGCGGCAAGGGGGCGGCTATTTACCAAGCGGTAAAGGTGGGCACGGGGCCGACTCGCTCGCCTGTGTGCTCAGCCTTTGGGACAGTTTCGCACTGCTTCGCTGGAGGGCTGACGCCTCCTAGTAGTCTCAGCACCTGGAATTTGAAGAACTTAGTGCAAACGTCAAATACACAAACAAAAAGGAAACCGTTGGTTTGAAACGTGTCAGACCCGAAACTTCAGCGCCGCGCTAAGACTGGGGGGCCCTGGTGAGACCAGGGCTGCTGGGATACATTCAGGTGTGTATCAAAAGCTTCAAGAAGTATCAGTTGTGTCCCTACTTTCTTCCAAGTGGTAAAATAGATAAGGCAGGCTGTGTCTGAAGGAAATTCAATTTACAGAAAGGGGTTGTTCGTTTGAAATACGCTAAATTTTACAGCATCGGAGCGAAGCTACGTTAACGCAGACACGCGCAAACCGTTTTCCTTTAGCTTCCCTCGAATATATTACCTTTTTTTTTATCTGTAAACATCTCTTTTTTCACAAGATAAAAAAAACCCCCACCAACTTAATTAACACTACGCGTTTAAAAACAACCCCAAAAATGCAGCTTTGGCAGGTCCTTCTCCAACGCGTTGCAGGTCAAGTACCGAGACGTGTTCCTCTCGTCGCTTCTGGGGGAGTAGACTGATGTTCCCGAATAAGAACACGCCGCGTTTTTCTTTCTAATGAAGGGCTCTCTGTGTGCAGGAAGATGATCATTTTTTTCTTCTGGGACTGAAAGCGCAGCAGGGTGACCCGTGCCGCCTGCGCCAGCGGAACAGAGTACTGCCGTGATTTAACCCCAACGACCCAAAGCTACCGCACCCTGTTCGCTCTGGAACGATGAGGATCGGCAGTACTCCGGTAAGTAGAACGACGCGCGACTGCCGCTACAACTGGTACCTACGAGAGGTTAAGCGAAACAAAGGGCTGGCAGCGTTAGGTGGGGGCGTCCAAAGGTCGGTGCTGCTGGACAGTCTCTCCTGAGCACTCCCAGCTCCCACCCCGGGAGCTATCGTAGAACATCACCCGCCCCCCTGGGATCCAGCGGGGCAGCGCGTCCCTCCTGCCCGTCACTTGGCAGGGCCGGTCACGGGCAGGCGTGGCTTGGTAGCCCCATCCCGGCTCCACAGCCAGCTGGGGTTGAGGGCGAAGGACTTGCGGAGAGTCCCAAAGGCACGGGCTGTACAGCAGAACCGGGTTCCGCACGCGAGGGAGGACGGACGAGGGGTTTTCACAGCTCTGATGAGGAAGGAGAGAGTTGGAGGTGATTTGCTGATGAGTCGTTCTGGCCTCTAACAGGGGAGAGAGCATTTGCGAGGAGTTGAAGGAGGAGGTGGCCGGCAGGGTGAGAGCCGGGGTGCACCCTGCCGGCCGGGCCTCTGCCCATTTGTTCAGGTTTAAGGAGTAAACTTTGAACACCTGTGGAAATTTTGCCAAAGACAGTCTCCGTACGTACACAATTCCACACTTTAAACTAACACTGCACAGAGAACATGACTAGTTAGTACAAACACCTACATTACATTGCAGTTTCAAAGCCCTGAGTATTCCTGTACCGGAGTACAGAGCTGAAGAGAGACAGCGGGCTCTCCTCCACACAGCTTCGACAAATTCCACGCACTGGGTTGCCTCTCACGTGACACATTCAAGCCGGCAGCTGCTGGGAGAGCAGCTTCTCCCGCCAGCTCAGCCGAGCAGAGAAAGAGTTTTTCACCCAAGCGCCATCCTAGGTCCTACAGCCCAGTTGGCCATGCCGGCCCTGGCGGCGGCTGTGACGGACGGTGAAAACGACTCCAATCCAGGATCCTTTAAATTGTAACTGAGGTGGTGATTTTTATCCCTAGGAATAAAGCTACTTCAGAATTGGGAATCCTTTTGCGCAGTCTAGATAAATATTGGTTGCACTTTGCTCCACAGTGATTGTACCTTTTTTTTTAAAAAAAAAAATCCAAGTTCGTTCTTTGTTAGCGGTGTCTTAGCGAAGCTTATATATGGCGTCCAGTAAGGAAATAGAGTGGTTTGTCATTGCTGCTGTTAGCAGTTTGAAACTCATCCCGAAGGCGGAACTGCCACTCATCCTCCAACTCCAACCGGACTATCGTCTGCCGTAGTGAGCTTCTGTCTTGACATATGACACACAGGGTGGCACCTTCAATTGAAAAACACGTTAGATTCTCAGGGTACAGCAACAACCCTACTCCCTTCGTTCAGTTCCTAAGACAATGGAAAGAAATCTCTGCTGCCAGGTAGGAAAAAAGATGTATTAGAAGGGACTGTCGGCAACCGGTCAGGCGCCGGGACAGAGGCGAACGTGCCCGCTCGCAGAAAGGCACGGACACAGGGAGACAGAAGCGCAGCGTGAGGCCCGCTCTGTCTCGTGGGACGTCACTGCCTGACTGGTGTTGGCACCATCCCCTGGAGCAGAGAGAAGGTTCGCTTGAATTCAAGATCCTTAAATCACTGCTGATGCCAAAAGAAGAAAGCCTACTTCTTTCTGGTTTCAGGGGACATTAGGCTTTGCACAAGGTCAGTGATTAAATTCCTCTAAGCCAAACCAATCCCAATGCTGCCTCCAGAGAAAATCTGGTACGACTTCCTTGAGAGCTCCCCTTAGTAAAGCACTGCAAGAGGAATAACGAACCAAATCCCTAATTCCTCTGGCTCAACAAACTTGCAAGCTGCCTTCTGCCTGGTGTTACCCCACCGTGTAGTCATTGGATGAGCAGCAGAGCTGGACACCTTCAGGGATTTCCCTGTTCCTTGCTCCAGCTCACACACCAGGCACATGGCAAGGTGAGGTCCCTCCTCTGCCTGACCTGAGTGGGGGAAACCCTTCCCACCAGGCATCCACTGCTGTTCTGTGAAGGAACCGCCCCTCGCCCAAGAAACAACAAGCAACGCGATGGGCGGCACCGTCCCTGCTGCACTTGCCCGAGCGGATGCAGGAGCAAACTCCGAAACTCGGTTCTTGGGACTGGCTCGGCATCACCCCCACCGCACCCCCCCCCGGGCACGTTCTCCATCCCCGCTCAGCGCCAGAGAGAAACGGCTCAGCCACCACAAATGCGCTGGAGCTCAGCCACACGCGTTGGCATCGCCGAATGCCTACGGCGATTCGCTCTCTTGTGTTAGGACAAGGAGAGGAAGCAGGATTTTGACTAGTTACAAAGTTCTGGTGGGGGCAGGGTGGGGACAGAACCCACCATCCTCTGGCTGAGGGCTATCTATCTGACCTACAGTACTGAATGTTTATTGCCACCACAGATGGACTGTGAGGGCAGAATTCCTCATCCTCATGAGCAACACCTCTGCTCTAAACTCCCGAGTTGCTGACTGAACCATTCACCGACTGATTTCCACATATCCTTGTTCTTCTGCACCCATTCCCATTTGATGGCACTTTAAATTATTTTAATCAACCTAATTAAGCAAAGCTTACCTACGGTTCAATTACCTGCACTAACTACCCACAGAAACGGAAGTTCTCCACGCTCCCCAGAGAAACCCACCATCTATTCCTTTTGAAAACGTCAGCGCTAACTGTGGGGAAAAAATGGAACCGTCGAATGAAGCCAGTTATTCTTCTACCTTTCCCGTCTCCTCCCTGCTGTCGCTGGGCAGGAAAGCACCCGGGATGCCCAGCAGAGCCGTGAGATTACCTTTCAGAAACCGGAACCGCTTGAGGAGGTCTGCGCCAACGAAGGAGTCGCAGAGATAGAGCAGAAGTCCGCTGAAGAACACGCCTTCGCAGCTGACGTTGACCGAGTGTGGGCGGGAACTAATGTAGCATATAGCCGCCTGGAAGGGAAGGGGAAAGGAAACGCCTCAGTGCTCGGAAATGCCTAAGGAAGACTTGATGTGGAACGGCATATAACTCGGCGTGCCGGTTTGAGTCGGGGGGAGGGTTAATGAGAACAGGCAGGTCAGCTGGCGCTGGTACAAATACAACCCAAGGAGAAGGCAGCACCAAGCAAGCTTCCCCGAGGAAATAACACACGGGACAAACTTCTGGATTCAGGTTTGGTCACCAAGTCTGCAGCACGTTATTTCAGGGCGCTCTGGAATTCCGTTAGATTTTCTGCTTCCCCGTGAATTACTCGCTTATAGCGACCGTTAAGATTATTCAGGTTGTTCTAAGAAGGGCACGTCTGTCAAATGCAGTAAGCAATTCCCTGAGTACCGAAACTGCTGAAGCCTGAGCTCCTCTGCACTGGCCCGTGTCTTCTCTTGCTGACTGCAAGCATCAGCTAAGTGGTTCCCAGCACTGGGCTCTCCCATGGTTCAGTGCCATGATGGCTGTTGTCTATCAAAGGGTTCCTTCTTTCTCTTGCCACTGACCTCCATAAAATTAGTCAGAACAAACCCCTCGTTAGACTTTCACCCCACTTCAGACCCAGTTCAGACTGACCAAGGGGTTCAAAATTTCCGATCTCCCTACCTACCTACATCTCAGACGAAAACCTGGTTTCCCTAGAACCCCAGGTTCGTACAAAGAAAAGCATCTAAAAGGAGAGCTGGCCTACAAAGGACCAGCTTTGTCCATCAGTGAAGCAAGCCATCACAAAAGGCTTGCAAGGACAAATCGAACACGGATGATGTGGCTGCGACAGCGATCTAAAAAATGACATGGATGGTTTTTGTACAGACAGCTAAGCAGCCCACCACGTTCTGTCAAGAATGGCCTTGCTTTCGGGATTTTGCTCCACATGAAACATTATTTCAGACAGATGTGCCCAATTCCTTCGCAAATCACATCGCTCCATCACAGACCTCTGGTCCTACCACCCCAGCCAGCCGGAGGCCTTACTGCCAACTCCTCCATCCGAGCTCCGATCCGACTCCGACAGCAGAGTCTCACTGTTTGCGACCAGTCTTCAAACTCTACCCCTGACGCCTTGGGCTCATAAAAGAAAGGTCTCTCAACACAAGAACGATGCTGACGTAAAGCTTTGCATGTAATGGTCCCCGTCATCCCTGCAGGTAGTTTGTACCTCGAGCCCGATGTTCAGGTAGCAGTCAATGGCCAACACCGGGTTCTTGAAGTTATGAATGGCCTTCGGGAAGAGCTTGTACGTCGCGTGTTGAAGGAATTTCTCCAGGAGGAACTGAGACGGGGCTGCCAACAATGTGTGCTCACTGTCGGGGGCACAGACGTACTGGAGAGGCATTATTGGTGCCAGGCTGTCTGAAACCTGCAATGAAACCCACCTTTTAACCCATCTACTGAGTGCCTCTGCCCTGCAGGAGCCCCTCTAGCTGGGGCAGGGATCACTGTGACGGGACAGGGAGAAAGAATCAAAAATCCCCGCTCGATTTTGGGATAGCACCACAGCACGGAAACGAGTTACTTGTTCTGTGGTTGCCAAGTACTCCTGTGGGTATCCGCTCGCCTAAAGAAGGGACGTGAAAGAGAGGGTTCAGATTGTGACAACGCCCTTCATCCTGCCTTACTCCCGGACAGTGTGGGAAATGACATCCTCCTCCTGTGGAGTCATCCACAGGAAATGTTTTCTGTGGAGTTCTCTCCTAGGCCAGTTCGTCACTACAGACTCCACTGCAACCACCAGAAAAGGAAAATTCAGAAAATGACCTCCCAAAATACTCCAATCCGGGGTTTAGTCCTTTAAATCTGAAATAGGGGGGTGAGTTTTTACAAGAGGGATGGTGTGGGATGCGTTTAAAACCAGCAGGCACGCCAGCTGTAAGATTCCTACATAAAAACGCTGAAGGCTGGCGGAGGTGTAACGCACTCTGTATAAAATGCTTGGGTAGCCCCGCACCAGTTTTATAAATATTTGGATTCTCCGGGTGAATTTCGGAAGGCCCCAGTTTCCAGCGCGTTTCCTTAGGTCTGTCTTTGTCAGCAAGAGCCAGGACTGAAAGTCATCACAGCCCAGCAAACAGCGGAAACCAGCGGCTGCGGTGAAATTATACAAACTGGGTCCTGTACAGCGTGCCTGCTTTTGATCCGAGTGCACATCTGCACGTGCCTCCTCCGTCAGAGGAACCAGCAAACAGCTGGAGCAAACAGCTGGATCTGCTCTAGGGGATCCTGCTCTGGCAGGGGGTTGGACTAGATGATCTCTAGGGGTCCCTTCCAACCCCTGCCACCCTGTGAATCTGTGAAACCCTTTCCAATCCCAGTCCACCTTCTAATAGGTCAGGAGGATTATTGTTAATTATTTATAATTGCCAAAATACTTACGGTTTGCCATGTCGGATGTGGCAGCCCTGCCACAGGGTAGGCCATGCGTATCAAATCAGCGCTAAATAAATCTGAGGGGCTAGAGATTTTGTTTCTAGGGGGGCCAGGCCCTGCTTTTCCCCTTTACGTACGATGGCGCACGCATCCCCGCTCACCATGATTTTTGGCTTAACGACAAAGTCCTTCTGTCCCCCAACCTGAATATGTTTCTTCATGACGCTGAAGTTGTTGAAGCGGCAGATGAGCAGGCCGCTGCTGTTCGTCCGCAGGTTAAAATCTACGTCTTCACAGAAATACCTGGGCATGGAAACACAAGAGGGCTGCGCGTGAGCAAGCGTTCACGCGGCCGAAAGGCACCCCAGCAGGCTCAGCAGAGGGTGTTTTTTGGAGACCGTCTGCTAGGGTTCCCGCGCAAATTCCCTACGCACCTCTGAAGACCCGCGCTGTCAGCGTGCTTCCGGCGCAGGGTCACCTTCAGAGCAAACAAGTCTTTGCCGTTCAGTGTGCCTGTATGTTTCTTCCCCTCACTGGGCTTGGTTAGCCCTCTCACCCTCATCGTGTACCGACATCAATCACTCTGTCCCCACCCTTTTTTCCCTTCTTTTCAGTTCTTTTTATAATGTATATTTTAGAACGGAGAGAAGCTCTGCAGCAACCAACCCTCACTTCGGAACAAGCCAGATCTACATGTCGTGTTTTGTGAAGAACTGGAATCAGGTTCTTCTCAGTGGTGTCCAGTGACAGGACCAGGGGCGATGGCCACAAACTGGGAAACAGAAGGTTCAGCCTGAACATGAGGAAACCCTTCTTCCCTGTGAGGGTGACAGAGCCCTGGGACAGGCTGCCCAGAGGTGGGGGAGTCTCCTTCCCTGGAGACTTTCCAAAGCCGCCTGGACTTGTTCCTGTGTGATCTGCCCTAGGGGATCCTGCTCTGGCAGGGGGTTGGACTAGATGATCTCTAGAGGTCCCTTCCAACCCCGAACACTCTGTGAATCTGTGTGAATAAATGTGGCTTTGACAACAACCGGCTCAGGGAGACGAAGCAGCTGAGAAATCACACTCATCCTGCGCTATTTCCAATGTAATTGCTCACTTCTGTGGGCTGATTCCCAGCTCCTGATTCAACCAGCCAGAGAATGTGAAATCAAGAGCTCCAGAAGCCACACCAGACCCTGGCTTGCACTGACAGGCTACAATTCCTCCCTCAAACACACGGGATCCATGAAAACAGGAGCTGGAAAGCAGGGTGAGGGCCCCAGGGCCAGCCTGTGGCTAGGAGAGACAGGGATGATCCTGAACTTGCTTGGGCAGGGAGGAGGAGAGGAACTGGATCTTGCTTCAGTCTATGAGGAAAACAAGAGGTGGAGCCCCAGGATAGTGGTGCCTCACTGCACGTGCTTCAGGATGGAGTTAGGTGGGGTGGGAGGGAAAGGAAGGAAATAGTGGAAAGTTACTCATTCATCTGTTTTTACCACAAGCCCAAGTGGCAATAGGGAGGGATAGCTGACTCCGAAGGAAATACAGGAACCCCATAGCACCCCTCATAGCACTGGACATAGCAGAAGCACAGCCATCACCCATGCTTGCTCTCAGTCTGACAGAGGCACTCTGGAACATCCACGCTCTCCCCATGACTGACCTGATTTTGGTTTCTTTCTTCTGTTTTTGGTCTCGCGGTTGCTTATTTCTCCTGAAGTTTCTTCTTCTCCCCCCCCCCCGTCTTTTTCTGTCCTCCGTAGCCCGCCCTTGCCATCCCCTGCGCTCTGTCTCCCCCAGTTCTTCTGGCTGACCATTAATTCGTTCAGATGCAACGTGCATCCCCGCGTTTATTTGTGTGACTGTGCGCTCCTCACCTCAGACAGCATCTTTCTGCGTGTCTCGACAGCGTTTAGAAACGGGCTGACAGGCTCCGTATCGTGCCAGCCTACGATTTTGTGCCGCGGACGTAGCCACCGCCTACCTGTTCAGGTCATATTGCACGTTCTGGGTCAGGTCCGTGTTGAGCAGTATAAAATCATGCACGTGGCACCGGGAGAACGGAGCCTTTGCTTTCCTGGCATTCAGCTTGCTGTTCCATTTCTGAACGCCCAGTATCGCGTAATGGACAATTTTGGGGGTGGCTTCGATGTGTTGGAGGATGCTCTTTAGGGACACGTTCTTGCTGGAAGCCCCGGGCTCCAGGGACTGGCTGCAAAACATGATCATATGCAACAAGCAGAGGTGGGTTGTTATTTGTAGGTAACGTACGCTGCAGAAATAGACACACACACAAATATCTGTGTATACAAGGGACCCAGAAATTCCATTTACAGCTGAGAGCGTTTAGATGCTGTAAAGAATATATACGTAAACACGGACTTTTTAAGCAACAGCCAACTAATCTTATCCCATCAATTTAGTCATGATAAGAAAACGGGCCTTTCAGCAGAATGAGGTCTCTCACGGCAATTTAGAAAGGGAAAAGGAATCACCCTGTGCACCGTTTCTAGAAGGCCGTTTTCTCCGTGATGGACAGCACAAGCACCGAGAAGAGCGAAAGGTTAATGCCTTCTAAAAAGGTAAAGCTCCCAAAATAAACTCTTTTCATTGAGAAACGTAAATTGAATCAAAACGAATCAGGGAAGGAACGTATTGAGAAACCACTTGAACAGTCACTAAAAGCAAGAGTGGCGTTAGGCAAAGACCAAGCACAAGCGGAGCGGTGGTACTGACTGTGGGACGCGGATGTCAGGGTAGAGCCAGGTGGGAATGTTCAACAGCTGGAGGTTGGATACTGGTGGTCAACAAGACAGATCTACAGCCTTCCTACTGCTCTGAGTGGAAGATAATTTATCTAATGTCCAAGTGTACAGCTGCTGCGCTGAGTAATAACTGAGTGAATAACGACCCTGTGAGGCCCTCGGGACAGGCAGCTTGGCGTTACTACGTAAAGCCACTGCTGAAGGCTGCTTTTGCTCAGCTGTATGTCGAGTACATTACCAGAAGCTCCAGCTGCCCAACTTTTCCAGCTGTCTGCTCTCCGTACCCTGCCGGTTGAGCCTACGTCGCAGGCGTGCTGCTCTCCGTGCTGGATCAGTTCAGGGCCCCCAGCGCTGGGCCGTTCCTTACCTCGACTGTTCGTGGACGCTGTGTGTGTTCCACAAGACGCAGGAGTCATCCATGACCACGATGAACGGCCACACGCACTGGCGCTTGACTCCCAGTTCCTCCAAGCGGTTTCGTTCCAGTTCTAGATTGTGGTAGGAAAGTTCCTTAATGAGAAACCTGGCAGCACCTGAGAAAATGCCACAAAGAAAACAGAGAGAGATCTTTGTTAGATTTTATCGCGCTCTCTTCCCAGAGAAAGGCTACGTGAACATCTGCAGTCGTTACCCTTGGCAAACGTAGCGCTCATACCATCTTTGTTTAAGAAGAAATCGGTCCGTCCCTTTTTCAGCGTGAGCAATTTAAGCAGCAGATACCGAGAAGGCCGGACCTTTTAAGAGACCTTGCAGAACCCGATTTTGTGGGCATTAATCGAGTAACTTGAACCAAGAAAGGGCTGAGATTCTAAAACTGAAGCTACATAACACTTCTTGCAGGAAAAACGCAGCATCCCTGAAAACGAAGTCCAGAGTTCAACCCCCCATTGTTCAGCTGCAGTTAATACTTAGCTTCAGCTAACTAAAAAATGTTGTAAATTGAAAAATCACGTGTAAAGTGTCTAGGAGGAACACTGACACGGCAGGGCTGAGCAAAATGAGTGAATGCGGCCTAGAAAACATCAGATTTTAAACTGAGAAGGCAGTGATCAATACGAACGTGTATCCCGTGTCCCTCACAGCAGTTCTTGCACACCCCTGCGTTTTGCACGTATATATTACTGCTGCTGTCGCAGCACGGGTGTGAGGAGCTGCTGCCACATTTCCTTCGACACCACGATCCGCCCTGTCCGCCAGGGGTTTTGCCGTCTCGCAGCAACGTGACGATGGCGTTTCTTACCAATGCCAGCGTTGTTGAACGTGCCCGGCAGGACAAGCATGATGTGGTTGGGCCAATATTTACGGTAGAGTGGCATTTCATACTCCTTGACTACAAGGAGGTGAAGGTGGCTGATGCCTTCCATAGCATGGTAGAGGTTCAAGAGGCCGTGCTCATGACGTCCACTCGACGGAGTGAAGATAGGACTCTTGACAGCGTTCAGATTCTGCTGGAACAGGAGATATTTTGCCAACGTTAGGTAAGAAGCAGATTATTCCCGAGAAGGATTTTTATTTGTTTATTGTTTATACTAGATTTCAACATCGTGGATCACCGCAACACAGGTGGACTGTACACTAGGGATGAGTCTCCTCAAAAACTTCAGTTCTAAGGACAGTCGGGCAAGAATTACACAAAGGACTTGAAAACAAAAAGAAAACAGAAAAAACCCCTCAGCCAACCACCGCCGATTTGCAAAAGCGCGTCAAGCTGACCGCGCTCGGCACGCGCCGCCAGCGGATGGGTAAAAGCAGCCCACGCACCTTGTCAGACACCAGTGGGAGACGCATGCTTTCTAGATGTTTTCCCTGCTTGCTGAAGACAAAATGGTTCTCTTTGGACTTGGGGATTATAAAATGCAGTTGGACCTCTTCTCCTAGCATCGAGGATGAAAACGTGAACGCGTGCAGAGTGGAGTCGGATACCTGTAGACAATGAAAAAAGCGGAAGAAAGATTTGCAAGCAGGTAACCCATATGGAGTTCATGGCAACCTGCTCTTGCAGGCACAATAGCAGAAGGCACCAGAGAAGAACGGTTACTGAAAGGGAACGTTTTGGATGAAGTTAACTCTCCTTGTATTCCCATTTTCCTCTACCATAAGCCACGTTATTTAGATACATAACTGGCCTTGCTAATAAAATCCAGCTTTCTGCACCAGTAGTGATCTCTGGGCGAACTGAGCTCTTTTCAAGTCCATTGGAGCTGGAAATTATTTATCAATATTTACAAGGAGAAGTGAAAAATTATATATACGCTAGGAAACAAACTGTCCAAAGAAATTTTCCCCAAAGATTCAGAGCGGTGCAGCGTGCGGGTGCATCTCCACGGCAGCACGCGCTGCCATCTGGAGACCTCGGGGGCGGCACGGCCGCAGTATTACGGTGTCCTTCCTGTGGCAGTGCTCCGCTGAGCGTGTAGGTAACGAGGGCAGACCAGACCGCTGACAAGGCTGTGAAGAATCTGGGGAGTCCTGAGGCTGCACAGCGTTTCACTGGACGGTGTGGGTGTATGCAAAGTGCCTACGTAGCTGATGGGGTTTCATCCTACGGAAGCGCCTGTCTCACTGCAACGTCAGATCGTTTAGCGGTTGGCTTTCTATAATCTTGACTAATAAAGAATTTCAATAACTAGCCCAAGTAAAGATGAAAAATGAAAAGGGGTTTATTTAGGTTATGTCAAAGCACTTAATACTCCTTGTCCCTTCATAATGCTTGCTATCCAGTGACCCTCCCTTTGGATGTGGAATTTCTCCGAGTTCAATTATCACAATTCTGAATTCACAACTCGCGCGCACAAGTAGATGGTTGTATTTATTACTCGCTGTTACGTTTGGCCGCGCGCACAAAGACGAGCGGAGGGAACAACAGATATCCCCTGGGAGGATTTCTGTGTATCCACACACTTAACGAAGCATGAGGTTTAAATCGGACCTGCTGGCGCTGCTCTGAAGGAACTGATGCCATACGTTTCCAGGTCAGCGTGTCGACGCTGCGTTAGGTCAGCAGCAAGCTGTTGGGTAAGATTAGCGAGCGAGGAAAGAGCGATTTCAGGTAAGAAGCCCCAGAGTAAACTGCCCAGAGAAGCTGTGGGTGCCCCATCCCTGGCAGTGTTCAAGGCCAGGCTGGATGAAGCTTTGAGCAACTTGGTCTAGTGGAGGGTGTCCCTGCCCATGGCAGGGGGGCTGGAACTGGATGGTCTTTAAGGTCCATTCCAACCCAAACCAGCCTGTGATTGCTGGTGGTGGTTAAGAAATAATGTCTGAGTTATTAACCAGGAATAATCTTACCTGCCTTTCTCCTCTGAACGTAACTGTGTTTGGGAGCTCAAAAGGATCACTAAACAGTTAAAACTGATTATTTTTGCCCAGTGACTCATAAGCTACTGCTGAGAAGCGTGCACAGCTACATGTAGGAGGAAGAAGCAGGCCTTCCAGTCTGCCATCACAGGTGGGGATGGCTGGCAATTAGGTAGGACAACCACCTCTCTCAACTTTAAGCATCTCCCATGAGATAGCGTGAACCCTCTGGGCGGGTGAATAATGCTTTGCCTCGAGAGAGCTAGTGACAACATTCACCCCTTGTCAGAGGCAGCTGGAGAGACCTGCTTGTGCAGAATGCAGCAGACACTGCTGATACTCCAGGGTCCGTAGCTCAATCTCTCCCCTGAGAATGGAAGAATTAAACAATTCCATCTCAGGGAAGGTGAAAGCATGAGTCCTGGATGCCTGGGGAGACCACAGGACAATCAAGGATGCAGTTTACCCTTCGACACCAACCTGCGCGGCAGGATTAATGTCCATGTACTGGTGGCACTGCTCACAGTGATGGAACGTGTTGTAAGCTGCGTATTTAGTCAGCATCATGGACACAGTCTCCCTTTTCTTGGGTTCCTCCGATTTCGCTTCTTTGCTTGTTTCTGTGCGCAAAGAAAACAGAAATTTTATGAGTGTTAAAACAGAGACGGTGATCCCAGGGACACACAAATTGTATCGTTCCATATCATTGTGGAGATTAAAGGCTCCTGTGAACTCGTGTTCAAGCAAACCAATAAAAACGGATTCTTTGTAGGAAAGTATTCCTTAATCCCTCTACTTTACTTACCTTGTTTCACTCTTGACAGTTGTTCTGTGTATACGGGACTTATGGTTCTGTACTTGGGGTCATGTACACTCAGGTCAAAAGACATCTTGCTGAAGATCTCGATATCCGGCCAGTGGTCATTGCTCGACTGAGTAACTTCACTGTTTTCTGTATGATCTGCAACAACACGCTTCAGGTAAGCGGCATCAGGTACCCGCAGAACGGTGCTGACGTGACGTTTGCTGATTTACACTTGCGCAGGGACTCACACCGCTGCGCACACACACACACACACACACAGAGACCTCATTGAATCTCATTACCAAAACGGAAATCATTATCCACACAAAACCATTTAGCAATTCCTTGGAAAACGTGTACAACTAAGAGGCCTCAGAGGTATCTTTCTCCCCTGCTCCTCCTCCAGCTGCTGAGCTATAACTCACTCTGGTTTATGCAGAAAATGCTCAGGTGAGCAGTCCTACACACGCAGAAGATCGAGGTGGAGTCTCAGACCTCTCCGTGGCTCTGTCTTTAGCACACAAAAGGAGGAGCATAGGGTAAATGGGAAGCAAAAAGGAGGAGGAAAGCAAGGAGAAAGAGGCCATATAAATTTATGGAGTAGCTAATCGTACATGATAAAGGCAATAAAAGACACGCTGCTGTTAGAGAACGGGGTGCGTGCAGCAAGGATCAACAGGAACTTCTGTGATCCAACAGAGGAGAGTCTTAGGTGAAAAATCAAGTGAAAGGAACGGGAACATCAGAAAGCACTGGCCACAGACAACAGCTTTGGGCTGCAGCTCCAACATGAGTGGATTCAGTTTGAAAAGTGAGGGAAAAGCACACAAAAGTAGGTGTCTAATGGAGGTTATTGATTTCAGAAAAGCAAACGTGGAGGAAAGGAAGGCTGAGTCTGCCGACAAGCACTTGCTCACCCTACCCAGAGCAACCCAATAGGATGTGAGCCAGCAGCAGTTCAGAGGCCATCGACTTCACCGGCACCGTGGCAAATGAAGATACGCCGCCGGTCAGGTGAGAGAGGTTAGTTTGTCTGTATGGAAAATCCCGAGGGAGGCGTCTCTAAGTCAGCTGGCCTGATAAAACCAGCGACTTGTCTATGAATGAGACTTGGACTTCTTGGAATCCCACCTGCCAAACCACTGGTAACCAGGATACCAAGCAAAATAAAAACACCAGGAGGAAAGGGCTTCAGAAGGACTACATCAAACAGGACACCAAGAATGAACAAAGTCCATGAGGACTGGAAAAAGCTCTACAGAAAAATAAGTTTTGTCTTAAATGTCAACAAGCGTGAGATAAAATAAGCTTTGCCAAATGTCAGGCTGAGGTAAACCTCAGGAAAGCGCATGAAAACAACAAACAATTTTCTTTGCTCTATCACCTCAACTATATAAAAATTTTTACATTTTCACTTTGACGGTTATGTTTTCAAGGGAATAAAAGGTTCACTGTAAGCCAAGACGGAAATAAAACACTAAAAGCTTGATAGGCACTCAAAAGAGGGGAAAAGAAGAATCTCCATGCCACTCTTCTAAAATAACAGGTATGTGAGATCAGGCAGGAGCCTGATTTCAATGCAAGCACAGGGCGTGTATTATCGCCACTGAAGAGGAGAGACAGTAATCTGCAGAGCTCTGGGTCCATTACCCCAACTTTGATAATACTCTGAGCTTGGGGAGGGTGCAGGAAATAATTAAAGATGTTGCAGTAAATGAAAAACGTAATAAAATGCAACACGGGTTTGGCCAAAGAAATCCTGCGTTACTGTCATTACACAGCTAGGATGTATCCATTTCTCTGAACAAGGGGTACGCGACACACACCTTACCCTTTGGGACTTACGGATTGGATAGGTTACTGTGTGACACATTATTAATACAGCTGAAGAAAAAGGAGACAGTGCATGGTCTGTAAATTGAACAAGTTGATGAAACAGAAGATGGCAGCAGGTAACATCGTAAGCATCAGGGCAGATGGCGATTACCAGTGAAGTTAAAAGAGAGACAGAGGTTCATGCTGTTTAATACGTTCACTCATGGCACCAACTCAAACCCACCATTAGCTTAAATTTGCTGGTGGCAAACCCAGAGTCATTCTCAAAGTGCAGAAGGAGTCGAAGATCACCCTGAAAGAATTGAGGGTGAATTCTAACTATTCATCTAGTTGGACTAGATGATCTCTAGAGGTCCCTTCCAACCCCTAACACACTGTGAATCTGTCAATTCAAAGCTCTCGAAAACTCTTTAACAACAGACACTGGGCGATATTTAACAGAAAAAACACAAGTGACATATACAATCCAGGACCAATAACAAGTGTTTGTGCAGCAGGTTGGGAGCACCTCACTTGGAAATGACTGAGTGGCAGAGGAAGCCACGAGTCCAAGCTGCGGGATCACTGCCAGTGAAATGGGAGAATGGAAAAGACAAGACACCCTCCACTAGTCCAGGTTGCCTGGGATGCATTAAGGAGAGCATGGCCAGCAGGTCGAGGGCAGTTATCCTCCCCCTCTACTCTGTGCTGGTGAGGCCTCCCCTGGAGTGCTGTGTCCAGTTCTGGGCTCCTCAGGTCCAGAAGGACAAGGAGCTGCTGGAGAGGGTCCAGCATGGGGCCACTGAGATGATGAAGGGCCTGCAGCACCTTCCATGTGAGGAAAGGCTGAGAGAGCTGGGGCAGTTCAGCTTGGAGAAGAGGAGGCTGAGGGGGGATCTTATCAATGCTTATCAATATCTAAAGGGTGGTTGTCAGGAGGAGGGGGCCAGGCTCTTCTTAGTGGTGTCCAGTGACAGGACGAGGGGCAATGGCCATCAGCTGGAAAACAGAAGGTTCAACCTGAACATGAGGAAACCCTTCTTCCCTGTGAGGGTGACAGAGCCCTGGGACAGGCTGCCCAGAGGTGGGGGAGTCTCCTTCCCTGGAGACTTTCCAAAGCTGCCTGGACTTGTTCCTGTGTGATCTGCTCTAGGGGATCCTGCTCTGGCAGGGGGTTGGACTAGATGATCTCTAGGGCTCCCTTCCAACCACTACCACTCCGTGAATCTGTGAAGCACAGGTTTCATCAGTCATGGGGCTTTCAGTGCGGGGAGGGGAATACATGAGCTGTGGTACGCTGGGTGGGTTGGTTAAACAACCTGCAGAATACCACATTCAGTTCTGGCCACTCACGTACCAGAAGGGTAAACTGAAAATAGATGTGCTGGCAAGAGCTGCTGAGCTGGTAAGGAGAGTAAAGAGCCTGCCATTTCTGAGGATCCTGGAAGAACCAGGCTACCTAGATGAATGCTGAGAGGGATTAAAATTGCTGCCTGACTACACCATAGAAGCAAACATCAAAGAAGAGAAAAAGTATTCTAATTTAAATTAATATTTTCTTTGGTCCCAAAGAGAATGATTATTCCCTGGGACAGGAACATCTTTGGGTTAGAGAATAATATTTTCAATCAGCAGAACACTAGGGCTCTGGAAAAGCATCCCGGTAGAAGTAGTGGGAGCAAGAAAGCCACAACCAGAAACCCCACACCAACCCAAACTGCTCTTCTGATGGAGTTCCATGCATTCCTGGCAGGGGTGTGAGACATTGCCATGATCACAACAGGCCAGACGGCATGACGCAGAACTTCTCTTACATGTTGATATTTCATCCTAAGTTTCTGGGGTAAGTTAGTTCAAATAATGAGAGAATAACAGCCCCCAAAGATCCAAATCAAAGGAAAATACATTTTTAAAAATTCAACAGCACTTTCTGAGCAGAAATACGGATTAGTCTTCTCAAAGGTTTGATGACAACTGCATTTTCAGGATGCCAGTCTAACGGTCACGGTAACTGTGCATCACAGAGTTATCTTCACTACAAAACCCCAGTTGTGTAAAGAACACCCTGAAGAAGACCCATTTCTAAGAGGGTTTGTGCATCTCAAGACGAAGTCCTGTCACAGCAGTTAATGGATCTGTGAGATCTGACAAATGAGTGCCAGTCCAAGGGGGCTTGCCTTCCCCTTTTCCTCAGCGTAAGTTGTGTAAACTGCAGACAGAAAACAGACTCACTGAAAATTTACATAAATTATAGTGATGTTTCAGCCAGAAACAACATGTTCTTAAATGTCTTGTCTGCTTAAAAGCATCCAGTGCTTAAAAAACTAGCAAGGAGAGAGAACATGGGCAGGTGTTGCCCATTTACAGTTTTGTGTTCACTTTCGGTTTAGTGCTATGCAAATACAACAATCCAATATATATTTAATAATTCTCACCTAAGCCCAATATAAAATTTATGGGTTTATTAATCTATATTTAATAAACGAAGACACCTACAGTGAGTCTAGCTACACACTCACGGACAGGACCAGTCTTTCCATGAGCCTAAACATTGGCTGAATAATACAGAGGCTCTTTATAATTAAGGATGACTACTAAATACTTACTGGCGTTAATCTCCTCTTCATCGTACACATCTACTTCCAGCAACCGGATCAGCATGCGGAAGAGAATCCTTAGGAACTGCAAGTATGAGCCAGTCTTTCCCACCTGAGCCAGAGATGGAAAAAAGTCCAAATCCCAACTCAGACTAATACGAAGGAAGGACACAGTCCAGATAAACACCTTCGGGCTTACCCCTGCTATTCTAGGTCTGTCTGAAACCATAACAAGACGTAATATTCCCCATTATGCTGATGGGTGTTCCAAAATTCACCTGGGAGCAGGATCTGGCCAACAGCCCGTATGACTTTTGTATTGCACGGAGATTGGCAGTGATTGACTACTTCGCTACTGATACGCTCACGGCAGTTTTACACCCGGTGCCACCCACATGTATTTCATTTAGGCCAAAACACGACACGTACAGCATCACCCTTCCTCTCCTGACCACTTACAGCATGGACTGAACTTTAAAACGTGACTGATTTTTTGACCTCGAAACACGTCGCTGCGCGCCACCTTGCAGGGGGCCTTTACGGCACGATCTCCAGTCCCCATCATCGGTCCTCTCACCCTGCTAATAAGGCAAGAGGAAGGAACTGTGCTCTTACTTGTGGTGGTCCTGTCAAAAGCAGCCGCCTGGGGTGAAAGCTCCTCGAGCCAGACGCCTCACCCTGATTGCTGTAGTCCGCGTGGTGCTGCCGGGCCGTCGTCCACTGCCTGTAGTAGAGAGACTGCTCTTCGCTGGTCATGTCCTTGTGAAGCAGAGGCCTCAGAGAGCTCAGCCAAGACACGTCAGCATGAGGCAGGAGGGAAGAGGAGGAAGGCAAATTCCCGCTTTTCTGCGAGCTCAGGAGACAGTAGGCAGCTTTCGACAGGATGACGATGCGCGGCAGGGCAGCACGGACAGCCTTGCTGTCTTTGGCGGAATGGGCAGGCCACCGAAACGTCTGGGAGACAGAAGACAGCGAGGATAGTTTGGAAGTGGTGCTGCTCGCCATCTGGTTACCCAGGGAGTCGCATTCTTGTTTCAGGGTCTCTCCGGCTGTGAAACTGGGGTAAGTTCCCTCGTCTACTGAGCTGTGCGCCACAGTCTGAAAGTTAAGCGACGGCGCTTGCTTCTGAGACTTGTCCGCAGCACTCGAGGAGCTCACGCCGTTGTCTGCCAGGGAACCTGGGGAAACGAAGAGCAGGCAATGAACAGACACGGGCAGACATCAGAAAACTGCAGAATCACAGAACGGTTTGGGTTGGAAGGGACCTTAAAGATCATCTAGTTCCAGCCCCCCTGCCATGGGCAGGGACACCCTCCACTAGACCAGGTTGCTCAGAGCCTCATCCAGCCTGGCCTTGAACACTGCCAGGGATGGGGCACCCACAGCTTCTCTGGGCAACCTGTCCCAGTGCCTCACCACCCTCTCCGGGAAGAACTTCCTCCTGATACCCAATCTAAATCTCCCCACTTTCAGTTTAAACCCGTTACCCATGAACTCACTTGATCTATGGGACAAGCCTGCATACAAGTACTTCTGTTCAGTGAGTGGCTCAGGAGAGTGGCTTAGGGCAGTTTCTCCATTTCAAGAGAAATCATTGGCATTCATCTGTCCCTCTTGCTGGAGAGGCAACAGCCCTTCTGGTAGGCTCCAGAGTCCAAACGCAAGTGTCCCAGTCCCAATCCCTACGTTATTTATCATTTCCCATCCAGGATTTGAAATTTGATGGTACAACCTTCTGGAATTCAAGTATCACACACCACTGTATACATTGTCCTTCCTTTCTATGGAGAAGAGAGCATTCGTTTCACTGCAACTTTAACGTGGAGGGGCTACGCTCCCTCCTCCAGCCCAGTCGGGTTTAGTTAGTGTATGGGAAGATGTGGTGAATGGCAAAGGTACAGTTCAGCTGTCTTAGTACCTCAAACCCACAGGGAAACAAAGGGGAGGACCCGGAAGCACCTGAGGAATGCAAGGAAGGGTAGGCTTGGTGGGAGGTGGGGCTCCATTGATGCCTGAAGAGGCAGGGCAAGACCCAGCCATTCTGTTGGTCTTGGCAAGGAGGCAAATATCCGTCCTCACCCGTAGCTACCCCCGCAGCTACCGAGCATCTTTCTATTCCTAAAACGTTACACTATCCATTTCTGCTCTGATTTTTAAGAGCTTTTCAGGATCCGCCAGACAAAACTAGCAACAGATGTGAAATGCAAGTTTAAAAATAAATCCCATGGGACCCTTAGCTACGGCATACCATCCTCCCATTGCAACGCCACCCCCTTTTAGCCGTGCACAGGAAAATTGCTCACCGTGGAAAGAATCTGCTACAAACATTTCATTGGCTAGCTTGCAGCAGGATACAGCTCAGCAACCCACATCTGACTAAACATCTCAGTGTGTGCAATCAAATTCCGGTGACGGAGGAAGGAAGACTTGTTTCTCCGGGCAACAGCAGAATAACTGACCTGAGGTTCCAGTGACAGCGCTGCTGTTACTCTGGGGTCGGTCCAAGTCTATCAACAGCTCATCAGAGTCATTCTCGCTACCGTTAGCCTTCTCATGCTCCTTCTCACTAAGGTCAAGAGCTACAATAGGCCCTCGAATTGCCTCCTTCGAGACGTAGCAGCATGCCAGGCCCACTTCTTGCTCTAATGCGGTCCGAGTTAAGTAGCTTGAGTCAATTAGTCGAAGGTCACAGTATTTCAACGACCTACAAAAGCCAACCCAAGAAAAAAAGTTGTTTTCTCCGACTTTGAAGAATACTCCCTATCTTTAATGGCTTGTTAAATATTCAGAAACAATTTTATCAGCCAGCAAATATGGAATGATTTTAAAATATTCAGCACGTAAGTTACGCTCCTTGGTACTTTGCACAGACATTCATTGACTCACATGGTACAGTAGCTTTACTTTTCACAAACCCCATTTTCCTGAATTTTAAACTGTTCCCAAAGTCTGTCTAATCCACACCTCCTTTTTTTTTTTTGGCTGAAAATACAGCCCGATGGTATCAAACCACATCTCCAGCCCCCCACTTATCTAAACATGTTAGAGAACAACCATATTGCAAGAGTAATAACAGCACCTGGGGAAAGTTTCTCCCAGAGGGTCCTTGCCAGTTAGAATAACAATGCAAGGTAGACCTTCCAAATCCTGGTAGGTGCGAGGGACCCAGTCATCCTGCTCGTTTCCCCTCCAAGCCTGTGAACAGAGAAACGCCCAGTCACACTTCAATGACACCTTCTAAACCTTCACCACCTTTTATCCCATTCCTGGTTTCCCTTTGCATACAGAGTTCGCTTACCCAACAGCCAACAGGAGGGAGACGTGAGGTACAGCCCTGCGTTTATTCTGACAGCAGAGTGTTAGCCAAGCGTTAATTGCACAGGAAGAGGATGCACAGCATATTGGAAACATACACCTGGTGGGGCGTTAGTGAGGTCTGTCAGAGAGAACTGCAGTTGATGCCTTTGATTTCAAGCTGGCACAGATAAAAGTTCTTTGAAATTAATGTAAAGGAAGGCTTTCAGGTGGAGTATGAAAATGATTCAATGACCCTCAACTATTTGCTTAATTATTCTATATAATGAAAGATTATACAAAAGAAAAAGATTCTGCGTTCACTGGAGGTAATCCCACAAGAAAGGGCTCCTTGCCTAGAGCCTGCCAAGACCCAGGAGCACAAAACTGTACCATTATCCCCTAACACTCTGTGCTGGTTTGGGCTGGGACAGAGTTAATTGTTTTCATAGCAGCCAGCATGGGGCTGCGTTTGGGATTTGTGCTGAGAAGAATGTTGTTAACACTGATGTTTTAGTTGTTGCCAAGTAATGCTTATGGTAAACCAGGGACAGCCTCAGTTTCTCATACTGCTCCTGTTCTCGCAGGAAAGCAGCTGGGAGGAGACACGGCCAGGACAGCTGACCCCAACTGACCGAAGCGGCGTTTCACGCCGTAAGGCATCATGCCTGGTACAGGGGAGTTGGCCGTGGGAGATTGCTGCTCGGGGATGTGCTATTGACTGTACAGGTGGTGAGCAATTGTTGCGTTGTGCATCACTTGGTTTTGCATATCCTTTATCAGTAATAAGATTCCTATCAGTTCCTCTCCCTTTCCTGTCCCACTGAACAGTTTTTATCTCAACCCACAATTATTTTTCCCAGATTCTCTCCCCCATCCCACCCTGCGGGGGGGAGGAGGGTGAGCAAGCGGCTGCGTGGGGCTTAGCTGCCCTCTGGGGCTAAACCAAGACACACTGGAAAGGCTGGCAGCATCAGTCCCATGTCCTTGCACCCTTCAGTCCCTTGGTTCAGCAGAGCTTACTGAACCTGGCTGAGCCCATTTGTGTTCTCCGTGTTGGATGCAGCCTGCTAAAAAGATTGCTCTGTCCTGAGCAGCAGTATTGTTCTTGCTGTGTTGCTCAGTGTCCAGCCTACCGGCAGTATTTGATCAAGGGAGGCATGGGTACCCTACAGCAACTGTTAAAAGGAAGAAAAGCTGAAAGACTCAGACACTCTCGCTTAAAAAGAAGCCATACTATCTCTACAAACACTGACATTGTATTATAAAGCTGAAATGCAACAGTGCAGTTCATATCCAGCCGTTCCTGTCAATACATTATGGATACCACCAGGAATACTGACAAAACAGCCTCAGATCACTGAGCAGTCAAGACAGGAGGTCAGCAGAGCAGCTCTTTCCACGTAACCCGGAGACTTCACATTTCCACGCTGATCAGACATTAAGGTCTCTCCAGACAAGGAAATTAAGCCCTAATGGTTACAGAATCATTAAGTATCTGAGTTACAATTTTTTCCTTCTTTCTTATTAATAATGGACAAAATCAGTTCTGGAGAAGACTCACCTAGCTGAGGCACAGAATCTATGTTGCTGAGTCATGACAGCAAGCTCAACCACTCAAACTGCCCATTAAAAGCAGTATCTATCATTATTATTCTCAGCACAGATGTACAAGACAACAAGATACAGCTCTCTTGACAGAGCAACAAGACTTAGGCAAGCTCTGTGGAAACCATGCCTTGCAAGAAGAACCCTATCTTGAATTCCCTCTTGGGTCTTCTAGTCTCAACCTGTACCCCTGACCTGTTCTCTCCCTACCCTTTCTCTTCCCCAGAAAGGCCATGTTTTATGAGTAATCTTCTCGGGCAGACGAAAGGGACTGAAAAGGAGGACTCACTAGCAGAGCAGTGACTCAGTGTGCCATTTGACCTTTTGAAAAGTTCCACTGAAAACCCCCTATGATTATTTTGTTCTTAGCATAGGAAGCGCGCAGTTTGGAGTAATAACCCCCTTTTCTGCTATGGCTCTATTCTCTTTCGCCAGTCCAGATTTCTTTCCTCTGATGATTTTAGTATTCTCTGTATAACTTGTTCACAGAAAAACAAATTATTTCTCTAACTATTTAACAATGTTTATTAGCTCAGTAAAGAAGCCTTGGCAGCAAAGAGAGATTTTCTGGCTCGGCAGGGCTAGGCTGGCTGTGTGGAGAGCCTGCCCTTCCAATGACGGAAGTTTCTGTGAACGACATGGCTAGAAAATGAAACAGGAGAAGAGACACAAATCTGATTTTCTTTCTGCTAGCCTAAGGACTTAAAAAGAAGCCTGAGTGCCTGTGGCTTTCAGCTGTAAACCTGCATACACAAGTTCTATTTCTTGACTGTCTTACTCAGGAGGAGCAGAGCGCTGCAGCCCCTGGGCTCCTTGCTTCTGAATGCCTCCCGAACGGTTTGATTCTTGTTACACTTACAGGGTAAGCCATGGCAGCACACCTGGACATAGTTATTTACATTATTTTCCATCTCTTCTTTCATCCTGTATCTCTGCTGCCCACCCTCCTTGCCCTGCTGCGGCACCACACACACTGCTAACGCCCCCTTAGGGACAGGCTAAGCTAAGCCAAACTTTTCAGCTGGGGTCACTAGCAGCCAGCAAATTTCACTCCCTGACCCTGAAAAAGATCACAACGAAGTTTTATCCTCCCTGCAACCAACAGCAGTTATTGGTGGGACCAGCATTTTGAGCCTCAGCCTCACCATACAGCATTCAGTAACCTCATATTGCTCTCCCCATCTCCCAGAAAAAAAGGTTTGGGTGGTCGTAGTGGAAGCAGGCAGCGATCAGTTCCCCACTTGCTCTAGTGCTCCAGCTTCAGCGCTCCATCTAGCATCAGGAGAAAAGCCAGGCAGCACAGACATGATATCAACATTGTCTGCCATAAACCAGACTCGATGGTAGCACGGCTGATGAATTTTATAATGGGAATCAGCTGCCCAAACACATGCTCACACGGGTGTCTTATCCCAGGCACCAGACTAGCAGGTACAGCTGGCACAGGACTCACAGGCAGCCTATAGAATCACAGAATGGTTTGGGTTGGAATGGACCTTAAAGACCATCCGGTTCCAACCCCCCTGCCATGGGCAGGGACACCCTCCACTAGACCAGGTTGCTCAAAGCCCCATCCAGCCTGGCCTTGAACACTGCCAGGGATGGGGCATCCACAGCTTCCCTGGGCAACCTGTTCCAGTGCCTCACCACCCTCTGCGGGAAGGATTTCTTCCTGATACCCAATCTAAATCTCCCCACTTTCAGTTTAAACCCATTACCCCTTGTCCTGTCACTACAGGCCCTTGTAAAAAGCCCCCCCCCAGCTTCCTAATAATTCTGGAGTGCCGCTGGGATATCCCACCTTAAAAGACACTACAAGCTTATCTTTGGGCAACTGAATTCCTCTCCTCACTCCCTTCATATGCATATTTCAAAGTAGAGTGGGGCTTTTTCCTAGTCACCTGCAAGGACAGAAACAAGTCCAGAATCCTACATCTCCGTTTACTCCAAAAAAAGCATCTTATGTTGGAGGGGAGAGGAATAAGAAGAATTATTTGGAAGTTTTTTTCCACTCTCTGCCGGATCAAATTCCTCTGGTTCCAGACCAATGGCCACATGGATGTTCACCTGCAACAGCTTCACACTCAATCCTGACCTGCACTAAAGGGCTCACAGGCTGCTGCAGGAATGTGTAAGGGCTGCAACCCTTTATGGCAAAGGGGTGTAAAGAAGCCCTCACAGGACTCACAGTCCAGGATGATTTAAGGCAGGAACGAATGCCTAGCAAAAACAAAAACCCACCAGCACAGAGCTGCTCTCTCACATGTGGTTTTCTCCTTCCCAACTACGACTTTCTTCTCTCCCCGATCCTGCTGCAGACAAGGTTTGAGAAACAGAGGTGATAGCTTCATTTAAAGGACATTTTATCTGCTTTCAGTTGTAGGCAAGCTCTTTAAGGTCACAAAATTAATCCCTTTTCTGCAGGGTTTTGAACACACTGTACAACTCCTAGTAGAAACAGAAAATCTTTCCGCGAGACTTAGAGCAAGGATCAGGACAGATAACCAGTATGACTTCCAGGCTGGCACCCGAGGCATGCAATCCACTTCCCATTGTTTCATGTAGCGAGGTAATTCAGGAGTGGATTGGGGCTAGCTGAACCGTGTTCCTATAAATCCATGCAGAAGCTCAGCTTGGCACATATATGCTGTGCAGAAGAGGCTTTCAGCATGCAGTGGTTGAAGAAAAGAAGTCTATGACAAACAGAATACTTTACCAGTTACCAGAAGATCAGAAGGTGGATGGACAGAGCAGACAACAGATACACTAAACAGACAGATAAGTCGGTGGAAAGCATTAGTTTGCCTGAGGAGATCAGAGCTCTGCTTTCTGAGATTCAGAGGCAAAACCTATCTGACTCATTCAGCTTTAACAAGAGAGAGAACATCCAGTGTTTGACTTCATGGGCCAGTAACAATCCAATTTTCTTCCAGGTTTCTAAATCATGTGTGTTCATCAAAAGTACAGTGAACTTCCATGGGGACAGACACAGAATACGCGCTCTTCCCACAGAATAATTAAGCTGCAGGCAGGCGGGAAGGAACACAAAACGTGTACGAGAGAGGACTGCAACGGGCACACAAAGAAATACTTAGTTTCTGCTAACCTTCAACCGTGTCACAAAGTGTTTCGCGACAGCAAGCTCTGAAGCAGGATTCCCAAGGAGGATCTCGAAACGATACTGCAGACCTAACTTGTCTCTTACTTCTTGTAACCTCTCCTTGGCCAGCATGGCCAGCTGCACCGACGGCACCCTAATGACGAGCATGTGGCCACACCCATTCTTATCCTTTCCTGGAGAAGTGATAAGGTCATCCATTATGCTCAGCGTTTCAGGCGTGCTGTGATCCCTTAGCGAGGCCATAGTCGTGAGTGCCATCAGAGCTTGGGAATACTGCTGAATGAGAAGGTAGCAGCGAACCACCATGCTGTGCAGCCGGGGGTACCTTTGGGGAGATACAGTTCCGTGTTAGGCACATGCAAAACCACAGCAATGCCAGAAAATAACCCAAAAACCAGGAGCATAAAGGTAACCAGGCCATTTTTTTTCTCTAGCCTTTGATTTTCACAGACAGTAATTCTGCACAAAGCCTGTGTTTTAAGTAAATGAATATAACACGGTCCAAATGCAGATGATAACCAAGTCCTGTGCGCAAGTAATAGGAATTAAAATTTTCTGTTATCTTCATCTGTACCAAAATTTAATCTGTAACAAATTTTCATCTAAAGATCTTTAACTTGATGGAGATACAGATAACCTGATCCATAGCACAGCCTAGTAATTGTTTTGCTGTCCACAAGCTTTTTTCTTCTACAAACTCAGGGGACCGCGTCACTGCTTCAGGTGGTTGGTGGGAGAAGTACTTCCTAATTTCATAGAATCACAGAATGGTTTGGGTTGGAAGGCACCTTAAAGACCATCCAGTTCCAAACCCCCTGCCATGGGCAGGGACACCCTCCATTAGACCAGGTTGCTCAAAGCCTCATCCAGCCTGGCCTTGAACACTGCCAGGGATGGGGCACCCACAGCTTCTCTGGGCAACCTGTGCCAGTGCCTCACCACCCTCTCTGGGAAGAGTTTCTTCCTGATATCCAATCTAAATCTACCATCTTTCAATTTAAACCCGTTACCCCTTGTCCTGTCACTACAGGCCCTTGTACAAAGTCCTCCCCCAGCTTCCTTGTCGGCCCCTTCAGGTACTGGAAGGTGCTGTAAGGTCTCCCTGGAGCCTTCTCTTCTCCAGGCTGAACAAGCCCAACTCTCTCAGCCTGTCCCCATAGGAGAGGTGCTCCAGCCCTCTGAGCATCTTCATGGCATCCTCTGGACTCACTCCAGCTGGTCCATGTCCTTCTTATGCTGAGGGCTCCAGAGCTGGATGCAGCACTGCAGGTAGGGTCTCACAAGGGCAGAGCAGAGGGGGAGAATCCCCTCCCTCAACCTGCTGGCAATGCTTCTCTGGATACAGCCCAGGATATGGTTGGCTTTCTGGGCTGCCAGCCCACACTGCTGGCTCATGTCCAGCTTCTCATCCACCAGTACCCCCAAGTGCTTCTCCTCAGGGCCGCTCTCGATCCATTCTCCACCCAGCCTGTACTTGTAGTTGGGATTGCCCCAATCCCTGTGCAGGACCTTGCACTTGGCCTTGTTGAACTCCATAAGGTTGGCACAGGCCCACCTCTCCAGCCTGTCCAGGTCCCTCTGGATGGCATCCCTTCCCTCCAGCATGTCGACCACACCACACAGCTTGGTGCTGTCAGCAAACTTGCTGAGGGTGCACTCGATCCCATCATCCATGTCACTGATGAAGATGTGAAACAGGACCGGTCCCAACACCGACCCCTGAGGAACGCTGCTCGTTACTGGTCTCCACTCAGACATTGAGCTGTTGACCATCACCCTCTGAGTGCGACCATCCAGCCAGTTCCTTATCCATCGAGTGGTCCAGCCGTCAAATCCATGTCTCTCCAGTTTAGAGACAAGGATGTCATGCGGGATGGTGTTGAAGGCTTTGCACAAGTCCAGGTAAATGACACTGGTTGCCCGTCCTCTCTCCACCAAGGTCGTGACCCCATCGTAGAAGGTCACTCTTTGGTCGTGACCCCACCATAGGATTACACACCTCTCACCCTCTCAGCAGAAAGGGGAATGCTGGCTCTGAGCCAAATCTGAACTCCTATTTTGCCTTTTAACTTACACAGCCAATGTTTCTTTCTCTCTCATTACGGGTATATGCAGTGACAACAGATAGGAACTCAAAGTAAAATGCTAAGAAAAAACCCAAGATTAAAACCTGCTCAAGCGAAAAAGCACACCATTTCTAGACACTCCCCATGAGTTTACTCACCACCATAATACAGAAAAACCCCTATGTTACTAGGCCTTGAGTGCTAGTCTTATGCCACATAAGTCCAAATTAGTATTTCGAAGACTAAAAAAATACCAATACGTCTGCAATGTTTTCAGACTTCTACGCTTGTCTGGCTCACCCATCCAGATGGAATAACCCGTTTTCTTGAAAAGAGAGGCTAAAATCAATAAACTGTGATGCCTGTCCAACCCCTGCCATTCTGTGAAATCTGTGAAAAGCATATCCTGGCTCCAAGGTACAGGTTCACCTCCTGTCAAATTCTAGACTTATTCTAACCCCGTTTCAGGGCATTATTTGCACATGCATTAATCCATAATTCCCCATCCACATTTTAAGAACAGAAAGAGAGCGAAGGTGACCACTATCTTCCATTGGACTTGGCCAGAAAGATTATGAGATGAAGCTTAAAGAACTGATTTAGGATTAACTGACCTTATTATTATTATTATCACATTAATTATGTACCTATTTGTAGATAATAATGAATATCATTATGTACTTAATTATTCATGTTGCTAATTTAACATTTGCTATTGCATTTTACTTAATATAGATACATCTACAATTATTAGTTATGCTGACCTAAATAAAATAGGAAAAGCAGTACTGAAGACAGAACCATCCTGCTCTAGTAAACATTAAAATACAATGAGAACTATAGCTGAACAGTTATAAGGGATCTGTCCTGCAAAGACACGGAACAGGTTTCCGCATCGCTGGAAACCACATTACTGCCTTCATCCCATAATGTGCGTATTTAATTGTATCTTGGGTACGTGCTCTGAAAGAAGCTTGTTCTGGCGGCTGCAGGGTATTCACAAGCTACTTTTGGTCTCTGAGCTGCAGGAACCAAAACCATAGCCAGCTAATTAAAAATGATGGTTTCTGAAATCACGTCACTCACCTGGGCCACACTGAAAATTTGCTGGCAGTCTCAGCAGAGAGACACCACAGGGGGTGAGGTATGAAACCTCTGGTACCTTCTTGGCTTAGGGAGGGCTAAGCCAAAAGAAGAGAGCAGCACAGCTGAGCCAGCAATGCTGCTGAATGGGCCTAATCTCTTCTACAAACAAATGACAGTTAGTCCTTACTTCTTCAACAGCACTAAATTCATTACAAAAATAAAAATTGCACATTTGTCGTGGATTCCAAGATCAATATCAATGCTCATCATGTCTTCATCCCCCTGTGATGTGGCTCATAAGTATATCTGTATCCTTGTGATCCCAATGAAGCAGAATCCCAAGCTCCCATGTTACTATTTACCTTTCTAAAAGTGTGTTGACCATTTTTTCAAAGGTTTCATCACATCTCAAAAGGGGACTTGTGACTCCCCACTGGAGGGATTTGCTGTATTCGTTCAAACCAAAGTACAGCTTGTCTTCATTTGCTGCGTCATCCTGTTCCATACAGAGATAGGAAAAACATAAGGAAAACTGGAACCAGTTTTAGTTTCTTCTGTCATTTAAAAAACAAGTGGAAAGTATTTTCCAAAGCAAAGGATCCTTTCTTGTCATTCATTCTCTCTCAGTGACGCTATTGGTTTGTTTCAAAGGATACAATAAAACGTAAATAGTTTTTTACATAACTTATTATTTGTCTCCAGCTAGGAAAGAGAGGGGTAGGTCCTTGCAAATCCTTCCATATATCTCCTGTGTGTGATTGCAGGAGGGTTTTAGAACCCTGCTAATTATCTTCTGAGTCCCTATCTCTGGCTTTATATCCACTGACAAATGTTATCTCTATTTAAAGCAGAACCTAAAACCAGAAGGATTATTCATTTCTGAAATTCTTCTCGACTGTCGGATTCTACGCGTCCCTGATGGCAATCAGAAACTGATCATCCCTTTGCTGGAATGGGTTGGAATGTCTGCTGTTGCAGACAGCAGTCAGAAAGGCCGGGTATTTGCTGCCTCAGATTTCATGAGGCGTTTGCAGGAAGCACAGCATGGCCTCCAATGCGATTACATCACTAGGAGTGTAATGAATCACGTACAGCCTCCTCCTTTTTGTGGGTTATTTTTTTAATCATAAGATTGAAAGTTGTTGATTTTTTACTTTTGGGAAACAAAAAAATTGTCTGGACCATTTTACAGAAGGTCATCACTATGGTTTGTATTAACAATCAACCAAAAAGCAAACTTTGATTATTCATTCACTCCCTCATTTCCACTATATATAGTTCGTTTGATGTCATTTTTTACAGCTGCCACTTTAAGACACTTCACGGAAACCAGTGGTCCACTCAGCACAGTGAAGTCAAACTTGATACAAATACACCAAACGAGGAATAGGAGAAAAGGTGATTTTTTTTAAGCAGGTTTTGCCAAAATATCCTCAGAATCAGCTGGCTGAAACGGTGAAAAAAGCTAACGGTGCAGAATGTCGAACAGACCTTTCTCGCCTCTTCTCTGCCCAACAATGGCATCTACTACACCGTAACATGTTAACCCAGCACACAACTTGTGTCAGTGCCAGAGAAGTCATGAACAGACTTGACAGGCTATCTGACGTGTCACTTACGGTCAAAAGTCAGACTGCTTGAGAACAGGCGGCCAGCTCCAGTGCTTTACGGCACGTCTACATACCTCTGTCTGACCAGAGCGTACAGAGTATTATTACATGACCCATACTACACGACTGGACAAAGAAAAACATAGCCTCAATGTCAATGCTGCCTCCACCATCACATCCAGGGCTGGGCACCTGGAGCCTGAGAGAACAAAATCCAGCAGAGAAAGAGCTCCCTCCTAGCTTTTTTTCTTTAAAACACACCTTCGAGATGCTGTCGGGCGTGAAGTCCGCATTAAAATTCACAGTTAAAATTAACAATTAAACACTTACCACAGTGTCAAATTGTATCCAGTGTACCTCATTGCTAGAGCTGATCCTGGACTGCTGCGTTTGCAAGGCGTAAGGGAAAGAGCTGACCTGAAGAACAAGGAGGTTGAATGCTTCAAGGACCTCCCTGCAATTAATAACTCTATCAGCCAGACCATGACTAGGCTCACCGTGTGACAGGGAACTTGAAACGGCACTGCAGAAATAAGAATGCAAAGAATTGCCTTACTGACATCCTGAGATTCAACGGAGTACTCTCTTCCTGCAGAAAAATCTCCAAGTGACCATGGCACGGAGGATCGTGGCTCAAAAAACTCTTTGGAAGGGTGAAAGGTGTCAAAACCGTTGGAGTGTTTTCTGTGGCTAGGCTCAGGCAAGGGGGGGAAAAAAGAACTAAACAGAGGACCAAAATCTGGTGACAGTGAGAAGGGGAGTTAACATGTCCATTTAAAAGAGCATCAGATGGAGGAAACCAAAACCAAGCCAAAGCTGAAATCTCTCTCACCGAGAAACTGTTCCATGAGCTGTGAGGGTAGGATACAGTAACTGTTTTACAAATTCCAGCGGATCTTCCAACATGTAACATTCTCCAAAAATTCTGGGGAACCCGATAGTCTCCCGATGGCCTGATTTTCATTTCCTAGAATTACCTTCACCTCCGGAATATTCAGGAATCCCAAACAGAGCGTACAGCAAAGACAGTAACAAAAACGCGATGGGGGGATAAGACAGGAACAATGTTGCGTTTATCTATTTTCAGCTGTCCTTCAAGGAAAGCATTTTGTTTATTATAATTCCAACACTCAAATTAATCCCACAGGCTTACACACCATGTTTAAACCCTCAGTTTGCTCATGGAACAAGAGCAGAATGATTAGCTTTACTTCTTCCTTACTTCATCCATAGCAGAGTTGTGGTTCAGTGTGAAGAAATGTTTCTGCACACGTGTGTATGTCTTGTCCTGTTTAGATCTAACACTGACCAAATTCACCACAGGTTTTTACATCCTATTCTTATAGGAGCTAGGGCATTTTTCAGATGATGCAAAGAATTAAATGTCTGTCACAGTTTTATGTTATGAACAACACTGTAATCAAGGATAAAAACATGAATTAAAGCCTGAGTAGATTGTGAACACAGGAGAGATTTGGATTTGAGAAAAAGGAGACAAGAAAAGACAAGAACAACAAAGGAATTTGCAAAATTCCGCCTTTTTTCCTGACTGCTATACCATAGCACTAACAGTCTTGTTAGGGACCCAAAAATCTGGAGCTAGTCTCACCTGTCTTCAAGTGAATCAGGGTTAGTTAACAAACATCATGAGCAAGCAAAACAGATGATTTCTGATTGTGAGGCACAAAATGTCTTTAGGCCTAGAGAGAGAAAGCATCCAGTGTCTAAGACGGTAAGCCTTCTGAAAAACCTAACTGAAAGATAGGGGGAGAGGATGGCTTTCCTGTGGTAGATTAAAGCAGCTACCTTGTTAAATCCACGTGGGCATTGTCATGAACCAGCACAAACAGGGTATAGGGATTCTGCTTCACTCGTCTCATGAAAACTTCAAATTTGGTTTGAATCTCATTGTCTAGCCGAACCACGTATTTCTCTGCTCTCTGATACGCTGTTCCATTGTCTTCTAGGCCCAAGTCCACAAGGACACCTGTCAGAAAGAAGAACACAACAAAAATCTTTTCCTCTGAGTGCATCCAAAAATGAAGTGTCAACAGTAGGTTGCCTACCAAAATCAGGACTTAGCCAAATCACTGATACACCCTAGTAAGGAAAAGATTATCCAAATGCATTTTCCCTCACAATGGCGTCCTAAATGGGCTTCTTCGCTTTTGGATTTCCTCCAAGAAGTGCCTGAAGGCCTTTCAAAGACTTCTCATATTACCAAAAATAAAAAAGAAATTTAAAAATCAGACCTTCACAAAGATTTCCAGAGCAGCTCTCCGTTGACTATGCTCCATGATGCAAGCTACGCCAAACTTGCCCACATTTAACTAATATAATAATCCTGCTCAAGTCAGAAAGAGTTACCCTAGCCTTTTCTTAGCACAAATCATAAACTGATATAAAATGGACTCTGGCTACATATCATTTTTTTCATGCCCTGCTTCAATGTTAGTGGTGTCAACACAGCTGCTCGCTAACAGTCTGTGTAACGATGGACTGCCACCATGTTCATATGGTAGGCCTGATGTGATGTGTATGGCTTTAAATACAATTCGGATTAAAGAAGTAGGAACAAGCCACTGTGAAATGTGGGTTAACTATGTATTTGCCGGGGTCTTAATGGTTAAAAAAAATATATTTTAAAAAGTATAGTAAAAACCATTCATGTAAAAAATGAAATTAAATAAAATAAATGCGAAACCCTGTTAACAGATACCAGAAACCCTCTGGTTTAGTGTGGAGCAGCAAATTAAGTAAATACAATGTCTGAAGAAACAAAGAATTGAACAAAACCCCCCATAAAGTTACGTTAGAAAGGAAAAGAAACATGTATTTCAAGTAATGTACTTTATTATTTTCATTTTATTAGTAAAAATGTACAAAGCAGATAAAAAAACCCAACAAGATGGGCCACAATATTGAGTGATGTCAGGGCATACCTGCACAATCAAGAAGCGTGGGGCTTTTTGAGTAGAAAATAAGAGGGAAAAAAGCCAACAGCTACCCAAACCCACTCCTAGATGCGTTACACCAGCAGCTCATATTCATGTTTTGCAAATGCAAGATAATGCTGAAGGCAGAAAAAAAAAATAATCCAAAATGCACAGGTATCCTAAGGGCTTCATTACTCCCAGAGATCATCAAGAGCTCAAAAGAACCAAACATCTACACAGACAGTAATGTTCTCCACAGAGAAACTCTGCGCTTTTCTGGATCCATGTCAGTCGCTAACAGAGTGGATAACGGAGGTCATTCTCAAGGGGGACATATTCCATAACGTGTCCGCTAAAGCTCTCCTGCTCCTCTCAAAAGGTTTGGTACCGGCCGTGGTCACACACAGAAGCCCAGACAAGAACACTCGCCACCTGAATCGCACGGCTCTTGCTGCGTGCCAGCGCGCAGGCATTACTCGGGCACTTATCTAACAGGAGAGCGTCCCGCACACACGTCTGTGCTAATACAGGTGACAGCCTATGCACAAGCGTGTACCCAGAACAAACAGCACTAGCAGCTCCAGGGGTAAAGGATGTCAACAGCCACATTTGCGGCTGTTCTGCTGGGAAGCGATCGTCCCCCTGTGCTGGTGAGGCCGCACCTCGAATCCTGTGTTCAGTGTTGGCCCCTCACTGCAACAGACACTGAGGTGCTGGAGCGTGTCCAGAGAAGGGCAGCGGAGCTGGGGAAGGGTCTGGAGCACAAGTCCTGTGAGGAGCGGCTGAGGGAGCTGGAGGGGTTTAGCCTGGAGAAGAGGAGGCTCAGGCGAGGCCTTAGTGCTCTCTGCAACTACCTGAAAGGAGGTTGTAGTGAGGTGGGGGGGGTTGATCTCTTCTCCCAAGTGACAAGACAAGAGGAAATGGCCTCAAGTTGTGCCAGGGGAGGTTCAGATTGGATATTAGGGAAAAATTCTTCACCAAAGGGATTAGCAAGCGTTGGAACAGGCTGCCCAGGGTTGTGGTTGGGTCACCATCTCTGGAGGGATTTAAAAGGTGGGTGGATGTGGTGTTTAGGGACGTAGTTTAGTGATGGGCTTGGCAACGTTAGGTTAACGACTGGACTCAATGATCTTAAAGGTCTTCTCCAACCTAGAAGATTTTATGATTCTATGACTCTTTTGATTTGCTCATTCGCTCCTTCTCTCAGCAGCTGAATGCTTCTCCAGGTCATACGTTGCTCAGACCTGCATGAATATGGCAATTTCTTTTGACACTTACATGGCACAGTTTGAGCCCAGTTTATGAAAGGAAGATATTTAGAATTCACTGATGATACCAACTAATGGAGCTAATATTGGACATGCAAAATACACGTTGGAGCAACTTATTTCTCCCTTTATACCAGATACGATTTAGCAACATCACACAGTTTGGTTTAAGTCTCTTTTCCCTCCCCTCCCTTTTACCTGATTGTCGGATCCGTTGAAGGGTCTGCTGCACCAGGACTTCTGAACGGGGCACTATAACGATGAAGTCTACTTTGCTGAAGTGGCCTAGATCCAGGCTCTGATTGCCACTGTCTGCTATAGCACAAACCTGGGACAAGAGCTTTCTGGCAACTGTAAGCTGGGGCTGGTAAATTTGGAAGGTATCAACATCCAGATCTAGAGCGTGTTTGTTTGAGAAAGAAAACAAAACACAACAAGAAACAGGTTTACTTTCCCACCCCCCAATAAACATGTCCCTCCAAACAGCCTACCCTCTATTATCAGAACAAAAATCACTCACCAGAATAAATCTCAACACTCTGGAGAGCTGGGCACAGATCGCAAATGTCACCTTTATTTTTTTGATCAAAATGCGATTACATATCAGACCTCAAGTACAGCACTGTCCACCGTGTAAGTGCCCTTAGTGCTTTGAGGATTTTTCTTAGTGCAACCCAAGGAAACCTCAGTGACACACAGTGAAATGTACTCTGTTAAATGAACCAACACATACATAACATGCGTGCGCATGTATACCTACACCTACATATATACACATAGACACATAGCCCTATCTCCTCCTGAAACTTGCAGTCATTCCTGCTGGGAAAACCAGCCATGGGTGCAGAGGTTGCTGTGCTCAGGGCATGATGGGATGAGAGCCAGCACACCTATTAACCTGAGGAAACTGGGCCAGCGTTGATAATCCTGCCAAAAAGGCTCTCAGGACAGCAGGTCAGCTGGGAGCTCTGTACCTTCTCTCTGCTCTGGAGCAGAGCCCCACTCACAGGCACGAGACAGCCATATGTCTATATACTGACTGATGGCAACATGCACTGTGAAGGGAAGATGAGCAACGCACCAAGGCAATAAATCTCAATTACAGGGGTGGGAGGTGTGCGCGCCTCATGTATTCCGTTGGAAGTTCCTTGATTTTTAACAAGATTTTAGCCTCAGATTTATGTGAGCTTAATGTCGATATCACACTAGCTGCAGAGAACTGAGGGACTGGAGCTTTGCTCTCTACAGACATGCACCAGAGCATCCACCTTCCCTCAGAAAGAACCCTCATGTTCCTCTATTTCAGCATGTCCAGTAGGTAAATTCTATGCCCAACGATCCACGTTTCACTAGCCCCTGAATATTTTCAGCTTGCAGGTTACCAAATTTAATCCTACAATGCCATTACAGATATTGTCGGTGGCAGTTTTTCTACTGCAAATTAAATTCTGTTTAATGGACTGCTTATCATAAAAATGACACAGGGCAAATTTATTAAAAAAAACCCAAAGAAAAAATCCAAAGCTACTGCAAATTTAATACACAAGAACTATTGTTGCTTGTTTCAAGTAATAAGGTTCTTTCTTTAAAAAAAATCTCGCAATTTACATAAGAATTGAGAGGTGCCTGGGGTGAAAGCCTGGTATAGACACACATTTGTGCGTGTGCGCCCACCTCCCGCTCAAACCTGCCTCAGTGCTCATTCCCATAGATCTGCTTTGGGAGAAAGGTCCCTCTCACTGCCTCGGGGAATTCACTCTCCTTTTTTAACGCAGGCGAATTCCCAGGAGCTTCAATCAAGGTACATTCGTATTTTAAAAACAAAACTCTCTCAGAATAATAGTTTGAGAAAACATGAAAGTGTCAAAAAGCACTGCTGCACATCATTACACACAACAAAAATAACCCCAAAACCAACCAGAATCAAAATCTCATTCTCCTTTCAAATTAATCCTGTGAGGAAGCTCAAGACTTGTCCTTCTGGGTGTGCCAGAACAAAGTACCCAGCAGCCTTCCTAACTGGATCTTCTGATCCGTGTGGAGACTAAACCACCTTGCTTTCATTCAGATCTAACGCCGAGCTGATTAATCGAAGCTAAGGTGAGTCGAGAGCAATACCTCTCTTTCACAGGGAAAAAGCTTTACTGGAGGTTGAATTTGCTTTGATACTGCACCTACAAAGAATCTCAGTGTCCACAGCAGCTCAATGTATCTTTTACCATTACTGTCAGATGAAAAGGAAAGTACGGTTAAAGCTGAATAATGAAAGAATTCCAAAATGAGAAAATTATAATTAGTGGTTTTGGACAGGTAATCCTAGCTTATCGTTTGCACCTAAGTATCTCATCACACAAATAAGACACATCTAAAATAAGCAAACTTTAGATTACGCTTGCCTAGCACTTTCAGTCCGAGATCTTAAACCATTTTCCTTGAGTTTAAGCCTCAGGGCACAAGTGTGTAGTACATATTATTGCCATTTTACACGTGGAAAGTGAGGAATATCGAAAGTTCAGGTACAGGAGGACACCTAGGGAGATCAGAACGAGAATACAGTTCCCTTCTGCCTTAAACCCAAGGTTACATTCCTTTTCTAAGTGCAAAACGGTGAGATGAATCCACATTGCCAAGGTTACAAGGAACATCTGTACTCTGCTTCGTGCAGAAAGAAGGCCACCTATTTTAACTTAGGAATTACAAAGCATAGGGGGAAAAAAGGTCGCTCCTGAGATTTTGTGTCAGAGTGCTGTATCGCTACATTCACCTGGCAACATTAGTATTTGAAAGTCGGCGCGTGGATGCAGCTGTGCCCTCAGACTCTTGTGAGGCACAGGCATTTTGACATTTAGCAAGCTACTCGCTTATCCCACATCTTGCACCTAACCAGAACTTACGTGGTTCTTGCGTAGAAACCATGGCAGTTGCCTCCTGAGATGACACACACTCGCTAACGTCTCCATTAAAAGGAATAATAACGCTTTCTCCTCGCTGCTGTAGCATTTTCTCCAGCAGCTTGTCCAAATCATCACCTAGGTAAGAATCAGCAACACCAAATTATCCGGAAGCCGTTCCAGACAAATGATGCAGAATGTTACGTACACACACATTCTCACGTAGCTGGTGTCGAATCTGCGAAGGGCCAAGGGGCTGGAGATACAGGGAAGAGAGGGAGGGAGAACGTTTTTCTCTTCTATTTACTGTTTTGCCAGTTGAATGAATTCCAAAAATAAAGAAACCACAGCTGAATAATTTCAGCTCTGTGCCTCCACAGCTAGCGCTGACATCTGATGATTACAAAGAAACACTAACAGAGCCTCTAAAACCTGTGCTGGAAGAGGAAACACGCAAAGACTCACGAGCTTAGAGGTTCCCTGACGTCACATTCCGCAGCACGAACAGCGTTCAACACGTTTTGCCGCGGGATGGGTAACTCGCGCTGCACGGGTGATGGAGACCAGCACTCCATTCCACACGGGGCACGGGGAGAAGGAAAGAATGCCTCTCAGGGAGAGGGCAGAGCTGAATTCACGCGCGCTTTAACTGCTGAACTGGAGACACGCCAACCCTGAAGAAATGACCCTCTTGGCTACAGCTTCTGATTCTTAGGTTCACTCACCTAAAGATGTATTTTTGAAATGCGATGCCAGGAAACTAACTTTTCCTGTGATGAGCTCGTAGCTGATCTCTTTTAAAAATTCACTGGTGGTAAGCATGCTTTCTGCAAGGGCTCTAGACTGATACTGACCTGGAGAAGAGAAAAGCGAGAGCCATCTTTGATACAGTGCATTATCAACGCCACCTTTTCATCCCAGAGGTGTGGGGCTGATCTTCAGCCACGGATCTCCACTGCCTTTATCCAGCACACTGGGAGAGGAGTTTCAAGTCTATTTTGGTAGTGACTGAAGAGCTAGTTGTGTTGGCTTGGCACATCCTTTGCAAGCTGTTGCCCGTGGTTTTGCAAACTTGGGTGACAGGTGACAGGCAAGGTAAGTATTTGTACCTTAGATGGAATGGAGGATTTTGGCTAAATATGAAAAAGTAATCATCCCTAGTGTGAAATAAAGTAAGAAATTGACATTACTGATTCACCTGCCTACAAAGGACAGATGACTAGCCAAAATGCACTTCCATCCAGGCATGCTCATGCACACGCAAACATCACAGCCAGTCACCAGTGTGAAATTTGAAAAACTACACGCTAAAACCGATAAAAATAATGTTGTGTTTTACAGAGGTCTGCAGAAGACTGCGGTCAGTCCAATATTGCCCCGTGAAATCTCACAGTTGTTGCACAAAACAAAGACAAACGGACTATTTTGTCACAGAGTCACTTCAAGATATTTTCTAAGGTAGCCACGCAAAGTTTCAGGCCACCCAAGGAGTAGTAATGGCTAGGTCACGGCTATTTTACTAGATCCTCATGGACAACACTCTAAGTCCCCATGGAGCAACGAGTAAACCATGGCATTGCAGCGTAACAACATGAAGGAGAATAAAAAGAACAAAAGGGATTGAAAAGCTGGAACAACGACTCAAGAAAATTAATTCAGCAAAATTGCACTGCTATTGAAAGCGCACTGCAAACATACTCACCTAGGACTACTACACAGAACTCATTTCCTCTTATCTTTGATGCGCAAATAGTAACAACATAATCTGGTAGCTTCTGCTGATGTTTCATTTCATTGAGAGACCTCAAGGTCTCCGAGATGCCCTCTGCCAGCGAGTTCTGGGTAACGACCACGTGCACGAGGTCCCGGGACACGCTAGCGATTAACCTAGCAAGCCAAGGGAGTTGACCCGGTGACACAGAGGCACACTGTGCGCTCATTTGCAAGGATCGCTCTCTCAGAGTGAACTCCTGCATAGCTTTCAACATGATCTGCTCAAATTCTTCCCTCAGGGGTATCTGGTCAGGACCTACATTGATGACAAACAAACAGAACAGTATCTCATATAAAAATGTTATTGAACCAGGAATAATCACACGTCTGTCTTGATCTGACAAGCTGCTTCACCGTATTTTTCACATTCACAAAGCCCACTCACTACTCAGTGGATAACCACGCACATGGCGTGTTCTTCCTTTTTCACGTTAGAAGCCATGCTCTGCCTCCACCTCCCTTCTTTTCTTTTTTTAACAATGAGGTATTCCATCTCGCTCCTAGCCTTTTTTTTTTTTTTTTTTACCTTCAGAAACTGGTGGGACCATCAGGGAGTGGGAAAATACGTGCCTTTTGTCTGGCACAGAAGGATTAATCATGCAGCCTCCTTATGTTTTTACAGCAGAAACCCCAAATCCTTACCCTCGCAGCCTAATCGCAGCCATGCAGTCTGACAGTCTGTCAAGTGGTCTTTGGTTGGCTTTGCCTCATGGTGCGTGCCAGTAAACTGAGCACGGATATAAACAAACATGTTTAACCTCTTCTTTGACTTCAGTTAAGTTTGATTAATTTAGAAAATCTTCAAATTTTTAACATTAAGAGATATATGCCACCTTAGATCTACATTCCCCAGACTTTCTACACTGTATTGCAAACTTAAACTGGAAAGCAGGCAAATAAGCTGCCCTATCTTGGCATCGGTACCGTGGCTCAGCTTCAAGTAACATTTTGCTCCCTGACATTTGTCTCATTGTCAAACGTGCTCAGGAACAGATAAAAATATTCACGAATGCAGAGCAAGAAGTAACCACAGTTTAAATTGGCAAGATCTGTCAGTGCCAACGGAGACAGCTTCACGCTTCAGCAGCTTGCTTTTCTATGACAAAAGGGGACCTAAATACCAGAGATATGTGAAATGCTGGGTGTTTGGGTTTATGTTTTCTTTCAGGGCCAAAGACAACAAGCATCATTTTTGATGCAAGCCAAAAAATTCTGATGAGTCTAATTTAACGCAGCACAGGCATAATTCTGTCTTTACAGTTCTCTTCTTTTGGAAGTGTATTTTCTTTTCCCTTTTAAGACAGCATCATGAATTCTAGATCTCCGAAGATCTCAAACCACAAAAAATAGACATTTATTGACATCTTCTGCAGAAATAAACTCTATCTCTGACATATCGACCACAAAAAAAAGATGTTAGACACTAAAAGAAATAAAAGCAAGCATTTGCTGATTGAGGGGGGTTACTTTAGAGACAATCTCTAGACACTGGGGCCATCATGAATGCAAGAAAATGAAAATAATTGTACAAATGGAAAGATTTCAGTATGAGAACACACAGAATTTCGTTCAGATGACTTATAAGAGAAAAACTTTAAAAAATAAAGGTAGTTATCAGAAAAGCATTGACAAAGAGTGAAGTGTTTAATACCACAGTTGGCTCGTGGCAGTCTTTCTCTACAACTACACCGAAAAATAATGGAACTAATATCAGATGAGATGGAAAACAAAACGATAGGTATTGATTTTGATTGTGAACAGTTTCATAAATACAGATACAGGAATCTGTCAGGTAAAAAGGGAATATTTGGAAGCTTCTCTACAGAAACGAGTAATGAAAGGATCATCCTCATTTCAGAAAACAAAACTGAAAAAAAAACCCATAAAACATTAATATGTGAAAAAGACCTCATTAACATAGTTATGCTTCCAAAAGCACCTACAGCTTAAGACAACACATTCAAATATTAATTTCTGGGGGGACACAGTTCACAGTGCATCTCACGCACAACTACTCCTCCAACCATCTAAGACCAGGAGAATTGCTGGAGTAACCTCTTGCTTTGAGTGTCTGAACATCCCTTCCACTGAAAACCGAGGCTTGTTCCTGCCTTGAGTCTGCATGTGCGTTCAGATACTGAAGCTGCACAACGCCTCTGGGTGTCACGGCACACACCCCCCCTCAGCGATCCAAACGTACCACAGCGAGAGAGAAGGGAGAATGGCTTTATCATTTCAGACACAGACCTTAGCACCGTGTAGGATGAGCTCATGCTTGTAGAAACAGTAGTGCGGTAGTAAAAAGCACACAGTTACAAATGAGAGAAAATAACCCATACTGCAAATATGGGCATTCTGAGGGATAAAAACAAAGCTTGAGAATCCTCCACTACGAATGCTGCCAAAGCTAACATATGTGAACACTGATTAAGTACAGGTGACAGACTGTAAAGAACCACTGAAATCAAACACACCTCTCGATCTGTTTTTACTTATTTCTTTATCACGGTCAGAGGAATTGACTGACAGCAATGCTATGGCTCCCAATCACAGTTTTAACTGTGTCTAGTCTTCACAGTAAGTTTAAAATTAAAGCATCAGAAAAGCACTTATTTTGTGTGCTTTGATTTGTAATATCATTGTGAAATTGCTCAGCTGATTTCTGAAAACACGACAGCATTATCCTACAATTAATAATGTTGTCATAACCTTGCAGGAAAACTGAAAGGAATCCTCAAATATATCTTTTTTCAAAACAGGACCACTTTCCTAAATAATATTCTTATGATCTGTGATCAGAGTCGTCTGCAAACATATTTGTACAAGTAGTGAGATCTGGAAAAATTAGGCAAGACTCAGTATCTATTCCATTCTTCTGTCTGCTTTTTTCATTGCCTTTATCCAACTCTTTCACAATACACTCTGGAAAAAAGAATAATTTTTTATTCATACTTTCTCAAAAAGGAAAAAAAGAAGAGACTCACATGAGTAAACTGTTAATTTATGTGCATATTTGTCTCTTCTCGTCAAAAACTTTTGAGGCTGGCTGCTCTCCAATCATCTTTAATTTGCTTTGATCTTACCAAATGGGATAAAGGCTATAGATCAGTGCAACTGTCACAATTCCAACAGTTTTAAGTTTGTTGCAATATTCAGATCAGCAACATGTTTTGCGGGCCGTGCTCTTGCAGAATGCTTTTACTTTTCTCCTCATTAGGCTCTTTCATCTCACAGGGCTGGCGCCCATCTCCACATAAGACCAAATGGAAAACTAATCAGCTGTGCACAGCCAAGAATAAAAGCCAAACTAATCACCTGCTAATAAGGGAACTGCTCTATGCTGAAGGCTGGGTGCTCACCAGACACAACGCAGCTCCAGGAGCTTTGCATGAATCTTCCCCCAGTCGGCAGCAAGTACAGACTTGCTGCATCCATCCCAGGTTGGGTTTGCTCATGGAATATGGTTCACTGACTCAGTAAGTTTCAATAAATGGTTTATTTTTAACTGCAAATGCTGTATCAGCTGGGGATGTGTTTCTCTGAAGGAAATTTGCAAGCTGCCTCTGTCAATCCAGGAATGTGTGAATGTGCTGGTTTTGGCTGGGACAGAGTTAATTTTCTTCTCTGTAGGCAGTATGGGACTGTGTTTGGGATCTGTGCTGGACACAGTGTTGACAATACAGGGATGTTGTAGTTACTGCTGAGCAGTGCCTACACAGAGTCAAGGCCTTTTCTGCCCCTCACCCCACCCCACCAGCGAGTGGGCTGGGGGTGCACAAGGAGCTGGGAGGGGACACAGCTGGGACAGCTGACCCCAACTGACCAAAGGGATATTCCATACCCTATGACACCATGCTCAGCATGTAGAGCTGGGGGAAGAAGGAAGGGGGGGACATTCGGCGTGATGGTGTTTGTCTTCCCAAGTAGCTGTTACGCATGATGGAGCCCTGCTTTCCTGGAGATGGCTGAGCACCTGCCTGCCCATGGTGAATGTATTCCTTGTTTTGCTTTGCTTGTGCATGCAGCTTTTGCTTTACTTAAACTGTCTTTATCTTAACCCATGCGTTTTCCCACTTTCACCCTTTCGATTCTCTTCCCCCCATCATGCTGGGGAGGAGGAAGTGAGCAAGCAGCTGTGTGGTGCTTAGCTGCCAGCTGGGGTTAAACCACAACAGTGAACCAGCTGGTATTAACATGCAGACTCTACAAACCTTCCAGTGAAGATGAAAACCTCTACTAACAAATGTAAGCCCACTGAGAGAAAGGCAACAGAAAAACATTCAGCCTGTAAAAAAATGAAGCAGCCCTCTGTCATTTCTAACCAGGCATCCAGTGGATTACTGAGGCAGAGAAGGATAAATAAACCAACAGGTCACTCTAGAGGGTATTACAGCACAGAAGATGGCCTCTTCCCTGCCCTTAACAGTACTGCATCAAGGGAGAAGAGCAAAGCACAAGAACCCATGGGTGAAACCTGCACAGAGCAGGGGGTTTTGCTCCCCAGATCACGGGATTATCACCGGTTGTGCTTCTGTTGAAGTGTCTGCACATTTCATACCATTATGTATTACAGTTGTCCTAGTGGCAACCCAGCACAGGAAAAAACAGCGTGCTCTTCACAAAAGTCATTTCACACTCCTCTATGATACGCGGCATCTTTTCAGATACAGAAGTTAAAACTGAGACTGCTGTGAGAAGTTTCCCAACACTATCCAGCACTACTTTTTAACTCTTACAACTTTACTGTTAACACAGTTGCTTTTTACTCTAAGGTAGGGAAAAATGTGTGGACCTGCAATAAGAGAAAGGAAAAGTGGTTTGCTGGTTTGCTCTCAAGAGTCCATGTAAAAAACATTTACAAGAAGGAGATATTCACTGAATCACTTGCCTTAGTCTGAATAACAAATGTGGTTTTCATGTAAACGGTGCTGTCACCAAAACAATGATGACCATCACACATCTGCCAGCAGTTGCCACAAAACTGAATAAAACAGACCGAGTGTCCTTAGAAAGAGCTGTGATAACTGATGGTTTGATACCCTAAGCAAATGAGTGATTTGCATTGCAAATGGGTTTTCACAAAGGTGACCTGGTCAATCCCCATATGGAGAGCAGAAGCACTATCAGCCTTTAGATTGACTTCGCTTCTTCAGTCTGGTGAAGAAAGCAGTCAAGTCACACACACTAGATGGAGCCACTTAACCTCTTCCAGACACAAAACCAGCCAGAAAACTGGCTCCGACACAGACATAAAGAGGGTGGGGAGAAAAAAGGACAGTCACAAATAAAACACAAGTGCTTATGACGAACTGCTTACCTAGTTGGACAAGATACTGAATAGTTAAAAGTATCATGTTCTCCACACTTAGCAGCTGACCGCTGGTCAAACCCAGGAGATCCAAATCCTTGTTTTCCAGCTGTGGAATCTTGTAGCAATTCACCAGCAATGGACTCACAACAATATCACCGACATTTCCGTAGAAATAAGGTAAAGTGCCATAACCTTTGGTAAAAGAATCAAAAACAAAACCAGAAATTCACAAAACATGCCACTGCATGAAATCTTGCACAAGCTTCTCCTTAATGTTACCCTGCAAAACGTACTGCATCGCTGACTGTTCTTGGCGTTCTAATTGCTTACACAATAAATGAGATAGGCCAGTGAGCCGTTGCTGTATTTTACCACAAATGATCACCTAGATTTGCAAAAACTAACAATAACTGCATACCAGCAGGATAATAATTACCGTTGGCCAGATACAAATGAGAATATTATCTATTTGGGTCTTACCCTGACCTTTAAATACAGATTCTCTATAATACAGTGTACAAAAAGAAAAATCAATGGAGGCAAAAGTACATCGATCTTAACATTATAAAAGCAGCATAAGTCACATTAGCATTGATTTAACCACTGTGGTATTGCTGTGATTGGTTTCACTTTTTTTTTTTTTGGCCAGTTTCCATTCTGTTTTCATAAACAGGTTAAATAAACATCAACAACGCAACATGCGGTCCATGAAGGTAAAGCACATGAGCGCAGGCCAACTCCTCTTCTCCTGGAGAATGTTTTCGTTTTAAAAAAATTTACACGCAGATTTTGCCAAACCCATCCATTCGGGTACATCTGGTTCTGTACTATTAATAGGACGCTGTTTCTCAGGGCCACTGATGTTTAGCTTAACTGAGGACTTTGCTGGCAAATCTCCAAGAGCCCAAGGGCTGCATTCAATTTGCACTTAAGCTGATGACTGTAGGCACCCTCTTCTTTAATAAGGAAGTGTTTCTCTGAAAACCATTAGGGCACCACGCTACAGCTTTGGAACAGGCTTCCAGAAAAAAACACTAGGCAAAACAAACCAGAAGTGTAGCCCTGTTCGCGATGGATTTACTAGTGTAGATGGCCCTGTTAATTCTCCCGGGAATTGTGTGTATTAGGATTATCTGTGCAAGCGAGGACTTGGAGAACTTCTCCGTTTCTTCAGGAATGAGAAATTATTCCATGGATTGTATTGATAGGCATGTCCTGCTCACTCTGAAGCTACTTCATACAACCATCTGTACTATGCTGGGCTGAGAAGAGAATTGAGGTTAAAAAAAAATAATCACTCATCAAAATTCTGGAAGTACTAGTTGCCCCATCTCTTGTTATGTAGTATGCCCAAATAGCTCAGGTTGAAAGGGATATTCACATGGTAAGTCAAACTTTTAAAGTAAAAGCAATGTCTTTCTAAGGGTTAACGATGTTCTTTATACAGCTAAAGGATTTTAAAAGCCTGATCTGTTATCTCACAGTTGCTTACAAGAAGTACAGACTAAAAAAAGACCAAAAGTTAGTATGAATTTCATCCAATTAGTCCGTTCAAATGAATTTTCTGGTTCTCATGCAGAATCCCTGGGCTTCAAGATCTGGACTATAAATGCTGCAGGAAATATTTGCTTGTTTTGTAAGTTGTTTACGCTGGAAAGCTGTTTTCACTGCGTGGAAATATTTCTATTCTCGGATTTTACAAAAATCTTATTTGTACAAAACTTCAGTTTGGCCAGAGGACTTGTATAAATCTGACCTAGTCGTGACCCTTTTGCAAATCAGATTCTCCAGAAATCGCCTAACTTCCAATTTTAAGTGTTGAGTAACTAAAGCAAACTATCTGTGACAAACCGAATTCGTAATGTACTGAATGCCAGAACCAACAAAAAGAAATCAAAAAAACCCTTTCTCTAGGGGAGCATGTTCAAAATCGCAGCATTTGATTCCCCAGTGCAAGACTTACCTATCAGAATCACTGGCCTGACTCCTGAGTTATTCAGCAGGTTTTCAGGAACTATTACAGTCTCCCCCGCTGGGATGGGTTGAGGCTGTAAAATTCCAGTTAACATGGACTGAGGAACTGGGACTGACAAAAGAGGCTCTATAAAATAAAGAAAAGAGAAGCTTCCATTACGAAAAGGCTCATACTGTGATTTGGCCGTATGAACAAATAAAAAAAAAATTACTGCAGATCACTGACTGTAATAAAATTCAAAAGGTCTCTGCATTTCCTGCTATGGTTTTAAGTAATTTAAATGAAGAGCCTATATCCTCCTGTAGCCCCACCCCTAAAATAAAACTTTTTCTGACCACTGTATTGTTGGTGGGAAGGAGAGAAGAAAACACAGGTTTGAATATGCATCTTCAAACAAAGCCAAGTACTAAGCCAAAAGGCCAACTCAACTCTAAGACAGAGGCTACCTCCCAATACCACCCCACAGCACAAGGGAAGAGACTGCTCTGACTTCTGACATAGTATATATGTAAATAAAAAAACCAAATATAGGCCAAAATTTCAGAGTCATCCTTAGACGGTTGCTACAAGGATAAAAATTAGACTTTACTCACGAAAGAGCAATAACAGCTTTCACAAGTAAAACTAAATGAATCAAAGTGCAAGAATTTTGTAATCTCTGATCAGGTTCAGTGTGAGATCTGCTTCAGAAGCTTCTCAGGCTTCATTCGGTGGTTTGTAACAGATTTTTCCAAGCAATGCCATCAACAGAAAAACAGGCAGCATGCATAAACGCATGCAGTGGAAGTGTTTATCCAACAGAAAAAAAACCACTACGAAAGACTCCTGGAAAACGGAGTACACAGCAGAGGGAGTGGATTTGTGGAGACAAACTCAACGAAAAGGGAGGAGATTGCCTTATATCACATATCTTCAGCAGGTCTCTGAAGCTAGAAAGCTACAAAAGCTGCGGATTGAGTTGCTCAAGCAGGCAGGCCTGCACTACCATGTAACCCTTCTTCCCATGATAAGGATCTCTGAAAAGCAGTTCCAAACCACCTCAAATTCAAGCCCTCCAAAGCAGAGTTAAAAATATTATCGTGCATGTTGACAAATGTTTTATTATTCCCTGTATATTCATCTTCTCTTTCTATAGACACAGGAATAAATGTTTACTCCCCTTTCCAAAGTATTCTGAGTCCCACAACTGAAAAGTGCTTAAACAGCAAGCAGTTTTGTTGATAGCAATGATGAGAGCGAGTATAAAGATGTATATCTTTATACATACCCTACATGGATACTGATGAGCATTCACACACATTTGTATTTAATCCTGTTTCACGTGATGACGTTACATACAGCTTTTCCACGCACAACAGACATTTGGTCTCACAAACTTTATGCTTTTAACTGAAGATGGCCTAGTGGATATCCGTGCCCTTTGTTAGGCCAAAGTTATATAAAGCCCATTTTCCGGTGCAGGAACCGAGTGTACTGTTTCTGTAGCTTACCACACCAGACACAGCACTCAGGGTGAAGGCTAATGGAAATCCTTCAAATATGTTCATATATCCATGCACCTGCACAATTTTAGAAGAACTGAGTTACATTCAGGGGACTTGGATAGCTTTGGATCCTTATTAATATTACTCTCCTCTTCCTTTCCTCTCTCCCTCACAGTAATTTTAATTTCCCATTGTCCCATCTTAGATGAATGCAACAAGGACCAGGCCAATCACGTATGTTTTTCTGGGGCATCTGAAGCACTAAACTACTTCAACAAGCTTAGTTATGTTTTCTGCGCAACACTTAAGAGAAGCAGCACTGGGCGACTGGTCTGGCTGAGCACAGCTTTTTACAAATTAAATCTGTAGGATGCAAGTTTTACCTGTTCTTGCCGAAGGACGAATTGTAGGAACAGGTACCGCTAAACCAGGAGGAGGGACTGGGGACCCAGGAGACCATCCCCGGTGACGTTTCTTTGGTGGTCCAGAACTGGACATTGATGCTGGGAAGGAAATCAAAAACTAATTCTAAAACCCATCCTCCAAAGTGACCAGATTCCAGCCCCCATTTCCATTTCACATTGGTGTTCAGCTGGTATCACGCCACAGAGCATCAGAGGCTTACACCAGATTTACACGAAGCCAGACTACGAACGCGAAAAATGTTGTTGCCTGTGTTAAAAAGTACAGAATTATCATTATTGGTCGTGCCAAAAACCCAAATGGATCTGTAAAGACTGAATTGCAGAAACAGCAATGACGGGAAGAAGAACAAAATCACAGATTTCAGGCTCAACAGCCAGTGTAGTTTAAAATAAGAGAACAGAGAGGTTGTCTGTACCTTGGTCTCCAGCTGCACAGCTAGGGCTTGGAGATGTCGAGTGAGGCATTGGCCGAGAAACTGTAGAACTCAATACATTATTTCTTCCTCCATTAGCGTTTCCATTAGCAACATCCGTGGCACGCAGCGAAAGAGGAGCTGAGTATAATAAAATACAGAGCGCGTGGCTTAAAACCATCTTGAAAACAAACAAACAAAAATCATACGGCCGCATGTAGACACAAAAGAACAGGGCAAGATGTGTGACTGAAAGAAACAGAGTCCAGGGAAAGCAGGAAGCGTACTTGGCGGAGAGTAATACGGGCACAGGCGGCAAAATCCTAACCATGAAACGGGGTCTCCAGATTTCAGGGTGGGAAGGATAGGTGGAAGGAAAGAAAAAAAACGCAAAACAAACCCCACTAAAGTAAAATAGGAAATTACACACACAGAAAATTATTGGGAAGTTTGTGACACATTTGTTCACACACTGAAAATTTTAAAAAGTGCACATAACTGATTCAATTTGTGAAGAGGTCTGAGCCCCTCTGGTACATCTATACATTTTTTTGCCAGTTGTCTATGCACCACAGACAGTAATTCACTACAGGGTCCTGATCTAAAGCTTTATCAAGGGAGATCAGGCAGAGACAGGAGAGTTTGCTGCACACTGTACATGCTCTGAGCACTACTGAGGCAAACTATGCTGAATTGCCCTCCCTCTGCCTAAGACAATCCTCCAGTCCCAGCAGGTCTGACACCCCAGCAGGACCCACTACATCCAGATCACAAAACGAAACTACAACAACGGGGGATCACAGTAAGTTATCCTCACACTTCTGAGATACTTCTTATTCTTTTTCACAGACTAATTTTTGCAGAGGAAAAAAATGGTGTAAGCTGCATAGAGTAGACATGGAGCCCAGTGGGTACTACAGCTCCATGCCGTATCTGCCAGCTCCACCAAGATTTCTCTCCCAGAAACATACTCTGGGAGCAGGAGATGGTGCGGCAGCCATCTGAAAGCCGAGGTGAGGGCTCAGTTTGGGGACAGTAATGGCCAAGGAAATTTTCTGTGCAGAGGACCGAGAGAATACGAGAGCTCTGGAGAATAATAGGTAATGTTCTCCTTTCCTTTTTCCACCAAAAAGATTATTTCTTGGCTGTTAAGCTGGTAATTCCCTTGGCTCTCAGCTATCCTGGAAAGCAAAGCCATACCTGCAGAAAACGCCTTTCCTACGAGCTGTACTGACAGAGCCAGAGGTTTCACAACATTCTTGTTCCGGGCTGTGTCTTGAGTTCCACTTAAGTTAACAGCAGAAGATGACTTTGCTGGGCTGAATACTGAAGAATCTGAGAAAAGTAGTTAATTAAATAATGATTACAATTATATATAGGTATATGTAAAATCTGTATTATATACAGATGAACATTCATCCACATTTATCAAAACTCATCTCTGCATATAATGCAAACAAATTTTTTTACACTCATAAGAAATCATCACGTATCGGTATCTTTTAGAGGAGTTGTAACAGATGTTTAAGCGGGCATTTCTATAGAATCTCATATTCTACTGACCTGTTTCACAACATTTTGTATTCACACACGTTTTAACTGTAGAAAGGGCTATCTCATCGCTCCTCAAATTAATCCTGTGGGACAGGCAAGCAAACACAACTATCCCATGTTACAGATGAGAAAGCTAAGGCAGAGTTTATGTGACTTGACCCTAGCAAGCACAGGGTCTAAGCACTGGAATAAGTTGCCTAAAAAGGTTGTGGAATCTCCATCATCTGAGATTTCCAAGAACAAGTTATCAAACCTGTGTCAGACACAGCTGAACTTAACTTAGGGCAGAAATAAATACCAAATACGTAACCACCCTGCAGCACTACTGTCTATAAAGCTATGAAAAGCATACGTTCATTTGTAAGTCTAGGTAAGAAATGATTCTGAGGCCAAATTCTTCGCATGAATAAACAAATGGCAACTCATTAGAGCACTTTACCAAGGCTGAAAAATATTAGCTCTATTTTATGGATAAACTGAAGAACAAACACATTCCAATAGTTGTCCAGTATAAAACTGTAAATCAGAGCTGATTCCAAACCTCTCAGCATGTAGGCCCCTACTCTCACATCATACGTTTAATATCTGCAATTTACTTCAAGAAAATTTCAACATTCGGATGCTGATACGCTGACAAATCCAAATTCTTATATCCAGGGTGAGAGAGCAATAACTCCACAGCTGTCCAGAAAGTAGTTTGCAACAAGTAGGCAGAGTAGGCTAAGTTCACCTACAGATGTCCTAGTAAAACAGCCGGGAAAAGAAAACAGAAGGCAAAGACCAACTTGATCTGCCAAACACGTTCACCCTCAGGCCCCGCACACCATTTGGCTAAGGAGGGTGGGGAGGAAAGCCCGTTTTGCCAGACGGAGTAACTGGGACGGGGAATGAGCACAGAAGCCTCTGCTGTTGCTGCTCCACACTCACGGGAAATATGCTGAACGGCTAACAAAACAGACCACCGGGTCAGGGGCTTCGGAGGAAAACGCTGGTCTCTCATTAAACGTGATGTAGCAAATATGTAGTGTTAAGCTTTCCTCAAGTCAGCCGACCAGAAGTTCTGGGGTTTTTTGGTTTTCCTTCTCTCTAGTTCTAATATATTTTCTTGAAATTTCTACCAACATAGATGTGGCTGGTATATGTTTTAACATCACACTGGTACCTAAGCAGAACTTTTAGTACTACCAGTTATTAAAATTGTTCATCTTCCTATTGTAAAACCCTGTTTCTAGTTGCTTTTAACACCTGAATTGAAGTTTTCCTTCTTGTGTGTCTGCCTGAAACCAAATTTTTGATTCTGTTCAAGGTTTCAGCTGTTTTTGTGTCTCCTCTGCAATGGAACTGCATCTTCCCACGTCGTTTTGAAAGGGGAACCTGCGACCTGACTGCGATGCCGTGGCCGCACCGTACTGCCAGCTTTATGGCGTTTTGAAATTCTCTCGTGGTCCAATTTCTACAACAAAGTTACCGTTTCAGTGCAGTACCCTGCGTGTGCCTGTAACTGTCCACCTACATGTGTGTCTTCTAGAACTGTGAGACCGAACCGCTCATTTACAAGGGCAGAAAACAGAAATATTTACACAACTCTGAAAGGTCAAAAATGCGTATGAGTTGACAATAAGCTGAAAACAATTTCAGAAAGCAACTTGCTAATAAGTACTCCCGTTTCAAAACAACGGAGAATTCAACTCCAAGTACAGATGTGCAGAGCCTAGGGGAGAAATAGTCAGACCTCCGTCACAGGCGACACATGTCAGAATTCACGCCACCCAAAAAGGTGCCCTGCCCCCGTCCCCCGGTCACAGGGGATTCATATGTATGCATGTGGCACTATCTTCACGAGAAGATAACTGTAGAAGGAGATGAAAAGGTTTTGACAACCGTGACCTGAGAGTACAAACAGTGACACACAGAAACACCAAGCAGACTGAAAATCGCAGGGAGTGATAAGGAGAAAGCGGTATATAAAAGGTGTATCTATTAACTTGGCAGGTACAATAGAAGACAAAGCTGTGCAAATATTGTTGTTCCAAATAAAGAGGTTCTCATGCATCTGCACAGTTCTCATGCCAGGATCTGGAAGCCAAGGGATCATGCAATGAAATGCAGATGTTTAAACAACATACTCATTTCATTTTCACCAAAGCCTGAAGCATACAGAGACAGGGGTGACCACCTGGGGAAAGCGCCTCTGAACACACTGATCAGTGATTACTATTTCGTAAGACTCCATACGGTCAGCTTTCATTCCATATTCCTTGTTAAAGTACTTTGTAAGCAAATGAAGTATTTTAACAATTTTGTTTTTTCATCTGCATTTCATACTCCTCTCGAGAAATACACGGTCTAGCACGCAGATATCAACCAACTACAACGGACAAATTTTTCTCATTTTCTCAGTTTCTCTTTGTAATTTTTCAAGGAATAGCACAGATACAAAACCATATAACAGCATAGAGGAAGCTGCAATAAAGCAATGAGAAGAAAAACTCAAAGGAAAGCACCTTGGCTACTTGCAACAAATAAATAAATAAATGAACTTAAGATGCTGCTGCTTTGTCAGCCAACGTCCATTCGATTTTTATCCTTTCTCCTTTTTTAAGTATGTCATTAATAACTTTCTAGAACAGTTATGAGACGTATGCTAGTTCACAAAACCACAGTCTGTGTATGGGGAAATTGATATTCTCAGTACACGCTTGTATGAAATAAAACTTGAATAAATAAGCAAGCAAATAAATAAAAGCTGGCCCCCTAGTCCCAAAAGGAGATTTTATTTTCCTTTTCAAGACAAATAATCTACTCTACATACTAAGTAAACACCACCCTGTAAGTGTGTAATTTCAGGTTTTTTTGAGATCCGCAGAAAATTAAATGAAACAAACACAGGGAGACACGGAATCAAATAAATGAAAAGATATTTTTAATACTTTTTTCATCACCTGTTCTTATGAGGACTAAGCCACCTTTCAAGCCTCACCTGGGTCTTAAACTTTCACAAAGCAAATTTTGAAAGGCATTTTTCCTGCTGTAATCTACACGAGGCTTGAGGTAAATACCCAGTTGTTTACAGCATCCCTGAAGGAACAATATCTGAGGTAACTTACCACCCCCAATGGTTATCTTTATAGCACTTCCAGCTCCTACCTGTCTGAGTGAACCCTGATTTGTATCCATTAGCTGATCCACCCTCTGGGGTCGTGGACGGTGACACCGAAGAATTTGGTTTAGCAGAGAGGCTAGCAGCAGATGATTGCCTGCTTCTACATTCTGCAAACGAAGCAGCTACAGTACATATTAACAAGGCCTGGCTTCCAGTAGCGACAGTTCAGCAACACGGCGGTGAAAGGCGACAAAATGTTAAAAGCATACACACAGCACGTACAACAAACAGCGGCAAATGGCAGCGTTCAACAAAAATACGGCTCTCGCCGTTTAGTCAACTTGGTCTTCTAATTAGGAAAACCTCCCTGGGGGCCACTCAGAGGGCCAAGGCAAATACAGACCAGATGCTGCAAAATGGCAAGAGCCCTCAGTTCGCAGCTTCCAAGAGGTTTGAAGGTATTGGACACGTCCCAGGAAATGCTCAGCAACTTCTGTGGCACAACCTTTATACAAACCGTCATACGTTGCCCTTTAAAAGGAGAAACTGTGCTGCAACCCAGATTCTTAGTTTGCCTCCACAAAACCTTCAGGGAGATCTCAGCGCTGTGGGTGTCTGTCTGGGTGAAAACTGAGTTGAGGGAGGAGAAAGTGACCTTAAAAATTACACATCAATCCATTTTTTCAACTGAGATCTAATCAGGTTTTGTTTGAAGAGAGGGGGTGTTTAAGAGCCTTTCTCTTCTTCTAATTAGACCTTCAAAGTAAGTAAAGGGCGAAGGGCTACCAGATGGATGGTGGCAATATGGGGATAGAGCCTAGCAAAATAATGCCCAGGAGGTCGATTCCTGGCCTATTTTCTAGACTTTCATGGGTGCTCAAAACACTTGCAATCAGTATATATGCAAAACCGATCCCAGAATCTGCCTCTTACACGTGTGTTACCCTGACAGCTTTTACCAGGACACACAACAACCCCACCTGCATAAGCACTGAGGGAAGGGGGTGGGGTGTGATCAGAAAAAGGATTACACAATTAAAATAAGGTTGCCTTTTTCTGTATTTGGAACTTCAAAAAGAGACTAAGAAATTAAATCTTTCTGTAGTTTTTGTGAAAAACACCGCTGAAACACACATCCACGCTAAAGCTGTAGTTCGATCTACTCGTAACTGAGAAAAGCAGCTGAAGCCAGGCTCCCTTTGAACCACTAACTGATACAGTACTATAATCACTCATACAGCTCGGTGATAACCATCTCTCTCTGGTGTCACACTGCCATTCGCATGAGGATGTGACCCTTCAGATACGTGTCAGTCCTCCTGTGGAGTTTCTCCTCTCCTCACATCACCCTCTTTGGAACAACAGGCACCAGATCAAACTGTTTTTATTGAGTAAGACCACAGCTGAGGAAGACAGGCAGTCTGAGTATACACCAACTTAGTAGACAGCGAGCAGGTAAACCATTCTTCTCCTTGAGACTTTGCATGGCTTTAGCTCCAAAAACCTGCATCCTCTAGTAACAGACCCCATGGCTACCTTGCCTTGGGGTCACAAATGTCACCTCTTTAGCACATGGCAATACTGCACAGGCTGCGCCGGTGCAGAGTAAGGCCAAGCGTAAAACACAGCGTGAGTGGGAAGAGTATGCAAGATTCCTCCTCATTCCCCAAAATCAGTGACCTGAGCTTTCTTAATCTTACGATGTGCTAGCTATCCTCAGGCACTAGACAGACCGAATTGCACCTGCTAAGGTCAGTATATCAGTGAAAAGCCAATGTTGGAGCCCTGGCTGTGAGTCATCTTGCTTCAGGCACAGAAAAGAATCAGCAGATTGAGCAACCTTATTTCTTCTACTAAGATGGCTGCACATGGCAAGAAGGGCAGATTTAGGGCTCTCACTGAAAGTATGGGGAGATGGAGGAAGACCGTTTATGATCACATGGTTACTATTAAGACTTAAATAAACCTCTTGGGCAAAATCCAGGCTTGAGTGAAATCAGTGGGAATTTTTGCTTCAAACGGTGAAGAAAGTCATCTTCTACAGTTCCTTTTGAATGCATATACTGTCAACAGCAACTTTCAATCTTTCATTCAACACCACACTAATATAATAAAACCCCCTTAAGTGAATGGAGACCTGTATTACCTTTCCAGCAAATAAGGGGTCCCTTTGACAGTACACCTTGGGAGCTTCTTACTAGGTAGTACTTTAAGTGCTTCTGCTTCTTTGGCTGAGTGGTTAATTTCAGGTTGATATGATTGGAAAACTCCGTGAAGTACCGAAATCCTCTTTCTCCACAGCCTATACAATTCCCAGAAAATCCTGGAAGAATGAAGCAGAAGGTATACACACAGATTTAACGGCTTGTGCTATCTGCTACGAATAAAGCCATTTTAACCTACCTGCGCATCCAGTTCAGAGCGACTGGAGACCTCCAGCTTCTGCAGATGCCCTGCTCAGTGCATGTGTATCAGGAAGCAGCCAAACACAGGCAGATTTTACGTCTTAGCTTCTCTGAAACCTTTCCATTTTTCTAGGTCATACTAACTTATGCCAAAAACCCTACCACCAATTTTCCACTCTGCACAGTGCAGAAAGGAACAGCTACTTGGAGGGGCAAAGCTATGATGCCAGGCCTAGGAAATGGCCTATTTTACTTCCACAGTTCTACAGTACAAAACATAGGATCCAAGCTGCATGCTTCCATCTCTCCAAACGGTGGCTAACCCACAGTAGCCACTACCACTTCATGTGGCTAAAATCAACCTTAATATCTAGTGAATTTTCTCTGAGACTCCTTATACAAGGCAATTCCCAAGTAAGCTGGAACTTGCATCTTATTAAAGTCTTAAAAGCAATCATTTAATGTCCAGATTATTGTGGCAAGTTAGGAGTGTTTCAGAATGTTTTTTTAAAAACCTACAACCTTCACGAAAAGTTACACATTTAGGAATAGTGGCAGAAGACTGTTTTTCTGCAATGTTGCCAACACAGTTTGACAGGAGGAGGCAGAATTTTGAGTTGAGGTCTGGAGGACAGGGTCCAGACTGAGGATTATATGCAAACTTATTTCCACCACCATTCACAACTATGTTAATAGCAATGTTGCACACCGACGGCAGCGGTCTAACATCTCCTAGAACAGGGCACATTCTGAAATATGCCTGCCTTGTAATCCTTGTTTGAATAAGCCCTCTATTATCTCATGCTGAACAATTAAACTCCTCTGGCTTATTTGCCCCTCCACTCATCTCTGAATCCCTTTCAACCCTTAACGGAGAAGTATTTCATATTCTTTCTGGAACATCAATAATGATTTATAAAAGTGCTGGGCTGATGAGTACCTAACAGAAATGCTTTATTTTGGGTTTTTTTCCCCATTCACTAATCTGTTCAAGATCTGTAACAGAACCAATTTCTCATCCTCACTAGTATTTTCCACAATGCCAAGTATCTCAGAGAATACCAGTTCCTGGACTCATCTGTCAGTCAGATTCATAGTTTAATGAAAAACATATTCAGTCTTTTTCAAAAGATGCATTTTCCATAAACTCATTAATTAGGCCATTGTCTTTAGCCTTATTATACCTTTTACCATCATTCCTTCTTGACATGCTCAGCACATGGTTGGACTTGATGATCTCAGAGGTCTTTTCCAACCTAAAGATTCTATGATAAGTAGATTTCTTCATCCTGTTTCTCCTGGGACTGAATCAGTCCTTCCCTTCTCCCTTTCAACCCACAGGACCTACTGGTGCTTCTCCGTAGCTGTCAGAAAGAGTCATCAGTGTCTCTCAGAGCTCCCGAGTCAATTCTTTGCTCACAGGTCCCAGTTACACAAGCCCGGAGGCATTTCGATACGTAGCATCGGCAATGGTAGAGCAGAGCTGTGAGTCACGAGGCTCATTATCAAATGATACCAGGGATGGTAGATTGATACGAAGCTGAGGCGGGGGAGGAAGGCTTACTAACAGGCAAGTAGTACCACATTTAATCAGACCAAACACCATCTGTCTGTCTGTCAGACAGTTCTTATTGATCAACTCTTGACGCGTCCCCTGCTCAGTGGGGGAGCAGCTCCTCTGAGGACGGCAGTATACACCAGAGCACCCCATGATCCCATGTCCCCAGCAAGGGCACATCATAGCACAGCTCCCATCTAACTGAGGCCAGTGGGATTTCTGCCTTCAGTACCAGGGTTTACAGTGTGTAGTAGTGTCTTAAATGGGTTTAAGGGAGAAATAACATCGAAGCTCTTAAGTACAAAAAGGAGTTTTTAATAGTTATGCAAAATATTGGTAGTCTAGACCAGAATTTAAACAGGGTATTTATGCTTTATTGTAATTTCTTCCTCGGTGAAAGGTCTTTATGAATATATTCTATGCAGCACAATGACTGGTGGGAGAAATGACAGAGTAAATCCAAAACAGGCTAAAGGAGCCAAAATACATTAAATCACTTTTACTGGCCTGTTAAAATGTGTACCAGTTGTGAGCCAGGCAGGAAATCTAGGTGCACATATGCCTGTCTTCAATCACCAAGTAGCATTCTTGTATGAAAATTTTAAAGCTCATAAATGTAACCAATTATGACGTAAACAGAGGGGTCTTTTTTTTTGCCTATGTATTAGATTTTGAGAGGCAAACTGCCCTCAGAGCTCCTACTGAGAACAATGTTCCTGGTGAAGCCAAGGGCAGAATTTGTCCCTTAATCCACAGAAAAATAGATAGCTCATCTTCTGCAGTAGCATGAGTGTATTTCTTCTTAAACGAAAATGCTGTAAGCATCAGCGGAGATAAAGAGTATGAGGATAGTTCACATTTACAATGCCAGGGCTGCAACTGACTTCTGCCCACGCAGAAATCACTGAGATTCGGTTGTGGTTAATTGTGGAATCAGGGACTTGTTTTAAAATGGGCTTTTGAGGCAGGTTCAGCTACGGATTTAATTTAATAAAAACAAGCCTGTCCTCAACATATTTCTAATAGAAGGTCATTAGCTGAAATTACTTTAGGTAATTATGAACTGACCTTTTTCTCTGAATTATTATGGCACGAAGGAAAAAAAAAAAAGATCTCTTACCTAAAAGTGCATTTTTTCCATGATCATCTGGCAAAAACCGCTTGTCAACAGCGCAGACTAGAATGTGCTCAGGAAGGTTGGGAGATTTGGCTCCTACTAACAGGAAGCCTGCTGGGATATCAATTTGCTCCATGCACAGAGATACTAACCGTAAATCCTTGCCTGCTTGACAAAAACCTACAAAACAAACCAAAACAAATGATAAATCTTCAAAAGATTTCGTTTGATTTTCTTCTTTTTATCAGTTCCAAACCCGAATGGGGCTTCACAACTTGATGCTGTAACTGGGAGTTTTAATATATCCTTTTCAAGGGAAATAGAGGAAATGGAGATAGCATCTCATCAGATCCACTAGCTCAGGGTTTCAGAGACAATAGATAAACAATATTTTAAAGAGATCCTGGACATACTCAGACCGAGAAGTAAGTCTCTAAAGATTAGACATCAAATGGCTCAGAAACTCAATTTTTCAAAAGTATTCAAGATGAGAAGAAAAGTTTCTGATTTTGTAACAGAAAACAGCTCTTAAAACATCCCAAAGAATACTTTGCCAAATTTTAGTTTACAGTATTTCAAGAGAAACAAATTTGTCTTTGTTGCTCATAACAAGCTGGCACTGGTGCATAAACATCACTAATACAAAGGAATGATAAAAATTGATGACTGAAGTTTAGTACTGACTACTAAAAGAAAAAGAATTAAAAAATTAATTTTTCACTTGTCTATACATTTTAGGAATTCCAGCAAGCAAAAGATAATTGAATGGTTTTAGAGATGTACAGCATGTTTTCCATAAGTGTCCAACTGAGTCTCTTGAGTCTCAATAGACTGCATGACTTCAAGTCTCCAATTAGTTTTTCCTCACCCAACATAACACTGGATCTCGTGCTACTGGTCAATATAGGGCTAAAGGCATGGGCAGAAGTGGGAAAAAAAGGACTGGAGAGAGCTTCTGCTATTCCACGTTGTTCTGGTTTTGGCTGGGACAGAGTTAATTTCCTTCTCAGTGGCCAGTATGGGGCTGTGTTTGGGATTTGTGCTGGACACAGTGTTGACAATACAGGGATGTTGTAGTTACTGCTGAGCAGTGCTTACACAGAGTCAAGGCCTTTTCTGCCCCTCACCCCACCCCACCAGCGAGCGGGCTGGGGGTGCACAAGGAGCTGGGAGGGGACACAGCCGGGACAGCTGACCCCAACTGACCAAAGGGATATTCCATACCCTATGGCATCATGCCCAGCATGTAAAGCTGGGGGAAGAAGGAAGAGGGGGGACATTCGGAGTGATGGTGTTTGTTCCCAAGTAATCATTACATGTGATGGAGCCCTGCATTCCTGGAGATGGCTGAGCACCTGCCTGCCCATGGGAAGGGGTCAATGAATTCCTTGTTTTGCCTTGCTTGTGAGCGCGGCTTTTGCTTTACTTATTAAACTGTCCTTATCTCAACCCATGCGTTTTCTCACTTTTACCCTTCCGATTCTCTCCCCATCACGCTGGGGGGGAGCGAGTAAGTGGCTGTGTGGTGCTCAGTTGCCAGCTGGGATTAAACTATGACACACGTCCTGCAGTGAGCAAGGGGAAGGTTGGCACACACAAAAAAGCACAACAGGACAGCCCATAGCTGTGGCTGGGCGCCACAACGGGACCCTTGGGAGCTCAGACCTCAGGGTGAGCTTGGCAGCCACCCACCAAGCAGTCACAGAGCGGATTTTCAAAATGCTGGGTGGGACAGCTTAGGGCACTTAAAATCACAGAGCAATTACGGGATCTGTGGAGGTCCAACTGGTCTAAATCTTTTGCTCATACCAAAACCAACTTCAAAATCAACTCTTCTGACTAAGCAGACTAACAACATTCAAAGATTCTTCCATTAGCTTCAGCACTGGACTTACAGGGGTCAGAATCACCCATCACTTCTAGTATGGCTCCACCACATTGTTTTTCTTGAGAAACTCCAACTTTCAAGCACAGAAGTAACAGGTGTGACCAAAAGCAATAGTCATGTGGCTTCCTCCACAGAAAAGGATACGATCAGATTGAGCTTTCCGATTTCCCTTAGGCAGAATTCAATGAAAGCACTACCAAGTTTTATGAAGAACCAGGCTGTTATGCTGTGTTCCCCTTCAAGTCTCACTTCTCCAGCTGCAAGATCAGTGCTACAGTTTGGCCTCACACCTCTCCCGGCAGCAGCTGGTGGAAACTCCTCGTATTTCAGGATGTCCAAAGACATCACATATTAATCCACTGACCATCTCTCTTTCACTACAGCCATAGAAATATCACAACACAGACAACACATGCATGCATCTGCATGAATCAGTATTTCAAAAGAAAGAAGATAAATAGCATAATACGTCCTGGTTTAATATTCTTGTTAAAAAACAACATATCAAACTGAATTTGAAATTGTTGTAATATCTAGTAAGACTTCAGTTATTATTACATATTACTTACACTTTATTTAAGGTATTATTCAAGTAGGCCACGGTTGTTACAGAAATTGTAGAGAGAAGTCAAACCACTGGAGAAAGACACTAGGCATCTGGAAACACAATGTGATCACAGCTTAACCAACAGCCACCTCAGCCGTCACTTCTACCTGTGTCTGCGCTCTTACCTACCGCGCTAAACCCCGCAGTCTACAACTTCAGCAAAGGCAGTGAAAGCTAATGTTGTTTTTTCGGTTTTCTCTCAGAACCGTGCCAGGCAAAAGCACGTGCAAAGTGGAATGCACAGCGTCAGCTAGCATGAACTCCCTGGCAAGCAGCAGCTTGCTGAAAACAGGGTCTGACACAGGTTCAGTCTTGTGCCTACACCCACAGTCTGCTGAACCAGTTCTCGGCTGAATACTTCCTTCAGTTATTCAGTCAGCTGCGTTCCAGCAGCAGCTCACTCGAGCTGATGGCTAGCTCGGATTCATCCCTCACACGTGCCTTCTTCCAGCCAAAGAATTAAAATGACTTGCCGAAAGTTTTTATTTAAAAAGTAGCAGATTTTAGTGATCGCTTAGCAATCATGAGGAAACCTATGTTTTAGGGGAAAAGCACTAATCCCTCATATTTAAAGCAAAATTTATTCTTGTCTGATTAGATGCAATTTGATTTTAGTATGTTAAACACTTTTTAAGGTGTATTCCTCAGAAACATATTGATCTCCATCAACTGGAATGTGAGGTACCAGGATAAGCATTACCTAGACTTTTCAATGTAATTTAGAAAGAAACAGTTGCAGATAAACATAGAAACAAAACTCCTTTACACTCAAAATAGAATTTGCTTATCCAAAGGTTTATGCCATTTGGGTACTATGTCTACAGTTTTCAAAACTGGCCTTAAATATTTAGGCATTCAGTGAAATGGGAGAAGCTGACATGCTTGGAGCATACCGCTCTACATCTAGATTCCGAACAGAAAAATTACCCACCGCTGACAATGTGGGCAAACAGGAAATCTGTAGATAAGGATTATGAAACAGCAAGTGTGGTAAGATTTCAAGACAGATTTAAACCCGTGCTTTTACACAATTACTCTTTAGCCTTGTCTCTACCTAAAAATGTTCAGGAAACGCCTAGAAGCACAAACAGTGGCTAAAGGAAGCTTCTAAATTAATTGCTACTCATAGCAATACTAGGACACCAAAGACAGCAGGATGTCCATGTTGATAACAGTTACGTTTCAATACAGACTTGTCTGCAGGAAGAGCACGTGACACTGAGAGGGCTGAAGCTCACATGAGAAACATAGAACCTCTTTGGATGCTTGAGGGTTTTGATGTCCCAGTGACATGAAACAATGCTCCAGCCCTCCACAACATCTGAGATAGATGCAAAGACTCTGCCATCGTCCAGACAAAACAGCTCCAGCTACACTTTGAGCAGCTGCACATCACCATTCTGCATGAATCCCCAAAGGAGAAGGTGCAGGAGAACCCTAAGGAAACCCACCACAACATCCCAACAGGTTTATAAGAATTACTCAGTAACATCTTAGCAGCACCTGTTGAGACAAACCGATGTATCTCAGTCCGCTATGACAGGCAACAGCAGCCTCTTACCTGAGAGACGGTTGATTCGAATATATTTAATATCTCCCACCATTTGGGTTACGTAGGACTGTATGGTAGAAATGCTGCATCCCGCCTAACCTGCAAATACCTAAGTTTTAACCCCTGCATCATCTCTTACTCCACCCAAAGTGCTCTGGGATGCCTTCCATGTTCCCCTTCCTCCTTGCGCAACCTCCTCCGGCATCCTCCTCTGCTTTGGCTGGCGACATCTCTGGATCAGAGATATGCGTGTGTCAACTGTCTGGCCAGCCGATGCCTCTAATGTTCAGGCTGTGTCAGGGGAGAGCTGTAATTACTTCTCTGCCCCAGGGGACACTAGTTTGGGGACACCAATGTCATCCAACCAGCTCCCGAACTTCACAAACCTTGTTGAAATTCAGTACCTTTAGGATCTCTACCTCTCTGCCAAAAGTAGCAGGAAACCACTGCTAACATGGTATGTTCAAGAGCCCTTCATTATCCTTCTTTCCCTTGGCTTTTGGGGCTGCAAATCACTCTTTCAGTTTTAACTTCCTGCTGCTTTTTTTAAACCGAATGAGAAAATTCCATGTTAAGAAACATTAATTTGGAAGCAAGTGGAGACTGTGGGGAGAGGAAGGAGGTATTAACCCCTGTCTGTCCTGTATTTATATATATATATATATATATATATATATATATAAAATTGTATTTTTCTAACTAGTACAGACCCCAAACAATCATTTCTGTTTTGCATGATTTTGCATAGATATTTAATTATCTGTGAGAGAGAACCATTTCCACATTAGGAAAGACAAGACATGATATCTCTATACAATCAGAACTCGTGCTGCCCATTTTCAAGATTTAGAACACGCAAAATCCATTTACATGTCATAGCTATTAATTTATAATTGAGTTTGCACCTAAATTTCAATGTCAAGCAGCACTAACACGTACAACTCTTAAGAAAAAAGAATGGCACTTCAGTGTCACATTTACCTGTGTACCTTCTGCAGACATCCAAGCATGAAGAGGAGAAAACTTAGAAGCCACTAAAACAAAACAGCTTCTCTTTATGAAACTGTTTATCAATGTGTAATTGTAAAAAGTAAAAGCACACAGCTGAACTGTTCCATAAAAAAAAAAAAAGTCATCTTCCCACAGGATCTCAGCTTTGTTTTAAATAAAGAACAGGCATTTATATTCTGATTAGAGATTTGCAAATACCAAAAGCGGTCACAAAAAAGAATAATGAATAGCTTTTACAGACAGTATCTGCATTTCTTTGAAAGAAAATTCGTTAGTTTTTGCTTCTGAGAAGCACATTTGCATTCTCCAATATCACTTGATTTAAATTAATCCAGTCCCATCTTCCTGAAAATGAAAATGCATCCCACAATTGTCAACACGTGGAAGTGCCGGAGTCTTCTTAAAAAGGAAATCTGTATGTTTTCCCTTTCCCCACCAGTACCAAGAAGTAGTTTCAAGGTGGAGTACCGGCCTGTTGTTGTACTGCAATAAACGGGGTATTTGCATAAGGAATTAGCTTCCAAGAATTACATATGAATTACTGTTCACTGTCACTTGCTATTGTAACTTCACAGTAATTGATCAGGTGTTAAGTATCTGCTTACCTAATTGCTTCTGAAACTACCTTGCCCCTTCTTTAAGGGTCAGGTAAATTGAGGATTTACTAACAAAAGAAAGGTGCTACTATTGTGTTTCCCACAGCTTGCATAAAATGCTATTCCACAAATTAGAAGTAGCCTCTTTTAAAGCTACAGCAAACAAGCGGTTCAGAACAGATTCTTGCATTATTTTCTGGCATATTTGAGATACTTCTGCGAAAACCTTATTTTCACAGAACGGGTAAGTTAGGTACAAAAGTTTCTGATGAGCAGGAAAAAAAAGCTCCTGAAAATAAGTGAATCCCCCAAAACCCATTATTCTTATTGATTAAAAAGAGTTTACTCTTATGACTAACAGTAAGGATCGATGGCAAAGGCATTTACCTTTTTCAATGGGCTAACAGGAGAGTGAAGGAATCTAATATTATGGCCAGCTAAGAAGGAACATCCAGCAAAGTGTCACTGGTGAGGCACTTTTTTCTTTTTAAACTGATGAATAAAGGCATTAAGATCTGCTTTCTGCACCCACGTGACTGACAACTCAGCATATAAGATCAAGTCACCATAGAAAATCACGTGATGCTTATGGCATAAATCCCAAATTCAGGAAAAGCAAACGGCACAAGCCCGTTAAAAGAGAAAAAGGTTTCACTCTACCTGTGCTAAAACATGAGAGATGGGTTTTACAGCAAGCAGAGCTATGAACTGCAGGTTCTAGTACCAATATTTTGCTCTTGGATAAGCAATTAATTACATGCTTAATTTAAAGGATCCAAACACAGTGTCTTTGATTAGTCTATCAGTATTACTTAAATTTTCCTGATGTTATTTATCTTTGTAATTACATCCTGTGTTACATCTCTAGAAAGGCATATTCATGAGGTGAAAGATGAGCTATCAGATTAATATCTTGCTGAGATCTAGTCTGCAGTGTGAATGTTTGGGAAGCGGGGTGTTTTAAACACTTAAGTAAAACTGTCCTGACAGTTCATTAGCAGTATTTAAGGAAAAAAAAAAAAAAAAAGAAGTATTTTCCTTTCCTCTTCCAGATACAAACCCACTGCTCTCTTAAACAGCTATTATGGAACTGCAGCGTAACTAGGCATAACCTTGTGATGAGGCATATGCAGCCACAGCGCAGAGGTCTGCGCTGCAGCGAGCGCTTGACAGCCGAGCACCTCCTTGCAGCGCCACGTCGGGCCGGGCAGCCTTACGAAGCAATCCTGGGCAGAGGCAGCGAAGGCACTGGTGAAGGTGGAATGGTTCCGCACGTGGATGAAAGGGCACCTCTCAAGTAAAGACCTAGATATCGAACTGGAAACTCACAACCAACATTTCTGTCTGGGCGTGCAAGTGCAACCAGGGATCACCAGAATGCATGAGTGACACCAAGAAAAGACTCCTGATGTCATAAAAAAGCTCCTTTGCAGTGGAATGAATGGTGGCCTTGGAGCCAGGTAAGGTTTTAAGCCCTATTCCCGCTACCAGCAGCCTGGTCTAGAATCATGTCACCAATAGTTAAAGAACCCTAAACCTTTAACCTGAATGCACTCACAACCATTTCATGCATCCATTACACTTCCACAGGGCCCTGTTGGCATGACCAGCTCTTCTCCCTCCTTAGTGTTCTGCCTTTGATACATGCAGAAGGCATAACCACACGCCATCTCAGCTGCTGTCCTGGTAGGCAAAGAGCCTCATTGGATAGGACTCCTTCCTCTTACTGTCCTTTTGCTTCTCCTCTGCATCCCACCTGTTTATTTTACATTTCTTTAACAGCAGTGACCAGAACTGTTCCTGCTCTCCACAGGAGATTTTGCAGCCTCTACTAATACTTATCCTCAATTAAGTATAAAACGAAGTATTCCTAGGAAGGTATTCTTTCTCCTTCTCTGCTCATACCATTTACAAGCCTCCAAAGGACAGCAGAATTACAAATTCTCCCAAGAATATTCCCCAGCATCCCACAGCAGCCACCCTTATTGTTCTTTGTATTACAGGGAACCGGCGGTACATGTTTATGGAGAGCAAACATACTTTTATAAGCTGCATTCAGAAGGGGTAAAGGCCAAAACATCAACATTTGCCACCAATTATCCCCCCCCCCCCCCCCCCCCCCCCAAATGTGGATTACCAGTCACTAGTGCTGACTTCTGTGACCACATACAAGCATACACTATGATAAGGTATAAAACCATTCTACAAGTTACAACTTTTTATGACCTCTGCACAAGGAAGCCCATAATTCAGGAAGACACTGAATAAAATGTCAAGAACTGTTTTTGGACCTGGTGGGAAGGGTTGTTTGTTTCCAATGGTTTGATGGGGGTGGGAGCACATCTAATAAATATGAATAGATCTTTCTCCCTTAAGGAAGTTAAATCTTCAGAATAGCACAATTATGAGATAAGGTGAACCAATTACATCAAGTTTTCTTGGTCCAATAGATATATCCATAATGATCTCACCCTTTCTTTAACACATTTAAAACCAAACAAAACTAGTACTGTCAACAACCTTGCTTATCTAGAACAGCAATCAGGACAGCTCAGGGTAAACTAGCAATGGCCTGCAGGCAGGTGGCAAAGACAAAACAGATAAGCTTCCACTACCATCCCTCTTATACCCTGGGCAGTAGAAGGAACACCAAGTCTCTTCTCCATTTTCTCTCTCCAAACTCTTCCTTCTGCCCATGGAAGCAACTAAATCCAGCTTTGCCAGTGTTTCTGAGAATAATTTAGGGACAGTTTGAGAACCAGCCATACTGATGCTGACTTGCAACTTCTTTGAGGACAGTAAGCCAGCGATGACCAAAGAAAATAAGGGGCTTTCAGAAATTAATGAAGTGCTCCAGCAAGTTTTAGGCACTGCTTCCAAATGACACATTACATTTTAAGTGCTGAAACAAGTCCTCTTATTCCATATTTTCTCAGATTTAAGGCTTTGACTGCAAACTACATTTCCAGACTTCTAGCACAAGAGTTTTTAACTGTAGAGATTACGCATTATACTGAGAATCAGTTGTAAAGATTACACACGTAAAAGAATGGCCACCAACCGTCAGTAGTGCAAGACCCTTCCGGGGCAGGTTTTTGTGAATATGGGATTGGTGGACTACTTGAATCTGACATGTCTTCATCCTCTTCTTCATCTTCCATTTCATTAACAGTTTGGTTGTTAGAAAAGTCCAGGTTTCCATTTTGTGAATAGCGATGTACTAGTTCTTTATCCAACTCTTCTACCTTGGGCTTCACATCTGAGCAAGAATAAAAAGACAAAATTAACTTTTCATCAGTACTAGCATTTAGCTGTGTATTATAAAATAATCAGCATGCCATTCTTTCCCCCTAATAAGGCCCAAGATTGAGATTTTGTGTCACATGACAAACTTCTGTGTGGCCTTTTGTTTGGTTGTTTTTTTTTTTTTTTTTTAATGAAACTTATCCCACCCTTTTCTCACACAGAAAAACAACAATGGAAATGGGCCATACTTTCATGGTTACCTTCCGGCAAGAAAGGAGGCTGGTCAGGATCCAGGTACAGCTGTGAGAAGATTGGCCGTGGGACAACGCTGCTACATCTCAGAGAAGCTTCTATGGAGTTATGAAGAGCTTCTTCAAATCGGGCAGATTTTAGTTGCCCTGCATATGAATTCCCCATGATCTAAAAACACAAAGAAAACATCTGATAAGGGGGTGGGAAAATGCATATGCAGAGCATTTACAAACGAAGAGTGTGGCCTTGTTAACGGCCACCCTGACAGTGATACAAAGTTAGTGAGAAAGCATGCTATGAAAATAACACCTCTAACTAGTACTACATGTTCACATTGCTCTCTCAGTCTGGTAGGCTGTGTCCTCTTGTATCACTAACAGCTTTTAGCACATTTCCACCACACTGCTTTGTGTCTTCTGCGTACATGGCCTCTCAACAGCCTCAAGAACCTGCATGGTGTAGAATTTAATGAAGGGTAGATAAAATCATTATTACTGTATTTGTTAGGATTTTCACGGTAGACTATGGAAGGGTATGTAACAGAAAATTAAAAACACCAAGTTTGGCTTCATCACTAGTTGTCTAACGGCATTAACATAATTTTACTTCTCATTATGGCATCATCCGTAGAGAAATAATACACAGAGACATCAAATAACCCGAAGTTTTGCTCTTGCTAATGTTAACTGAAATTACGCAGGTCTCTGTATTTTCCAGGTCTTCACCTCTTATCTGTAGTGTAACACTGATTTATATCTAGTCTGATCCATACAGTGAAAATTGTCTAATCATACTCCTACAACAGAAGATGTAAGTAAAAAAAAGTGAGAGATAAGTAACATCCAAACCATGCACAGCAAATGTCGCGAAATGGTTTCATTTAAAACTGTGCTTTACACCAGTATAGTGGTAACAATCATCTAAATACCTGCTTTGACAATTAACATTTATAACAATGATGAATTTATGGACTCATGGTCTGCTTGTGCTTAAATATTTCATTACTTCTCTGTGGGTGACATTATACAGCCCACGGCCTGTTACATTTGTGGCGCCCGCGTTTAGGATACAGACTCTCAAACGTAAATATTTAGTAGTGGGACAGCCATGGAAGTTTTGCAATGAGCTGAGGGAGACTCACTGAAACATTAAATCTTCCACTTTGCTGGATCATTATACCCTGTGACATTTGTTCCAGACAAACAGCAATCTAACATCTTCCAATATTCCAATACAAGACTGCATTTTCGGAGAATTTTATTTCATCAGAGATAACTCTTCCCCAGTTAAATCAATAGACAGAAAAGTACAAAACCTTATAACATTATCTTTGCATTTCCCTTCACCAGATGTCACCTAGCCCTATGACCAGGAAGAGACCTTGGCCAAGAAGATAAGTTGGCATTTAGAAAACCTACAATTCCACTCCTGCTTTATCACTGGGTTGCTCAAGGTCCTCAGGGCCACCTGTAAAAGAGCAATAACAATGACAGCTACATACAGCAGCATTTAAGATCTGCTGGTATAGACAGATACCCAAGAGCTAAATATTACTGTACTACTGGAATACATAAGCATGAAGCTTATCTAACTACTCATCTCCCAAGTGGGAGAGAGGCTCAGCTCCCTGTTCAGTTAGAGACTTTATACAACTTTGGGCAAAGAATTCCACACCTCTGAGTCAGACCCACCTTTAATAAATTTTGAGGCAACAGCATTTCCATACCCCAATCAGACACAATACAGATACAATTTCTGAACATGACACATTCAGGTATTTCAGCAATAAAATACTTAAGTATATTTTCACTGTCTAAGTTTTCATTAAATTTGGAATGGTGGGGGGGTGTACAAACACAGAGCTACAAAGTGAGTTAGGGAAACAGCTACGCTGAAGCATCATTACAGTTGCAGTACAGTAAATCCTGTCAGGTGCCTTTGAACAAAGAATTGATGAAAAACAGTTAAGTGACCAAAATCCTGCTTCTACTGAAATCAGTGCTGAAATTTCCATATAGGTCAGTGAAATCATGACAGACTGTTACATCGTTGAATTTTATGCCATAAAATTTCATTTCTGTGCTGTGGAATTTTATGTCAGGTACCCTGTGCTTAGGGTAGGATGTCAGGAATGTATTCAAATGAGAAGACTTTATTTAAAATATCGTGATAAAAATGAATCAATCTTTAAGAATCAGAAAATTTGCCATTTCTGCATCACATTATCTGCCTGAAGTCTGCTCGTCCTTCAACTTTTCTGCAATCTGTATGTTGTATACAAACCATACCAACTATTTTCATTCTGATGGGAAACTATTAATGAAACATAGTATGCACACAGGGAAAATGCTGGCGAGCCAAGCCTACGTAATTTGCCTCCCTGGAATCTATACTGGAGACTCGCTTGTGGCTAGTGACTGTCATGGATTTACCCAAGAAGGTTGGTTAATATTACTGGAGGACATTCCTAGCTTGCCAAGAGAGAACAAGACTGCAATTGGAAACGCCAAGTAAAGGAAAGCTTAGGAATGGCCGCTGGTGTGAGCAGCGGTCTCTGCAGCATGGAAGCAGAGCAGGAGGGAGGCTTGTCGGGGATGCGTTTGTGCAAGCCAGGGCAGGTACTGGAGGGCAGAGTGGCCGGGGGTCCTGCTGGGCTGCACCGGGGGAAGCTGGGAGCCAGCACTGGGCAGCTGATTTCCTAACACCGCCTGAGGCCATTAGGACAGCTGGGTCTCATTTGGAGTTCAAGGGAGCTGGAGGGGGCACAGGGGCAGGAGGAGGAGGAGGCTTTCCCCCAGCAGGGGAGAGGAGCTGGCGAGACCCTCCAACTGAGCTGCTGGCCAGTTCGCCTTGTGCCATCCTCATCCAGCCTACCCAAAAGCTGGGGGCACCAGTTCAAGGTGTTAATGCCTTAGTGTTTCCTAAACGCCTGGTGCAATTCATTTTCCTCCTCCCAGTGTAAACAGGGAGGAAGCTCACAGCAAGCAAGCCCCAGCAGCTGCCAAGGAGGCAGCAGGAGCATAACCTGCTTGAAAAAGTGTTTTTAAATGAGCTCATGTGTGTCAAGGAGGCTGAGGAGGCAGCAAAGAGCCTGGAGAAAAAAAAAATAAAGTGGTGGAATTTGAAGAGAAGGAAAAAACAACCCCAAATTTGTGTTATTAAGACATGTTCCTGCTATACCTGTATTTAAATGTGACCCAAACTAATGACTTAATGTAATTAATTAATGCTTGTTATTAAAAAAAATTACCCAAATAATGTGTCTACCCTACATTCCTAGATGAGGCCATTTGGTAAAAATAAACCAACCAAACAAAAAAACTCATTGCTTTCTAGAGGGAAATTATGACAAGTTTTCCCTAAAATTCTGCACATCTGATGCAGTGTCGGTGGGCTCAGAGTGATGTGGGAAAGACTGTCCCAGGCTGAGTGCAGCTGAGATGGTGTGGCACAGTGTCCGAGAGAAAAGAGAGCCAGACCTGAATGAGGAGCTCCTCCCTGGTCTCACACGCCTGTTTTTCTCCTGTCAACACCAATACATCAGTACTTGCCCTCACACGCCCTGTCTCATGTCCAAGCTGTACTGCACCGAACTACACCGGAGCCTGCTTGCATGCACGGAGAGGATTCTAATGGGCAGGAGGTTTGATTCGGGGGTAAATAATTCTTTCCGTATCTACACACACACTAACTGCAGCTAGCTCAGGACTGAGCTGGTCAGATTCCCAGCAACAGGCAGTTTGTACATGTGTAATAGTGTATTCCAACCCTCACCCTTCCTTTTACCTGCAGCACGGGATACTTGTACAATTCATAAATTGCCTACTTCTCTTAGTAAACTTTTGAGCTCTGTTTTGGATTGGACTCTGCAGGAGGTTAATATGTGCATTTTGCAGAGTGTATATGTATAGTACCATTTGCTGCTGTATGTTCTCCTCGCCACCACCCAGCTAAGGAAGAAGGATCAGTTTGACAACGGCCACCGTCCAGGTTTCACCTCTTTACCTCACCAACTTTGCCGCTCTGACATACAACGTTTATTTCATGTCCTTAAAACCTACTACAGAGAGACTGGAAGACAATTAAAATTGAATAATTTCAAAAAGAAATCTGCAGCAAAACATGAAATAAGAGGAGAATTTCCCAACGTTCAGATCAGCTGCACCTCCAGGCTCTATCACTCCCAGAATACTTCCCTGCAAAGGCGCAGATACGAAGGCATCATGAGTGCTACCCAACACCTCCACTGCTGCTATGCTTCTTCAAAGCAGATTTCCTAAGCCTGCTTCAAGCCGCCTTCGCAGTGGCCCGTCACTGAACTGGAAGATTAACTGTGAGATTTGCTGGAGTTCAAGAGCTGCCTTAACAGCAGAACTGGAAGGCAGCCCTCACATCCCAGTCCAGGTCCTTGCAAACACACAGGAACAAGGCAGTCATGAAATTCCACTAACCTGACCATAAGTGAAGTAGTATCAATGCTATCGTTTTATTAAAAAAAAAAAAGTAAATATGGGCATTCATATACAAATACAAAACTACAATTCCTGTGAGCTTCCATCTAGGCAGACAGATATGGAAGTAATATAAAGTATATTTCAAAAGATGAGTGATTTTAGCACCACATTGCTTAAGTGTGATGAAGGACCCAGGGAAATTCTGATAACTCTTGCGACCCCAGAAGCTGAATTTAAAGTACGTCTTGTCAGTTCAATCAAATAATCTTGTCCTATGCTGTCATCCAGGTTTCAAGAGATCCATGCAGAAACATGACACTGGATGTTCCAAGAACCACCACAGCCCAGCTCCAGAAGGCTTGCAGTGTGTAAGTACAGCAAACACTACCCACTTTCAGTTAGAAAAACAGGGGACTATGGTCCTTCACATACCAAAAAAGAGTAACCTCTGGAAAGTGGATTGTTACCCAATAGCTCTTTGGAGCAGAACTGCACACTGAGTTGAAGGCTCTGCTGGCAAAATTATAATCAGATCATTCAGTACACCAGATACCACATATTTGGCCTCCAGGTGGGTCATGACCCCAGAGACTTTAAAGGAGAGGAACTGAACTGGAGGATGAGGGAGGGGGTGAGTGTTGTTGTTATGGCTTAAAGCAATTTCACAATTACCTGATAGCGAATGATGAATCTGATGCAAACACCCTCCATTAAGTCGGCTCTATCAAGTCCTGACTTTGTGTTTAACCTAATGATGTAATTGTGTTCTCCAAAACACATAATCTGGCTTCTGATCTGGCCTAACCCCACAGGAAAGTCTCTCTTCAAAGGAAAAGCAAGCAAGTTTCTTCACAAAGGCACTGTCAGGCCCAGCACAGCTTCTGTATCTCAGAGGGTTATCTCAGTCAAAGAGAGACCAGGCACCTATTTATGCTGTAGAATTGTTTGGGAACTGGTTGTTTCAGGTACAGCTAGCATTTTCTGTTATTTACATCATTCTTATTGATGTTCTGGGAGTAGTATTTTTTCCCATCAGAGCATCAGTAGGATGTATCATGAAGATGCATACAGCAGAAAAGATAACAACAGTAACAAATACATAAGCTAATTAAAAGTGTAGACTTGGAAGTCTGAAGCATATACCCAGCCCTAACTGTAGCACTGAATGGGGAAAGACTTATGTGAGTCAACATAAGAGTGCAAGGCAGAGTAGTCCCATTAACAGATGCCTTATCTCATAACCTTTGTAAGGTCCCCTTCCCACCTCCCCCCACCCAGTCTTTTCAAGATCCTAGGATTCTCATCCTGCTTTTGTCTTGGTTAGGAATATTCAGACTCAACTGTAAAAGAGTTTACAATCTTATGTAGAGGGTGACAGACAAATAATTAATTCCTACAGTCTTTCAGGAAAGATGATTTGTTTGTACTGACTTTGTTTACAGTGCAGTTGCCTTTCATTTTTGTTTTTCATTTTATTTTGAAAAAAATACTGATAGCATCCAACAGCATTTAGAATCTAGTCTTTCAACCTGATGTTGCCACTATTGTATCAGAGGAACAGGAAAGATCAAGAAAGCCTATTTTTTTCCTGACAAGTTCTTCCTTTTGTTGGTCAATTAATACTATCTCTACTTGGAGTAGTGCATCAAATTACCTGGAATTTGGACAATTCCTTGGGCAGAGACAGACAAATGGATGAATAACAGAACTACATGCAGGATGGTGCAACACAACAGCTGTTCCCCCCCAACATGAAACCGGAAGCAAATTAAAAGTGGTGCTAATATGGAGGTTGCTATGCCTTTACGGCTCCATCCCTTCCACTCCAAGAGTGTCCCCACAGTCTTCAGGCACAGTTCACAAAACAATAAACATACTAAGGGTAAAATTCACACCCTGAATTCAGGAGGGTGCGAGTAAGTTGAACTTATATGCAGGAACCTGTCAACTTCAAATCACCTCCAAATACTGCAAAAATTAAGCCTGAATTGCATTTTTAAAACTTCAGTGATTTGGGAGTTTTCAGCTTCACAGTATAAACCAGCAGTAACGCAACGCTAAGGCCAAAACAGGAAAACCACCAAGAAAAAGAAACTGAAACTCAATCTCACCTCTTGTACTTAAAATTTGAAATGTCTCTTCAGTTCTTTTTGAAAGTATTATTTACTGAGCCGTACATATAAAAAGGAGTTTACAGGTGCAATCAAATACAGAATACACTGCGAGGTGCAGCATTACAGAAGTCAGTGCAAGTTAAGCTCAAGTCCAAATTTACATAATTGTAAGGTCAGTAATTTTAAGTTCAGCATTTGTTCTTATTGCCCAGCATCTCTCAATTTTCATCTTTCAAATGTTCTGATAAAACTTTTCCAGAATCTTTAGATGTTATCTTTTTAAGTCTGTAGTTTTACAATACTCTTTCAGAGCTAAGTCTGTGTAGTTAGACCGTAACTACATAAACCCAACAACAACCAGTTGTTCTTATCCCCAAACTGGAGCTGGAAGTCATTTCGCAAGATTTCTGCACGTGAAACGTTGTGGCCAGAACTGCACAGACCTTGCACTGGCTTTACTTTTCTCCAGGTTATGGCTCCCACTCGGAAAAGAAATGTCACATACCAGGTAAGCTGAACCCCTACGGCACAGCGAGAGGAACACTGGGAATGCTCAACGTTCCTCTAGTGAAGACCGAGACAATTTAAGGATTAAGCATCTGCCAAATTTCAATGGAAGCTGTTTCCTCAGTAAACAGATGCAACAAGCAGATGAAAGTAAACATCTGAACCTCAGTACTGAATTTATGTGCACTCACCTATAGCGACGGCACAGTATGCAAAAATCATGGAGGACTAGTTTCTGTGAATAAACGACGCCATGGTAGAAGCATTTAAGGCAATATATGCCTACCTGAATATGAAGAACTACGTGAAAAGTACTATAAAGGCACTTGAAAACAAATGGAGCAAAACAGTAGCTGATACCATTTGGCAGGGTGTTTGGAATCAAGGAACATCTTTTGACGTCTGCTGTAACTGCTCGGCTAGTTTTCACGTGCAGAGGCTGTCTTGCGCACACCAATGCTCGCATGCAAGTAGGCACTGTATGTTCTGCCACCACTTGCATGCACTCATACATTTTTACTGTCCCTTTTACACTCCATCCACCCACACACATCTGTTCACACAACCCTTCCGCTCCAAGCTTTTGCCAACACATTATTTCCCTAATTATTCCTTCTCTGCCTTCTTACTGTGGAAAAAGGACCTTCATGAGAAACCAGAAATAAACCGTATTTTGTATTTATATATTTTTTTAATATATCTATATAAAAATAAAAAAATATGCTTCTTATTCTTCTCCCATTGCATCCCCTGGTGTTTTAGAAAGGTCAGTAATACAGGGTTGTGGACAGTGATAGGAAGTCAGATGACAACAAATTTGACCTTAAAAGCTGTAGAAGAGTAAATAGAAATTCACTTGCCAGCAATAAAGAAATAGTAGTGTATAATAGAGAATGAGAATATGATATAGTGGAGTATGAGCCTTCATGAACAGGCTTCTATCCTTCACGATATAGAAGCCTTCAACAGTCAATTATATTGATTTAACCTATTCTGACTGCAAGGCTTTTACAGTCCTATTAAATGATGTTATGCAAATAGCAGGTAAGTTACTGTATGATTTCCTAGTTTTTTTTTTTTTTAAACTAATTTGTAGAAGGTGGAGCAAATCTTTTCCTGCTACTGGGATCTTTCACGATGTACAGAGGGAATGCAACACTACTATGCACTTTCCATGGAAGAGGTACGTTTTTCTTTCAACAGAAAAGCCTTCAGGTGGAAAAAACCCCAAAGGTATCACCCTACAAACCTTAATTTTGTTTTGAAGTTTTGATAACATGAAAAGACTTGATTATTTTAAAAGGAGCACGTGCTCCCACTTGGATGCTCACACACTCATTGCAGAAGCAGCACAAATAAACCACGAAGGAGCACTTTTAAAAGTCTCAGCCCGCTTCCTTCAAACAAGTGTGTTGCACATAGCTTTCCCCATTTACGTTCTCTGCCCTAAATCAATTCGACTGTTAACCACATGCCCGTGCAATACAACCAGTTCAGTAATGGTGCTTAGTCCCAGCTCCAGGATCAAGGCATTTTGATTTTGCAATTAGTTGCAAGCATGAAATATGATTTATTCTCCTGACAACTTAGTGTATTAGCACAACCAGGCTAGTTACATGGTTGAATCTTTCCAGTGGCCACCGCTAATAACACAGCAAATAAAACTAATGTAGTATCTAAGTAACTAATGTAACAACTATTTAAATATCTGTAACTGCATGTAGCATCTGGCTGCTTACTGAAATGTTTTTCTGAGCCCAAATAATGAATTCAAAATCTTAACCTGCTCCCAAATCTAACAGCTTTTAATTGAAACTTTGTTGGTTTTATACGCTTTTCATATACATAAACGTAGAGTCATTACCTGGCAATACATATTCTGCCAGTGACACACAGATCTTAATGTAAGTTTGTAGCCAACAACTATATTTAGGAATTACTAACTAAAATAAAGTATTCATAACATTCAGAGACATAAAATGTATTTATGCTGTTTACAATAATCTAGAATGCAAACTGTATCTTCCCAGTTGCAGCAATTAGTTAATTTAAAGCTCTGGTTTTAATGGAGGTTTAATGTTTATTTCAACAGAACACTGTCTAATACTACACCATTTTAAAAAAATGATACGTGGGCTTTCCATGACTGGAACAGTCTTGTCACATCATTCTAAATACAAAACACAAATCCATATTTATAAACAATTTTAATGCTGATACTGTCACTAATTGCTTACTTCAATGAATTAGGGGGGCTTTCCCCCCCTTAGGGCTTGCTTCTATCCTGAGAAAGTGAAAGTTACCAGTCATTCAAGAGCCACATAATGACACAAAAAGGAGCATTAATAATGGCATCTCAACTTGCACTACTTGTGAAAATGAAAAGGATGATGATCTAATTAAGCATATGTGGCCTGGTTATGTAGAAGCTGAGCCCTTCTACAACCCCAACCATTCTTTGAATACATTACCAATAAAGCTCGTGATCTACTCTTCAACACAAATGGACTAAGAACATCATATAAAGCTAATGATATCAATGTAATTTCCAACCATTGAGTTTGCTCAACTTGTCTGTAATTCTTATTCATTTTTTTCCTGCACCTCCTCTCCACACCACTTCCCATGATCTGCCTTCAGACCTCCATCCTCTAAACACGTCTCCACGTGCCTGGTGTTGTTTTATTGTTTCAATGGGACTATGGAGTAGGGCTGTGTACTATGGTTTAGAAAACCATGGATGTAAATGATTGTAAATCCTTAGGCTACGAAGCTGCAAAAGCCAAAGTTTTAAACGTCATTGCTTATGCTACTTATTTATTGTACACACAAGCTACCATTTAAAATAGGAACTTAGGTATAGATACCGCTTGACATCTTTTAAGACTGCTAACTAAGACTTGACAAAAAAGCAGCATAAAAGCTTACTACTAAGATATAGAAAATAGAGGCTAAAATGTATTCCATTCTGACACCTCAACATCAGTTTGCACAGTACAAGCATTAAACAGAAAAAATCCTTAATAAAATTCATCCTAAGTATCTACGCTCTTTTTTTTTTCTTCTGAGATTTCTCATGTGAAAGTACTGCTAAATAAAGGTGAGACAAATTTTTATTGCCAAGCCATATAAACTAATTGCTATTCATCTTGCAAAGACATTACTTGCTCTGAAAATTCTGAATTCTAACAATATGTACTAACTGACACTACTATTTTTCTGAGTAATAGGCATAATGGTAATACAGATTACACTGGCTCTTAAAACTTTCCAAATAGAGATGACCCAATTCTTCAGGAACATCCACTCAGTATTTTCTTTTTCCACAGTATTCATCTTACCTGGGGCATGTTCTGGTTTGTGACAGCTATAACAGACTAAAAACGAAACAGTGGAGTAGGACTTTGTAAAACTTCAACCCTTCTTTTGCTGTTAGAAATTCTTTTTCCCCTGCCTGAAGCTGGCAGATTGGTGATCCAGCATGGCGATTCTTCAAATATGTAACCTGAAAGTAATTTCAGGGTTACCACATCCAGAAGGAGACAGTCTCTGCAGCCAGAGCTTGTCTGTGACACTGCACAAAGGAGAACACCCTGCACCCAAGCCTCACATGTGGCATTTTCCACATCTCCTTCATCTGTGAAGTGCATAATCCTGTCCAAAGCACCATCAAGTTTTGTTCCTTTCCCTCTCCAGGAAGAATATTAAACAAAACCTTCACACAGATTTCTAGATTGAAAAGTAAAATTAAAATCAAGAGGTAATGAAGAAAGTCTTAAGTAATAAAACTTGCCTCCAGCAAGACAGAAGAAGGTTAGGTGGGTTGTTGGTTCCTCAACTCCTCCAAAAAAAGTGACTGTTTCCCTCCATAAAGCCCTGTCTGAACAGAAGGCAAGCCTGAAAGAGTAGTCCTAGATTTTACGAGGTTTGGAAACCATCATCCCTAAGAAAGGAGCCACCAAATGTGGAAATAAGGCCCTCTTCTTTTGCACAGACGCTGGGTCAAAATGTTTATAAAAGTCTACTCAGAGCACATTCCTGTGCAGCTCTTTAGAAAATGCTGTTTTCAAGCAGGTCAAAACGATCATGTTTCTGCTCATCTGAATTCAGAGTATGTTTTAGAAAGGTACAAACAAATCTTTTCCAGGTAGTCCCTAGAACGAGAGGCATATATAACATCCTTCTGCACTCTTTTAGCCTGTGACGCAGAGACAAAAAAAGAAAAATCAGAAAAGCCAGCTTTCATGGCCATTTCTATGGAAAAAGCAACACACTGAATGGACAAGAAAACCCTCCATAGGTCAAAACTGTAACAATCAGCTTAGACCACAAGTAATGTCAAGTTTAATACCATGTGGACATTTTTTGCACCTTTTCTGCTGCTGGGAAACAGTGTCTGAATTGCTCACAGAATTTCTATTTTAAAAAACAATACATTTCTTGTACTGAATTTTAGTGGAAATGAACTTCAAAGTGGAGAGTGCTTGGTAGAGATCTTGTTTTTCCTTTTATGCAACATGTGTTCGTCATGTGCCAAAGCTGACTGCACTTTCTCCCCGCCCCAGAATACCACAAATTCTTCTGCAAAATAAATAAAGCTCTGTCCAGAAACTCTGAAATTACCAGAGGCAACCCCTGTTTGAGATCAAAGATGCACATCGCTACTGGGCCTGCTGCAACATCCCAGATTTCAGTTAAGATGAAATTTGCAATAATTGGACAATCAACAGAACAAAACATTAACATCACATCCAGGGAAATATCTAAAAAGAAAAGCTTTGACATTCAAACTACCTTTTCTAGATACTTAGAAATCAAGAGGTATTTGTGGGACAAATGCCCATTTTTATAATACCATTTAGGTCTGGGAAAGAAAAACCTTTATCTTAAGACAGACATGCAAAAAATCCATATTACATACTATTAACACTTAATAGCAGAAGAAAACAATGTTCTATTTCTAATGCTTATATCTGTTCTGTGATGCAACTCATCATGCACTATGATAATTTGTATATGGGGTCTTTATATCTTGGAAGAAGAAGGAATAATAAAAAAATATGCTATTTGTTGGAGATATTGGATGTGCTTCTCTACTTGTTTTTCTGCCCAAAAGGAAGTCTTAATGATGTTTACAGGCTGGACTTGATTGCCTCTGCTAGCATGTTTATCTTGCAGGCAAATTTTGTTCCCTGAAACTGCTATTATTGTTTAGTGAGTCAATAACACAGAAAATTAATAGGTTTATCCATTCTTGAAGGCATGCAAATAAAACTTCCAGTAAATACTGACACTCAAGAAACTAGTGCTCATAGTATTTTTCTGCTGCCACAGTGGAATATAAATACTTTTTATAAAATGCTCACTGTGGGCTAAAATCCACTTGAAAAAAAAAACCAAACCAGAACAACACAACAGCTGATAAATACTTTATAGATACAAAACAATTTTCTCCAGTAGATGAGGAAAAAAACCTTGATAATCCACATACTTCCATTTTACATACCTTTAGCAATTAAATTCTAGGGTTATGAGTAAAATTAAGCATTATAGCTCAAATATCTGTACATCTAAGCAGTTTTACTACACTATTTTATATAGCCCTTAAATCCATGTGTCTGTGCAAAATGTGACATTCATTATTTATAGGAGTAAAGCTAAAACCAGACTCAGACATCTCAGCAAGTTCCTACAGCAAAAACCAGTCCAATCTCATTGATAAATAAATCGCCTTAATCCTTTTGTCATCTGTTATTGCCTTATTGCAAAAGCATGAAGCTGAAGCCTAGAAAGTCAAAGTTAAGGCCTGACCTTCCATCTCTATCCTATCTGGCCGCTCCCTTGTGTACCCCTCAAACACACATGCCATCATTTCCTGATGAGTTTAGAAGGGGTTATCAGGAAAATTTCAAGACGTGTCAGTTTTGTAGCGACCTGAATGCTATACAAACATCTTCTGTGTTTAATAGGTGATTTTTATTTTAGTAAGTTTATCCATTCCCAACTTTATTTGTTTAAAGGTGCCTTAACCTTGACATAAATCAATGTTAAGCATCTGCATAGAGTACTTCTGAAGAGTTTAAAAGTTAAGCTCTTTACAGAGCTATATTTTGCAAGAACGTTTCTCTCAAAAAACCCAAAAACTTGTCAACTTCTTTGCTCATTTTTTCCCCGTGAAAATGATGCAATTTATTCTTTTTCACTCTTCTTACTGTTTTCTTTTAAAGATCATAATGAAACACAAGGTTAGGCATTATAAAAGTACCACCACCGCTGGCTCCTGAGTATCTTTTTCTTCCTAATTCGACAATGAGTGTTTGTGTAAGACAGTAGGGCCAAGAGTCGGAGGCCCCAGGTTGTGTCCTGCAGCAACCCCCCCTTCCAAAGGAAAACAAAAAGCACTGAACCTCTTCTGCCACATGCCCAGTCCTTCCTTCCCCCCCCCACCTCTCTGGTGAAGACAGTCATTATTACATTTCCTTTCGGGTTATTTACAAGGTCTTGGCTCTGACATTGATTTCTTATCTGTTTCTATGACAAATGTTAGGTGTTAATAAGCTGTCCCTTTACTGAAAGATAATGCTAAACAAATTATAGGAATTCATTACTTGAAAACTAATTTTTTTTTGTGAGCATTCAGCAAAAAATTGCTCAAGATTAGGAAAAAACCCACATTTTTTTCAACCAATAAGTGCTAGCAGAATAAAAGAAGATAAAAGTTCAACTAGGCAGCATCCTGATAATCTAAAGCTAAATTATCAGGGAATATAGAGTAACCAGGCGGGCGCAGCTACCTAAGGAACAAATTATTATAAATTTGTAAGTGAAGGTTTTCCACTTTTTTCACGTATTTTGTTCGTGGTATAAATTTTAGGATCAGAGGTGAAAGTTCAGAAATCTTTTCAGTTACAGAACCATTAAAATGATAAACATTTGGGATCCCAAAGTAGACTTCTACTCTAACTGTCCTTTCAGACCCGCATTGACTGCACTATAATAGCTGCCAACATTTGGTAAGGATTAGCCTTTCATTTAGACAAAAGCAAGCATTCCTTAGCTAAATCAGCACTTTTTGCCATCAGACTCATAAAACCTTTTCACAACACAGATTTTCAAGAGAATCCTTTAGGGTTTTAGGATGCTGCTCCTTTTACTAAGTAACAAAATACACCCCAGGGTGTCTCATTGACCGCACTCAGCTGTCCTTTGACCTCCGCAATTGTTTAGCCTAACTTCAGGGCCACAGAATCTGCCTCCCCCCCATCAAAAAGGCTAATGTTGCTTCCTCCTAGCACCTGGCGAAGCAAAATCCTCGAGGTTCCCCCCTCGTCCAGCCTTCTATCACGTTCCAGATGTTGCCAAGCAAAATGTCCCTGCCGACAGGTTTTGGGAACCCACAAGCTCCGCTCAGAACCTGGGCTGTGGCCGTGACCCCCCTCCCTCTGTTCAGGGCTGCCCTTGCCCCAGGGATACAACAGGTCATAAAGCAGGAATAGATCTTCAGCCTTCTGGGTACGCTGGCTATTTAAATGCAACAAGAAACTATGCGAGCCCAATATCGTATACTGAAACAAGCCTCCCCGCTCTAAGAAGCCAGAAGAAAAAAACCAAAAACAACCCCAGACGTGAGAATCTCGGTTGGAAGCACAAATCCATCCCAATCATTACCAAGATCTGCATTCTTCTTCCCATTTGTTTTAAGTCCTTTGAGAGGGCAAACAAACAAACAAACATCCACCCTCCAAGTGCATAAAACACATATTTAGCTAGTTGCTTAGGTATTTAAGCTAGTTGCTTAGTGATTCTAAGTAAAACAGAAGAAAATTGTAACCGCTTCAAGGGAACTGTCATTAAACAATGAAGTTGACCTCGTTGTGAATACATAAGAAAAAAAATGGAAGCACCAATCAGCCCTTTTTTGGTGAAGGCTGTTTAATTATATGAACTAGATTTCAAGAATTTTTGAAGAACTTAGACGTTGTACGTGCCCGAAGCAAAAATCGAATCTTTATTTACAGTCCACACTGTTCCTAAAGAGCAGTCAATGGAAATGAAAGCACAGATGCTGAACACAAACATACCGTTTATCGTCTGTTAGGACAGGCAAGTACAGTACCTTCTCAGATTCCTTTTAACCTATTTGAAATGCAGTCATGATTAAAGGATGCAGCTAAGGGTTTATGAAGCCTTGCTGTGAAGTGGTTTAAAACTCCTCAACACCTGAAAAATAAGAAGGGAGGGGAAAAAAAAAGTTAGAATGACTCCTGCCAGCACATCGTTTATAACAAGCCAACAAAACCTGCCTATCTAAACCTGGTCTAGGGCGAAAACTGAACTGGGGGTGGGGAAATGGGGGCTGACAAGTTCAAAAAGCATCTTTTTGTTTAGAGGAATAGTTGTTTGAAGCTACACGGTTGTTTCTCTGCATTCCACCAGAAGTAAAGTACAAATTTGTCACAGAATCTGCACATTTTGGCATCGAAGTCGCTACATGAAGTATTAGGAACTTAACATATCAATATGAAAAAATTCACTGTTACAGAACCATAAAAAATAGATGATAATGTAGAAGTAATTATTTTACTATTGGTTTAAAAAGAAACCAACTAAACGGGTGAGCGGTTATCTACACTAAATTGGAGATCAATGTTCAATACTGAATTGATCAGAATTAACTGAATCGTCAGAATTAACTGGTTGCTCTCCTGACATCCCACGAAGGCATATAAGTGAAAACACTTTTAACAGAAATTGCAGTTTATAAAAGAGAATACACCTGAAATACCCCAAAGAACGGCAACAATGTTGTAGCAAGCAGCAGGCAGAAGAATAACTCCTGAAACACCTAGGGCTGTACAGAGCAGTAATTAACATCAGGAAGCCCTTTGAATTAAGTTATCATTGACTGGACTTGGACAAGACTTTCTTAGGCACACAAGCTGGTTTGGTTTCTCAACAGAAATGGACAATATTTTGTCAAAAGATTTGAAGGAGTTTTCCCTGTTGCTCACAAATGGGATTTTAAGCTTAAAGCAGGGACCACAGCCTCGGGCCTGCTGTCAAAACTGGAACGAACGCGACTCTTTCAGCCGTACACCTAGAATTCCAACACCAGGTTTTAAAATTAAAAGCAATATAGCTTTAAGCTTCCTCTCCCTTCCCCCATTTTTAAAAGTCAGCCTATTAACCCAGGAAAAGTTTTGGGTAGGATTGTTGTGTTCTGAGGAAAGACATTAAACAGTTATTGCCAGAACCCACGGATGCTACCCTGCGCTGTGCATCCCTGCGACGCTAACGGTGAAGTCATCGCAGATGGCCAACGAGGTTAATGTGCAGCTCCTGACCAAACTGTAGGGCTCTGCAGAGACTTCAGTGATTGCAGAATGTCAGTAATCCAATTCCAACAGCTCCTGGCTCTGAAATTGCTATTTTTTGGACACGTGCTGGACATTTCACCTGCTAGTAATGACATTTTTGTATTTTCTTCTAATTACACTCAAAGCTAAGACCTTTGGCCTTAGGCCACAGACCTCTATTCAGGCTGCACACATTCTCTTAAACGCCCTGATCCTTTGTTGTCACTCTCAGTCTTTCATCTATTATTTACATCCATTGAGAAGAGAGATACTCTACCATTTGTGAAGCTTTAAAGCTTCTAATCATCTTAATTTCTTCGCCTTTCAACCAGTGCTTCCCCTTATGGACCAATGCCAATAGTGTGACAAAATAATTTTTCAAGCCAGGATCCTCCTGGACCCTTCCCAAACCTTGACACACACAAGGCTGTAAGTGCCTTTTGTCCTTAGCTGGCGGCTTTTGCAAACACAGACCTTTGCTCAGCTTGGCGGGAGGCGAGGGGGAGCTATAGATTTGCTTGTCGGGGGCTTGGAGGGAGTTTTCTTGGGGTTTGGGTGGGGTTTTCTTTTTCCTCCCATCGTTTTCTTTCTGTTAAAATGTCTAACTCAATTAGTCCAGCTAAATGAGAGATACTGTAGTGAATCTTCCCTCTTCCAAAAACATGAAGTACCTTCTAAAATACAAACAGCCATGAAATTTCAGTTTACTGGTTTTTTCCAAAAGCTAAACTGCTGGTATGCTGTTCTGATTTTATACTGTTGTTACATGCCCCCTCAACTGACAGATTCTCACACATTATTTAAGACACACAAAATATCGCTAACCCTTGTTCTGATTATTGGCAGCATCAATTTGTCCTAACCTTACAACATAAAGTGACAAAAAAAGCACCACCTCCATCTGATGCTCAGATCATTTTCTAATCCTTCCTTACTTACAAAAAAGTAGGAAACTAATCAGTGGCATTTTTGTCAAGACACAGATCATCTCTTCAGAATTTGTCAACCACCGATCTTCCTTCCCAAGACCTGTGGGATCTGTTAACATGTGATCCATCTTGGCTCTTTCTTCCACTACCGCCTGGCTTACTTTTGATTTCTAACAGTGCTTCCTTGTTGTCTGTCCCCTCTGAAGACCCCCAACCCCCTGTTCTTTTCTTATTTTCACCATTTGCTTCAACCAGCAGTTCACTTGAGACTCATCCATCTTACAATGCCTAAAGTGACAGATGCTCTTAGGAATGACCATACTGCTGAGTGAACAAAAGATAACATCACCTCTAGGAACTCAGGGAGAAATACAACTTCAACCCTAAAGACAGGGTTATCCTGACGGACACAGAACCATAAACCTCTCTCAAGTGAAAAAAAAAAAAAAAAAAAGGAAAAACAATTGAGGAGAAAAGGAATCTGACACAATTAAAGGCCAAAAAGAGTATTCTTTCTGTTGTAGCAGTAGTTAGTGGTGTTGATGGCCTTTTTCTTTTCTTTTTTTTTTTTCCTGACACCCCACGGAAGAATTTTGTAGAATATACTGTGATAAAACCAAGAGGCGCAGGGAGAAGTGCAGAAATTTCACACAAAAACTGTCTCAGGATCCCTACAGACTTGAATGGAGGAAGAAGGCACTTGGGAGACGTTTTAGCAGCACGTCACACAAGGCCTTCGCCAAAACACAAACATTACCTTGTTAAAATCTACACATCCTCCAGACCAGCTGTTGCTCAGTTACATTCTACAGGAATTCCGAATCCTCGTGCAAGCTGGTGCCCTTGACGAACGCATGCTGTAACCGGAGGAAGATTACTTTAATGTCACGGCTGCTTGATAAATCTGTAATTTGCAAATAACAGCCCCATAGTGTTTTGACATTTGAGCACACACTGCTTAGAAAAAATATTAAGTGAGAATGATAGATTTTCCAGCTAACACCCACATACCCCTCTACGGAACCATGTCTGCTGCTAAAGGGACATCTGCACCCTACGCCTAATAAGACTGAAGCAAAACCCACTGACTCGAAACATGCCCAAAATTCTTTATCCAGTCAATGAAACAGGACTTCTTGGAGAGAAGAGTCCTGGGTGATGCTAGAAATCTCTTACTTCACACAGGAATGGTCATATTAGCATCTGCCAGTGACATACACGCAAAAGCGATGGCACAAACGCTGGGAATCCCTTCTCCGCAGTAAGATGCAAAGAATTGCCTTCTCAGCAAAGCGTTAAACAGCATCTCATGTTCAGTTTTCAAACACTACAGGAAATAAACATCATTACAGTACATGAGACTGACAGCACGCAAGTTTAACAGACATTAAAGCTAGAGTTGTAAAACAAAGACCAAGATGGGGGTGGGTGTGTGTGAGTGTGCTATTAACCAAACATCTTCAGTGTAAAGTCAGGGAAAAATCACCATATGCACTTCTTTAGCCTTTTATGTTAACTGTAATTTGTCATTTATTTGTGATGAGTTATGATTTTGGGTCCCTATCCTGATCTGAAATCTTTCTATTGCCCTGTCATAGCTTGGCCAACATCAAAACACTAGGCTGTAAATACAGGAGTAAGGTATCATCTTTTAATGTGCCATGCAGCACCATTTTGGACATCCAACATATGGAAATTAAACTTAACAGCCAGTCAAGTTTGGTCCTTTCTAAAGAGGATCTCAACTCTGGACCCCACACCACCTTCAGAGTTCCTCTCCCCTTGTGAGCCACCAAGTGATCTGGCACTGAATCTTTGATAAAATCCCATTCAACCGGAGAAAACACACATAAAAAAACCCTACAGAAGTTACTCATTGGTACATGATTGAAAGAGTTGTACGCAAGACTCTGCTTTCCACCCCACATCCCTGCCTGTTCAGTCCAAATCGCTCCAGAACCCCAGTCCTCAAAGCATGCCGCAGCTACCAGGAAGAAAAGCAGCAAGAAAACCCGAGTCCGGGCCATTTACAGGCACATTCTGCCATGGTATCTGAATCCAGTTTTTACCACCAACACTACCGTACCTTGAGTGTCACCATGTCTGGGATAACTTTCTGAAGCTTCTTCCAACCCAGTCAAAGCAAGGAATCAAATAACAAAGTCTGCAGTTAACATCCTCACAGGAAAAATATTGAAAATATATAATGCTTTCATCTGAAATACAAATATCTTGACATCAGATATGGACCAATAAGTAGTAAACTGTATCCTGCCTTATAAGAATCTATACTCTGCACTCAAATGGGCATGTCAGTCCTTATATGTTGTGTCTCCAAATATTTATCACTTAGAGAGAAGTGTTTATAGTTAATATGCAATCCATCTTCTGCATGCTGCTGCTTTTAAACAAGACAAAGTGTGAGGTAAAAGGTCAAAACTACTAAAACGAGCCCTGAATAAAAGCTCTGACATTGCAGCTACATTGCTAGAAGAGACAAGGTGTAAAACAGATTCTTGGAGTCAACGGGGCAGGCCAAGGGTACTGATCCAAACAGAGGTGAATAGTAGCACAACTGTCGGTGTTCGTGCGCTCAGTAACACCAGACTGCTTTGAAACTCTCTCATTTAATGAAAGCAACGTTTTTCAACTGAAAGGGAACATTTTTACATGCCTGTATATAAAATCAGTTTTCATTCAAGGCAATTTTAACATGGAGTAACTGACGTATTGTTATTAAACTTACAGGTAACTTGCCATTACCATTAAGTTATTGACACTGAAACATGACCTTGAAATGACAGCTCCATTAATGCAAGTCTTACTAGGGAAGGTTGCAAAAAGCCCCGATTAAATTAACTACTTTTAAACACAATAGGATCAATATGTATGCAGAGAATGTACACCCCCATGGCAAGTTCTGCTTGCTTGATTGATCAAAAACAAAAAAAATCCTGTGGCCTTCCAGATCTCAGCTGGTGCCAGAAATCCACATAGAAAAAAAAAAAATCCATCTAAATTGAACTCTGAAAAGGTTTACCCTTCACCAGTCTATTTGCACTTCAAAAACTCCCTAAGTCCTTCAGCTAAACCCCAGGGTTGAACCATTTCAAAAATGAGAGGGGGATGGCCATGATTTATCTTCCTTCTGTGCTCTGGACAGAGCTGTAAAATCTGCCTGCTGGTGTGCCTGTGTGTTACAGGCCTGTTTGCAGGAACCTTGGGTATTTACCATTTTTAGAAATAACTCTGCTCAATGCCTCACTGTCCTTCAATCAGATGCAAGTACCGTTGATGAAGCAAATTTTTGATTTCTGCTCACCAGCATCCAGGCTGATGAAGCTGAATCAGCAAAATGGCCAAGCATCTAAAATCAGCGTTTTACAGAATATGGATCAGATACCTGTATCAGCGATTGCCTTAGTGCCCTGAAGGAACAGTTGTTTAAGAATACAATTCAAGCCTACCCCTTATATTTACTAGTATCAAACAAATTTTTAGCAAAAAACCAATTTCTATTTGTAGATAATCGATGTGTTAGGTCACGCAGGATGCATTTTTCAGTCCTCTGTACCTTCAGATACGTTACCAATAGAAGGAAAATGGAGATTTCATGGGTCACAAACTTCTGGGTCACAAGGACCTTCAGCACTGCTGTCAGCCTAGTAAAACTCAATTGGTATACTCCTGCTTTATATGTCCATTATTACAAACCCTGCACCTAAAGGTCTACATGATTCTTCCTGAAGTAGAAACACCAACTCGACAACTTCACTGACATTCTTTGGACAAAAACCTAATGCTCTGATATTCACTTAACATGTTAAAAATATAAACACATGCATGTAAATGACACATACACCTTGAGACAACCCCTAAAAATCCTACAGTATCAGCATTTCAGAACGGCACAAAGCGAGGGTGCTGAAACCTTCCTGTGTACTTCAGTTTTTCGAAAGCTTTCTTCTACTTTTAAGACCCAACCCTGTAAACCACATATCAGTGACACAACTGTTATCAGTCTAAGTTCTTCAGACTTGGATAAACAGATAGACTTGCTCTCAAGGTAAATAGCAATAAGAACAGATTCAATATTATCTGGTTTTGCATGGAGAATGTCCATTTATTTCTAAAGTTCTTTTCAGATTTTGCTTTTATCTTCCATTGGTTATGAGATTTGGTTATCTTCCGTTCCAAAACAACAGAAATAGATGAAAAATATTTTATGAAAATAAATATAAAAATATGCAGATCCTGCCATTGTAGGTTCAGTCTTAATTAGACTGGTGGGAAGCTTTAAGAGCATTGACATTGTGCTTGTTTTTGTGCAAGCCAAATACCAGCCCTAACAAAACTGCAAGGCTAATCTTAAAAAAAAAAAAAAGCCCTAATCACTGTATTAGTCCCCACTCAAATCCACAAGGATACTTAAGTAAGAGGTTGTGGATATAAGAAGGAATGGCATCTTGCTCAGTATCTGACATTCTACTCAACTCCTCAGAGGCCGAAACTCTCCTCCATTTTAGGAAAAGAGTACAAGATGTTTGGAGCATATATCCTCTTTTGCGTATACTCTTTTCATATTAAAAAAACCCCACCAGTATAACTACAGATGTGTGTGCTTTTCCAAAAACCGTAATGGAACATTGACTATGTCCTTCACTGGCTCAAAATTATAAAACTGCATTGATGGTGCTTCTAAACGTGGTGTGCTTGCAAAACTTTACAATTCCTGCTGCAGCCTCATTAGCAAAACACTTCAACTTCCCTACATATGCCAAATTTGCTATTATAGTAGAAAGAATTTACACAAAAGTGGAGGTTTGTACCTCCTTACTACATCCAGTAGCACTAGGAACAATTCTTGTCTATTATTTATTGTAATAAAGAAGTTTTGAGTATCTGTGTAGCCATCTATTTTTCTGTATTTATTTTTAAACCTAAGAAAACCCCAAAACCACACACTGATCGGTAGGATTTGGTACTTCTATTTAGAGCAAAAAGAACGGTACTACAGCCACGTAAACCGACTTTAGGAACTGAAGTCCGAGCAGAGTGGAGAAAAATTCCCTAAAACTGCAAACAGATAGTGGTCTGCTTTCCAAAAAAAGCTGGAAAAACAAAACACAAACAAGAAATACCCTGTGGATTCATTAGCAACCAGGGTGGCAGGCCTTCCTCTAATTCCCTTAATAAAAGCCCATGGCTACCTGCAGAGCCTGGGAGTGCAAATCACATTAGTGGAGCCACCAGATGACCAAAGAAAGCACTGGAGGCCTGGTGAAACCAGTAAACAAAAGGCAGCATTCCAGCTGAATGCCGCTGCTAGAGTCAGCATTGTAAGATGCTTGGATCTGATAACCCAAAAAGCAGATTAGCTGCAGGCAACAAAAGAGTAAAATGAGAAACAAAGGGGTCATTTTGACACATGAAGAAATTATTTCCATTAAGCCACCTTGAGTTTACTGTGCGGTTATAAAAACTGCTCCTGCTTGAAATGACATTTGAAGCAATGAAGCTGTGACAGTGCTGCGACTTGGACAAGCTCCTGAAATAATGCGTCCCTAAACGCAATTTAAAGAGGCAAACTGGCCTCTTTGCCTTTGAAACTGTGTGACGTTTTTAAGGCCTAATAATGATTTTTGAATCTGTTGTACAGCCTTAACACAACACGTATTGCTAGGCTTGACAAACAGAAGATTCATTAGTTTTATCTCTATTTAAAAGTCTCCTGCAGAGAACGCACATTCTGCAAATATTCTCATGTAATTACACAACAAGGTCGCCTTCTCTCCACGGTCCCCATCTCCTCCCATCCACGTCTCACTCGCTCACTCTCAACACAGGAAAGGAAAAAGTCGTATTACCTTCCATACCAGAAGCCTAACAAAGGATTTTTATCCTGAAATGAGTCTAGGCATACTTTAAGCACGATGGCCAAATGGCAAAATTGAGACAAAGAAGTCCATAAGAGTATGCACACACTAGAGGTATAGAAGTCAAAACCTTATGGGCTGACATCGGAAAATTTGCCACAATTTTGTCTTATACAATAAAGAATTGTATATACTCAAAGCCCAAACAGATCTTTCTCTTTCTTCACAAGACACTAAACTGCCCCGCTATGAAATACCCACGGGCAAGAAGAAATTTCCAAGGAATGCTGTGGCACACAGAGAACATTTCAGCTTGCTAGCTCAGCCCTCTGCATCTCCTGTTGCTAGCGCAAAACCTGATGCACCACGAGGAAACAGGCCTTCCTTTAACACAACATTTCTTACCTGGTTTTTGCACACACATAGCAACTAAACCGGTTAGCTTCAGTAGGGATGAGGTTTCACAAGCATGTGCATCCAGAATCAGCTTACTGATTCTTCTCAGTGACAAGGGCAGAGAAAATACACCCAGAAAAACAGCTCAGCAGAGGTTAGGAGCGACAGCATAGAAGGACAACCTATGGCTGTGTCCACATACAAATATATGGTGTGCATCAACATGGGAATCCCCCATCAAGGCTCAGTGAAAGGTTTGCCACAAAAAGTTCCGCAAACACCTTCTGCTACCTGGTGACTTTGCCAAACTACAAAGCCATTAAACTCATCTGAAAGGGGAAAGACATAATGCAGACATCTAGTTACACAAGATGGACATCCTCGGAGGACATCTGTACCAACATTCTGACTACAGGACAAACCCAAGAATAAAAGCAGTCCAACGGTATAGAGGAGCTATTGTGCACATGTAGTTTTTCCCTGGTTCAAATCCCTTCTGCTCTGGATTATCACCACGATATCTAGCTGGCCCTGGTATTTTTGCTGCATACGTGACCTAGGAGACAAAGAAAGTAAATGGACAGAAGATAAACAAGAGTAGAAGCCCCTCTCCTATTATTGTTTTAAAGATATTTCTTATCCAAAATAACACTCAGGCTTAAACATGCCATCATAAATTCACAGAAGGAAAATGCAATGAAAAGTGCAGGAACAGAGTCAAGAAGGAAGCAGATTTAAAGAAGGAAAATTGCTTGTGGCCATAATGTGCTACATAAGTCTACATGGAGGGGAAGCACGAGATGCTGTTGTACATCAGGCTCATCTCAAACCCTTACTGAGGAGAAGCAAAAAATAAATTGAAGTTCAGCAATTCAGCCTATCACCATTCAGAGAAACACTGAAGTGTTCGTATTTATAGCCATCAGCCAGCCTGAATACGGAGACGGGTGCAGCTAGTAATCACATAAAATTACCTACTTCGACGCAGTTGGCCTTTAAATTGCAGAGAGAAAACAACATAATCTTTGCTTGGCAGTCATGGACAATAGATTACCATTAGTGATTTTTCACAGCATCTTTCTAATAAAAATGTCAGACCACTCACACAAAAGGGTAATCTGACCAGTTTGGAATATTAAAAAAAAATTTTCAAGTATTTAATCTAAGCAGATGCCACATTTAAGTTAAAGGGCTTTTCCAAGCATGGCTATTTCAAGCTGCATTGTCTTGGGTTCCCACATCACTAAGATATTCCAGCAAAACAAAAACGGTCAGGACTTGCTGCTTAACTGCTGTTGCTTGTGCAGAAAGACAGTATGGCCAGAACTTCCTAAAAATGTTAATGTTAAAAGCCTTTATCTCTTTGAGGAATTCTAGTTATTTTTACATAGGGGCAAGCACCCAACTCACAAGTCTTCCCTCAGCTGGGATTGCCACGGACCCAGTTCTGGGCAGCTGACTGAACACCAGTGAGGTGGAGGAAACTCTTTTCTTGTTCCTAAGGTAACTCAGCAGAGCTCACAAAAGGTCCCGGGAATGAAGCCCCCTGCATAAAGTGGAAAATTGATGGGCTCCTTATAGACCTGATAGGAAAACCACAAACAGATCAAGGCATCTTTACTATGCATGCTGATCTACATCCTCGATGACTGCAGTTCGGGTCTCTCATTAAAACTGCTTTTGTTGAAAAGCCCTCCAAATAAAGACTTCCACAATGCCTGCAGAGCTGCCTGAAGCAAAGTCTGACTTGAGTAAGATTTTGGGCCACAAATACCACAAATGAGAATAGTTATCCCAGTAGAGCAGAAACCATTCATACAGAAATTATGCCTAATCCAGATGCTGCTTGGCGTGCTAAAGTCCAGGAGTATTTAGGTAAGTGGATCCTGAAGCATTTTACTTTAAGGTTGGTGGAGAAACCAAGCTGCTCCTTGAGCAACTAAAAAGAAATCTGCGTGTAGACAAAATGCCTGGTGAAGGAGACAATACCAGGAAAGAATACTACTCAAGGTTTCACAAGGATAAGACAGTTGCTAGTGCTTTCACTCAGTTATTCCACATCTCCAGTGCTCTGGCATAGGGAAAAAGGACACACACACACACACACACACACACAAAAAAAGGGTCAAGGAAAGAAAAGGCCTTTCAAGAATAAGAGTTTTCTAAGAACAGTAAATAGAAAGAGAACACCTTGTTCTCTCTCACACACACTGAAGTAGAGAGAGAGTAGATCTCACGAAGACTTGCGAATACGGAAAAAAAATAAATCATTCTACTCGAAGTACAGGATGGGGGCAACAGATGGAAACACTGATAAGGAGCTCTCTCTGCTTGTGATTATGATCCTGAGGGAGTCTAGTAAAGGTGGGCTAAGGAGGATAACGGCATTTTCTTCTCCTGACATCATAACCAACTTACACTGAGCTCCTCAAGACAGAGCTGACCTTTCCATAAATCAATATAGACCTCTCTTCTTGCCAGGGCTTCTTTAGGAACTACCACAAAATGGATAAACTCAAAAAGCCATACAGAGAGATCCTGGAAAAGAAGAGGCATTAATATTCCCAGCTGTTAATTATAACTTGACAATCAGTTATACAGTGTATACAAAGATATCTATTAAATAACCCTCACTGCAGGTCTGTTAAGTCTGACTTGCTCTGAAATGGAAGTTGCCCATCCACCCCTCTCTTCTTTCCAGGAAAAAGTCTCCATTGCTGCTAAATGTATGGGTTTTCAAGGCCATAACCATACACCGATCTATAAAGAAAACAACACACTTTGATGAAGAAGGAACCTTTCCATGGAATTCAAAAGAAAGACAATTTTTTGTTCCCCACTTAAGCCTATTGTTATTGTACAGGCAGTTTTAGAGGACTGTTTCAGGTTGTGTAAACGCTAAATAGGCAGAAAAAAATACCGGCTTCACCGCCTGTCACCCCTGAAATCCCTGACATGACAATAAGCAGTACTTCCCCACCATATGCTACATGCTTCTGGTGCCTTCCAGCAGAAAGCCGTTTTATCTGATGCTGAGAACAGACTCCTGCTACAGATCTGAACGGAGAGGACTGAGAAGTATTGCACAAATGAGAGATGGAGTTGGGGAGAATGACTGGTTGAGGATAGAAAAAACAGGAAATTGATTCTCAGAGATGCTATCTTTGCTTCGGTGCTTCTGTTCCACGTTCTCCTCCCACGCTTGCTCTCTGTCCCTCGCCAGCTTCCTACTGTACCAACTCTTTCCCCAGCTACCTGCTAGCGAAGGAAGGATGGAAACTTTACTGAGATCATCTTTCCTCTGCTGGTGCAGTATGTCTCTGTATGAAGAACACCGTCTGGTTTACCCTGGCCTATTTTTGGCTGTCACCTACAAACACAGCAATTCTTTCTTCCAGCCTTTTCAGCTTCCCCAAGTATTGATCCAGATCCCATCTAATGACAGGGTTTGAGATCACACAGAAACTGAGAAATCAACAAAAAAATGAAAATTACGGTCTATGAAGAATAAACAGCCTTTTTTTTTTTTTTTTTAAGCAGGGGCCAGCAGGATAACAATTCCAGATAAGATTTAAACAAACATATGTGGGAGGTAGCAGGAAAGGCAGTTGGTTCCTCATGCTCAGACACACACAGGTAATGACCTCTGTCTCTTGCTCTCCCAAAGCTAACAATGCTGGTTATTGCACCCCTCCAGTGTGATCTGGAAAGGATCCAGCGCACTACTGATTACATTTCACCCACAGTTAGTTTAACCTTTGAAACATGACAGTCAGCAGCAGGGAACAGGCCAGCACGTAAGGTCAGCTCAACCTTGTTGGTCCCAGCATTCTCCCAGTGTTTGCACAGAAAACAACCCAGTGATCAGGGATTCCTCCGCCATAAATACAAAAAAACCAACAGGGACAGCGCCGAAACATTGATTTTATTGCAAGGTGCCATTCACAACCATTAATGTGCCAAACCAGAGAAATACTGGTATTGCATTTTCAAAAAAAGTAAGGAGTAATACTGCACAGAAATAGTCTCATTTAGGATGGCAGAGATGTGACTGTTTGTTCTAATGTCAGGTATCGGGCAAATATTGCACATTACTCCTTCGCCAAGGATATAGAAAGAAAAAATAAAATCAAAGAGAAAATAAGTACGCTCAGAAATAACAGTGAAATAACTGGGTCAGCAAGTGTAACAAGAACACTTTGTGCTAAAAGGCAGGCTAAAAAAATATTCCTGTTAAGTTGCCCATTTTTCTCAAGTTCACTTCCTTTCCAGAACAGCCTCTTTTGAAGCTCACATTTTATCTGCTGTATACTCAATTTTAAAGTGAAAAACAGTATCTTCAATTACCCTGTATTTCTCCAGAAAAGTACAGGACTTAGCAAGACCAGATAAAGATCAGATTTCTAAATATCATTTTAAAGTTTCAACATTAATCCTTTATCACAGGGAAACGTATGCGAAAGGAGAGCAACAAAGATATTCCTGGCTTCATAAAGCTTCTAGTTAGTTAGTTAGGAGTTATCACATTTTCCTTCTGGATAGATTGAGAGTATTTTGTTATTAAAAAGGAAACAACCCCCCCCAAAAAAAAAAATTCAATTTTCCTTAGGAACTACTGCCCCCTAACATAATAGAAGTGGTAAGATTTTTTTTTTTTTTAAAGTGATGCTTAACTATCCCTTGGAACATGTGCACTTGGGTTTTTCATTATTTGGGTAAGTGTTTGTGTGGATGGCTCAGGGAGCAGAGGCTTTTCAAGAGCCAGTAAGAGGTGAAAGAGAGGTCACTTCAGCAGAACTCATTTTCTCTTAAATTCTCAGAAAAATGCTCCTAAAAAGTGGCAACAACAAACCTTTTATCTTTTCCTCTCGTTATTAACATTTCCTAAGGTTCCTTCAGTTATAATGGAGTATCATCTTTGGTTATACCCTATCACCTTTTCCCTCCTCTTCTAACACGAATTTTAAGATAATCCTGGTTGGAGCAGGAGCTGGACTAGACCTCCAGATGTCCCTTCCAACCAGCACTGCCATCAGCAATCCAGTCGCTCACTGAGCCACATCTGCTCCAGGGGGAAAGGCCTCCCCTCACCCCTTCCATTCTCACCCCTGCAAATCCCCAGCATTAGGCACAAGCTGGAAACCTTGCGTCCGGATTTTCCAGGCAAACCCTAGGTCCTTTAAAACAGGCTGAAAGTGATGTGTGCGCTAAGGTTTACTATGCTAAAGTAACATTAATTCTTGTATTTAGAGTGCAAAGAGGATGCTGCTTTAAAAACTCACAAGCACACAAGCAAACAAAACAAAGCAGTTGGAAAATCCAGTCTTCTCAGTCTGAACTTGCTCGCTCCCAACTCTTCACACTTCCCCACCCCCAGCATCTCTAAAACTGTCAAATGCCTCTATCCAAGTATGTATATAAAGCACATTATACTTTGTTAAAGCTTTGTGTTACCTTAGACCTGGCAGTGTAAGTACACTAGGAAAGATGCTCCCCTCACCTACAGGTTGGCTCCTTTCCAAAGCACCCACACACAACAACACAGCACACAAGGGAATACAGTCACCACAACATACCCAGAGGAGAGGGTGCTGAAATACACTGGATAACAGAAAAAAAACCATCCAACTCTTCAGAGTGGGACCACAAAGCAGAGATATTTAGGCCTGGGACAGGGTGAGAAAAAGGCCACCCAGAGCAGAGCTGGTGCCTGCAGAGCTCCAGTCGCCTCTTGCTCGGAGAAGGCTCATTCCCCCCCGCCACCTCAGCGGCTGAGTGGGGCTGGCTCCCTGCAATCACGCTCCCACCCCGGAGCCAAAATGCCTCAGCAGATGCGAAAGCACCACACAAGCCTGACCCTGCGAGTGAGCCGGGACCCAGCGGGGCTCAGCAGCGCTGACCTGGCCCTAGATCAAGGTCAGCTGTGTCTGCCCCATTAGGCACCACGGGCTGAATGGGTCCCGGGCTGACATCTCAATAACAGGGAGAGACAAGGGGCAGATAATGGAGAGAAAAAAAACCTCAGGGATTTGAGGGCCTTGAAAGAGAAGATAAAGAGCTTAGGTCCAATGCTATAAAGACAAGAAAACGCTGGCAGAGGAATGCAAAAAGAAAGGTAACACAATCAAGGTGACAGGCTCAGAAAACCATTTGCACACAGACCAGGCATGAGACTTCGTTTGTCCAGGCCTGCGAACGCGGTCCTGCCGTAGTGAAGATGGGACGTGAGAGCCTGCACAGTGATTTTCCCCTCCGTGAACCAAAGAGCAAAACCGCCAGGTCAGAGACGTTCAAGTCAGAGCCCTGCCTGGGCAGTCGCAGGGACAGGCCCAGGTGACAGAGGGGGCCCAGGCACAATGGCAGGGAAGGGAGGACCAGGAGCTAAACATCCCAGAGACGTCAAGGAGACAGGCCGAGATTTCAGCTCCAGCCCAGGGAGACGGGTGATTCACTTTATGGCCTGCAAGCACTTCCCACCGAAGTTCACACAGGAAGATAACGTCCCCTTCAAATGAACTTATGGAGACGGCAGTTCATTTGTCAAAGGTTAAAAAGATGCACTTTCATTTTAAAATGGAAACACTTGAGGTCTCTAGCAGACAGGAACAAGCAAAAGCTCGTATCTGTATGTGGGCAGTTTCTGCTCACGCCCGTTGTCTGATTTCGGTGAGAGTTTACAGCACCAGAGGAGTTACATGGGTCTGTCGGTCAGGAAAGGCACATGATTATATCCCATACAAAGCCCATACTTCTCAAAAGATGCAAATGAAAAACCCCACGGATTGAATAGGCAGATGCTCCTGCAACATAATTTCTGAACTGAAAGCAAGTGCAGAACAGTACCAAGTATGCTCCAACAGGCACAGCTGCTAAAATACTGTGAACCTGCACGCTTCAAGAAAAAAGTATTTGTGAAGCAAGCAACATTTTTTCTCTTGATTTAAATTAAAATCCATCTTTACGGATGCTAAGCCTCAATAAAACTTAAAAAGACCCACCCAACTGCTTCAGAAAGTTATTCCTTGTCCAGCCCAGTATCCAGTTTCCTGTGCCTTTCCCACATGAACTTGTAATCTTTGATAAGGTTTACACATGTGAAAATAAGGTTTTAACCTGAAAATCAGTGTTGCCTCTTTTGCCAAAAGTCTGTATCACATCAGGCATTTGACACAGTAGACAAAGAAAGCACAGTGGTAGAAGAATGCAGAAGAAAACATTCCATTTCGCTACTGCCGAAATCAGGCACTGAAACATGTCCATTGATTTTCCTTCATTAAAAAATAACTGATTGTAAAAGAAGTGTTGCTTGGTAGGATCAAAGCCTATCCTACAGGAAACACACACACAAAGCATTTGGAAATGAGGGTTAATTTGGCATGCAATTTAACAGCATTAGCTTTTATCAGCAGCATTTCAAGGTCAGGCACATCCATGTTTAAAATGTTTGGGTTTGTTACAATTTCAGCTACACCATATTAGAGTTCAACACATCTTAAAGTAATATTAAACTGAAGGAAGGTTGCACAGAAGTACCATTAAAAAAACCAACCCAACAACAAAAAACCCCAAACAAACAAAAAACCCCCACCAAAACCCAACCTACCACTGTTCGTAGTTTAGCACTGCAAACATTAAAACCAGAAAAACTCTTCCAAAGAAATCAAACTAAAAAAGGGATGTGGCTCTTTAATTGTGCAATTACCTTATATTAACGTAAGACTTCACCCTTTCAAGAAGAAAATAAAATTATAGCAAATCAACAGATTACAAAAAATGGTCTCCTTCATCTGAGCACAGCACTAAAGTCACAGATGAGGCCAAAGAGGAGGAGTCCTTTTACTGGTACATTTTGCATAAGATTTAAAGAGCTTTGGAAAGAGGCTTGCTTAACATATCAAGTGACATAGTCAAAATGGCCTCATCTTTTAAGTATTTTTTTTTCTTCAAGTCTCTGGGGTTTTTTTAAGAATAAAACACTTTCTTTTTTACCTAAACCTATTCTGTTCAGAAATTAAGTTAGTACATTTTATTTATCCCCAAAAAGATTAATTCAAACTGTACAATCACTCACTTTTTATTATACTTTACATTTACTTCATTCAAAAGGACAATGGATAGAACAAAGTATCAAGCCATTGCTGAGATCCAATTAACAAAATACTCCACCAACACTTACTAGAGACTTTCCCTTTTACTGATTATAAACCTCAAAAACGTAATGAACAGTTAGATGTTTTCGCGTTCGTGGTTACGCTACAGAAAGGTTTTATGCATCTCTCTTCGCTGAAAGCTTGATCTTTATATAGGCCATCTACCCATAACGCTGAGAGACTTTTAACAGCGCTCGGCACCAAACGTTTCATAGGACCAAGTCTGTGCTACATTTGAAACAAATAGATTGATCGATTACTGGCAGAACCTCAGTGTCATGGATGTATGCCCAAGAGCTTTACAAACACTTGGGGGACAGTAATGTTAGGGGACTGCAATCTCTTAAGCTTCTTTCTTGGCAGTTCTCTGCCACAGTTCCGAAGAATGCCACCCCATTACACCAAAACCGGGGGGGAAAACAGTTCCTCTCGCCTCTCACATGAGGATAATTAATCTTCTGACACCTTGACAAAGCAGCTTGTTGACAGTCAAAGGAAAGACTTTTTGTGATTTCCTCTCAGGACAGGAGATGGTCTTTATCCATCATCCCTTCTTCCTGATCTCTTCTTCCAGGGTCCCCACATCAGCAGAACTGTCTATCAGAGCAGACAGCAGGAGGGAAAGGTCTGACTGACTGATAGGGCACCAGTGCTCGACAGTGCTATTTAAGTGTAGGAACCTATTGTTAGAAACTTACTTTACAGCAGTTAAACAAATATAATGGCAACCAATTCAACCATTGTACCACTAGAGCCAGCTCAAGCTAATAAGTAAAGTTAGCTAATTACGCCGATCTGACTAAAAATCCAGACAAATTGTAGGGACGGAGTCAGCATTACTGCACACTGGAAGAGCTGAAATTTTAAAGGAAAAAGCCTTGCACAGACTGTGCTTTCTGCATTGAATTATGCTCGCTTCCATTTTCACTCTCCCTTGTGAGCAGGATCACACTTCCAGGTCTCCTCTCTCAATCGTGGGCCTGCTTGGTATTCCTAATTGAAGTAAAATAATTGTTCTTATAATGCAGTTGAAATTTCTTCTTCTTCCTCTACCTCCCCCAAGTTCTAAACATATTTACTTGTGAAGATTGTGAGGAATTTCAGTTTTTAATGGGAAAACGCTACAAAATGCTTACTAAAAGGAGGATGCCACCTACTACAAAGCAACATAAACTCCACCCTAGTAACACTATCTTTGAGGATACTGATTTGCTGTAACCCATCACAGATACCCTGATGTAAAGAAGATGATTCTGCACCTTTCTCAAAAACAGGTATTTAATATGCAAAATCCTCTTTTCTTATAGATACATATTTTTATTATATAAATCTATATGTATCTTGTAGTTCCTCTCCATCCATCTCCCTCACCTTCTCAAAAAAAAAGGTAAGAAAAAGATTTGGGCATAATTATGTGTCCATTTTTTTTTCTGCATTCACAGAGAGAGGGGAAGTTGTGTTAATGACTCCTTTTAAAGCTCTAATTCTTTGATAACTGCTGGTCATGGAGGAAACCAGTCCAGGTCAAAGAGGACCATGACATGGTACTCTGGGAAGTGCTCCCAACCAGGGCAAGTCTGACTCAGTTCTTGGTGACCTGTTTCAAATATAAATCAGGCCACAATCTGTACAGACCTCTGTACGCAGAAATGTACAAGAGTCTGTGTGTTCTCTTACTGAGGTTGCCAAGAAAGGAAGCTTCATCCAAGTCACAGGAGCTCAATAACCCCTGGGTTTAGCTACGCCACTCTGACCTTGACTGTTTCGTTCAGGACTTACCCCTCCATACAAATAACTGTCCATGCTATCTGGCCCGGACCAGTTCTCCGAGTAGACTTATTTTCTTTCTTTCAGTTACACCAGAAAAGCTAGCAGTATTTATCTCTATGATGTATAAAATCAATTCAGTAAAAATAGCAGTTCAAAAAGTGAACACTGTGTTCTTACCATAAATTGCATGAAATTTCAAGGGATACCAACCAGGTTGGAGCAGTCTAAGTTAAATATTGTTTATGTCAGGGAAAGAGTGAAAAAACCGCATGTTCTCTCTGCAAAGATGACTGTAGGCCACAACCTGAAGAAAGATCTCCCTGTGTCTCTACTGGCAGTTTAGGCTTGCCAATATTAAGGCAGAGACCAACAGGAACAGCCACCAGCAGTCTCCTACTTTTTCTCATGCAGTTTCCCAAGCCAGCTAAGGGGACATGCTGCCAGAACCAACAGTGGAACAGGCCAACAGGAAGGATGGAGCAGAGATGGGAGATGCTAGCATGGGTGAATAGACCACCAAAGTGCAAAGACCTGCAGGTAAAAGCAGAGGGGCTGCTGGTTGGGAGGCAAAAGGGGCATAGGTGGGATAATTGAGGGGAAAAACAGGAAAGGGGACTTGCTAAACTGGGAGGGACAACGTCAACATGATGGGACACTGGACAGCAAGGCTGCACAATCTGAGTCTGGAGGAAAGGTGAGCATGAACAAGGGGCTGTGGAAAACAGAGGACTGTGGAGCAGGATATGGGAAACAGAAGGCACATGGGGACCCCAGGGTGCAAAATTTGAGGTTATTTGCTAAACCTAATATCAAGCACCCCTACTGCAGATCATGCCTTTATTTTCACATCCCTTAAAACAAGACTGCATCCTTTTTTCTTCCCCTCTCCCCCAGGACAGACCATTTAAAAAGCTGCGTTCCTTCATATACCCAAGCCACCTTGTTTGCTGTCAGAAACAACAGCCCTTTTTTTCTGGACTGCAGTCCCACACTGTTGGCATGACATTTCCTTAAAACTGGCAATGCCTAGTTAAAACTGGGGGTGGGGTGGGGAAATGTAGATCAATAAATGGGAAGCTGTCACCTAGCAAACACCCAGGCCAGCCAAAGGTGAGCTCCCCAGAACAGAGTAGATCAGAGAGCTTTCTGTCCATAAAAGCTCTCTACTCCTCAGCTGAGCGCTCCCGCTCACTCTTGTCAAGTCAGTGACAAGAATTTATCAAGTGTTTACTGCCACAATGTGGAGTACAGCTGGGCCGCGGGAACTGGGCAAGTGCATTAAAGATCACTGGAGGGCTGCAAAGAACTATTTTCAATTAGCCTTCAACTATGTCAGAATCACTAGCACTGTTCATCTGACCCGTCTGCATTCCTCTTCCTACTTGGGAAGGCCAAAAGCAAGCTAGAGGTCTGTCAGTCAGAGGTGAAGTTTAACAACAAACACTCCCATTTCAGTATCCGACTGCCGAATTCCACATTACATGCCTGAAAGCAAAGGAGTAGTTCCCTGCCGGCTGTAGAACGGGAGAGCACTGGGACTTGGCGCAGTGCAAAGATAAGATGTGCCTTTGAAACGGTTTCTGTTGTTAACTTAGCACACAGCTGACGTACAGCCCAAACTCGGCTGTATCTTCCCAGCACACGCAGAGCAAAGATATCTGAGGCAGCTTGGGACGCAGAAAGAGCCAACCTGCATCATCTGCAGGCAGCGCTTCCCGAGCAGTGGACTGGAGAGCAAACATGGAGTTTCTGTTATCTTGGGTTGGTGTCTTTCCAAGTACAGCCCTTCTCTAAACAGTCAAGCTTCGGTACCTTCGCAGTGCACAGAGACACATTAAGAAGTACCACATTCATACTTTTTCTGTTTGATGGCAGGATGTATCAGGACATTAAATTCCTTACAGTAAACTGCTACTTTAAAAGAAGGCAGTGCATTTGTTACTGATGGTTTCCCCCCATATGTATTAAACAGAAGATTGTTAGTATATGCACCTTCATTTAGAGCAAATTCATGGAGCACAGAACCATGGATGGTTTTTTTGCTGGCATTAATTCACATCAGTGAGGACAAAACATTTTCCTCTCCTTGCTAAGTCCTTGAGCACATACTCATCCCATAGCTGAGTTTGGGTGCCAGGTGTTCTTCACTAGAAATGAAGAATCTCTTTAGAAAGATGAGGCCTATTTGACTTGCAAACAAATGCCATGATATTTGATATGAGAATAATTTCAGGACTGTGCTAGGGATGTATGTGGAACAGTTCATCTCTGGGACTGATAGAAAAGTATTGCACAGTAAGCAAAATATTTGTTAATCTGATCCTTCTGCTAGAAAACATGTAAGATGGCTAATGCCAGTGATCGCAGCCTACACTGGCTCAGCAGCAGAGCTCCTCAGTACAAGCTCATCCAAAGCATGGCACAATCATTTTTAATCGGCCCACGCATTTAGGTATGGCATGAGGTGTGCCGATACCCCATGACAGAGTTCTGAAGGAATGATGGGTGCTACCAGCTGAAGATGTCTACAAGGCACGTTCCAACAGAACAGCAGTAACTCGCTATGGCCGTGTCACACTACTGCTTAGGAAAGCCAAAGTGAGGAGCTCCAGCAGAATGCCACCCCAGCAGCTGTACCACTGTCTGCAGTGCCTGGTCAGGTCCAGCCAGGAACTCTCTATCTCCAGTGAGGTGTATTCTTCATACATTAAAGCAGGCAAGAGGTAGACCTGAGGGCAATTGAGCAATGAAGTAATCCAGTGAAGAAAAAAACCCCCTATAGACAGAAAATTTGCTTTCCTCTTTTCTAACAACCTCACGTAGTACTTAAGGTTTTAAGTAAGTCATCATTTACAGCACCGTGACAAGTTTTAACCAGATCAAGTGCTTCTTCCCCTCCTGATGTGTGAGTAGCAGACAGAGGGAGGTGTAGCCGTATTCACACCAGGAGCTAGAGGTGGCCCTTAGCGCACTGGTACATCAGTCTCTAAGAACATTAAAAGGGCAGCTGACTCCAGCAGAGAAGCTCCAGCCCAAAGTTGCATGACTTGTTAGGGTACTGAAAAATAATACTTTGACTGAAATCTTCTCAACCCTAATCATCTGAGAAGGGTTTCATTAGTCAGTTGTTTGTAGGACACTATAAATAGTTTTCCTTCTTAGTGCAAAGGAAGTAACTTTCCATCACCTCACTGATGAACAAGAAGCTCTTAAGAACATTATCCAAGCAGAGAATTTTATAAAGGGTATAATTACAGTTCTGATGCCCAGAAATAAAAGTCATGTCTCCCAGCACTTAGACGGGCCAATTACTTGTTAGCCTGCATTTATGGAAACAGCATGTATTTCTGTCTTGTAGGTGACAAAGGCATTTCATGACACCGTTGTGCAACTTCTGTTTCTTTGCCAAGTCATTTGCATGCCTGAAGTTTTGACCTTCCACAAAAAACATCGGGAAACTAGAAGTTACTAAACAACAACTAACATTCGTTTCAGATACAGCAGAAAAATACAAAAGAAAGGAAACACAAGGTATAGGATAGACAGAATAAACCTCAGTACATCTAACAGTTTTATTCCATATTTAACAGCACTGCACAGTGAGGAACAAAGGGAAGGGCACCTCTCTCCCACAGTTCCTCTGACTTTGTGTTTACATAAACAGCTGCACCTTTGGGCAATGCAGAACTTGGCACCTGCAAAAGGAGGCCCAGTGGAGTACTCTTCTCCGTGGTACACAGCTAGTGTGGATTAAATGAAACCCTCCTTTTTGGAACTCCAAGCAATAATAAAAAAAATCTTGTTTACAACAGAAACCTCTGTTTAAATGTTCAGCTTCAATGAAAAAAATAAATAAGCCACGCTTTTTAGACTACAGTAACATGACTGTCAACCGTGACCAGTAGTAAAGTATAATGGTATTTAGAGATAACACTGCCTTGTTAAATCACCCATTTAATTCCTCTCCCCACAGAAAAAACCACATACACAAAGGAAACAAAACACCCCACTCCACTAGTAACATTACTTATGATGCAATCATGATTCAGTTATAGGAGTCTCTCTCATCTATTCTCTAACAGACAAACAGCAAAACAATACAAGTGTTTCTTACAGTTCTCTACAAACTACTGGTTGTTAATTTAAGATGCTTAGTAAAAGTTCTTTGAATAAAGAAAAGGGTCCATCATAGCCAGAACTCCCTTAAGAATTTTTCCACTACAGTTAGTCACACAAAATTTTCATCATTCAGGGAAATTTTTTCAGCGAGGTCTACAGTTCCATGAAGTTCTGTCAAATGTTACTGCAAAGGTAGAGGAAGACTTGGGTAGCATCGCTAAAACACTTGACAAATCTACATCAGGTCTCTTGCAAAGAGTTCTTAACGTTCACATCTTGACAGTGTGAGGCAGATAATAAAGAGGTGAAGATACAAGTGAAATAGGATCACTACATAAGTGTTCAAACCTAACTGTATTAAAACTCTGACAGGGTTTTATTGCAATTGCACTTGTTTTGAAATTTCCTGACTGACAGATCTTCCAGCAACACGCACTATTCAAAACCAACGTTGTTCTGACCTTACAAACATGCCCAACACAGCTCTGTGACTATCAGGATTCAGATGCTCTCTGCCAGCTGTGCTAGAATGTCAGGATCTATAGACCTGAGCTTTCCAGTGCCAGCCATGCCACCAGCAAGAGGAAAAGCCTAGACTAAGTACAGATGTTTCTACCGTTGTCAGAGATAAGGCTGGTTTAGAAAAGCAAAGACTGGAAACAGTTAATTCCAAAATACTATTAAACTCAGATTTGGGCCAGTCACTTAGAGACTTATCATCAACAGCAGTTTGATGTACAATATGAACGTAAATTTCAAAAGCTGGATTTAGAAAAAAAAAAGGTTCTGTATATTTTTATATTATTACTTCAGCCCAATTTTAAGTTACTTAAATACCACATCCGAAATTTAAAGAGGTGTCTGAATGATTTGTGTTTGCTCAGTGCATGCTGTTCTCATCATGAACATTTAAAACATTTCTTATCTTCAAAAAGTACATTTTGTTCTCTGCCACTCAAGCATGTACACCAAACACTAAGTTACAAAGGCAAGCAGATAGGTTGAAATGAATTTTGTTTTTCATGGACATGAAATACAGTAGAGAAAACCAACTATATTTTTTCCTTCCTGTTCCCCACCCATATCCTTACACATACCCAAGGTAAAAATATATAGTTTACTCCTTGCCTTCTAACAAGTCAGGTAATATTTTTGGGTTTTGAAGGTATGTTTGCAATTATCTGTTGAGTTCAGTATTACACAGAGCTAGAGCTGCAACTGTTTTTCACACAATTACCCATTACTCAGCATCTGCCCAATTAGCATCCCTTTCCAAAGAGATCGTACATAAGTCACTAACTGCGGTGGCTCAACTTTAATATTATGGAAATTTAGGCAACTCTTTATTGGACAACATTTACACTAGTGCATGAATTAAACATATAATCTAGTGTCCTGCAAGGCTGGTAAATATTTTTATTGTTATTTTATGCGAGGCATCTCACACAAATCTCAAAGTCCTTCTTTTGAAAGCAACTGCAACTGGACAGGAGAAAGCAGGTGAAGTCAAGTACAAAACACTTGATAATACTAGTTTTGTAAAGGATGGCTGGAAGTGATGGTGTTTACAGAAAAGTGCTTTTTTGTTTAGCAAGAATTTGTGCTTTATATGAAGCCCATTTCAGAGCAAATATGAGCAAAGATATGATAGTATTTGCTTTTTTTTCTGTATGACATCCAGCGTGTTTACGCTAGCGGTACCTGAAGACCAATTCTATAATGCTTAGCAATGGAAGTGACAATATGAAATAGTTTTCCAGTCTGATGGATTGTTCATAGATTTGTGCAAAATGGTTTTCAGGGAAGGAGAAAGAAATTAAAACTGCACAGACTTGAAAGTCTGCAGACTTTATTCTTCTTTTGCGTTGCTTGCATCATGGTTTGAAACAAACAAACAAAAAATCTGTAAGCACATAAAGTGAGAAAACAGCAAAGTTACAATCACAAATCTCAAGAAGCAGATAAATAATGGAAGAAAATGACAGCTGTGCTGTTACACAGTGGAAGTTAAAATTACTACAAGTCCTCTGGAACAGGTACTTTCACCTCAAAAGTTTCATTTAGTGCATTTTTTTTTTCAAAAATCAGTTTATATCCATTTAAAGGTAAACCTCATTGCAGTAGCAGCTATCAAAGTGACTTTTGCAACTCCACACTTTTTCTAACCTACATAGCTAACTTGCGAGCAAAAACCAGGCTAAAGCTGGATCTTAGAAAATGAAGAATGCAAACAAGTTTAAACACCAACATTTAAAGATGATAAAACAATTTCATTTATTGCAGAGCTATAACTGAAGTATTCAAAGACTGTCAAGTCAATGAAATTTAAGCCAGTCTAAGCAGCAAAACTGCAATATCATCCTAAATTGGAACAAGCTATCCTATTTTGTAAGGGAATACCTCAATTTTGTACTCCAACCAATTTAAAAACAACTATATTTTGAGGGATTATATATGCCCCTGATCTACCTTGCTTATACGTGGTCTTGCCCAGTGATTAACACAGGAACACAGAGAGAAAGAGACCCTATGGACACGGCAAAGCTAAAGGGACAGTTTCATTTCATAGTCAATCCAGCCCAACCAGAGAGAAACTGAGCAGGTTAAGAGAGGTTCTTCTAATTCTTCATCTACTGTCATGTAGTCAAATAAAACACCACCACAAAAATATGATTATTTCAGAGTCACTTGCTAAATAACGTACAGAGTTTACTTGCACATCTATTTTTTTTCCTGTGAATGAAATGTAAATATAAAAAAAACCCCAAACTTGACAGTATAAAGTGACTAACAACAGATAAATATCACATGTACTTGTTTCAAGAACCTGGCAACAAATAGGCAGTCTTACAAAAACCCTCCACCAAGTAAGCCCTTCACTCTGCCTACCAAAGAACAGGAGATTAAGCTAATGCAGCGTAACAAGAAGTGGGTTTAGAGATCCTAATCTGAAGAGTAATTTAAAGAACTGACTTCATGTCTTTTGCTTCTCTACTACAGCAATCGCTATATTGCCATGAATTCACACCGTAGTGAAAAGATGTCATCTTCAAAATCAACTTCATGTTTAAATGCTGTTCTTCCTGCTCTGTCGTTTCTGGTGATAAATAGTAGGAAATCAATGAGGAAACATCATTTGAAGTGAGCCATTCATCATGTACCGAAAAGGGTAAGTACCCCATAAATTGCAGTGATCCGTTTCCTATTAGAATCACACAACAGAAGGCAACAGCATTTCCATTAGCAATTTTTATGACCTCTGTAGGTAGAGGATAAGGTTAGGAAATGGCTTATTTTTGTCAACTGTAAAGCAGTTTGGTGGGGAAGGAAAAAAATTTTCAAGAGAATCAGAGTTACTAGTAAACCAAAGGAGGGGGAGAAGGGAGGAGGAGGAGGAAGAGACAACAAAACCCAGCTCCACCAACTACATGCCTTCATACTTAAGAAATCTAGTTAGTAGAACTTCCAATCCAATGTTGAATATTTTAGGAAATTTCACAATCAATTCCACCTTATTATACTGTGGCATGGGTGGAGGCCCCAAAAAATTTGCTATCATTGCCTATGACTGCTTCCTAACAAACATTGCTTTTCTACAATCTAGGAAACAGGGGAACACTCAAAAGAAGCAAAGGAGAATCCAAATCCTGTGCTACAGAAAACATGAAATAAAAATCCAACCTTTAAAATGAAAAAGCAAATCTCAAGTCAAGCACTGCGTTTTTCCCTTAGCCCCGTTTCCCTTCCCCATCCCACCCTGTGCTACACTCTGCTCTCTCCACCAAACCCAGGCAGGATGAATGTGTTGGGTAAAACAAAGATAAGTAAAAATGGTGATTTTTGATGTGCCCCTTCACAACTTGCCAACATCACATAGAAGGTACTGGGAGCGTGGTTGGGTAAAGGCAGGAGAAAAGAAAGGAAGAAATAATTTTATTTTCAAATAGTACCTCAAAGAATTTTGCTGTATTTAACACAGAGATGCTTCTCGGATTCAATTTGGCATACCAGCAACAGATTACATTTTTAAGGTAACCTCACCCTAAAGTACACACACCAGAACATCATCTAGTCTTGTGAAACAAATTGCAGGAAAGCACCCTGTGTCTCAGAATTAAAACAGGCAAACAAACACCCAATGCCAGTAATTAAGTGTAAGGGACAGAAAAACAAATGAAATCAAATGACATGATTATGCATCTCCTGTGACACAAGGTCTGGTGTGACAACCACTGGGAAAATCCTGTTATACATTCAGAGGGCCTAAATGAAAGTTGAGTCACTTCTGTTCCCGCTTCCTCCCCTTCCGTATGCCCATCATGAATTAACACTGAATATTTCAACAGCATTCACAGCTCAAAACCTGATTATTTATGCAAGTCTTTGAGCTTAGTTTTTCTGAGTTTCCACTTTATACAAGACAGTGCAGGTCACTAGACTAGTTGGAGCCAAAGTCCCACAGAAATCCACATTCAAAATCCTACACTCATTCCATAATGGCTAAACGGGAGCTGTGGGTGCATCTACCAGCCAGGACTCTAGTCCACCGACTGCGCTAACGGTGGTAAAAATATGACCATCTAGATATGAATTTTCTGCTCAGCGATACCTGGTATCACCTTGCATGCCACCCACAGATGAGCCCATCCCACACTCATTATTAAAGCTACTTTTTGTTGCCAGCAGCCAGGATCAAATGAATGTTATTGAAGTCATGAAAGTGAAGGGTTAGTTAGCCTTCCTAAGTGAGATTGGTTTCACCTACATGAAAGTTCACTAATTACTTTTCCCCCTCCCTTTTAACATGTCAGGCCAGTTTTCACACACACTTTCTTCTTTTCCTCAATGAGAAGAATTCTTATTTTCTGAGAGTGGAGTGTATAACTGTAATAATTTAGGGCCTCAGCTGTTTCCCAGAGAACCAATTTTACTTTCTTATCAGTGCTATCAGGACCTTCTGCATTAAACATTGTAAAATCAGAGCTCCAATTTCATCATAACAACAGTTTTCTACCCTCTGTGCCAGCGTACCTGCCATATCTGGGACAACACGCGGGTCCCACCCCCAGTTTGAACGTATTTGTACACCCATTCCCCTCACAGAGTGAAACCTAGGCATCTGCAATAAGTTAGGAAAAAACACCAACAGTTTTCTCCACTTACACAACTATGCTTTGATTCTACCTTTTTTTCCACACAGAACTGACAGGAGTCCCCTGCTCCACTGGCCGACCAGGTAGCAGCCCCCAGCTTAACCACACAAGCAGAAAGCAATAGGTACATCTTTTCAAAAGATTTTGTTCTAGGAGCTTGCCAACTTTCCCAGAACCTTGTTTTATGCTGTAATTCCTAGCCCTAACCCTGATCCTGTTTTCTGACACCTGGGGACTCATTCCCAGACATCTTGCTTCACCAGGCTCCTTTCCCAACATTCCTGTGTTCTCTTGCTGAGTTCGAGTCCAGTCTCTGCCTCAGCCCAGACTACAGGCTTCAATGCTTACCCTGGCACACTGGCATTTCCCACGTTCCACATCACAGCTTAGCATCCACACCCCTGCCTTACCCTCAAAATTAATGCATTTTTACTCCTTTGGTCTCTGACCTTGGGTTTTCCTGACCCTGACCATGACCTACTTCTATCCCAGCAGCAGCCTGACCCAACCGCTAAGCCAAACCCACCAATGTCCTAGCCACAGCAGCGATCACAGAGTATTTGTGGGGATATTTAAGATGGGGGTGGGGGGTAGGAGGGCATTGGTTGGTGGTCTGTTTTCAGGAAGGCAAGTAGAAGTCAAGCAGCACTGCCAATACTCCTACAGATCAGCGAGAGCACTGTGGCGCTCACTTCTACCACGTCTGTTTTGCAAATGGAAGTGGCAAAGGTCTTTGGAGTTTCTCCCCTCAAGTCGTGGTGCACCGTGCGGACCACCAGCAATGAGGCAAGACACTGTCAGTCAATAGCTTTAAGAGATTTACTGACAGCAGAAGAATGACAAGGTTAAAAACCCTTTCAATTCTGTTTTAGGCATTATGATGGACCAACTGGTGTGGAAACATAATTCTGATCTAACCCTCCCTCCTCCTCTCTCAACTCGTTGGTTCAACTCCAGTCCCAGGCATCCCCATAGCATCCTCATCCCACTCTTGAGTTTTGCCCCAGAAGCTCTCTCCCATCACCCAAAGGTTCCTTATATACCCAATCCCAGGTCTGTATCTGAATTTGTCAGAAGCACTTGGCTTCATCATATTTTTTTCCCCCCTCACCTCAGTAGTTCTAAAGACTCCCTGTCCACATATTCTCAGTGTCATTGTCCAGCTCTTCCTTCAGTGGCCCCTTAACTTCCATTTCTTAGTCTGATTTCCCACACCCTTCCTTCCCATCAAGGAAATCTTGATTTCTTCTAGCATGTTCTTCCCCTTGAGTTTCCAAACCCTCAGATTCTTATTCTTGTACAGCCACTCCAATCTCCTCCTCATTTTTTTTTTCCCCCTATAGCCTTCACCCCAAGCTCCCCCCCTTTCTCAGTCTCCTTACTTACTCCTCCCATTATTATTTCCACTTCCTCACCACCTAAGTCAAGTAGCTTCCACCTGCACATTGCCTACACCCAACCAGTAAAGTCACACAGTCACACAGTCACACAGTCACACAGTCACACAGTCACACAGTCACACAGTCACACAGTCACACAGTCACACAGTCACACAGTCACACAGTCACACAGTCACACAGTCACACAGTCACACAGTCACACAGTCACACAGTCACACACACAAAACCAACCTTACCAATCTCCTCAGTTTCAGTGCCTGGCCTTCAGATGGCTTGTAAGGGACAGGGGTACAATGGAACGTTGTGCAGCCACAGGCTGAAACGAAGTCCCAGGGGAGGCAGAATTTTAGCAGCACAGCACTTGCAAGCTTCTGAGCGTGAATAAACTAGAACTTTTGGCTTTTAACTCAAATAGCTTTGGCTGACTTCTGAAGGGACAGCAAAGATGCAAACTCAAGATTAAATCTACTCCTGCCAAGCACAAAGTAATTACAGCACAAGGATGTTAAAAAAAGGCAAGGAAGAACAATGTTATTCTAATATTTTCCTTTCTGAAAAAAAAAACCCCATTGCTCCATCTGTGCGCCTGATGCCAAAACCTGCCAACTACTTAGACTGAAATAAGGGGACAGTCTACAACAGCTGTTCAACAAGCCCCAGTTTCACACAAATGACTGAACACCAAATTGTGTAACAGAAGCTACTTGCAAATCTCAGATTACATTACCAGTTTCATCTATTATTACTTTAAAGAAAAATAAATCTTTGTCCAAAAGTGTTTTCTGTTTCCTCTCATTCGTTTCTGAAAGTCACTCTTCTTTCATTGCCAACTTTAACCCCAGTAAGACTTTTAACCTCCATCTTGCCACCACTTCCCCCAACTCCCAGGAGGACTCAAACAAGAACTTTAAGCTTACACTCAACTATTGCATAGGTACGACTGGCTTTAGACCAACTCTTTTAATTTAAGACAAAGTTCAGACAAATTTGCTATTACTAAACACAGTCATTTACTGTGTAATTTCCACTCTCTTCCAAAACAAAGATTCCCATCATAAAGCTAAGTTCCCCTTTTTAGTAATAAATCCTCAGTTTTGGAAACTGATAAAATTAAGTTCTAGTATCATACCTACCACACACCTACCATACCTGCATCAGAAGGACACAGATTCAGGCAGGTTAAAACTAAACCAGCTCTGCACTGGCAAAACTTTCCTGTCTAAAGGAAAAAAAAAAAAAAACCAACACAAAACCCCTCCACATTTAGTCTTGGCAACTAGGAAAATAAAGTCACAAGAGCAAAAAATTCAGATGAAAAAGATTAGGTCATCTAATGCCTCTTGTCTTCTCAGGCTATTAAGAAAGATATTTCCTAGGGCTGTATCCACTCCAGCTGTGACTCAGCTTCCTGATGTGTGTGACCTGCACTCCCCCTCTCAAAATACTAGTCTAGTATTTTACTACTCTAGAAATCACCCAGTGCAGTAATTGGAAAATACGTTTTCCAAAGAACCAAATAATGGCTCTCTTCTCCATTTTTAGTTTTTAAATGTTCGTAGGGGGGTGCTGAACACACTGATGTGCAGACTACCAACATCCCACCCTGTCCAGCACACACACTTACAGACAGAGGTAAGATCACTGTACCAGGGAGGAATTGGTTCAGAATCAATTCAAAGTTAATGGACATTCAATTCTCAACCCCTGAGCTGGGGGAGAGAAGCTACAACCCATGGCCACACTTCCTACAGCTGCAATTCCCCCCAAACACTGCATTTAATTATGCCTGATGAAACACCAAAACATAGACTTAAACTTTAGCTGAAAACACGTGGAGAGCTTTGTTTGAATGGCCTAGGCTTACCTCAAGAGATCTTTATTCAAATTTGATTCAAAAAGTTTATCTTTCAACAATGCGCTACTGTTACCATTCACATGTGTGAGTCTGGAAGTACAAAACCACTGATTTTTTGCTCCACTGAAGTTTAAACTACAGACTAGAAGGAAAAGAAAGTCGTCCCAAGGAACAAAATGAGTTTTAAAAAGTAGATTGTCTTTTCTCTTTTAAAGATGGTCATAATATTGCTAAACAAGTAGCATCTCACAGAAAAATAAAGTTAGTGAACCCAGTTATTTTTCATGGAAACACCAAGGAAAACTATCCAAGGACAAACTCACTGAAACTGGCACAGCACAGAGGTCGGATGGTTGCACTGACTCCATCACTCCTCACAGAGCAGGGAAGGTAAGTCAATAAACTGACCCTTTAAGATCTATCTTGTTCCGTAATTGTCATCAGTATCCAGCTGGCATTAAAAAAAAGTAGTCATGATCATGACCTTTGCATTTCTACAAACATTAGCTATTGTCGTGAGGAAGACCTCTTTGGCCTCATAATTCACATGCTGTTAACAACCAGCAAGAACAGGGCACGTGTGTCAGTTACTAAATAATGTAAGAAAAATTGGATGTTACACTCATACCCTGTGCACAGCCCTGCACCTTGGAGCTAACCTGTGTTACACTTAAAACCTCAGAAAGATTAAAATTAATAACTTTTTAATATTCATGGGCCTTTTTTCAACTTTATTATTACTACTTTGGGGCAAGATGAAGGATTATTTAGTTTATTTCATTATTTGTATTTATTTTGTACTGTTTCTTTTTGCCTGGCTTCTGAGGGAAACATGGCTGGTGTTACCATGTTTTCTGTCAAGCACCTCTTAAACCCACAGTTCCATAAAAATGAAATGGAGATACAGAGGTCTGAAAGATATTTCGTCCCTTCAGTATTCACGAGGAAACCTAGCCAGGTAGGCAGGACATTTGACTGTGTCTTAGCTACAGGTAAAGGCAGTACAAAGAGAAGCCATTGGAAGGGCTGATCCTAACTACATCCTAAATACAGAAAACATTCTAAATCAGGAGTTTATCAACCAAGAAATTCAAATCTTTAGGAAACTAGGCTTCTTCAGTTCTGGCACTCCTAGAATTACTTGTAATACTTAGTTTTATTACCTGTACAACCAACATGGTGCAGAAAACTACGCTCGCTGCCTGCAAAAAAATGCACTGTGAGCAAAGGACAGACCTGGCACGCTCTCCACAGCCCACCTCCCCCAGCCCAGCGACCCACACCATCAAAGAATGATGGGGTGGTCAGAACAACCTGAGAACAGACATGGCACATCGGAGCACAAGCCTCCTTCCCCAAGTCAAACAGCAGCCAACAGCAGATACTCAGAGAAGAATACAAACCCCATCACATTCCTGTAATAGTAATTATCCAAAATATTCTCCCAACCTCCACTGATCCTGCAGCTTAAAGCTCATTTAACAGCAACCATAAATTTATCCAGCTGCCTTAGAAACCACCGAAGCTTTCAGCATGCCTGCGTCCTGAGAAAGAAGCGCCACAACCAGCCTCACACTTGCTGTTATCACCTTCTGTTTGCATTCGGCACGGCCCCTGCTCATTTCATTTGATGCTTCTCGGTTCTTTTTCCCCAGAAGACATGAACAGCTATCACCTTCTGCACCACGGTATTTTACAGACCTCAGCTGTCTTACTCACAGTCTGAATAAGTCTAGTCAATGTAGTTGTTCCTTACATAGTAGTAGCTGTTCTACATCTTTGATCACCCTTACTGCTTTCTCTGTATTTTTTCCAGTTTTAGTATCTGTCATCACAGAAAAATGAGGAAGGAGACAAATTGCACGTGACCTTCAAGATGCAGATATACTAAAGATGCGTGTGCATGGCAGAACCATGTTTTTGGCTTTGGTCTTTTTCTTTTTTTTTTTTCCCCCTCTAATGACTCTTAACATTTGCTTTGCTTTGTCTTTTTTCCCCACCATTACGGACCATTAAGCTAGCACGTTAATAGCACTCTCCATTACAACCTCAAGACATTGTTTCTGAGCAATCGTCCATTCAGAGCATCTATACAAAACTGACACACATGCATGCACTTTCTAAGATAAATACTGAGGAATTTCCGAAAGAGAACATAGTACATTCCCTGGACTACTATCCCTGTCCATCACCAGGACAGAAGAGAAGTAGGACGATCAGAATTCAGCTCTGCCCTTCCTCTTCTGTTATTACAGTATGTGATTAATTCTGTTACAAGGCTTTGCAACAAGAAGGATGATAGTGCATGTGAATGAGTGACACTAAATCATAATTAAGTGTACTTCAAATTCTGCATAGGGTAGTCAAAAAGCCCAAGAATGCCAACAAACCTTTTCATCAACACATCCTGAAATTTATTACAAACCAATGTTTCACTTAACTATATATTGTCTTCAACCCACCCTAGAACATGTGTACTAGGTAATACATTTCATTAGAGAAATTTCAGTATAGAAGAGGATTAAATCATCAAAAGATAAATACAGTTTTATAGGGATATCTGTAAATAAAGAATTAAGTAATTGAGTTTTAACTCTTTTTTCCCAGGAAGAACAAATTACCAGCAATTACAAAGATGATGTGAATATAATTTATCTGTCTGCTCAGTCCCCGAGATCTTCAGCGGCAAGAACCTGAGGTAAAAACAAAACAAAACCCCAAGAAAACCAACCCAAAAACCCCAATCTGATGTGTTGTGAGGAATCTGGAAGTAAATGACACTTTTTGTATGTAGATAATCACATAGGCCCACGTTGCTCTATAGCAACCAGTCATAAAAGATCACAGGAGCAGCAGAGCGCACACCGTGTGAAAACCAGAAGATAAGGTGGATTTTTCCTCTCTCTTCTCCTTAAGGCTGGCAAAGATCAGTGAAATTAAACACTGCCCAAGGCAATTGTTAAAAGCAGTTTGGCCATTAAAGTCATGTCATCTGGTGACCCAACTGACCTACATTAAACCCAGGCTAAAGGGCAACGTCATCTTTCTTTTCCTTTAGATAGCAGGACTTTGCATCTTCAGCACAGATGGAAGACAACCCCTTTGGCTTTCTGGTTTCCACTGTATCCCTTGCTATAAACCAAAGTTAGCTGCAACCAATCTTTTGCGTTTGTTTGGCCTTTGTTTCACACTACTACAGCACTACTGAGCTGAAAACTAGCAAATTTTCTCCCTTAAGTGTATTCAATTAATATCTATCTAGCTAGAGGCTGTAGCACTCCATGTACTTAATGGTGAGAAAGATTCATAGGCTAATGCAAATATTACAAAAATTACCTATTTAATTATCATTAGATCCATTCAGTTTGGGTAATTCAAATAAATGAGACATAACCACTTCTATTAAAGCACTAAATATCAAAGAAGAGATTACTCAATGAATAATTTACTTCAGATCAACTGCATGGCCTACAGTTTCTCCACCCAGATTTGAGAGCTGCCACGTTGGTAATACAGACATTCTTTAAGAATTATTCTAAAACTTTAATACTTCACGAAGATCACTCACAATCCACAGGAAGGCTGTTCCACAGATAACAGAGTGGGTCATCCCAACTCTCTAATCCACTTCAGCATCACTGTGCTGAAGACCCAAGACCACTGCTTGCAGAACTCCAACAGAAGCAACACCCTCCAAGCACAATTTACCAGGGAGCTGTTATATACATTTTATAGACAAATCAAGAGTACAAGTGGCACATACACTAATTGGTTCAGTGAAGACAAATGTAATGGAACAGGATTTTGCTCTTGTTAAATCCATATGGAGAACTGATTCTTATATTGGAAGATTTGCATTTAGTTAGATCAAACAGATTTAACTCTTACTTTTTCTTAGACTCAGAGTAATTCAGGTAAGGATGGATGTCAGAAGGTCTCTGTTCCAACCTCCTGTGACGAGCAGGGTCAGCCGTGACAGCAGAGCTGGCTGCTCAAGGTTTTGCCCAGTCAAGCCCTGAAAACATCCAAGGAAGCAGACTGCACAGCCACCCTGGGAAACCCATACCTCCTCTTGATCGTGCTCAGGCTGGAAAGGGAAGCTGCACTGCAGCTTGCCAAAACCCAGACCGTTTCATTACAAGGGCTCTGTGTAGAAATTCCTGGAAGTCAGTTTATAGGAAGGAAAGAAGATGAAAATCAAAAGAACAGGTTTGTACTGTTTATTATGAATCCTTCATTTATGCACTGTTATTGAGGAGAAACCCATGTCTTAATCACTGTTTATGATCACAAACGGTATTCAGCACAGGCTGCTTTAAAAAGACGAAGTGGATAAAATCTTGCAGCCTCAAAAGGGTTCTTGAGTCATTCCTGTGTTCTGCTCTCCCATCAGAGAAAACTACTTCATCAAAACCAAAGAATATTCTTAGGTTCATTCCATCTTTGTTGAATGTGGACTGCAAGACAACACTTAGTTATGTTGCAAGAGCTTACTTGTTTGTCAACAAAAGATATTTTGAAGAGCTGCCAGCATGCCAGGGATGCAACTTCATCCTGCAAGGTCTGTGCCTCTTCATTAGCCATCTTTGTCAATGGGAATAAATTGCTAGGCTGCCCAACGGCTCAGGCAAACAGCCTTTTCTCATGTGAATAGTTCTTTTGAAGTATCACAGAGAGGAACTCACTAGAGTTTAGATCATCCTCAATTCCAGATTATGCAAATTATAATCCATGTGTCTTTCATAGTGTGATATTCTCTAGAAAGTATACATCTGCTAAAGCATCAGGCTGTTTTTACCCACAAAGAATAAAAGTAATTCCCTTGTTTGAACCAGGGGCACACTAAATATTCCAGCAATTAAATCATCTTTTTGCTTTTACCCATGCTTTCAGTCTTCAAAATCTTTTAAGAGAAATGCAGAAATGTATGCAATGCATAAAAATGCAAACAGCTATATCAACTCAAAGTTTAATCGGCCAAACTATGTTAAAAAAGTCAAAAACAATTCAAGAGACTTGGCATTTGCTCCACAGCTGTTTTCTCTGGTGCTCAATCCCACCTGGATCTGACTGAAGTAAATACACTTTCGCCCACTGAAGAGAACTTACAGTTGAAAGATCTAGAGAGGCATGGAACAAATAAATCCTTCTGACTGTTATTTAAAAATAACGGCATTCAAATATCTTCCATTAAAAAAACCCAAACCAAAACACCTTTTTTAAACCCCCAAAAAATCAAAGTTGCAAAATTCTGTTCTTAAATTCATTGTCAAGTCTGGCACCCTTACTTCTGTAACTCTAGATAGATATATACAGAAACATTGTGCATACATTTCTGAAGATACATGTATGTGAAGCACCTACCTAGCAGAATCTCCTACAATCTAATCACTGATCAGCATGTTGACGAGAAGCACCTTTACTTAATGCCTCAAGTGAAAGCATAAGTTTCCAATGATTTTATTAACATATTTCTGTTTGTCCAAAACACTTATTTTCCAAGAGAAAGGTTTCCATTGGGCAGACTCCTTGAAGATTATAATGAAAGAGGTTTTTAGGATTAAAATGGAATCTAAAAAGTTGACAGAAAAGCAGTATTCCACATGGGCTGGTCCTATACAGAATGAAAATCAGAACAGGCTTTTTAGATAGCACACTTAGACTCTGTATTAAATATCACAGAATCACAGGCTGGTTTGGGTTGGAAGGGACCTTAAAGCCCATCCAGTTCCAACCCCCTGCCATGGGCAGGGACACCCTCCACTAGACAAGGTTGCTCAAAGCCTCATCCAGCCTGGCCTTGAACACTGCCAGGGATGGGGCACCCACAGCTTCTCTGGGCAACTTGTTCCAGTGCAGTTTATTGCAACTTTCGTAAACAGAAATGGAAACTGTGTATTTTAAGAGCCATGCCTGGAATACTTGCAGGTACTACCCAACCCATCAATCTAATACTGAATGAAATCAAAAGCTGAAGCTTAGCAAAGAAAAATCTCTAAAGCAAATAAGTAGCTTCTGTTTTTTGATGTTCGTTATTTAAACATCTATTTTCAGTGTAACTGTCCCTCCTCATTCTTTTTCCAAAGGCAACTGGTTAGCATGACAGTTATTGTGCGCTTAGAAATTAGGCAATGACAATCTTAATAGCGGATACCGGCACCATTTTAAAACATGAGAGACACATTCTGGGAACAGAACAGGGCAGCATGAAGAAGCAAGGAGTTCTGTCCTCAGGATTTCCCAGTCCAAAATACTTTGTGTCAAATTCAGTGTCATGCCCTAATGAAATACGTATTACTGAGGCTTATCTGGTACGTGCAATATGTTGCTCACCACATAGACAACGTTTGCCTTTTGTAACATCCCGATTCTTCTCGCCTCTCTTTGATATTAAATACCATATGTGTTAGAATCGCAAGGTCACACTTGCTTTAGACACTGGCCACAGATTTCTAGATAAAGCAAAGCTCTTCCCTTTAACTGCATACAAGATTTGCTGTGAATTTATGCTAAGCAAAATAGGGTTCCTATTACTGTGGGTTTTTTTATTCAGACTGTAACTTCCACCTTACAAATGGATATTTTCTCATACAGTGTTTCAAGAGCATTTGCATACAAGGCCCAAGGTAGCATTGCTGCACTGACAACTGGTGCAAGTAAATGCGTAGGCGCTGGCTCTGGGCAACTACATTTTCTCCTAAAAGTAAAGTCACATACATTCCATAAAAACTAATGAAATATCCTCAGATGACAACTTTAATTTTTGTGTATGGCAGAATTAAGCATAAGCAGCAAAATCCTTAGTCCAAACCTAGCTCCCTGTCCCAGCCAAAAGAGCTGGGACAGCTAGAGAAGACCCTGCCTGCCCCAGTGGCTCCCCTGCTGCTGGCACGGTATGACTGCAGTAAACCGGTGATGGGGACCCTCAAACAGGGGCCAGCAGCAGGGTATCCATGTGCTGCGGGGGGGCCTGGTTAAACTCACGGCTCAGCCATGGGATCCCCTCTACTTTTCACCTACCAACTTTCTCCCTAGAACAGTTCAAAACAGGGTAACACATACAACAACAAAATAACAGGGTGATAGAATAAGGAGAAACACTGCTCAGATTCTCTTCACATATTTACAGGAAACATTTTATTCATATATTTGCTACTTTTTCCCTACTCCCTGTTTCTCACTCGCTGAAATAAAAGCAGTCTTTTCATCAGCCTAATTTAAACTGCACACACTGTTTACCTACTGTTATTTGCTTAAACACAAAGTTCTCTATGCTCATTAATTTTATGAAGATTAGTTTCTCTGGTTTGATAGACATCCGTCTCCACTGGACACGTTGATCTCAGCCCACAAGCCTGAAGCACCCAATGAGGTGTGGTAAGAAACAGCTGTTACTTTTGGTTCTATTACAATACTGTGCTTCCATTTCTGTGGTTCACCAGGTATTTCCTCTGCCTGATGAGCCATTGCAATGCAGTTTAATTAGAACATAAGGTTACCGTTAAACCAAAAGAAAAAAGTAAATTAAGTCTACTATTAAATACAAAACACTAGCTTAAAAAACCCATAATGAAAAAAAAAAAAAAAAAAGAGTTGAAGGAAAAAAATGGGTTCAGAAGAAATCTACCTATGGGGGAGCAGAAGAAGGAAGGAGGAATGTTGGTTTTGCATTCACAAAGTGCAAGACACAAATGCTTTTATATTATATTTGGTTACATTTGGAATACCAAAGCATACACAAAGCACCCAGGCATCCTCCCCACTCCCTGTGGTGGAGGCCCCCTCCGGGCTCCTCTGTATATCAGAAATGGGTTCAGTTTCAAGCTTGATGAGGCTTTGAGCAACCTGGTCTAGTGGAGGGTGTCCCTGACCATGGCAGGGGGTTGGAACTGGATGGTCTTTAAGGTCCCTTCCAACCCAAACCATGCCGTGATTCTATGATTCATCACTTTTGCAGCAGGGAAGGAAGGTACCTATTACGGGATGGAAGAATTCTGCCAGGGGGTCATTACAGCTTCCTGACACATGAACTTTCAATTATTAGTCCAAACTTGTAAAACAGGAATACAAATTTTCTATTAAAAAAAAAAAAAGAGGCAAGTTCTTATGGACCCCTCTGCATTCAAGTCTGTTCTTCTTAATCTTAACACTTCAGTGACTCCCCCCCCCCCCCCCCCCCCAACTAAGGAATTTACAAGCTCTCCTAGTAAGCTTACAACTGCCACATGTTGAATACCAGTAGCTTTGGATCTCAAAAGCTTCACAAGGTATAAAGAATTTCTTTTCCCTTTACCTTTTCTCTCTTTATAAAACTCAAGAAATTCAAATAAAACGCCCTGCAAATGTGACAATACGCATAAAGAAAGTTTTAAAAAGTCATGAACATGGAAAATTAAAACTTCAATGAACAATTCTAATTCTGTGGCACATAGTGGGGGGTTTTTTTGTTTAGGGGTTTTTTGGGTTGTACACCTTATTTCTATCATGCAGTATACATACCTTTAAATGAGATGGGAAGATGATGACCCTTCCTTATCTCACTGAAATATAGATATATTTCCCATATTCCTATTCCTTCATTCAGTTTTATTTACAAGAAAGATTGAATTTTCGTTGTAAACATGTTATTCTAAAGCTCAATGTTCACAGACATTTTGATGTCAAATCACACCTTCATCCAAGGCACCGTGACAACCACACATGTAGAACTATGAGGGAAATGACCTGATGAAATTAAAGGCCTCTCTACAAACACTTTAAAATGATAATTTGAGAGCTGCTTGCTAAGCACCTTTTGTCCTTCGTCACAGGGAATAATTCCATCTGCATTTGGCTTCACCCCTCTCAAGTCAACCATCCGTCACTTCCCTTCTTCTGGGGTGATGTGCTCTGTACCTCCAGAGGATCTGCACACCAGCCTCCTAAGTCTCGTCTGTCTGAAGGTACCTCTTGCAGATCTTGGGGACAGAAAGGGCTGTAAGCAAACACGGGTACCCACTTGCCTAGCTAAGCACACACCACCGTCAGCAGCCTCTGCAAAACCGCAGTAAAATGGAGCTCAGCAAGGCCTCTCCAGCTGGTGCTTCCAAAGAAGCTACATCAAGCAGCAAATAAGCAGCAAATAAGCAGCAAGAACGTTGTCTTTATGTAACCCATCGTTATAAAAGATGTAATCTGAGGGCATATTCTCAGAGGGAGAGTCTTGCCTCACTGCACAAAGCATAGGAGAGATGTGGCGAGCTATTTCAGCAGCACTGGGATCTCGCCCACAGTTAGTGCCTCTGCACAGGTTTGTCCAATAAAGGGCTTCCGAGTATATGGCAACGGACATATATGTCCCTTTCAAGGACACAGAGGGAGAATACTACCATTATCTTCCCCAGCCTGGCAGGATTCTTCTCAACCAGAAACATTTCACTTCTGCCAGGCAAAGAGGTCTCATGATATACCACACGCTCTGCCTCACACCATGCACAACAGTCAGCTGAAATATCCAAGATGGCAGCAGGGACAGCTACCGAACTGCATCCCGAAATCGACCGAGCCCATTTCACACATTCATTCTCACAGAAACTCTTAACTATTAAGGGGATTAATCTGACACAGCTTTATTATAAAGGGAGGAGAGAAAGCAAATGAAAAATGCTGTTTCAGTCACAGGGAAAACGTTGCATGTTCCTAGAAAATGACTTTGCAGGATTACTTATTCTGAAATTCTGGCTTGCAGATCACTCAGTTTGAAAGGAGATTTTGATTTAACAAAGCTTATTTAAACAATGGCTGTCATGCAGGGTCAGAATGGCTACTGCTAGCTGCAGAATTGAAGATGAGCACAGGTTGCATACATGAGTAAGCAGCTCAGTTTATCACATGAAAAGATGCAACAAACTCTGTTACTAGCAGTGACAAATCAGAAATGCGAACAATTAGGATTAAAAAAATGCTTCTTTATGTATAAAGAGTTTTAACAGCAGTTTTAGCGTTTCCCCTGCGCCTCCTCCAACTCTGTTCACAGTTCTTTCCAGCAACATCGGCTGTAAGCAGCTCTACAAAAGGTGCTAACAAACTGCTGCTTTAGAAGCTTTTAAACTGCAGCAGGCAAAGAGCAAAACACCGTTTAGGAGGCAAGGGGAGTGGAGGGAGGTAAAAAAGAACTCACATTGAGAAATACCAATGAAACATGTCAGATTTAAACGTCATTAACATTACAAAAACAGCACTTAAACTTTGTTATAAATATAGAATCATAGCACTAGTTGGCTGCATGAGTGGAATAAATCTGTGGGTTTTTTAATTAAAGTGCATAAATAATTAAAACTATTCTTTATTATTATTATTAATCTATTAAAACTATTTTATTATATGATTAACTATACCTTAACAAATACACTGGAAAAAATTAGCAATAGGAATACTTCCACAACATGCAAAAATATGAGGTTGATCTCAGCAGGTCACCTTCTATATACAGCATCAAAATGTCCCGTAGCACTTTATATGCACAGATTAAGATCTACAGTTTTCCTTTCAAGCTGGCATCTGGGCATTATCTGTATTTTACAGTAGGAAAACTATGACCCAAGTAGTTTAAAATTACTCACCTAGTAGTTAGTCCGTAAATCAGCTTGATGTAAAGTCATCACTAGTTTCAAGAGTTAACATTTGCATCATTTTTTTTTAAAAAATAGCTCTCCTGCCACAGATGCTGAAGATGCTTGCTGCAACAATGCACAAACTTTCAAGAATCCAGCAGAAGCTAAATCAAGATAAGTTGTCTTCTTAGATACACAAGCCTGACCATCTCCTCCACAATCCAGTTTTCCAGGAAAGATGTGAACAAGCATATTTCTGCTTGAGCTAAATAGACGCAGAGGAGCATCAATAACACGTTTGGCTACAGAGTTCTGCATGTAGTTACACTTTTCTAGGAAAAGTCTTTCCCTGTTTGTCCCTGGCTGCTTGATTAAAGTATGATTTCAGAGAGGCAGCAATGCAAGCTGACAAGATTCAGGTAACCGTCTCAGATGTATTACAAGTGGAGAAGCAAGACTATGATGCAAATACCAACTGAAGTTTCTTCACAATTCTGTTGGTAGGAAAAGGCACTAAGCCACATGCGGTACTCTTCACATCTGTATTCAGAGACCTGTAATGAACACGCCTTAAAAAAGGATTTCTCCATGCCTAAAATCCCTAAACTAAACCAGTGTGACATTTTCTATGTAGCTTCTGAGAAGTAGCACTGAAAATTTAAACAAGGGAGGGTAATTGATTCATTACATCTATTTCTACTATATTTCTTTTTGTATTTTTTGGTCCCCATTTCAAAAGGCATTGTTTAAATTGCCCTAATCTGCAAACAGCAACAATAAGTGTAGCAAATACTTGACAATGAAGATGTAAAGCCTCTAAAAACCTGTTACCTTAGTAACCATGGGAATGCAGAAGAATAAGAATACACAGAGTGTCAGGACATCATTTTGGATTCCACAGGGTTTGGGTTGAAATACAGTCAGCTTTCATTAGCTTTTTGTTTTTCCCAGTAGGTCCTTGGACTTTGAAACAAAACCTGAATGACAGCTATGAGCAATTCCAGCCTCACTCCTGATTAGCCACACCAAACAAAACGGCTCTCTTCACTCTGAACCCCCCACACCCTTTGCACCCAACCAGCCTCAAACCAAACATTATTTATGCTGCTGACCCCTCTGGATATCATTAATAAATCCATTCCAGAAAGAAGAGTAAAACGAAGAGCCACTTTCCTGGGACTTCATAGATAATTCACTTTAAATAAACATACCACATGAAAAATAAAAAGCCAACATATCCACCCAGGCAGGATATTTCTGTAACACCCCCACTTTATTTACAGGCTTTACGGGGTACGTTAATTCCACACCACATAAGAAGAATTTAGCTACTCATTTAAGTAGAACTATATATCCACTTTGGTCATGGAGGGGCAAAAGAAAATAAAGAAAATAAAGAATCCATGCCCCCACCCCCACCGAAGTCTGTTGGGAAGCTTGTGGTCAAGACAGAACAGAACAAAGATCTCTCAACCCCTGGCTTTAGCCGGCTTAATTCCAGTTCCATCCCCTTGCTCTTTGCTGCTATCTAGTCACTTGGGAAAACAATCTGAAAAAAAAAGGGCTCCAGGCAAAAAAATTGGAAAAATGACCAAGAAACTCAACCATCTGGATTATGTTAGAGCCAGCCCCTAAAACACCTAAAGCTCCTTGAACTTTACACGTACAGCTTTACACAGTTTCCTCCCCTCAAGTACAAACCAGGTCTGTTCAGAAAGGTGGAGAAAGTCAGCTACTCTCCTCACCCACAGATTCTGTGGTCAGCTGCAAGTTACAAATACACAGCAATATAATCAACCATAACATCTGCCTATTAATCAAAACTATGTTTTCTCTAAAAGCCTGATCAACTTTCTAGATACAATGATAAAGCACAGTAGTGTTGGAGAGGGAAGGGAAGGAATGTTATTTTGGCTCAGTGAGAGGAAAAAAAAAGGTAGAAATAATGGTCTACTTGGTCATCATGTGATGACAAAAATCTTTGTATCAAGAAACCTGGAAGGCACCAGTATTTCAGAGACTCCGGTCTTACCTTGCCTTACACTCACTCACTTCTTTTCCAACCGCTAAGGTATTTCTTTTCCATTCACAGAAACTGCTATTTCAGTAGAGCATTGATACATTTCAGAGCTACTGCCTCCATTCGTGTGTCATCTTCTGCAGTCGTTTGCACACACGTATAAAGCAGTACCACGCATTGGTAACACCCATTTTACATGCAATAGTCCAGATTCTCAGCTTTTCACTGAATGTCAGGATCATGTTAAACATTAATAAACACCACAGCTGAACCCTCAAAGCCACTTTAACAGATCGGTTCATCTGCTCACAGGGCAAACCAGCAGTATTTCTCCAGGCAACTGCAACCTTTGAGTCAAATCAAAAAGAGCATCTAAATTAAATGCAATTTGCCATTACATATGGGAGAAAACTTCTTGCATTAGCCAGTCACACATTTTGTAGACATAAATAAAAATTTCCCACTCCTGAGTGCGATCAGGTGTCCAGAAACAGGCTCATCTCTATAATGGTAAGCACATCCACCACAGCAATGAGCTGGCAGGTTATAAAAGAGCACATTGTATCCAGCCATATGTAGGAGAAAGGCCATCTCAGGTTTTGAAACATTAGCTTAGGCCTCAGAAGTCCAATTTCCAGGTCAACCAGTCCCTCAGTTCTCTGAGGAAATAAGGAAAAATAGGCACAACCACAAAACATTCTTTTAGGAAAAATGGATTTCAGAGGAAATCGTAAATTCTGAGGGGGAAAAAAGCACTTCCTAAAATATTTTATTTAAATTGATTTCTTTAGTATATATCCATTTTCAGAATCATATTATTAAATTCACCATAAATTCTATTTCTCTCCAAGCTTCTGTACCTACAAGAAAGCAGAGGGAAGGGGACTTTGTACAAGGGCCTGTAGTGACAGGACAAGGGGTAATGGCTTTAAACTGAAAGAGGGGAGGTTTAGATTAGATATCAGGAGGAAGTTCTTCAAGGAGAGGGTGGTGAGGCACTGGCACAGGTTGCCCAGAGAAGCTGTGGATACCCCATCCCTGGCAGTGTTCAAGGCCAGGCTGGATGAGGCTTTGAGCAACCTGGTCTAGTGGAGGGTGTCCCTGTCCATGGCAGGGGGGTTGGAACTGGATGGTCTTTAAGGTCCCTTCCAACCCAAACCATTCTGTGATTCTATGATAATCTGTCACATGTTGCTTCACACCAGTATCGCACACGCTGTTTCTGCCTGGCCTGGCGTAGCCTTGACTGCCGCCCTGACCAGGGTCAGCTTGCTTACCACTGCTTGAGCAGCCCTTGAAAAGGTTCGTCTAGCAAGTAAGAAGGTAGATTCTCTCCCAACAGGACCTACGTCTGGAATGACTCTACTGTGAAGAAGCAGAAAGGCAACTGAGGTTAACTTAAATCAGTCGATTTCATCTAAGTCCTATGAAGCTTCTGCATGGATCTCGCTCCCTCACTGTAAAAGATTAAAAAGTGTCTAAAACAGCAGTTACAAGCAATCCCAGAAATTTCAGTCCTTTATGGAGACTGCTGCCAACAAGCAATCCCACCACACTCAGCTACCACCCACGAGGGATATTAGATGACCAGAAGACTATAAGGCAGAACTGATCACAACAACTGTTCTGCAACGCCCTTGCAGAGAGTCAATAAATAAATAAAGCTGCCAGAAGTGATCCAAGTGGAGCAGCTCAGTCAGTAGCCAGGCCAGGCCAAGCCTGGATGATAAGCACAGTCCAGCATGCTCAAGGCTGGGACGTCTTCCAAAGGCCAGTGTTTACCTGGGGAATAGCTTCTGACACAGAAGAGGGCTGTGATGGACTAGGAAGTAGTTGGCCACATAGGTCCATTGAGGACACGAGGCTTTTGTTTCCGAAGTTGAACTTCAGCAGAAAGCCACCTGTCAGGAACAAAAGGCTCCCCGAAAACTTATGTTTTGTTGCTTCCTCTCTGGAAAGCCTACAGCCCAGGAGAAGGGAAACTTGGCACTTTCACCTTTCATGCAGATGGGTTTGGAGCTTGGGAGAAAACGATAGCACCATTCTTACAGCAGGAAGTCATTGCTACAGTGTCCAAACTCCCTCCTGCAAACCACGAACAGGCTTTTTCATCACAGGAGAGGAAGATTTCTCAAACGGGTATCAAGGACAGCACCGCGATCAGCTCTGTAAATGAAGGCAGTCAGAGCTGCAGTAGGAGTGTTGTAACGCGAACATACGTGAGGAGTGCACAGAAACTCAGCCAGCATGGAAAGGCAGCTGATTATGACCCTACCTCTGTGCCCTCCCTCCCAAGAGAAAGCCCCTGCAGAACCCCCCGACACTGAACAGGATTGCTCAGGCTCTGGTGGACTGCGTGCAGAAGGAAAAAAAAGCCCATAAATAATTCCATCCTTGCAACAGCAACACGAGAAGGTGAATGCAAGCAGATGCCAGTCTTCTACCTACTTCCCTTTCTAGAATTACTGCTCTCTGGTACCTAAGGTAAGCCACAAGCACTGTGCCTTCTGACTGGCAGATCTATAGCTGCTTTTATCCATGAACAAAGGACACATCAGATCTGTTTTAATGGAAGAAGTGCAGTACAACCCGACCCAAGAAAGCAGGAAGGTAAGTGCAGGCTTGTATTCTGACTGCTCTGTCACCTGCACAGGCCATGGACTCAGCTGCTCATGCCAGATGCTCGAAGAACTGGACTTTTTGTCAGTTCCCTACAATTTGAGCTAAACAGCTCAGCAATACCCTTAAGGGAATAATGAGAATCTGGATCAGAACACACACTTATCAATTTCTCTATGCCAAAGACAAAACTGTGTCCCAAATATCTAGAACAGGGTGTTCAAGCCTGAAATAAAATTCCCAAATTCAGGATTTTTTTTCCCCCTCACAGAAGCTCAGTTCCTACAGGAAGAAAAAAATTGAATCAGTCAGAACAGTTCTTTCAGTGCCAAGTTTAAACTCCCTGGCCCCCAAACATTAACCTAGTTGGCACCAGTTCTACAAATGTTTTGGGTTTTTTTTTATTTTAGTGTAATTTCAAGCCAGACTGAAAGTATCTGAAAGGTGTGTTGGTAATACCTACTGTTTTCTACTAAAAAAAGGCAATAAGCAGCACATATTCATGTTCAATTAATTTCACAGAAGTGATATCTGTACACCCACCCAGTTTACCAAATTTCCAAACTAGCCCCATAATAGGGTTTCTCTACCTGACAGAGGATGCATATACCTCACAGTATATTTGGCATTAATGGTTATAAAAAAAAAATATATTCTACTCCGTACCGATCACTTTCACCCCAGTGTTTCACTGCCCCGGCCAAGCTCACTGTGTTACTCGGTGGTAAACTGGATCAAAGAACCGTTCCACCTAACAAGTAACCTAGAAAAAGAAGTTGTTTGTCAAATGGATTGGTTCCCCTGCCAGACCCCAGCATACGCCAAACAAAGGCGGCAGAACAGGGGGAAAGGCTGAGGGGCAAGGTAAGGAAAGGGGCAACCAACAAGAAGGATGTAAGGGCTAATCGACCAGCAAGTCGGAGTGCCATCACACAGGCTCATTCACATGGTTTGATACCAACAGTTCTTATTAAGCCAAATCAGAGATTTTCAATTACCACATGCAACTTTAAAAAGAAAGAAAAGGAAGGAAATCTCATAAATATGCCTGACGTGACATCCACTTTATCAGTGTTCAGTAGGCACCTTGCCACCACCTTCAAAGAACTGAATACGACATACATCCAGGACAAAAAGCCGCAGAGGAAAGCCACCCGGAGAGCATGCGGGAAAAATAGAAGAGAAGGGGAAAATAACTTTTCTAACACCTTCCACTCTCTGAAGTGACTTTTGGGAATTACTCCCAAATTTCATCTACTGTGTGATAAGTAGGCTAAACTCAAATAAGCAAAGACCTGTAAGATGCCAAGACTGAAGTTCTTTCCTTCTCGCCCTTCTCTGTAATGCAGCACCACGCAAATACTCCAGGAAAGAGTTTCACTGACTGGAAGAAATAACGGTGAGTACCATTGTCCTGTTGCACTGAGGGTGTTCACTCTCTTTTTTGCAGATACTACCTGTCCCCTCTAGACACACATCCCTTACTTATTCTTCAGCAGATCCCTGGAACTATGAACCTCTCCTCTGAATTCTCAAGTTCAAGGCAGGGAAGTAAATAGTATTGGAATGATAACAAATAACGGGAGCTACAGGGGACACACACATATTTACATGTGCATGCACCCTGTACCCTGCATGCATAAAACTAAAGGAAAAATGTAGGCTTCTGCAACATAAATAAAGCAGATGACTTTAAAGTAATCTAATCGGAGTTCAAATCTATCCAGCACCCTACTACTAAGCAAACATCATGAGGTAATCAAACCAAAGAGAATGATTTTCTGACAATTAAGCAAGAACAATAGCAAATATTCCATTTGCACTTAAGAATCTGGGTTTTGTTTTCACAGAAACAGTGGGGATTTCTTCAGTGGTGACTTCAATTAACTTCTGCTCCACCCCATCGCCAAAAGGCTTTGTGTGTCCCAAACCAGGGCTGCTTTTCCCAGTGATTTCAGCCTAGAAAAGGGCTTTATTTCATCCTCTTTAAAAAAATGTTACAATTTCATCTATTGCACTTGCCTACTGTAGCGACAGGCACTCCCCGAGAGGAAAAACAAAAACCAAACCCAAACCACAACACAGATAAACAAACCCCAGCAAAACCACAGTTAGCGGCCTCAGAAGAAACAAAACCCCTTAAACATTAAAAAAAAAAAATTCAAATTAATAGGTCTGATTTGTGGTTGCCTCAAGCCAACCTGCTGATTCAGGGCAATGACACCAACAGTATTCTTATCTGCAGAGGGTAACAATCAATTGTTTGACAGAAACAAAGGAGAGCTCAACAGGAAATCAACCAGCTCGGGACAGATGGTCACTGAATCAAGTTTCACCCCTCCCCTCTCCAAAAATAGGCTTAAGAGGCATTTTCTGTTACCAAGCAACAGCCCAAAGGAAGGCATAAATCTTTTTCCTACCGTGTTATTCCCCTCCTCCCTGACACACACATACATTTCAATCTACTAGGGCGGTACGTTTGTGGGTTTGTTTGTTTTCTAAGGAACAGGTATGGGGGTTTATTCCAGTTTCTGCATGCCCACCAGCCACTTTCCCATTTTTGGGGAGGAAGAAGGTGGCTGACCATAACCATGCTACGAGAACTACCATGAAAGGTGGGTTACAAGCAGGGCTGCAGTGGTATTTAGTAATCCCTCCATGTTCGGCCACGGTTCACGCAGAAATGACTCCCCTGAGGAGGAGAATTCCTGATGACTTTTTTTATATAAAATCGACATGACCCTGATCACACCCTGACACAGGACGTGACCTCTTTTAAGAAGTCATCGTAAACCCCTGTACCTGCTTTAACCCATAAAAATCCGTACACTTTAATCCCTCACAAGCGTCGCATCAATTCCAATGTAACGTACAGAGCAGCAGGCTTGCAAATATTCAGGACATGAATGCTGTAGAAGATCCACCACCCCAAGTGAGAACTGGCTCTTCAGGGAATGGGATGAGTAGGGAAGGATGATCAACATTTACGTTCCTGCAGGGCCAAGGGAAGAAAGGAGGGGGGTGGAGGGGGAGAAAGAGACCCGATGTGGCTGTTTGTGGAGAGGAGGGAGGTGGGGGAGGGGAGCAGAGAGCCAGGGGGTAAAGGACAGCAGCTCTGAAATTCAGATTAGCATCCAGGGAACAAACCGGTTTGTTTGACCCCCCCCATCATACAAACTGGTAACAGGCCGGCAGGCCATAAAGAGAGATGTAGTGAAATTTAGCCATATAAAGAGTAATCTGTGATAAATAATAAAAAAAGGTTTACAATTATGACCCTCACAAAAATTAAATGGGAAAAAGAAAAGCCTGACTACAGCAACAAACTGGGTAATCGTCCTTTAAAAGCGCGGAGACTGGATTAGCACTAACACGTACTTAGACTACTCAAACATATGGCCAAATAAAAAAAGAAAAGGGAGAAGTGGTATGGGGGGAGGGGAAAGGTGGTGACAGCATGGGGCCTGCAAACGCTTCATTTACTCCCTCCTCAACTACCACTTGCTTTAGCCCGCTGAAGACCTTCTGCGAGAGAGCGCCGAGCCTATTTTCACTGGGTACTTTACATACTCCTCCAACAGCAACGCAGACACCGGCTGGCACCGCTACAGTGGGTAAACGGGGTCCTGGCCTGCTTCGCAGATGAAGGGCCTTGGGCTTTCAAATCCATTTCATCACACACCCACCCCAGTGGGGACGCTGCCTTGGCTCTCTGCACACAGCAACCACGTCTCACAGGGAAACCAGGGACTGAGAGGTTTAAATTCAATTCATTAAAATTAAGTTAACTGAAATTAAACTGAAGGTTTGAGCACAAAAGCCAAATTAATAGCTGTTTGTATGTATGCCAAGAACACAATTTGGTCTATTACGTCCATAGCTCACTGGCAGAAGCATGAAGCCCAGCAGCTCAAGGGCCTGACAGGAGACTTTAACGAGCCTCTAGGCTCAGCCGTAGAAGACCGTAACAGCTAATCATTACTGTAATATAATGTAAAAAAAAAAACCCCAAACCAAAAAAACCACTGTTTTAGAGATAGGGAAACTGAGGCACAGAGAAGCCATGTGTCTTCTCTCAGTGCCAGAATTCAGTGCAAAACCAGATAGATCTCCTGCAGACCCAAGACCACATTGTAATATCACCCTGAGCATTCAAATGAAAGCAAGCCATTACTTATGTAAATTCATGGCCAACATCAACATTTTACAGCTGTTTTTCCTTGCCTCTTCAAAGGTTAGGGACAGTCCCGTAGCTGAAATCCACTTCTTTACTGAGACTATAGTCTCTCTGATCAGGCAATGATAGTCATGCCATAGTTATTCAGAAAAACAGGTATATCTGTTCCTAACACATTCAGAATTTGGCTAAATAAGGCATGAGAAAAATACAATTTTTCTCTAATGCATGCTAGTAATTTGGCTATAGCATACCAAATTAATTACAGACTGTGCCTGTTTCGCTTCTTTTGAGCATCACTGTAAATTGACATGAAATACACCACGGCAACAGAAGCCTCATCCTCTTTCCATGCTAGTATATAAACCATCCTATTGGAAAAAACACCCTACATTGAAAAGTCCTCTTTCTAAAACTATGATGAATGTTTATGCAAAACTTCACTTACGTCCACAAATTTACGCTCTTTACACAGCTTTGCCATGATAAAAAAAAAAAGATAACCACCTAAGAGAGGAAAAGGAAACAAGCTTTCTTTCCCCTCTTAAGTATGCCATGAGGCTTTCCTTCAGTGACCGAAACACCTTCTGCATTCCTCGGCCAAGGTGGAATTCCCAGACACATTGCACGTTTTTGGTCAAAGTGTGAAAGGACACAAGTTTACCTCAAATCTCCCCCTGAAGAGAGGTCTGAGGAGCCTGAATTCCAGTATCTTTTTCTTAAAAAAAGAAATCACAGGTAGTTTAGAGTTCCAGGTCTTCTAACTCAATGTATTAAGTTTAGCTTTAACTAAGCCAGCAAAATAAAGTATATATTTGTAAATGATCCAAACAAATCCCCACCTTTTTTGCCATGGAATATAATAGCAATTGACTGTTCAGAATGCAAGAACATTCCTCAGTTACCTCTGACTTGCTCTGGCCAGATGTACTAAGTTTAGGCTAAAGTTACACAAATATGTTTTCTCAATAGCAAGTAATTCTGTAGTAGCAGAGGTGGAACCCAAAGATCAGTTGAATACAAAAATCATGATAGTGTGTCTCTCTGATAAAGGAAGGTAAGAGGAATGGAATAGTAAAGAACAGTGATCATCAGTTAAAAGTTCTGTTACCTAAAAGGAAGTCTAGCTGTAGAAACAGAGAAAGAATTACAAAACATCGGTGGTAGTACGCCAGTAATAACTTCCAGTAGATCCCTGCAAGCCTCATTTCCAAAACAAAGAAAATCAGAATGTGAGCATTATCCTTCATATGGCTGTATGGTGACATTGCATTTAACTGTGTACTCACCAGCTTGACATCAACCCATTTCAAAAGAGGACATTGCTCTTAACCTATTTTCTCCTTACGTATTCACAGTTTGGGGCTATTTTTCTTGGCACACATAGTGACAGTATGGACACAAGAAGATTCACCGGTGCATTCTCTTATCTCTGCACACTGGCAGAAAGAACAGAGTTTATGTGATTTATTCCAGATCAGAAAAGCACTGTGACAACAGACAGAATAGATCTCGTTTTCCACAAACATTTTTTAATGAGAAATTTATCGGTCCCTCTCAGCATGAACTGCTCTTCGGAACAGGGAGGACAGAATTGTTTTAATGAATTCATCCTGAGGCCAGCCTCCTTCCAGGCACTGCCCTCAAATGCACTCGTTTTCTGCCCTTGGGGCAAAGGATTAGTTATGAATCATAAAACAGTCCAGCTCTCTGGCCCTTATTAATTTGCCAGTCAACATCTCCCTAAAAACATTTCTCAAAGAACATCCAATCTCTGGTTGCCAACTTGTAGTTCTTCTTTCCCCCTTGCTGTGTTTTTAATAAAACCTCAACTTCCCACGGTTAATTCAGAAAATCATTTGGAGCAGGAAAAGGTATGTTGTCATCCAGCCTCCATTCTTCTTCTCATAACTGGAAATAAAAAGCACAACCCCTTCCTTTCCACACTTGGCTGTTTTTCCTCTACATATGGAGTACCTTCAGCTAGAACATGGCAGATAGAGGAAAACTGCAACCCACATACTGGATCATCAGATAAGAATTAGTATGTCCAGAAAAATAAGCCATATGGACACACATTCAACTCTGTTATCAGAAAGTTGCACAAGGGCATGTAATTGAGAACAGCAGTTCCCAAACATCACCAATTAACAAAATAATAAGTAGAAGTGGTTGATTGTAATAACATCAACAAATATCTCCTTTTTATGCATGCTTAATTTTAGGCCTGAAAAGCTTTAAAAGGAATAGCACTGGGCTTATTTTAAGTTTCCTTAGAGCAAAATGTTTGATTATGAACATTAATCTAGAGAGACTGATTTTAGACAATGCATCTAAGTCAATCCATCAGGTATCACTAGTACCCTTTGATGCTCAATCTTCCATCCCGGGCAGGCCAAACAACCTCTTACAGAGTCACTCAAGCTTTGCAGCCTTCCTATTAACACATGCCCAGCGACGCCTCAATCACCAGCTCATTTCTGGGTTGCCGTCCAGGAACACGACCAGACCTGCAGACAGCTGCCAGTAAGAGACCTCACTGCGTCTCTCCGTTGATGTGTGACTGGATATGCACTCAGTATTTCTGATGACACGCAGAATGAACATCTAGCACACAGCAGAAAAATGACCAGAAAGAAGCCAGTGGAAAGCAGGTTGCCAAAACAGTTCATGCTGCCAGTAGCCTATTCTTTGCCTATATTTGCAAAGCCCTAAAGCCAGATGAAATTTTTCAGGAAGGTGTATCTTACCGATAGGTAATACTGCCTGGTTTTATGGGGTTTGTACTATACTACTTTACAACAAACAAAAGAACCACAGAATAACCGGGTTGGAAGGGACCTTTGAAGGTCAACCAGTCCAACCTCATGCTGAAGGCAAGGCCACATTGGAAATCCTGTGAAAATAAAACCCTGTCCTGATGTATTTTGATTCATGGCTGATATGCATCAATAGTTTTCACTTACTAAACTGTGAAACTTCAGTGTGAGGCTCTCAGCCAGTCTTAGCTAGATGAAACAAGAACTGAAGATTCTTTTCTTAAAAATAAAGTCTGGGGCACAAAATAATTTTCTCAAAGAAAACAAAACGTTTTATCGATGCAAACACTTTACCTCTTTCTCAATATGCAGTTTTTGCAATTTGGCAAACTTCTAATGAACTACAAAGCAAAGATCCAGCCACGTGTCAAGGTTATACATTGAGGTTCATGCTGTACTTGTTTATATAGTGAATCAGGATAGAGAACACAAGCTTAAAGATATCAGTATCATCAGGACACCAGAAGTATCAAAACTATGCAGCATCTGTTGCATTCCTCTCTCTTTTTCAGCCCTAAGACCCTGAACTGGATGTTACTGAATTCAAAGTGGAGCCCATTTCCACAGGACAATTCAATTAAAAAGTATCTGGAAGAATACTGTCTCTTACTGAATGTAAGTCCCAGACCCAGTGTGGGGACAGCATCCTCTAAACATGGTGCTCTAAAGCCAACTTTTTTATTTCTGCTTTAAACAGACATCAAAGCAACAGCGTTAGGATGAATTTTCAACTGTTCTGAACCTACAGGTTATATAGATTTGCCTTTTTCAGCAGGAGGAACTCTGGCAACACACACATGCAACTTCACAAGTTCAACTCGGCAGTTAATCTGTCTGGCTTTAGCACATAATCAGAAATGGATTTACTACAGTGACAGCAAATGGAGCTGAAAACCTACACTGCACTGTGTAGGGGAGTGCTTAACCCCTACCACAAGCACAGCCTCCCTCTTGCTACACCAAATCCACATCACAACTGGAATCACCCCAAAGCCAAGCCTGACAGAAAGCCAGCCAGCTGTGCTGCAGATTAAAACTGCGCATCCATCTGCACAGCTGTGAGGCTCAAGGCATCTCTCAATAAAACAACCATGCTGGACAGTCAGCAAGCAAACGCTGTTCATCATGACAGCTGAGAGCAGCCAGAAGAATGCTTTTGCTTTTTTTCTTTTCTCAGGCTTTTCTGCCACAAGGTCACACCTGCTATTCAAAATTAAAGTGGATTTTTGGTGGTGGCTTTTGTTTAAGAGCCTCTGAGGCAACCCATTTTGAGTAACATCTCAGTAGAGTGACACATCCACTGCACACCAAGAACTCCTGGCCTAGTCATACACACATATGAAGGCAAACTGTGAACATAAATATTAAGAGTTCTGACCACCATAAGCCATCTCAGACAAACAATCATAAAAGAATCCCATGACCCATTAAGACATTAGACCATTATGATATTAGACCCCAGAATTTCTAATTCACGTCCTTTTTTCTTTCATATATATAAAAATATGTGTATATGTATATGTATATGTGTGTGTGCGTGTGTGTAGTTTGTCAAATCTACAGCTTGGAGGAAGCAACTGCCTATGCATTTTCCATGCAGCACCCAAAACTCTCAGGCACATAGCAAGTTAGAAGGGTATTACAAACTTAATGCTACAAAAGAGAAAATCTGTGTTTACGTGTCTTGCTGTTTCATCAGGAAAGATTCCATAGCTCTTGACACAAAAGCTTGCAACAGCTAACATTTTAATCTTGATGCCCTTGAAATCCAGCTTGTCTCCCACATCCAGTAAAAGTATAATTGTGGACCTGGAGGAACAGGGTGAAATAATCTGGCAGGCAAGAGCTAACCTTCACAATTTGCTGAACAGGGTCTGTGAGGATATGCATATTTTTCACTCTGAACTTCTGCTTTTAAATACCCTGTCAGCAGTCCCGCATGACTCTAACTGAGGTGTCTTCTTGGATGGCTTTGCCCTTTCCCTCCCCTCCTCTTAGGTTTTCTTCAAAAATGTTCCTCTGTGATCACCTGCCTAATCCACCTAATTTCTTTTTGTTCTCATGGCCAGAATTTTCCCTCTAAGAGTTTAAGATCAGAAAGACTAACAATGTCTTAACATTTCACTTACAGAAATAGATTTTTGAAAGCATTTTTTACAAGACTAGGAAACTACCATGTTGTTAAATATCACACATAACACAGTTGGCATGAAGCTGTTTCCCTTTTCTCGATGCAATGAAGGGCATTGTAGCTATAAAAATAAGGACCTAATTCCCAGTCTTCTCAAAAGAATCAAATTCTTGGTGCAACTAGGTGATTCCATGCAAGTGGTTTGAGGAAATTATAAGATTAAGCTTCTTTCGTGAAACGGCTGTTCTCAAAGCATACTGAAAGTGTGAAAGGACAGAAGAATAAAGCCACCTAAAGGCTCTAAAGGAACACAGAATTTGGGGGATTTCCTGGCAAGCCACAGGGAGATGGTCAGTGAGACAGGAACAAAAGCAGTAAAGTAGCTGGCACCATCACCTGAACAGCAAGACTGAGATGCAATCGTACACTGTGAAACACCCTGTTACAACCAACACCTTATCCCCAAGGAAACAGTGAGCAGAGAACTAATAGGAACAAAGTACAATAGCAACAGTGGAAGGACACAAGGCTCAGGCCAGGGAATGGAGCAGCTGGCACTCTGCAAATCCCAAACCGGCAGCCATCAAGACAAGGTTTTGCCACATATGCTTTTCATCCCGAGGCATCAGTAACATGTGTAGGCAACAGTTATGCTTATAAAACTCTGCTGCGCGTGTCCCTGTTTCACCACCAACTCCAGTGTAAAGATGCAGTTGCCCAGATTCCTTATGGCAACGGAAGCAGCTAACTAACCTATTTGCTTGTCTCAAAGTGCTCTGCTCAGATCGTGCCAATGGTCCTGAAGAGAGCTAATGACAGGCTATGATGGAGATGGGGGAGGGAGAGAACAGGAGGATCTTTGCACAGCATTTTATAAAACTAGTCACTCCAGGCTTGTTCATGGAACCACTATGACAGATGTCTGGTAATCTCTTAAGTAGCAGTATCTTAAGTCTGTCCACACCGTTGTGCTGTTCATAGCTTCATCAGTTTGGAAAACTACCTCAAAATAACCTCTTTAAAACCTGACATTGGGAGTATTCATTGACCATTAGGTATTGTCATATGACTCAGGCTGCTCCCTACCATCTTACTCTTCTGGTCATTTTATGTCACGATAGAGTTCTTCCCATCTTTTATATTTTATTAACATTTTATTAGTTACTGTGGTATACCTGCAATTAAAAAAAAATATCAGTAAATGCAAATTAACCAAAGCATTTGACAATACATACTGTATGATCTCCAGTTCAGATATATGAGGTTTTTTTTAATTAAACCTCTGAAATGCCATGGAACTAAAACACTAACTCAATGAGAATGACATTAAATACACTTCAAAGAAAGTAATCATTTACACAGTTCTCCAAGTCCTGTCACGTCCCAACAGAATTTCATAAAAGCTGTGACATTATTCTGTGACAGAGTAAGACCACAAAAAAACAGCTGACATGGCTTCAGGAGTCACAAGCAAAACCAAAAATAATGACATTTGAGCATCATAGAATCATTTAGGTTGGAAAATGCCACTAAGATCACCAAGTGAAACTGTTAACTAACACTGCCAAGTCCACCACTAAAACATGTCCCAAAGTGCCACATGGACACATCTTTGAAATCCCTCCAGGGATGGTGACTCAACCATCTTCTTGGGCAGCCTGTTCTGATACCTGACAACCCTTCCTGTGATAATGTTTTTCCTAATATCCAATCTGAACCTCCCCTGGCACAACTTGAGGCCATTTCCTCTTGTCTTGTCACTTGGGAGAAGAGATCAACCCCCCCCACCTCACTACAACCTCCTTTCAGGTAGCTGTAGAGAGCAATAAGGTTTCCCCTGAGCCTCCTCTTCTCCAGGCTAAACCCCTCCAGCTCCCTCAGCTGCTCCTCACAGGACTTGTGCTCCAGACCCTTCCCCAGCTCTGTTGTCCTTCTCTGAGATGCTGGAGCGTGTTCAGTGTCCTTCTTGCAGTGAGGGGCCCAAAACTGAACACAGGATTTGTGGTGCAGCTTCACCAGTACAGAGTAGAGGGGGACAACCACTTCCTGCTGGCCACACTATTTCAGATAGAAGCCAGGATGCCATTGGCCTTCTTGGCCACCTGGGCACACTGCTGGCTCATATCCAGCTGGCTGTTGACCAACACCCGCAGGTCCTTTTCCACCGGGCAGCTTTCCAGTCACTCGTCCCCAGGCCTGTAGCGTTACATGGGGTTGTTGTGACCCAGTTGCAGCACCCAGGACTTGGCCTTGTTGAACCTCACACAGTTGGCCTTGGCCCATCGATTCAGCCTGTTATTTCCACAAGGATGTCCATACTTTATTTGACACTTCCAAACCAACCACAGCAGTGTACAAAATTTGACTGTTCCCATCGTGAATAAACACTGTTCCAAATTTCTGTCATCCACAAGTCCCTCCAACAGATACTCTACATTTTTTTCTTTCGGATTATAAAAATATTAATTATTAAAATATTGAGAGCCTAATGCTACTGAATAGTGCATCACTATAGGCACCTTCACAGCATGGCTCCTTGATTTTGGGTCATCTTTGCTACCTACATGCAAGTTCGAATCCATTAACAGGGGCTATACTAGCCCTGCTCAGAGTTACAAATGAGCCTTGGTAATGACTCACTGAAAATTCATTTACTAGTTCTGTCCTTATAATAAGAGGATATTTTCAGAGTTCTTAGAAACAAGATGTGTGTTTGGGATATACAAGAAATAAAATTGGTCCATGAATATATCTCCACATAGAACACAGCATGAAACAAAACAATAAGGTTTGGAATTTTTAGTGAATGAAACGGAAACTATATTAGGCAGAAGTGTTTTGAACAAGTATTCTTACAAGTAACACTTTTCACAACACTTTAAATAATGTCACGATAAGACAGGATTTGAGGAAAGTCAGTGATTCTTATAGCAAATAACATTAACTGTAAAAAATTTAGTGTTGTTTTATGACTGCCACTGTAATCTGTTTCAGAACACTAGAGATATCTTCATCACTTACTATATTTAATGAACTCTAGTTCACGGGACTAATTCCCTGAAAGACATCATTGTTAGAATGTCAAGGCTTATTACTCCTTCATTTGTCAGTCTTCCCAACAGCCGTCCTTTTCACGATTCCATTTTAAAACCAAAGGAAAACACGTCTTCTTCATTATGTGCGAGAAATGATTATGCAAGAATAGGGCAAACACAGACGTCTCAAAGAGCCTATCCAACTGAGGTTTGAAACCCAAAATCCACTGTGTTTTTTTTACATAAATGGTTTCACATGGTTTTTAGGAAAGATGTGACGCCTTAATATCACGTCCAAGCTCCAGGTTTTGTTAATTACATCCTACCTACCTAAATGCCCCCTGTAGTTTCAATTAGACATGGTATTCTTCTTCACTTCCTGTCTTGATTATTGTGCACTGTTGCTAAGCGCTAGCTAACAGTTGCCACATTCACCCAAAGTTGGTTGCACTTCAGTGGTCATTCAAAGAATTAAATACAAAACATATGGTACAGGACCACAGAAGCACTTTTAAAAACCACTCTAAAATGCTTCATATGAAAGATGCTACAAAAGGTTACACTGCCGAAAGTATAAATCCTTAGTCCTAAGCCCACTTGAAATTTCCAAGAAACACTGAAAATGACAGAGAACTGCATTCAATATTTTGGTTTAGCTGTCATCAATAAGATTCCCTGGAGTATATTTTTGACATTATACTAAGCCTAGTTTTACACTGAACAGCCCAGCATTCATAATAGGTTAGGCTTCGCGATTCAGGAATTTTTCCACGTTTCCCTTAAAAACCAGTTTCATTCTCTATATCCCATGGCAACTAATTAACATCTCCTAAATTACACTACCAAGTTTTCTTCTTCCTTGTGTCTGCAAAATACTTTGGACATGACTTGCTGAACCGCCAAACATCAATGCCAGTAGTTATGTGTTTAAGAAGACCTTGAACCAAACGTGCTTTTTTTTGGAATTCTAGACAAACTTTTCACACACTCAGCTCCCTGTCCTTTCATCTGTGATGTCCTCATGAGGTCTTAAGAAACTTCACTTATTTTAATTATCCCAGTAAAAGCTCAGTAATCAGGTTCCCTATTACTGCATATTTCCTTTAGTATTACAGCCTGGGGTTAAGAACTGCCTTACGAAAACAATACTCACTCTTCCCGATGGTCGCATTATCTACAGTCAAACTCAACTCACACAGATTGCTGGTAGTTGCATAGTGGCTTTTATAACTATATTCTTTTTCTGTTAAACACCTCAGCCAAAAATGTGTTTTGCACAAACACTACCAACAGTAAACAAAACCATACACCTTATTTGTTATCTGTGTTAACAGATGTATAATTAAACCTTCAGGGTTCAGAGCCCAACCCTTTAAACAGGTAGACACACACTGAATGCTACTCGTTGACTTTCTGGAGCGTTGCGTTGGAAATACTTGAGAAAAAGCACACACGTGTTCAAAATCCACAAGGGTTACAACAAGGAATAAATATGCACTTCTCAACAGCTCTGAGAATCCTCACACAATCCTTATTCCTTTCCCAAGAGGCATTAAAAAAGTTAATCCACCAGCTCTGCAAGTGCCTTTGTCCTACTCACAAGCAAATTCTTCAGGATAAGGTTTAATATTTTCAAAGATTTTTTTTTTTAATCCCACCAGTGCTAATGTAATTAGCTTCTCAATCAACGGAAGACCCATCCTTGTTGGTCTTCAGAGGGCATACCCCAACCCCCTCAACAAGCCCCAGACCGAAGCGTGCACTGCGGTATTCTAGCAGTGCAGAACGCTGTTACCTGTCCTCTCAGGGGTCACACATATATTCGCAACTGGAACACGCACCTACTCGCTTCACTCGCGGCTCTGAACCACAGTCACGGGAATAAAGTATTTTTTTTACTACAACTGAAGTCACGGAGTAAGACAGCACTTTCTTCTTCCGCAGCCTTTTATTTCCATCGTTGGAAAAGCTCTTTGTAACAAAGTATCAATGAAGTAAGAAGACTATGAAACACTATTTCAATAACACTTTAAATGTCATTCGGCGGAAAAGCCGTAAATGAAATTACGGAAAAGGGTCCCACCCTCAGGGTACTTGAAGCAAACACGCCGACAAGCCTCGGACATGGGCAACGTTTTCCCGCCAGGTAACTTAAAGCTCTCCTGCCCTTCAAACGCTCCTGACCGCTGCCGATTCTTACATTTCAGAACACGGGTGCCGGCCCGGCGCCTAAACAAACAGCACCCCCTGGCCCACCCTCGGGGCTGGCCGGAGCCCTGTGCTTTAAACCAAGTCTCCATCTCTCGGCAGCGCCGGCCCGAAGCCCGGCGGTACCTAACGGCGGCCGAGCGCCTCCCCCTACCCCACAGACCTGTCAGCCGCTCCGAGAGCCGGCGCTAGCTCCGCCGCGGCTCCCCCCCCCCCGCCCCAGCCCCGGGTGAAGCTCCCCGGGCGCGGAGGGCGAGGCAGCCGAGCCCCCTGCCGACGGCCACCCGCATGGCAGCGCGGGGCGGGGGGAGCTCGCCGCCCGCCCCTCCGCCCTCCGGCACAACCACCTGCACACCCCCCCGCCCGGCGCCCACCCCGCTTCCCCGGGGCTCTGCCTCCCCGCTCCGGCGGCTTCGCTCCCACCGCAGCCGCCCGGCCAGGGGTCTCCCAGCCTCGTCACCGCGGAGGGTCCTTTCTACCCCCGCTCCAACGCCGACGGTAACAAAGGGCTGGAGCGCAGCCGGGTGAGGGCAGCGGGCAGCCCGCCACTGACACCGGCTGCGGCCCCACAGCGCTCCGCTCCGCTCCGCGGGGTGACGACTGGCACCGAACCTCCGCGGGGTGACTGGCACCGAGCGCGACCCGGCAAGCGCCCCGCCGCCCCCGCTCCGAGACCGGCGAGAAGGCGAAGCCAAGCCCCGCGCCCCCCCCCGCCGCTACCTTACCTTGCCGGGCAGAGAGAAGTTGGGGCGCTCTCCTTCCACTCTCCCCTCACTTCATATTTTATTTTTTTTTTTTTTTTTAAATTTTGCTTTACTTTCCTCCCCTCGCACCGAGCAACCGCGCTCGGTGCCGCCGTCTCCCTCCGGGTCCCGGTCTGTCTCCCTCTGTCTCTCCGCGGCGGGAGGAGGCGAGGGGAGGGGAGGGGAGGAGAATGGGGCGGACCCCGCAGGTGCCGCCCCTCCTGCCCTGACAGCGGGGAGGGGAGAGGGGGTCGTGGGGGCGGCCGGTGGCCGCGGCGGGACCCTCGCTCAGGTGAGGGGGGGATGTCCAGCGGGCGGCAGGGCCGAGCCGCGGCCTCCCCGGCCCGGGACGGCGGCGTTGGGAAGGGGAGCGGCCGCGCCGTAGCAGAGGCTGAGGGGATGGGGGAGGCGGGGTGGGGGGGCACCGGGAGGCGGCCGTCCGCGCCCCCGCCGGGAGAGGCGGCCCCGCGGTGCGGGCCTCCCGCGGGCAGCGTTTGAGGCTGGAGGGGGTCACCTCGTGTTTTGGACTTAGTTGGCAACGGAGCGAGGCCGAGGGCGGTGAAGGAGAAGCCGAGGGGGCTTAGCGTGCTGAAAGGGCGCTGGAGGAGGGCACTGGTGTCCGAGATTACATTGAGCAGGGCTCAGGGCAAGGCTGCTAGAGATGACGATGGAAACAGAAGGTTCTGGAACATGCAAAGCTGTAAATGGATCCCGAGTCTGCGTGGGGCAGCAGCGGGTTTGGATTCTTTGTGTGTGTAAAGATGAAGGTCAGATTTAGCAGGAGCGTGGGATGGAGACTAGAAGTACAGCCGGGTGCTCTGGGGGTAAATATCCGTTGAACGGGGGAACAAGGATTTTGCATCTTCTTCCTTTACATTCGGTAGATTAAGCTACCATAGGAACCATCTCCTCTCGTTTTCACTTTTCAGTGGGCATATGTCTTGAGAGCCTTTCAAGAAGCCCTGCCCACGGCAGGGGGGTTGGAACTAGAAGGTCTTTAAGGTCCCTTCCAACCCAAACCCTTCTGTGATTCTATAAGCCGCCACCTTCTCTCCGGCCTATGTGGCGCAGTCTTACACAGTGTCCTATCGTTCTGCCTCAACAGCTGAGAAAAAAGTGATGACGACAAAAAAAAGTGGTGGTGGTGGTGGTTGTCTTCTTTGACAGGAACCTGCTGCTGTGAGACGTTGAGAGAAAAAGATGTCCAGTACTTTTATCACATCCTTTGCTTTTGTATTCGCTGGTTAAAATATTAAGTTCCAGCATCCTAGTGAGTGTTCTCGTTACCACAGATAATGAGACTTTCCGTTAAAAAAATGTGAGGGGAAAAAACTGTCTCTGCTTCCCGGAGAAAGTGGAGATGGCACAGCGATGGTGTGGCACTGCAGTACTGCTGCTCAGTCCAGAAATGAGAAACGGAGCTCTGTCTGATCGATAACGTGGATCATTTTGAACATTCAACAGTCAGCTGCCTTCTGCATTCATCACACTCTCTGGCAGGCACTAAGGAGGTGTTCACCATCGGTCCTGTTTTGGTCTAACTTAATTCAAGCACTGCTTTTTTATTACGTTTACACTTCGTTTCACTGAATGGGCTGCGCAAGTGTAGTAATGGGCGCGTCTACCTGTGTAGGTAAGTTAGAGACCAAAGGTTGGGGCATATGGTTAATGCAGTCTTCACAGCAAACTTGCCAGGAAAGAATCGTCACGCTATCTCAGGTTAAGCCACACATATGTACAAAATACATACATCGCTGCCTTTTATGCATCCATATGAATTCACATTTCTGGATACAAGCTTTTTTCCTACCAACTGCTTTGGTAGGAAATACCAAAGGAAGTTGGTTTCCTACCAACTTCTATGGCACTTCTGTAGTACTTTGGTACTTCTTAGCTCATGGCTACGGAACTTTCTTACGTCTCGCAGTTGTTCTCAAAACAAGGTACCTCCCAAATAAAGCTTTGCAACTAGTTTGGTCACTGGCTACTTGGATTCTGAGGTTATGTAATTTTTATGTGAATCGCTAAATCAGTTGGCTTTGACAGGACTGTTGATGTGTTTGAACTGCTTAGGGCTGGGCTTCAGCTGTGGATTGTGTGAAGACATGCTGCCTCCATTAGCCTAACGATCTTGGCATCTGTGTATTTATAAAGTTGCTAATAATATGACCCTTAAAAATAAATAGCTAAAAATTCAGCTGAAGCAGAATTTAATAGACTTGCCAACTCAGAGCAGGCTTCAGGATCATGTCCTAAAGCTTTGTCACTTTACCTGATCTAAGTTGTACACTTAGTTATTCTGGAAACTTGGAAGTAGATAGCTGCGAAAGAGTTTAGGCTGCCATTCTAATGGTATGCTGTATGTGTCAACTACGCTGTTGGTACTCTGCAAAATATAATGGAATTAAGCAATGTTGGTGTCGGTCCGTTGAGAGAGTGTTGCCATGTGACCCTGGACAGATTTAGACAGTGACTTTATTATTACTGTTAAAAGTCTGAGAGAGATTTAAAAGCCTATCAAGGCGTCTGTAGAATATCTGTTATAGCGTATGATCGTTCTAACCTAGATTACTTAATTATATCTAAATTGATCCCAGTAATTGCAGTCTAGATTTCCCTTGGCATTCAAACTGTAGAGATATCTACTTAATGAATTAGAAGGATTCTGGTAGCTTTAATGCAGTAACTCTTTTCTTATTCAGTCTTATTTTTGTTTTGCTTTTTTGAAAAGGAAGAAACATGTATTATATGTTTTCCTCTGACTTTCTATTTTGGCTATCAACGTTTACAGCTTGTAGGGTGGTTTCATCTGTACCGTCTGTGGGCCATATTGCACATCAGATGGCAGGGTAAAATCTGTAACAAGAACGTTTCGGGACATAAAAGTCTTTCAGCGTTTGGATCCACGGTATTCACAACACAAATGTGCGGAACCACTCGTGTCTGAAACGGAAGACACAGAATGCCGAAGCAGCTGCTGGAGTGAAATAAAGGAGAGACCACACCGTTTGGGGAACGTACAGGCATCGAGAACAAAAGAATGTTTGAGGGAACAAGAAAGTGCAACTTGAAGCAGTGAGAAATTGGAGTCAATCATTAGGAATTATTGACAGCAGACATGCAGTCACACAGCAATTAGAGGCTCGCTTTGGGAGGCAAGGGCAGTTAACGCTGAGGTAAAGAGGCAGCATCAAAAAAGCACCTGCTTTAGCAAGCAGCATTTTCTGATCCCTGACCAGGCAACATAGAAGAAAATCGTCATTTGTGGGTTGGGTTTTGGCCGTTTTTATATTCTCAGAGCAAGACACCATCACCTATTACCTTCTGTTATAAAGCACTGGGTAAGAACATAATATGATGCTACAGCTTGCGCAAAGATTGATAGGCCCCCAGTGGACCTACGAAGGTTGATGGGTATCCTTCAGTCCTGAGCCTTGATAATGGATGGCATTTCCCTCTGCCCTTAGGTATCTCTTCACTTCCTACTTTCTGTTTTTGAGAGCAATAGGAGTAAGATCCTTCTGGACATAATGTTCTAAATGCTGTGGATAGTAGGAACTGGCAGTTCTCCCTCCTCCTAGCCATGAGGGCGAACTTCCCAACAGAATTCAACCTTTATTTTTTCTCCTGAAACTGAAGGTCATCAGTTCATCTTAGGTCATTCTCTGAACCAGAACTTGTATTTATATTTGTCATGCCTGTAACATTTAAATATTCACTGATAACTTGATGTGTCCAACCTCAGAAATTAGGTTTCAAAAATCATAAACAGCCACACAAGGGTACTCTCTGCTTTAATTTGTTGTTATTCGTGAACTATTGATTTCATGCATACTAAACCCAGTAATTTCTGTCCTCGAAACATTAGTATAAATGTTTGATCCAGCCTACCAAACCAACACTTTGTCTGAACGAAGGGTCTGAAGCCCACAGACCTGGTCTTGCCGTTGTTAAAAGCCGATTGCAAACTTTGCTTTAACTTCTTTTGTTGGGGCTGTAGGGGATCCCACCATCCTGATGGGTAATTCTGGTATGAGCCTTCTAAATAACTTTTGCCTTTTTGCGTGAATTACCAGTGGTCTTTTATGATTCACTGTACCTTTATCCCTTCATTATTGTGATGTGAATTATTCTTTCCCTAGTTGTAATACTGTAAAGTTGTATTGAGTCTATTTAACATCAAGGCATCTACGAAATTAGTATTGTCCAAATACTTGACAACTCTTCCCTAAAAAATGTTCTTCTAAATGGATGGAACAGGTGGATAGGATGAAACAGGAAGCAGTGCTGGAGGTGGGGAGCTGAAGTATGTAAAATTAGATGGTTTTAATGCAAACACTCTGAGGGCAGAGCTAGGAACTGAATTCAGATCTCCTGATGCTCAGACACTGCTGTAATTCCAATGTCATCATATATAAGCTTTTTTATCTCTATTCTTCTACTGAAATGGCATCCATGTTTTTAGCATTAATGTTTAGCACGCATCCTACAAAAAAAGAAAAAAAGGTAGTGCACAGTAAGATGAAATCTCAGTCACCCTGCCTGCAGAAACTATGGCCAGATTCTATATTTTTTTTTAGAACTTTCTATAAAATACATGATATTGCAGTGTCAGCTCTTGTTCACAGGTTGGGAACTGTACCCCATCTATCATGGAAGACGCAGTAGGAAGCCATTGGCTTTGCTAAGAAGCGTGTCCTTAACAGCAGACTGTACACCAGCAAAAGGGAAAATGCATTACCCTGCCTAGAGCAAAGGTATTCTTTGAACAGGGGGAGCTTCAGTCACCTGCATAACTCTGCTCCATGAGGGATTCTGTAGCAGTGTTTCTCTCTATAATTCTCTAAATCATGAAATGCAATTCTGTTTCACGTAAGGCAGTGCAAAAGGGCTACCCCTTTTTAGTACTCTTGGAGCACTGTGAGAAAGTTACGGGCTAAGGAAAACTCTCTAAGCTAGCATTTGTCAAAGCCGAGCCTCTGCATAGTTTTTATGGTTTTTGTTTTTCATTGTATAATTTTGATTTTGTAATTAATTTTCAAAATTCACTAATCTTTCAGTAGAATCCTTTTAGTATCTAATCTGCATCTTACTTTAGAATGTGGCTGATAGAGATGAATCATACGGTGTGAATTTGGGGTTTATGATTGAGCCTGGTTTTTACACACCATGGAATTAGCACAATGCATTTTGACCTCTTTCAATGAGAAGATATGTTCTGATTTTTTACTATACAACAAATTGTTACTAACAATAACATCCATCGTTTTTAAGAGGCAAATTAAAAGCATGGTAATTGATTGCTTTAAATGATTCAAGAAGAGTTTTCTGATTGTAGTTGGATTTGTTGACTTTAACTAGATTATGAAGTGTTTCCATGTATCTTTGAAAGCACGGGTAGGATGCTCATGAGGTCCATAGATTGGAGGCCTTTTTTAGCTCCTAAGATTATCTAGAAAAAGGTTAGTCTTTATTTCTCCTGGAGCTATTATTAAAAAAAACAAAAAAACAAAACAAACAAACAAACAAAAAAAACCCAAAAAAAACCCAAAAAAAACCACCCTTGCCATAGCTACTTAGATAATTGAAAACATTTAAACAGAAGGTAGTACTCCTTTTTACTACACACAAAGTGCAAGACCATGAGAAAAACAAGCTCAACAATGGAAAAGTATGTGTAGTACTTACTATTCTATAAAATATGCAGCTCTACTCTGGCTCTTTCACTATCCCCTGGGTTGCCTCCTGAGAGACACCACTGAAACTTGGATCCATCACCCCAAAATGACATGTCTCCATTGCCAAACACATCATCTAATCAAACACTTTTATAGCCTAGAGTGAAATAATCCTTTTAAACAGGGCTTACTTACAGGGAAGGTAGTCTTGCCTAACTTTAAGATGTCTAAAACTTGAGCTCGAATCTATCTTTATTTATAGACGGTGAAAATAACTTGGCAGCTCCAGCAAGCAGTTTCATCCCCTTCTTAAATGAATGTCTTCAAAAGGCAACTCGTCTCTCCTCATTCTCCTCATTGGCTTTTGAAGGAGCTTGGAGACCTAGATCAGACTGCACACCTGGGTGAAGGCAGTTCCTCTCCCTCTGATCACCCAATCACTTAACACAGGAATATAAAAAAATTCCCTCCGCTGTTCCCCATTTGGCACACGCATAGAACAACTCGCAGGCATTGTAAGTCCCCTGACTTGTTAGTCATACACAGGAAAAGGACAAGTAGTGGTTTCATATAAGAAATTAAATTTAGAGCTTACAGAGACAGGTTTTTTTCATGGCACTGACATGGTTTGATGAGTGAAACTCAATGGTCAAGGTTTTTTAAATTCCAGATTTACAATGTTTTCTGTAGCTGTTATCAGTAAGAGCAGTGAATCTTGTCAGTCAGTGTCAGTGCTGGCTGATGCCTGGTGGGATATTTGCTCTGAACCCAGCTGTGGAATGGCAGGGAGTTCACTTGCTACTTCATTTTTGCTGCCTTTTCTATAAGAAGTTATTTGCTATTCCTAAGAGGTGCTGCTCATGAACTAACAAGAATGTTAACAATAGCAGAGAAAATGGCTCTGAATCCATGCTGGAGTCAAGCCATGGAGACTGGGCATTTTAAAGGTGAAAACCAGGCCTCTCACAAGGACATTATCCATGGCCTTAGTGTAATGTTTGTAGTACAAGGCATTTTTAGTGTTTCAAAAATCGCTTTACATTTTACACTACCTAGAATCTATGGAGGGTTATCTATCTAGGATATCAAACTAGCATCTTGGTTTGGGACTTTGACTTGGTTTTTCCAGAAAGTCATAGATGTGTTTGAGCTTTTGGGGTTTTTACAGATGGAAAATATTTATGAGGTGAGGTGGATAAGACTGCACAAGCTCTCACCGTTCTTGGTTTCGTCACTGTTCCCTTTGCGCAGACAAAATTTCTACTTAAAGCAGCTTATACGGTAAATCTCCCAGGCTTGTGTAGCTGCCAGAACTGACAGTCGCTTCCCTCCGAGTTTTCCTACCAGGTTCACACACATCATGGTAGTCCAGACTTGACCCTAATGAAAAGCTTAGCTGCTAAGTGAAGTTAGTCCAGCATTCACTATATCTTAATGGGCTCAAGTGCTGTCAACAGCGTATTTCTCTCTTAGTCTTGCGGAGACAAATCTCAGAGCCTACAGAGCTAGCTACTCCCTTATTTATAAATTCACCATCTTCTCCAAAAGAACCTGCAGGTGGACGTGAATGCTGAGATGGCTTGACTCAATTCTCTCGAAACATAGAAAGGTAGGTAGGTGTGTGCTGTGGGCTGTGATCCGCCAGCTGGCTTTTCCACAGCCAAGGTTACCCACAGAGCTTCAGAAACATGTCTAATAGCCGCCACGCCTCCCTCCGGCAGCCTCTCTGGTCTTGGCATTGAGCTGTCTTAACCTGCACTCCGCAGGTGTGCCGACAGAATATTTTAGCTACGCATCTCCCAGCTCTTTCTCTGGTTTCTCAAAGAAAATGAAGAACCCCCCCAAACAACTACTAAATGCTGCAGTACCCATAATGCCTACAAACCTCCTTGCAAAAACACATTTGTATGAGTTATAACATACTACTTATAAATACTTTAACTACCCCTTTTCTTTCCTGGGACGTCAATTTAGGTTAATGACCTGTAAAGGTACTGCGTTTAGTGCCGAGTTACATTAATCTGGGGGTCAGGAGAGTCAGTGGTTTTGTTCAATATTAGTATTATGTGCAATCTCTCACTGTATTGCCATCCGTCGGCACCAAATGTGCCGCGAGTTATGTTTGCGACCAGCTTGCTGTACAAATTTTGCGTTTCTGGGGGTCTTCTGGTGGCATCAGTGAAAGGGAAAGAGCGGAGGGTCCCGGCTGGCATTCAGGAAGTAATCTGGGCTGGGATTTGTACTTGGCTCGGTCAGCAGGGAAGGCTGCTGCACTAACCCCCTGCATCACTTTGCCTTGGAACCCACAACAGCCGATTTGTAGCCCCCAGTCCCCCCTCGGACAGGGCTGGATCCTCAGGACTGCAACATGACGTTTCAGGTCACGTTTTACTTAAGTGCTGATTTTTTTGGTACAGGTTTCTTGGTACCTCCTGCCAGTTAAACAGGATTGTGATTGCTGTCAGGAGGGAAGGAAACCTGCCTGCTTGCACTGCTGGTTAGAAACAGCTCCAAAACCAGCTGCTGTCCAGTCGGCCAAAAAGAGGAAGAAAATCCTGAGGGCTACAAAAACTGGATTCATTCATGCTGTGGGTTATTTTTAACATAAAACCAGTTAATCTCTATTCATTTCCATTAATACGTGTGTATTGTATACAAGGGTCCATGTCCCAGCGGCTCCAGAGAAAGGGTAGGTCCGGGTTATGCAAAACAAATCCCTCTGGGTTTTCCAGTTGGTTTACAAGAGGTTTTGTTCATCTGAAGTAACAAAAAGCTTGCTAAATCTCTTACTATGTTCGCTCATGACACTTAGCGAGCTATGAACTTCACATAAGCTGGACCTCTGCTTCCAGAGCAGTAGTGTTTTCAGATCAGTAATCCTACATGGATGGTATCTCCGCCCTCCTTTGCTTTTTGTTGTTGTTGTTGTCGTTTTCCCTTGGCCCTTGAGGAAGGATTTGCCTTATATGTAAATTCAGTTTTACGTTACATTTTGTAGTTGAGATTCAGAAGATGCCTCTTGGGTTTTGGCACCCCAAAATTAAAATAAGCCATTCTGCTGTCTGGCTCAGCAGGAACCTCTTCAAGGGACCGTGTGAGAGTAACACTTTTCCTCAAGTACCAAATGTGTCTTACAGATGGCGGCTCCAGCTGCTGTGGGAACTTCTGGTGTTGCCAGACACCGTGCTTTTGGTGCTTGGGTCCTGTCTACGTCTGCCATGATCATCAGCGTCAGGAACTTGAACATTATGTAAAAGGAAACTTGAAAATCACAAGACTTTGAGCTTTTCACTTCTAATTGAAGTTGAGGGTAGGAGGAGAAGCATGTCACTTGTGAGTGGAAGGCTTGAGGAAGGAGTCCAGTGCTATCGGCAAGTCGGGGTTGAACGCAGACACGTATTAGGGGTGGTTTATAAAATCTGTCAAGAGATGCTGCTAGAGAGGGAACCAGGAATTACTAGAATTGGCATGAGAAGACGGATGTGAAATGGAGACAGGCAAACACAATGATCATTAAAATCCTGGTTGAAACAGAGTCTACTTGTCTTCATCAAACACTTTGGTCAACTACCTGGTCATTTAACTGCCCGCTGACTGGGAGAACAATGTTGCTACACAAATCTTATCTGGTTTCACTGGAGATGAGTTGCTGAGCAACCAGTTAGACCAAGAGCACGCTGAAGAATGTAAATGCCACCTCCCTGCCACGAAGTTTGTCCTTCATCGCATCGCCATCAAGCATACTGCCTTCTCCTGTAAACACCAGTTGACACTTGCCAATCAGGGTACAAGAAGGGAAATTGTACCATGACATTAGGAAAAATAAAAGCCTTTCAAGCACAGGTTGCCCAGAGGGACTGAGGAATCTCCATCCTTGGGCATATTTACTGTTTAACTGGAAAAGACCCTGAGCAACGTGTGCTAACTCAGCCCTGCTCTGAGCAGGGAGCTGGAGGAAGTGGGTCCAGGGGTCCCTTTTTCTCTATCCTCGGTAAGAAACTGCATACTGGCTCAGTAAAAAAAAGAACGGACATTTGTAGGTACTTTGAACATCCCAGTAACGTTGGCTGTGCTGCCGTAGCTAACATGAAAAAAATAATACAGTGGTGAGGTGTGAAGATACAGGCATCTTGCGTATGCATAAACCCGCACGCAAGCACTGATGGTAGCAGCTCTGTGGGAAAGCAGTCCAACAGCAAAATATAGGGGTGGAAGGAGGGGTGCTCGAGGTTGAAGAAGCCCTTGGAAAAAGCATGAATTCTTGGTTTTGCCAGGTTTTGTTTCCAAGGGGTTCAAATTGAGCCCTTTTAGCAAACTGAGCAAGAGTCCTGCGTTAATGGAAGGTGATATAACCAGCATGGAGAGCTGGTCGCGCAACTCATGTACATACTAAACCCTTTCTTTCTGTACCTCCTTTCCAAGAAGTGCCAGGGGAACGAAATAAATTCTCCTGAATGGGGGAAAATCCATCAAGTCATTTAGCTGGGTATTTTCAGAAGTTCAGTGAAAGAAACGGTCTCACATTTATCCTCAGAAATGTGTAAGGTTTTCCATGTTTAAGGGAAGAAGCACACAAACCTTGACCTCAAAGGTACTTACTTATATTGAGTGGTTTCAGCGCCAGGAGAGTAATCTCTGATAACAATCAGAAATCAATCTTTCAGATACAAAAAGCTCCACTGCTTTCACAAATTTTATCATGTTCATCGCTATGTTACCCCATTTTCTTGTCTGTAAGTGAAGTCCCCGGAGCATTAGGAGCTCCTTCTCACGTGCACTGGGTCTAAGACAGCAGAAGGACATTGACCTCTCCCCCCATGCGTGTGACAACATCCTCCCTGATGCGACCTAGGAGAACAAGACACAGAGTTTCAGCATAATGGCAAGATTAGTACCAAATCCCAAAATACCGTTAACTTCATCAGCCCAGCTCGAGACTCCCCTGCCTGTACATCTAAACACATCACCCCTTTCTCTTCAGCTGCTGTGCTGCTTTTATGAGTCTTTTCCAGAGCCACTGCTTCCCAGTATGGTTTCACATCTTACTACTGTGGCCTTCATTCCCTGTTCTTAGATATCTAGCTTTGTAGTTCACCTGTAATAAAGTAATATGTGCTTGCTTTCTGTTTACCACCTGGTTACATCAGTGACCTATTTTCATTTCTGTTCCTCTGGTCTGTTGCAATAGGATGAGTTTATGTTTTCTTCCATATCAGAGATCAAAATGGAAAACAGCCAGGAGACAATCCAGGTGGAGCTGCCCTACTCAGCACCCCTGAACAAGGAACGGTGCTGAACAATGACTGTTGATTAGCACTGAGCCTAACAATTGAGATAACCACTGGATTTTGAACTATCTGGTATGGTAATTTGCCATAACCTCACCAAACAACCATGCAAAACTGAACCCTCATGCTTTATATCAGTTTTATATAGAATCACAGCATGGTTTGCGTTGGAAGGGACCTTAAAGACCATCTAGTCCCAACCCCCCTGCCATGGGCAGGGACACCCTCCACTAGACCAGGTTGCTCAAAGCCTCATCCAGCCTGGCCTTGAACACTGCCAGGGATGGGGCACCCACAGCTTCTCTGGGCAACCTGTTCCAGTGCCTCACCACCCTCTCCTTGAAGAACTTCTTCCTGATATCCAATCTAAATCTCCCTGCTTTCAGTTTAAACCTGTTACCCCTTGTCCTGTCACTACAGGCCCTTGTAAAAAGTCCCCCCCAGCTTCCTTGTCGGCCCCTTCAGGTACTGGAAGGTGCTATAAGGTCTCCCCAGAGCCTTCTCTTCTCCAGGCTGAACAAGCCCAACTCTCTCAGCCTGTCCCCATAGCAGAGGGGCTCCAGCCCTCTGAGCATCTTCATGGCCTCCTCTGGACTCACTCCAACGGGTTGATATCCTTCTGATGAATGTTTCTTTATGAATTAAGGTCTTACTCTTCTGAGAATGGTACCAGATTATCTCAGCAAAATCTGCTCTCTGTCAATCCATGTCAGCTGGCGTAAATAATGCACTTCCTTTTACTTTGGTATTTATTGACACAGTCCTTTAGGGCAGCCACACATTTCAGGCTACGGACTTCCACCAGGCCCACAGAGAACCCAGGGCAATGTCAGGCTGTGGGCCGGCCAGAAGTTCGCAGCCTGCATTGCCCGGGTTGTTCTGTATACCTTCCAAAACACTGTTCCAGCGTGAACTTCTTTTCCACCCCCTGGAGACCCCCCCAGGCTTCCAGTTCTCCTGGAAGTGAGTTTTGGGTGGCTCGAAGCACCCTTCTGTCGGCTCTCAGGGGATGCCCGTGACACACGTGTTCTGATGCCGAGGTGCCTGGTGTTGTTCAGAGCCTTCTGAGGCACCTGCGGTCTGGGGCGTTTATTGAAATTCCTGATTTTGGAGCATTTTTAAATATAGATTATTTTTTATTAAATAGATTTTCACGGCCCACCTCCCCAGGCTCCTAACGCCAGGGAACGAACCGGCTCGCAGGCCGCAGCCGCCGCGCCCGGCCTCCGGCATCGCGGCCCAGCCGGGTGCGGCGGCGGGACCCGCGCGGCCGCAGCGCCGCCCAGCGGCGGTCTCTGGCAACCCAGCCGGGGCCGGGGGGACGCGTAGCGGCCACCTCTCTCCCGCCGGGGTGTCGGGGGCGCCGCCACCCTGGGGAGCGCACGTTTGCGGATCCGAATCCTCCCCTTCCTGCCCCAGCTGCCTTTCCCCGCTCCCTGGCTGTCCCCGCCGCCAACTTGCCGTCTTTCCCCTGCATTACACATCCCTGTCCCGGGGCTGCGTTGTAAAACTTCAGCAGTTCTTCCTTTCGCTGCTACACACATCATTAACCATGTTCCTTTCTGTTTAGACCCTGCCCTGTCCGGGCCAGCCCTGCTGATAGTGAATGTCCGTGGGCGATGCTCCGCAGGTGAAACCTCTGCCCGGCTGGAGAACGTGACAGTGACCCACGTCATTCCGTTCGAGGTCATCCAAGTCAAAGTATGCCGCGGCGTAGCCACGGCCAATGCTGCCCGAGGGGACGTCGTGGACCCCATCGCGGACAGAGCCCGTGCACGTCCGCGGGAGCATCTCTTCTCCTGGCATCCCTCCGGAGGATACAACACTGCGGTGTCAAGCTACAGCTCGTTTTTACAGCTGCCGGTACACTAACTAAGGTCAGTTCACGGGAGAAACGCGGGTTTAGCCTAACTTCTCTTTGCCAAACGTCTGTCTGAAATGAAATGTGCTTGACGGTACGTGCGGGTGCGCGAGCACGGCCCGTTCAGGATAGGGTGGAACCAGGATGTTGCCTGCCCGAGAACGGGAGGCTGACGCTTGGCACGGCACACAACCCCTGGCAACATGCCTGGAAAACTGGAGCACCCCACGAAAGAAATAAAACAAACAAACAAACAAAATGCAAGCAGAAAAGAGCTCTCCAACAGGCTTCCTCACTTGGGCTGGGGCAGTTTATTTAATTATTTTTTTTACCTTGAAGGCCTATATGCAACACCCGGGGACAGAGAAGGCACTGCCTACCTACCTTTCTCCCCTGTGGCTGCATCTCCTAGGACAGCCCACTGACCACCCCTGAATCTCCCTTTTTTCGGAGCAGAGATCATTTAGGCTCAAACAAAGGGACATCTGCCCTCAAGTCGCCAGTGTACCCGCTTTGGATAAGCTGGTCTCCTCAGGAAGCAGCGATTGCATCAGGCCACCCCCATTCCTGTCACTAGGCTTCTCGTAGCCACACTTCAAAGCTTTGCCCCTGCACCGCTCCAGTCTCTTTGGTGTCCACCCTGCAACATCCGCATGGAAACGGCGTTGTAAGCTCCACCACGATGTACGCTGCCAACGTGTGTCCTGCTCCTCAGCTGGGTCCAGGCTGGATTTCGGCAGACAGGGCTAGGGAAATACAAAGGATGCACGTGACTCGTAGCGTGCCCCTTCACTGACAGTAACCCGGCTCTGGCTCTGCGCCCGTCTCACGTTGCTTCCCCATCTTTAGCCCATGAGGATGGAGGCAATGGGTGGATGCGAAAGATGTTGAAAGCGGAGCGTGCGAGATATCTGAGGCAAAGTGAGGTAGGCAGCCGGGAACGGCTGCGATACGGAGATTAGAGGGGCTCTGAATTGAATTAAAGGACACCAGTGACCAACAACAGGGACCTGGAGGTGAAAAATTGACGAAGAAGTCAGGAACTGGCTGATGAAACTTGTTCTGACAGTATCAGAACAAGCTCAAGATCCACCTGCACAAAGTTAACATTGTTTCAAACAGAATTCAGCTAAAATCATGGAGTTTTTCCCAAAACGTTTTACAGTATGTGACTGCAAACTTCTGATTTGATCCTAGAAGTCCTAAAGCCAAATTCACTGTGTCCCCAAACTACAACTCCTTAAAATATCTTCAGTTTTTTTCTTTGCATATTTCTCGTCTGGCGCTGTTCAGGTTATACAATTCAAAATAGCCATTGCCTGAGGTGACTAAATTTTCAGGGAAGTGTTTCGTGTAGGATCTAGCTGCAGTCTTGGGACATGACAAACAGTCTGCACTGAGCTACTCGATCGCACCAGTTCGGGTGATGCGCGAATGTAATCGCAGCGCAATATTTAAGATGCTTTTTTTAGAAACAAAATCCAAAAATAAAAATTTAGCAATACATGAAAAGTTAAATGAAGCAAAAAGGATGAAGGCACTACCTTTTTTTCTTTTTTCTTTTAGCAGGACACCTTTTCCAGTAACAGATGGAAAATGAACAATTAACCTTTATATCGTGCTTTTCAACCACAGTTCTTTGGGTATTTTACAAAAGCGCTCAAGTATCGCTGGCAGAAAAACTGAATCAAACCCCGTGGAATGACTTGCTACGGCTCTGCCAAAGAGGCAAAAGCAGAATTAAATGCTATTAACTGTCTTGTCTCTTAATTCACTGCGCTGACTCTCACTGTTGTAAACTATATTATCTATACTGAGATGGAAAGGTGAAAAAATGCTCTCCATGCGCTTTAGACGCTAGTGTGGATCAAAACATATCACTGCATTAGTCAAACGGCACTGCATAAATCAAGTGCACCATTCTTTTTTAGAAGTTATCTTTAGCATTTTTAAACCCTGTAATAAATCTGTGTTTGACTGAGCCTTTAAAAATTATTCTTTATAATAGTTTATATACTGCAGACATTTGTTTACAAAGTAAAAGAGATTTTTGCTCAAACGGTTCTGCATGTTCCAGTCAACTCGTGGAAATCTCAGGAACATTGGAGAAGGCACCCTTTGATTCTGTCAGCGCCAACATGAGGAGCTGCTGTAAGCTGTAGCTACAGGGTATTGCTACCTGGCATACACTTCCAGATCACCAAGGGTTTTTTTACTTCAAATCCTTACCTCTGGGTATTCTTTTTTCCTAGAAAGAATGCATGCTCAGTGCTGTGTAAGTTAAACTGTCATTAAACATTTATGTGATTTAGTAAGGCAACGCATTTCCTGACAGCTACGGAACCCTGGATGTTTCAGAGGGCACTGCTGAACTATTCGGATGGCCCGAGATGGCAGATTTATTAGTGTCCAATCTGTCCACTGATCGCCCTCCGCAGTCACAGCATGAAAAACTCATTTCTCAAGAAGGACTTTGCAACATCATTCTATTCTGTAATCAATGGGAGACAAACACTCTAACTAGAAAATGTTTGTAACATTTCCCAGGGTCTAATCCAAATAGCTGATCTCTGAAGTGTCAAGTTGGCTTAGCTGGAAGACATGTAAGCCTCAGGACTTGGTCTCAGGTCCCCTGTTGATACTAGCAAGCACTTTGAAGGTGGGGAAAGGAGTGCCTTATTGTTATAATTGCTGTCCTTTGGCTGAAATACTTCAACGAGTTGCATTTTCTTCTGCTGAGCGCTGTTTATCCCAACGTAAATGTAGATACAAACAAACAGAAGATAGCTGGTGCTTTCAAAGCCCGAATGTCTATCCCAGCTTCCCCAGTTTGGCTCCCAAACTACAGAGGCCAAGCCTTTCTAGCTCTAAACTATCATTACTTCACCCAATTGGAAGCCACTTGGGATTTGTTGTTGGTTGGTTTTTTTTTTAAATGCTGTTTCCATACTCAAAAAGTATCGGAAAAAAATGAATCTACCCTCTGACTTGCCAGGAGGATGGCCAATAACTTCTAGATAAATGTGGGTTGAGTCCCCACTGAAATCAGCAGACCTGAGCTTCAGCTGACAGGTCAGGCGAGGGAAGAGTTTTACTCCAAGGGACTTGATCTGTGGGATGGCCAATGCTCAAAGGTGTGAGCTCAGGCCGGGAGTCCAACCTTCAGCTAAACACATCCTAATGGCAAGGACAGCCTACCTACCTATGCTTGGCTTTTTCAGTGTTTTGGGGTTATTTGAACATTGGTATAAGATTTATGATCTAAAAATCACCTAATACAATAGGTCATAAAACATTTGGTATATGAAGCATCTCTACCTGTCATGAAACAATCATGAAACAAGGATCTGTCCAAAACAATCACGAAACAAGGATCTGCTCTACTCGTGTTAAATATTCAAGGGGGTCATGCTGCTGAAACATGGCTTTTTTCCCCCTAAATGTGAAGACTTTCAGCTACATGTTATTAGGGAAAGGCTTTGGAGCTCTCAGCACGCATGATAAGGTCAGGAAAAGCTCTGCGTGCACTGCGTGGCTCATAGCCTCCTGCTGCTGAAAGGTGTTCGGAGCTCTTGGCAGTCTCCTGTTGACACCAGCTGTCTAGTGACAGTCGTCATTTAGCAAAATCAAGTCCTGCACTGGTGATCGGTACAGAGCAAACACATAGCTCGGTTTCTGATGGTTGCTCTTCCCTCATTAACGTTCTCATACACCTCCGAGACTGCTACTGCTGCATATTTTTTCAGTTTCTTCTTGCAAGGAGGAGCTTACCTTTTCATTTATAAGTTGACTCTTTTCAACAATAATAACATGACGAAAGCTTTTACTGGAAAAGAGCAAAGAGTTAATTTTTTTCTGGCTGGCCCCAAGTGACCCCTTGTTCCCACTGCCTTTGAAATTACTGGAGTTTGCATAGCCTGAAAAATTACGGCTATAGGAAAAGTCATGCTTCACTCATCTGTTTTAAAAAGTAACAGCAGAATTTTAAAAATAGAATCCGCATTTTTTTCCTGACCGTGGCATCTCCAACCCAAGTATGTTGATGCAATTTCCAAAGCACTAAGAAATGTCTTAGGTCACATTTAAGTCAGGTCAGCCAAATCCAGGATCAGTGAAAAAATGAGTTGTTCATCTGGCCTGGAATGAGATCTTTCTTCCCATCATTCTTAGTTATAAAGATCTCTTTTGTGTGGTTGAAGCTAAATTTAAGCCCAGGCTGAGTGTATTTGTGTACTATCTATGCGTGTTTTATGCATCAGCAGCACACTGCGTTACTAGTAGGCTGCACACACAATTAAGGCTTTATCGTTTTTGAAGTCGGTTAATACAAAGATTTATATATTTGCAGCAATAAAAGTCTGGGAAGTAATGGGAATAGACGTTTCTTAGAGCTACAGCCTGAGTCTCCTTTGACTTGTGCTGGTTTGGCCTCATTGTTTTCAGTGGAGTTAATCCTCACCCTGATTTCAGCACCAGAAGAAGAGAAGAAGAAAATCCATCCCCGAATGTATGCCTAGGGAGGTCTGCTTTTCTAGAGCTCGCTTTTCTCTCACGCTGTAGCCCTGCGCAGGGGAAAGCACCGAAAGAGAGAGCAGACTCTGCCATGGAAATAATTAAACCATGCAGTGTGTTTCTTCCACTGAACAACTCACAGCAGCATCTTCAAGACCGGGACTGAGCCTGGCCCTGATGCGCAGCATCCAGCCCAGGGGCCGCTTCGCCCAGGGGACCCCGGGGGGGCTCCTGCCCGCCCCGCGCGCTGGTGATGCTCCGCGGGGCAGGCGTGAGGGAGGTCGCGCCTGGGCGCAGGAGCGAAAAGTCACATTCAGAGAAGTGTGGATTGAATGAAGGAACGGGTAAGGTGAAAATACGTTCATTTAATATGTGCATTATTATTTCTTACAGAACTGTCTTACAGGCTGTTTCTTTCCTTGCCAGAGTATTCAGCTACTGCAATAGGATTTAAAAGTAAAATGAGTTGAACTTTAGCAGATCTATAGTAGCAGTTAAGTAGCAAAGGAAAGTCCATGTCCAGCTATTTCCTGGTGCTATAATGTTTTGATAACAATGGTACACAAAGACTTGTTTTGTTTAGCATGCACCATATTATCGCATTTCAGACAAAGTCTTGATTCTTTAAGTCCAACACAAAGTCTCAATTCTCTCCGTTTGAGACAAAACCCCAGGATGAAAAATACGGATTTGAAATGACCCAAACTACAGAGGAGTAAGGAATCAGATTAGCATCAATTTCTGCTTCTGGCTATAATGAAAACAAAGATAAAGCAAATATGTATTTGCTAATTGGAGGGACAAATTTAGGAAAGGTTTTGTTCCTCAACATTCCCTGTCTAATTATGGAATCAGAAAAATGAAAATATTCTTCCCATTCTACACACACACACACACACACTCTACCCCAGGCAGACCTGGCCTTTCTGTGCTGGGCTTTGCTTTTAGACAGCAGCGAGTTTCCCTTGCAGAGCTCACAGGCAGGGAGAGCAGCTTTGTTTGCCACCCCCAGGTGCAAACCTCATTAACTAATGTTTACTTCTTTTGTGTTTGCTGCTTTCAGTAATGAGCCAGGTTAATGGAGAGTGAAGCTGGTGGTGATGGGGAGAATGGTAAGGAAAATTGAGGAGCTGGTTTTACATCTTTCAGTTTTGCAGGCTTGTAGGCAAAAAGGCTAACAGCCATTTAGCTATACCCCTCAAAAAAAAACCAACAAACCCAACCCCAACCCTCAGAGATGATGCACCTTCTACACAGGTTTTGGTTTGTTTCTCTGTTTGTTTCAGGATGGTGGGAAACAAAGCACAGCCAAACCCCTGCCTTTTTGCAAGTTATAAATACTCTACAGAATTCTACTTCTGACACCGGAAAAATGTTTTCTCTTGTTGTTCAAAGCGACTCCAGATGCTGATTTACTTAGTACACAGCGCAAGTAACCCGACTGGAGTGAAAAAGCAAGGTAATTGAGTTTACATTCATCTGTCGATATTCTTAAGGGACAGACTGTTCAGCCTGCCAAGTTTGCTCTGCTTATGCGTGCATAAGCAGAGCCTGAACTTAAACCGACTGGAGATTCCCACAGTAGATTCTCCCTGGTGAATAGGGGATCTCTGCTGCTGTGATCTGGCAGAGGTGATGCGATGGCTTCTACCCTAGTTGTTCCCCCGTGTCCCACAATATCGGGAGGTGGGCTGAATATCTGGCAGGAAAAGAAAGAAAAGGTTGTGGTAGAAATTACTTTTTCTGCATCAGATTTTCCCCTGACACAAGTCCCATTTTCAAAGGGCAAAATATTAGCTTCTTCCTAGGCTTCTCACTAATTATAACGTCTGGGAGTTTCATATACGCATCTATTTTTTCATCTTCCTAATATCCTAGTGAGGGATTGTCATTCCTATACGTGAAAGAGAACATGAGGATCAAAGCCAAAAGTTTCTCTTAACTTTGGGTGAACATTCTGGGACAGTTAGGAGTGGACTTTTCCAAAGAATTTGGCTATTTTGTATTTTAAATAGCCATGTATTTGACTAACCGCTGTCCCTCGCTGAAGATTGTTCCATGCAAAGGGATCTCCCTGTAGCTAGACCATACAAACGGTAGCAACCTCCATCCCGAGCACAGGAGCAAGTCAGCGCCTGTAGCAGAGCAGACATACAAGACACGTGTGAGGGAAGAAGCAACTATGGCCAACGTTCAGTGCGTGTTGGAAAGAAAAGCAGGAAAGACTGGACAGTCTGTGAGACAAAGCAACAAGGGAATATTCTGATCCTGAGGTCTGGGAGGAAACCAGGGAACGTGTCTCTTGAGGAAAACTGATTAAGAGCCTCTTCAGCTGAGCTCTGGGTGGCAGGAGCTGGTGGGGACAAGCAAAGGAACTGCCTCCTGCTGTTCGGCTTCTGCTGCGTCCGAGGAAACAGTCTGGTAACTAACTCAGGGGAAGAGTGGCTCCACCACATATTTCTCCTTGCAGGAGGAACAACGCTCAGCACATTGGCTCCAATGCCACGTTAAGGCATAAGTCCACAGCCAAAAGCATCTGGCTCCCAGTTGGAAAGGCAGGCCCCGACGGCAGCTGCCAGTGCACAACAGGTCTGATGCTGGGTGGGTTGGATCCCCTGCGTGTACACTGGCATAGACGGGTCTAGCAAACCTCAGGTGTCAGGTTTGAAACTGGGAGGACTCAAAACACAAGCACGGGGAGTCAGGGTCCTGTGTACATGCAGGTCAGAGATACCTTCACACGTGTGTGCCGTGCCCAGGCCTGCTTAGCTGGGCTGCTCTTCCTGAGCCCTCCTGGTCCCACTGGCATCAAGTGTCTTGCTGAGGAATCTGGCCTGGCTGGTGGCAAGCTGCAGTTTCCCTTCTGGTCCTCTGTGAGGACCTGGGGTTTCACTATGGGTGGTGGTGTCTGTGATGAGTAAGGAACCTTGCAGATATGCAGAAACCAGTCCCGATGAACCAGAGCCCAAGGCACTTCACCCCCTGCAAGCAAGACTAGTTGGTCCAAGCCTTCCTGGTCTCCAATGCAAAGGCAACAGGCAAGACTGAGGAAGAGCTGTGGGCAAGCAGGCAGGGGCCAGACGCCAGGGAAAAGGCAACTCTGAGTGCCAACAGTTGAGCCCCTGAGACCTTCTGAACACAGGCAGCTACAGGTCTAGTTGCTGAGCCTCTTCCTTCTCAGATTTCTCGTGAGGGTAGGACACTTGTGCTGGCACCAGCACCCCTAGGACCAGAATCCATAATTACAGACCTCCCTCTGCAGGTATCCATAGGGGTCCTCTGCTCATGTCCCAGAGCAGTGACATGGCGGTGGGAAGAAGGGGATCAGCTCTGGCTACACATAAGCATGGGGCGCAGCGGCACCTGGAAGGAAATGGTGGAGTGTCCCAGTCAGGGTGGGATATGAAGAAGGTCAGGTCATGCAGTGGCATCTCCCTGGGTGTAAGGGGCTTTGGGCAGGGGTACTTTGGGCATGGTAACAGGGCCAGGTAGCAAAGAGAGCAGATTTCCAAGGGTCCTGGGTGCATGGTGGCTGCTCTGTGGGACTCGGCGTGCCCTTCCCGGTCCAACAGCTGTAGCAGCTGCGGGATCTGCTGGTACTCCCATGCCTTAGGCAGCCATCGCCTCCAGTGAGAAACAGGGAAATGGGAGAGGCAAATGAGTGAGAAAGGGGTAAACAGTATTTTGCTCAAAGTGGTGAACGTTCTTGCTCAGCAGTTGTTCTCAGCTACCCCAGTGTCCCAGGCTAAGCTCCCTTCAGAAGCAGCTTGTCTACACGGAAACTGGCCCAAGGCTGTGTCTTCTGTAAGAGAGAGCAAAGAGGAGACCAGGACGGGAGAGCAGACAAAATCACCCCTGTTCAGGCTGTGTTCCTCAGATTTTGTTGCTTTTCATCAGTTCAGCCCAAGGGAATAATCACCAATGGCATTTTGCTCACTTCATACAGTGCAGGAGGACAGCATTTGGGTCTCAAGCCTTTGGTGATTACTCTGAGGGTGGGTATATACTCTCCCAAAACAAGGATTCTTCCTCCTTAGGAAAGCAAAGCCAGCAGTCCAAATTGGGAGTTAGAGAATCAAATATATTTATATAAATTACATAACACATTATAATAATAAAACGAATAATGAATGCAATTTATGATTGGGTAAGTTATAATAACAAAATATGAGCTATTTAAGCAAACCCAAATTCTTCACCTCCAAGAGGAAAGTATTCAGTGCACGGAGAAACCCTTTTGAGGTGCATGGGGGGGCTGACAACAAGCAGCAGCTCCACACCTTTCCCCGGGAAGGTGTAAGAGGAGGACAGGCCAGCAAACCTGAAAGCACATCAAATAGTTTTCCCAGCTGTCAGTGTGGGTTACTGTGCCCTGGCTATTATCCCCAGCTCCCGGCGGAGTTGCTGGTCACCATGCCCCAAAATGCAGGTTATTGTTTCCAGTTTCTGTTGTGCATTGCCGTGCTTTTGCTGCCGCAGTCGCTTCTTTCCCCTCCCACATGAATTGCTGTAGTGGAAAGAGAAAGGCGGCAGCCCAGAGGTGGGCAAAATAAAAGGCAGCAAGGAGCCTTGTGGCCCGCCTGCTTTCTTTTTCTTCTCTCTCCAAGCCAGAAAGTTCCTCAGCATAAGCAAGCCAAAATGTAACTTGGCACCAGTACCAAAGATAAATGTCAGTATTTTCCCTGGCAGTTAGAAACAAAATGTTTCCCAGCAGCCAGGGTGATTTTTCTCTCGGAGGATGGCCTCCCTGCTGTGTAGGTTCCTCACCAGTCGCCCTCTCTGCTGGCCGTGTATCCCCCGGCAGGTGGGTGAGCAGGGCTTTCCTCCCCTCCTTGCAGCAGGAGAGCCCCCAGAGCTGCCCTGGCGCTGGGGGTACAGCTGCTCCCTGGTACGTGCTCCCCAGTGGCATATGCCCCTGGGGAAGGGCAGGCACAGCAACGTCACCTGCCTGGTAATGACACCCCAAGCACCTCGGTCACTGTGGGGTACGCTTGTACAACATACGGCAGGTAAATACAAATCAGAGTTATGGCGAAAGGCAACTTACAGTCCTGACTGTTTTGAATGCTGCAGAAAGAAAGAAAAGCCTTATGGCAAGCTGGAGCAGCCTGTGAAGTGTAGCAGGGTAAATACCTCCTTTCAAGCAGCAGTCGAAACAAAAACAGGATCGGCAGCTGCTCTCCCCACCTCGCAACTCCTCCAGCCTACTCCAGGTTGAGCTCCAGACCGCTGCCAGGTTCTCTTGCTTTGGAGGAAAACGCTTAACAGATCACCTGAGATCGCTGGACAGCATCCTTTGGAGATACGCAAGGATTTCAGGAGTTATGAAATAGCCATGACGTGACCGTTATTCCTCATCATCTAGATAGATGCACAGAGCTTTGAAGCACACACTATTTTTAGGCATCTGGATGTATTCCCAATGAAGATTCAGCTTTTGACCATTGCAGTTCAGTAATTCTTCCGGTTTGATATCTTTCATTTTTTCTCAGCATTATGTATTGCTATTTGATCTTACGTTTGTTTCCAAGAAGTCTGTGTAGGAATACCTTAGCAAAGATAACATTATCTTCGCTAAAGAAAGTAATTCATGTGTCTCACCCCAGATCATTTTTTTCTGTGTAGTTTTATACAGAGAGGAAACTGAAACAATCATGGATATAGGCTGTGGATGAAAACTAGCTACCAGATTTTATTTCGGAAGAATATAGGTAGGAAATTAAGATTATCATGGGAAAAGGACTTGACTTTTTACTGGTGCCCATGGGAAATGCTGATTACCTACATGGTTCAGTAATACAGCATACGGGTCTAACTGTTGGATAATTCCGAGTATTCCCTCTGCAGTCTAACCTTCTTCACCCAAGAGCAGAATCCAAGCCCATGTGTACAATTTCCACCATAACAACCACAACAAATGAGATGTTTTAACATATGTTTAGAAGGATCCTTCTCGATCCAGTGGAAAGGAGAAGTGTCAGAGAGAAAGGCCGTATCACCTGCCAACTGGACAATTGCTCGGCTGGTATGAGGCTATTACTTCCTCCATGAGCAGCAGATCTACATAGATAGCAATTAGCGTGGTCAGACTTTCCTTAATATCTAGGATAAAATCCTAGCTGTCGAGGTGAGAAACTTCTGTACTATATGGAGAAATATTTCTTCTCATCCTGTACGCTGCTCAGCACTGGGACAAAGAATAGCAGGCTTGCCAAGCAGAAGTCAGATTAGAAGAGTCTTCCTAAGCTTAGAAATATTTTGCTCACCGTAAGACTATTACTAAGGTCCACTGACCTCTTAGGTTCGGAAGAGAGTAAACCGAGTAGCCTCTCCGTTTGTCAGTTCCTACGTCCGGAGATGAGAGGTGATGAATGCCATCCTGCTACGTGCAAGACTTGCAGATTTCCATGCAAAGACCATGAAATGCAGCTTCGCACTGCGAGACTGTCTCTATGATACAGCCTGACGTTTTCAAAAGTGGAAGGGGCTATACAAAATTACATGGTCCTCTGGAGTCCGAGTTAATTTTGAGCCGCAAAGTTAACCTTGGAGCCTTGATGCTGACTCCACGCGCTGAAGCTATGGAGTTACACTTCCTATCTCTGCAGCAGCCCTGCCAGTGGCTACTGTTTGCAAGCAGAGATTTGAACTGAAGATCCGTTTTTCTCTCAACGCCACTCGCTATTGCCCGTTCAACTAAGAGAGGCACTCTTTGCAGCAGTCACAACTTTCCTTCCACAACGAAACTGGGGAGCTGCTTGTTAAGCAACAAGCTCCAGTACTCGGCACAATTAACATCTTGGCGAGTCTCCTGCAGCGATATCTGGTGGACAGTCATCAGTACATCAAATTACGCATGCTTGCAATTTGATCTTGACCAAGGCAATTTCCTTCCCTTCTTTAGGAATTCTTTCACTGCCTTTATGCCCAAGGGATAGATGGAGAAGATAGCTGCACGCAAACTGCTTCAGCTGGGAAGCTAATGCTGAAAAGATAATTCTGCTTCTGTTTATAGTGATACTCTGCTCTACAAAACCTATCTTAACAATCTGTGAAATTCAGCATTAAAAAAACCACAGTAAAACGTATTTCCATTTATCCAAACTGGCCCTTTTTATAGTTTATTAAGGCCTATATGACAGACAACAGCATATCCATGGTGGAGAGGCAAAATGACATGCAGAAAGTTGTCATTTGGTAGGATTTGCGTCCTATGATTTAGCACTGTTTAAGCATTTAAGAAAGCAGATTTGAATTAGCTGACTGTGGAAATTATTTTAACTGTAGATGTAATATCAAGGGTCAGGAAAGTGCACAGACAGGTTTGTCTCTGTCCCAAGTTACAGAGCCCTTTAGAGTTCAGATTATACAGGCCAGGGTGATCTTGTTAAATCAAAAAAAGGAAACTTCTAAGGAAGGAAGTAGAGCTTTATTTTAAATAAAAATATTCTGGCTTAGATTATTATGCATACTTGTATGATATCTGTAGAAACATTTTTTTAGGTATTTGGGAATTTTCACACCCTTGGAAGTCACAGAATGGTTTGGGTTGAAAGGGACCATAAAGATCACCTAGTTCCAACCCCCAAAGTCAGGGTCATTCATCTCAGGGATGAAAATTTTCCTCTGTTCTGTGAATTTCTGCATGAGATTAATTGAAATGGCAACTGTTGGGAACTACCACTGCTTTTCTCTCCTTGGTTTCTCCACGAAAGGCCAAGGCAGTCTGCCAATACAGTAATTGGACAACATCAGGGTTTTAAGGACCTGAGTTCCCACTGACACTAAAACATTAATAGGCAATGAAGCATTAGGAGAAACTGTGCAGCAAAAGCAGGATGAAATTTCTGGGCTGGATTTAATAGAGAAGAGGCTTAGGAAGGTTAAGTAAGGTAGAGGAAACAAAACCTGATTTCTCCTAGTCAATCTTCCAGGTTCAGGATCTGGATCAAATAACACCTATATATGCCTGACATTGTGCCTCCAGCTCCAAAGTTGAAGAAATACGTGCCTGCAATGGCAGCTTGCGGTACGGAATGAATGGCAAGAATTTGTGTTTCTCTGCCCATGTCGCTTGGGCCTGCCCTCCTCTAGCTTTTTTCTCCCTAAAAACACAAGCTAGGACATCCGATTCCCTATGCCCCAGTCATTAAAATAGTGCAGTTTAAGCTACAGCGTCAGTTCCTGATACATTAGAAAACGGCAGATTTAAGACTCTCTGGGCAATCTTTTTTCGTCCCTCCCCATGCGCATATGTTTTCTTACAAACCCTTCCATGACACAGTCATATTTTAGACTTTCCCACAGGATGCATGCCTCATTCTGTACAACACAGGATAATCACACCCAGTGGCAGAAATAAATTAGCATAGCAATCTTAATCTGGTATTTCCTAATTTTCCTAATTTCCTTATCCTTCAATGTTCGGCTGCGCTAATCTAAACAATATTCTTTTAATGTAATTTTTGTATGTTATCATTTAAATATATGTATGCACGTTTCTGTATCTCTCCATCTATCTGGATCTGTTAATGTATTGGTAAACACAAAGGAAAAAGATAAAAGTTGTTTGTTTTTAATTCTTTCGGAACTGTTTGATCTCTCCTCCCTTGTTTTAGCAGCTGCCTGACTGTTTTTCCTCGTATGTAAACTTCAAAGTCAATCAGAGGTCAAAACTCTGGACGAAGACAGAGTAACGAAAACAAGGGTGACTGGCGTATGTGATGGGAAGAAGCAGAGGAGGTGGGTTGTAGAATATTGCCTGTTCCTGGACACGGCGGGGGTGGAAATTATCTACATCTTGGACATAACATTTCTCGATCTGAACATCTGATGAAGTTGCCGAGGCCTGTACACTCGCCTGGAAGTGTAACTCGCAGAGAAATGAAGGGTACGGCCACGTACTGGAGGACTTGACATTCTCTGGCTATTCTTGGTTCGAGCAGCAATCTGGAAATATCTTAACAGATTACCGTAAAAATGCTGGAGAAAACAGCCGTTTACCGGTTTCTGTTGAATGCAGGGGTGGGTACAGGTTTTGATTCCCAATTTCTTATTTTTCTGTTTCTGGTCATAGGAAAATCAGAGGAAAAGCAGGCCCTGGAGAGGCAGCTTCTGTTGCAGAGTAACGTGGGGCATTTTCTGTAGGCATGTGCAGTCACGGTACAGGATGTGTCTCGAGTTTGCGCTTCTTTTTTTTTTTCCTTCGGGAGAACATCTGCCTTTCCCTCCTTCATCCGTCTGTGGAATCAGGCCCCTGCTTGTGCAGAGCCCGGCAGTGCACCACAAGCAAGAAAGAGTCCCCGAGGCAGGGGGTTGTAGCACTGCAACTTGCCTGGCAGCTGGTAAAACAGCCTGCAGAAATTGGGAACACCTTAGTGATTCACACATTCTCGCGGCAGCTCCTGCCAGCGGAGCTGCTTGGAGAGGCCCCAGCAGAGGCAGAGGTGGATTCCACCCTATATATATATAGGCCAGGAGTCCTTAGATTTAGTGCTGAGATTATGGGAATTTGTGTAAATCTGTTCTGAAAAAACACCTGTCTTTTCCAGTTTAACCAACAGGGAGGCTGCAAATGGGACTAGTGGCACTCTGTGGAGCGCATCTCCCCTAAGCTTCCGCACTTTCCTAAGTTGTGGACACCTCCTTTTCCCACAGAAGGCTTCAGAATATGTGATTTATACTGTATGGGCCAGGACCAGGAATCCCAGAAGCCATAAATGTAGGAGGCCCCTCGGCAGTCTAAACCGTGAGCAATATTTCAGGGGATCTGAAAATGCCAAAGCACACCTGACGATCCTTCTGTAGGACACTGGTGACAAAAAGATCAGTTGCAATATAATTCAGATCATAGAATTACAGAATCACAGCATGGTTTGGGTTGGAAGGGACCTTAAAGACCATCCAGTTCCAACCCCCTGCCATGGGCAGGGACACCCTCCACTAGACCAGGTTGCTCCAAGCCTCATCCAGCCTGGCCTTGAACACTGCCAGGGATGGGGCACCCACAGCTTCTCTGGGCAACCTGTTCCAGTGCCTCACCACCCTCTCTGGGAAGAACTTCCTCCTGATATCCAATCTAAATCTTCCCACTTTCAGTTTAAACCCATTACCCCTTGTCCTGTCACTACAGGCCCTTGTAAAAAGCCCCCCCCCCCCCCAGCTTCCTTGCAGGCCCCTTCAGGTACTGGAAGGTGCTATAAGGTCTCCCCAGAGCCTTCCCTTCTCCAGGCCGATTTCAAGTATTTATTTCAAGTATTTCCCTCAAATACATTAGCTTGCATTGCTGTTCCTTCCACTCCCACAGCAAATTCAAATAAAATAATGCTCAGGTTCTAGTTAAGCTGAAAGCCAGGCTGTGAACCCTGGGGCTGCAAGCTGTGGTGAGTGACGCTGCTCTAGAAGACACCAGAAAGACACTTCTGCTCAGGGAAGCAGATGAGCTTTCCCCAGCTGCATGAAGAGCAGAGAGAGGTGCAGTCTGCCACTGGGTGGGAAAGAAGCTGTGACTGGGCTTCCTTGTGGCTCGTGGAGCAGTAAATGACTGAGAGTGACAGGAGGAAATGTTACGGGCCTGGCTGGCTGGCGTGACAGGAAAAGCACACCTTTCTCCTGCTAAGAGCCTTCCTGCAAGGACTAAGCAGAGAGTTTCAGACTTGAAACTGCTCCTAATTCAAGGAGTTATATTTAATGTGTGGCTCACTGTCCCTTGTTAACATGACCAGAAGCAAAATCATTCTCTGTAGCTCCTCATTGTCACCTTTTTCTACACAGTTCAAGGCCACTGAACATCATGCTTTCCCTTAATTAGCTTTCCACCACTTTCCATGTCAGCTGAGTGTTATTTTTCAGCTGAAGTTGAGTGAGTTTTTCAAGAATTAAAATTCTACTCTTTCTCTTCCTTCACCCTTCATCACAAATCCACCTAACCTCTGCCATTAATGCCAAAGCCAAGAAGAAAAAAAGCCCAGCAAGAAGCCAGTGTGAGAAAAGAGAGAAAAAGTGTGCAGTGAGTCTACGAAAAGCCGGGTAGGAGAGGGATGTAAGTGGTGCAAAGAGCAGCCAAAGGGATGCAGGAGGGAGCAGCTGGGAAACAAAAGCAGAGAGGCTGCTGGAGCAAAGCAGGCTGTGAGCGGCCCTGCTGGGAGGAAGGGGAAGCGGGAGCAGAAATGGGAGCAGGGAGATGATGTCTGTCTTTAAGCAGAGGGCAAGGAGCTTGAAGTGAGGAGTTAAGACACAGGAAGGAAGCCGGTGAAGGCAAATAACGAGTGGAGGGTGATACAGCTTATGCAGTGAGAAAAAGAGATTGCTTGAGTGGTAGCATTGGGCATCGTGTGCTGGTGCACGGCATAATGTATAATCAGCTTGAAGCAGCGGTCATGATTCTTCAGGAGATGACCTAGAAAAGAATACTGTGGTTTAATTTTAATCCTTTTTTAACCCAGGGTCTCTCCACATAAAGGATGAGCATTGTGTCACCCTGAGCAGTAAGTGGAGTGCATCGTGTTTTGTGCATTGTCATTGGTTCTAAATGCCTTTTGTGTTTTGGGGCTCTGAAAACAAAGGTCAAGTACTAGCAAATTCTGTTTTCTGTTAGAGATTTAATTAAATCCTAAGGACAAAGGCAGACTACTAGAAACAGCTACTGAGTGGGAAAGATGTGTAAATTTGCATTACCATTTCTCAGTATCACTTTGTACATAGCTTTGTAATTTAGGGTTTTTTGAGCAAGGACAGGAGAATAAACATTTAAAAAATGAAGATAAGTCTTCCAGATGTTATTTTCTGTATATAAGGTAATTTTCCAATGCAGGCTTGGAAAAAGATGCTGGGAAATGGCGAGGAAGCACACAGAATAGGATGGAACAATTTCTGAATATAGTTTTGGTCCTACTAATTCAGTGACTGTAAATTGTAGGGCTTAAAATGGACTGGGGTGCCTGAGATTTTTTTATCCTTTATGGACAATAGCAGCAAAGTATTTCAGCAATTAATAGCACACTGCTAATCACAACTTCTTAGTGAATAACCTGAGTAAATTGCCCAGTTGCCTCTGCTGTGGAAGGCTAAGGAGTCACTGAGTGGAAAATATTTTTAGCTTGTTCAATATTAAGACTTCACTGTATCAGCCTACTATGCTTTAGAGGGTTTGAATTTTGCCATAACAGCCCTTTTTTCCCCACCCCTTGTTTAAATAGCAAGAAATGAAAGAACATATTAAGAAAAGGTGAGTTATTGAAACTGAATGCAGTAAATTTACTGCCAGACACAAACCAATGGACACCACATAGCTGCTCCACTTCAACACACAGTGATCCTTCCACTTAACAGGTGATAAGGAAGGAATTCTTGTTCAGCTGGTGATAAGGCAGCACGGATGTGCCTCTGAAGCACTGCAACATGTTATAAATCTAGCCATGCTAGTGCGTGAAGTTGGGAAGATAGGGAGGGTGAAGTCATAGGTCTATGGGAGCAAGGAACCATCCAGTTTACCCACAGTTTTGAAACTATGTATGAGTAATTCAGCTCTTTCTCCCAGTGTAGGATTTGACATAGAGGAGAAGTTTTGCAGACGGCGGGGTCTAAAACCAGACAAATCAGACTACGCCGCAAGCGAAGAAAGGCTGGGGACATGGAGGTGCGGAGTGGATCACGTTCCAGTGCCCTGAGTCCCTCGGAGGGGATTACCCTTCCAGAGCACAGCTTCAAACACTCTGCACATGCAAGGGGAGACGTATTTCACAGGGGGCAGCCCCCATGGCAGCCAGGCCGGCATGAAGGGCTTTGGGGGTCACAATGAACCCATTAAATTTTACCTGGAAGCTAATCAACGACCTGTGAGCTCACCTTTGTTTCACTAAGGCGTTCTCTTTAATAAATACACGGCTGTGCTGTGCCAGGGTGGTCTTCTCCCACGCTCCCTGCACAGCTCCACACCTCCGTGCAGAGAGGCAGCTTGCAGACATCCACGCCGGCAGACATGACTCATTTTGGGGAGTCTGCATGCGGGGTTTTGCAACAGTCTGATCAGGACATGACAAAGACGGGAACAAAGCGTGTGCTCAGAAGTACAAGGCACCCCACCACGTTCACACAGATGCTATAAAGATGAAGGCTGTGAAATGATCTGCCGGCTGCTGGGGGTGGGATGGAGGGATGAAAACCTCCACCCAGCTGAGAAGAACGCTGGCTAATAGCTGATCATCTCCCGCACTGCTCAAGACCAAGGTTCCTTTCCTCATTTTCCTGTGGCGTGGCGTTACCTCGGTGCATTGCAGACAGCTCCCCCTCGGAATCGTTCCAGTCTCAACAAGCCCGAATGAAAGGCTGGATCACATGGCTCACGTCAAACAAAAGTGGGGGACTCAACCTCGACAAGACGCAGAGGACACACCCTTCTGGTAGGAAACGCTCTGGACCCCGGTTCGCAAAACTGACGGAAAGACGGTTGCAGTAATTGCTGTCTGAGTGATAAGGCTGTGATGTTTCAGTGCCTTTTAGGAATGAGTCAAGAAGGAAATAGTAACAGCTAACCAAAAATAATCATGTGGGCATCAAACAGTAGAAATACCGGCCACAAGACATTCCTTTACCTGCAGTGTGGATAACATCAGTGACCACTGACTGTTATAATTGCCTGAATTTTTATAATTGGATGGATTTCTATTTGCAATCCCTATATTCAAATCACAGAACCTACAAGTACCGTATCCAAACTATTACAGAGCCCGGGTTTGTTTCAGTGAAAAGGGTCTTGTGTTTACCCAATCCAAAGTAGCTCCCCACGCTCCTTTGCGGTGGCAGTACCATCATTTCGTGCACATACGACGGCAGCAGCATTACGCTGCCTGCGCCGTGGAACACCCGCAGCCATTCAGAGCACGGCCGCAGCGCGCCCGGCAGGCGTGATGGCGTAATCCAGCCGGCTGAAGAACAGCTGCACGAGGCTGCGCCAACACGGGCTCTGGGGCCTGGGCAAGTAACACGATGGTTAGCAGAGGCCAGTGGTGCCACTGTGGCTCCCTCGGCTAGCTGGCTGGAAACGAGCTTGGGTAAGTCTGGAGGTGCGGAGCTGTGCGTCCCCTTTCTGCACACACATTTGCCGGCAAAAGGACAAAATTCTGGTCTTGCGACCTGGGGCCAGCAGGCATGTTGGGTTTGAGGTAAGAGGATGCAACCGCGGTGACTTCAGCCGGCTGGATTACGCCATCACGTCTGCCAGCGCCGGGCGGATGTGGTCTGAGGTGCTGTGGGCATGTTGCTGCCTTCATGGGAGTAGAAAATGATGGCAAGGACGCTGCAAAGGAGCGCTGGGAGCTACATAAACTTAGGTAAACAAAAAAGGCAATTTCATTAAAACAAATCTATGCTCCATAATAATTTGGACACAGTACTTGTAGTTTCAATAGTTTGTTTAAAAGCACTTATTCTAGTTCTGAATTATTCTTAATCCACAGTGTATTGGGTTTGTGTGGTGAGGTGTTGGTAGCAGGGAAGGGGTTACAGAGGTGGCTGCTGTGAGAAGCTGCCAGAAGCTTTGCAGAATTGCACAGAATCACAGTATCACTAAGGTTGGAAAAGACCTATCAGATCATCCAGTCCAACCATCAACCCAACACTCTCGTACCCACTAGCGCATGTCCTCAAGTGCCATGTCTACATGTTCCTTGAACACCTCCAGGGATGGCGATGCCACCACTTCCTGGGGCAGCCTGTTCCAACGCCTGACCACTCTTTCAGTAAAGAAGTTTTTTCTAATAACCATTCTAAACCTCCCCTGATGCAACTTGAGGCCATTTCCTCTCATCCTATCACCAGCCCACCTTTGGCCACGGCTAAGCCAGTCAGCGATGGTGGCAGCGCCTCTGGGATCACATATTTAAGAGGGGGAAAAAAACCTGCTGGGAACCTGCAGCTGAGAGAGGAGTGGGATGAGAGAGAGACAGCTGGGCAGACACCCAGGTCAGTGCAGAAAGGTGGGAGGAGGTGGCTGGAGCAGAGGTTCCCCTGGAGCCCATGGTGAGAGGGCAGGCTCTGCCCCTGCAGCCATGGAGGGTCATGGGGGAGCAGAGACCCCCCTGCAGCCCGGGGAGGGCCCCACACCAGAGCAGGGGGATGTGCCAAAGGAGGCCCTGACTCTGTGGGAAGTCTACGCCAGAGCAGGCTGCTCCTGGAGGACTGCACCCCACAGAAGGGACCCACGCTGGAGCAGTTTGTGAAGAACTGCAGCCCCTGGGAAGGACTCACGCTGGAGAAGCCCATGGAGGACTGTCTGCCGTGGGAGGGACCCCAGGCTGGAGCAGGGGCAGAGTGTGAGGATCCCTCCCCCTGAGGAGGAAGGAGCAGCAGAGACAGTGTGTGATGGACAGACCACAACCCCCATTCCCTATCCCCCTGCGCTGCTGGGTGGGAGAAGATAGAGAATTTGGGAACAAAGCTGAACCCGCGAAGAAGGGAGAGGTGGGGAGAAGGTTTTTAAGATTTGGTTTTGTCTCTCATTGTCCTACTCTGATTTGATTGATAACAAACGAAACTGATTTTTTCCCCAAGCTGAGTCTGCTTTGCCAGTGACCGTAACTGGTGAGTGACCCCTCCCAGTCCTTGTCTTGACCCACAAGCCTTTCCTCATATTTTCTCCTCCCCATCCCACCGCAGGGAGGAGTGAGGGAGCGGCTGTGTGGTGCTCTGTTGCCAGCTGGGCCTAAACCACGATACATAGTTTCCCCTAAGTTTGTCACACAGAGAGGAGCGATTGCAGAGGTGTAAGCTGCTTTTGCATGCGCATTTTCATGGCTGTTTTCAGTACTGAAAATGAGCAGGAGGGCTTTGCTTGCCACACTACCTTTTGTTTCTATGGCAAAGGTGCTAGAGCATCCTCCAAAAGCAATTTTGCAAGCATTTGTACAGCCACAGGCCATTAATGAGTCAATCACCCTGTACTTCTTTTAACCCAGTGCTTCAGAGAGCAGCCTCATCTGTTCTTATGTCACACGAGGTTACATTAGGAGTGTCATTACAAATCTCCTGTGAAGAAAAGGGCAAACGTGAATTTTCAGGAGATTGTAGCACAAGGTTTGGACGGAGGATTTTAAATGTAATTCTGCCCTTTAAAAAAAATATTCTGACAGTCACTCCAGCAAGATTACAGATAAAATGTAAGACACACAAACCCAAGCTCACATAAATATTTTAAAGTGTTTCCAAGCATTGTTTTTTTTCCTTTCTACTTGCTTCCTCTGTATTTCCAGGCTCATAATAATGCCTTTTACCCACATACTCATCCATCCCACATATTCAACGCACAGTTACACCTAGATGGAAATCCATCATATTCAACGCACAGTTACACCTAGATGGAAATCCATGAGTCCACCATCAGGTCTGACAATACCCCTAACAGAGTTTGCTGTGGATTTTGCAGTATGCACAGACTGTGCTGGCTTTGCGGGGCCGGATTCTCTGCTGGGCTGAAATCCTGCTCAGTGCTGGAGAGAGAGGTTGTTGCACCATCAACCACGCTGGAAGCTCCCCTAACCTGTACCAGGCACCCGTGCTTGCTCAGAGGCAATTTAGGATGATCTCGCCATTCTCCAGTCCCAGTGGACGGGCTATATTTGACTCTCTGGATAAATAGGCTGAGATGGCTCTTTTTTTCCCCTTGGCCCAAAAACTCACCATCGAGAGGTATTACTTTGGGTCTACCACGCTTCTGAAACGGATCTCAGCAAGAGGCCCATTCCTGGCCTTTACTGTGTCCCTTTGTCAGGTTATTTGTGCTCAAATTAGGAGTTGATGGCCCCCCCCTTCCCCATTTCGAACTAGTTTCAAACTAGTTTAAGGCAGTACTGCTGCTGTGAAGTAGTCAGCACAATAATGGGGTTAAACTGAGTATTTACCTTCCAAGTACCAAGAGTTGAATTACCCAACAGACCCACATGGCATTTTGCAACAAGAAGTAGGAAGTGTAGTGTCTGTTATCTTTGAGGAGGGGAGGAAGAAGAGATTAACCCTTCGACTCTAGACGTGAGCAGGAGCTTGCTCACACTTTCACACGTGTAGTTTTCTGTCTGTGATCTATAAAACCTCAATTTGTGGGTTTTGGGTTGTTATGGCCGAATGAAAACAGAATTATAATAAAAATCAAATTTAAATCCTCTCTGTCCTCTAAGACCAGACTCTCTCAACACTTAGAGGTGTGTACTAAGAACTAGTAGAACTTCCCAAACCTAACAGTGGTAGTGCTGGTGTAAAATAACTGTTGAGTCGATTGTCCACGGTGGCATGACATTAATAGGAGAATTTGAAGATATCCTGAGTGTGAACAAAAACAGTAATTCAGCTTCTGTAATTTAGTTACTAAAAGCCACCCAAAATGACTAAGTTGGCTCATTTATAATTTCCGTGGTTGCAATGAATTTGAATTCTTTGTTGGTGACTAAACTTTTCAAAATAATTTTTTTAAATATCTGGAAGACAGTCATATGAAACACATGGGATTTTAAAAACTGCATATTTAGTGCCATTTGAGTGCCTTAAATTTAAGACACAAGCCATACAGAATCATATGAAGTTTCACGGTATAAAACAAGCAGTCTATAACTCGTGTTGTGAGATGTAACGCTGCGTACAGAACTGCAACTTCCGCCATTCTGCCCAGAGAAGGACCACAAGAAGCCCACTCGGTTTATTCCAGCAAAACTATGAAATGTGTCATTTAGAAGCTAATTATCTGTTAAAGTCTGAAACCGTTAAATATTTCCCAGACCCAAGACAAAAACATGGCTTTTTATGGACTTGACACAGTGTTCAGCGGCGCAAAGCATTTACAGGGAGTGTAGGTATTTAGGACAACGTACATAAAGCCACAGCCAGGAGAATCAAAGCTAGTTTACTTTTAAACTCAGCTGACTTTTAACTTTTGTCTTCAGAAGAACAACTGTTTGAGTAAGGCCTGCAAAACTGATCCAACCACAGGAAATGTGATGTGTGTACGTGGGGGAAGTAGGAGTAAGGTGGGGTAGGAGAAATTTGTTCTGAGAGAGAGCGCTTAGGGTTAAGAACTGGAGAAATGAGAAGAAAAATTCTTCATCTTGTAGGTGATTCATGGCTAACTAATTAATAGCAGAGCAGAAAGTCAGATTCATGCTAGCTTCATCTGCAAAGAGGTCTCTAATGATGGTGATGACTCTACTTATAATGGAAATAAAAAGACACAGATAATATATGTTTTATACCCTGATAGATGAGACCATCAGGAGATTATTTTTAAGCTCCTGCTTTAATATACTTCTAACTTTTTGAAACCTTCATTTTTTTCAGGCTAACTTTTTTTCCACAGCTTTTCTTTCACTTAGACTTGAGATTTTGGGGTTTTTGAAGATTTCGAGCAAGAAGTACTTGGGCCATTTTTAAGCTCTGGGATAGTGAAAATAAAAAGCTTTTTCCCAGGGTAGAAGAAGAATTTCTGGCATCTTAACATTTTCTGTACCCACCAAGTGGCTTCAGTGGGAAAACAGTATTTGCCACGGAAATCGTCCTTACTGAGGTATGAAGCTTTCAGCATTCCAGTGGAATTTTGTTTTGATTTGACTTTGAATCACTTTGTGAGCTTTTGCCATACATTGGTCACAGGCTTTTTTCCTGCACTTTTAAAGCATAAAAGGGAGCCTGCACTGTATACGCGTTCGTGGCTGATACTGGCCGGAGCCATATGGTGACCAGATATTTACCCTGTGGGTTGCAATCTATCACTGGGCTCACGGCTCCCCTCCTTTCCAGACACAGCAAAAGCTACTTTGGGAGTGCCTACACTGCACTGTTTATACAACCATGCCCTTGTCTGCTGGCAGCAAACGCATCTGTGTTTGCACTGCAGTGGACAATCCCATCCACTTTACTTCCTCCCTTGAAACAATGTGTTTTCAGACTTGATCTTCTCCATCAAAGCGGGCCATTGCAGAAGTTCCAAAAGGTGATTATTTTGCCTATTTCTAGCTCGTTCAAGAAAAGGTAGGAAAGATCATTTGCTCTGTTTCTCACCCACACACAGGCAGTGGGAGCAGTTTCTCCCCGGGGTTCCAGCGCTGGATGCAAAACAACGCCGTACTCCAGTACCTGAAAGTGCACTGCGCTGGAGGAGGAAACAGCAGCAACCGCCCTTGGTCAAGAAGCTGGGGTACACTGGAATATGCAAGGTCATATGCCAGGAGCCTCACTTCTTTACTAAAACTAGTGACAAGGAGGAAAAACATATGTGTTTATATATGTATATGTGTATGTTGCACTGTTTCAGCACCTACACATACTACTTTTGTCGAGTATATCCATGCCAAATTTTCTTTTGGCATGGATTGATTATTTCCAAATTTGCCTTCTCTTGCTGACAATTGTTTATTGCCTAGGTCATTTCTGTTCTATTCCACTTGTATCCTAGCTCCTACATTTTGCTTTATCCTAGAAGAACCAATGTGCCTTTTCTCAGTGTACTAAATGATATGACTAATACCTGTCACATTTCATAGAATCACAGAACGGTTTGGGTTGGAAGGGACCTTAAAGACCATCTAGTTCCAACCCCCCTGCCATGGGCAGGGACACCCTCCACTAGACCAGGTTGCTCAAAGCCTCGTCCAGCCTGGCCTTGAACACTGCCAGGGATGGGGCACCCACAGCTTCTCTGGGCAACCTGTTCCAGTGCCTCACCACCCTCTCCTTGAAGAACTTCTTCCTGATACCCAATCTAAATCTCCCCGCTTTCAGTTTAAACCTGTTACCCCTTGTCCTGTCACTACAGGCCCTTGTCAAAAGTCCCCCTCCCAGCTTCCTTGTCGGCCCCTTCAGGTACTGGAAGGCTGCAGTAAGGTCTCCCCGGAGCCTTCTCTTCTCCAGGCTGAACAAGCCCAACTCTCTCAGCCTGTCCCCATAGGAGAGGGGCTCCAGCCCTCCAATTTCTTTGATTTCTCTCTCCTATGGGTAGACCATTAGTGTGTTCACTGATCAGAGCACGTTGTACCTTGAGTTTACAGCCTCTAATTCCTTGAGGAGCTTTTTCAGTGCATAGCTGAGCCCCCAAGGGAGGTGTGGGGGCTGCACTGCAGTCGACACTGTGATCGCAGCTTTCAACCGGCTACTGAGCCACCAGCATTCACCACCTAACGCAGCCTTCCTTTTCTGGATTTTGTGAGCACACGGAGATCAGTGCTGGTGTGACTTTAACTAAGGTCAGTTCAGGTATGTCTGCATGAGCAGCCATCGTTCCCCGCCTGAAGCAGGGAGCTCCTGCAAAAGGCACTTCTGTTGCACAGATAGGCTTTAGCAACGGTGAAATGTTTTGCCCAAGGACTGGATTTGCTGATCAGAGTCTTCACCTCGGAGCTGCGAGCGCTGCTGGCCTGTGCCATTCACTGTCTGGAGGACTAGAGCAAAGGCAAACCTGAGCTGGTTTCGTACGGACAAGAAGAAGAGAGGGTGGTGGAGCAAAGGCAGCTTTAACGTAGCACGATTTAGCTGCTGCAGGTTTCATGTTGACTAAATAGGAAGCTGAATGCGAAGGTAGCTCACGCGTTACTAACATGACCTAATACGGTGAACAGGATATAGTCTCATCTCTACCTTGTGTAACTCTGCTGCAGTCAGTTGTTACATCAGAAACTCCTGTATCCCAGCCTTTTTGCTCATACCCACAGTGTGTGCCTTTTAAAAGTGCACGCTCAGCGACCTAAAGAATCTAGATGGCCTTTGGCTTTATTATGAGCTTTTTCACTTCATTTTTCTTAGCTTTTTCACACGAAGATGGGGGCAGCGGCTCAGACAGCGCCCAGCTAATACTTGTCGAATATTCCACTGCTCTTGTGTTCTCTCTGTCTGCTCATTTCCTGAAGTGGGCACTGCTGAAACCTCTTATGATGCGCAGTCTTATTACTCTAACGTACAAGAACGCTACTTACACCCTAAACACCATTACATGTACTTTTAAAGTATGGAATAATGTTTTCGAGGAAGCTAATGTAGTAATTCTACAGTTTACTGGTTTTCTGTATTTAATAGGAAATTGCAATCTCTGCTGAACAATCAGCTCTTAAGTCAGTGTGAGTCTCGTATTTGTATCACAGTAAAAGCAAGAGCATTTAAATATCTTGTAAAAAAGTCAAGACAATATGGATATGAGGGCTATAATTCCTGTTTTATTAAGGATTATCAGTTCCCTTGTTTATTAAGCATGGACATGAGTTTACTTAGAAATACTGTCAAGAATTAGTGACTACAGGCTTTTGAAGAGAGAAAAAATTATCTTTGAGGCTTGCGTGCTTGATCAGCTCAGTGCTACCAGGTCATACATACATTGAATAATTTCCATTGCGCTCAACAAAACCTAGCTAAACGCCAAAATACGTGACACAACAAATGCAGGAATAAGAAATTCCCCGGTTTTAGTTTATTTGTTCTCAGGAAGAAAAAACTAAAACGTGGTGTTCGATGCACCATGATTGGTTACGCTGAATGGATCTTCATACGATTTGTAAGTGGCCAATGCTGGAAATACCCTCAGAAGTTCCTAATCGTACGGATACAGTCATTCATGAAAATGGGCTCCATGATCCAAGCATGTGAAAGCGTATTCACTGGATTAGAAGCTAATAATACATTACACTCCAGAGTTACGATATGAGCACTCTGTCACACCAGACACTTAACCCATACCTGCTGTTAAAACTAGTATTTTCCTTTTTGCTTTTAGTAGCCCAAGCCTCCCCTTTATGTTTTCAAAGCAGTGCTCAGAGTTTCCTAGACAGCTGGGTGAAGTACCTCCCACACAAATTCTACTGTGTTTTCAGACAGGCAGACCGGCACTTTTACTCCACCACAGTCGTGAGAAAAGCCCGGTCTGAAAGATGTGTTTGAAACACGCCGTTTGCACACAGCTGAACACAAACACAGCAGCTTCCCTTGCCACGCACACGGGATGAGATACTGGGGTGTACTGTTCCAGTGGCAAGAACCTTCGCTAGGAAATAAACATGTGAGCCTGGGCCTGCCCGACACCCAGCTCCCCTCTATCAATCCCCGAGGTTACCAAGGCGATGGGATGGTGCTTCTCTCCACTTACTGTGTTGAAGCTGGGCCACTGTAAATAAAAGTAACACAAAGATGTGAAGGGCAAATGCAAGTAAGCCCCATGTAGCTTCGTTGCAGGGAAGCCTGCAGAAGATGGAAGACACTTTGCATGTCCAGGAGTACCTACACATTTTCCCCCAGACACTGGATGAAACACGCAGCTCAGGACTGTGTCATTTCAGTCTTCTGTACTCTGTTACAGGCCTCATGAATTTTGCATTCTTTACAGCTAGGTGCTTCGAATCACCCTACTGAGACCTGGCATCCTCCTCCCTGTACCTGTTTTAATGCCTAAATCAGGTGTGTAAGAGCACTGTGAATTAGGCTCTGTACCTCTAATGAGGATTTTAATTTTGTTTAATATGATGACTTTAAGAAGCATTTCCTTTGTAATTTAAGCATTACTTGCTGCATCACATGTGAGGTGAACCCAAGCCTACACCCTGTAGCTTGCAGAGTACACGAGATGTTCTCTTTGGACAGTGATTTTGAAATAGAACATCTGCATTTCCGAGAGCAACCAAATCCTCCGAAGCAAAGGGCCAGCACAAAATAAGTGAAACTAAACATGAGTGTAATGTTGTTGCAGTATGCATTTTTGCACTAACCTTACATACTTCTCATTGGAAAACAAAGATGCAGGCAGCTGCAGACAAGAAAAAGCAAAATGCAGAATACCATCTCTTTTTTTCTCTGAATAAAGCAGGAGAGCTAATAGTGAATATCCAAGATGGAACAGCTCATGCCCTAGCACTTGGCTACAGATAATTTATTTCTTTACTGTAACTCTGAAAATAACTGATATCGCTAGTGATTCAGGTTTGCTCCTGGCAACTGTTCAGCGACCAAAGATTAACGACTCAACATTCCCTACATAATTTTTAGTCATCTTTGTAAAAGTGCCATAGCTATTTCTGGAACCGCAGTGGAAGGCAAAGCGCAGGACCAGCACAGCGGCCTCTGCCCGGTATTCTGTGAAATCGTTACTTTACTGGAGTTTCCTTATTTGAAGAAAGGGTCGCTGCTGGAGTCTGAGAACAGGGTTTGAACTGGCAACGCCGAGACGCGCCGCCCAGGTTACGTGTTTAACGCTCCCTCTGTTCTTACCGAGCTGGGCGCGTACCTTGCACGTGGCTCTCGTGAGGGCAGAGACGGGAACGCTCTGGCGTTCTGGTGTTGGGGAAGGCGGCCTCTCCTTCCCCAGGCCCGCAGGGGCTGCAGCTGGAAGGGCCCTCCGGAGGTCAGCCTCCCCGGCCCCCCGCCAGCCGCTCAGGGCCGTGCCCGGCCGGCTATGGAAGGTCTACCAAGGACGGAGACCCCCAGCAGCTCCCCGGGCGCCCGCAGCCAGGTACACCCGGCAAAGCACCTGCTCCCTGCCAGCAGCGAGCACAGGCCCGCGTTGTGCCGCGCCCGCCCGCCCGACGGCAGAGCCGGGCCCGGGGCGGTGGCCCAGCTGCTCAGTTTCCCGCAGAGGAAGGAACGGGAAGCCCTGAGGCGCCTTCAAGAAGCCTGGGACGGGCAACGTCCCTCCCCAGCGCTGCCCGACCCCTGAGCGGAACGGCCGCTTCCCCCGGCGGGACACCGCCCCGTCCCCACCGGAGTCGGAGCCGCGGCCGCTCGCTCGCTCGCTCCCGCCGCCGCAGCCCCTCCCGCCCCTCGCGCGGCACGCGCGCGCCCCCTCCGACCGCGGCGCGGCGGGTGAGGCGGGGGGTGGTGGGGGGGAGGAGTTGGCGCGCCCCCGCGCCCCCGCCTCGCGCGCATACCTTCCGCCTCCTTCCCCTCCCCTCCTGTGCCGGCGCCGCTCCCTCTGCGCATGCGCTTCGCCAGCCCGGCCGGCCTCCCCCGTCCCCTCCCGTTCAAACAGGAAGGCGGACATGTTGGTGTCTTTCGCAGGTTTCCTCGCAGCCGCCGCGGCCGGACCTTACGCTCTCCCCTCCCCTTAAGCCAAACCTCCTTCCCTCCTCCCTCTCACGCTGCAACCTCGGCTCGGTCCGGAAGCGCTGCGGGCTGCCGTCCCGTGCGTTGAGGTGGAGGAAGCGGAGCCGGTGCTGGCAGCGGCGGGAGGCAGCGAGGAGCCGCCGGCGGCCGTGCAGCGAGGAGGAGGAGGAGAGAGGAAGAAAGATGCTGCCGTCGCTCCGTCGTTGAAGTGACTCGTCCCCTGCCCGCGGGGGCCAGTCGCGGCGGGGCCGGGGCGGCCTGTGCGCGCGGGGGGCAGCTCCCTCCCCCGGCCCGCCCCGGGCTCCCTCGCTCTGTGCCCATGGAAGGACCAACCCCACGGCGCTGAGACACGCCGCCCAGAGGATTCTGCTACGGTTGTTTTTGAGGGTTTTTTCCCACTTTTCCCTCATTTTTGCCTTGGTGGTGGGGGTTTTTTTTTTTTTCCTTTTCTGTTGTTTCTTCTGGTTTTCCGGAAAGAGAGTTGCGCTTCGGAACCTGGCACCGACCCGCCGCCGCTCCTGCAGGGCGAGGAGGAGGAGGAGGAACCGCTACGCTGGCTCCCAGGGCGGCTTCCCCGGCTGGGAAAATGAGGTTGCTGAGACGCTGGGGCCCGAGTAGAGGAGGGAGGGAGAGGAAACCTGCCCGTGCGGAGTTGTGAGCAGCCCAGGAAAGTGCGTGCGTGCAGGAGGGGGGAGAAACAGCCTCACCCCCCCCCCCCCCCCCGCCCCCAGCCGCGGACTCTCCTTCGGTTTTGTCCCCCCTCGGCGGGGCAGCGTGGGGGACTTGCCTCAGAGACTCCTGTGATTGAAGGGATTTTGCAGGAAGCGCTCCCCAGCCTGGTACAGGCTGTGTGGTTTCTCGTTTGTGCTCGCCTCTTCCTGGTTGTTTTTTTTTTTTAATTTTTTTTTTTTGTTACTTTTTTCATTATTTTTAACCTTACTTTGCTCTGGAATAAGGGAAACTTTTTAATCTCCGGAAACATGTCGACGGGAGAAAGTTTTGAGTCTCGGTTTGAAAAAATCGACGTGACTTTAAAGGACCCCAAATCCGAAGTGAACGTGGACTGTTTGCTGGTGAGTAGGGAGCGCCGATGGGGCCCCCGGTCCCGTCTCCCCGAATTTCTTACCCTGTGGGACCGAATCTCTCGCTCCCGGCTGAGTCACCACCCTCCTTGACTCCGCACTGGTGTTTTGTTTACTCAGCGTTGAGCTCAGGGTGCGTGGATCGCTCTGTGCTGGGAGAGCGGCTTTCCTGCCAAAGGGGTGCCCGCCCAGTCCTGCCTCAGACTTGTCATCCCTCTGGGTTCATGCACCTTCCCCTTTTTCACCCACTGTCGTAAGGGGCGGTGGGCACTTTGTAAAGGAGGTGTAATTCCTGAGTGCCAGCCCGGTGTGTGAGCAGAAGGCTGTAGATAGTAAAAAAAGTTGTTGAAGAGGGAGGTGCTGTAGAAAAGCGAAGAGCGAGGTCCTCTTATGCTGTGGTTTAGCACTGACTTCAGCTTGTTTAGTGTAGACGTTTGCAGATGCTAACTAGTGACGTGTAAAACACGGCTCTAAGACTAATATTCCCTTACGGATGGAGAAGTAGTCATGGCAAGAGTTTAAATGCGTTTTAAACCGGTTGGTGTGCCAGGCCTGGGGTAGAGGGCTGCTTGCTTGTTTCCCTACTTGATCATGCTTGATGGATCACTGGATCTCTCTCCAGTGCTGTCAGGGTTACAACTGCATCATAAGAAAGCAAACCATAACACTTCCTGACATAAACCCAGCGTCATTTGGCAGCTGCTTGACAAAAGTGGATGATGGTTTGGTTCTGACTATAAAAAGTGCCTCAATAAGTTGTATGCCAAATCCAGACAATTTGTGTGGGATGTGGCTGGGCACTTAGGTATGCCTAGAGATGCCCTTAAATAGTAGCAAATTGTAATTTGTGCTTTTATGCTAAAGTAGAGAATTTCTCTTTGTAGCAAGTGATAAAAATTCTTTAGTGGTTTTGGTTTTTTTCTGGCTTTCTGTTGTCAGAGAGAAAAACAATTCGATTTGTACCTAGTATGAACTCTGACATTCGGGGTTGGGGGGGGGGGGGCCGGGGGGAAGAGAGTCGTGGGGGTGGAGATGGCTCTTAATAGTCATTTTTCATTTGTTGCTGCATGGCTCTTAGCAGAAAGCTCCCTTGAGCATAAGGCGGCGGTGGAGAGAGAAAAAGAATCTAATGAAAGAATCCGTACAGGTTCATGGTATTGTGTACTCTGTTTAGCTTATTACTGATTTGTGAGCTTGTGAAGTGTTGACAGGTCAGACCTACATCCCTGGATAAAAGGAGAGCCTTGTGGATGTTGCTGCCGCAAGGAAGAATAGCACTGCATCTTCCAGTTAACCTGCTGCTTTTGATCTAGTGGATGTATTTGTCATCTTCCTACCACAGCTAATGAGCAGAGCTCTGATGCTTAGGATATGCTGTGTCAATTTTTATAACTCAAGAGTACTGCCAAATCTGACATTTTTACATCAGCTTCTATTGATAGATGTCAAGAGTATAGATCCAGTTGAGTCCAGATTTTTATGCTTATCATGACTCAGTTGGCTATATGTGCTTTAATGCTGGTCATGCTATGGGGACCTTCCTACACTGATAGTGAGGAGGTTTCAGGTATCAAACAAACAGTTAATAGTATCTTTAACTGTATTCCTTCATCTTTTAATCAGTTTAGGGATTTGCCCCTTTTCAGTTACCTTAATTGCGATTTGGAGGTAACCTGTAATCCCTTGGAGGAGGAACTTGTAGGGATGCTTCCTGTCGTACTTGTGTCAGTTTTAAAAACATGTGTTTGCACCTTGGATCTTAAGAACATCCTTTAAAGTGACAATTTAAAAAAAAAAAATCCTCTGAGATTCTTTTGGCATACCTTTGCGTACGCTTTTAAAAGCAGCTTCTTATGGTACAGTCATCAGAATTATGATGTATGTTTGGGTTTGGGGTGTGTTTATTTTGAGCTAGCCCTAGTCACAGATACAGTTCTTTTAAACTAATACCAATTAAAAAAGAAAGTGCTGCAGCTTCTGAAGAAATCAGCTGGTATGTTCATATGTATCTGGTCACTATGTCAAGCTCTCCGCTGGCTGGGCTTTTACTTTGTTTCATATCTCTCATCTTGAATTGGTTCTTGGACTCTTTTCTGTAGAATTTAATTATCTTAACACTTTATGGAGAGTTTAAATGTTTTGCACCAGTTCTTAGTGTGAATCATCACAGGAAGCATTCTTGGCCCAAGGTAATATTTCTGTATCAATGTGATATATGTGGATATGTTTTTAAGGAAGAAATGCTTAGGTGTAGGTGTAATTGATCTGCACTTAAAATAGCTTCCAGGATGAACACCCTATTTCCCTCCCTGAAGCCCCCTGTTAAAGAGGGAGACTTGTCAGGTTCTTGGCTTGGTACACTTAAAAAGAAACTAAAATCATGCTTTTATGATTTATACAATAAATCATATTTAATATAATTTAATTTAATATAAGCATAAGATATAAAATTAATATAAGCATCTATTTAATGCTTTTATATTAAAAAACCCTTTTTATAAAACCTTTAATCAAAAGAAAAGAAGCATTTAGATTTAAAAGTTGTGAATTGATGTTATTTATAATTATGTTCACTTTTCCTGGTGAAAGGTGTTAGCCAGCTGTGTATCTGGGTGGTAATAGATGGATAACGGATACACAGCCCTTCAGCATCTGATATGTTGGCTTAAAATGCTGGAGTTCCTTTAGATTCAAGAAACACAGCTTTCTGGGTGTGTGAGAAGTCTCAGCAATGCCCTTGGCTTCTCAGAGGATAGTTTGATCCTCTTCAGTTTTCCTTTGTTTCTATTCTTACTCTTCTTGCCCATCAGTTTGTAGCCCCTGTGGACTAAAAGGCAGGCATGGAATAACTTTAAACTCAGTTCTGTGACCATTTTGGGTTTTGTAAACATCATAAGCTAGGTTCTGTATGCTTGAAAGATTCTGAATTTATACGTGAACACTATGAAAAGAAGACAGGGGTGGGAGCTGGTACAAAGGAAGGCGTGTTACTGTTTCAGGAAGGTGTGGGAGAAGAGTGCTGACAACAGAGCAGGCGGAACAGACACTGAGGACTGTAGGACTTAAAGTTACATGCTGCAGGAAGGAAATTCATAAAGCTGAGGTGCAGGAGAGAGATGTGTGTATTTTTTCCTGTTTTCTTTTATGCAACTGTAATAAAAACAGTAAGAAAATGGACTGTTGCAACTGTCTGTAACTAAACGTGTTTGTTTCTTTGGGGCTTCCATGCACTTGATTTCTCAGCCTCATACTAAATCACAGATAGGCTGTCTTTTTTGATGATCCGTGAGGAGACCAGAGCCTAAGATCTGTATAAAATGTGTCACAGCATCATGTAGTGTTTTTTTTTCCCCTCAAAATGTCAGGTACTAGGAGTTGTACAGTCTTAGAAAGATTTAATAAGACTGTGAAGGCTGTTAGGTAGTCACACGCCAGGGTGTGCAGTGATCAGATACTGGTGAATACCACGGGTGTGCTAAGTAGAGCCAAAGGCCATGTAAGTAACTAGCTATTAACTTGAGCTTAGTGTCTCATTAATGATATTAAGTACTGGAAAGTAGTATTCAATGAGCATGGTTCTACAACAGCTTTGGAATAAAACCACATTTCTTATTCCTCTGTTTCTTACTGAATCCCTGGGGTTTATGGGCTTCCCATTGTTGGAGAGTGGGGAGGGAGGGGTGTAACAGGTGAATGGATGGGGGGACATCTGGACCTGAAGTTGCCTATACTTTTGATTAAAAAAATAACTAGTAACTTTCTCATGAAAATGCTTTTTGGTGCTCTCTCTGCTCTGATAATAACTCACAAAGAATCTTTTCATGTTTTATGTAGACACTTGAGTAACTTAAGCAATTGACTAGGTGCTTGAATAATTGAGTGGTTGATTTTTAAAACTTTAGATGGCCTTAAACGTCAAAGATGTTAAATGTTTCATTTCTTAGCAGTTTGGCTTCAGATTAACTGACAACAGTAAACACTGCATATGACAGACTTGTTTTATCTAATCTCAAGAGGTTTCTATCTTTGCACCAAAAATACACAAGTACAGAGCCTGATTCACCTGTTTTTCCTAGGTCTGTTGTCTTATTTCATATTCAGCTAGATGAATTAATGTTCATCTGCCTTGCTTAGGAAGAGGTGAGAAGATCTCATCCTCTTTGGGATTTGGAGTTCTAAATCTATATTGTCACTAGACAGTTGTGTGTGATCCCCCCCCCCAACTTAATTTATTCAAAAGCTCTTCTGAAGACCTTGTGGTTGGGGTTGAAAACCACCTTCACTGAAGTCGTGTTAATTATGTTCTTAGAATCTGAGTGATGAAATGCTGGAGAAACTTGGTATCTGAGAAGCTTACTCATTTGCTAATGAATCTCATGCATAGAAAAAGCAGAGTTTGAACAGTTGCAGAGTGTTGGCTTCAGAATGATGGAAGTTGTCTGGAGGTGGTTCAGAGTAAGGCGAAAGGTCTCCTTGGACACGTTTCTACCATTCTTTAGATCCAGGTGCAAGGTCCTGTGCTTGAGTTAGGCCAGTCAACAGTATCAGTACAGATGAGGTGTCGAATGGATTGAGAGCAGTCCTGTGGAGGATGTGGGGATATGCTGAGAGAATATCTGAATATCTTTCTCTTCTGACAGAGACAGACTTTTTACCAGGGCCTGTAGTGACAAGACAAGGGTCAGCGGTTTTAAACTGAGAGCAGGTAGGTTTAGATTGGAGAGAAGGAAGCTTTTTATGATGAGGGTGGGGAGGCACTGGAACAGGTTGCCCAGAGAAGCTGTGAGTGCCCCATCCCTGGCAGTGTTCAAGGCCAGGCTGGATGAGGCTTGGAGCAACCTGGTCTAGTGGAGGGTGTCCCTGCCCATGGCCCTGGGGGTTGGAATTAGGTGATCTTTAAAGGTCACTTCCAAGTCAAACGAGGGATTCTGTCTAAATTAAGAGTTCTGGCTGACCTAGAAATATAATTATGTGTCTTCAAGTTACCATATCCAAGCTTTATTTGTAAAACTGATTATAAGTGCAGGTTAACATTGTTTGCTTATCACTAAGAATTAGGAAATTTATAGGTTGGTGTGAAATGAATGATAAAATGAATAACTTGGTATGTTAATCAAAGGTAAAATGCAACAGAGTTGGCTTTGGAAATGCAGTAACTTGGATTCTCATTTCAGGTTGCACCTCTTGGAAGACTTTAATATTATGAAAGCCTCTAGAGAGTTAACAGTAGAGATGGTGGGGCTGTCAAAATGTTAGCGTTTGATTCACAGTGTATGATAGATTTTATACAAGAATAACAGCTTAGCCAATTCTTCTGCTCATAAAACCAGAGGCTGTAGGAATGTAATTATTTTTTCCTATAGCAGATTTTAATCAAGAATGGTAATAGAGAGTTGAAGTTAAGACACCTTTCAACAGAAGGAATAAACAAACAAACAAACCCCAGACTGTGTAGAAGACTATAAATGGTCCTATCGAGTTAAAATATTTGTAAACAAGGTCCTTTTCCCTGGCAACTGCAGTGTGTTCTGTTTTTTTGGGGCTGGTGGGAAGGAAGAGGGAAACACCTGGAATTTTTGTTGGACAAATTGAAAATCAACCTGTTCGTCTGTAAACCTTTGACTTTGAGGACAATGATGGTTTCAGGAGCCACTCACTGAGAACTTAATAAATATTTAGAAGCACTGCGAACAGATGGTATTGGTAGCCTCACAGTTGCTGTTAGCAGAATTCCCTAGGACATAGTTCAATATTACATAAAAATAAAGAGCTTTTTTAGGTCACTTACCAAGGAATACGGAGATGTTTGTCTCGATACAGGATGTTTATCTTGAATTTGAGAGGTCCCAAAACATGTAATTAAAAACTTTCTTTTCCTGTGGATGCTGCTTGATGCTATTTATCGAAACTCCTTTGTCATCAAGAAATTGTCATTCCAAATGGAGACACTGAAAAACTGAACTTCCTTTTTTGAGGGAAAAAAAATTAGAGAAAGGTTGGAAACTTTTCTGTCTTTGCCTTAATTTGTGCAGTCATTCAAGCAGCAGTAAAGCCAGAAGGCTGATGAAAGAATATTGGTCAAATTGTAAGCACTATGCAGACAACACCCGGTTACAGCTCATTTAAAACAAATGCACATAGCTTTTATCTATCTTTTAGCTTTCTCAGTAGTCTGCTGAAATAAATACCTATATTAACAGTGGGTGATCCAGAGCTGAAACTTGATCTTTGTGAAGAAGAAAAGTGGTTTGGAGCCCTTCTTGTCCCTAGGGTTTTGCTCTGCTGAGACAGTTGGATCTCCTGTAATCTCTAGTCAGGTTTCTTCTTGGGCTTTTCAGTATTGATGAGTATCCAAACAACATCAGTCGAGTATAAAGTGCTGTGGTGCATCTTTAGTCTAGAGACTGGCTGGATGAGCAAGACCAAGTTGCTTAGTCTGGTTAGCTACCCGTGTTGCTAGGGGAGAACCAGCACAGGATTGGTACCAGCTTCTAACTGGCACACAGGTCAAAGTCTATTCTGATACTCAAAATCTGGCTTTAACTGAGACATTGCCACTCCCTGTCAATATTTATACAATACAAACTGTCATGGGGACAGTACTTAAGTTCTCTTTATTAATAAGGTCCTAATTTAAATCCAACTGCTGATATCTTTATTTCAGCTTTCCCTTTAAATTTTCTTATAGGCAGTCATTTTTCCATTTGTTTTAGAGTTAAGAAATATGTTAACGTTTTCTTTTCACTTGCATGGTCTGAATTGATGCAAAGAACTGATGCTTGGAAACCTCTGTAGAAAACACTACACAAACTAAGGCTTTATTTTGGACCGTAGGTTGGAACTACCAAATGTGTTTCTAGCTTACGTGTGTCTGGACTACAGAATTTATAATCGATCTGGAAACGCAAGTGGAATATGTAGTTGTTTTTTCCTACCAATCTTAATGAGTCATAATATTCACTTTAAAAAAATAACAAACCCTTGAATTCTAATAGTTATGCAAATATCGAGTGATTATGTCGATGTCTTTTTTTCTCTTAGAAGCTGTGTAGTATTCAGATAGTGCTGCGTTGTATTTGGATGTATTAAATTCTGAGGTATTAATACGTTCAGAGGAAAACTGGTACTTCCTGATAAAATCTATTGATGTTAGATATCCACATATAAAATGGGTTAATACAACGCGGCTGTTCTCCCATGTAGTCACTGACTGCTAGGAAAATATTGTTTCTATGGATACTGGGCTTCTCTTTTAGCAAATAAATAATGGCAGAAAAAAAGCCCTGACTACACAAAATTGAAAACGTCATCTGAAATGCACTTTCCCAAAGAAGAAGAGGCCAGACGCTTCTGACACCTGCAGATTTCAGCTAGGCAACTTTTCCCTGTTTTATGGCTGGGGAAGAAGGTTAGTAGGACTTTGATTATAGCTGTAATGGATTTCAAATGGGAAGATGTGAAGGAAGGATGGTCAGGGTGCTTATCTTGTTCTGGCCACTGCTAGATGATGCTGTGCTTACTATTCCAGGAAAATGGAGTTCTTGAGATAAAACCAGGCTCTTTATATCCATATTTTGTTTAGAAGCTGCTAAAGAAAACTAAACAAAACCTGTTTCTTCTCTTTAAATCTGTTACTTTGGAAGCCAATTTGGAAGTCTGCCTTTTTAATACCTTGTGAAAGTAGTATTGAGTACCAGTGATCATTATTTCCCAGAATGACTGAAGCTGGAAGGGACCTCCGGAGGTCATCTTGTCTAAGCTTCCTGCTGTGGCAGGGCCACCTACGGCAGGTTGCCCAGGATGGTTTTTGAGTATCTCAAAGGAGGTGAAATCCATGGCCTCTCTGGGCAACCTCTAACTTTCCACTTTTCAGCAGTACATTTACTCTGCTTCATAACAAAAAATAAAATTCACTGAAACTAAACAGAGAAGTCATTGGTATTCACTTTAAATTTATTTGAAGAGTTCTCTAAGTGTTTTGACCTTGTTAACTTGGTCAGTAAACCTCTCTGTACCTCAAATGATTTTCTTCTGAAATGCATCTGCCGCAGAAGGAACTTTCTGTGTGGATGCAATTGTAGATTTGGAGATTTTAAGCATAAGGGTTCGTATCTGAGGGGAAAACGGCTGTGAATTGGTAAGCTCATTAAATTTAATTTGTGTCTGCAGTTGAAACAGATTAGATGAATTTTTCAGCTGGCGGAAAAGGAATGAGTTCATGTGTTGCTCTGTGCCCAGTTTACACTCCAGTAGTGCCACTCCCAATTTTTCATATTTCTGCTATTTGGTAGCATTGCATTTTCTGTATCATCTACATCATTCTTCTGACAGGCAGTGAGGGAGGCTGGGTAAGGCTTTCTTATTGGCGTGGGAATGTGGAACACTTCGATATTGATGGAGCAGGAAACTGTCCCTGGGGGATAGGTGAAGAGGGAGGAGAGCTGCCTGTGGTAGAAGCTGAAGTGCAAGGTGTCGGTACAACAAGCGCCGTCTGGATGACAGTCCAGCATGTTAATTCCATCACTGAGATAGAGGAACATCTTGACTACAAGTGTGCAGTGACTCTGTCTTCAGGTACTTGGGAGGGGAGGAAGCCACTTGAGCCGGGAGATGGTAGAGTAGGGAGTTGGATGGGCAAGATCCCTGAGGGAGGAGGGAGACTGAAAGTAGGACAATGAGTTTGTGCTGGTTATACTTGCCCCACGCCTTTTCCATGGATGCTGGGTTGTGCAGAACAATACCAGACGGGACATGAAGCTATAGTTGAAAATAGAGGTAATACTGGTGCCTCTCAACCGTCTCTTGATATTGTGCACTGTTGTCAGTGTTAGAGGTGGAACGCTAGAATTACCTCACAAGCCTATATTTGTTATGAAATCTAATTATATCAATATATTCTTACACCGATCTCTTCTTAAAAAGAAGCTTTGATTGCGGGCATAGAAAGAATCCTGTCAGTATTAAGCTGGGGGAATTTAGTTTCCCCTTGCAAAGCGGAAAGGTTGTTCTGCCACTTCAACCTACCTGGCAGTTCATTTATTGATCTAATACATCTTCTGTGGGCTGCTGTCCTCCTTAAACTCCAGTTATTCCCAAGTTCATGGGCAATTAGACAATTGCCGACATAAACAGTATGATTTGTGGTGGTCTTGGGATCATTCAAACCTGCTATTGCATGCTGAATGTCCTCTTTTGTAGGAATGTAAGGCCAAAAATGGGGCCAGCCAAATGGTAGACTTATTAGGACTTGAAGTTTTTGCTCGCTTGTATTGGCAGCAATCGTTCCGGCTGTTGAAGCAGGGGCTGTTGTTGCCAACAATGGCAGAGAGAGATGGTGACGGAAATAACAAAATGCTCATTAAGGGCTATGAGGTGAAAGCTGAACTATTGATGTGATTGTGTGTTCTGTTGGGCTGCTTTTTCGGGTGTGTGTGTTTTTTTTAATTTTTTTGAAGTACACTGAATTTGGAATTGGAGGTGCCATTAAGAAGCTAGTCTCTCTCTGTAGAGAATAAGTTAGTATGCTTCCTGGAAGAGCTTTTGTCTTTTATGAAAATGCTTATGGCTATTTTCAGCCTTTCTCATACCCCACAAACCGTTTTGTGCATATGGTTTCTCAACATAGTGTGACCTTAAAGTGTTTGGAGATGCTTTTGGCTTGTAAAATCAGGCGGTTGGAGAAATTTTTGGAACTAGTCATGTTGTGGTTCTGAAGCAAGCTGTGAAGATTCTTGTTAGAAAGACCATATCCAGGAGAATTTTGGGTTATATATCTGAAGAATGGAGTTACAACACAAAGTCTTGTATCAAGTGATTTGCACACTCAGAGCTGTTTACTGATTCCACTCAGCTGATTGGAGTAAGGAAAGGACTGAAAGTGTCTCTTGCTTTTAATTCTCAATTAATGTCAGATCAGAAGAGTCTTTAAAGTTTTCTCCTATTGTTTCTTTTCTCTCCTAAAATGCCTTCAGGCTCTCACAAAAAAGCTTTTATCCTTCCTGAGACAATTTATACATAATGCTATTTCCATCTAATCAAAGATGCTGTTTAGAGGAAAAATTGAAGTGTTACGATGCTGGTGCAGCTGGAGCTGCTTCAGTTCTGGGACTTCAGGTGTAAAGGACTCCTGTGTAACTTCTGTTCTGCTTTCTGTGCAGTGCAATTGCTTTTGGCTAGCATCAGGGAAGAGTCTGGGTGGCTGCATTATTTTTGACCTTAACCTTTCCTTTTGGTCATGAGCTCCTGGAAAAGAAGGGAGTCAGATCAACCTCACCTTTATATGAAGAATAGTTCCTATCATAGTTCTTGCTAAGTTCATGGGAAAGAAGGGTCTGAGAACCATGAATTCTTGTGGAAAGAAAAAAGGAATTTTTTAATAAACTATTTTTTTTATTGCAGTGTGACAAGTAGATGTGGTCAGGAATAAAAGAAAAGATGGATTAAAACCATCTATTTGCAGGTTGGGAAGTTTCTTACTAAGTTTCTGATTCCCTGGGAGTAGAAACTTAAATTTTCATTTTAAGATTCAACCAGAATAGGCAGCTGAAGATTTTCCTTCAAATCAGACTATTTTGTCAACCTTGTCAGGTTGCCTAATGGTACCAAAACAGGCCATCTTTAGTTTTCCATCCTTCTGATGTGTTTCAACATCAACGAACTTACCTTCCAGTGCTATTGCATTCCTCCCACAAAATGTGAGCAAATAACAGTATCCAACAAAGGTGTAATTTAGAAACAAGTTGATGAAATGGTAAGCTTTTTTCTGCAAGAGGAGTTATCAGTCAAAGCTTTGTTTAATTTAAAAAATACGAAGTGATGGGTCAACAAACGTGAAAACAAATGAAATATGGCTATGAGTTTTTGGAGAATTACTTTCAGAAGTAACCTGATGTTTTCACAAAATATATTTATTTTTCTCAGAGGAGTCAACATAACCTTTTTCATAACAATGGAAAAAGACACGTCTTTTTTTAAACAAGTAACTTGCAACTTTGAGCTAAAACTCATACTTAAGATGAGACAGTATCCTGTACCTCTTGCTTACCTTGGAATTGCATCATGATAAACAAATGGTTTTAACGTATAATGAAGTGCAGCTTATCTATCCTAGAGCTATAGAAATGAGCTCTTTTGTTGGTTGAGCCTCCTTTCTTATTGTAGAGATAAAGTGGAAGCAATATTAACGGAAAGAGCTCATGCTTAAGTTGGGCAAGGTGCCTGTGACCTCAGCTCTGCAAAACACAAGAATCAGTTTTTTGATACTGAAGAAGCATGTCTGTTATCAAGATCTCATGTTCTTCACTGTTCAGATCAGCTAATTTCTGTTTCGCTTCTGCTGCAGTAGAAGTAAAGAAGTAGTCAAGTTCTGATAGGAAGAGGAGGAGTTGGGAATTGAGCAAATGACAAAAGAATAATGTTGTCAACAATGCTGTTCCTGTTTCTTCATAGGCTCTCCAGCTAATTCTTAAACTTATGGCAGGCAAATATCCACTGCACAAATTACTTCATTCTTGATACTTTAAAAAAACCCCAACTGTTTATCCATTTGACTTTCAGACTGGAAAGTCAGTAATTCCATTTAAATACTTTCTCTTGTTTGAGTACCACTCAAATCTTGCGTAAAAAGACAGAGAAACCAAAGTTTGTGTGCCATATTAATGTCTCTTCACCTCGTACTTAGTAAATGAAGTATCAACAAATAGGGAGCATCAGTGCAGTATCAGACTGTGATACTGTCCTTTTGTACTTTTGAATATTCCTCACCGCAGAACACTAACCAGGTTTCACTTACGGGGTGGTGGTAGGGTACCAGAACCAAAAAAACCCAACCAAAACTCTTTGTGCAGAAGGAAGTCGTGTATGTCTAATATATAAATACAAATATGAGGTTTGGAAAACAGGCAGAGAAATTAGGAAGATTATAATTAAAGATGATTTTGGGGTTGGGATTGTTTGTCCTATGGTGACTTAAGTTAGGGGTTCCTGACTTCTTCAGGCTTTTGGTGAGACTGTTTTGAATTTCTGTTTCCTGCATCTAAAATAAGGAAGTACTTCCACCCATCCCCCATCGATTTGTGGGTTTGATGGTGCAGAGGCAAGCTACTGTTTGTACTTTTTAAAAGAGACAGGGAAATTTCACTGGTAGTACCAAGGGTGTATTTAAAAAACAGATATCAAGCTTCAAGCTCATGTGTGATAAATACCAGTGACCAAAGAAAACTCCCACAAGAAGACTTTTTAAACTAAGTTGAAAGGAAGGTATGAGTCTGTTTTAACACTGCATCTTCATTGATATAACTGGGCTATTTTAATGTAAGCTGTTGCTTTCAGATTCTTAAGCATTTTGAATTAGAGTTGTATTTTCTTTAGTTACAGATGATCCCACAGATAAACAGGGTAAAATAATTTATCCGAACATAAACTTATGACTGTAGGATACTGGGTTTAAGTAAAAAAAATTAGTTTCTCTGTGTATTAGTCCTTGAGCCTAAAAATTACTTTGCTTCAATATAAGAAGTAAATTTACACAATGCCTGTACTTTTTTAGTACTAATGGAACTTCAGTGTTCATAATGTTCATTGGTCTCTAGCTTTTCATAGACTGTGTGGTGTAGGGTTTTATTGTATCTTCAAGGGGGAAAATTGGGGACAAATTAAGAAAAGCTTCATGAAACTTCATGATTGTTATGGAACGAGCTCAGTACTGCCTGGCTGAGCTCTGTTGTGCATGTGTATGAAGCTGTTAAAATGAAGATGCGTGCATTTTAAAATGCAGTTAAACTTTCAAACTACTAAGTGTCCAATGCTTGGCTGATAATGCTCAATTGTGTAACAGGACGCTGTTCCTGTTTGCTGTAGTTTCCAGTAGCGTAATCACTGGAGAAAGGGGGGACTGAAGTAATGAACTGAAGTTCATTAGTTTTCTGAAATAGTTTTCCTGCTTGTTAGCCTTACATATGGAGTAGGTAGTGGTTTTCTACCTTAACAAATTCACATGCAACTGTTGCTTGCCTTTTACTTTACTCCTCAAGGTGTGCTTCACAGCTTTCCAGGAAAGCCCTTCTGTGAAAAACTTCATTAATTATTCACTTGAGATCATCAGTAAATAAATGAGTTGGCTAGAAGGACAAGATTTTTGTTCAGTACATTCATGGTACTTTTTATTATATATGTATATTATGTAATGTATGTGTATATTATATACGCATACATTTTATGATGAAAAAAATGACATCCTGACATGCTTTTCTCTTTAAAATAAAAAATCCCTGGAAATTCAGTGGAAGTATTCTGAGCTTCAAAATAATTGATAGGAGTTTTTGTTTTCAATGCTGTGAAATTACAGTATCCTATTCTAGACTTTATTAGAAGGAACTACAATGAGAATAGTTTTATATCCTGTGTTGTGACACCAAAAAGGCACAAGGAATTATCTGCATAAAGTTTGCTAATATGTGGTTGAATTCAAATTAATTTTAAAAATATCTCAGAACATCTCTTGGTCAGTGGTTTTTACGCCTGTCACAGGCAGGGACTTCCAGGGTTGGATACTGGGACTTGTGCTTTCAACATCTTCATAAATGATCTGGATGATCATCTGGGGGATGCAAACCCCTTCGTCAGCATGCTTGGTGACACTAAACTGGGTGTGAGGTGGGCACTTCGGAAGGGAGAGCCATCTTACTGAGAGACTTGGATGGGCTAGAAGAGGGGGCAGGCAAGAACAGTATCAAGTGTAACAAAGACAAGTGCAAAGTCTTGCACCTGGGATGGCGTAAGCAAAGAGCCCAGTACAGGCTGGGGAGCAGCCTTGCTGACAGGGACCTGGGGGTCCTGGGGGACAGCAAGCTGGACATGAGTCAGCAGGGCACGGCTGCAGCAATGAAGGCAAATCAGGTCCTGGGCTGCGTCTGCAGGGGCGTTGCTAGCAGAGGCGGAGATGTGAGCATCCCATTCCGTGGTGGTCAGACCATGCCTGTAGGGTCATGTCCAGTTCTGGTTCCCACAGTTCAAGAAAGACACAGGCAGGCTGGAGAGGAGGATACAAAGGAGGGTCACAGAGATGAGTGAAGGGCTAGAGAACCCAGCTGGTGAGGTAAGATTGCAGGAGTCTCCCTGGAGAAGACAAGGCTCAGAAGGGATCTCATCACAGTATTCTAGTACTTAAATGGCAGCTACAGAGGGTGGAGGCTGTCCTTTTGCAAGGAGCCACAGGGAGAAGACAAGAGGCAATGAGTACAAGTTGCACTGGGACAAGTTTCATGTCAATATAAGGAAGAAATTTTTTACAGTGAGAACAACCTCCTCAGGGCTGTGGTAGAGTTCCCATCGTTGGAGGTTTCCAGGATGTGACTGGGCAGGGTGCTAGATAATCTCCTCAAGGCTCCTTTACCCATGAAAGATTGGACCAGATGACCCTTCCAACCTGGGCTGTTCTATGGTTCTGTGATTCTCAAGCTTTTGAGAAAATACCTGGACAGTGTTTCGCTGGTTGGTTTTCCCTTTGTCTTTTCCTAGCTCTGGTTTTCAAAGCATCAGGGAAGTTCTTGAATCAGTGCAACAATCGGTTTGTGGCAGTGCCGGTTAAGCACATGTAATAACATATGCTGCATATTGCTTCCTCAGCCGTAGCTGTCGAGGCGACAGCATACAGGATATGATATCTAGGCTGAGCAGTGTGATGTTCATGTCATGTGTCTTGTAACGTGAGATCCGGTCAGAATAAAAAAAAAAAGGTCTTAAGGGGAAAAATCTTTAAATCTGGTGGTGTGAAGATATGGAGGAGACTCAACCACAGAACGCATACACGACAAATCTGGCTTCTAAATGGTCAGAAAGATAAACTGCTGTTAGATATTTTGTTAATGCTTTTCATCCAAAGTGACAACTATAAATTGCAATTGTATCTGAATTTAAAAAAGAAAAACAATAGGAAAAGCAGCTCTTGTAGAGTGTTGGTTGTTTTTTTTTTTTTTTTTCTTCTGTCTGAGGCATTTAATACCTTTCAAGTGAAGATGAACTCTGTTTGGGAGGAGGAAAAAAAAATATTCCCAAGATTTAAACCCGCAAATTCAAATTATCCATTTAAGTTGGGAAACGATCTCTGTTAAACTAAGAGAAACTTGCAAAACGATCAGGAGCTAGTAGGAGTTCTTATACACTCAGTAGGTTTTGTCTCATGGTGGCTTCAGGTGAGAAGTTGCTCGATATAATTATTTTTCATGGGTATGGCAATAATACAGATAATTAAGATTATGAAAGATTGTTACCGTATACAGTTAGCTGTAGCCAAGCAACAGTTAAACTGTCTGTTTTCATGCAGTAAAACTTACATGGGCATAAAATCATGACTTGAAGTATGCCTATCAATATACTTTCATAAGCTAACTGAAATAGTTGTGTGAATCTGGTGTCATTCTGATGGAGCTCTCAGAATTTAAAAAAAAAAAGTAATGGCCAGACTATACTCAAATTTCAAGTGTATATTTTCTCAACAGATTATTATTTGGTGATAAAATTTTAAAGTGCCAGAGATTACTTTTAGAATTTCACTTTTACAGCCAGACAGGTGTTAGGGTGATCTATAGCAACAGTTCCCAGGTCAGTGTCCATCAAGAATGAGACCACAGTCTTGCTGCAGTAGCATCTTGTCTCTGTTTTGTAAATCAGGTCTAATACAGCTACTGACTGCCCGTTGCTACGTGCAGTGGCTGTAGTACTTGGATATATGCCTTTTAAAATTTAGCTTTATTTTATATTTTGGGTTTTTCAGGGGTGGGGAGTGGAGGTGGAGGGCAAGTACCATGATTAATAGCAGGCGATGGATTAGATGAAGTTAAAATGCATGAAAAAAACCTCAGTGGAAAGAGCAGGTCAAATACCAGCTACTGCTTTTGGTGTTTTCTTGGTTGCAGTTATGTAAGGCTATTGGCATCCTCCATTCACTTTTGAAGAAAGTAGCTACTCCAACATCTGCTGTGCCAAATGGTAAATTCAAGCTCTCATACTGTGGTGTGGCAAGGAAAAGAGGTTAGATCAGGATATCTTTTAGTCATCCTTTTCCCATCAGCTTTCTGTTTGTATTTTAACTAGTTCAGAATACAGTGTATTGGTAGTTGGCTCTTGACAAAGCTGAAGATGTAAGTCACATTTATCTTTTAAGACACTTAGAGGTGTGCCTTTCACTTTTTACAGAAAATAGCAAATGTATTCTGAGGATGGGGTAAGAAATATAAGCTGTAATTCCATATTATTAGTTTTGCCAGTCTCAAGATCTTACTGATGGCTCTTGCCATACTTATTAGTGGCTTTGGCATTTTGGTAATTAAAAGTCAAAGTATGTCTTGACATGCTTATGTTACTGAATGGTGTGTGGGACAGAGTGAGTCAGGTCATAGTATCTTCAGAAGAGTTTTAGTAGATTAGCTTTCATGTAGAAACAGCATGTGAGAATTTAGAACTAATCCACTCGGCTCTTTTTCTGAACTTTCTTCTGTCTTCTGGACAGCCATGAACTTTCATGTTGGTTTTCAGAAAGAATAACTTGTTCATTCATAGATGGGTTGGGTTTTACTTGATGTTCATCTTCTGCTGTGTTATTATTTCTCTACAGCAATATGTACAAATACAGAGGTGCAGTCAGTGATATCATAAGTTATATACTCACCTTTCAATCTGCATTCTCATTTCTAAATACTGACTTTTAAATGAATCTGTTGAACTGGACTAAGTGTCATCTTATCTTCCAGAGAATAAATGGATTAAGAGGTTTTTGAATGAGGTAAGGTTTTATATGAGTTGAGATTTGTCATGTCATAGTTTGGCACAAAATTATTAAGAAAGAACCAGTTCACATGCTTGTCCCTTAAATCCAAATTGGAAGGAACGAGAAAACAAACTCTAAACATTTGAATGTGATAAGGTCTTAAAGATGATCTACAGTGATTCAAAAAAGAGAGGAAATTAAATTATTTTTTTATTTGTTCCAAGTCATATAGTGAGGTATCTTGTTTGAAGCAAATAAGAGGTTTTTTTGAGTGTTTTTTACAATATTAGATGAAATGCTGCATTGCTTGTCTTCTCTGAAGACTGTCTAAACGTAGAGCTTTGCATCATGAACTCCTTGTAATTTTTCAAATGCAATAGTGTCTCTGCTGCAGCTTTTGATCCTTTTTGCTTCTCCCGCCAAGGAAGTATTTAGTAAAATGTGAATCAAACTGAAAGTGATAGGTCAGGTTTTTTTGTTTATTTTCAAGGGTTGGTTGTTTGGGAATGTGTAAATGTATGGATACAAAATGTGTACACACACACTCTTACTGCTGTTAAACCTTTCCTAATGCCAAATGTTTGGGGTTTTTTCCTTTTCTAAATCAGATTACTTATCTGTAGTCAGTGTCTAGTTAACTTTAATAACAGTTTACTTCAATGCCAGTGCATTTTGTTTGAATACCACAAAAGATAAAAACTTTCTCAATTTCCTCTTAAGTCTCTGAGGATAAGTAAGTAGGTTCACTTACAGAATGACCATGGTTGGTAACAAGCATCAGTTTCCCAAATTACTGCTAACATGTATGTATTTGTCGTTCTTCAGAAATTGGCTCTGTGGTCCATCAGGGACTTCTGGAAAGTGAAGTTCAGGAGGTCTGACAAAAGTATAACTGAATGCTTGAGATGATACTACTGCTCTTGAATTATGTTCTTTAATGTCACTTGTTGATATTTGCAGTATTTAGAAATCGGGAACCTGCTTCCACAAACATAGTGTATGAGTGGGAAGTAGCAGATACTACCTGACCTGACTGGACATAGCTTTTGAACCACTGGTTATATATATGTATGCACACTAGATATCACAGTGTCCCTTAGTTCATGTCGATTCCCAAGAAAATAGCATGGTTTTTTAAAGGCTTTTTATTTTTATTATTTGGATGCTGGAAATACGCTTTCATAAAACAAACACTGGGGAAAAAAAATCATAGTAGTTGAACGCAAGTCAAACATAATCCTTCATTAGCTTTTGTTTTATTTTTTAGAAAAACATGTTTTCATCAGTTTTGCTTTCTGCTTAATGAAAAACTAAATGACAGCTACTCAAAATGGTCTGTGGGATGGAGGAACAGAGAATGTAATGGTGATGTACTCTGATTTGTTTCATGACAGGCTTTTTTGGTGTGACAAAAACATTGCTCGCCCTCATCTCCTGTTGAGATTAAGTTAATCAGCCCAGGCTCAGCCTTGCTCCCTTGTAAGGACAGGCAGGAGAGACTTTGACAAGATTCCATGGTAGTGGCAATGGTCCAGACAGCCCTGGCTCTCTTTCCTCTTGGGCTAAGATTTGTTTTCTCCCCTCTTCTACATCTAAAAGAAAATCATGCCTTTGGAGGACATGTGTCAATCTACTGCATCCTCTTTGTGCAGGGGTGTGTTTTTCCCAAGTTCTGAAGTGTAACGTGGGGAAAATAGTACTAAGGAAGAGCTGACTGACTTGTTCATATCAACGTAGTTGGAAAACTTAGTGTAAGAGTTCTTTTTCAGCTATTTCTTACATTTTAGTATTTATTTTTATCCCTACGATAGCAGTATACAAGCTTGGTGGAAATGCCTGCTGTTCTAAAAGTTAAATACCTCTGTTTTACAAAGTTCTGCTGTCTGTGTCTTGCGCTTGAGCAATTGTATTGAAAATGTTGAGACATACTTTGTTTCTTGGTATGTTAAGCCAATGGCTTTAGTTTTCCTCAAGCTTGATTCTCAAAGCTTGAAAGGAACATGGGAAAACTTATTTGCGTGTCCCTAAATGAACTTGCAAACCTAATAAATCACATCATCTCTGAGCCCTTTTGAAATTGAAAGTGATTGATCCTGCTGCTGAATTTATAGTAGTTTGTCATGATTCAGGCTCAGCTGGCAACCAAGCACCACACAGGCAGGCACTCACTCCTCCCCATGGTGGGATGGGAAGGAAGAAATATAAGGAAAGGCTTGTGGTGGAGACAGGGATCACTCATCAATTATGGGCATGGGCAAAACAGGCTCGACTTGGGGAAAAAAAATCAATTTGTTAACAATCAAATCACAGTAGGTTAATGAGAGACAAAATCAAATCTTAAAAACCTTCTCCCCACCCTTCCCTTCTTCTCAGGCTCAGCTTTGTTCCCAAATTCTCTATCTCCTCCCTGCTGGTGGTACATGGGGACAAGGAATGGGAGTTTTTCAGTCAGTCCATCACACTCTGTCCCTGCTCCAGCCTGGGGTCCTTCCCACAGGAGACAGTCCTCCACCAACTTCTCCGATGTGAATTCTTCCCATGGACTGCAGTTCTTCACCAACTGCTCCGGCGTGGGTCTCATCCGTGGGGTGCAGTCCTTCAGGAACAGGCTGCTCCAGTGCGGGGTTCCCACAGTGTCACAGGTTTCTTTAGGCACAGCCATGCTCCAGTGAGAGGGCTGCAGGCTGGTCACTGCTCCCCCATGACCCTCCATGTCTGCAGGGCACAGCCAGCCCTCTCACCACGGGTCATCTCCTCCTGCCTTTCTGCACTGATCTGGGTGTCTGCCGGTTGTTTCTCCCTCATCCCACTCCTCTCTCTGCTGATGGTCCTTTTTGTTTTGCATTGGTGTGGCCTAAGGTGGGCCTGACTTGGAGCTGGGGAAGGTTCTGGCAGTTTCTCACAGGAGCCACCCCTGTAACCGCTCCCCTGCTACCAAAAGCCCACCACACAAACCCAATATATAATTCCTCTCTTCCTCAGTCTTCAAGTACTGTATTTGACAAGGACAGGTAAACAGGATTTGTGTTCTTGCAGTGTTGCCTGGGATAAAATCCTTCCTAATTATCATGTGAGAAATTTGCAATTGGACAAAGCCACCCTAAGTTTTCATGGACAGCTTTGGTTCTGTTCTGTCATTTCAGGACTTGAGTATGGAACCGTGTTTTCGTGTAGGTTTTTGATTTTGTAGTTGCACCTCTTTTTCTACACGCAGTTCAACACATTCAGGATTTTAGTCATGACTGTACTATGGTGTCAGAAAGGGTAAAAAGAATGCTTGGAAGAGATTAGTTTTAAGTACTGTTGAAGTATTTCTTGACCTGAAAGTAGTTACAATTAGTGGCTTGGAAAATCACTTAAACATCAAGTATTAATTAAAATTTGTGGTACTAATGACATTGTCTGTACATGTTAATGTTTTTTCTTTCAGGTGGATTTTGAAAAAGAGAGCATGTCTCTATAGCATCTCTAATTGCTTAAGGGTAGTGGGTAAAGGCATGTTGTTGTAGTTCAATGTATAAACTTAATGCATTGGATTCTGCAATTTGGAAACAATTTGGTAGCAGAAGTGCTTTATTCTGTATGAGCACTGCAAATCCCTGAAAAATGTGGAAAACTTGCTGGTTTGTTCCTGTTAGTAACAAACTCTGAAGAGTCTTAGTACTTGGCGACACAAGTAACTTGTCTGTATCTAAAATAATTCTCATGGAATTTTTATTACGTTTTTTTCTAAAAATCATTCTTGTGGCTACATTCATTACCGAAAAAATAAATAAACATTGGTTTTATATACACGTAAATACTCTGAGTAACTGAAAGCAAAGTTCTTTTAATCAGTACATGAAGAAGCCGTCCATGGGCTTCGCTAGTGTTTGCATTATGAAACTGCTTAATGATGCGCAAATTCTTAAGTAGTGTTAAGTTCTTGTTTAGTTGCATATTTCAAATATCTGTTTGATGTGATTGCTTGTGATGGAATGTTTATTGCAGAAATGTAGCTAGAGCTCTGACAGAGCTTGCACAATCGGAGAAGCTTCTCAGAGTTGATTCTCACTTGAGTTGTGCTCAACTTCCCCATTTTTTATTTTTTTTTTTGCAGACTGTGGGTTGCTTGTGACACTAGAGAAAGGCGTAAGCTTTACAAATTACTATTTCCATTTCTACAAAGCGTTTTTAGTATGATTTTTTTCATAACTTTCATTTTGGGAGTTCTGTCTTGGCCGTTCGCTTCTAATTGAAAAAGTGTTTTGACTCTTCTGGAGTTTTAGGGAAGAATTTCGCTTTTGGTGGGCGGGTAGGGGAGATTTTGTGCAGTGTTTCCAGGCTGCTGGAAAAATGACGACATTCTCACTCTTTCTTGGAAAGTTAGTCGATTAATTGTCTGCCTTCTGTTAAAAAAATTAAGTATTTTTTGTCTTTCTTTCATTTTGTCTAGCCTCTGTCTCCAGACACTGTGTTCTTTTTCGTGGAATAGATGGTATTACTAGTAATGGAGGGTTTATTTTTTTTTTCTTTGATAAAGCTTTTTGTAGAGTCTTTTCTAAAGCATAGTTATTGAACTAATAAAATCTCCAGAGACTGAGTTGTCAAGCCTACAGATAAAACTTGCCCCTTTATTGTTTTGTAGTTCATTGTTTCTAACTATAGTTAACACACAGTTTTGTTTGCAGCAAACATAATCCAGGACAGGTGACAACAGGGTCTATATGACTGGTGAAGCATTGTTGCCTTATAGAAAAATCAGTTGCCTTTCCACTGACTTACTGTATTGCTTTTTCGTTTGTGGTTTTCTTTTTTTTTCCCAAGCAGAGAGAGCACATTTCAGACAAAGATATAGTGGGACAGCTAGAGGCAGCAATTTAAGCTATTGATGGGAGGACTTAACACTGCTTTTACCATAATGTGTTAGGCTAAGAGATCTAAAGTTACTTTGCATATTAAACAGCTTTTACAAGAGCTAATGCACTTCTATTTATGTGGTTTGCAACAGTGCGTTATGTTTCTTCTTATGAAATGCATGTTTCTTCTTATGATGTTGGTTTCTTGCTAATTCCCATCTTGTCCAACTGACTAAAGCTCACTTCCTGTAGTCTGGCTTCATGGATATCTGCCTGGAAAAAACCTGAGAGGCAGACAGCAATTTCCCAAGCAGCAGATGTAGAGGGGTCCCATTTCCTTCGCTAAATACCACTATTTCTTAATGGAGTTGTACAGTTGCTTTCCTTTCATTGGAGTCTTTACCTGATTCCTTGCAGGCTGCTCCCCAAAGAAGCCTGTGAGTGTTGAGCTGGGACTGGAACAGTTTCTCTTTATTCTTTTGTATCTCTGATCTGTCCTCCACAGCATTTTACTGAAGGGGTGTTATGTACCAGTCTTTTCATCCATGGTGCTAATTTTTATCCATCTTGTTTCTGCTTTCTAGTGCCTTAGAGTGTGACTCCCATTGGTCTAAATCAGTAGTTCTAAGTGTGTGTGTTTAAAATGAAAGTGTTAGGACTTCTAAACAGAAGCAGTAGATCTGTATTTGCTGCCTGAGGGAAGAATCTGACCTCCCAGGGTAACCAAGAAGGCTGTAGGGACTTCAAAGGGCTTTTGTTGATGTAACTTGCAAGTGAAATTTGCCTTTTTAAAAAACTTTCTTATATAGTTACTTTACAGTTTAGGCAGGTGAACAGGGCTTACTGTAGGTTTTTGGTGAATGTGGTAACTTTGAGAACTGGAGAGGATGAGGGTCACTTTTCCCCCCACGGGGTATTTCTGTGGGTAGTGTTACCCTGCTGTATGTCAAGTTGGCAGCTCATCTCCAGTTGCATTTATTACTGTAGCTGGGAACTCTACCTGTGAGGCACTTCCTAATGCCAAGTGTTGAAGTTGCTGTGGAATGCTGCTTTCATGGAGATAAACATCAGTCAGTTCTTTAACTACCAGTACTCCCTCTTCTTTTAACTCTGTTTAAATATATATGCTGTAAGAGTAGTTGAGTTCAACACATTTAATACAGTTTTATTGAAGAAGGCAGTTTTAAGAAGCTGTGCTTATGCTTTTTTTAATCCTGGCATGAGAAAAATGTCTTGATAAATCATTTAAGCCTGAAGTACATAATCTATTTTCTTATTTTCTACACATTAAAATATCAAGAATCTATGTAGTCCTCCGGGTAGATATACAACTGTTTTGGTTGTTTTATGTAAAGTGTTTTATTGATAGCAGAATGTGCTGCATTTGGAATAGAAGCTCTGTAGTTCATAAAACTTGCCTACAGAGCGTATACACGCATGCAAATGAAGCTTTTTTTTTAAAGAAATTAAGCTACAAATATACAGATATCTTGCTGCAAAATGAAATAATATAATTTGACTTAACAGCAGTCAAGTTTTGCTGCTGTTACATATCACCCTGAGCTTTTTTCAAACAATGTCTATTGTACCTGTTTCTGTGTAAGTTCTACTGACATATATTCTTGGTAATATTTTGGCCTGCGTTACTCATCTTCCTTGAAGACACTGCGCTCTTGTCTGACAGTTGCATTTAATGATGTAATATTAAATGGATTTAATTCTGTTGCTAAGTTGAAATAATAAACCACTAATGTAATAAATTGAAAGTTGGATGTAAAGACTATTAACCACAATAAAAAATCCTAGTGTAGTGAAATTAGTGTTGCAATATAGTGTGAGAAATTTGTGTTTGGAGGGGAAATAAAAACCCACTGAAACACATTATCTGGAATGCATCTTCAGACAAGCTGAACTTTCCATAATTTTAGGCATAAAATAGAGCCTTGAAAAGAGCTGTTTCAGGTGGTAAGATTCATTGCTGCAGTGGAAAAAGAGCAACACCTGGAAAAACTGTGTGCCTGTGAAAGAGCATTGCTATTTGTGTGTATGCCTGTCTGTAGACTTGCACCTGAGGCTTCCTTCAGTGCTAATACGGATGTGAACAATATTGAGAGGTCTGTGGGCTCTGCAGTTAGTGACAGTGTGTGTTTTGATATATATGTGTGTACCAATATATATTGAGATATCTATATTAATTCATAATATACTGAGTAATATAGTAAGTATATACTCTAGGAATTTGTCAGTAAAAATGCTGATGTTTGAACAGAATTCAAGTGCAGTATTTATATATGTTACTCTAGAGAATGTGATATGGTGAAGTCTGTAACTACACATGGAATAACTCTTTAAAAAGGCTGAAATGAAAGCTATAAACTGTACTGCTTTCAATAATTCCACCTTGAGATTTCAAGATTTCCCTATTGAGATTTTAAATCTTTACCGAGTCTCTTAGCTCTTTACTGAGTTAAAAAAATTTCTTTGTGAATGTCTATGTATTTAACGTAAATGTCCAAAAGTGCTCTATGTATTTTGCAAGACACGAAGAAGTAATGAGCTCCGTAGAGTTGTGTCCTGCTGGCAAGAAGAACAGGCGATGAATCAAGTGCCTTGTACTCAGGCTCTTAAGTCAGTTTGTATACTTTGCTTAGTCTAACAATGTAATGAAAATTCTTAAGTGAAGTATCTTAACTTTATCTACGTTGACTTGTCTGCTTTAACAATGAACTACTAAATTGGATTTTTCTCTACTCTGGACAGCAAAATAAATGAACGTGGTTAACTTAAAATGGGATAAAGAGGTTTTTTGTGTACATGGTTAGGGATAGATAAACGTAGCACTATTGGCATTGTCCTGAAAGGTGGCTTTCAAACAGCATTCTTGCCTGAAACATGTGAGCTGTATAGATCTATTCAGTATTTGTTTCTTTAGGTAAACTTACACTTGCTTGTTTTATTAAAAAAAAAAAAAAGCAGAAGTTTTACTGTTGGGCACCAGAGGAAAGTCCTGTGTGTGTGTTTTTCCTTACCAATGAAGTTGCAGTAGGCTATTCCCTAAAACAGTAAATATTGAAGAGGCGTCCAGGGTTTTCTCTTAATTCAGCCAGGAGCATCAGAAAAACTTGACTCCTTGTCACATAGGAGTAATAGCTGCTCTGGACTTACCTGGAGGACTGAAAAATGTGAATTGTGCAAAGCTAAGCCTTGTAACGAGGTCTTCTTGTTTATCAATTGCCACACCGGTGGGCCATTAAATGATATTTTTGATAGAATAATTAAGTGCTGGAACTACCTTCATGCAAGCTAAAAGCATAGTTTGTTTTGTAGACAAAAGGGAGCTGTTTAGATTGGAAGGGACCTCTTAAGGTCATCTAATCCAACACCTTTACAGATCCACAGAGTGATAGGGGTTGGAAGGAACACAAGCAGGGTCAGCTAGAGCAGGTTGCCCAGGACCGTGTCCAGTCAGGTTTTGAATATCTCCACAGATGGAGACTCACAACCTCTATGTGATATCTTTTACAATAAAAAAAATGTTTTCTTGTGTTCAAATGGAATCTCCTGTTTTTTAATGTGTGCCCATTGCCTCCTATTCTGTCAGTAGACACCACTGAGATGAGTTTGGCTCCATCTTCTTAATTCCCTCCCATTTTATATACGTAAGATTCCCACTTCAAGCCTTCTGTTTTCCAGGCTGAACAGTCCCAGCTCCCTCAGCCTCATAGTGAGAGATGCTCCAGTCCCTTAGTCATCTTTGTGGCCTTTTGCTGGACTCTCTCCAGCATGTCCATGTGTCTCTGGTACTGGGGAGCACACAACTGGACCCAGCACTGCAGGTGTGGCCTCACCTGAGCTGAGCAGAGGAGGATTGCTCCCCTTGAGCTGCTAGCAAGACTTTGCCTGATGCAGCCCAAGATGCTGTTGGCTGCCTTTGCTGTGAGGGCACGTTGCTGGCTTATGGTCACTTTGCTGTCTACCAGGACCCAAGGTCCTTCTTGGCAGAGCTGCTTTCCAGCTGGTCACCCTCCCCCCAGCATGTCCTGGTGCCTTGGGGCTGTTCCTCCCCGGGTGCAGGACTTGACATTTCCTTTTGTTGAACTTTATGAGGTTCTTCTCTGCCAGTTTCTTCAGCCTTAGCCAGGTCCGTCTGATAATTCAAACAATTCAAACAAAATTCCAATTTTTTTTTTTATGGTGAAGTTGAGGTATTGTCATGTGTGTTTGAAAATAAGATGTAAAAACTAGCTTCTCATAGCACTTCAGCATTCTCTCTCAGGATTGATAGTTGACCACAGAGATGGCTTATGTAGGACAGGGCATTATGACAAATTACGATGAACACATGAAAATCAAGTTTAGTCAGGTTTGTTGATTTAATGTAAGCTTTAGTGCTATATGAATAATTAGGAAAATGGCTACAATACAAGGACCTAAGATATGGATAGTTAAGAGTTGTAAGTCTTAAGGTTTATTTTGGTCTCTCCAAAAAAGGAAAAGTAGCCAAGACTTTAAACTTGGGTAACTGCCAGTTGGTCCAAGGAATGCAAATTTTGTATGCTGGTAATACCCATTAAGGTTTTTTCCTTAGTTCTCTGAATGCTAGATAGATAGGAAAATAAACAAACGTCTCAATAACAAATTTTTAATACTTTTTTTTCATGTACTTCCACTAGATGATACTATGTCATAATGGAATAAAAAATTCAAAATATAAAGATGCTGTAACTATCCTGATAATGCAGATCATATAGTATGTTTTTGACTTTATATCATTTGTGGATCCTGAGATAATTGTTTTGCTGGATTGAAGTTGCTTGATGGAATATATTTTGAAATGCTAACAGTAAATTGTGCTATAAAATTATATTAGTATGAATTCATACATCCAAATAAAACCAGCATTAAATAATTGTAGTGAATTTTGAGATTAAAGAATGTAGTTACAGAGTGAGGCAGTCTAATATAGTCATGGTAGAACTGACAGTTTGATGCACTAAAACTTTGTAAATAGATTTAGAACAAAACGCAGGAAAAAAATTCCAATTAATATGGGACTGCTTATGTAAAATTGAAGAAAACCAATACATTTTAGGGGAATCTAGTGAAAGGAAGCTAGCATAAGAGCCCAAGAAATTCAGTCCTAGTAGATTGTATAGTTAGTGTGTATGTTAATGATAATTTTTGTTATTGCTTTCTATATTTTTAGAAAAACTGGAGGGAAAGTAAAAAAGGCAGTTGCAGAAATCTTTCTGCACATTGCTTCATAAAGAAGCTTAAAGGAGTTTCCGTAGTGGAGTCCTCCTTTACGGCGTTCATGGTGGAGGAACTCTCTCAAGTTCAAGCTAAAGTGGTACTAGAAATTTTTTTTGGACAGAATGGTACAGACCAGTAAGACAGCTGAGATGTTGAGCCTGCGTGATATTTATCCATCTTTTTTGTACGTGACTGTGTCTCATTAAGGCATGTAAGCGTGTGTATAACCTTAATGTTTATCTACGCTAGTGACAACAATAATAAGGATGTTGGTAAACATATAGCTTTATTTTTTTCTTTGATAGAAAAAATCTTGTGGATAATGCAGGAGCTGCCAGCCCAGTAGCAGAAGTGACCCCACAGCTGTCGTGATGGGAGAGGGCTAACTCATGTATTTTGGAAGAAAGCCATGGTTTTTGCAAACTTGGTGGAGTTCCTTGAAATAATTGCTGAGTATGAGGATAACAAAAAGGTTTTGATGAGACTCTTCATTTAAGCTTTTTATCAGAACTAAGCTGCTTTGGGCTAGGCTTGTTTTGTGGGTGGATGGATGACGTGAGAGCTGGTTCATTCAAACCAGAGAAATCAGTGGAGTCTAACAGGTCTATGCTATTTCACAATCGTAAGTGATCTAAAATGATGAATAATGATTAATGAATGATGCTAGGGTAATGAAAATTAAAGCTATAGCAAATCACAGAAGAAATTAGTATTTGTTGGTACCTGGGTGATTAAAAGCAGTAGGTGAAATTCAGCATTGATGAATGTTGAGTGAGCACATGGGAGAAAAACCTCTCATCTTTTTATGCTCTTGTGTTGTTCAGTGTTGAACTATCTTTGTTTTATAGGATGTAGTTTTGTGAAAGAATTGATTTAGTACATAGTGACTATAAAACTTAACAAGATATTTCGGTTAATAACTTGAAATTTAATGAAGAACAGAACAGGAAACGTACTGCGTTGTGTACTTACGGTGTACTCACAACTAAACCAGTGTTTACAGTTTTCTGCCTGATTCAAAAAGTACGTAGTAGAAATAAAAAAGCACTTGGGGGTGGCGGTGGTGGTAGTTGGAATAGCTTTCAGACAAGGATAGTTGGAAGAGGGGACCAGAGGAGAAATGATGGAAGTGTGCAAAGCTGTGTCTTGGAGCGGGTGGCTAAAGAGTCACTGTTCCTTTTGTGACTGGAGAATGGCATGCTCAGAATGAGGTACCCTTTCACGTGGCCTGTAGGTGGTGGAATTCATGTCTGTGTGATGCTGTAACTGCCAGAGATTAAAACAGGTACAGAAAATGTTCAAAGTCACTGAAGAATATTCTGGCTTGAGCTGTTAAGTATGACAGCATCATTTCTGGTTCACAAATACATGAGAGGAGTACTAGCATATGCTGGACTTGTTCATGTTCTCTTTCTTAGACACCCCAACCATCATCTCCAGAGACAGTATATGAGCCCAGGCTGACCTTTGATTTCACTCCAGATATCTGTTCTTTAGAAACTTGTAAGTGTGGTGTGGTAATGAACGAAATGAAGTCAACAGAATATGTGGAATTGTTGGTTTTGTGTGGAAGAACACTGCACACTGTAATGGCTCCTAGTATGCCTTTTTAATTTCAGGATAAAATGAAGTGTTTTAAATAGATGATGCAACTATTGATTATCTCATTAAACAAATGTGATATAGAAAAGACTGTCAGACCATGAAACTGAGTGAAGTACATTAGAAAGGAAGATTTTTTCCTGTGTTCTTTTTTATTCACCTCTGAAATACTGTTACCTTGTAAGTGGAGGTCATAGGTTTGCTTTTATAGACCAATTTATTTTAGCAATCTAATGTAACTGTTAACATAAAAGGAAAATGTCTGTGTAGACCTCAGAGCTAAACCAGAAAATTGCTCTAATGACAAATTAAGGTAGAACTTAGCGTTAGCTGAAAATCCCGCTAAGCTACACTATGTGTTTCAAAGTAGTACAGGATATGCTGTATTTAAAGAAGATGTATACTAAAAATATATTGAGCCCATCCAAGTGGGAAAAACATTCATCATAGAAATTAATAAAGCATATTAACTATTGAATGTATGGTTACCTGTTATAATGGTGTCTTAATATCCTTTAAGAGGAGGAGGGTACGGCTACTGTAGGTCTTGAAGGAAAGATGTTCCTTCCTTTCCATATTAGGGAAAAAGCCAGAATGGCAGAAAAGCCAGATTGAGCAGGATGGAAACAAGAAAGATGAATTTTCTCTGCAGCCATCAACAGTGACAGTTGTGTTTGCTTTACCCGTTTTCTCTTAACCGTTATTACTAAAACTCTGTAGCATATTCCTGTCTCCGCAACCTTCACCACTTTTCAACTAGCATTGCCTTCTCACTGGTGAGCTTGAATGCTCCTCTTCCCTGTTTGTTCACCAGTGATACCACTTAAAATAGCCGTGCTACGCTGTTGCCCCTTGCACTGGGACAGCGTTTAGCGTTCACAAGTCCTTCTGGTTTAGCCAATGTAAGTGAAATAAAAAGACTATTCTGTGTTTTACGTTATACACTAGGTATCCCAAATATTTTACCTCCATTATTCACAATTCTCTAAAACTACTCTAAGCTTATTCTTGTATTGGCAGTCCACCATTAAAATAGTACCATGCTATTTTTTTTCTTCAGAAACATACTTCAGTTGAAGAAATTAATGATTTTGAGAGCTAAGGATTTTCAAGTCTTTTTATTATAGGGACACCACCCCACCCTTAGCTTTTTATAAATGAAGGTTTTGAGCTGGGAATACTATACCAAAGGGAAGCTGATTATTACAGAGCCTTTTAAATAAACAACTCTTGGTATGCAGCTTCCTTAGATGTTGTTTGCATGATTTTGAAGTGTGATTTGAATTGAATGCAAGATCAATAGCTTGAATCTGTATTTCAAAGGGTTTTTTACTTGTCATTTACTTGTAAGAGTTCATATCCAAGATCTGCAAGGCAATGTTTTCATGGTGAATTCTGCATTAAACAGTAATAGAATTTGCTTTTGCCTGTTAAAAGTGAATTTGTATACTATTTTTCATGTTTATTTTAGAACTTTTAAAAAGAAACTCAACAAAATACCCAGTGTGCCTAACAGACCAATGAAGCTGTCACTTTTTGTATTACTTGGGTTTTTCTTTTTTCTGTGTAGACTTTATTTTAATATTTTGAAAGAAAAAGTTGTCATACAAAAGGAAGATAGATGTTAAAACTTTGTAAATATTCCCATCTCTCCTATGTTGTTGTATTCAGTGTTTAAAATCGCTCCTCCTCTAAAGAGAGAGACTGAACTTGGTTTTTGAAACAGCCCCTGAAATGAAGCAGGTAATTGTACTGCCCCAGAGCAAACCAGGATTTGGACATTTTTGTTATGCTGCTGCTTGATGTGTAGAAAAGTTTTTTGTTAGCTGTGACCCAGGACAAATTGATTGCCTCAACAGATCTGAAGGCTTAAGGGCAGAGTGGACCCCAAACTGGGGCAATGCATCACCATCACTCATGCTTTTAAAAATCCCTGGATGTGACCTAGCAGCCTGGTAGATGTTCTTTGCTTACTGCTCCTCACAGCGTGAGGCTCAGTGCACAGAGCTACCAGTAAGCCCTGTACTGCTGTACAGACAGTTATCATGGATTCTCTCTTGAATTTACCAAAGAATTGAAATTCTGTAGTGGATTTCATGGTTATTTACTATGTATCTTCAGAAAAGTTGTGTTTCAGTAGGCTACACAGTATTTCCCTCTGGGTTGCACTCACCCTGCGTAGCTTTATTTCTACATCTGTTGTGAGTCTAAGTAGTTGTCGGCCTCTTACTCTCTTATTAACATTGCTGACCCATTAAATGTTTTTCATTGCCATTTGCTGTCCTTTTTCATCATCATTATAAGTCCAAAAAGATGACCCTTTTATACACTCAAGATGAAAAACCTGACTTTAAATAAAGTACTACGAAAATAACGTGATACTTTTCTTGCTTCTTACAATTTTCATTGTAACATTTCTTAGTTCAAACTAAGCCACCATATGGAGAGGTAACTTAAAACAGGAATGTCTTTATGAAATCAAGTAATTTAATAACATCCAGCCTTTAAAGTAATTTTGATTATCCTTGTGGCTTTACTTCCTTACCCCTGTTTTTAAATTCTAGCATGATTTTACTGTTAATTCTCATTATAGCTGAAGTAAATAATTTCTATCTCAGTTCAAAACTGAGGACTGCAAACCTATAAATAATTTGGATTTTTATAGCATTTGGTGCTTTTGTAGCTAAAAATCCCCTATAGACTGAGGGGGGGGGGGGGGGGGGGAACAGATTTGAATTTAAAGTGAGGGATCAAAGACTAATTTTTTAATCTAGATCAAATGTGTTCTCTAATACATGGGAAAAAAGCTTTCAAAAAGCTTGTACTCCAACTTTTTTTTAGGCATAGTTACTTGGTGGATGTAGCAGTCAAGGACTCGTGGATCAACTTTCAATCCTGTATTGCATAATTTTATAAAAGCTGGAAACAGTCAAATCAGGTCTAATCAGATGGGAACTGATGAGATCAAAGATGATACGTGTGGCCTAATATCTCACTCCCTGCAGGTCGTAACAGGTAGCATAGACATGCAGATAGGAACTGGACAAGTAGGTATTAGTACTATTTGCTTTGTTAATGCCCATCAGTTTGTATCTTACGACCTTCATCTCTATTTTTGCAGTTGTCAGTTAAACATTACCTAGTTGAGAAAGAAGATTGCCTAATGTTCCTAGATAGAGTCTTTGTGATATAATTCCCTAGGATACTTATGGTGTCTACTGAAAAACACTATCGTGGTTTTCAGCCAGAATACCTTGTTTAGTTTTTCTCTCAGAAGATGCAATCCACTGAAGAGTCTTGTATATCTGTTGTAAAATTCAGACTTAAACTTTAAATCAGGAAGTTCATGATGCTTTAAAGACCTTAAAACTATCGTCTTTGTTGTTGTATCTTCCTGTTGTTCTTTCGGTGGGTTTTGGTTTTGTTCAATGGGACGTGTTTCTTGGTAGTAACGACAGATGGGCTTGTGGCTGTTTGTTCCTAGATTTAAGTTACAATGCATAAAGCCAACATCTTGTTAATGAAAATTCCCTCTGAATTCAGTGAATAAAAGTGGGGGTTGACCCTTAGAAATAAATTACCATCACTGTCCTGTTTGCCAGTTGCCACTTAATGTTCAAGTGTCTACTGTGTGATGTGTTGTGACTTTTTAACATTGGTGAACGTCATTAGAACTGCAATTTGTTGTTTTCATATTCAGAAAAAAAAATTTTCATGTAAAATGTGGAGCTAATTAAGGTAATTAATAATTTCTAGAAGTTTGTTTGTTTTGGGATGGATGGACATTAAGTTTGGAGGAGTCCAATGGAAGTGAAGGAGTAACAGCTGTTTCATGTGACTGCTAACTGAATCATTAAATAAATGTGAATGATTCCATTCGTATGGAACACTGATGGAGACAACTGTGCTTATCTTGTCTCTTCCATTAGCAGCATGTGTAATTACTTCTCCAAACACTTAATTTTGTCTTTTTTTTTTTTCTTTCCCCAGGATGGATTAGATGCTTTGGTATATGACTTAGATTTTCCTGCTCTAAGAAAAAACAAAAACATCGATAACTTCTTAAACAGGTGTAAGTATTTAATGTTTCAGTTACTAAATAACAAAAGACCATCAATACCAGCAGAGGTAAAAAAAGGAAAGGCTTCTAGCTTTTTGAAAGGCAACTAGGGATTTGGGGTGCATCCAGTTTTTGGGTGCAAGTTGTTTTTAAGAGTCTGTCTGTTTATTTCCCATTGGGAACTGACACCTAGCTATACAAATCCAAGTTTGTTGCCACTGTCAGTGGCATTGTTTTTAGTGGCTCAAAGCCTTTTAAGAAAAGGACAGATACCTTTGTTCTTGGTGACCCTCTGGATTCCCATTACTTGCTTTGTAATTTCATGTACTAATTAATATATCATAAACAATTAACAGTAAAATGACCTACTGTGTATACAGTGTCAAGAAATCATATGAAAAACTTGTTCACTGACAGAGTAGAGCATGTGTTTTGTAGACTTAGGCTGTGTAGCTGCTGTATTTACTCGTGCATGCAGCTGATGTGTCTGCAGAATTCTTTTCTGTATTTACTCTGTATTTTTCCACTAACAGGTTTCCTGCGCATTCTGTAGTAATGATTTAAATTAATGAAGTGGCTCATTTTTAATAGAAGTCATAGTTCCATAATTTTCATAATTAAAAATAACCCAAAAAACCCACAAACCAGAAAAAAACCAAAAAGGCATTTAAGAGTTAGGTCTTTTCTTCAGGCTGCCAAACTGACAAATTCTGAAACTCGTGACAGAGGTGTTTGCTGATTGGAGGCTTGCTTCTGCCTGTGGACTGAATAGGCAAGCCTTGAAATGAAACTAATGTTATTAGATTTTTACAGGTTTAATCATCTTAATTAAATCTTATAATTAATGGCTTTTTTGGACAAATATAAAATAATTAGACTTAAATAACTAATATCTTTGCTTCATTGAAATTTTTTGCTTTTGTTTTTGTTTCCAAGGTATTTTCAAATAGCTTACTTGATGCAACTGTAAACAACGTTAGTGAATTTGTGGGTTTTATTTCATATTATTCCCCATTTGTGGGAATACATGAATCCACTAGGTGTAGTTGATGACTCACTTGCACGCAAACTGGCTGCCAAAGGGGCTAAGTTCAAATATTCTGTTTGTGAACTTCTTACAGTTCAAACTATATTTGATATCATACACCATGTTACATGCACATTTTATATATACTCAGTTATTTACGGAGAAGGTGTGGTGAAACCTCTGGAGAAAAGAGAAGTTGTGTTAGGCAAAGGAAATACTCATTGCAACAGATAATTTGAATGTAATTTTTACAAATAGTGAAATCATTAGCGATTCTCCAAGCGCTTCACTTTTGCATTTGGGTCTGAGTGAAGAAAAAGAAAACTTGCGTTTACAGTCAGATAGTGAATATGTTTTAAATATAAATTACATACTGTGTAAGATGTGACCTGAAGTAATATGAAAGTGAAGAACAGGCCATAGTATTGCACTTCAAACTGCCTTTAGAACACTAATCTTGCTGTGCTTGCTGAAATATGAAAGCCACCTGTGGGTGGGCAAGTAGTGGCCTTAGAGGGAATTGTGAAGCCTAGTTTGTCTTGAATTTCCATTTTAAATAATGAATAGACCTATAAGAACACTTTCCTGTTTATTTCAGTTCTAATAGAAAACAGTTTTAAATCTCTTTTTGGAGTATTAGCTGTCCAAACCGTTTTCACCATTATTCTGGAAGTTTTAAATGAATTTCTAGGTTGTGATTGAAGTGGGAGTTTGCTTCCTTTATTTTACAGACTGATTGCCCTGTGAGTCAGTCCTTATCCCCTCTTATTTTTCTCTGGTTTACATTCTGTGCTTGCGGAGCCTCCAAAATCTGCTTCCACTGCCTAAGTTTGTGAGGGTTATTTTTGCAAATGTAGAACGTTATTAATTTTCTGCCGCATGGAATTAAAAGAATAAAGAAATCAATATTCAGGATGGTTGAGAGCGCTGCTTTGCAGCCGGGGCTCAGTTTATTTCAAGACAGCACCTAACCTTATCAGACTTGATGACGAGTTGGAGAATGCGGTCTTTTGCCATGGGAGCTACCCCACCTGTGCATACAGTGTGTGGCTGGTCCTCCACTGTTGGTGGGAGATAAGGAACTGCCGATTCACATATGCTGCAGCCTTATAAACCTTGTTTAACAGATCTTGGAATACGGAGGTCAAATTTCCAGTGCTGCTGCTATTGTAACAAATTGTCTGTAGATAATCCAGTGTTGGTAATTCTCTCAAGCAGTAAAAATTACAACTGCTCAGAAGCCCGTTTTACAGTATTGAAAAATCCTTAGCTTAAATTGCTGTTGCAGATGTATTTTTCTTAATTCTGTTTTGGCTATAGGCAAGGCTTGTGATTGAAACCCATTTAAAGCATTCATGTTGTGCCTAGCTTTCTTCTGCACCAGCGTCGAGATTTTTCATTCGGAAGCGGTCGACCTCCCGTTGTGTGATTACTAGGCAGTGAGTTAACAATAACTAGAAAATTGTTGCCATGAGAATTGCTTCATTTCAGTTCTGTGCAGTCTTACTCATCCTCCACTGTAGGTCAGTTTTCACCAGGACAAATAAGGCAATGCATTGTTTTTTTTTTAAATTTCTGAATACGTTGATCCTTGTGTGAAATAATTTGTCACAATTTACAGTTTTAATGTAATTTATTGAAGTCAGCTAGTGGTGTGCTGCACTGTAAAGGGATGGCTTTACATTAGGCAGTAATGCCACAGAGTGTTTATTCAAACAAAGCTATGTTTGTTCCTGTTGCAGTAATAAAATCTTACAAAATTTTAATTATACATAATGCTGCTTTTGTTTTAGATAACGGCCTGTGTAGGTAGGGAATCTAATGGTAATTTTCTGTTGTCTGTCTAACCGTTTGTTAAAATATGAACTTAAAAAATGATATTTCTCCTGCTTTCGCTACCCCTGTCATTACTTCTTTCTAAACTTTGCCTGTAGGCTGAGAACATTATTTTTGAAAATAAAATACAGTTGCATAACTTACTTTATTAGAAGCGTATCTGTTTTAGTAGATGTTCCTTGCTTTTAGAAATACTGAAGCATGAAGCTTTTCCATGTAATCTCATGCCAGTGTTGACCCACATGGATTAAAATAGACTGTTTTAATCTTTGACCAAATTTGGAATTAGAATATCTGCCCACTGGGAGTTTGTAAATTATTGTAGTTTATAGAATGACAGGTCTATATAAATAATTGCAACAATTCCCACTGCATGTTTTAAATTAAAATCTACTTTTTTGGATATTAGGAATAATAGATGTGCAGAAAAGTGAAAGTTTATTTTCTTTAAAATAGTTTCTTCAAGTGTCTCGTATGTGTACTTTATGATATTTTCTCAGATGTGTTGCATATTTATCCACAAATAATCTTTTTATACTGATCAACTTACTTGTAAAATCATGCTGGATATGAAAGTTTTGCGTAGCTTTTTTGCAGGCAATTATGTTGAAAGAAATTCCCAAATTAAGTTCTCCGGTAATTTGATTGTACAGGGAAGTGATTGCATTATGTTTATGTCAGGTTTTGGTTACTATGGTAATGAGAATGATGTCATGCATTCTGCAGAGAGGTTTCCAGCAGGAAGGTAGGTTCAAAAGGAAGTCCCCTCTTTAAGCAGCACGTCTTCTAACAGCTATGAAAAATTGAAATGAGATGGATGAGTTTAACTAAATTGATTATATATGAAATGTGAATTTTCTTTCATGTAGATAAAGACACAGTAAATAAAATGAGAGATCTGCGCATGAAAGCTGAAGATTATGAAGTGGTAAAGGTGATCGGTAGAGGAGCATTTGGGGAGGTCCAGTTGGTAAGTTACATTTCTGTTTGTACTTTTGAATGTATTCTGTAGTCTTTGCTCATGCATCTATTTCTGAATACAGAGTTCAGAAGATGAAGTCTTATAATATTTATAGCCTTTAGTTCCGTGAAATTTTATTTCTTTTTATCCCATGGAAGTGTTTTTGCGAATCTCCTATTTCAGTACTCTCAAAGTGCACAAGTACTTCTCTTGCATTGTAGCCATGCTTCTCTATTAAAATAGAATGGAATCCTCATAATCAAGAAAATTAGCCTGTGCCACTGTATACATGGACACTTGGACAAATCTTCAGGATTAGAAGAACTGCCAGTTCAGGGACTACACCCGATTTCTGTGGACATAGTTCTCACAGATGGGAGATGTCTCTTGTTTGTATTAGATTAGCAACCAGGCTTGTTCATCCTGCTTTATTAAACTGAGAACTGGTGAGAGGAACTGAGACTATGGCAGCAAGAATACATGTCTGCTAATGAACTCCAGAAAATGCCTGTAGTTTAAACTTCATAGTATTTAATAGGTGTCAGTATGTGTCCTTGTAAATACACATACCTACCAATTACAAAGCAACTCTTATGCTTATGGACTTCTATGTTGAATAGGTCTAGCAAGTATTTTAAGAGCAATGCATACATTCTCAGATAATGACACGTAATTATTCTGTAGACCTACAATAAATAGTCTTTTATGAAAATGTGAAGAGTCTTATAAAACTTGTTAAATGATGAAGTAGGGAGTAATATATTCAGTGGTGTACTTCAAATGTTAATGTGACAAGCTGGTGAGTTCTGTATGTCACCTTTGTTTTCATAGGTAAGGCATAAATCCTCAAGGAGAGTGTATGCTATGAAGCTTCTGAGCAAATTTGAGATGATAAAAAGGTCAGATTCTGCATTCTTCTGGGAAGAAAGGGATATTATGGCTTTTGCTAACAGCCCCTGGGTTGTTCAGGTACAGTGAAAACCTTTTTAAAATACTGTCATGATAGAATAGTTTTGTTATACCACTGCATGGCTTAAAGTTACATGTGTGTGTTCTTCACTTTTCCAAGTCCCTTTTCGGTTGTATTGGTCTGTTAGGGAAATACGTCGTTAACATTAAGAGTGCCATACACAGCAAACAGCAGATGCTGCACTTGCTTCAGAACTGTATGTTGCTATAGCATTTACAAGATAAGGTATTCTGTTTATTATTAAAGCTCTTTGCCAGATATATATTGGTGAGTCTGCTGTGTAGTAATTCTACATCCAGCATACCAGAAGGACATGCTTAAGACAAAGCTTCTATATATGCTAATTTTTGTGTGTATATTTGACTGCAAATTATACCCGCTCTGCTTATTTTTTCCTCATTTCAGTGTTATCACTGACAGTTCTGTGGGAGGCATTGCTGCCTTTGAAGCTTAGAAGGAGCCTGCAGCAATCATCATGCATTGTGTGTGCACATGTTAACTTAGTTATTTATACTGTTCTTACCCTGGAGCATGTAAATTCTTCTGTTAGGTTAGAATTAAACAAAATAATTAAAGTTTTACCTACATCAAATAGGTAACTACATTACTATTAGTCTGGGACTGATTGTCCAGAATAGTACTGTTACAATTTTCAAAAAAAATTCAATTTACGAACCTTAAATCTACTTAGACTAGTCAGGTTGAACAGAACGTTGACAACGGTAAGGGGAATATTTTTGCTTAATTGTTTAAAGTTTAGGCTCACTTTCTAAACAATAAATACATTGACAATAGAATAATAAATGTTTAGTGATAATGCAAATAGAATTGGGCAGATGTTTGCAATACAGTAGATTCATGTGTACATATTTGTCAGTTAGCATCCCAGTGTATAAGGAAGCATTTTGTCTTCTTAGGCAATGAGCATTCTTTGAAATCATCTCAAAATTTATTGCACCAAATTCACTAACCTTAATTTGTAACCCGGACTCTACTCCTTCCATTGTAATGTGAAGGGATGGAAGCTCTGACTGAAATTTATCACAGGCATTAATTCCTTCTTAGGAGGTCTGCTGGATGATGCAAAGCTGCTGCAGTAGTTGTGGCACTCCTGCTACTCTGTAAATCAGTTTGCACAGAAATTCCTTTGGTTTCTAACAAGCAAAAGGTTAAAGATAACTGGCACATTCAGTGACTTGTTTTTTATTTATTTGCTTTTTACAGTTATTTTACGCATTCCAAGATGACCGTTACCTTTACATGGTGATGGAATACATGCCTGGTGGGGACCTAGTGAATTTAATGAGCAACTACGATGTTCCGGAGAAATGGGCAAGATTTTATACTGCTGAAGTTGTACTTGCATTAGATGCAATTCACTCAATGGGTTTTATACACAGGTGAAAAAGAAAAAAGTGTTGCAGTAGTGTTGTATTATTCCTGGTGCTGCCAGAATGACCAATAATTGTTTAGGCAGTTTCAAAATGTATGATGTTACTTCTTCCTTCTTATTTCATAATTATTCCATTTTACAATTTCAAAGGTTCTTGGTGTCAGAAACTACAAGTCTGAGGTGATACAGAGGTACAGGTTTTGAGCAGACTAATATTCCTTAGTTTGGGGAGTAATAAAATTGTCCCACTTTACCAAGACGTACAAGAACTAAAGTGGTGTGAACATGTTGGTTCCAAAATAGTCCTTTTCTTTTGATTAGAAAAAGCTGTTTTGGGAACTTGATAGCAGTAGTATCCACTGTTAGGTATTATTAACTCTCTGCTCTGCTTTTGAAGCCTCAGCTGGCGTCGGTGACCCATTAAACAAGAATCTGTGAACAATGTGAGGAAAATCTCCCAGCCGCATGTTTTCTTGTAAGGGGCAAGATGGAAAACTGAGTTGCAGAACCAAGAGATTTGGCTTAGTTTCATATTATGTACTTGCCCTAAAGTGAAATGTAGTCTCTTATCAGATAGCTTGAAGTTTTCTTTTTGATATTTGAACTTTTATCTGTTGTTAGCTTTCAGTTGGATTAACTAGGAGCAGAAGAACAATTTTTTTCAATAGAAAATACAGGAAGAGTTTGAGGAAGACACGGTATATAAATTCTCAATTTGTAGTTTGGCCAGATCAGTGTTAACACATGCTTCTGCAAAAAAGCAAAAGCAAAACAAACCACTAGTCAGTTGCTTGAATAGGATCTAGGGCATCATTAATTATGTAGCTATGCTACCTCTAATGCATAAATTATCTGGCTGAAGGAACCATTTGTACATGTGTGTTGCAGGCTTTAGAAAGTAGGCATTAAAAGTTGCCAGCAGCACAGCAAGCTTTTTCTTCCTGAAAATTTAGATTATTTTGACACCAGCAGATTTTTTGGAATTTGCTTTCCACTGGAGTTAATCTGCTCAAATCTGAGGAGTGAAAGGAAACTGATGAAAATGTGGGCCCACTGTTTAATGGATCAGGGACTTAGTGACAAAGGACGTGGCAACGGCTGAGGCCTTTGCCTCAGCCTTCGTTGGTAAGGTCTGCTTTAAGGCCTCTCGGGTGCCTGTGCCTAGTGGCAGACCTTGGGAGAGTGAAGCATTGCTGTGGCAGAGGAAGATCAAGCTGAGTCCCAGCTATGCCAAGTGGACGTACACATGTCCAAGGCACCAGGTGGGATGTACCAAGGCTTTTGAGGGAGCTGACCAGGATCCCTAAGATGCTGCTCTCTGTCACCTTTGAAAGGTTGTGGCAATTCAGAGATTCCTGATGACTGGAAAGAAACAGATGGCACACCCAGCTTGCCTGGAAAAGGACATGGAGGGGAGGATCAGGGGAACCGCAGGCTGTTCAGCCTGAGGACAGTCTTTGGGAATGTTACAGAGTAAATTTTCAGGATACCATGTCCAAGCATGTGGATGAGAAGTTGCCTTCTGTGATGAGATGATGAGCTCCGCTGATGATGGGAGAGCAGTGTGTATTGTTTGTCTTGTCTTCAGAAAGGTTTTTTGATGTAGCCAGATGGGAAAGATACAGTCTGTGCTCAGTAGTACAGTGCCCAGCAAACAGTCAGCTACCAGCGATTCCTCAGAGGGTCGATACTGGGGTCAGCCCTTTGTTTTCATTCGTAGAATCATAGAACTGTTCTGGTTGGAAAAGACCTTTAAGATCATCGAGTCCAGCCGTCAACCTGGCACTGCCAAGTCTACCCTAAACCGTGTCCCTGAGCACTACCTTAACTCGTCCTTTAAAGGCCTTCAGGGCTGGTGACCCCACCACTTCCCTGGGCAGCCTGTTCCAATGTTTGACAATCCTTTCTGTGAAGAACTTTTTCCTAATATCCCAACCGAACCTTCCCTGGCACAACTTGAGGCTATTTCCTCTTGTCCTATAGCTTGTAACCTGAGAGAAGAGACCAACACCCACCTCTACAACATCCTTTCAGGTAGTTGTAGGGAGTGATAAGGTCTTCCCTCAAGCTCCTTTTCTCCAGAACATGAACGGTGTTCAGGTGAGACAGAAAGCATCAGTCATCAGCTGCCCAGCAGGACATTATAGACAAGATGGGGCCAAACTTGATATTGTACGATGGAAAGATGAAAGGCATTGGATGATGCAAGTTATAGCAAGGGGGTATCTAGCTGTTCATTAAGAAGTATTTTTTCACTATGAGGGCAGTCAGACAGTTGGAAGAGAGTTGCAGAGAGGCTGTAGAATCTCCATCCTTGAAAAAATTCAAAACCTGACTGAATTTGATCCTGAGCAACATAATAAAGCTTTGAAGTTGAAGCTAACTTTGTTAGCTGTACTTGTAGTTGACCAGGGGTCTCACACAAATCCCTCACAGCTATTCTGCGAGTATACTGATACATTTCCACTGCACTTCATTTGACAGTTAAGGCTAGAGTTCTTTGAGGTCCCAGAAGTGTACTTTCTCCTGAAATTCACATTATGCTTTCTTAAGCACTATTGTTCTGCTTCAGTGTATTTAATAACATTAGATGTGCTGAACTTTACCAGTTACTTTATGAAAACTTCTTTTGTATAACGGAAGTACTTTATGGAAAAGGGCATAAGGCAATACTCCTTTTGAGCCACGGTAAATATTTGTTCACATGAATATAATTCCGAAAATGAGTCACTTGTTCCCTAAAATAGAAGTGGTACAGAGGAGAAGCTGTGTTTTCAAGGTCTGTTGGAGATACCTAATTCAGAACCAGAATGGTCTTTTTCTCCTGTAGCTGGACCCTAGTGAAGGGTTACTTCAAGCAGTGAGTGGTGTTTAGAAACTTGAGGTTCAAGATTAATGTCCAGATTTGTTAAATTTGGTGACTTACGGCTGTATTCCCACATCTATTATAATTCTTTAAAGTGTTGTAGTTCAGTCCGTGTTGGACATAATACTTGCAGAAAGCAGAAAAAAATGGAGGAAAGAGTGGTGCTTTCATGTGGGTGTTCTTCCTTGCAATGTTGCATCTTAAAAATAGTTGATTTTTATTTCCACAAGTTAAATTGATTTATTTGCTTTTAAAAAGAAATATTTTTCCCCTTTCAGAGATGTGAAGCCTGATAATATGCTGCTAGATAAAGCTGGTCATTTAAAACTAGCAGATTTTGGTACTTGTATGAAGATGAACAAGGTAAATGTGTTTTTAATTTTGCTTTTCTGTTTGTGAAGGGAAAACATACTTAAAAGTGAAGGGAAAACATACTTAAATGTGAGAAGAAAATATACTGGAAAGTTTTTAGCTGGATCAGAAGAGTTGAAAGTTCCCATTACTGTTCTTTATGCATGCTATTCAATGACAATGTAGAATGCAGAAATGGTTCTTGAAGTAGGGACTGCATCAACTTCTACACCAATTCCTAGAGGAATTTTCTGAAGTCAAGCTGTTGATTGTCTCCTGATCCTCTGGATTATTTCTTATTTAAGTTTTGGGTTATCAAAAGTTAATGGGAAGAAGTGAGGTTATGTTTGTGTAGTGTGTCAGTAATGAAAGAATCAAAGCTGATGTCCAAGTTGCAGAATTCCAATTGTACTTATTAGCCATGTGCTGACTTAGTGAAAGGGCAAATCTGAAAGGAACAGCTATAAGACTATCATAGAATTTTTTTATGTGTAAGGTAGGTGTCTTGCAGGTACTGTGAAGCCTTGTTCCCTATGCAAAACTGATGGGCTTGTGTCAGCCTGCATATATATATATATGAGGAAAACAGTCTGAAATATGTGGTACTTTTAATAGATTCTGTGTAATATGTACATTGTGTTCTCAACATATTCCAGGAGCTTTGAATAAATCACTGTATTTAGCTGCTCTGCCATAAATAAAAGGCATCAATGAAAACAAAATGTAGATGATGTGTACAAATTCAAGGGGTTGCCTCAAGTCACAAACTGTCCACTTCAGTGGAATAGCTGACACAAAATTTGGCTTTAATTTGACTTAATACAGATTTATCCTTCACTGATTGTGTTCTTGACAATGAGGAGTTTTGAAATACAGAGAAACATTATCCTAGTGTTTAAACTGTAAGCACAAAAAAAAGAAAAAGGAAAAATAACAGGAAACTTTGCTGTATATATGCATTACCAAAGTAAACTTATGTCAACAACATGTTATATTTCGTGCTGTTCTAAACAACACTAGCTGAGTAGTCTTGAGCCTAGTCTTGAGTTGAAGAAAGGTTACTCTGTGGGAGAGAAACTGCCAAGCATAGGAGCTTAATTTAGGTGCATTCTGGACTTGGTGCATATGCAACACTGGATTTAGATTTTTGTGTATTTACTTAACAATATATTTTTATGAAAGGTTTTCTACTGGTCCATTGCTAGAAATGGCATGGGGTTATTTCAGAAGTACCTGAATGGCACTGGAAAGGGGTGTGTGGTTGCATCTTCAGCATTCTGGATGCCAGTTCCAGTGTGACTTATCTGTGTTCTACCAGGCCTTTCTCAGGGGTGTGAGGAGCATCAAACGTTCTTCTCACCTGTTCCCGGTTTTGAGGCCTGTTGATTTAGAGTTTCAAGGCCCTGTCTACACTTAGTTTCCCTGACATGAATTATATTGGGTCAGAGGTGAAAAACTTGCTCTTTAGCTGATCCTGTCAGCAAACTCCCTGATATTGACCCATTCGTGCTAACAGGAGCTTTCCCTGTTTATGATACCTTCTGTCAGTATATGGCACATTTATACTGGTACGAGCAGGAGGGGCTGTGCAGTGTTTACAGCGTCTAGACACTATTCTGCTTGCTTCTCGGAGATCAGCTGTGGTTTTTACAGTACCTTTGACAGTGTTTGAAAAATCTGGTGCTTTGTCCTGGATTTAGTAGCGTAGGATTTTAAAATGTTGAAATACCTGTTCAAAAAAGAACATTTATTGTGGAAAGTTAATGTTGAACTGTTGATGTTGCTTCGGCTGCATAAGCTCTTGGAAATGGCTTGCAATTTTGGATCTTATAATGTGGGCCTGGCTGTTCTCCTCCTCTTTGTAGGAAGGTATGGTACGATGTGATACGGCTGTGGGAACACCAGACTATATCTCTCCTGAAGTATTGAAGTCCCAGGGTGGTGATGGTTACTATGGGCGAGAATGTGACTGGTGGTCTGTTGGAGTCTTTTTGTATGAGATGCTTGTAGGTGAGTAGTAGTTGAACCAGAACTGACTACACTACCTAACTAGGCTCGATGTTAAATTACTCTTCTGACATAAACTGTGGTTTACTGCTCCTGGTATTGACAGAATATGTTTTGGAAATATTCTGACATGTTTCTCAAACATTTGTCCTTGCCTCTTGTTCACTTAGTTGCTTACAGTGTTGCATATATAATTAAAATATTATAAATCAAACCTACAGTACTTTTGATCTGCTTTTTAATTGTTGCGTTGCTGCTTTTTCAGGTGATACGCCTTTTTATGCAGATTCTTTGGTTGGAACATACAGTAAGATTATGAACCATAAGAACTCCCTTACTTTCCCTGATGACAATGACATTTCTAAAGAAGCAAAAAACCTTATTTGTGCCTTTTTAACAGATAGGTAAGATTTGAACTTTACTCCAAATGAAAGTAGGCCTTCATTAAGAGAATTTCTTTTCATGTTGAAAGAACACATATATATATACATGTATTTTTGTGTGTGTGTGTTTCTAAACTGTTATAGAGAAGTGAAACTCTTATTGTCTTGGCATGAATGTAGTGTCACTCTGTTTCCATTTAGGTGCTGCCGTAGTTAGGTGGTTTTCTGATCTCGGAATGCATTTCTGTTAGTTACATGTTCTCCTTCATAGGAACTGAGCTTTATTCTTCTCCAGACTATAGCAGTGTGGGAAACTGTTAGCCTCTTGCTTTAAGTACAGAAAGGTGGTTTTAACTTGTTACTCAAGAATTTATTAGAACCTCAGTCGAAGTCTTTATGTTACTTTGTCTACTCTGAAGTAGCTTTTGGTCTAACCTGAAGCACTACTTACTAACTGATGTTACAGTGAGCTTGACAGGCAGTAGCATCAGTTTCACCTTCTCCAGTCCTAGTGTTTGGGAGAGGAGTGGCCAATGGTTGCTGCTGCTCTTTGTGGTAGTAGCGTGTATACTGGGGAAAGAGAAGTGCTGCAACTATGTGTACGTCTACCTCAAATTTAGTTTGAAGTGTTAATCCTTAGTAATAGCTATTGTTACATTGGTGCGTGTTGCGCAGTGGCGAGTGGCACACAAAACTGATTCCTTTTGGATGAATCTAAAGCAAAAGATGGGTTTCAGGAGTGTCCCTAACGTAGTCCCAGTTTTCAGTGGGCATTCAGGATTGGGGTAGAGTCAGTGCACTGGAAGCCCATCTGAAGTGTGGGTGTTTGGTCTCTTTCACTTGGTGTGCACGCTTCTGTTGTACCCACGCTGCTTTAATCAATACAGGCATAACCTTTGCTTGAGAACTGGTGCTATGAAGGAAGGGGGTCTTGCATTTACTGGGCTGCATGTGATTGGAACAGCAGCGTCAACTCCTAGAACAAGTGGAACCTAGCTGCTGCTTGGCAGCTGCCTAGCCAGTCGGTGATGGTGGAAACGGTAGCAGCAGGGCTTCTGGTAGGCATGACTTGAAACCAGACTGTGTTCTGAAATGTCACTGCTGTGCTCCTATAGATATCTGCGTATGAAAAGTTTGAGATATGTCTACTTCTTATCTTAGTGTGAGAGGGGTTTTTTTTGTCATTGTTGTCAAATCATGCCTTAAAATGAGTCCTTCAGGATAATTTATGTAATCTCCCATGTTTAACCAAAACACTTTTTTAACAGGGAAGTGAGGCTAGGACGAAATGGTGTAGAAGAGATTAAACGGCACCTTTTTTTCAAAAATGATCAATGGGCTTGGGAAACTCTGAGAGACAGTAAGTGTAATGCTTTTCTTGGAGACAATGATCTAGCTTAATTGTGTGTCATATTAGCAAAAGGACTGCCATGTTTCTTGCAATGGAATTTAAAGTTTTATTTATTCTGTACCAAGGGAAAAGATTTCTTAGTCACTTGAGTAATATAATGATTATTGTTGTACTATTCTGCTTTTTTTTCTAGCTGTAGCGCCAGTTGTGCCTGACTTAAGTAGTGACATTGACACCAGTAATTTTGATGATCTGGAAGAAGACAAAGGAGAGGAAGAAACGTTTCCCATACCGAAAGCTTTTGTGGGCAACCAGCTTCCTTTTGTAGGATTTACGTACTACAGCAACCGTCGGTATGTATGCAGAAAGCAAGTTATTGGTGTCAACGTTGTTCCTGACTTACCAACCGGTATTCAGCTACAAGCCTACTCAGATTCTTACTACTCTATTCAGAATACTAATGAATTATACTCTTTTGACACTTTGATAATGATAAGCCATACTACTAGTCATCAATACCTTAAAACAGCACAGCGAGTTTGTCAATGTCTTATTCTACGTTAAGAATATTATATAGGGGTGCTGCAGAAGCTAAGTAAGAAAAATCCACCGTTGCCACTACTGGGCAGAGCGGCCTGCAGAGCACTGAATGATATGTGTAGAGTTCAGGGATATGAATGTTACTTTGTTTAACTGTGTATTTACTGTTCATGATGTGTATATGAATGTTCCATACTTTACATCAGTGTTTTAGCGTGTGATAAATTAAACCTTGGCTTACTAGGAATAAAATATTTCCTACTTGCCTCTTATCAGCTTCATAATTATTTTTCCAAAGTACCATCCACTGCAGAGTGAAATTGTGATGCTTTACAGTTTTCACTGTTGCTTAGAAAACTTTAAATTACATCAGTTAAAATGATACTAAATCATACTTTCAACAGTCATCATTACTGTGAGCACTATAGATAGCTATAGCTACATTCAAAAATCTCAGTAACTTCTTCTTACTTTGAAAGCTGCTTTTAATTGTGGTGGGTTAAAATGAGCTGAAACTTCTAGTAGACCATGTCAGATAGATACTATTAGTTTTAATAGCATTTCTGGATGGGAAAGCCTTAAAGGAAACAAATCTCGTTTTCATCCTTGCATAGAAGGGGAACCACTCTTCCAAGCCTGTGGTGAAATTCTTTCCATCTCTGCAAAGAGTTGGATTTGTTGTTGCTTTCTGCATAGTAAGGGGTAGAAGGACTTGCAAGCTTTCCATACAGTTTGTGTGAGTTCAGCAGTTTCACCTACTGTTCTGATTTTAGTCTAAAATTTAAGAAAGTCTTAATTTTTTGCTTGCAGGAAGATTTTGGAATATAGTATCAAGAAGGTGAAGTAGCATACAGAAGCTTATTAATAACAGAATTTCTTCTTTCTCCCCTCTTCCTTCTTGGGGGAGCATATCAGGAATTTAGGCAACTAAGGGGCTGTGTGTTGCTGTCATTGAAGACTGCTAATAAATACTATCATAACTTTGTATGTTGACTAGAACTAAAATGCTATCCTAGAATTAAGGTTTGTCCCATAATACTCTGCTGGTGTGATAGTCTTGAAAAGTTTGAAGCAACCCTTCATACTTATTAAACATGCAATCCTAATTTTTGTTCCCTTTTTGTATTGAAAATTGGTCAAACGCTTAAAAAAAACATTCAGAAAGAAGTTGCCCATTTATCTTCTTTTGTCCTTCAGTTTCATCTTATTCATGTATGCTGGAGAGTTTAAAGAAGAGGAAGTCAAGGAAAATGATGTGTCTTTTGTCTTTAAAGGAAATAGTACAATCTTTTACTATAGGATACTTTCTACAGCTGTAATCTCATTGACTGTGTAAACTAGCAGTTATGGTGGTTTATTATTGAACTTCACCTATAACACAGAGTTTTGGAAGACTAGTCGAGAACACTTTGCAGCCCTGTCTGGCTTGTGTGCTCTCTTCTGGATTCTGATGGAGCTGGTGCTGTGCCTGTTTAAATATCACATTCTCGCTGCTCAACAGCCCTGTTGTGCAATATATGGTGGCTTCTTGTACTCAAGACAGCAAGCTCCTTTCTGCAGGAAACTGCTCCTTTTCCCCTTTGTCATTTGATTGTCTCCAAGCAGTCTTGTTTAATTTGACCATGGCTTTGGAGATGTCTTTGATTTTACTCTCCTTGATCTTTTGGAGAAGTTTTTGTATATGTGAAAATATGCACATGAAACAAAAAAGAGGGTCTGTCCATCTTCCTCAGTTCATGCGTTGGAGAGTTTTTCCTCACATAATCGGATGCAGTTAGAGATGCTTTACATCTCTCTTGATCAGTTACCAGGCCAAGAATATCACATCAAATACCAAAGGAATGTGAAGATTGTAATTTGTATTTATTTACCTGACTTCAGAATCATGACAAATAGAATTTATGGTACTTTTAGAAAACACATAAAATAAGAACGCTGGCTTTGGGGCAAACTTTTTTTATATGGAACTCTTAGTAACTTTGTTGGAAGTTACACAATCTCCGCAGGGTTTGCTTCATTGCTGCTACTTGCTGCGTAAGTGCCTGAGTAAATATTTATGGGATGGAAGCCAATGAGGCTGTTGTAACCATGGAAAGCAAAGATTATTTTTTTAATGATTATTAAAAAAAAATGAAAAGTGGTTGTATTAGTATTTGGCAGAAATCCTTTTTTCTGGAGGTCTTCTACTGCAGCTTTCTACTTTACCCTTTACAATAAATTACGTTGAGCTTTTCAATTAAATGTACTTAAATCTCTAAGTCTAATAAGTACAGAAATGAAAAAATCTGATTATGTTACTATTTGGTTATCCACATTTTGGAGCAAAAAATCTGGGGATTATATTTTAGGAAGATTGTATCATGGTTTTTTCATAACTTTGCTTTTAAATAACTCTTAAAATTTTAAAATGTTGTTACAGGTATTTAGCTGTCTCTGCAGAAAATTCCAATGATAACAGAACAGGCTCCAGTGTGGATAAAAGTGTGGTATGTCTCACTGCTTTTCAGCTTTGTTGGATCCTAGTGAAGAATCTGTTACGTATATGGGAATAAACTGTTCTGAGTTCTGAATGTCTCAGATTATTTTAGTGCTTGGTATAAGGGAAATCAATGCATAAATGTTAATTGTTAGTATGGTCTGCCTATTCAAGTTACTGGAAAAATAGAATTTCAGTTCTTAGTTCTCCTGGATTGGGATAGAATAGCGGAAACTGCGCACTTTTTGTGGAACTGGATTCACACTTTCTACCTTCAGAAATGTCAAAGTGTTTGTGCAGTATTTTTAGAGTGCCTTATCCATCCCAGGTGTACACTGACTTTGTGGCAATCATGGAGTCTGGACCTGAGTGTGATGGGAAGCTTGGGCTTTCCTGCAACCTGCCAGTTTAACACTGGAGCTGGACCTCCTGTGAACTAAGTGGGAGGTGGCAGATAATGTACCAAGCTTGGGTATTCTGCTTCTTATCAAGGGTGTCCCACAAGCTCTTGGGAATTGGGACACTGAGGATCTGCATTTATAGAGCAAGAAATGTTCAGGCATTCTTTCAGTCACTGCTGCCCAAGCTTCTTAGCAGTCAGGTTTCCAGGAAGGTATGCTGAGGTGTTGGAAACAAGGCCTGCTTGGATTCTGTGTAAGCTGTGGTGTGAATCAAGCTATTCCCTTAGAATGGGTTGATATTTTAGAAATTACATTCTTTCCGGAAGAAAATACTGTCCAAAATTTGATAATTAACTCTAAAAGAAATCTTCTTGGCTTTGACTAGAATTTACTTTGTTAGTATTTTGTTCTGCTTTCCATTTAGAGTAGAAGAGGAGGAGATAATGATGTATGTTCCCTTTTCTCTTAAACGTGCAATGTGAAGGTTTTAATGCTATTATGGTATTACCCAGAGAAAACTTGTAAAGGGCAGGGGAACTGATTCTGTACTTTATTGGGCTAACTGAACTTATTAAGCATTCAAGTGTCTTGATTTCTTTATGTAAGTTGCTGTGTTTTCCTCATAAGCATCTGGCTGTTGATACGGTTAAATTAAAAATAGAGCCAGACATTCAAATATTTGCAGATACTTAAGATACTGTGCTGGCCTTTGGTTGACTTTGAGGAGAGTTACTGAAGGGACTTGGCATAATTCGTGGGATACAGGCACCTGCATGTAGTTAAAGAACCCTCAAGTCCTGTCCATATTGTCAAATGTATTTGAATGTCTTGTGATTGCTAAGTTTTGGGAGGTGAAGCTTTGCAAGGGTGAGAGTGATACAGGGAGGTTTAAATAAATGTTACATCTTTACTACAAGGTATTTTTACCCCACAGTTCTTTCTCAGCTGTTTTTCTTTCATTACATGCTGCAATGAAAACGGTAACGTGTACACATGGTTAGCAAATTAATTAGTTCTGGAAATATAACACAAGATGTTACCTGCTCTGTCTGCATTTTGGCATGGTACTGAGTGTCTTCTGGGAGTGATCGAGTGCCAGGAATTTCCAAGAAATTCATTGTGTTTTGCAAATGTGTAAAACTTCACAGAATTAGGCCATGAAGCTGGAGGAAAATGGTATTTAATGTCCTTTAACTGAATTTCAAATCCATTGATGATCTGATTATTTATTTGGTTTAGTGTTACTGTAACCACCTGTAAGCAGTTCAGATATTAAGAAAGAGGAGATTGGCAGGGTCTTTTGCACTAGGTCTTTGGTTTTCTTCATTGTTCAGGGCGCAGAACCAGATGCACTATGCCATGATGATTTAAAAAAAAAAAAAAAGTATGGGCGTTCCAAAGGGATTTTTCTTGGCTTCTGTGCTGTAGGCAGGCTTTTCCATATTCCTTTCTTCTCCCACCTCCTGCTCAAAGTGGAAACTGAGAATAAACCGAAACAAAGGAATGCCTTTATACTGAGTTAATTGTAACTCAGGATTTTCTTAAGTTATTATTTAGTCTGTTGATATCCAATTGTGCAAAACTTGTCTGGAAACCTGTTGTCTCATACGAATGTAATTAGACCACTCAGCGAGCTTAGATAGGCCCCTTGGGGTGCAGTGCTATAAAAGCATCCATAGACAGAAAGAAGCAAGAGGAGACAGTCAAGGTCCGGACTAGCAGGAGTCCGAACAGAAATGCCTCAGTTCCCAGATGTGGCTTTGGACCTGTTCCTCATCCATCCCATTTAGTTCCTTTATGCAGCCTGTCTGGAAGGGCTATAAAATGAGTAACCAAGAAATGGAAGAGCAATTATGTTGAAACTTCCTTATCATTTATTTTTGTGCATTCGCTGTGGTCCCTTTCTAGTAAAGTGAGAGCTAGCCTTTGCAGTCTTGCTTCTTGCTTTATTTCTCAGTGGTTCATACCGAGGAGATGTGTTGTGGTACTGGTCCTCCTTCCTTTTTCCTCAAAGTTTAGACTTAGAGGCAATCTCTATGGTTTTTGACTATAACCATCGTCTCAGGCACATGGTGTTATGTTGTATGTCACACCACTAATTGGTTTTCCAGAGCTGTTTTGTAAGTGCCAAGAAGCCTATTTCATCTAGTGTTTCCTTGCTTTCTCAAGGCTTTGTGATGGATAGTGGTAAATACATAAAGTGGTGAATATGTGAAACGTGTAGTTTCTGGTTCGTCCCCAGTTGTCATGTCGGTGTTCTTCCTCTGCAAACTTCAGAGCAGCTGAAGAACGTGGAAGAAAGAAAGAGGAGGAAATGAGAAAGGGTGTCCAGTTCTTGAGAGCACCTGAGTGCTGCTTTATTTCCTCCGACAATGGGAAGGAGAACAGATTGAAAGTAGGAAGTAAACAAAACGCCTGCCTGGAAGTAGGCAAAAATAATCTCACCTATAACTTTCTCATTTAAGATGGATAAAGCATGTTATAACATGTCTCCAATATGTCCAGCTAGGACTGTGCAGAGGGCAGTCCTTGTGGAGAACACTTACTGCTGCTGTCACAAAAGAATGGAGACAAGTGTAATTTGTGTCCTCTTCATGATCTTAGTGAGCAGTTCTACTTTCAATAAGCACATTTTATGGGAAAAGGAAAAAAAGGAAGAGCAGATGTAGGAGGAACTTTTCTGTTGCTCCTTTTTCTGGGATGATTGTGCAAAAGGAGTCAGACAGTTGTCAGAGTTACTGAAGTTAGAACAGGGAACAAGAAAGAAAGCAAAGGGTCAGAACCACTTGAATATGTTGATTTGAAGCGAGTCTATAATTCTTCTCTATGCAGTTCCATGAGTGTTGAGGGAAATGTGAGAATCCTAAGTAAGGCTGAGATCTTGGCAAGACCAGCAAAAAGGTTTAAAAGAGTGAATCAGCATGTGCTTGGCTTAATGAGCTTCCTCAAAGATAACACCATCATGTTGTTGATTGAGGATTTTGCTGATGTTGGAGTGGGATTGTTGTGCCCAGAGATCCAGTAGAAGGTAGATATTTTGAGACTACATGAAATGAATGAATTTCTGAATTCATCTTCCTGGCAAACAGTACATGCTATACAGAATGTTTTCTATTAACATCTGAAGCTTGTTACTATTTTCAACCCTTAATTTTTACAGCTAGCACTGTACTATCTCTGACTAAAGAGATGTTAAGAGTACTTCGACCCCCACTGCTAATAACCAACAGACCTGGTTCTGCTTCCTGAAAGTGTTGAGAGCTTGAAGATGGGTTATAAAATACATGTGGTGGTTCATGTGGTCTAGAAAAAGAAATTTGGAGACTAATGAAAATGCTTTCTTAGGTCTTTGCAGTAATACCTTTAGTAGGATTCTGAAGATGCTTAAAACAAGGAGGATTTGACTTAGCTTAGCCCTGTGAATTTTGGTGGAACTATTAAGAACCCTAAAATTCTATGTATGTGTAAATGATAGTATGGCATAATATAAAAGTTGCTTCTTGTAATTAACATTTTTATAATTGGGGGATCACATATTAGTAAGGTAAAAATCTAGTGTTTAGATAAAAGTGAATAAGATGTGATACAGCATAAGCAGCACTGAATATTCTGAAATAGTTTTATGAAGTTTTTTAACTTAATGCATGTTCTTTCATGTACAAATATATATTTGAAGCTGGAAAATATGCAGAAGATGATCTATGAGTTGGAAGAACAACTACATAATGAAATGCAGTTGAAAGATGAAATGGAGCAGAAGTGCAGGTGAGACTTTGAACTGCGATTGTTTACATAATTTAAATACATCTAACACTCCAGTTCTGTATTACTGCTTTAGGGATTACCAGAATAACATTAAGGATAGTACCATAGTTCTGCAAGGGAGTTCCGGGCACAGGTTTAAGTCATTCTAAAGCAATATTTTAATGGTTTTCTTGAACATAGTGTGAAGAAAATGTTTTCTTTTCATTGGCACCCATGTAGCACATATTCTTTCTGAACACTTGAATGTTTGAGTTTATCTGATATCTCTGAATTCATATCTTTTATTGGACTGAGGTACACAGTGATTGTGCTGATTTTTTAAAAAACCATGAAATAGTGTATATACGGCATATATTGGATTATTAAAATTAACTGTCTGGTTTCTAAATACATGGTACTTGTTGGAAAACCACTTTTTTTTTCCTGTGACTGATAGGTAAGAATATTTGCTTTCCAAAGTCTTTTTTTCTACCATGTTGAAGAAGTAGCTATGTGAGAATTTCCTATTTTTTGCACCTACACTTATGAACAAATAGTTGGGATTCTTTTTTTTTCTGGTAATCAAAAGCTTTTACTCATTGAGGCAAACTAAATTCCCCTTTAGTTAGCTTCTCCTTTTGAAGTCTTTTCCTGAAGGCCTAAATAAAGCCAGAAGGCAACACAAGGTATAGGAAGAATTAAGGCTTGTGAATTAGGACTATAGTGTGTAGCTGTACAAGGTACTTATGTAGGAACTGGTAGCCAAAATGGTCTGGCCAAAATTTAGACTGTGTGACACTGTTGCTTACTTAAACACAGCTTCGCTGTACACATGTTCCGCTTGCTTTCCACAACCAGGACATACACTGCTTGAAAGATACTCAGTAGCTGTCTTCCTGCAGTACTGCTGAAGTGTCAGAGCGCAACAGTGTGTCTACTGATACGTCATACAGTTTACTGCCAAGTTAGTAGATAAGCTGTATTGCTGTAACTGTTCCTTGTTTACCTCCCACATAACGTGTCTGGGTCATTTTTGTAATCATAGAGTCACAGAATGGTTTGGGTTGGAAGGGACCTTAAAGCCCATCCAGTTCCAACCCCCTGCCATGGGCAGGGACACCCTCCACTAGACCAGGTTGCTCAAAGCCTCATCCAGCCTGGCCTTGAACACTGCCAGGGATGGGGCACCCACAGCTTCTCTGGGTGACCTGTTCCAGTGCTTCACTGTGAAGAACTTTTTCCTTATAGGTATTCTAATTCTGCCCTCCTTCAGTTTAACCTCTAATTTCAGTTCTCTGTTTGAAGAGGGATAGCTAGCTACAAAAATGCAGGGGGTGTGTCAGTGTTATTGCCCACTAACTGAGGTCTTACTGTGCACTGAGCTTTGTTCTCTCTATGATACTATGTAGTACATGGCTTCAACAAAGACACTTGTAAATAGTAGTATTCAAATATCTTAATACATAGTAGGGAGCTGTGTGCCATTGAATTAATGAACCATTTTAGGTATTGGGAATGTTCACAACTAGAGGAAACTGTAGCAGTTTGACAGGGTATTCTAATTTTAATGATAGCCTGTTGTGTACAGATACATTACCTTACATTACCTTTGCAGATAAGGGAGAAAATGTGACACCTGAAGTTTTCTATGTGTAGTTTGGAGCAAAGTTGGTAAATACTTAATAATTTACAAGTTATTTCAAGGGATTGATTGTTTTCTTCAGTTTCAAATGTTTATTACAAAATAGCATTAGCCAAAATATAAATGTTCACTTTAGTAACAGTCCCAAATTATTTCACTAGAAAAATGCTATGTATAATGTATCCTTCTCATATGTTACTTAAATGATTTTGTTTTACTTTTAGATCTTCAAACATAAAGCTAGACAAGATAATGAAAGAACTGGATGAAGAGGTAATTTTTATTCCTCAATGAAGCCGCCTTCGTTCAGTAAAGAAAGTAGATAGCACTTTCATGTTTGAAGATATTTCTTATGTGGCTAAAAACAATTGTTCTGCGTTTAAATTTGAGACCAAACTATAACATTTCATTGCAAAGCTGGGAGACATATTTCCATTTGTACACCTTTTCAAAAACTTTCTTTCTGTAAGTCACTCTGAATTCGGTTTCCTTTGCTGAATTCTTTGCCTAGTCTTGCTCATCGTGACTTTTCTGGAGTTTATCAAAATCAGTTACTCTAAAAAAATTAATGTACAGATTTCATAAATATGTCATGTTGAAGTTAAAAAAGTAATCTTTTCTGAAAACCTTTCCAGAAACTCCTTCATTGGAAATGAACTGATGCATCAGTTTCCTTGATTAATTAGTTGCAGAGATAATGGTTTAGGGATCATTCCTTAAAATGTAAATAGAAAATACCAATGCTTTTAATTTTAGGGAAATCAAAGGAAGAACTTGGAATCAGCAGTATCTCAGATTGAGAAGGAAAAGATGGTATTGCAACATAAGATAAATGACTACCAAAGAAAAATGGAACAGGAGAATGAAAAAAGACGGAATGTGGAAAATGAAGGTATGCGATGTTGACGCTTAGGAGGTGTATGATATGTTTTGGGGAGTAATTTACTACCTTAGCATCTCAAGTGCTACGCACCTTTAAAGGGATATTTTTCAAATAATGAACACAAATTTTGAATTTGAATTTTAACGAGAACATGGTATTTTTTGTCTTATTTTCAAATTCTGTTCTTTAAAGTGTGTCGTGTTGTTCTGCAAGCACAGAATTTGACCTGAAAATGTATGTAAGAAGCAAGAAGTCAATGAAAGACCTATTATATGTCAAGAATTTGAGAGTTTGTGTTAAAAAAAAAACCAAACCCAAAACCTGCCTAAGAATTTTTTTAATCTTATGTATTAATGATGTAATTTCTCTTTAGTGTCCACGCTAAAAGATCAGATGGAAGACTTGAAAAAAATCAGCCAGCATTCACAAATTACAACTGAGAAGATAACACAATTACAAAAACAAGTATGTTGCTTCTGTTCATTGTCTTCATTATTTCTTAATTTGAGAAGCAGTATTGAGTATTTGGATATCACAAAACTGGTCCCAATATTTTATTATATTTGAGAAATGTGTCTGTTCTACTTTAACAGCTAGAAGAAGCAAATGATTTGCTGAGGACAGAATCGGATACGGCAGCAAGACTGCGAAAGGGTAACACAGAAATGAGCAAGTCTTTAAGTCAAGTAGAATCACTGAATAGAGAACTGCAGGAAAGGTGCAGAGTTCTAGAAAGCACAAAACTGCAGGTGGAGAAAGATTATTACCAACTGCAAGCAGCTTTGGAGTCAGAACGAAGGGACAGAAGTCATGGATCTGAAATGATTGGAGAACTACAGGGTAATTCTTCTGTATTTATACTTTACTAAAAAAGAATGTGATAACCCTAGTTTATTAAATAAAGTACAGCTGCATAAAGGGAGGAAAGCCAACCTGCAAACTGAGCGTGACTTAATAGAACAATGTCTGAAGATTGGATCTTGCTTCCTGATGATGTCTGAGTGGCTCTTGGCAAGGAGAGTGTCAAAATCAGAGTGAGAAACCATTGATTGTAAGTCTCTGGGGCTGCCCTGCCTAAAGGTGTGAATCCAGTGGTACAAAAATATGAAAAACTGGTATAGTGCTGAAGAAGGCACAACAGTCTGTTGTACCCTTGGTGCACTGGCCGAGTTGACATACCCTGCACTTTCTCCTCTTTCAGTTGTGGAGACAGCCATTTTGTTGTTAAATTGCATTTATTTTCTTTTATGATGCTTCTACATCACTTAATAAGCAAGACGAAGAGCATAGTAAGTGATGTAGATATAGAATCCTTTTTTCAGGATGCTTGGAATTTTTTACCATTTGTACTTCTGAGTCTTCATACTAGGAACGGTTCAGATATGTTTGTTCATGACTGTCCCTATGCTAATGGACCCTGCCTCTTAACTTGTCATTTTGAACTGTCTGTCTGCAGTATTGAAAATTGTTTTCTATGAGGCACAATCTTTTTGTTGAGGGCTTTTAGGTGGTTTTGCCCATTTTTTTTTTTTTTTTATTAAGGTAAACTTGGCTAGCACAAGGAAAGACCTATCAAGAATCATGTTGCCTGTTTATTGTGCTTCAAATATAGTAAACGAATTTAAACTGAAAGATTGTAAAGTCCCTCTGAAATGACTGAGTGTAGTTTGGTCCAGTCTGTCGTTAATTGCCCAAAGGAGGTACAAATGGCACAAGAAAACTATTCTGTGTGCCTCATAATGTGATTTTGACCACATCCAACTCAGCAGCCTGCAGGAAAAGGACCTTTTTCTGACGGGTGTGAGGTTAAGGTGCTTTGCTGGTATATATGCACATAGTTTCATGTAATTCAGATACTCATGCAGCTGTTTTTAAAAGTGCATTTAATATCAATGATAAAAGCATAAGATCTAGGAAGACTTTCTCTTCTTTCATCTCCTAGTTTTTTACATATTGCCAGGATATCTCTCTCTACTTAAAGTGAAGCAAACTGTACTATACATAGGTATATTTGAATTGATAGGTATATTTCTCTATACTGTATTTAAGGTATTAAGTGTCATATAGAGTAATCCAAAATATTTTATCTATTTAATTTTAAAGAGATAATACAAAGTCTTCAGTCTAGAAATACATATTACTACTTCGGCTTATATGTATACTGCTGTGGCATCTCCACACATATACATATATATACACACACACACACACACACTCTCTACTACTAAGGATCTGAGGGAGACCTTGTGGCAGGCAGCCTTTCAGTAGTTAAAGGGGACTTATAAGAAAGATAGAGACAGACTTTTTACCAGGGCCTGTAGCGACAGGACAAGGGGCAATGGGTTTAAACAGAGAGTAACTAGATCTACATTAGATATAAGGAAGAAATTTTTTATGATGAGGCACTGGAAGAGGTTGTCCAGAGAAGCTGTGGATGCGCATCCCTGGCAGTGTTCAAGGCCAGGCTGGATGAGGCTTTGTGCAACCTGGTCTAGTGAAACATGAACATGGCAAAGGGGTTGGACTTAGATGGTCTTTAAAGGTCCATTCCAACCCAAACCATTCTGTGATTCTACTTAGTATTTAGCATAAACTTCTGATGCCACAGAGGTTCTTGTGGTGGATTCTGTGCGGGTGGGAAATAGTTCCCCTCTCCATGGCAGAGCACTTGAGTCACGGTTAGGTGAATACACATCGTATCAGTACCTGTAGATCCATTTGAGACTGAATTTCTGTGTAACGTGCCTTATCTACATACAAGTGGAGTTAACATCAGGAAAGGTGCTTGTTACATAGCACAGCAGAACTTGGATTAATGGAACTAATAATTTTTTGTTATTGGATACTGGGAGTGATGGAAGGCAAGTACCAAGTTTGCATGTGATTGTTTTTGGTGAATTGCTACTAATAGCATACATAAGGAGTGGCTGGAAAGATCAATTTCCTTTACAATGTACGGTCTTTGGCCTTTGCATCTCAGAAAGATTTGAATGTGCAAATATTTTAGGGGTCCAGAAATCAATAAAGGTTGAAAAGCCTATTGGTTGAAGTCAAGTAACTAATAATGAATAATATTTAATTTCTTATGGCAGTTCGGATTACAACTTTACAAGAAGAAGTAAAAAACATTAAAAACAATCTTGAAAGAGTGGAAGCAGAAAGAAAACAAGCACAGGACATGCTTAATCATTCAGAAAAGGTACGGTAGAGTGAGGCTGAGCTGATGTTCTTTGTTGGGTTTTGGTTATATTTTCAAATACTATTTACTGATGTTAAGTCCTCTGTTCTTGCTCTGAATCAGTCTTGTGTTAAAATGGCTAACTGAACAGGGCTAATCTGCAATCTCATCAGGATAGTGAGTCGCACAAGTCCTCAAGTAATTCTTACTTGCAGCTTTGGGTGTAAAATTCACATTTGTCATTCACTATCACTGACTCAAGGAGCCAACCCTTCTGTCTGTAGCAAGTAATTTTTGTTCTGCCTGCCTAACTATCATTACAGAGACTTGCCTCTATGAATTGAACTTCTTAAAAACCTGACATTTCTGCTTTTACTGGATTTTAATTTGGCTGGATCAGTGCCCAGTTGAGCTGTAGTTCAACTTTGGAGCTGAACTGCTTCCATTTTTTTCCTTCCTTCCTAAAAATGGTAGCAGCACATTCCCCTAACATCTGTGATCCCTGCCCCGAGATAGAGAAACAAGTAAGGAAGAGTAGAAGAAAATCCTGCACCCTTTTCCCACATAGGCTACATAGTTAGCTTTGTGTTTGGGGCCAGGTAAAGACTTGCTGTGCTGTGTGGTCTATCCAAATATACCAGAGCGGTATGACTAGCTGTGAGGGAAGGTGCAGGCAGTTACCCTTCTCATTTGGTGTTACCTGAAGCCACAATCCAAAGGCAAGTCCCGTCTCTCAAAGCTCATCTTGTTTCATGAGTTAATGGCTGGCAATCCCAAAAATGAAATAACAGAATTACATTCAGGTAACAGTAATTCCTCTGTGCTCTAGTGTTGTTGGTGGATTAGTTCTATGTTTCCTGTTTTAGTTGACTAGTAGTTATTCAAACTGAGAATTTTCCATTATCTTGCAAATTTATAGACTACTGAAAAAAGTTGATGAAGTTTTCCCCAGAGCACTGAGTACAGTTTCTGTGGTACCATTCATTATTAAGCGTGGAAAATCATATCACTAATTTTTTCATAACAAAAAGTTAACACTTAAAAAACCAGAAGGAAATGTGATTCCCTGAGATACTATAGAAATATTGTAGAAATGTGGTAACTTTTTTCCATTATCTTTAGGAAAAGAATAACTTAGAGATAGATTTGAACTACAAACTCAAATCATTACAAGACCGGTTAGAACAGGAAGTAAATGAACACAAAGTGACTAAAGCACGGTTAACTGACAAACATCAGTCAATAGAGGAGGCAAGATCGGTTGCCATGTGTGGTAAGTGTTTCTTGCAAATTTCAGGTAAATACATAATAAAAGGTATTTTGATTACGGTATCTTAAAACACGTTGTTTTATAATGTAGTACTCTTTTATACAATCCCACATACAAAAAGTTTAAAATATGTCGAATGAAAACTACACTTTCTAAAGTATTTTCTCTACTATGGTACTTGTATGGTAAAAAGTGCATTATTTCTTAATGTTTTGAATATCTTATTCAAAGCCTTTCTTGGCTTCTAAATTGTATTGAAGCTTGAGATTCTGGCTAATGCTAAATGGAATTGAAAGAGTGGATTATCAAGACACGTCTGATAGATACACCTCCATGAATAAAAGATGTGTCTTGATGTCTTAATTGAATACATCAGGTTTCTTCTGTGAAGGTCATCAGTACCACCTCCCTGTGCCATTTGTAACTTTTCAGAAAGCTAACACAAATGGTAGCATTTCTTTTCTTTCCCTCTACTGTCCTTTCATGGAAATTAAACTTTGCCTTTATTTTATAATGGATTGCTTCAAGAATCTGCAGTTGTTCTTTCTTTCACTATTTGTCATGGTAATATTCCAGCGATTTGAATGCAAATTGGAATTATATTTAATTTTTAGTGTTTCTTGTAATAGTGCCAGGAAGTTTTTACTCAGTAATCAGCCCATCTAATAGCAGAAGAGCTTAAATAGTTGAACGAAAGGATCTGAAAAATATCAGGATACTTAAGACTATGTTTAGAAAAACATTCTTGCAGATGGTACATACTCATTTTTGTTGGTTTTTTTTCCTTAATCTTGTTCAGAAATGGAAAAAAAGGTAAAGGAAGAAAGGGCAGCAAGAGAAAAGGCAGAAAATCGGATAGTTCAAGCTGAAAAACAGTGTTCCATGCTGGACTTTGACCTGAAGCAATCTCAGCAGAAACTGGAACACCTTCTTGAGCAGAAGGAAAGACTGGAAGATGAAGTAAGTAAAAAGTTAATCACTACAATTTTTCTTATAAATAGATTATAGTTACATTGGGAAATAAAAATTAAATTCTGCCACACTGAGCTCCTTGTATAATACACGTCTCAGTAGAACTGAAGATAGTTGTTGGTTAAATGGTGTTAGATAATTTCCTCGTTTCTTAGCTATCGGGTGCCCTACATGTTTGAGCCCTTAATTTAATATGCAGTTTTTTGTGTTTCCTTTTCCTTTTTTAAAGGAAGAACTTGCTTGTGAATTTGGCTGCGTAGTCTGATTGGTGTGCAGTTCTGAGTTTGCATTCTCCAGAAAAGCATTTATTCAAGGAAACGCAATTAGAATACTGAGTGTGAAAGCTAGGTACTAAGAGTAATGGTTTCATCCTTACTTCTTTACAGGACACTGGTAATGAAGGTTATAACACGTTTTTAGGTGTCACAACTGGCATAAATTAGTTTTTATATAGCTGGTAGGCTGCGTTTTTTTCTAGAATGAGAAGGTTTATGATCTGAAAGCCACAGAGATTTGCTGACATTTCAGCGGACAATTTAGGTTTCTTCCATTGTTGCCTTTAAGATAAAATAAAACACACTGGGGACTTTGAAATAAGCTGAGTATGGGGACGCTTTATCATCATGTAGCGTCCTCTCAGTACATTCTGTAAGGGCAGCAGCTTTCCGTAAGTGTATTGCACTGAAGTGTTTGGAGATTTAGGAATATTTTTCCACATTGTACACTGTGTAGCGTCTAAGCAATGGCGTTTGATATAAAATAATCCCCTTATGAAACACTTTCAGCCACATGCAATTGATTATTTAGCAAATGTTCCTACATCAAAATATTTCTCATTTAGGTAAAGAATCTAACACTTCAGCTAGAACAAGAGACGAATAAGCGGATAATGGCACAGAATGATTTAAAGGCACAAGCTTTTGAAGCAGATAACTTGAAGGGTTCCGAGAAGCAGCTGAAACAGGAAATCAATACATTGTTAGAAGCAAAGAGATTGCTGGAATTCGAGTTGGCTCAACTTGCTAAGTAAGTAAAAAATTAAAGTAAAATGGAAAAAGTTGCTTAAATATACATGTACTGTTTTGCCCGTTCCTATTAATGAAAAAAGTTCTCTGGTGCATAGGCATTTTTTCCTAAACTGAAAGAATATTTTTAGCTGCATGTTACGATGTTATATGTAGCCTTCAGTGTTGGAATATTTTTGTTATGAGCTGTGATGCAGAACAATTCTTGGCTCATCATTCTATGTCAAGGCATATATGCCACTTTCATTTGAGTGAAGACTTCATGGGTTGACTGCGATACTACTTATTAAATCATATGGAACTTTTAGGTTTATTACATGGGAGTCAATAGTTTTTTTCCCTTTTAACTACTTGATTTTTTTTCTTGACATTTCTTAAACTGAGTGAAGACATCTTTCATTAATTAGGCTTCTATTATATCTATCTTCAGCTGACGTAACATTTCTTTATTTAGAGTACTTCTTGTCTTCTAAATCACATACTGAAACAACCATCAGGGTATCAGGGTAAAGAATGTAATCAGAATTTTAGGATACAGCAACCTGTTGGTCTTTGTGAAACAGTATGTCTGCAAATGTAAGATCTTCATAGAGTGCTGTTCTGGTTAGAAGTAGTCTTTGTCATTTGTTAGTAGCTGAGTTTTTACGTTTTCCTTTTTTATTCCTTCAAAGACAGTACAGAGGAAATGAAGGTCAAATGCGTGAGCTTCAGGATCAGCTTGAAGCTGAGCAGTATTTTTCGGTAAGACTTGCAAAGAATTATGAATGCTACATATTGACAGGAAATCATTGACAGTAAATAATTTGACATACAACATTTTTTAAAATGTAAATAACAGCCTGGCATAAATCAGCAATTCACAAAATCCTGTTTGCTGTGCAGATGGTGAACAAAATTTGCAGAGCATTAGATAGTCTAATATGGTGCTTTATACTTGTTTGCTTATCAAATCTTTATATATTACACTGAGTAACTCTTACCTGAATTACTCACCAGAGTAGTTCCTACTTGAGTTTGGAAAAGAAATATTTTTCTGACATAATTGCAAACTGTGTAGAGAGTTTAAAATCTCTATATTTACTGGAATATATTCCATGATATTGATCTATATTTAAGAAAATACTTGCAGAATGCTACTGGATTTATTCCTCATCTTATTAGAAAGATACCTTCTCTGCACCTGAGTCCCTGAAGAACCTTGTTCTGTACTCCCAGTAGCCAAAATGTGTATTTCATAGACTTAATTTGGCCTGTTTCATTTCTGTGAAAAGAAACATTACCATGAGATGCTTCATAACACCTGAACTTCAAATACATTCGTGAATATGGACAGTTTCATTTCACTTTGGGAAGTACTTTTTAAATTCAGTTTGTGCTTGGAGGGACTATACAAATTTTTGTGTTCACTAAACTGTGTATGATTGTAGTTTCATTACGTGTTACAGATTTCTGTGCATTTCTCTATAACATACTGCTAATAAAAAGATCCAGAGTATCGTGTTTCATTCTCAGTTTTCTCTTTTTCCACAAGCAGCGTAGTTTAAATGAGACCTCTGTAATTCAGTCTGAATATTTAGCAAAAGTTCTTTACTGTAAATCGAATTTTAACATTCAGAATTACTGGTGGTGTTAATAACAATGTAGTAATTAAGAACAGAAGTCATTCCTGTAAATTCATGTAAATTGGACCTCAGTTATCAAGACAAAGTCAGTCTGTACAGAAAAAACTTACAGACTAAGAGAAAAGACAAGTGAGTACAAACAGAATACAACAGGTGAAAGAATAGCACAGCATTAGGCTTGTTTAACTAATGCTTTGAGACAGTGATGCTACAAGGGGATGCAGTTTCGTCCTGTTGTCTCCAAGAGATCTGCTCAACTGTGTCCTAGTGCCTTCCTTCCCTTTTCCCTCTTGTCAGCAGGTGTGTTTGTACAATTGTGTCGGAAAGCAGACTAGAAAATTTAAAACTAACCAGGTCATATCAGTTCCCTACATAAGGGAAACTGGAAAGGAGCATCTTGGACAGGCAGGAAGGCTGAAATTTGATTACAGGCAGTTCTAGCAAGTGTTTGGGTTTGACAGATTCAAACCAACCAGCACCAAAACAACGAAGAATTTCACAATGGAATTTGCATGATTACTTTTTTTATCCTTTCTTTTACAGACGCTTTACAAAACTCAGGTTAAGGAGCTGAAAGAGGAAATTGATGAAAAGGAAAAAGAAACTCAAAGAAAAATGCAGGAATTGCAAAACGAAAAGTATGCCCATTGTGTTTCTCAGCTAGGCATAAGTTTTTTTCCATACAGTGTGAAGAGTTTTAATCAGATTAAAAATGTTTAATTCCTTCAGAAAAACAGGTCTCAGAAGTGTTCCATGATGCCTTGTAACATGGCAAATACATAGGATGTTACCTATACTGACTCACAAAGCCAAGTATGGTTATTTATATTTGCTTTGGTCTCTATTTGTAATATCTGGATGAAGAAATGTGACTTCTGAGAATTTAGGAAGATGCAAAATTTTGAAAAAAACATTCCAATTCGTGGTAATCATCTTGCAAGTGTAACGACTTTTTTTATTTGATTGCGTTATCCTGATAATTACTTGGTACATTTCTATAGCTGATAAAATAATTTGAGAAAAAGATAATGAAAATACTTCGCATCCCAAGTTTAGTATACATGTGATTTCAGCAAAATCACATAATCCAGCAATCAGTAATTCTGATGTACTATTTTCTAAGTTAGCAAATAAGAAATTCTTTAGTATTCAGGTTTTTTAGTCTTCCTGAAAATTTTGAATGTTTTACGTAAGAGAACAAAATTTTAATGTCCTTTTTACAGAGAAACGCTTACTACCCAGCTGGATTTAGCTGAAAGCAAAGCCGAGTCGGAACAGTTGGCACGAGCACTCCTTGAAGAACAGTATTTTGAACTGAGTCAGGAAAGCAAAAAAGCAGCATCAAGACACAGGCAAGAAATGACTGATAAGGACAGCATCATAAGAAGGGTAAATAATTCTGCCCTAGTTAATACCTACATGTATCTTCCAGATGGAAACTGAAATTTATCATTTTAATTTATAAAGTCTTGTTGTGATCTTAAGTGATAACTATTTAAGTATCTAAACTTCCTACCGAGTTTCTGTGTAACGGTAGCGGAAGTTGGGTTTGTTACACGTTTTCTGTTACAAGAATGCCACCATTTCTTAAGAGACATTTAGGGGACACTCTGTGGCATTCAAGGAATACTTTCTTGCCAATATGTGGGTTGGATTCAAACATTCTGATAATTTTGTCAGACAGAGTGGCACAGCCATTTCTGTAGGCTTCAAACAAAACCTTTTGCTTGACTGCAATAATGTCTGTTTTTTAATATGTATTTATTAAGTTAGCAAAGGGATCCTGACTGTGTCTTCTGACAGCTAACATTCAAAGCGTAATGGTTTTCCTTTCCTTGTTTTTTTGCAAACTTATGTACATATTTGACTTAGGCCAAATTTAGTTTTATTTTTATGCTGATTTATACCGGTTTTACATAATATATGACAGTTATTTAGCAGCAGATGCTATGAATCGACTCTAGCTTTGAATGCTGGAGTTGCATCATCTGTCAGCTGCTTTCCCCTCTGGATTCAGGAGATCAGGCCTCTAGGTACTACTTCCTCCAGAGTATCGCAAATTAATGGACAATTGCCAGATTCAGTAACTGACAATTTAATTTTTGCTTGAGTTTTTAATTATATACTACAGTGGTGTCAGTTCTGCAAAGATCATTAAAAAGAGAAGAGAATTCTTTCTGGGATAGGTTTATTTTTAACCTTCTGGTAAGATCAAGACAGCTTAGAAGAAAAGTACTGTTTTTTCAAATTAATGTTTGCAAGGTAAGCAGATATTTTTGAGTATAATCTGAGGAAGGTGTTCCAAGTAAATGGCTGTTACAGATTTAAGGATATTTAAAATAATACTATTATAAATATTTTTACAATTTATGGCAAGGTCTTTATTTTAAAATGTATTTGTTTTCATTTAGCTGGAAGAAACTAATAACACGTTAACCAAAGATGTTGATTTAATAACAAAAGAAAATTCAGAAATCAGTGAAAAAATTAAAAAACAGGAGGAAGGTATGTCATGTTTGGAGTTCTAATTCATCTGTTATATGAAGCACAATTGAATTTGAAGCATATGTGAAAGAATGAAAATGGCAATGGGAGAAAACATTGCTGTTTATATTCCCTATTGTTTTGGGCGCGGTGTAAAATAAATAAATATTTTTTTCATATTGAAAATATATATGCCATCTAAATTGCCACCCTTTCTTCTGAATTGCTTCCATTTCCATGCACTGCCTTTATTGTTGAAAAAGATTAAAACTTCAGCTGTAGCAAGTAGGAAGAAGTGACTTTCTGCTCACACTCTCCTCACTTTAAAACCAGTTAGCACTGAGTTCCTGCCGGTGTAGTCAGGAATTCCTGTCCAGTACAGCTCATCCGTATGTTTGTTGTCTGTCTAACCCTGTTCTGCCAGCCATGCCCTTGTCTGCATGAAAGTTATTAAGGAAGAGTATTGTACTTATTTCATATTGCATACAGTGTAATAAATACAGTGTATTTGTTACAGTTTTTCTGTCTCCAGTATTTACACTAAAGCAGTATCAGTATTTCAACTTCCTCAAGATCTCACTTAGATTCAGAAGCTAACTTGTGATCTCATGCCTATCAGTGGATTTGCATTCTATTTACAGATATTCTGACTACATGGGAAATTACTTTATTACTCGGTTTACTCCCATGGTTTTGCATTTGCGATAGCATTGTAAAATCAGATTGCGTGCTGTAATATCTCTTGACAATGAGAGTAAAGGCCTTACCGGTCATGTTGCCAGTGTTGTTGCAAATGCTGTATAGGCAGGAAGACATACAAAAATATTTTCCCTTAGTTCTGCATTTCCGTAGTAGCAGGGATTGGGTGAGCAAGCAGTTTTCACTATTTTTAGTTTTAGTTTAGTTTTAGTAGTTTCACTACTTTTAAGTACTTGACAGTTGCCCTTTAGCTGTTTGTAGCTTTGGTGGAGAAATCCTTTTCAGAGCAACGCGTACTAGAAACTTTGGGAACAAATGAGCCGGCTGGAGGTGTGGTAGAAAGATTGGTAGAACAGAGTAACTGGTGTGTGAGAGAAGGGTGGGGGGGAATGTAACAGACTCATTCTGTTAAAGAAAGCCCTTTTCCCCACATTCTCTTTATACCTGATTTGAGAATCTGTGCTGAATATGAGTCCAGTTACATCAGTCTTATTCTGTGTGGGTATTGAACTTAATTTTTGGTACTGCAGAAACTGTTTTGGTGTGCAGACATGAAGGAAGTGGGTCAACAAACTTAGTCATCACCAGGAAACAAGAATACTTATGTTGGCTTTAGTATTTCATCTTGATGACTTTCTGAGATAGCCTTCTGGTAATTTTCTATGATTACAGTAGCACTGAGCCGGTGACCTTTATCATCGCAAACTGTATTTTGCGCATTAAGTGACACAACAGGGAAAAAAGGTGCGGTTGTAGAAGTGATAGAGGTTAGAAATATTTACCTAGTCATAAAATATTTCAAAGTTGAATATTATTTTAACAGAATACAAAATGAAAAAAGAAGAGGAAATCAATAACATTAGAATGCATTATGAGAAGAGCATCAACACTGAAAGAACTCTGAAGACACAGGTATAACTTTTTATGTAATTCAGTAACAATTACTTTGCATGTTAGATATATCTTCAGTTTATTTGTTTTTGTGCAGCTAACCCTTAGTTCCTTTGAGATTAAGTTTATATTAACTCTGATGTATTATATGCATTGTTGATAAGTACAGTTGAAAGAATAAGTTTTGATGCTGCGTATTTTTCAGTATTACTTCTGTGGTAAGGGCCAATTTATGTTGTTGAAGAATTTTTTGGATCAAACATAACTTGAGGAACTTCGAAGTTTTGCGTGAAACATGCTTGCATATATAATTATTCTTACTGATTTTCCTTTTTCTGAACAGGCTGTCAACAAGCTGGCTGAGATAATGAATCGGAAAGATTTTAAAATAGACCGAAAGAAAGCTAACATGCAAGATCTGAGGAAGAAAGAGAAGGAAAACCGAAAGCTCCAATTAGAGCTTAATCAAGAAAAAGAGAAATTCAATCAGATGGTAGTGAAATACCAAAAGGAGCTCAATGAAATGCAAGCGGTAAAATAATCTTAATTTTTTTGTCATGTTGTGGAATTCTCTCCACAGGAAAAATGTATAGCTCCTCGTCTACGTGAAAAAATAACGAGTGTTTTTTCAGATGTTCCAGCCTACAGAGTTTTAGTGAGGTGGAGAACTTGACAAGTGTGCAGCTGTGCTTGTTCTCATTCATTTCCCTTTTCTAAATTCTTAACTGTGGAAGTTACTGATAGATTATGAAGACTGAAAAACTGAATGCTGTGTAGCATACTATTTATGCAGTTTATTTCACTGGTAGGTGTTCTCCTATTCAAAACAAATGGTAATTTAATAGATTAATCAGACTTTAGTACTTGAATGCATTGCTGGATCTTTGGTATTGCACTTTTTTCCAAGGCTGAATGAACACTTCTGCTATAATAATTTATGCTAATGATATCAAAAGTATCTAGATATAGTAAAAAAACCCCAAGTAACAAGTTTTCAGAATACTTTGCTGCCCTATTTTTGGTATCACAGTAACTATGCATGTGTATATAAATACAGCAACTAGCAGAAGAATCTACATACAGGAACGAACTCCAGATGCAGCTGGATAGTAAAGAGAGTGACATAGAACAACTACGAAGGAAAATTTTGGACCTCCAGCAAGGAATGGATTCTACCAGTGTTGCTAGTCTCCCGACAGATGAAACAGATGGAAATCTTTCAGGTAAGAGGAAAGCATATTTGAACTACTTTGATTTTGCGCATACAATCCATAGTTTTGGAAGGTATTGTTTCAAACAACATCTCCACTTTTTTTTTTTGTTTGTTTGTATTTCATAGGCTAGCTGCTTATATTTAAGTCTTAATTTCTTCTCGCATCGCTCCTCCCACTGTGTGGCTTGACATTAGCATAATTGTTGTGCACTTTCATGGAAAGAGTATCTTTACATCTGCTGCTGTTTGAGTGTAGTGAATACAGTGTGCAGTGTCCAGTGAATAGAACACAGGGCCAGCACTTCCACAACACCGTGATTGTATTTGTATCTTGAATGCAAAACTGCCTTGATTTTGTCTGTTCTTACTCATAGTCACAGAACACCTTTGTGGCCAGTGGCAATAATTGCCGATGTGAAAACTAGTTGTAGGAATTTCCATAATGCGTTACGGTTGTATGGTACTCTCTGATTTACTCTGGGGAATGTAACAGTCATTCTAAATGGTGTTACTGTGTCATAGACGTAGGAACTCCAATACAAATTATTAGGACTTCTCTAAATTAGATCATGTCCCTACCTGCTGCTTTTTTGGGTTTTGATTTCTTTTGAGCGAGGCTCTGAGTTGTTGAGATCTGAATAATTATCCAGCACGTAGTTATTTTTCTGCAAACCAGGTAATCAGCCTTCAAAACAGAAGGTGGCATGCCACAGCAGTTCGTGTGCTGCAGTTGAGTTGTATGAAGTTGCTTGTCTTCAACTGCGTGCTGGGTTCCCATCACTTGAATAGCCCAAACACAGACGTTCCTTCAGAGCACCTTGAATAGCATCTTGTTTAAGGGGTGGATTTGATGAATAGTCAGTAGGATTCTCTGAGGCATCTGTTCTTAAGGCACAGATGTTCCTTCAAACTATTTAAGGCAAATAAACAGTAGAATTACTAAATAAATAATTATAGTATGATTTTTTTCAGTTTTCTGTCACAGTAAAACAACATTTCCAGGGAAGAAATGAAAACACAAAATAATGTAAACGTGATTCCACAGTCTTAATTCTGGCTATGGGGAATCTCTGTTTTAACTGAGAAAAAACTTAGTATGAAACGGTGTGATAGTAGTGTTGGTGTAATTCCAGAGAGACCTCTGGCTCTCAGGCATTTTCTGCTGTCCTCCTGCACGGCAGACAGGTTCAGGCTATGGGACAGTGTCCTGTCTAATCAGGGAGCTGAGGTTACCAGCCACCAGAGAGGCCACGAGAGTAGAATTCATCATTTACAGGAAGACCATCCTGTAAAATTTTGGAGTCAGAAAGCTTGCACTCTCTGAATAAACTCAAGGTAAAACTAAAATGTATTCCTAATACCCTGAAGATTTTAGGGAAAAATTGAAGGTGGATACAGAGAAATCAGGCGGTAACACACCTTAGGGCTGCATCTTACTTGGAGATGGTTTCTGTCTGTCGTTGAGCTAAATAGCCCCTCCAGTTCTGTTCTCCCAGGACAACTTATGCCACTCCCAAGATAGGGATTGACTCATTTAGACAATCAAGGCTATTCTCAGGCTTTTGCTTCACCAGATGGAAAAGATCATGACTGGGAGGAAGGTTTTCCTTGTATTCAGTTCTAGGCATTTTTTGTAACTCTCCCATTATTGATTCAGATAGCAGCTCGTGTCTCAGTCAATGTCTCCAATAGTAATAGAGTCATCCTGAAACAGATGAAATATTTGCTTTTTGTGATGCCTTTGGAATGCCTCCTCCTCCTGGCAAGACTTGGGAAGTTTTAATACTTACATGGTTGTAAACACAATTCTTCTTTGTCAAGACAAAACATAATTGGGAATTTAAGGGGGTTTTTTCCTAACTGTTATAGGGCACTTAACCTGTAGTTAATTAATTCTTTTCATCTGATTGGCAAGGTAATTTAAGCACTTGAGCTGTCCTACAGGTTTAACTGCAGCACATAATATTTTACGGTGTATAAATCCTGTTTTATGCAAAGATAGGAGGGAATGATAAATGTGGACTACTTAAGCCAACATTTTTTTGGGAATATGGGATGCAGATACAACTTTCCGAAAAACCTGCAAGTAGCCATCACCTGACTAAACCTCAAGGAAAGATCCAGCCAGCAATCCTTGGTGAGAGCCACATGAAATTTTAGTAAGATAGGGTGAGGAAGGAAAGAATCAGATGGAAAGGGTAGCCTGGAAAGAATTAGCAAGGTTAGTATCTCTAGGTTTTTGGTTACTATGGAAGAGCCTGAGGAGTAGGAATTCTTGGATGCTGGAATGAGATGCTGTGCTGCTCATGAAGGCGCCTGTTACTTAACTCCAGAACAAGGGTCTCATAAATCAGTACACTCATGGTTGTCTTGTGTGATTTTACTGAAGACTTAGTTAGAACTCACATTTATCATAATGAACCACAACGAATCCTGGCACTATGAATGCTAAACATGAAGATGCTTAGAATGTAAATCCACATTTTAATACATATTCAGAGATAATGATAAGATCTGTAGCCTTCATGGAATTCCTTTTGTATTCTATTTGGGTCCAGCTACCCATCAGATATTTTTGAGGCCTATCTTGGATTTTCTGGATTGGAACTATGAAGTATCTATTCTGGGATTCTTTCCAAAATACAGGGAAGTTGTCAGGCAATAGTTTTGAGCCTGTTTTTAAGGACAGGAATGGAAGATTCTTCTTCATAGTCTAGATAGCCCATATTTGCTTAATTACTTAATCAGAACACTCATAAATATTATTCTTCTGGATCAAATATTTGCAAAATGGCCAGATGAGCATTTGCAGTTGTGCTAATTCTGTCAAGGGAAATTAAAATGCATTATAAATATTACTTGAGACAAACCTCTGTGGCAAGGTTGGAATGAAAGGGCTCATCTACCCTTTCAAGAGTACATTTGGTTCCAGACAAATGTTTGCTTTGTTGAAAAGGAGTACATTCAGAAACTGTTATTTTCAACTGCAAGACGTTATTCACAGCTCAGAAATCATCTCTCATGCAAACAGAATTTGCTCACCAAAATAGATTTGTAGTAGACAGGAAAGAATGTCAACCGATTCATTTGTAATAGCTCATCCACTTACTACTAGCTCTGAAATTTCTTTCAGAATGTACTGAAATAGAAGTGAACTTAGAGTAACTCCTACTCACACTGTCCCTATAAGCTGTATAGTACTTGGTGCATCTTTGAAAATGTATTACTGAGTCTTTCCAGAACTTCATATGCCACCTTTTCCACAGATGCATGCTCATTCCTTTTGAAGCAGCCATCCATGCTATGCTCTTTATTAGCAGTTAATCACTTTATTTTGCAGTGGAGGAACTGAGTTTTAGGATATTTCTAGAACTTCTAAAAATGGAAGGATCGTCTCTTGATGTAAAAATTAAAGTATTCAAAATAGGGTAAGCATTGTCTGTGATGCCTACAGGCGTGAAGGAAATAGGTTTCCTTTTCGAAAGCTACTGAGTATCAAGAACTTGGAAGGGGTCTGGGGTGGGGAGAGGGGGTTGGGTGGGAGCAACCTCCACCCTCCGCAATTCTTCTGCATATATGAAAAGCAGGGACATACAAATTTCCTTCATTTTTCCAGAAAGGTTTCTAACTAGAATGGGTTCTGCTAACATCCCCTTCTTCCAAGCAGGATTTCAATAGCTCAGTGGTCCCCCAGTATTTCAAAGCTATTCTGTGTGGAGAAATATAGGAAATTATTCTATATTTTTAAGTGTAGTCAGTTCTGAATATGCTATGCTATAAGGGTAATGCGGGGAGGGCTCTTTGATGCCTAATTTTAGTGCCCCGTAGAAGGCTAGGCAGTAAGGTTCGTGGTAATTTTACATAACAGTGCAGAGTGTTTTATATATTTGGATGTATTTTCAGAGCTTGCTGGGCTACACCTCACATAGTTATAACCCTGAAGGATAAAAGAGACTAGCAGTTCCTCCTTACATAAATATTTGTGGAGAATGTTTCAGCGAATTTTAACGAAATGTTTTTGACGTTTTCATTGCTGCCAGTTAAGTTTATGGTAAAGAATGCATACGTTGGCTATTGCCTATATTTTTGTCCTCTGACGCTGTTTTTACAAATCACGCTTTTACAATAATTTTTTAAAAATTTACAAAAATTTTCTCAATTGCCAAATGAATTTATAATTATGAAGTGAAATTCTGATTACATCATTCTCGCATTTAAAAATTGTGGGACTTTTTATTGTGTCATTTCAGATTAATGGAATCGTGATAGCTTCTCACTGCTATTACCTGGTTTCACAATTTAAAAAATGCCTACCAAAGCCCAATAGCAGTTAGCTGGAGGGTTCTTTTTAAATCTCTTTCCCATTAGGCAGAATGTTCATTTTCTTGTGACGCTTCTTTGAATCATTGTTAAAATTATTTCAGTAGTGTCGTGGTAAGAAAATACGTTATTACATTATTCTGGAAAATTGTCCACTGAAGATTTGAATAAAACATTTGTTTCTTATTCTTTATATCTAGTTGATTCTTCCTGCATTCCTTATTTATTTATCTCCTATGCTTATCTTCTGTGAGTAATGGGACACCCATGTAGCTTTGCTTGCTCTTGTGCGCTCTCCTGTTTTTTGTTTCCCTTGGAAAATGTGGATCTGGTTTGTTTTACTCGCTGCATCTTCCTACTGAGTATTTTCATATAGCCCCTCTGAATGTTAAATTATGTTTATATTGAAAATTTCTTAATCATCCTCCGTTTAAGCTGTAACACATTTTCAAAGCAAAAATCTTTCCTGCCTGGCTCTCTGCAAACTATTTCCATACAGTGTTAGATGTTGGTATCAAGGAAAACAGCTTCACTTTATTGTGCAGTAACTGTATAAGCGAGTATTAGCTTGTGATGAAGCATGAAACATATGCTTATATCTTCATTCGATCTAGCTGTGCTTTTTGTTTCGCTTTGCTGAATAGGTAATTGGCTATTACTGCATGTAGTACATCCTCCAGTCTTTGCTTTTGGGCTATTCTTCTTTATTATTAGAAATACATAAAATTATCTAATACACTTTTTTTTAAAGCAGAATCAAGACTTGAAGGTTGGCTTTCGATACCAAACAAAGGAAATATAAAGCGGCATGGCTGGAAGAAACAGGTACAAATGGAACTTTTTTTCTTCCTCAGATTCTTTAGAAAGTTTTTTTTAGGCATATGGTGAATTGGTTTTACAGCTCACATTTAAGAAAAACCCAAAATAATTAATTTAGCGTGTATACATTACTTCATTGAAGCAAAAGCGCCAACAGGAGCATCCCAGACTCCTGTTCTGGGACATATTATACCTGGATCTGGAGTTCACTATAGGCAGAGCATTCAGTCTACCTCTTTTTAATCCTCTTTAGTACCTCACACCTTTTCATACCTTGTGTCTAAGACATTTGAAGCTGCAGGGAAGGGCACTGCTGCGGCTGTCACTGAGCTTATGCTTATGGACCGTTTTAGCAAAGACATGGTACTGGCAGCTCCCAGTGGAGCCACAGGCAGCAAATTCTGCAGGCTTGTGCTCACTGGGAAGCACTTAGGTTAGAAGAGTTTGATCTTAACGGGCCTGTGGGTTACAAAACTTCTTTTCTGAGCAACTTGCTTTGCTTTTTCCTGTCATGTGAACAAATGTTTATAATTGTGTGTGATTGTGAGCAGCACTGGAAGGGTCTCTGTACTTTAGGTTGAGGACAACATCCTTGCACTTTTAGGAGTGGGAGTGCAGACTGAAAACATAGCAGCATTTGGGAATTCCCTTGGAAAAGGGGCCTGCAGCCCACTCCTGCTCGAAGATTCACAGTGCATTCCCAGTAGTTCTTGCTTATTACCCAGAATCCCATGCTTTCTGGAGCGCTCAGCGTTGTCAGTGGCATGGGATAGGTATAATATATTAATATGTAGATTTTGAGTAAGAACTTTTAAAACACTCAAGGGGAGAAAAACTAATCAGCACGTTACCAAATGTTTCTGTTCTTTATCGTCTTTACCACTTTGGAAAAAGCTGTGTGGTTTAACCTTCAAAGTGAGGTATAGCAAAAGAATGTCCATTTCTGTTCTCCTCTGCAAACCTTTCCCTTACTGTCTCAGTGTATTCCTAGGTTGGAATGTCTACCAGGCCTGTGTTGCTGCTGATTCATTTTGGCTCTTTATTTTACCAGTCCATTAAATTGAAAGTATAGGAAATAGTTAGCTGGAGCTGTGGGAATCTCTTTTAGCCTACCAGTAGTTTGAAGTACCAGTGAATCCTGCACATCTCTGGAACTACAGAAGTTGTTTCCAACTTTTTGATAAAGTGAAACTCCTGCACTCCAGGAGTTTCTCAGTGATACAGTAATTTTTCCTGGTAGCATGCCATTAGCAACTGAAATCTGTGAGTTTGTGCAGATAGATTTCCTGACGCATCTGTGAGTTTAGGTGCATGTTAGGATGCACCAGTCACTGCAGCTTGTAGCACTGCACAGCTGTCAGTAGTACAGCTGCCTACATGATTTTAATATCTCCCGATATTACTTTAAAAACCTTAATTTCCTCAGGCTCTTTATGTGCGTATGGAAGTACAGTAGGATAAATGTTGCTTTGTAAAATGCAATTTTAACTTGGTTTTACCCTTTCTTTCCCCAGTATGTTGTGGTGAGCAGTAAAAAGATACTGTTCTACAATGACGAAAAGGACAAGGACCAGTCTAATCCATCTATGGTACTAGATATAGAGTAAGTAAAGTTACTGTTAGTCCTGGATACAAATTGGCAAAAGAGCATTGTGTGTGAGGTAACTGATAACAAACGCAGAAGCTTGGAATCAAAATTCCCCAAATAATTTTTAATTTCCCATACCAATTGGAAAATGTCTGTTTATCTGTATTTCAGGGTGCTGCTATGATACTACTTTCTTTGTCCTACTATTGCTCAAAGTTAGAGAAGGAGTTAAATACACATAGCGTGGCGCTGTCTGTAGTAATGCTAATCTGAATTTACAGAAATGAAGAGCCTCATTATGACAGAGAAGGGTCAGAGACAGTGGAGGAACCTACCTATTACCTTTTTATGATTCAGTGTTTTTCCAGTTGCTTCAACAGCTGCATTCTAAAGAAGGGCATGATAGCTGTGGGATAGTTAGGGAACTGGCGTCTGATTTTAGGTCTCATTCCCTTGCTTCATACCTTTTTCTTGCTGAGACAGGGTCAGCGTTGATCAAGCCCAAAGCATTTCTAACCGCTCCAGACCGTTTCTGTTTAGACTGACAAAACAAAGGAATTGCAATCCCTTTACACTGGTTATACATGAGGAAAATTGTGTCAAGTATCACTGATGCCCATTGCTGATACATGAATGAGTGTGATGTTTGAACAGCCGACTGACATTATGTGACCTTATAGAGTAGTAATTGGAAAAAGGTTTAAAAATTCCTGAATAAGTCTATCAGTGACCAGCTAATACAGTGGTCTGGAAGGAATCTCAAACTCAGGAAGTGCTTAAGCTGCCAATTGCTCCTAACAAGGAAAAGGGTTATTTTGTCTTTGAGCTGTTACTTACTCTCTTTTCATAAACATCTGCTAGAGCAACTGTTGAAAACAGGATGTTGGGATAGATGGACTTTCATCTTGACCCCGTGTAAGATGATGTTTGTTCCAATTTTAGTGGCATTTTTAACAGCTGGTGCCCCAGATTGCCTTTTGTGATGTTCTGGCATTGGTTGGTTGTCAATTGATAATACAATTTAGTAAAAAATTAATGAGTAATACTATACTTCATGTGATTACTTCCATCCAGGATTATCGATAAGCTTTTCTTGCAATGGTCAGATTTCCCAGTGTTCTGGGGAAGAATTTGAAAGCCTTTTTCAGTTAAATTTGCCATGATGGATCTCGAACCCATTGTGAGCTAACCCTCTTTCCACGCTATGAAATTTTTTGGTCTGTCTTGGGTAGACAAGATCTATATGGTTTATGAATTAATTCCAAAAATCATATTGCAGCCTTGAAGTATATCATACTGCCTTTTTTTTTTTTTTTTTTTGTGAGAACTTCAAAGCACTTTGATAACTGTTTTAAAAACAGACATGGCCTTTACGTTTTCTGCTTCATGTTCCTTCTAATCTAGTAAGCTGTTCCATGTCCGGCCAGTAACGCAAGGAGATGTATATAGAGCTGAAACTGAAGAAATTCCTAAAATATTCCAGGTAAAAAGAAGTGTATTCTCATTTCTATTTAACTCTCTTGAAAAAGTTTAGTGGCATCTTTGAAAAGAGTGTAAAAATATGTAGTGTTTCAGTGATAACACAGCAGTACTCTTTTTCAGATCCTCTATGCTAATGAGGGGGAATGCAGGAAGGATTTGGAGGTAGAACCAGTACAGCCGGCAGAAAAGACAAACTTTCTAAATCACAAAGGCCATGAATTTATTCCAACGTTATACCACTTCCCAGCCAACTGCGAGGCCTGTGCCAAACCTCTTTGGCATGTCTTTAAACCCCCTGCTGCCCTAGAATGTCGGAGGTGCCATGTGAAGTGCCATAGAGACCACTTGGATAAAAAGGAGGAATTAATTGCACCGTGCAAAGGTATACTCGTAGATTTTTGTGTTCTGTCTTCTCTGCATGTTTAGCCAGACCCGCAAAACTGTCAGAGGCAAATAAAAGCACTTTAGGTTAAAAGCTTTCTACTCTTTAGTTGTATGATTTTAGACGTGAGGTGCTGTTAAATAACAGGCTGCTGACACTGCTTATGAACAGGCAGCTGTGGCAAGTCTCTGTGAGGAGGCCTTCCATGGTGTGACCCGTGGCTCTGCTGAGGGCCCTGAGAGCCCCAGGGTCTCTAGAGGTTTGTGCCCAAGTACTGGGCAGCTCCTTGGTTCCCAGACCAGTCTCTCTTGTACATGGTCCCCATTAGGGACAGGCAGTGGCCGCATCACCAGGCGGTGCTAAGGCCTTGAAGGGTGGTTCTTCAGCCACTTCACCGACTGGAGTAAAGGTTTGCTCTCTGCTCCTGTGCTGTATTTAGGGTGCGTACTCTGGAATTCAGCCATAAGGCACCCACACAACTTTCCAGCTTATTAAGGCTGCAATTAGTTTAAGTTTTCTCACTTCAATGTTAATGTCAGAATCAGTAACCTTAACGCAGAGCGACAAATATTGAAAGAAACAATATTCATCGTTTCCTCTGCTGCTTGTTGTCTTCCAAAAATACGTAAACAAATCTGATTGTATGTGTATAGGTGCCTTTGTTCTTTCAGTGGCACAGGTGGTATGTCATCATTCTTAATTTGATAACAAGTCCTAGTTTTCATTGGATCGTCTTCCTCCTTTTACTTATAGTGAGTTATGATGTAACTTCAGCAAGAGATATGTTGTTATTGGCATCCTGTCAAGATGAACAAAAGAAGTGGGTGACTCATTTAGTAAAGAAGATCCCTAAGACGCCACCATCTACTTTTGTTCGCGCTTCTCCTAGAACTATGTCTACAAGATCCTCAGCAAATCAGTCATTCCGAAAAGTTGTTAAAAATACTTCTGGAAAAAATAGGTGAGAAACTACAAAAGATATAGATCTTTTAAACTTAAAAAAAAATCTCTGTTTGTAAATCTTACTTAATATGAAAATGCCAAATAATTCCATGGTTATGACCGTTGAACTGCTGATATAAATCTTTGCTCAAATCCTAAAGGAAGGAACAGACAGAATTGTCCTGCTATTGTGATAAATTTATCATTTTTTTGGGTTTGGTAAGGTACCGTAGAGACGGCGGTGCCTGGCCTGCCAGCATGTGAGGGAGCTGGTGGCATTTTTTCCTGTTGAAAGGCAAGGCTCAGTAGATGTGTTGGCAATTGCGTTTAACATCAAGGATGATCCACAGTCATTCATGGATTGGCCCACTGAGCTGCTCTAAACTAGGATTCTTCTGCACATGGGGGTGAAATGACAAACTTGCAGATTCTCTGTTGTTATGCTGTTTCTTTTGGTGTAAGGCAGCTTAGGTATTAATGAGTTCTTTCTCCCTCCTTGCTTATTCCTCGTCTTCTATGCCAGCAGCTCTAAGCTGTTTGTGACCCTGTGCATTAACTGGGGTGAGATTTAGAATCCACTTTATTAATGCTACGTTAATGTAAGCTGATTTTTAACCTACATTAGCTTCCTCAAACAGGACGAGTGTTCCTTTTCCCCAGAATAACCGAATGGGTCATTAGTATGAAGTGAAAACTAATGTCTCGGTAGGGAGTCTTCCTGGATTGGCAGAGCTACCAAAATAAATGTCCTGCAAACATTCCTTGCATGAATGTATAAAAGCAAACTTCTGCATGTAAAGAGACACTGCGTATATCGTGAAACATCCTTCTGCAGAGGGGCGAGTAGGGGAAAATATCACCAAGATTCAAAGGGTATTTTTCTTGTCCCCATAATTAACACTAAAACGTAAGTGATCATGATTTGGAGATACTGCTGTGTTCAGTGAAGGCACTCAAGATAACCTCATCCAGGAAAATCACTTTAGGCCTCGAATACAAAGCTGCTAATATAAAAAAACTGTGATGTTGCAGGCAGTATTGTGTTAGAGATAAGAATCAGTGCAACAGCACGAGGAGAAGGACATAAAAAGAAATTTGTGACCAGCAGAATTAAGCAGATGTAGCTGTGCTAGAGTATTGGGGGGGAGAACCCATGTTTGCAAACACTGAATTGAAGTCTCAGTCTGCCAGTTACGGTTCAAAGGGCAGGAACAGAACTGAATCGTGATGCGATTTTACATTTTTCAACAGTGGTGCTTAAGCCAGCCAAAGGTGTGAAACACACAAACACTTCTGATTTTCAGGGATATTTCCTGGGAAGCGGGCAGTTTTTCCTTGCAGTCTTCGCTGAAAAAAATCTGTTGAAAACAAGGGTGAGCGCAGTGGAAAAGTATAGAGTGATAAACCTGAGTTAAGAAGAATGACTGTACAATCATAGTTTACTTACTATATAGTAGTGTCTTCAGGATTGTACCAAAGACAGACAGATGAGTAATTGCCAATTTCGGAGGGGTTCAGTCATGTTTGTTATGTACTTACATGGCGTGTACTTGTACAACAGAATCTTGTTGAACTGTTTGTCTTGTCTACAAAATGTCCATTTCTCCCAACTGCCAAAAGCTTTTATAAAGATTCACAGTGTTTCCAAAGTTATTTTTCCTTCAGTCCTCAATTTTTCAAGATTTAATGAAAAATGTTAGACACTCTGCCTGCCCCTCCCCCCACCCCCGTAGACTTTAGCCAGATCTTTGCAGGCTTTTGGATGTAAGGTACACCTGCTGATTTTAAAGTATGCATCATTAATAGCTGTTGTTTAACATCATCTTTATTTACAATGGAATTGTTGAAGAAGTACTCCTGTGGCTGAAAAAAATATGGACATGCTTTTGTGTGTCATATGATACATTTCAATAATCAGGATTCTAGAAATTAGTTACTAAAGGCAGGCCTTTTAAAGACATAAAGATAATAGAAATTCTTAGATTTGGTTAGAGAGCTCTGTTACTGATTAATAAGATTTTTCCGTGAGTCTTGGACCACTTAAGACTGAAAGAAAAAACATCATGTTGATATTTAAAAGGATTAGGTAGAATATTTCGGATACTGCATGGTCATCCCACTATCAGTTCTGAAAAAAACCCCAACAACCCAGAACTGATAAGTAAAATTCATTAATAGAGTCTTAGGGGAGATTTTAAAACGTGACACCAAAACAGTGCTAGTCAGCACTGCTTATCAAGCAAGATGTCAAGTCGTATCGGAACCTTTTGATGAGGTAGCGTTCTTGGACAGTGAAATCCTGACCAAAACGACCAACTCTCCCAAACCCAACCAGCCAGTGGGGTTGGATAGGATTATTTTACTAGACCATTTACATGCATCTTTAAGTATTTGGTGTATCTGAAGTATCTTTTATGTATTTATTGGAATAATCTAAAACAGCCCTTGGGAGATCGTAGTCCTGATTGTACATTTTAGAAATCATCCTCTGTGACTGCGTATGCAGATTCTTCCCTCCCCCCCCTGCCAAACCTTACCAATGCAGAGTTCACCTTGTAAAGACAGCGCTTCTTTATTTCACCTTTCGATATTTAGAGTTGTACACTTTTCCAAAAGACGCTTTCAACTGTTTTCCTACCATGCTTTCCTTTCCGTTTGTCCTTGTGAGGCCCTCTGGTACCTGTAATAATCAGATATTTAAGTTCTGTGGCAACGTTTGTTTCCAATTTTTGGGAGGGTCTTCAGATGAGATACACTGCAGCTACTGTCATGTACCTCATGCTGGGGAGCGAAGGGGAATTTGCATCTGTGCACCCAGTTGAAAGAAAGGGGTGGGAGGTTAAAAACCTACTTTTAGGTGGAACAGCTGTGGTATTCAGCTGTCTTACAGCTGTTAGCTTTTCAATAGATTTTTCAGCATAACCATCTGATTTCTCAGGTTTTTCACGTCAAGATTTTAACTTTTTTCCTGGCATTTTGGAACTAATTGGAAAAGCACAGAAGCTTTCATCCATACTCTTTTATGGGAACAAATCAATTTTCTTATATCAATTCACTGATTTTTTTTTTTTTTTTTCACTCTGTCTTAATAGAAACGCTGGTTTGGAGTTGCCTACAGCAAGAGCAGGTTTGCAGCTAATCTCTTCTAGAATGAATAGATGTATGTCTTTGAAAATTTGCAGTAGCTCAAAGTAAAGGGTCTGTTTGAGGAGACCCGTTATTCAGACAATTCCTGTTATTAGTCCTGTTGGCATTGACCTTGTGAGAGTGGTAAGAATCACAGGAATACAGAGGTAGTAAATGGGAACTTTTTTAAAAATGAGAAACGCAATCTTTAAAGCGCTCTTTTTAAGGTCCTAAAGATACAGCAAGCCTAACACACCAGAAGGAGGAGAGCTGCACGTTCCTGCACTTTATCTATCACGTCAGATCATGCTTCACAGATTACCACAGTACACTGATCTGTTTTCCAGCAGAGAATTATTCCAGGAATGTTTTCACTAAAGAAAAGCCAAAAACCCCCAAAGCATAACAACAAAAAAAAAACCCCAACCCTAACCCCAGAGAGGAAAAGCATGTGGGTTACCATTGGGTTAGGAAGTTGCAATGGCAAAGTCCAGAAAGCACCAGATCTGTCTCAAGAATGGGAGAAGGAGGAGTGAATGTGGTCTTGCATTAGGGAAGTATCCGGTTGGATCAGCTGTTCGGAAAGAATACTGCAGCCTTGCATTTTCCCCATCTGCCCTAGTGCACAGCCTCTGTTCACACCTTTCTCCATCACCCAGTGGGATCTTCGAAGGTCTTGGGAAGAAACAGAGCTCTTAAGTTTTCTGGCAATTCAGAAGTTAATACCCGTGTGGTATTAACTCTACTCCAGGTAATCCTGCTCTGGCAGGGGGGCTGGACTAGGTAATCTCTAGAGGTCACTTCCAACCCCTAACACTCTGTGAATCTTCTGTCTTTAACTTCCTGAAATTTTCTAACAGGCTGTGATGTTGCTCAAACAGGTAACACCTGTATTACTCTGCTAGACTGAGCCCAAATCTCTCAGTGAGTCTGGTGACATAATTGACCTTAGAAATCTTGCTTCCTCATGCTGTTTAATACTGAGATAGCTTCGTAGAACGTGCAGTGAATTTACAGCAAACTGTTGTACTGCTGGATATATTTTAGGCACCGAGTATGGGGGCAGAAGCACGTTGAGTATAACCCAGCGAGAGCGCTAGGTATGTGCATGCTGCCAGCCGGTCGCGCTGCATGGAGGCAGGCGGGGAGCCCCCACACCTTGCTGATGCTTGAGGAGCTGCTTGGGCAGCTTTTTGGCAGGCTCCATCCCCATCGTACAGCTGCCACTGGGTTGACTGGAAGGTAGTGGGGCTTGTGTGGCACCTGCAGGGTGATGTGAGCGAATAATGCAAAGATCCAGAGTTACATTGAGCAAATAACATTAGGAAAAGGTCAGGTGGGAACCTCTCCTTCGAGCTATTGTGTTGTGGACATTTTCGTGGCTTTCAGAGACAAACGGGATGTTAGTTGTGTCTGCGAACTACAGTCCCTGCTGTGATGGAGTATGGCTGACCTGTGCCCTGATATCACTGCATGTATTCCACCCCATATGTTTAGAAAGAAGAGGCATTGGGTTTATTTTAGGAAAATTCACTTCTGGTGTACCAGATGTTTACATTTAGATTAGTAAATAAATTGACAATGGATCTTATATACTGGGAGTTCAGCGGGTGATTGCGCAGTAGCTGAGCTGACAGCCTGTTGGTACTTAAGGGGGAGGATTCACCCTTTGTCTTCCTTCCCTGCTCTTCTGTCATTCGATCTGGGGTAAGTGCTTGAAGTGATCCATTTTGGACCCTTTCACGAAGGCCCACAGTTCAGTTTCCTGACTGTCAACTAAATGTAGGCTTGTTTGGCTGAGCTGGTGGGTGGGATCAGCCCGCTGAGAAGTGCGGTGACTGCCAAGGCCAGGGAAGGAGGAGGATGCTCCCGTGGGGTCAGGAAGGTGATAAAGTGGAGGAACAGCAGGCCCTTTTCCTCTCAGGAGGCAGCGAATTGTCAGGTCAGCTTCTCTGAACCCAAGACACCGCACGCCGCGTTCCTCGTCCTGACCTTGACGTGGGAGTAAGAGAGGCAGGGGTGGCTTTCACGGGATACGCGTGTTCAGCTTTTACTAAGCGTATGAAAACTGTTCTCCTGTCAGACACTATAGCGGAACTTGATCGCGGGGATGGAGCCCTGCCGTGTGAGCAGGCGCCACGTATTGTGTGGAACGGATACGGACGTTAACGTGCGCTTTGAGACGCTGTGCAGCAGATGAGCTCTGGCAACTGCATGTGCACGCTCTCGGCCTTTTCTTGTCCTGCGAGCGGTCACCTTGCGTTTGCCGTGAATACACCCACGATCGTTTACTCTTAATCCTTGTATAGCTGCAGCAGTGTTATCATCTGGCGGATCTCTGCGTTCATTTAATGCTGTTTGAAACGAAGAAGTTTGTGGAAGACCGTGTAGGTATGATCTTAGCGCTGTGTCGTGTCAACTGAAAAACTACCGCGTCGAAGTACTTCCTTCGCCGAAGCTCCTGGCAAACGCGCGCGAGCGTTCCGAAGCTAATTTTCCTATTTGTTACTAATTGTGTGTTTTCTTCTTTGTTCCAGCTAACCACATGTACAGTGCTTGATGGAATCTCACGGGATGCGGTCTGAGAAACAGGGCTTTTTTTTAACCACACAGAGCAGTGCAGACGGGCTGTCGTTCCTTTCAACGTAACTCTCACAGGCTTCAGGGTTAAGATTGCTATTACTGTCTCCTCCTTGCTTTGGCACAAAAGCACGCTGAGGGTGTTTAATTGCGGGTTTGCCTAAAGGTAGATTAGATTAATTATTACTATGTAATGCAAGTTAAAGCAAATAAAGCTTAGCTAGGTGTATAAAAAACAAAAAAAGGTGCTGCCTTTTGGGGTTTTAAAAAAAAGCCTGTCAATCACGATGAAATGCAGCCAACTTTCTTCGTCCCAGTGAAAGAAAAGGACTGTTCACCCTGTGAAGGGGATATTTATGTCAAGATGAGCATATGAAACTGAGTAGAGGAGGAAGGTTTCTCAATGAGAAGGACTGCAATTGCTTTCAAGACTCCTCTTGAAGACTGCAGAACTAGCTTAAAAATGAAGCCTTATCACTTGAACTTCAGTGCCTTCACTGCAGAGTTCCTAACAGCCTTAATGCTAACCACCCGCTAGCGAAGGGATCGGAGCGTGAAATACCTTGCCTTGTGCTTTACGAAATACTGATTCGGCAGGTTTGCAAACGGGGGAAAACAAGTAATTGCCTTTAATCTATGCATATTTGCCAAGCCATACTGAATTATTTTACTACTAGAGGCATTAGAAACTAACAGTAAACAGAACCACCGAGTTTGGAAGCATATTTTTGGGGTACATCATTTCTGTAACTGTATAAAGTTATTGCCTTACAGTTTTAAGTGATAACATACATTAAGTTAACAAACATTTAAGAAATATATGCACTGTTTGAAATGTAAATTATTCTTAGAACACTTTTACTGGGTTTTATGTTGTCCTTTTAGTGCCTTAATTTGAGATAATTGTATTATTGCCATGTCAATAAATGTAGAAATCTAAAACTGAACGAAGGAAACCTCTAAAAAAAAACACTATTGCTCATCAGTGGGTTTTTACTGAATTATAATTGGTTGAAGTATTGTAGATGCTAGATGCATTTTCTAAATTAAGTACAATCTTTGAATGAGAATTCCTCTTACAAAGAAAGACTGATTCTGGTTCATAAGCCACGAGAGGCGAAGGCAATGCAAAACCAAAAAAAGGCATATAACACAAAAGCTCTGGGTAATTCAGGAATTTCAGTAAATGCTGTCAGACTCTTGCTTTGTAGCAGGAATGCATTCACGGTATGGGCAGTATGGTTTTATTTTATTTTATTTCTTAACCAAATACCTCCTCAGTAATTTATAATGGCTTTGCAGTTGTGTATTAAATAAGAAGCACTGGAAAACTGATTCGTCCTTAGGACGATTTGCATGTTTCAAGTGGTATTGAAAGCCGCACTGATGGATATGTAATAATAAACATATCTGTTATTAATATGGTAATGACTCTGTGCTCATTTAATGAGAAATAAAGTAATTTATGGAAAGACCCTTTCGAAAACGACTGGCATGGTGTTTTCTCCCGACTGCAGCTTATACATCTTCCTAAGCATTCAGACGTTGCAACAGCTTCTAGCACAAGGGGCCTTTGCAACCTAATGCCCAGGGGACTCCGAAACACTTTTTTTGTTATTCTACATGAGTAAGTAAATACCACATTAAATCATGTTTTTCATTCCCCTATTCTTATGGCCAGCTGTAGTAGCCTAATCTATATTTATTATTCATCCACCACCCCGAGCTTGCCTTGTGAGGATGTCATCCTTCATGATGAGGGTTTGGAGCACCAGAAATCCCACTTATTTCAGGGGAGGCCTCTGTTCAAAAGAAAAAACTGTGGGGTGTTTTTTCTTTTTGTGGGGTTTTTCTCCATAAATCCCTGTGGGTAATCCACCAAGGCTTGTAGAGCAAGGGAGTGAGTAAGGACAAATGACAAGCACGTCCTTTGAAGGTCACAGGGAAGTATAGATAAATAGAAGTAGGTGACGTGGTAATTTCAGAAAGTTCCTCTAAGGTGAGTTTGCTGTATCAGAAATATTTTCAAAGCTGTGGATGGAGCACACCAAAGCCTTCCTTCTAGATCACCAGTCACAGCGACTGTTACCTTCCAGAGCAATACAAGGGATAATTATAGAATCACAGCATGGTTTGGGTTGGAAGGGACCTTAAAGATCATGTAGTTCCAGCCCCCCTGCCATGGGCAGGGACACCCTCCACTAGACCAGGTTGCTCAAAGCCTCATCCAGCCTGGCCTTGAACACTGCCAGGGATGGGGCACCCACAGCTTCTCTGGGCAACCTGTGCCAGTGCCTCACCACCCTCTCCGGGAAGAACTTTCTCCTGATAGCCTGATTATGGCCTGCTTTAATCTCCTAGCACATACCCAGAGCAGAAATAACACGGTGAGATGTTTAAATATATATTAAATACATACATTATTATAGGAAAATTAGAGCAATAGAAAAGGCCTGTGGTAAGATCACTGTCCAAACCCAAATTAGCTTGGGATTGCTTTTCTGCTTTCCTTTATGCATAACTGGCTACCTCTGCAGGCTTAAAAGCTCTTGCTTCAATAATTTCTTTAAAAGAAGTACTATCTTGTAGTTCCCTGTTTTATCAATCTAAAAAATAACACAAAAACTGTTTCGATTAGTGGGAAGAGGGAAGGATTGTGGAAAAAATGGGTTTGCTGTACTGATTGGCACATACTATTGTTTCCATAGCTTTTCAGCAATGCTGAACCACTGCACTTCTTTTTAAATGCTGATTTTGCTTGGGAAATAAACACTAGACACGTGAAGTGTAAAATTTACATTGACTTGCATGTCTGGGCTAAGTTGCAACTGAAATGCTGCAACAATAAAGCCTAGACGTGCAAATGACAGTGCGTGTGTTCCGGTGTGCTGACGGTGGCACTTGTTTGCCGTAAGCGAGGTGCCGATCTGCAGGAACAGCCGTACTTGGAATGAGAAATTCAACCAAGGGCTTCTGCTGGTAGGAAGAGTAACGCCTACGGTCTCAACTGCGCAAACAGGTATTTCAGGGAAAAGAGAAATCATTAAATCTTTAGCAAGCATCAGCTGTACCATCTAGGAAAAAAAAAGTTTGCCATGTTCGCTACAGCTCCACTGTTTCTGGCTCTTGACACCTTGACGCTTTTACCCTTGTCGCTAATGGTTCCTCTTAGGGCAATATTTGGCCTAAACTCATCTACTGCAGTGCCCGGGAGTCCTGAGGAGAGGTGAATGTGTAAGCTGTGAAGACTAGCACAAATCAACCTGGCTTCTTTCACATCGGCGAGGCCGTAGTTTGAGAAATCGAGTAGTCTGGATTCTTACGTGATCATTTTTTGTTGATTTGCCTCTGCCTTTTTTCCATTTTCTATTACTGTATTAGGTTGAAAGTTCATTAATGTTGTTGGTAGAATGCCAAAACATGCTCTTTTCCATTCCCCCTTCAAGCAAGCCTCCTTATTCCTGCTGAAGGAAACAGGAAAAGATAATGATAAAGAGTAGCAAAACAGGCTGGGTAGTAAGAAAAAGATACTGCCTCTCCCACAAGTGGGATGTAGCAGCGGCCACCGAGGCTGTAGCCAGAAGCAAGTCAGCAGTTGTGCTGTGAGAGGAGGTGCTCAGCTTCCTGCTGAGCTGGTGAGCTCTCCTGGGAATTTTTTATGTTCTGGTTACCAACGCAGAAAATACAAATAGAGTTTTGCTTTTTTTCCTTCCCCCAGATGTACATTTGTAGCAACCCAGAATGCAGACAGTTTGAAAACTGCTGAAAGGAACCAGGTAACACTGAAATGGGGGATACTATGTCTGTGTTACTTTAAACATCTCTTTTTTCTTTCCCCTGCCATTAAATTTTCTGCATCGTCTGTTATTAGAAGTCACACCTCACTGACACTGCATGTTTCAGTCTGTAGTTGCTGTGAGATGGCGATTGAAGGTACCAGCGGCTTTCAACCTGGGAGCACCCTGCCTGTGCCATACCCCAGGCCCCTAAATCTGCTCTAGGAGCTGCCACGGCCCAGGCCAGCCGTAGGGATCTCTGCTCCGGCATTGCTCAGCCCTGTGCGGTGCTGGGAAGATCGTGCACGTCAGGCTTTTGTTCAAGTATCTTGTTTCTGTTCCTCGTTTTCTGGGTGCTCCTTTGGAGACAGTCCAAACCTCTCAGCGTTTGTCTTCACTTGAGAAAGAAGATGGCTTTAATAATGTTCAACCAACCTTTTACAGTTTTAATGTCATCAAGGTAGTTTGTACCTCCTGTCTGTACATCAGGTTCCACTCTTTGTCTCTCTACTCCTTCTGTCAGTTTGTGTAAGAGTCAAGGGAAACAGCATCTGGCCATTGATCTCCTCCTTAAGGAAAGAGGCACAAAGCTGTTATGGGGGGAAGAGGCCCACACGATCTTGGAGGAAAGAAGAGGTAGTGGTTCTTCTGCTTTTGGAGGTCGGGGAGAGTGTTCCTGCAGGTACAAACCCTGACTCTTTCAGCACAGCAGCCTCCAGTGCCTTTGCCAAATCCTGGAAATGAAGGGTCTGTGATCGCCTGAAGCCTGATCATCTGTGGGCGAGGAATGTATCCCGTGCAGCTTCATTACTGCAGAGCATTAGCTTTTCATTTAGAAGTCACGAATAAATGGCCTTCATATAGCTCACTTGTATTCGAGAACGAAGGGCTAGACTGGAGATAGCCTGCACTTAAGACTCCTGGGCAGACCGCTGGGACCTGCTGTCACTTCAATGGGTGGTCTGTGGGACCTCAGCCTAGATCGGGATTAAAGCTCTCCTAGAAAGCTCCTTCAAGCAAGTCCAAGTAACAGAAGAGTCATCACCCTTGCTGGTGACTTCAACAGCGCTTAGATCGCCTCAGTCTCAGGGAACTCCATCTTAATTTAAGATCCAGCCTCACTTCAGCATACCACCCACTGGAGCTTCCCCACCAAACATCATCCTTGTTCCCCCAAACCTCCTTTTCAGACTCCCAAACGGCGGCAGAAGCTCTCGCAGCAGGCGGAGGGGCTGGTGAAGGTAGCAGCGTTGGGTTTCTAGAGGTCTGAGGGAAGGACGTTGCCTTCTGGCATCCTTTTCCTTTCCAGATGTTCAAGCGCCGCTTTAGCTTCCGTAATCACAGCCCACTACCCAGAGCTTCTGCAGAAGCGGCTGAGACTCGTGTCTCCACTGTTTTGAGTGTCTTTAAAACCGGTTTTTATTGTCCCGAGGGCTCCTGCATCGCACGCATCCCCCAGCACTCCTTCTGTTACCTACCCACGAGTCTTCCAGTAACCGCTGGGAGGTCAGCCACCCCCTCCCGCCTCAACGCTTCCCCGCCGACAACTCTACCCCTCACTCCACGTTTCCCTTTCACCCACAGCGGCCTTTTCTTTCTTCCTGGCCCGCTGCGGGGCGGAGGTCGGTTATCCGTTCCCGGGTTACGGAGACCTCCGCTGCCCCGACCCCGCTCTCCCCGCCGCCGCCATCGCCCCGCCCTTCCGGCGCTGCGCGCGCAGCCCCCCCCCCCCTTCCGGCGAGCGGGCCCCGCTTGCAGCGTCATCCTGAGGGGCCGGTTTGAATGAGACCCCGAGGGAGGGAGGGACCCGCCGCCATCGCCCGCCCGCCCGCCTGCCCGCTCCCTCCCCGCTAACGCCGCCACCCTCCGCCACCGCGCCCTCCCAGGACACGGCGCGCCGCCCGCCCCCTCCGCCATGCCGCTCTTCTCAGGTGAGCCGGCCCCGCCGCCCGCGCCCGGCATGGCCCGGCCCGGCCCGCGGCGGTCCGCAGCGCGGGTCTGAGGGGAGGGGGGTGGGGCGCTGCGCCGGTGGAAGGGGGGTGCCGTGGCTTCAGCGACGAGCCCTCCTCGGCGACCCAGCCGCCCCCGGCCGGGCCTTTCCCGCCGCCGCGCCGAGGGCGGACGGGCGGTGCCTCCCGAGGGGCAGCGGGAGACTCCTCCAGTGGCCCCGCCGTCCTGCCGCCGGCGATCGGCACGTGTCCGCGGCCCGGCCCGGCTCGGCCCGGCTCGTGAGGCGGCCTGGCCGCCGGAGGAGGAAGTGCTGGCCTGGCCCGGCCCGGCAGGGGCGAGGGAGGGCTCTGCTGGTGGCCGGGGGACCCTTTCAGCAAGGCTCGGGCGCGCGGACGGGTGTCACAGGCGTACCCGGAGCGATCGTGCTCCGGTATCGCCCTTTCCTGGCTTACGTCTGTTTTGTACCAAGATCAGTGCCGCTGCCTGGCAAGCGAGCTGTAACTCTGCATCCGCACCTCCAAATTCATTTAGGTCCCTCTGCCTCCGCTCTTTAAATCCCTTGTTTCCTCCCTAAAACCAGAGGAGTTACAATTTCCTTAAAATTGCATCACATCCCGGTCACCTCCTGGCCGTGAAGGAAAGTTCCTAGCGAAGACTGCGAGAGCAAAGCCTCCGGTGGCACTTCTAGGACCAGTTCCTGGCTTGTTTGTGTTTCACAGGTCCGGCCTCTTGGGGCTTTCCAGCGCGTGAGGAACAGGTTGTGGAAGGCCTCAGTGCACGGCTGGGTCCCTGTTTTTCCACGGTTTTAATTGTGGTTGGCAAACCGGGGTCCTGATGTCAGGGTAACAGACTTTCCCTGAACGCATCCATATAAGCTGTGCTTTCTGTTCGGTGGGGCAAATACGTCCTTCCTTTTTCTTAGTTTCTGTTGTTTTCAAATTAACAGTTTTCTCTTTTATTTTGGAAACTTTTGGGGGAAATTTCGGTTGCGAGCTCTGAGGAGGATGCTCATGCTCTTCATTTTCCTCCTCTTGAGTGCTGAGTTGTCAGAAAAGGTGACACTACGCTACTGATTAGTAATTTCTCACTCTTCTGCGTGTTTAGCGGTGGATGTGTGACGTTTCAAAACCGCAAAACTGTGTGCAGCTGTCTGGTTCAGTGATTGAATGGGTTGTCTTTCCTGAAAATAGGAAAGGATTTGTGCTTGGTAGATGCAAGCACAAGTACAGGCTGGGCAGAGAATGAGTGGAGAGTAGCCCTGAGGAGAAGGACGTGTGGGGTACTGGTGGACGAAATGTTGGACATGAGCCGGCAGTGTGCACTGGCAGCCCAAAAAGCCAACCGTGTCCTGGGCTGTATCCAGAGAAGCGTGGCCAGCAGGGCGAGGGAGGGGATTCTCCCTCTCTGCTCTGCTCTCGTGAGACCCCACCTGCAGTGCTCTGTCCAGCTGTGGGGCCCTCAGCATAAGGAGGATATCGACCAGTTGGAGCGAGCCCAGAGGAGGCCATGAAGATGCTCAGAGGGCTGGAGCCCCTCTGCTATGGGGACAGGCTGAGAGAGTTGGGCTTGTTCAGCCTGGAGAAGAGAAGACTCTGGGGAGACCTTATCGCACCTTCCAGTACCTGAAGGGGCCGACAAGGAAGCTGGGGGGGACTTTTTACAAGGGCCTGTAGTGACAGGACAAGGGGTAATGGGTTTAAACTGAAAGTGGGAAGATTTATATTAGATATCAGGAAGAAATTCTTCCCGGAGAGGGTGGTGAGGCACTGGCACAGGTTGCCCAGAGAAGCTGTGGATGCCCCCTCCCTGGCAGTGTTCAAGGCCAGGCTGGATGAGGCTTTGAGCAACCTGGTCTAGTGGAGGGTGTCCCTGCCCGTAGCCCTAGGGGCTGGAACTACATGGTCTTTAAGGTCCCTTCCAACCCAAACCATTCTGTGATTCTGTGATCTTAAACAGGCAAAATAATAAATGTGTATTTAAAAAAAAAAAAATCAGAAGATTGGGAAAATCAGAAGGTACTTTCTGCTAGAAATACTGAAAAGCCAGTCATTTGAGTTGCTTTATAGTCTTTATTTAGACTAAGTTTTGGTTATTCTTCCTTATTACCCATTAAAAACACTGCATACAATTGAAACCTTAACCTTCTTAGAAGTTTTATTTTTAAACCACAACTTTTAAGAGTTTTGTGTGGGGAAAAACCCCCTAGAGTTGCCATAGTATATTTCCTTACAACAGAAGCACAGGTAGAAGAAAGGATATGGCTTTCTTCAAGTATGGTACTTCAGCCACGGACTGTGCACGTAGGGTATTCCTGTGTGCAGAGTTTTGCAGATTTTCAGCAAAGCAGCGGCTTGCTGAGGTACCTTGTGTACCTGTGATAGCGATTGGAGCTGATCAAAGGCGCGTGGCCGTTCTTTAGAAACATGCTGTTTATCCCAGGCATATCCTGGGTCTGCTCTTGGTTAGCGCTGGCTTTGCTGGCGTGAAGTTGGCAGGGGGGTTGGGACTAGGTGGTCTTTAAGGTCCCTTCCAACCCTAATCATTCTGTGATTCTGAGTTAACGTGCCTTTGTGTCGTTCTGCCTAAGGATTCTGCTGGCCATCCTGTTTCCGGCGTCACGAGTTGGGCTTTGTGTGGCCAAATTTCGCTTCTTATTCCCAGTCCTGCACCTTTACTGGGGTCAGGGCTCTGGAGCTGCAGCGTGTGCTGTGGTCCGTGTCCCCACCTGGGTACCTTGTTCGTGTGAACGCTGCCAAAACCCGTGAGGGTGGCGGTGATGGTGGTGTAAACGGCGCTGAGAGGTTAAAGGAAGCAGGAGGTGTGCTGTTTTATGGGTCTCGTCTTGACGCACGCCGATCTCCGCGTGGACGATGCTGGTAGCCGGACCTACGGCTGTCAAACAGTCGCTTTGCTTTTAAAGGACACGGTATTGTTCGCCGTTGTAGGAGAACGGAAGTGCGATGGAAAACTCCACTGGAAGCGCACGTCTGAACTTCCTTCAGAAATTTGTTTGCAGTGAACAGTGCCAAGAGATTGGGAGGGTTGCTCGCGAACTGCTTTTGCGAAGATTGGCCCGGAGAATGTCTGATGCTGCCGTACGCGTTTGTCGCTTGCGACGTTCCTCAGTATATGTGTTGCTGACGGTTGTTTTGGATGCTTTTAGACTTGTCAGAAACAGTACGTTCTGATGGCTGAGACACCCTGTAGGGAAGGTGTCCTTTCCCTCCGTTACTGACAAGTTTCAGAGTTAAAAACGGAATGTTTTGAGATGATACCGAGTCTGGAATTTGAAATACCGGCTTAATCTTGGTAATTGCATTCTTGTACATTAGGAAATAATCTAGTTTCAAAACGTTTTGCTTGCAGTTAACGTGAAATGGGGAAAAGAGAAGTTCGACGGCGTGGAGCTTAACACTGACGAACCTCCCATGGTCTTCAAAGCCCAGTTGTTTGCGCTGACCGGTGTCCAGCCGGCTAGGCAGAAGGTTATGGTTAAAGGAGGAACTCTGAAGGTAGAAATCTGTGGCCTGTTTTGGTATTATTTCGAACTTTATTGCGTTATAACACGATGACCATATAATCGAGTGTTCCTCCAGCAGATCTTCTGTTGTATGTATGTAACAGACTGCACTTGTCTGAAATAATTCCCTATGAGTTATTGCCAGCTATGGGAAAATACTGGAAAAACCTTGTTGCCAGGCGGTTGGGAGATACGCTGCTGTTTTAAAACACTCCTGCCCTCTTTTACACCAAATGCTGCTCTGCTTAGCGCGTTTGTTTCTGTTCCTTTGTAATGTTTGGAATCTGAGTGAAACTTCCGGCTTTTTAGCTTGTTTAGGAAAAGTTTCTCTGGCACCTCTTTGCTGGAGACTTATCGGCGGAATGCAGTATAGGCAGCTTTCCTATCACTATTGATTGTGTCTAAGCAGCGTCGAACAACAGGTGAAGAACCTTACTGAATAGATGACTTGGCTGCCTTTTAATTTTAGTCAGACAAGACTTGATGAAGTGTAAATAGTTAATATTGTGCAATCTTGGATGCAACACAATTGTATATTTAGAAATATGTGATTAATATTAATGAAAATGCTTGTCTTTTGCTGCAAGGTAATTGTCTTTCATTTTGTCTCAAATACAGGATGATGACTGGGGGAACCTAAAAATAAAGAATGTAAGTTCAGAGGAATAACTAAATTTTACTTGATTGATTTTTATTTTGGCATTTAAAGAAAGATTTAAAGTTCTTGCTGTTTCTGTTTGAATGGGTAGCTCTTTCTTCAAAATCAGGCCTTGATGGAAAATAATTTTATAGTTGTCATACCTAAGCATTCTTAGGACGTTCTCACCATTGAATTGTAAAAAAACCCTGGTTTTGGTACCAGCAGGGAAATTACAGCATCTTCCTGAAGTACTTGGGAGCATGTCTGGCTGGCTGGCTCTCTCTCTTTCCTCCAAGAAGTGTTCTGGGTCAGACGAGGGGCCCATCTGTGACCATAATAAGCGGTGTTCTTTAGAGAAGAGCTTGTGAACCTCGGCACCGTCTGCGCTCCGTTGCGCCTGTACGTCCCCAGCGTGGAAAACCATTGTGTTACAGGTGCTGAAGTTACAGCTCTGCCTGGTTCCTTCTCTGTCAACCTGCTGAAATTTGTTCTCCTGCACTAAATAGCTGCTGTTTTAAAAAGAAAGCCATTAGTAGTGGTTGTTCACACCTTTGGCTAGGTCAGAAAGAAACCAAAAGCGAACGTGTTTGTGTTTCTTACCTATGTTACTGTGACAGGGAATCCCACAGATTTTTGTTTGGGGTTTTTTTGATCATTTTAATTTCTGTAGGTATCTTGTAACATCTGTTTGGTACAGGTTTTACTCACTCTAGTTCTTCCCTTGAAGATTGAATTTGACAGCGCTACTCTTACCTTTGTAATTAGTTCGCAAGTGTCGATTAGCAGCCGGCAGCTGCAACTATTGTAGCAAAGTCATCGAGCCAAAACCCCTGTGCGTAATGTTCTTGTCCGTTTCTGCGTAGTTAGGCTTTATTAATTTTGATAACCTTACCTACAAGTTCTGGGGATTTATTTTCACTGTCAAAGCAGTTTCTTTCCATTCTGTTGCCCATCCTTTTCCTTAACACTGTATTTTTGAAGGCCCTGGATAGCCGTTTTCTCCCCCTTCGGCAGGCCTTACTGTGTAGATGTACCCCTGTGGAATGCTGAAAAACTCCTTGCCCTGACTCTGGTCCAGCAAGCACAGCGACTTGATGGCTTCCCCCGCCCCCTGAATGGTAGCCCTCATGCCTCACTGACCCTGCTGGTTTCGGCTAGCTTTCACTTTTCAGTTAGTTTAACGTCCTCAGGACCTGCCAGACCAAAGGATGGCCCTTCCCTTTCCCACCTGCTTTTCAGGTGAAAATACCAGATCCGAACTTGGAGCCGTGGTCCTCATTACTACCCACATCTGTCTGCTTTCCCAGATCCTAAGCTGAGGATGAGGGATGTTTCTGTTGTCGTTTCGGGAATTCTGAGTTTGACCACTTGAGACTCTGTTGATTGAGAAGCTCCAACGTTGCAGCTTCTTTCAAATCGGAATTTAGCTGCTCAGTTATCCTTGGTTCCAAGGTATTTTCTACGACTTAAGGGCAAGAGGAATATTTGCACGGAAGTGTTGAAGATGGTTGATCTCTAGTGGTCCATTGGGAAAGGAGCTTTTTTCTGGGGTATTCCGTGGATGTTAGATTGAGTCCTGATTGGAATGTTGGTATTGTCAGCTGCTGGCAAGCTCACCAGGCTCAGTGGAAACGTCTAGCAGGGATAATGCTGTGGAACTGTCCTCAATAAGTACTTTCTAGGTAATGAGAAAGTTAAGGTATACCCTTAAAAACAGCAGTGCAGTGTCAGTTCTGTAAACTAAGAGAAAGATTGTGTTTATTTTTGGGGAAATAGCTGAAATATGTCAAGAGCTTAATGATTTTAATTTTTTTTTTTAAAGCAGAAATAACTGCCCTTTAATATTAATTACTACTTCTACTGTGTTTCAAGGGGATGACCTTATTAATGATGGGCTCTGCAGATGCGCTTCCGGAAGAGCCAATTTCTCGACCCGTCTTTGTGGAAGACATGACAGAGGAGCAGTTGGCTTCAGCTGTAAGCATCTAAGTTTACATGAGTGGAATAGATTGTGTGTTTTCCCTCATGGGAGTAAAGTCTGGAAGAGTGTAATTAATTATTATTTTTTTAAACGAAGTAACTTCTGTTTGAGTTGTTCCCTTTTTTACTATTTGAAAGGCTTTGTTTTCTCATCCATTATTTGGAGTTGGAGCTCTCTGTCACACTTGGAACAGTTGTGTGACTGCCGTCAACTGTGCGTGCAGAACGGGAATGCTTATACTCGTGTCCGTATGAAAACGGATCCGTGGTTTAGGACTGGTTTTGTGCTTCGCGCTTTAATGCTTTCCAGGGCGCCAGCAGCTGAAGGATATTGATGTAATTTTGAGATGAACTCTGTGCACAGAATTTGAGATAACCTGGAGGCAAACAAGGAGATGATTCAGTGTCGGATAACATTTTGAAAAAGCTGGTCACATGCGTTTCTTTTGATACATGTTTTGTTATACATCAAAACCTGATCATGAGGAAACCCTTCTTCCCTGTGAGGGTGACAGAGCCCTGGGACAGGCTGCCCAGCGGTGGGGGAGTCTCCTTCCCTGGAGACTTTCAGAAGCCACCTGGACTTGTTCCTGTGTGATCTGCTCTAGGGGATCCTGCTCTGGCAGGGGGTTGGACTAGATGATCTCTAGAGGACCCTTCCAACCCCGAACACTCTGTGAAAATTCAATTGTCTGTACTGCATGTGTCCATTAAAAATGGAATACACAGCTAAATGAATTCTCACTTCCTAAAATAATGAAGCGGTACTGGTACGCAGTACTACTTCAGTTGCTTTAAACTGCGTGCTTTTCCCTGACAGCTACCCGAATATGCAGGATAAAAAAATAAAGAAGAATACTATTATATTGTGATTTATAGTTGTTTCTGAAACTGGTTAGTGTAATTATTAGTTGGCCTTCACATTTGTCAGAACTTTAGAAATTCACAAGTTGTCTGAAAGGGTGAAATTAATGACCCGTTTCAGACTTTTGGAGGGGAGGTTAAATCATGCTTTTGTTTCTAACTGTGAACTTCATCACAGTCAGAGTTTTACTGAAAACTGATTTTAATTAAAACATCAGTGTTTTGTGCAAATGTATTCATGTGGAAATTTCATGGAAATAGAATCTTAAGGTCAAAACTTGAATGAGATTAGAATTGAACTTTCTGAGTGACTGCCTGGTGGAAGAATATGCTCATTAAACTAAACATGCACAGGAAAAAAACCCAAAGCATTCCTGAACGTTCTCTAAAAGCACCGAATGGTGAAGTGATTAATATAATCAGAAAACGGATCTGGAAAACTTCCTAAGGTTTGATGGAACATTCCAGGTTTTACGCATCTCTGATCGCTCCTTTTCGTAGAGGCGGCTGTCAAATTATAGCGTTTATACCAGCATGGCTGCACCTCTCTCAGACCTTCAAGCACCCTTGTCATTTTTTTTTTTTTCGGTAGATGGAATTGCCATGTGGATTGACAAACCTTGGCAACACTTGCTACATGAATGCTACGGTTCAGTGTATCCGCTCAGTGCCAGAAGTGAAAGAGGCCCTTAAAAGGTAGGATTCGGTACAGGAATACCGTGACTAAAATGTTTTCTTTAGCTTATGAAATAGGTGTTTTGTGGGACGGTCGTCTTAATACTGGTATGGATTATCATAACGATCTGTTGTTCTCTAAAACTATTCGAGATTAACATAATGATCAATTGAAGTTTATCCTGTGGCTATGTTAGTCTCTATTTAAAGAACTTAAGACTGTATTTGTTGGAACTAGCTTTTAGTGGAGAGAATGTGTTTTGCCTAGCTAAAAAATAATTCCTATCAAGACTTGCTTAAAATGCTTAAACAAGCTGCTGAACTCCTAACCCTGTTTCCTGGAGTTAGCTTGTACGGTCTCGTTCTCTGTAAAAGGAGTCCTGTACCGTAAACACTGGTTTATTTAAGTACTTACAAGTTTTTCTTCATTCTGTTGGCAGGTGAACCTTAAATCATTTAGCACTGAGAACTATTTTTGAAGTACAGAAACTGTGTTCAAGCTTTTCCTTGTTTTTCAGTGTTGTCATTTTAGGAAAGTCCGTTTATCTCCGTGTAAAGGACTGTGAGTTATTGCACTGAATCAGAGTATTTGACAAACGTAACATAGCGAACTTCAAAATGTGCCCTACAAAACTGGCAGACTGCGATACAAGATGTGGCCTTATTGTCTGTGGGAAGTCAGATTCAGAGGCAGCCGCTCTGTTTCCCACTGGAGACAGCCTTCATTGGGTTTCCCCTGCTTGACGGCAGCGTGGAAGGGTGTGTGGCAGCGGGAGAGAGGTGAAAGGACTCGCATGGCAATGCTTAGGTTTACAGCTTTGTTTCTCACCAGAGGCTTTGTTAATCTCTGCAAGGGTACTGCCTGTTTTGTAGCATGTCAGCCTGAAAGTTTCCTACTCAGTATGTAACAACAGGCAGAATGTTTCTAGTTCAATTTTTTTCCAGAGAAGCTGTGGGTGCCCCATCCCTGGCAGTGTCCAAGGCCAGGCTGGATGAGGCTTTGAGCAACCTGGTCTAGTGGAGGGTGTCCCTGCCCATGGCAGGGGGGTTGGAACTGGATGGTCTTTGAGGTCCCTTCCAACCCAAACCGTTTTATGATCCAGGCTGAGATTAAGGAATGCACGAGACCCTCCTTTCACTTGAGGGCTCATATGCTTTGAGGAGGCCACCTCTTCCTCACGCAGCTGGTAAAATAAGGCGTAATTCCAAGAGGGGTGCTAAGTTCTAGCCATACAGGTGGGACTCCCCTACTTTTCCAGCATGGGAAATATCTCCCCAACAAGAATGTCTCACCTCCCACTGGTTTGTTTCTGCTGAGGAGGGAGGAAGCAAGCCTGCCCTCCACCTCTCCGCATGTTGTCTGCCGTCTGTCCTCAGAGGTGGCTTTGTCCGTGTATCTGAAGAAGCCGTGGCAAAGGTTTCAGAAAGGGAGTAGCTTCTCTTTAGACTTTTTCTCAGTTTCTTTAAAAATAGATCAGAGTCTTTGAGGCAAATGGATTAGGGAAGCAGCAGTGATGTATCCAGGCTTCTCAGTCTGCATGTATTTACTGTCTCAAGGATGCCAGGTTTCCTTTGCTTCCATGCAGTGCTTGCAAAATAGCTGAGACTTTGAGGTGAGAGTGAGTAAATCTTATCTTCAGCTACTTCTGTTCTGGTGATTGATTTCTTTCGACACATTGAAATACATCCAGCTGCTGCCTGCTTTATGAGTTAAAAACCTGACTGCTCCTCTTGATTCTGTTTTATTGCGCACAAATTGTTTTTCTTCTCTCTTAGGTATGGTGGTGCCTTAAGAGCTTCAGGAGAAATGGCCTCCGCTCAGTACATTACTGCAGGTTGGTGTTTAGAGTAGAACACGGGTTTAGGCTGGTGTGCGATTTCCTGCTAACTGCAGTTGAAAATTGCAGCTAGAGCTCTGGGTGTTTTTCTTTAGCACCTATGCCGGAGGAATTTCAGAGCTGCTAGCACCGGAGGGTTCGTTTTGCTCTGCGTTAATATCTTTAAAGGTTGTTCTGACCGTGGCTGCGAAGCGTACATCTCTGCATATTACCTAGCTCTGTGCTTGGAAAAATATATTCAAGCGTCACCTAGGCTTAGATAGAACCCATTCCTGTCTCTTAGCTGGTTTTCATGTAGGCATAAAGGAATTGGAACTTCCTAAAGCAGACTCCATCCACCTGTTGGTCTGAGCCTAACTGTTGTAGCATCCAGCTCTGTGTTTCGGTTAACAGCAGCCTAACGCCATGCTCCTCGAACACCTGTTCCATTGCGTAGCCTTTAATGCGATCCATTGGCTGAGAATTATTGTTAAGGTGGTGGCTGATGCTTTAGCAGTGATCTCAGCCTTTACCCTAAAGATCCAGATTTCATACCTGAAATAGGAAGTCGTGTCTCCACAGGGAAAGTCGCTCTTTGTTGTGGCGATCTGGGTGCCCGCAACGTGTGGGAGCTCACGGCGGCCCGGTATCTCCAAGTCCTAACTGGAAGTCTAGTTAGACCCCATACACTTGAACAAGGGTGCTACTTGTCCGCTTTTTCTTTTTTTACTTTATTTCATTGCCCCACTAAGATGCTGGGCCAGGACACTGGGATTTCTACCAGGCCATTTAAGGAAAAACAAAACAATGTAAGGAAGGAAAGGTCCAGTTTGTGGGTATGCCTGCTGATGGAGTTTTGGGGTGGTAAGTTGAATGGTTACTCTGTACAACCATGCCTGCCCCTCCCCTTTTCACTCCCTTTATTTCATGTCCCTTGTTTTCTTTTCAAGGTGACAGTTCTGCTTTTGAGGAATCTGAATAGTTTCGTTTGTAGTTAATTCTTTGGCACTGAGCTGGTCGAGAACTCCTGCATGACACTGATGGCATATTTTTTTTACTTGCTGTGTCGTATCAGTTGTCCCTCTCACCACGGTCAGTGAGGAGTCTCTGTAAAGAGAGGAAGCAGCTGACCGTGGTTCCTTGTAATCTCGCCTGTATTCACTGGCTCGGGAGTATCATTCACCAGTCTCTCCACTTGTAAGTCAGTGACCGTGCAGACCGTTGCCTGCCTCACGGGGTGGACGTGAGGATTAACAGTGGTCTCTGAAGTGATTTGTGGATTTAAAGTGCCGTAACCTGGGTCGATAAGACGTGTGTAGCCGTGTGTCTGGAGCGAAAACGAGAGCCATGTGTCTTGTCATGCAGCCAGCAGCCTTCGTTGAGCTGCACACGGTTACAGACTGTCTGCATGTGTGCAAACGCATACTTGTTTTCCTGGGCCTTAATTTAAGCATGAGTGTTTTCTAGGTATTTTAGCTGGGAAAAAGGAAAGGTTTTCCCTAGTAGTTGGTGAACCTTCAGCCTCTCTAGAGGATCGGTTGTGAGTGCCTTCTGACTTCTCTAGGTGTAGTCCTCTTGTGAAAACGTGGTCCTCAGTTGTGTTCCAAATGAAATCTTAACTGCTCAAAAACTGTTTGAGTTGGGGTTTGGTTTTGTTTTCCTGTTAACAGCCAGGAAGCAGAAGGCACTATATGCCAAACTCTCAGAATTGTCATCTTTACACTTGCAAAGTCCTGTTTGCAAGTGAGATCTTAGATGCACCTCTTATGCCACCTGGAAAATTTGGTCATGCTTTGGAAAGATCAAATTGGACGCTGCTAAACGATCAGTCTTTAAATGGTGCTGCTGTTTTACTGTTCTTTTTAAACTTCCTGCCGTGTTTGAGTTGTTTTTTCCCTTCTCAAAGCATTCACTTACTTTTTCTTCAAGCTCTTAGAGACTTGTTTGATTCCATGGATAAAACTTCCTCCAGTATCCCACCTATCATTCTCCTGCAGTTTTTACATATGGCCTTCCCGCAGTTTGCAGAGAAAGGTGACCAAGGCCAGTACCTTCAACAGGTAAAAACCGATTATTAGCTTATTGTTTGATGACGCCGTGGTGTGTTGGAAGTTGGGAACAAGCATATTTTAAAACTTTCCTTCGTGAAAATGATTTATCCCAGGGAAGCGTTTGCTTTTGTGTCATGTAGAAAAGTTGAATGTAATACCAAGTGCTGGCTCCAAAAACGTGTGGTGGAGTAGGGAGAAATTCTTGGTTATGGGATCCTTATGTTTGGGTTTGTAGTGTAAGGGTTGATGAGCTTAATATTACTGAATCATAATGCTACTTTGATTCGTAATTAATGTCGGATTGAATGCTCCGTTCCCTTCCTAGGATGCCAATGAGTGCTGGGTGCAGATGATGAGGGTGCTACAGCAGAAGCTGGAAGGCATAGAAGGTGATACAGTTATGGAGGTAATTGTAGTCTTACTCTAACCAGAGTTAGGATTTATAACATTGTGCTTGTGATTCACGTACTTTTTGCGAAGGATTGTCTGGTTTGTGAGTTCTTTAACACGTGCCTGTAGCCCGGTAAGTGAAATGGCTTTCTGACACGTCTGATCAGCGCAGCGCTGCCGGTGCCATGTCAGCTACGCTAGGGAGCGTGCCATGGGAATGCTTTCCCTCTGGGCTTTGTCAGGCATGTGTTGGGCCAGGGCGGTGGCAGCTGTGCGTATCCAGCAGCTGGCCCTGATAACCTGTGAATCCGGCACATAGGGACCGACTTTCTGAAAAAAGTTAGTCAAGCATTCCTGTAGTCAAGGGTGCTGTTTCAAACCAACGACGAGCTTAATCAGCCTGGCAAGAAACTACTTAGTGTTTCCCAAGACTTTATTTACCAGAGCGACTTTCCTCTTTCTCCGTAAAACTGTTTTCTGGAGTGTCTTGGCGGTGGCAAAAATCTGATAGGCTGCTCTAATATTTAACTTGGAGGGGCGAGGGAGGTGTGACTTGTTGACCGAACCCTTGCTTGCTGATGTGCTCTGAGGTGGCTCCAACAGCATCCTATGAACGCATTTGGTCCGGAGCGTAACTTCGGGTTCTCTTCCGTCGCGCTCGAAGCGTGACGCGCGCGTAACGTTTATACTGCGCGGGGGGAAAACGCACCTGTGGAGAGGTGAAGGAGCAGGCTTTAAAGCATTTAAATGCATGGGGTGATTTTGTCTGTCAAGATGACTGTCTTTGCGTGCTATTTTAGAGTTACGTCATAAGAGGATTTGTTTTACAGACAGACTCTGGAGCTACAGCAGCGTCTTCCAAAAAGAAGAGTTTAATCGATCAGTTCTTCAGCATTGAATTTGAAACAGCGTATCCTAAAGACTAAGGCAAGGCATCAAGAGGGATCGTAGCTTCGCACTTTAGCGCTTGAGCGCAGGGAGGATGAAAAGAGTTGTTTGGAACAGTATGGAAAACAAAGGCGTGTGTGAGGGACGAGGGGAATGATGTGTTGCACGAGCGCACTGAAGTTAAGGTTGCTGATGTGGGGAGGAAGAATGGTAATGGAAATTTACGGGGAGGGTGGGGTGGGGGGAATCCTCACTGAATGTAAATACCACATTTCCTCCCCAGAGAAGATTGCCAGTTACCTGCTTCAAGGGTGCTGACGCGTTTTATCCAAATAAAAGTAATTATCATCTTAAATAGCCTTTTTTTGGCATGTGAGGGAGTGTTGCTGATACACTTGGCATACTAAATATGCACAAAAGAGAGCTGGATTGATTGATTAAGAAATAAATTTGATGCACATTGTTAGATGAGTAAGAAACTGCGCAGCTGACAACTTTTTAGTAGCTTTTTTTAACAGCAAGAACAAAAAGCGCATGACCCCACGGGGCACGCATCTCATGCCAAGTACTACCTTTTTCCCCCTTCTCCATCCCAAAATCCATCGTGGGGCTGACCACCACTTTTAGAAAGAATCGCGCTGTGCGATTTGCTCGTCTGCAATAAGGCTCCATCCCCTTAGGCCAGGTTCTGTGTCGTAGCTTGGTAGTAACGAAGAGCGAGGCCTTTTTTAAGGTAAGAGTCGTGCATCTCTCTCCCTGTATTGGGATGTTTATCCCTGAAATCGTTGGGAGGAGCAGAATGAGGGGCTGAGTGGAGTGATGCGTGGTGGATGGCAGGTGGAAGAGACTTGGTAGAAAAGTTGTCCTTCAGAGCACGGGCACGGCAGCGTTTGTAGAGTAGGCGCACGCAGAGCGGTCGGAAAGGTGTCTAGGGGGTGAGAGGGAAGGATTGGAGGAGAAGGATGGAAAAGAGAGGGGGTTGGATGGGATGATTAGAAGAACGTGTGGAAAATGATGAAAGAGTGGGCTTGGTTTCAGTGAAGAGGACAGATAGAAGGCAGGGAAAGGAGCCTGCACGTGTGGGAAGAAGCGGGAAATCTCGTATTCCTGCTGCTTCTATTCCTTCTGTTCTGTGCTGCTGGCCAGAAGCTGGTCGATTACAAACCACAGTGTGGCATAACGTTGCAGGGGAAATTGGTCACTTGGCATTGGCAGCCAGCTGTGTCCTGGGGGTGGGGGGAGAAGAAAGAGCAAAGCAGGCCTCGAAAGCTTAAATAGTGATTTTGAACGTATGTTACCTTTTTCGGCGTGCTGTCTGCCTTGGCTGTCGCTTGTCACTGGAGACGAAGGAACAGATTGGCTAGAAGGAAGGGGTGTTTCCAATCTTCCTTTTTATGCTAGAAGTCAGTGTACTCTGGATGCAGGATGATCTTAAGGTACCGTGCCGCTCAGCGTGTCGTTGTCACTAGAGCAGTCCTTCAGCTCCTGGTGCGCGATGGTTTTCCTTAATTTTGTGAAGCATGAAATGTACAGAAGCTGAAGAAGAAGAAGTAACTAAAGGAAAGGAAAATGTGCTTCAGCTTAGCTGCTTTATCAATCAAGAAGTGAAATACCTGTTTACAGGACTAAAATTGGTAAGCCGTTACAACTTTAATTGAAAGTCTATATGAGCCGTGTTTCCAGTCGGTGATTTGGGGTGGAGATCTGCTGTCCAGGCCATACCAAGTTCCATGATGTGGTTGGTGTTCAGTGGGAAGACGGCAGTGACAAGGGATTTGCATGTTGCTGCAAAGCAGACCAGCAGAGGGTGTTCTCGACCCTGACGTCATCTCCCCCGCACAGGTGACCAAGTGCAAGCCAATCTGCTGCTTGTTCAGCTGGCTTTCACTCCCCACTGGGCAGTATCAGGATGTAAGCGTGCTGTGAACAGTCCCCCAAAAGTGGATTTTAAAAGCATTTTGGATGCTAAGAAAAAACCCCAAATGATAGCACAATTGAACTCTGTATTTAATTTTACAGATTTTGAAGGGAATGTTATTTTCCATAACACAACATCCTCTTTAGACTGTGTATTTGAGCAGAACTTCAACCAGTCTGTGCTTTTTTAATATGTATTTTTTTTAGTATATATAAGAGAAGGCTGCAGGGAGACCTTATAGCACCTTCCAGTCTCTGAAGGGGCCTACAAGGAAGCTGGGGTGAACTTTTTACGAGGGTCTGTAGTGACAGGACAAGGGGTAACAGGTTTAAACTGAAAGCAGGGAGATTTAGATTAGATATCAGGAAGAAGTTCTTCCCGGAGAGGGTGGTGAGGCACTGGCACAGGTTGACCAGAGAAGCTGTGGGTGCCCCATCCCTGGCAGTGTTCAAGGCCAGGCTGGATGAGGCTCTGAGCAACCTGGTCTAGTGGAGGGTGTCCCTGCCCATGGCAGGGGCGTTGGAACTGGATGGTCTTTAAGGTCCCTTCCAACCCAAACCATGCTGTGATTTTTCTGATTTTTTGGGGAATCGGAGGGAGGGAGGGAGGAGAGGAGCTACTACCAAACCTTTGCACTAAGTGCTCTTGCAGGGTGTTTGTCTAAGAGCAGGGATAGAAGCAGTGACCTGGTGTGTGCAGAACTGGGCCAAGTTGCATGGGTCTGAGATCATCTTTGTATCTGCTTTTTCTTTTTTGACAGAGTTTAGAAGGAAAAGTAAGAGAAAATAGTTAATACGCACAGGCTAAAAACATTATGAAAAAAGAAACCTCCCTTTCAGGCCAGAAAAGGTCTGCTACAGTTCATACACTGGATTGTCCTTAGGAGAGTCACAACACTTAATAACCAGGCTGGTCTTTCTGTGGATTTGGAAAGGTCTCTGAAGGAGAGTATCGCCACCTGACTCCTTGTATGCAGCTCTGTCTCCTTCAGGCTGGGGGCCTCATGCTGGAGGCGTGACATGACAGGACACATCTGTAACCAAACCCAGATACGATTCGTAACCAAACCCAGTTGCCAGTTCCACTCCCGCAGGGCAGAGTTTTCTGCAAAGAGAAGCTCCGTGTTGTCAGGGCTCAGGAATGAGCCTGGAGCCGAACAGGCATGGCCTTCCTGAATTCTTTGGGGTGCAACGGCTGATGGCAACAGCAGGGACTGGCAGCACAAGATTGATTTCGTGGTTGGTTTATCCGCGCGGTGCCTTTCTGTTGGCTGCGCTTTATGACGAACGTCTGTGCTGCTGCCTTTGTGTTTCAACAGCGTCTTCAGGAGGAAATCACTAAGCTCTCTCCAACGCTGCAGAGAAACGCGCTCTATATCAAATCCGTGAGTGGTGCTTTTGTTACTCCCTTTTATGATGCTTTTCACTGCTGTCCGTTCTGCCGTCCCGAAACAGAGAGTCGCTGCTGCAACAGCACGTGACTTGTGTTTTATAAAGCATCTGGATATCCGCTGCCATTAAGACCAGTTGAAAATTATTTAGGTAAACTGCTATACAGAGCTTCAGAACAGGAGGCCTTGTTACACTCCTCCGTGTTTGCCTACGGCTACGTTCCCAGGATAGCCCGGAATTTAGGATGAGCAGCGTTTAAGGTATAAAAGATGTGTGAAAATCTAAAGTAATAGCTTCTTCCCCATCTTTTCCTTAGTCTAAAATCAGCCGCCTGCCAGCGTACCTGACCATTCAGATGGTCCGATTTTTTTACAAAGAGAAAGAATCCGTGAATGCCAAAGTCCTCAAGGTGAGCAAGTTTTCTGCCCTTTGAAGCTTAAGTCCCCTCTGCGCCTCTCCATGAGTTTGCAGCAGAGGTAGACCGCTGATACTGCTCAGTTGTTGGCTTTTAAACTGCATTTAAAAATACCAACGGCGCGGTCTCTTTGCTTAAGCGCAAAGCAGCTTTGCTCCCCGTCGCGGCCTGGCAAACTGTACTGCCAAAACGGGCTGGGGGGGAGGTCAGGGGCAAAAGTGAACTCGCTCCGACGCCGTCAGGATGTGTTTCGGTCTGCCCTCACCAGCGGATCAGAGGAGAGGGCCGGGCTTTCGGCCGCTGGACGGTGTTTTGAGGTCGCTGAGAAGCGTTTATGCTAACGAACGCCCCCTGTATCAGCGTCCGGCCCTCTGGAGAGGGAGAGCGGTCATGTCAAGTACCAAATGACGCTGATAATATTTACGCTTTTTACCACCCAGGATGTTAAATTCCCTCTTATGTTGGATGTGTACGAGCTCTGTACGCCGGACCTTCAGGAAAAAATGGTGTCTTACCGATCAAAATTCAAAGATCTAGAAGACAAAAAAGTAAATCAACAGCCAAAGAATGTAAGTTTCCTGGCAATTTCATGGTCGTTTTAAGTCATGCAGCTGAAATTGGGGTACCGATAAGGATTAGCGAAAACCTGACTCCCTTCAGTGCATTCTTATTTAGCAGCCAAACCCCTGGGCGCCGAGCCACAGAGCTTTTCTTTGTGTATTTTCATGAAAACACACTATCTGCTTTGCTGTGACTGCTTGATGAGAGAAACACTCTAAAAACTTGGTAAATGGTTTCTTCTCCCACCCTGTCTCTGTATTCTAAACCTGCTCTGCCCTTCTTTAACGAAGGAAAAGAAGGAAGCTAAAACTGTAGCATTTCAGCCATTTGTTTTAAAGTTTGCTACTCGTTTCCTGGCCCCACTCCTGGCAGTTTCACTGGTGTGGTTGGCCGAGGCTTGTGTCTCCTCGTACGCAGGTGGGAGCGGGGGTGGAGGGCCGTTTCAAACCGGAGTTGTACTGGCACTTAGGGGTCGGTCTCTGATATTTTCTTGTTGCCGCCTCTGCTGCCAGCAAGTCCCTAAGAAGGAATAAAATTTTCAATTGGAGAATTGGTTTTGGGTTCCAAACCTGCGAATCTGGTGGGCAGAGAGCCTGGGCGATACGTGCGGAGTTATATATTTGCTGTTAAAGAAGTCATCTTGTTTAGATGAGGCTCTTGGATGTCCAGCTAAGAATTACGGTAACAGAAGTTTTTTTAAGGCTTAGAAATGCCTTTAAATGCACAGAGAGTTGGTATTTGATGTGATTGTGCTAAAGCTTTCTCAAACCCTTTCCACATTAATTCAGCCTATTCTGTTCTTTAGTCTAGTAAAAGTGATGGTGCACAGAAAGAAGTTAAATATGAGCCCTTTTCTTTTCCTGATGGTGAGTAGAGGGAAGTAAATCTGTTTTAAAGTAACTGCTTACTCGTGTTTAAGGGGACCTAATGGCAGGAATATTTTGAGACCCCTGGTTACTTTTAATTTTCAAAGGCATTACTCTTCAGCAGCTGACAAATTTAAGGGAAGGAAAGATCAGGCGAGTCAAAATGCTGTCGCGATAGTCACAGACGTAATTGCCATCCATCAGAGGAGTTGCTGCACACCCGCAGACACTTGCATGTAACGGGCAGGTGTTCTGTACCTTGTCCATGGGTGGCAGAAAGCAGAAATCAACCCAAAAACACGCCCTGGACCTGTAGAACTGCTGTGATGGTGCTCATGGGGCCTCAATCTGGGGGGCTTGGAGCTTGAAAGTCCTTGGCGTTTGCCCTCGTGTGGTGCAGAAAGCGCTCTGGAGGCCGTGTTGAGCCAAACCGTGACCCCTTGGTGCTCCCTGAGGTCTGGGGTGGTGTTGACGAGCTCGAGAGCGTGGGGAAAACGGGATGTGCTGGAGTGCCGAGAGGCGCAGTTAAGACGCGCTCCCTTGTGGTACCCGAGCGTGCTCCGCGCATCGGCCCTTGCAGGCTCACCCCAACTGCAGACAGTGGCTGGTGGTGGAAGGAAGGACTGGCCAGTCCCTCACGAGTCTACTGACCGTACACCCCCGCGGCAGAGCCGTAAGGTGACTGCGCTGCCATCCACGCCCCGATACCTGTATCATGTACCTTTTTCACTGTCCCGGCCGCTGCTTTTGCTTCAAAAGGCCAGTTAGAGCATGGTGCTAACTCGCTGTGCAGCGCTGCAGGGTGGTAGCGCCGCGCCGGGCTGCTTGCTGTTAACGCTGCAGCTCTTCACGCGAGACTCAGGACTTTGCTTTTTCCCCCTTTTTCTTCAGATATCGGTTCCAATAACTGCGGCTATTACGACCTGCAGGCAGTGCTAACGCATCAAGGCAGATCGAGTTCCTCCGGGCATTATGTCTCTTGGGTTAAAAGGAAACAAGGTAAAAAAAACCAACCCCAACAACATACATCCCTGTAAACCACCCTTCACAGCTCCTCTCGCTTCGGGGGCTGCGACGCACACCGCGAATGTACGTCGTTAATTACAAGTAATTAAATCACAAGTAATGCCCTCGGTTTTTCTTGCAGATGAATGGATTAAGTTCGATGACGACAAAGTCAGCATCGTCACACCCGAAGATATTTTGAGGCTATCTGGGGGTGGAGACTGGCATATAGCTTACGTTCTACTCTATGGCCCGCGCAGAATTGAAGTCATCGAAGAGGAAGCCGAGCAGTAGTTCTTCCGTTTGAGTTGTTCTGCCTAGGTGTGAAATAAATGTTGATTACTGATCACTTCCTTCACCCCAGAGCTTCAGCCAGCGGAGAATTCATTCCTTCAAACCTTTTTCGATGTCAAGAGGGATATCACTTCAAAAAAAACCAAACTGATGATCCACGTACCAATTAGTGACAACCGGACCGCCCGCCGTGGGGGTGACGATACTTAAAATAGCTTTAATGTCTTGCAGAAGATAATTTTCTTAAACGAGCCTCTCCCTGCCCCCCCCCTCCCCCTCCCCGGTGTCATCAGGTATTTATTACACACCTACTCTCACGTTTGTTACTCTTGCATGGTTCATACCACAGTAGCTGCCCATCCTTTGCCTTCCCCGGGCCATCTCCTTAGGGAGGGGGAAGGGAAACCGTTGCCTTGTTGCGTAAACTCAGTGCTGCTGCCCGCAGCCGTGGCTACAATCGAGTATTCGTCCAGCCTGACCTGCTGATTCAGTCTGTTCTGTTGCTGGCATCTCATCACTTCAGAATAAATTGTGATCAACAACGTGTCTCCGTGAAAGAGCGTCGTGGCCGGGGAGCGTAGTCAGTACCCCGCGTGTTCTCGGGGGCCACCGCCGCCGGGCGTCTCGGAGCAGTCGCGTAAGGAAGCCGCTGTCTTTCAGCTGTAGCGATCTGCCTCCTCCCGTTACTCGGCAGGTAACCTCTAGCGCGGTGGCTGCCAGCTGGGCTTTGCTCAGTTGCGGTAACCTGTTCCTTCCCGCCGGGCCTAGAGCCGCTGTGTGCTGGGGGCGCAGCAGTGCAAGAAGTGTTGGCTGCAGCCAGAAAAGCCCCAGTGTTGGCACCCAGTTCCCACGTACCCCCCCAGCAGTGGTGCAGGCTCCCCGCCTGGCAAGGGGTTGAGGAGGAGACGGGCCACGCCTGTGCCCAGCTGCTGCCCTGTGGGGCGACATCCCCTGGCTGTGGGCCTGTGGTCCGGGTGTGCCCGCAGCTGGAAAGAGCCAGGGTCTCTCCCCACGTGGGTTTAACCTCGAGCCTGGCTGAGGGCCAGAGCAGCACTGTCGTGTTTGGATGATGCAGGATAAACCCCTGCACTCCCCCGTACACCCACCAGTGCAGGGCTGTGCTGCTGCCGCCTCAGGGCAGGGGACCCAAGCTAAGCCGGGAGATGGCTCTGCCCAGACCCGCTTGCCTTGAACCCGAGCGCTGAGACAGAGTTCATGCCTGAGGCATGAAGAACACGACTGGCTGGACATGGCTTCGTGCCAGCTTTCCCAGGGTGGCAGTTCCAGAGCTGCCCGTCAGCCCGCAGTACGGCTCAAGGCCCTTAACGGATTGAAACCCTTACGCTCCATCCCTCCCGCCAAGCTGTACCTGCAGTGGGAGGCGAGCCTCGGGCCCTGTGATTCCCGACAACTGTCCCACGCATCAGCCCGCACCGACTGCCCCTGCGAATAATCCAATAATCGAATTCCTAACGAACGCACGCAGCTAAATCCAAAGCCGGGGCAGCAGGCACAAAGCTCTCACCTACGGCTCTGCAGGCAAGGACCCACCTCCAGGCCGGGATCCACCCTCCCTGCAAATCCATGGGCGGGATTCAGCAGCGGAACCAGCGCTCTGCAGAGAGCTGGTCTGTGCTACCTGGTTTTCCAGGCGCTCGGCACTTAGGGACCTTCCACTGAATGACACATGTTCTACAAGCAACAGCCCCAAAACAAGGTGTAGCCAGCTGCGACACCACAAAAAACACCGTCTGAGGGAAAACGCGGCAGCCTGTGCCCCTCAACAGCTGGCCTTAGCCTTCAAATGAAACCAGCGGTCCCTTCCCGGTGACCGGGACAAAGGAACTCCCTTCTCGTGACCCTGGGGAGCTCCTACAGAGCCAGACACGCAACACAAACGGGCACAGATCCCCCGCGCCGGATGCTGTCGCTCTCCGGGGAGAACCAGCTCGCCCGCAGGAGCGCACACTGCGCAGCACCCCTCAGCGGGCACCGGTCCCTCCCCGACAGCCAACGGCGGGACTCGCATCCCCACCACAACCCTGTTCTGTTCTCAACGTGGAATCACGCAGGCACGTTTTGAGGCGCTGCGGCTCCCCGCCCCCCCAGCGACGACTGAGTAGTCCTTCGCGCCTACCCGCGCTCTGAGAAACCCCGCTGACCCGGCTGGGCAGCCTCCGACTGTCGACGGCTCCGCGCGACAGGAGCAACCCCAGCGCTGCTGACGCCAAACCGAGGCTTCCTCTTTCTGGATCGGGATGACTCGTCCTTTTCTCAGGAAATCTGGGCAGCCAAACAGTATTATTAGAAAGTTTTATCGTTTATTGAACGTAAAATACCTATCAAAAATCTGTTACCTAGCAACAACAGAAACAACAAACAAACCGGTCACAGTTAACGACGACACCACCAAGGGGAACAGCCGCGGTCACCAACCGCCACGACAAGGATCAGTCGGCGTGAGCGGAGTTAGCCGCTGCCGTCCGTGTCGCTGGTCAGGCTCTCGGCAAGGTCACCTAACCCAGCCTTGCTCAGCGCCGCCATCAGGTTCTCGGGGGTGGCGTGTGTGCCCTCCTGATCCTGCCAGGCCACCAGCAGCTGCTTCGCCCTCATCTTCATGTCCTCGCTGTCCGACTCGATCTGCCGAATATCGGCGTCCTTCATCTCCAAGTAGGGGGCCAAGGCCTTCCACTGCTCCCCCAGCCTGTTAGCAAACAGCTCGATTTGTTCGCCCGTCATGGCTTTGTCCCGCTGTACCTCTGGGCCTGGGGGGGAGGAGAGAGAGAGACAGGATCACAGTGAGAGGCAGGGAACGTCTCCAGAGACCGCAAGCGGAACCTCCCTCGCCTGCCCTTTGCTTCCCTTCCACCCTTTTTTAGCGGCAGGACCGGGAACAGGATGGCAACGCCAACACGCAGTCAGTACTTGAAGGAGTTTTCTGGCCCGAAAAGACAGGGCAGGCTCCGCCCTGCCGAGAAGCCAAGCGCCGCGGTGGCTGCGCTCGTGGGCCTGCGCACCTGCAGCTAGCCACGGGCCCCAGCCTACGGCTCACCACCTCGGTTCACGGCACACTTCTGAAGAAAACACCCTACAGCCAGTTTGTTGTGGTCGATTTCTACCTGTATTCTGATTTTTTAATGAATCTCCCGCCCTCACGCCACCCAAAGAGCCAGCGGAAGTTTCAACTCCCCCCAGCGCCCCTCAGTCAGTCACGCTCGGTTATCCCAGCTAAACTCGAGGGGAAAGAACGGAAGATGACAAACAGCAACACCGCGAAACCACTCGGATCAGCCCCCCTTTTCTAAGCACAACGGCCTCCAGACCCCAGCACGGCCGCCTTCGCCGCAAGACTGGCTATAAACTGAGCAGCGCGAAGCTGCGCGAGCTGTTTTAGGCAGCGCCGAGCTGAACTCGCCGCTCTCGGCACGGAGACTGCGGCAAAGGCCAGGTGCTGGATGGGAAAGGGCAACAGGAGAGTCAGTCACAGCGGCTCACAGGCGCCTTTCCACTGGCAGCGAAATCTTACACCCGAATTGCCAGCAGTACCCAGCGCGTGGCTTCACAGAACGGTTGGGGTTGGAAGGGACCTTAAGGACCATCCAGTTCCAACCCCCCTGCCATGGGCAGGGACACCCTCCACTAGACCAGGTTGCTCAAAGCCTCATCCAGCCTGGCCTTGAACACTGCCAGGGATGGGGCACCCACAGCTTCTCTGGGCAGCCTGTTCCAGTGCCTCACCACCCTCTCTGGGAAGAGCTTCCTCCTGATACCCAATCTAAATCTCCCCGCTTTCAGTTTAAAGGTTCGTGGTGAGGAATGGACAAGAGAGGACGTTTGTCAGGAAGGCTGCTCTTCTCCCAGAGCGCCCTTCACGGTATCTGAGATGAGGTAAAGGTCTCAGAGCTGGAATATATCCATTCCTGAAAGTCCCACAGGTACCCACCGCAGCGGGGGCTGGAGGGAGGCACCTGCCCCGGCAATTACAGGGCAGAAAGAAGAGGGAAGTGGGGCGAGGGGCACTCGGGTAGGTTTTTACACAGCAGCCCTGGCAGCACGTTAGCGGTAAACACCTACCCACGCTGCCAACACGCACCACGTAGCGGCAGAGGTGCAAGAGGCTCCTAATGGAAAGTGCTAATCCAACAAGTCGGATGCTTTCAGCACCGCGGGCCACGGGACTGGGAGGGGGCTACAGGGTGCCCCCCGCCCTGAAACGGCTGCACCTCTGGGTACGGACGTGGGCTCGAGTCGGCGGCACCGGGGGTAACCAGGACTGCTGACCCGCCGTGGGAAACACGATGAAGCACGCGTCAACATGCAACTGGGAACATGCGAATCTTACTTTCATTGTTTTCCTTTAATAAAGCATCGTTATCTTCCTCATCGTCATCTTCGCCTGTTTTTATTTCTTCAGAAGGAGGCTACAATGAGAGAACTAAACGTCACTGGATGAATTCTGCGTTTAAAGAGAAATTTCACAGCTCTGATTGTTTCTGGAATGCGTGAAAGAAGGGAAAACCCGACCTGATCCCACACGAGATTTAAAAACGCCCCAACAGCCTCTCGTATCCAAACCGCCAGTGAGGAGTGTTCTCATAAACCACAGGATGAGCTACAAAACTGAAGGATCCAGTGACTTAACAGCATTCTCTCCTTTTCACAGTGCCTACAGGGAAGCATTTCATACCTGCCTTTATTATTCACTTTAAAAATAAACACCAACCAACTTTCCATGGGATTGCTACCGATGAATTACTTTTTTTCCTCACTCTGGAATTCCTCAGTGTCCTCCGTATTTTCCAACGTCTAGAAGGTGGCAAACACATACGCAAACGACACGCTTAACTCTCTGTTCGTCTCGGCTGATCAACAGAGAGAGTCAAACGGCTTCCTCTTGGCCTACGTTCCAGCCACAGCACCGGCTCACGCCTGCGACAAAGCCCCAACCTTTGACAGAAGCGGTTTGCCCCACAACACGCCACCCGAGCGGCTGGGTGCAAATCTACTCCTGCCTACCAGCGGGATTGCCCGCGGGAGGCAAGGCAGAGCTCAGCACCCGCTCTGTGCCACTGGGATCTTCACAGCTTAGACCGGGGTTATTTGTCAGTTTCACTTGAGCATACAAAGGTGTCTTTCTCCCTGTGGATTTCTGCCCCCTCCCTCCCCACATACCACATGGACTGCAGAGAGACAAGCAAGAAGCCAAACGAATCCAGCATTTATTATTATAGGGTAACATTACTTACAGGCAGCTCCTTGGCTAATTTGATTACCATGTTCTCTAGATATTCAGGTAAACTCTTGAACTGCTGGTTTGTTGGCTGGAAGAAGTGGGGACTTCTGCGGGCCAGAAGCCTCAGTGCTCTCCAGCCATAGTTGGAATTGTTCACAGCCCTGTAATAAAACACAAGGTTGGTTGGTAAGACTCTGGCCTCTGTCAGAGCACAGAAAAAGATCAGAGGCATTCACTAATTAATAAAATCCAATCTTAGACTTTTTTTGTACATTCACAGAATCACAGCATGGTTTGGGTTGGAAGGGACCTTAAAGACCATCTTGGTCCAACCCCCCTGCCATGGGCAGGGACACCCTCCACTAGACCAGGTTGCTCAAAGCCTCATCCAGCCTGGCCTTGAACACTGCCAGGGATGGGGCACCCACAGCTTCTCTGGGCAACCTGTGCCAGTGTCTCACCGCCCTCTCTGGGAAGAATTTCTCCCTTACATCCAATCTCAATCTCCCCGCTTTCAATTTAAACCCATTACTCCTTGTCCTGTCACTACAGGCCCTTGTAAAGAGTCCCCCTCCAATTCCTGGAGTCCTGCACAGATGTCAGCCATGCAGAGAGCAGTCTGATTTCTTCAACAATCTAAACATGAAAGAGATCAAAATAAAGTGAAACACAAGAAAGACTGACATACTTGTACTTATTTTCGACCATGTTTTCAGGGTCTGCTTGTTCAATAGCTTCTTCAAAAAATTCTTCCAACGTTGGCATATATTCCCTAAAAAAATAAAGTAAAATGGCTTAATCCTGCTCGCAACCTACTCTAAAATAGCTGGCTTTCAGCTCCTTCTTGCACACCTCAAGCTCATCCGCTGAAGAAACCCTCCCCAACAACCGACTTACTCAAACTGAACAACTGCAAATAAGCAAAGAACCTGTTTGATAGGCAATAAATACTTCGCCATCAGCACGTAACCACCGAAGCCTACCACTCCGCACTAGCACGGCCTGTCACATGTACTCAGACCTCCTGCCGTACCAGAAGGTGACACGAACATCTGTCGAGAGCGTTCGGCGAGAAAGGACTGCGACGCAAGACAAGAAATCTGGCGGTAAGGAAATGAGACTTTCACAAACACACCCGTAACCGACTGGCTGCGGTAACACCACGCTGCCGTGCGCACAGGAGCCTCAAATGGTTGTTAGTTCAGTGCAATGTGACAGGATAAATGAAACGTGGCCTCTTTATCCCCCTACCCCTCCTTTTCAGTTTCACCTGCTACCAGAGAATGCCAGGCTGCTGGTACTCCCCCAGTTCAATTACTCATCATCACCAGTCTGAGCAGGGAAAATATTAGGCGGCTTAATGCTGTCGTTAATGATGTCATCTGAGTGGCTCCCGGGCTTGTTCAAACGTGTTCACTGCCCCCCCATGGGGACCCCGGCACCTTCTGCCGAAGGTACTGCCCTTAGGGTTCGGTCAACACAGGCCCGAAGTCCCCAGGCATCAGGAGAAAGTGCTTTATTTGAAGGGGGCTGGACAGCAGCTGAACTCCTGGGCTCAAAGAGATGTGATCAGTGGCATGAGGGCCAGCTGGAGGCCTGGCACTAGCGTACGCCAGGGCCCCATGCTGGGTCAGTACTACTTGGCACCTTCATTGAATCGTTTTGGTTGGAAAAAACCTTTAAGACCATCGAGTCCAACCGTTAACCTGGCACTGCCAAGTCTACCCTAAACCGTGTCCCTAAGTGCCACATCTGCACATCCTTTAAATCCCGATGGGGACTCAACCGCTTCCCTGGGCAGCCCGTTCCAGTGCCCGACAACCCTTCCGGTGAAGACACGTTTCTTAATATCCCACCTAAATCTCCCCGGCACAACTCGAGGCCAATTTCCCTTGTCCCATCACTTTTTACCTGGGAAAAGAGACCGACACCCACCTCTCTGCAACCTCCTTTCAGGTAGCTGTAGAGCGCGCTAAGGTCTCCCCTGAGCCTCACAGAAAAGCAGGATAGCACCAGACTAGCACCTAAGAACCCAGAACCAGAAAACTAACATCACCTTTCACCTCATGAGGCAGCCGTAGGTAAGCTGGACACAAAACCACCTGGACAGCCAAGCCAGTCCGAGACAAACCCCAGCAGCAAGCATGGTTCATTACTGACCTACTGACGATGGGACAGTCAACCCTCAGCAAGTCTGCTGACACTATAAAACTGGGAGGTGCGGCTGATGGACCAGGGGGCTGTGCTGCCATCCAGTGGGACCTCAGCAGACCGGAAGGATGGGCTGACAGGAACCTCATGAGGCTCAGGAAATGGAAACGCCAAGTCCTGGCCCTGGGGAAGAACAACGCCAGGCACCAGGACACGCTGGGGGCTGACTGGTGCAGGCTGGCAGACAAGGTCTGGGTGGACGTACACACAAGCCACCAACGCACCCTTCCGGCAAGGGAGGCCAGTGGCATCCTGGGCTGCATTAGGAGGAGCGTTGCCAATGGGTCAAGGGAGATGATCCTTCCCTTCTACTCAGCAGTGGCAAGATACATCGGGGGTGCTAGGCCCACTTCTGGGCTCCCCAGCACAAGAAGAGACAGGACCATGCAAAAAGCTGTGCCTGAACAGGAACACCCGGCATTCCAAGAGAGGCCGGGGAAGCTAGAACTGTTTACGCTGGAGAAGAGAGGGCTCGGGGGCAGTAAATACCCGATGGGGTGAGTAAAGAACAGAGTCAGGCTCAGTGCTCTTGGTGGAAGCACAAGCAACAGCTGACACAAATGGAAAAATACAGGAAATTCCACTTAAGCATCAGAATAAAATCCCCCAGCTTTTCTGTGAGGGTGGTCTGACACTGGAACAGGCTGCCCAGGAAGGCTGTGGAATTTCCAGTCTCGCAGAGACATTCAAAACCCGACTGGAGAAGGTCCCAGGCCACTTGCTCTAGCTGACTCTGCTTCGAGCAAGGGGAAGGCTAGGTGAACTCCAGAGGCCCCTTCCAACCTCTGCTCCTCTTTGATTTAAAAGACAGTATTTATGGCTCACAGGGGACATTAAAAAGGCAGCTGACATTTCTGCTCTTAGAACAGCCAGCGGTTGCTCCCGAAAGGTATTCGAACAGGCACATAAGGAACCGTGACGTAAAAAACCAACAGAAGTAACACGCGCAACCATCAGGACGGTTTGCTGCTGGGAAGACTACAAGCAAGAAACGCAGATTGCGTAAGGGCTGCAGGTTAACCGCGAGCCAAGATTATCCGTGGTGCAAAGCAAGCTCCTAACGGCCTGTGTTTCTCCCGCCTAACGTTTCCCAGAGACACATCTGCTTCGACAAGGGAACCTAGTCACCAGCCGGGGCAGGGGGAAGCGCACAGCTCTGTAAGTTCACTTTAATTTTGTTTGGAAAAGCATGTTTTGCTCAGGAAAGCAGTGCCCCGTGCACGTCTAAGTGTAGGACTAGCAGCGGCTACTGGAAGCAAAGCCAACACCTTGAAAACCCACCCGATTTGAGCCCTGCCGTGTTATCCCCAAACCAGCCATGTGAAGAGGGCAGCCAAGGAAGCGTGACCCCATCTGAATGAAGACACGAGGAACCAAAGCAGAGGTACAGTCACTTGATCATGTTCAGTTGCAGAGTCTGTAATAAAACTCGGAACCGAATCCAGATCCCTCGGGATCTTCTCCTTCCTGTTTACCGTGGCATGCGTTTTCTTGGTTTATCTCCACTTGTTTAGTTTGGGTGGGTTTTTTTTTTTTACTTCAAGCAGTAGCAGCACAATACAATCACACACAGGGAATCAAAAGCTCCGGTTCCAAACACAGCTCCACCTTTAGCCCCTGGCCTAGTAAAGGCGAGACTCCCGTCAGAGGCCCTCCGGCACACGCCAGTCTCGCAAGAACGGAGGGCACTTTGCCTGCAGAGCGCTCAACCCCTGGAAAAGCAATTCCTCCACTCAGGACATGTGCACAGCTAGAACCTCTCCCCAGCCTTGTCAGCCACCGCTCACAAAGTTCTCCTTGGGAACCGTCCCGTTCCTTTTCTGAATTTCCATACCCGGTATCACGCCGGCACACAGAGGGATTACCCCGTCCTTCACAAAGGTATGTAGCAAAGTACATTTTCAGTATTTCCTACAATTGTGCAAGCAGAAGGGATAGCCAACAGTTGTGTTTTTCTCCATCTGCACCACTAGCAGATCTGGTATGCACCGAAACAATGCCTGCTAGCTCATTTCCTCTTAGCTAGTCCTGTTCAAAGCGCACGCCTGCTCGAAAATCACAGCCAAGCAGCACGCTAACTTCGTTAGCGCCAGACCTGGCAACCTTCCTGTATTACAGAAGGCAGTTAATTATACAATCACGCTCTACAAAATGGGAGTTTCCATCTGGTTTCTACCTGTGCTGGGTTCAGTCAGGAAAGGGCTAACTCCCTTTACTCTGGTTGCCAGGGAACTCTGTTGCTGGACAGTAAGGGAAAACATTGATAAGGCCTCAGCTGGTGCTGGGGATGGCCTGTACTGAACTCAAGGTCTTTTGTCTGCTTCGGATACTGTAGCTGACCCAGACTAACCAAGGAAGTATTTCATCCCATAGTACGTCATGTTCCGGTCTCTTTGGGTGGGGAAGAGGGTCCGGTAGCCATTACTCTGCCCTTCTCTCTCTCTCCCTTACTCCCTTGCTCGTCTCTCTGGGCACTTGCTAACCCTCCTGCGTTAGCAGCTTTGCCAACTCCTGTGCTGGCTCCTTCGTGTGGGAGCTGGTGGATTGTTTTGAGTTTTCTGGCCGTGTTATCAGTGATAAGGTTTGCTCGGAATCTGCTGTGTAGGCTCCCGGGCTCCGGCCTTCAGGCCGCGGCTCTCGGGCTGCGATCGCTCTCGGGCTGTGGGTCTTGGGCTCTCTGGGTCTGATTTTCATCCCTCAACATCTGGGTGTGCATTGGTCAGAGGATGGTGGGAAATTGTATCATATTGTATATATTGTACTATATGTTTCATTTTCTACTATTTTAATTATTTATTAGTGGTAGTACCTGTATATATTGATTTAGATTTAATTAGTAAATAGTTCTTATCTCAATTCTACGAGCTTCCTTAGTTTTTTTTTCCTCCAATTCTTCCCCTGTGTTGGAGGAGGGGAGGGGGATTTGTGAGAGCGGCTTCGTGGTATTTTGCTAGCCGGAGTTAAACCACGACACTACCTTAGATTTTACTTTACTAAGCAATGAAAATTACGGAGAGCAAAAACACTAGTGAAGAAGACTCTAAGGAGATGCCAAGGCAAAAGGTTCACGCAACCAGCTTCTCTCAAGGCGCACAGTGAAACGGCACACCATATGAGCTCATCTCAGACACCTTCCCTATGCCAATTCTGCACTAACTGTAGTTTTGTGTGTAATCAATGAGCTGGAAGTTAGCTTTAGACAACGACATACCACTTTTTACCTACCTACTCTCAGATTTACAAGCTTCCATGTTATCAGGACAGAGATTCCAAAGGCGGGTCAGTTCCTCGCTGAAAAGAGAAACACAAACACCTATCAAGCCCCCCATTCACCATTCTGTCATTCCACCTTCCACCATTCACCCCAGACACACACACACGAAGCAAGGCTACAGAAATCCTCACCCCAGAGCCCTTACAATGAAGCATTCCGTACCAGCTGCGCAATAGGTGCGTACTGAGAATCACCAGCAGCCACAGAGAGCTTACCTGATGCTGCCAATTAGGAAAATTACGTGTTACCTTTCTATTACAATCTCTTGCTGATCTGTGGTCAGAAACATTAACAAACTCTCTTTCCAAACGAGCTAAGGTCAGGCTGTTTTATTTCGATAAATGAAATAAATTATCACTTTTTTTTTCAGAAGGGATATTTTACTAATCACTCGGTGCAAGGTCTTGAAGCTCAAGACAAGGTTAAAATTCCCCCACCTCGGTTGGGTGAATCGTTACAAAAAGCCTATTGTGGTTCCTAGATAAGGAAGGGGAAAAAGGCAGCCCTTACTGTCACGCAAAATACGGCGCTTTTGTTGGAGAGGATATATCAGGGGAAGTATTTGCACCGAGGATGAACTACCAGTGGGTGTTATTTAAAAGCCATCCGATAGACAGGTTTTAAGCAAAAAAAAGAAGTCAAAAGTATAAAAACTGACTCAACTGATTTTCAGCCTGTAACTGACAGGCTATTTAAAAGGGATCTGCGAAAGATGACTCTAAGGAAAGGAAGGCTACTCCAGGTTCTAAAAGAATGACAGATCCCTTGGCTGTTCTTCCCTGCTGGTTCCAAAGAAAAGTTTGAAAATTACTGACTAGAAAAAAGGCAGTGGCAGAACAAAACCAACCAACCAACAAACCAACCAACCAAAACAAAACCAACCAAACCACAACCCCGCCGCAAACCAAGCAAAACCCAGAACGAAACAAATCCAACGTACTTCCCCATAAGGATTTTTTTGCTTGATCCTTTTCCCAAGAAGTCCTCCGGAGCTGGCCTCTTTCTCGCCGGCCTCATCGGCTTAGAATCAGGAGGTCTAAAGAAAAAAAGATGCTCATTAGTATCAAACCAGTACTAGATAGTGCCAAGTTAAATCACAATGAAAGTATTCAGAAGGCCTGGCATTCTAGGAGTGGAAGGAGGCAGGAGGAAAGAGGAGAGAGCAGGTAAAGTAAGGATAAGGAAAGGGATTTGCCGGACACCAAGATTAGTTCAGTCACAAATTTAAAGGTCTATCAGAGTCCCGTTATACAGAAAAAGAAGCAAATCACATGTACGGCAGCAGCACACGTGTGATCTACCCTTCTGCTGGGATCATCTGCTCTATGACTGCAAGCTCTCTTTCCCCAGGTGCACCTGATTTCATGGGATCAGAGAATGGAGATCCCAGACCACTGAGGTTAGGGTAAGACCTACCCAAGCTGAAACTCTGGCTGAGATCTAAAGAGGGAGACAGAACATTTATAAAAGTCAAATTTCATCATTTTGCTTTCCCACCACACAACAGTCATTTCTCTCTTCTCACAGCCCCCTCCCTTTGTTGCAAACAGCTCAAGTCATGGCGAGGTGGTTCCGCCCGATCTCGCCCTAAAAAGAAAACCGCAGCGCGGTTAACGGTCCAGACGCTCCTTACCACGAAGGGGCTGCAGCACTGTGTGCAGAATGAAGAAGGACGGAAGAGCAACGTTTGGTCCCCACCTCAAGGGAGTCAAGCAGACACATGGCGTCAACGTCCAAGTTTTGCCACAGGTCGGTCACCGATTACACAGGAAACCTTGCAGTGGCGAAAGCCACCCAAGCGTTATTTTCTGTCAGGGAAGCGATCGCCGCCAAGCGGCAAACCCCACGTGTGAAGCGCGTAAGAGGAGGACCGTTACACAAAACTCCAGGGGCGCTGCCCCACCAAAACCGTAACGCCAAAGGCTCCGCTAGAGGCAATCCAAAGCGGCGTACGGGAAGGTCAGGCACTAATTTCTTCAGCCTAGGGTCTGCTGAAGGCAGGAGGGGAGACAACTCGCTCCAGTCTCCTCAGTCACTGCATTCTTGGTAGTAAGGCCACAAAACGTTGCCACGAGACCGTGAGGAATGCTCTCCCGAGGCCCCACACATCCCTAACCAGCTCTTCACATAACGAAGCTTTAAGACTTTTGGCCGAAACCTCAGAGCTTTCTGCACGCACGGAAGGGACAGGCAACCGTACAGATCTCGGAGCTGCGTGAATCGTTAACGCTCATATGCACCCTGGGTACGCTCTCCGAAGCTGAACCACCATTTGAAACGAGCAGCAGCGAGCTTCTACTTCGTAACAGTTACCTTTCTTTCACAAAGCTTGGGCAGCCTTCATTTTTCCACGAGTTCCAGTTTTCTTCAGTATTTAATATATGCTGGAGAAACATTGCACGTTATTAGAATCATAATCACCTTCGGAGTTAACCCCAAAATCTTAAACCGAGCTATTCAAATTGAGGGGAAAAGTTGGTGATGGTGCGTGTATTCCAGTCACTATTTGGAAGGTCACCAGTATAATCTCAGACCGCTGGTTCAGTTTATTCAAAGATAGCATATTTTCTCTCTTCAGTAATTGTGGGAAAGGCTTTATTTCTCCTTTTCTAAACAAGAAAATAGATGCAGCCAAAGTAAAGGAAAAAAGGAAAACAAGAAGACTACTTTTTTTCTTTAATTTCACTTGCATCTTATTCCCACGTCTTTGGGCACAGCGCTCTTTCCTGCAAAGACTTTTCAAAAAGGTGTGTTTTGGGTTTGTTTTAAAATTACTGACATCTCCTGTACGTACATACGCACATTTCCATTTCTCCCCAGGAGAAGGAAGAAAAGCACGTTCATGAAAGCGTGGGAAAACTAGGACTACAAAACAGAAAGTAGTTATGAGACCTATTTTACTGTGATGAGGAAATTTCTGTCAGATATTACATCTATTCCAAATGCCAGTTTAAACTAATACTGCTTTTTTTGTTTTACGTGCCACGTAGACTTTGCTCCGACAGGCACAAAGTACTTACCTCTACCATTTTTGAGAATCTTTCCCCATCTGGAGGATTTTCTGAAAGAAGCTAGGATTGGAAGGAGAAAAAAAAGTTAACTTTTGCATTATATTTCCAGTACAACACATAAAAACCCCAAAGAAAAAAACCCCCAGTGATTACTGCTTCAAAAGTGGTCGATACACCATTACACACTAAATATTCTTCCATGTGATTTTAACAGAAGTATCTGCTGCACCGACCTGGTAAACTGCTTTTGTAGTATCTTCAATCCAGAGAGACTGTTCATCTGTTAGAACATAGTTTGAACTGGAAACAAAAAGAAAACAACATCCAAAAAGTGCCATTAAAGCAGCTCACTCTTTTATTTGAAGAGTTTACTGGGCAGCAAAATAGCGCTAAGGATGCACCATTTGCACTACACACTTCCTGAGGGGTGTTAAGAGGGGACCTGACGCAAACGCTCTGAACGTGCTCTGGTCTCATCCCGCGGCCTGACCGCTGGTTAGTTTGTGGAGTTAATGAGATGCACTTGTGGAATATACTTTCAAGGTTTAGTTTCATCCAACAGGAAGTCCTTTTGCGTGATCCAAGATCACACCTTGGATGTTGGACCCAAAGCACGGCAAATGGGCACAACGAAAAGACTTGCTTCAAAAAAAAAAAACCAAAAAACCCACCACCCCACAGAGAAAACAAAACCAAACCAAAAAACCCACCAAAAAAAAGAAAAGAAGCAAACCTCTCCTAACCTCAGCTAAAGCACCACTGCAGACAAACCATAGGAAAAGAAACAATTCACCTAGCAGCAGTATACCGAACACAGACCTTGAAACTCCCAAAACATGAATTCTATAGAGCCGAACCTGAAGCCATTAAGCAAGTTGCGTGATACTGTAATGCAATCAGTAAGCAGAAGGGAAAAAGAAAAGCAACCACAGCAATAAACCCAACACGGCTCACTTCATTCCCAAGCAGAGACCAGAACTTCTCTTAAACACACTAAAAACCAGATGAGAATCTAATCTTTGTTTTTCACTGGTTCAAGAAGAACACATTCGAAGCATCGCCCTTAACATTCCATTTACAGTGCTCAAAAGCACTAGAACACCAACCAGGTTTTTATGAAGCACTAGGTACCTTAAATAGCAACGATCTCGCTTATATTTGCGAAGTCAGTAACAGGAGAAAGACTTGTAGAACTAGCTTCTCTTAGTTAATAGGATATAAGAGCAGCTGATCTATTTAAAGGAACGGAATAATTAGCAGTATTTAACAACAACTAACAACAAGAGTTACGCTACAGCATTTATAGGTCATATCATCCTTGACCAGTGACAAATGAGGGCTCTGAATGAACACTTCAGTGCATTGCCACTGACATGACTATCGCCCCTACAGCACCGAGCTGCCATTCAGAAGACTGGAATCCTACTTCTCTGCCACCCGACTGCCTTGGTAAGTCATCCACAGAAGGAGGATAATGATCCCAACCTAGTTGGCAAAGTTCTCGGAGACCTGTTCAGACAAAGCAGTACACTGCGGGTGAAAGAGGGCCACCTTCAGTGGCAATCATTGCGTGCTCACACGGCCGAGGCCGCAGGAAACGAACAGAGAGGAAAGATAGTCTTCACATAACATCACGGAGTAGGAAAAGACAGGGTTCTGTTCTGCCCTATTCATTTATAAAAGCAGTATCGTTATTCCTTGGTAGTTCAGGCAGAATTCTGTAGCACGCCAGGAAAAACAAATCTGCAACCGACGCCAGGCCCCAGCTTCACTCCAGGTTCAAAGTGATGTCGCATACAAGCAGCTTGCATCGGGCTAAGGACTCGCTGCTGGCAAAGAGAGACCCCTCCCCCTCATGGCTGGCATTTAAGCAAGCTTTAGAGGCCTTTACTTCTCAGAGACCCCCCTCAGCTCACCAACTCGGCAGAAAACTAACTGTGCCAAGATGATCAGGCTGGTTTTTTGCTGGTTTAGTAGCTGCACGAATTTGAGTAAGTCTAATGAACACTAGAGCCACACCAAGGGAGGGCAAAGCACCACACCGAGGGGAGCAGAGGAAGGCAAGGACGAGGCCTCCGCTTTCCTCCTGTCAACTAACTTCAGCCACATCCTGTATTTACCAACCCAAGGCTCTGCAAGCTTCACAAGAACCTTACAACAAGTAGACAAGCTTAAAATATTTTGGTTTATCTCCACATTCTTAGCTCCCCATCCCCCAAAACACACAAAAAAAAAATCCCACATCACCTTTTAAATTTGACTTGTCCCTTTAGATACTGAAATAGGATCAGGTACTGCAACAAGATGTGACGGCGAAAGTTACTGTCACTCAGCTGTAAATCCATCAGCTAAACGACAACAACAAAAAAGAATTACGCGTTAAAGAGGTTAAATCCACACAAGTGAAACAATCCAACAGATGTTTGCAGATAAACTCCACGGAGACTGCTTTTACAAGATGATGTAAGTCAGTACGGAAGCTCTATTCAGTATCAACTACGCTTTCAGGACAGCGCTTCCTAAGATACTAAGGGGGGTAAGTTATCCTCTAGCATAATTTAGGAAAGAGTATCAACGTTTCTAATGAAATAAAAGCACTAAGAACTGCTTGAAAATGTATCCCTGGTTCTTGTTTAACTAGTCCTATACCGCTGGATTTAACAACATTCACTTTGAAGTGAACAGGCACTCGGAAAAAACCAAATATTGAAACATTTCAGTCACCAAAGGGCAGCTCGCTCCCTTTTCCCGCGAACTGCTGGCTACAGCGTAAGGCTTCGGCTACCACAGAAGCGTTCGCTCTCACCGACACTCGACCACTGATACACCGCTTGGTTTCTGCCCCACATGCTGCAGCAGAAACAACGGGGACGTCTGAAGAGTTTTTTAAAGAAAAAGGCCTTTGACTACTGGGTGTCAATGAAGCAACCGGTCCTGTATCTTCTATACTAAACTAATTTAAAACTGTCAATACACAGGTCAAAGGCTAACGATGAATTTACCTACTCTTCCAGGCCAGAAAGAAAACTCACGCTGCACTCACACTTGCTTTCTGTCTACTAATGCATGCATTTTAAAGTTATACAGTATTCCAACATTAAGACAAAAATTTTAGGATTAAATTCAATTAAATTGTATTTTTGACTTAATATTAACAGAATTAAAAACTCAAAGCTATTTTTTTCCAAAGCAATTTCAAACCAGACCATTGTGAAGCAGAATATACAGTTAGCACGTCATCGGCCAACTTTTGAAATGTAATTCTAAAGGCAATCAAAAAGCAACAGATCTTTAAATATTTACTCTCTTTTCATTTGCCTTTCCAAATGTAACAATACAAATCAAATGTAATAAATAAGTTTCAGCTTTACTGCAGACTCTCATTCCAGAAACAGAAGTCCCTGAATCATCAACAGAGGCAACCGGCAAGGAAGAATAAAATAACAAAATAACAGAATAAGTCTATTCCAATAAAGTGATCGAACAGTCTAAGGGGATACCCTGAGCAACTGGGGAGCCTCTACCTGTGGAGACATTCAAAACCCAACTGGACACAGCGCTGACCAACCTGCGCTAGCAGCGAGCTTTGGGTGGGAGGTTGAACTAGACACAGGTTCCTTCGGCCTCAACTAGTCTGTGATTCTGAGAGAAGAAATCACGTACCTTCTCACTAGTTAGGAACTTTGCAAAATATACATGTTCTCCTCCTGTTTTCAGTTCTTCCAGCTTTTTTCGGGAAGCCTGAGTGTCGTCCAATTTGTAACTCTTGAAAACAGCCAAAACTTCTTCCGAGTACTATAAAACAGAGTTATTTATCACACGAAAACAGTACAAAAACGCTGTAGTTAGAGAAATACACTAGATGCAGTGCCAAGTAAAATCATTTGGAAACTTGCTATCCACCAGCTGAAATGACCCAACTGCCACCAATATGTCGGGCTGCTCTGAACACCACAAATAACAACGGAAACGCTACTTATTTCAGAACATCTAATCATCTGGAGCATTTAAAATATGCCAAGAAAAGACAGTGTTGTGGGTTGTGAACAGTGCATAACTGCTTTGTTGTTCAGACGGTATGAAGAACAAGGGTCTGCCTGATGACAATGCTATATTCGAACTCAGTGTACCTCGTTCAGAATATGCACAAAGAAAGGTACCCAAGTGGGAGTTCAATTTGCTCTGCTGCTCTTAAAATCAATCTGCAATGAAGAAAAGCTCAAAAACTTAATCTGAAAGACTTAAGCCTGGCCTTGTTCAGTTTCTCTGAGCCACAATGTGGCAAGGGTTTTGTGGGGTTTTTTTTAAGCTTAAAATATAGACCTCTTTAACTAGATCTATATTAGAATGTCCGAGCGGATGTTACCTCTCGTTACCAGAACATAGAGAATGAAGATTGTAAAAACCAGGCTTCTTGCTATTTAATAAACACTGAGCGGCAAACTGTGAAGAACCAGTAGCTTAGCAATAGATCACCCTCAGCATTCATACTGAGCGAAACTGAAACAGCTGGCTGCAGGGGATGTTCAAGTCATTGCTTCTATAAGGAGATTTGCTTCACCAGAAACCCATCATCTTCAGGATCCCACTGGGTCAATATGATGATTCAAAAGTACAATCTAGGACTAGCTGGAACTATTTATCTTGTCGAGCAACAAGTTCTGCTTTTTGCAGCTGATAAACCACAAAAAAAGTTACTTCTGACATTGCTGCGACACACGAAGACTTTCTGTTACTGACTTACACAAGCTTTACTAGGGGATTTATGGCACATCTTGGCACGCTCTTCACCGTCCAAGGCTCACTTCACAAAACAGCAAACCCCGTTTCCTCACGCGCTACTGTTTTTCAGCGGCATTAGCGTCTGAGCTGTCCTAGGCGTATGCGGTCACTCTCCTACTTCTGTAAACGCTCATCTTCACTTTAAATGATTGAAAGCATGAACTCAGATTACCTTAAGGAAAGTTTTCCATGAGACCTTCTCATAGCACTGCACAGGGTTTCTAAAATAATCTTGAAGTGACCAGAATTTTCTATATAGGTTGTAATCTATTGGAATGGAACTGGGGGAAAAAAACAAAGAAACAAAACAACGAAACAATATTGAAGGTGATATTAAATTTGAGTCCACTCAGGAATGTGCAATCCCAGAAAATATCATTCATTTTGCAAGTGAAATGAGTCAAGAGTGAGACCTTACAGAGAAATCTAATTCAGAATTTGTCCCTAAGTCATCCTATCAGTTTGTTGTTATCTTCTCACCATAAAAGCAAGAAAAAGGGTTCTGAGGAGTTTTCCCACTATCTGGGGAATGAAGAGCTTTTTCCTCCCAGAAGCCGATACAGCATGTATTCAGAATCCCCGAATACCTCTTACCAAAACAGGTTTTGTCAAGATAATTAGGAAAATTGTCAGAAAGAAGGAATAGCAGTCATTCTCAGCCAGGGCATGCAACTTTTTCGAATAACCTCTCTTCCAGGCAACTCCACTTTTCAGAGTAAGACACTGCTAGGTTGTATCTAATCCTTAGAGGGCAGGAGGTAAGTGGAATTCCAAGTACAACATTTAAGGATGTTTCCCAAGCGGCATTTTACTTAAACATTATACAAAAGTTTTGTTTCGACGTTTAAAATTGCTGCAAGCTCACCAACTTGTTGGTGCTTCATCATCTCCCATTTCACCTTCTTCAACGTCCATTCCTTCTTCTCGCTCCTCGGTGTGCTAACAGGAAAACGCCATTTCAAACTCCCGCACACGCCACTACGAGCTGCATACCGTTCCCACAGTGTTCTTCATTTCAAAAACTTTCTGTGACACTTTAGATCAGAAAGCTTAAGCCGGTAATTCAAGAGATGTCTAAAGCATTATTCCAGTAAAATGTGCCACAAATTCCTGCCTTGACACGTTACTACACTTAGCAAAGGCAGCTTGACTTCCCTTGGGAAGGGGCAGCTGTAGCCTTTGACTTCCCTTGGGAAGGGGCAGCTGCAGCCTTTGTACACTGTGGGGAGAACTTAGCACAGTAAGTGACAGTGCTTATCCCACACAATCAAACCGACCTCTTTTTCCCCTCGAACTCCACACCGTTTAAGGTACCAAGCAACACGCCTATTTCCAGGATCAGCAACTTGGTCCGGAAGAGGGACAACCAAATTATGAACATCCACTTCTGCGTATTAAGCAGAGTAGCACATTTTTTGTGCAAACAATCTTACACGTTTACTGCAGAATGAGTGAAAAATGACATGAGAATTTTCACCTTCTGTCCCAGAGTGCTCTCATGTTCATTGGTATTGAAAACAGTGACATTTTCCAGGTTAAACTGACTCTGCAAGTTAAGCCCTGTGAAAAAACAAAGGGTCAAGTCTTAGAAGCCGTGAAGTTCCTAAATCTGATCATTCAGTTAATTGTTTACGAGATGCTGATATTAAATTCGCAGAAACAGCATTCAAAACTGGTGTTTGAAATCACAACACATGAAAGTCACAATGCCAAGGGTAGAGACAGGGACTAAGATACAAGTGCAAAGCGATTTTCTCACACCGGATCTGGTCCGCAATCATCATGGACTTGAAAGATTTGGCATATTTACTCTTTGCTAGATGTTAAGTGTAATGACGTGCGAAATACCTCACCTGACTTTTCAGAAAGTGGAAATAACCTAGCCAAGAACAGCTGAATTCTGCCACAGAAGACTGTGTTTTGTGACTTAGATAATCTTCTTAGGAGGTCTAAATATTGGGGAAAAAAAAAGTAAATAATATTAGTATTTATCCCTCTTTCAATTTCTCACACACTAGAATTTAAGAGTTGCTAATTACACGACCTACACAGCTAATGAAAGGAAGCCAAGATTTGTAAATTTACATGTTAGTAATGTCCTCAGATCAGCCACATTTTTTCCAAATGCATTCTACCAATTCTCCTAACACCTTCAACAGCGATAAAAAATCAGTTCAAATGACTCCTACTCAAATACAGCCTCTGACATGGACCTTGTCATTGCTGAGGAATAAGTATTTCTCAGATGTTCTTCTATAACGACCTCCTCTGATGAGATTTCCCACAGGTCAGAACAGCTTTGGCATTAATCAGCAAGACTCATGAATATCTGCTAAGATGAGTGATTTGCCTTTTAACTTTATTGAACACATCTGAATGTAAATCCAAGTATTAAACTGACTTTCATTTGCTGAGATACTTTAATTCCCCACCACCCCCCTGAAAAACTACAACTCACCATTGCACATTCGTAGCAAATAATTTTTCCCTGCAGAGTAAAATGTATTCTGAAAGGGAGTAAAGGTATTTAGATCATTAAGAGATCACAAAACCTTCTGGAGCAATTTTAATTCAACCAAAAGCCATGAGTAAGCATGAGTCATTCCTACTGTTAACTCTAAATTTGAGTCTACCCTTAAAGAAGGGGTAGGTTTAAAAAAAAAAAAAAGGCAACATAAACCAAGCAGTCCCACAAATTCCAAGAAAGCATAAACCACAACATTTAAATCCAGCCTCCATACGGACAATGAACTGTAAGAGCAGCATCCGCTTTTCTTTTTCCTGGAACATACTAATTTTTACACCCATTGCCTTTATTATTCCATGCAGTGTGTATACCCATAAGCAAAGCGCAACACGCAGAAGTTTTATAGCATTCACAGTTCAAGGAATTTGGCAGCAGGAGGAAGAAATCGATAGATACTTGAATTAACGATAAAGAAGAGTGTGTGAGTATACCAAGGGACACAGTGTTACCTGAAACAGAACAGCCTGAATGAGTCCCTGTGAGAGGTAGTCCTGGTTAGGGAATCCAGGTCAGGAAAACACCGAGAAACTGGAATGCTTTTTAGGTGTTACATATAGAGTTGCTAACACTTGTGTTCCTGGCATGAATGCCCGAGAGCAAACCAAAGGAACCGAAATCCAAGATCTCCTATGACCTTGGATAAAATGCTGGCAGGCTAGAACTTCGGCCCGAGACCCTGAATTCCCTCTTTCATTAACAGCACCTGCAGCACAAGAAGCACAGCAGCTCTTCTGCTACAGCACCACGGCACAGCACGAGCATTAAACACTCACGCAGGCCTCACAACACTGACTGTTCCTCAAAGAGTAGAAATGTTTTAGGGCAACATATTCACCACAGCTATAGCCCTGTAAGGGAAAGCTCATTAAGGAAGTGACCAAGAATCCTTCTTTCCCTGGAGACGGAGGAATCTCCTGCAGCTCTGAGGAAGAAGCTGAATAAGTCGTCAAGAGAGAAGCTACTCATCCAAATTGTGCATCAGAAGTTAAATTTCTGGTTCCCAAATGTGACAAACACTGTATATACTGTAGAGAATGGAGTTAGAAATAAAACAGCAATCAAAATCATCATTTCTTTCATTATTACTTCCTGACCTCAGCTTCCTAGACGTTTTTAAGCCTGAAAGCAAAATGTGCTCAATGCTACTATTTTAACAAACAGACAGTTAACATCTTTCTGTAAAAATGGTTCAGGTAGGCAGAAGCTTTGGCACAGCTCTATCACATTTTGGAAAAATACTTACCGATTTCCATGTAGCAACATTTTTCTCCACGAAAGTGAAAATTTTGTCACACTGATCCAAAGGCAGGCAATCCAGAACATCCCCCAGAAGCACAAAAGGAGTCGATGCAGTGCAGATGCCTATGAGGAACAAGGAGTATTGTATGCAGCAAAATTGAACTAAAATGCAATTTTAGTTGAGGGGACATTATATTAAAAAAAAAAGTCCTCCTGGGTTCCTACAAATCCTAACAAAACACTTGGGCTAAAGCATGAACTTCCATTAAAGCTATTTCCGCCACAAAAGCCAGATACAGAAATAGATCCAAGTATCTAAAAACCAGCCATGTACTGACAGGTCAGCACTGCTTGACAAGCACAGATACTCAGAAGTTACTTCTGCCTCTGCCAGCAAGACAGAGAAGCCTGCAAGTCATTTAACCTCTCTGCCTCAGTGGTCTCATCTCTGAAACCATGATGGGAGACTTCTAAAGCATTTCACAGTGCTGGGCAACAACAGAAAATGTTAATTATGTTTGCAACCAAAACTATGCATCTTTCTCTATTAAAAAAAATAAGATTCCAACACAAATGTAACTGAATTTGATTACAATATATTTCAATCCTCTTGCAAAACAGACTTAATGACCACTAACATAAGGGCCACATACTATCAAATCTGTAGATGACTTACAAAAATCAAGATCTTTAAATTCCCCTAAACAGTCCCTAAAACTGTCAACAGATTTGAGAGAAAGATGCTCACCTTCTGTGACTCCATTAATAGCAAGAGAAATAATTGCCAGGAGATTTTCACATGGAGCTTTGTTTATCTAAACAAACAAAACGGTGTTAAAATTCTCTCTGCTGACCTAAACACATGTAACTAAAATACTTGTTTCCAAATATTTCAAACACATGTTGACATTCAACTTCCCAAAACTTCAAACAATCTGTTAACTCAGACCAGTCAGCTAACTATGTGAAGTTTTTATTGAGTGAGCCACATTTCTTGACTGCTTCTGGCCATTACAGACCCTACAATACCGACTGTGTAGAGGCATTTACCGCTACAAATTAACATCCCACATTCAAGTGATACCAACAAAAATATTACTTGATTACTTTCATCACTATCTGCAGCTGACAGGCAGCTCCGACACATGCCAGTATCACGTAACCCACCCGCTCCACCCCACTCTTAAAAGTATAGTTGTAGAATAATGCATATTTATGAACTACCATTTTAAGATATAGCAGACTTTCATAAGCATGACAAAGAACTGCTGGAAAAGGTTAAGTCAACGCCTCTTGCTATACTGTGGTATCTGTAAGATGCTGCCATTCTGTCCTTCCTACTCATCTCCTTTAATCACCTATATTCCATCTTAAATAGATAACTTTTATGTAATTCATGTCTTTATTAAACGGTATTTCCTTATGCTAATGTAAGTTGCTGTTAAATTAATAAAGCTTTATCAATAAATCAATTGTAAAAGCTTAAAGTACTTACTATTTCTTCTTCTACAATTACCCTAAAAGCTTGATCCAAGGTACACTTCTTCTCATTTTCACTGCAAATGCAAACATTCCACACCAGTTAGTAACAACTATTAGGAACAAGATTACTAAAAATTATCTGAACAGGCACTTTTTAAAACCAAGCGGCATTGACTTACCTCCCAGGAAGCTGGGTAAATGTGTTCAACAATGGCTTGATACTTTTGTTAAACAGAGCCTCTCTAGTGGACGTCTGCCAAAAAGAAAGAAATGTTCAAAACCAGTACATAAACCAGGAGGATCTCCTTTCCCTAGCTGTGGACAGAAATACTAAGGAAGCTGTTTGCCACGCACCATGTGGCGGTTAACCAAGAGAACTTTGTAACAAGCTGGGCAAGTAACAGGTGCCTAGCAAATTAGGCATGCGAGCTCATAGACTATCACACCTCAAACCGGGGCGAAGTGTGGTGAAAACAGTATTTCTAAGTTCACTTAGAACAGTGTTCACACGCTGCTGTGACCAACACTGCTGCATCTACAACAGTCTCCAGTCCCACACACGCAACTTCACCTGGCTCACAGGGCGTTATGGTGCTTTGGGACATGACTCCTGCTACCAAGATGGTCTAAAAATTAATACAAACTGCAGCGAAGTCAACCTAACGGAGTTAGTGTCTGTGCCTCCACCACTGCTTGCGAATCCTCTTTCCTTGCCTGACGAGCTGGGCCACAAACAGCGGGATCCAGAGACCTGGGTACACATCCAGCCCCACCTGCTCGGGCAAGGGAAGAGCATCGTTCAGCAGAGGCTCAGAAGCGCTAACCGCGATAAGCTACGGACACTCCGCCGCGGGGGCTACGCTATCATTTAATTTCATTTTATTTGACCTTCATTTGGGTTAACTAAACAGCAGACGCTGCCCTCGGCCGGCTCGGCTGAGCCGGTAGGAAGCCCTGTCCCCGAACTGATACCGCTTTCTGGCTGAACGCTCCTTAGAGCGGAGCGGGACCCCCGGCCGGCTCAGCGGGCCCCGGGCTGGGCGGAGGCGGCGCGGCCCGGCCGCTCAGGCGGAAGGGGCGGACGGCGCGGGGAGGCAGAGCCCTACACCGGCGCTGAGACGCAGTCTCCCTCCCGCCCGGTCCCCCTCCGAGCAGTAACGAGGGAGGGGCAGCCCCCACCCCTGCCCGAGGCCGGCGGGGCTCACCGTGAAGCGGAGCCGCGCCTCGGGGAGGCTAAACAGCGGCGGCGACATCGCGACAACGGAACGGCGCTCCCCGACGCGCGCCGATGACGCCATACCCCTTCCGCGCGGCGCTGAGCACTTCCTGGAGACGCCCCGCCCCCGTCAGCCTCGCTCTCGCCTCCCGCCTGGGGCTGAGCGCATGCATGTGGTGAACAGTTGGGGGGGGGGGGATGGGGTGGTGTGTGACAGATGTGGGGGTCCCTTGCCATAGCCGCCTCGGAGCTACAGTCCTAGCACCATGTTCCGCGTGTCACTGAATTTTTTATAGCCTGGGTAAAAGAACCCCAGCGCCATTCGCCGGTTGTACAACGTCCAACTGATACCCCCGTCAGTCATTTCTAATGGAAGTTATGAAATTAGGGTTTCATAGGCAAATGTCTGAAACAGCCCTGCAAAAATAAACTTGATTGTTTCATCGAATGCTGCCTTTTTGTGTGCTCAGCTCCTTTCAAGACCCTTCGTGTGGCTCAGCTCCCTCGTTTTCTAGCTGTGCTAAGTCATGGCAGTTCCCACACTCATCACCGTCCATTTCCAGGCTTGGGAGGAGGCCTTGTGGTCCATTCCCATGTCCAGGTTTGCGACTGTAAGCGGGGAACCCCTACTGTGTGGTATCCAAATGCATTCCTTGCTGACCTCTTCCCGGGACTCCCAAGGGCACCTCAAAACTGACTGGAGTGACTGTTTGCTCCCACCGCTTCTCGAACCTGCTTTCCTTTTTGGTATCGCTCCCTGGCTGTCTTCAAGGCCAGGCTGGATGAGGCTCTGAGCAACCTGGTCTAGTGGAGGGTGTCCCTGCCCATGGCAGGGCGGTTGGAACTAGATGGTCTTTAAGGTCCCTTCCGACCCAAACCGTTTTGTGATTCTGTGATCGCAAAAGAAACATTTGACTTGCCTTCCTTTCCTGCTGGACAAAACCTGACCCAAAACCAAACAAAAAACCTGCCCCACCAGTGCTGAAACTCCTCAAGCAGTCGCTGTTATTAAAACCCCAGCTACTTGGTTGAGCCCGCCAGCCCGCCCTGGTGCTAAATGGCTCTCAAGAGGTGTGACTAGCAGTGGACAAACCAGCCTAAGTCTGTCTAGACCGTCACCGCCTTCCTGGGTGCGTGACTGCACTTAAATCTAAATACCTCCACACAGCGACTCTGTGTGGCAATATCGAGTGGATTTTCTTGACCCCTGGCCTAAAAAGCAGTATGTTCTTTAACGAAGGCAGGCTTCTTCCTCTTATGTGTCAAGACCTCCTGGTCCCAGTTCACTGGGCAGGGAGCACTGGTCTGCCAGAAACCCTGGGGTCTCTGCGAGGGGAAGATCTCTAAAGATCTGGTATTCTTTCTCAGGACCCTTTGATTGTCCATTTCTCATCGCTGTGGGCTGCAATTCCCCAAGCAGCTGAACCACTGGTTCTTTACCGTGCCCTTAGGTCCTGTTCCACTGGAAACGACTCCTAAGGACATGGAGTCTGACCCTGTGGGAATTGTTGTGAGGGACCCTGCTGAGATCCCATATTATTTCTAACTGAAGAGGTTACTATAGCTCAAGCCAAAAATATGTAATTGCTATAAGAAAATATGAAGTATCATGAAAAGTGTCATTTTGCTGGAAATAGCTCTGTATTCCTTTTTCTTTAATTAAGAAAAATTATATTTTATGATGGATTTTTTTTTTTAACAAAACACCCCTCTCTTCCTTCTTCCTCTTCAATTCCACCTTTTTCTTTTTCTCCACAAAACCCTTAACCGGTATCTGTAATTTTTATAATTATAAAATTATAATATTTATAATTTTAAATAAGAAAAGCACTGAGTCATTTAATTGGAATCTCCCCTCTCCTCCCCCCGTCCCAAATATATAATAAAGCAAGTTTGTAATGAATTATCCAATGTTCATAATGAAAATAGACTTTTAAACCCCAACTTGTTCTATTTTACAGTTGGAAACACAGGGACCTATTCAGACACTTAAGAAAGGTGCCTAGTGGCACACTAAACATCTCAGTATATTGAAGACACCTACACAGAGCTGACAGATGAGAGTGGGAGCCATGGGACCTGCATCCTTCTGAAGCAGTAGCTGGGGGCCAGGCGGGATGCTCTTCCACATCTAAATTGGCACTAGAGACAGGAATTGCATGCACAGAAAGTAACGGTGGGATTCACCTCGCTACCCTGTTGATGTCCACGCTGAGCTTGTCCTTTGTACTTCATGGGGAGAGGGAGGCTCGGTCTCATCTTTCAGGCATGAGTTTATCTCAGCTTAAAGCGTCTGGGATAAGGCGGAGGAGGAATACAACCCTGCTGCAATGCCTGTTTCTCTGCATTCGCCACACTGGGCTGATTTAGGCAGCTAAGGCTAGGTGAGATGAATCCTGCCCCAGGTGACGTGTTTCTCTCTTTCTAGATGATACCAGTGTATAAAGACAGCACAGGGTTGGCACTATACGGAACACGCAGGACATATGCACAGAAAATTGTTTTGCTGAATAACATGGAAGATATTTTCATTTTCCTGCGTCCCGTCCTACTTCTGCTGTCAGGAGAGGCTGAGCCTGCCCCGATTCAAACACAAAGGAGCTCATCCCACAGCTTTTTCTTAGCTATATCTCAGGGTAAGCAGTGGTCATCTGTCTTAGTCACATAGCTGTGATGGTCTCCTTGGACGGCCGGAGGAGACATTTCTTATTTCTGTTGACCTTGCCACCCTCACCAGTGCATGAACGACTTGCAGAGGCCAGAGTACCATAACCAATACATTTCCCCACCCAGCTCTGGTGCCACGCTGAAAACAATGACAAAGCGTTAGCCTAACAACGCTGAGGAAACCCCCAGAACGTTGCTTCTGAGTTTCTGAGTTACAAATGGCCACTTTTTGTGCAGGAACGTTGTTTACAGATGAGCTACAAATGGCTGGTTTTGGAGCAAGAACATTGCTTTCAGTTGAGTTACAAGTAGATAAAGAGATACAAGTATCATTTCTTTGTTTCTGGAAAGAGAAATATCGGCCATTCTCATAACTCTGTTAAGTTGCTGAATTTGTCTGCACTGCAGATACCTAACCAGCCAATTCTCTTCTTAACTCTCCTTCTTTAGTAGTCATATATGTTTTAAATCACCAGGAGAATGCGAGGAATTCAGGCTCAGACTGAAGCCTTCTCGTGTCGTGGATCTTGCCCTTTTTCGGAACCATAACCTCAGGCTTTGGGGCAGTTATGCCGTCTGAAGCCTGACACGTGCAGGCAGCCTTCCTGCCTGTCTCTGGCTCTTCACCTGGGTGTTTCAGCGATTGTCTTCTGCTGTTGTCTCTGAATCCCTGAAGGGAACACGTTCGGCTGGGGTGTCCCCGAGTTACGGGTCGCAGTGCTCCTGCGTATGCTCTGTTTTCTATTAACGGGCTAAGAGCAGAAGTCCTCTTCTGGTCCCGAAGTCCTTTCCTGCATCCAGCTTTGTGGGCTGGAGGCTCCAGCTTTTCTCCACCGTGCCAGAATGGGACGAGCCCTTACCACCTTGCTGGCGGAGGGGATCGTGCGTAGGCTTTGGGTCGAGCCGGCTGGGTCGGGCGGGTCCAGCTCACCCAGGCCTGTGAAAGCTCAGCGCGTCTGCGTTGCTCTCAGGATCCTTTCCAGTGGTGGAGCAGCCTGGGACAAGGCAGCGTGGGGTTAAATGTGCGTTTGGGTGGGTAGGTGTCGGAGGCAGTGGAAAAACGATCAGTCGGAAAAATTGCTTGCAAGGAGAGAGTCCGACTGATATTATTGGGAACATTAGAAAATGCCTGCCATCGCTTAGTTTTCCTATTTTTTGTTTGTTTGTGTAAGGTAAAGGACTGCCATGGCTTCAGCCTATGTTTTAATTCAGTTTAACTGAGAGAAAGCCAAGCCCCAGGTCTCCTAATTATGCCATTTGGTGCCCAAAAGCTCAGGTACTGCCCAACTCCTGTTGCTTAGGTGGGAAAAAGCTCGAACACCCAATACCCCGCTCTTACTGGAACAGGCGAATAATTATTAAATTTGTTATTATTAAACCCAAATATTTAAAATAACGCGTGAAAAAGACAGTTGGGAGGCCTTTTCTGTGTGGCGTGGCTGTAGTTCGTTTTGGTACCGGGAGAGGGAAGCGTTTTCCCAGAAAACGGAAGGTGCAGCGGGAGGGGCGGCGTGGCCGGCGCTTTGGGGGCCCGGCGCTGGTGCTGCCCCGGGAGCAGGGCTCCCGCCGCCGGCCCCGGGTTTGTCACTTCATCCGTGACTGAAACCATTGTCTGACACTGCCTAAAAAATACGGGTTATGTCAGGGCCATGCCAACTCATTTCAAATCACGGGGAAAGGGGCTTCATAACATAGAAAAGAGGCTCCACGTGATTTATCATTTTGAACGAGTCACCTGCATACACTATGAGACACGCTGAACGTTATTCATTCAGGCTTGGAAGAAAGTGTACTTGTTTTTTTACTGGGCTTTTTCACTATTTCTCATCTCTTATTTTCATAAATTAAACGATATTATCAGCTGAATAAAGGACCATTCTATATAAATAATTTGAGATTATTCTAGCCCCTACCTCTTGCAGAGAAGAGTGCTCTGAATAGGTGGAAATAAAAGCTTTCCAGCTTTCACAAAGGCAGTAGAAAGCCAACTACAAGTGTCCTAAGGAGATACTGCTGGAGTAAATGGAATCTTTTTCAGAATACAAATATTCCTTTAGCTTGATGTTGTACCTGAACAGAGAGAAGAACTGCCAGCATGCTGAAAAGCAGGACAATATATTTGTTAGTGAGTACAGCACAAATGAAGACTTTCTTTTTCTTGGGGTAGGAACAGAGAGAGGGGAACAACAACCTTACCACTGTGATTTAGTAGCATTTGATAGCCACCTCTTGCTTGACACCGAGTTTTTCCTGTTTAGAACAGTGATCTCACGCAGAGTGGGAATCAACGCTGAGCTGTTAGTGCTCATGTTGGGATATCAATAAAGAAGTATAGCAAGCTGGCTGCAGTCACTGAAGATGTTGGCACCCCAGCAGTTGCTGTGCACCCCTGACAGAGATTACTATCCCCACGGCTATGTCAGCAGCATGTCACTGCTGCTTGCCACTTGGTGTTGCCACAGTTCAAGGTCTGACAGCGTTGCTCAAAGCCATCTTCATCAAGTAGCAGAGATGCCAAACTGTGTGCTGGATTGGCAGACAGAACCTGCTTTCTGTTTTGGGGCTCAGAAACTCAGTCAGAGAAGTGAGTACCTCAGAACATCTCTGTACTCAGGAGGTCGGTTGATAGAACAGAGATCATATGACCGTATGTCGAGAGGTTGTGTAGTCTGAATTACAAAAACTTCACCTAAGCCAAAAAAAGTATCTTTTGGAATAGAATCCTATTCCAAGCCCAGATTGAGTTTCCATTTTAACTTCTGCTATCATGCCTACAGAAGGATATACTTGCAGAGTTCAAAGTCTCCCATCTTTCATGACACTAGTGCTTGGTGCTTCGCCCTCCCTCCTTCATTGCCCTCCCTTGTGGTCCAGAGCTCTTCTTTTCAACCTTCTCCCTCTCTGGGCAGGATTGCACAACATTCAGTTAGAAGGACTGGCATGAAAGGTGGATAAATTGCCTTATTAACCTAATTTAAGTAGCTTACCTGTTATTTCCAAACCAGTCATGGAAACTTGCACAGGATACCTTCATCTTTTGCACAATTATGAATACAAGCTATACTACCTTTGGTACCTCATTTTTAGGTGGCATCCTGCCATACACTTTAGTTTGTTACTGATTGGGAGATACAATTAATCATAGAACCATAGAATGGTTTGGGTTGGAAGGGACCTTAAAGACCATCTAGTTCCAACCCCCTGCCATGGGCAGGGACACCCTCCACTAGACCAGGTTGCTCAGAGCCTCATCCAGCCTGGCCTTGAACACTGCCAGGGATGGGGCACCCACAGCTTCTCTGGGCAACCTGTTCAGTGCCTCACCACCCTCTCCAGGAAGAGTTTTTTCCTGATATCTAACCTAAATCTCCCCGCTTTCAATTAAAACCGGTTACTACTTGTCCTGTCACTACAGGCCCTTGTACAAAGTCCCCCCCAGCTTCCTTGTTGGCCCCTTCAGGTACTGGAAGGTGCTATAAGGTCTCCCTGGAGCCTTCTCTTCTCCAGGCTGAACAAGCCCAACTCTCTCAGCCTGTCCCCATAGCAGAGGTGCTCCAGCCCTCTGAGCATCTTCATGGCATCCTCTGGACTCACTCCAACTGGTCGATATCCTTCTGATGTTGGGGTACCCACAGCTGGACAGAGCACTGCAGGTGGGTTCTCACGAGAGCAAAGTAGAGGGGGAGAATCCCCTCCCTCGACCTGCTGGCCACGCTTCTCTGGATACAGCCCAGGATATGGTTGGCTTTCTGGGCTGTCAGTGCACTCTGCCGGCTCATGTTCAGCGTCTCATCCACCAGTACCCCCAAGTCCTTCTCCTCAAGGCCCCTCTCTATCCATTCTCCACCCAGCCTGTACTTGTAGTTGGGATTGCCCCGACCCATGTGCAGGACCATGCACTTGGCCTTGTTGAACTCCATGAGGTTGGCACAAAACTTTTTTTAAAAGCAAGGTGTCACACTATTGACAATAATCATGCTATCAATAGCTCCTTCCCTCAGTCAGTAATATTTTTTGGATTATGAACTAATAACACTACTGTGAGTTCAGCAGAGAATCTGGATTAGTTTGACATTTTTTAGCTAGAATTTCCTTGCAACATACCTCTTATTTTGGGCATACTGTGATATAGAACCCCTTTAATTTTATTCATGAGCACTTTATAATGTCAGCTTAGTTATTAAAGAATGCAGAAAGCCATTTTCTGGACCACATACCTATATTTCTATACCACAAGTGCCTGGGGTTACTTCTTTACTTTCTTACCTGCCATTGGTATGAATTCTGAAGTATGCTATTGTTTTGTGATTATGCTGCTGAAAAATAATACCATTTTTTGCAGATTCAGTTCCTGTAGAATCAGAATTCTGTTCCAGCAATACTGAAGCTCATTCCTTCCTCCTTGTCATTCTCTTGTTGACCTTCTCTGTCAATGTTCCGTTAAAATACAGCTCTGCCCCAAAGAACTTGACGTCTAGTTCTAATATACCCATACAAAAAGTACCAAAGCCAGTAGGCAACCAATCCTGGCTGCAAGCTTTTGCAAACGAGCTTTTCTTTAAGGATGAATCTGAAGCGAGAGGACAAAGCTGCACAACACTCCAGTCTTGGGGTGGGATGGAAGAAGACAGGAATGTGAGAATCCCAGAAAGACATTGGCAAAGAGAGTGGGAGTTAATAAGATGTAAGAAGGTGGCAGAGTCAGAGCCATGAAGACCTGGAGGATGAGCTTGGCCTCAATGAAGGGGGAGAGAAGGAACCCTTGGAGGAACAGGAGAGAAGCTAAAGGCTAGAAGAGCCCATCTCAGCTCAAACACTCAGCCTGCTTTGTCCTGGAATGGAAGAACCTACCATGCTGCAAATGTTTATCCTTTGGCTGCCCAGTAGTGTGGGGGGAGCGGGGATGGGGGGGGCTTGGTTAATGATGAAATGATCCCTAGCTGGTGTCTAGTCCAGCACAAATAATCTCTCACTGTCACATGCAGAGACAAGAGATAAAGAGGGAATGAAGTCTTGTAGTTCAAGGTACAGAAAGAGTCTGGAAAAGCCCTGCTGAATCTGTGTAGCAGGAATTAATCCAAAAATCTCCCCACACCAAGACAAACTATCTGGGCAAAGCCTTTAGATTAGAAGTTGTCGCCCTGTCAGCTGCTGCTTCTCTCCTGTGCTTCAGCACAGGACACAGGAGGGGGGCATCCTCTAGCTGAGGTGCTGCATCATCACTGTGTGCTGCTCTCGTGTGGTGGTTTTCCCCGGCAAAGAATGAAGAAAAGAAAGAATGAAAAAACACTTTAAAAACAGTAGTGGAATTGAGTTAAATATGTTAAAATAGGTAAGGGCTACAGCTAGCAGTTTTATTAAGATTCAGAAAAAACCCAACCCACTCACAGGGAGGGGTAGAAGGGGTATTAGCAGACCGTGTGTCACATCTCCTGTCTCACTTCACTAGTATGTCCCTTTCTACTTTATCTGCTTCTTTATATTGTAAAAAACATAAGATCTCCATGCCCAAATGGATGTTTGTAACCTACCTTGCGCTTTGTGGACCTGTGTTTCACCTCGGCCTGCTGCTCTCCAAACATCGTTCTAGATCATCTGTGCGCTGGGGGTCTAGTGTCACCCTCTCAGACTGAGGCTGGAAACTGCCAGCTTATGACAACGGATGACAAACTTTAAGAGCCAGCCGAAGACAAAGTGGAAAATCCAGCCGTGTCCATGTGTAAATTCTAACTAAGGCATGTGTCATTGATAAACTTTGCTATCGGGGCTCTCTGTTATACTTTATATCAACTTAAAGCCTGAAAGAATGTCGCTTTGGCTGCCTTTCAAAACATGAAAGCTGAGCATTTGTGGATTCATTGAAAGGGAAATTAGTCACTCTTATTGCTCTAGAGAATCCAATCACTTTAAAATCCTTGCAACATCAATATGCCTCCCCATGAAATAAATGCCCCAGAGGATTTCTTGTTTTGAACACTATCTTAATGTAACTCTATCTAACTACTAAAGCACAGTTCACCTACTGAAGTATGGAAAAGCATCTGGAAGTATAACTTGTTCCATCAAGATGTCTGAACAGACTTGGAATCAGCACAGTGTTTACATTTTTGTCAGTTATCTCCAAGTGCTTGCTGCTAATACAAGCCGTCTTTTTCCAGGCAGCCTCACATGCCACACAGTGCTGGAAAAAGCTCATGAAGAGACCCACTGCCCCCCTGCAATTGGTAGCAAACCTAAAGCTGTTCACTCTCACTCTCACTCTCACATGCACATGCACCCATCCACACATTGTTTTCTTGGCTTTGCCGAAGGCGAGCTGTTTCTCTAGCTGTAAGAAAACACTTCAGGTCCGTAAGATCAAATGTTATTGCCATGGTGCAACCCACTCCGCTGATGCAACCCAATGCCTTTTCAGGGGCTTCTCATACTCCATATGACCATGACATATGGTGAGCAGGTTGCTGGACTTACGGAAAGTCTTCCCCAGTCTCCCAGCAGGTGAATCAGGCTAAGTGATGACAAAAGACCCAAGAGAATGCTAATACCCACAATGGCAAAATGGCTTTGGCTGACAGCAGAGGTATCTCTGGCTCTGAGACTGCTCAGAAGATCTCCCTAGCCATCACTGGGAAGAGTGGCAAACAGGCTGTTTTCTGCTGGGCTCCCTCCTAGATGAAGAGCCTTGAAGCTAGGCTCTTGAACATCACCCCTAAAAAAGATGTGGGAATGGTGGGCTCAGAAGGATTGAGAGGAGAAAAGGTGAGGGGTAAAAGACCGACTAATGTGTATTCATTTGTATATCTTATAGCTAGTTCTGTTCCTTCAGTAAGGCCCTGATCCAGGTTGTCTGCAGAGCCTAGGCCAGGGACACAGCCTTCCTGAGCACCCCTTCTCACAAAACCAAGGATGATTCAGGTTTTCGGTGGGATGAGTGATGCTGTGGTGGCGTGTTGTCCTTACAGAGAGCCTAGGGCAGGTAGGCTTCTCTCTCTTAGGCACTTGGTTAAGTACCATAAATTAGGCAGGATGGATCAGAATGACAGAAATAACTTAATGATCTCCCCTATTTCTCTCATGCCGTGTTCCTAACTGGCAAGCGGAGCAGACCAGCATACTGCCAGGACGATTCTCATTCATTGCACACACCCACCCTTCCTTCAGACTGCAGCCTAGGAATAACAGCTAAATTGACTCAAGATAATCTCAGATCTGCTGCTTTTCCAGATGGCTGCTTGCTTTACATGCTTCTTACAAAAGCAAAGAAAAATATGATCAACCCACTCACTTTTTCTGAGACTTGGTCATGGTCTTGAGACAGAGAATTGCTCATGAAAACTGATAGCAAACTGCGTGTATGGTGAGATCTATCTAGCACTGTAGTACCTGGAGTGTCACTGTGATTCCTCTCCTGGGTTAGGTGGTTCCCCAGACTCTCTGACAAGTCTGGATTCTTTCTGTGTTTATGATTGTATTATTAGCAATGTCAGTTTCTTCTCAACATTTGGTATTGACTTCATATTTTTCTTCATAATGAGACCTCAGTTCTCTAACTATTCTAATATTTCAGCATAGTTACCAACCACTAGATTTTTTAATTCTTGAGGAACTTCACAATTGTATAACTAAAATGAGAGTGTTTGCATGGCAGCATAATAAACTCTCAGCCAGTGAACTATGGTTTTGGATTTTAAACCAGTTGTTTGAGCCTGTGCTCAGGGCTGTGACAGCAACAGATTGGTAAAAGCAGTTCAGGAACAAGGTTTCACTAGGCCACTGTTAATGCGAAGTCTGCTAAGGTTTTCGCTTTGCTCAGAAACACGTTATGAAAGCTGAAAAGTTAAAGCCTACGACTAAGGGTCTGAAGCAAACCAGGTAACATTTAAATAACATCTGAAGCGTGCAGGTAGCTCCAAAGAAAATATCCTAGACAAGTTCTGGTGCTTTGCTGGACCTGGGAGCTGGGTAAGCAGCCAAAGGAGAGCATTCGCTAGCAGATGAGAGAGTTCCCCGGCTACTGGGGGAAGAACAAGTTTGGGGGGACTGGAAGTAGTTTCACTTCCTTTACTTCCCCCTGACGCTAACTGCCAATTTAAATGACTTTGTGGCACATTTTCTCCTTGTTTTGAAGTTGTTTTTCTCTCACATCAGAGTAGGTAGGAGAAGAAAATGAGAAACTTGTTACATGGAGAAATACATGCATAGAGCTGCTAATAACCAGGAAGTCAGTCCACTAAAAACAAAGCTAAAAATATGTTACCCCCCAATTTCTTTGAAGTAGGAATCTGTGGTGCCCCTGTGCTTCACGGAAGCAGGGATTCTCAGATAACAACGTATTTTCTAACCTGAAGATTAAATATCCAATGAGAAAAAATAAAATCTGACTACAGCTTTCTACCTATCACGTCTTTTCTTCTTGCCTATAACTTGCCTACTTAAATTTCACATGCAAATTACTTCTCTGGGGTACCCAAGGGAACAGTAATAACTTATCAAAGTATTCACCTGAAGGTTCCTGAGATTATTCAACTATCTGTTAGGCCCTGGATAGACTAAATATAGCCACAGAGGGCCTTTCTTTGAAATCCTGCACCGGAAGAGTAATTTCTGTTTCAGCAGCAGCCAGTAGGGTCACCCATTTGCTGCAGCTCTGGATCTAAAAATGCTTAAAAAGCTCTGTGTCTCCTTCACATGAGAAAAGTGGAAATCAGGGGGAGAGGCACTGCAAGCGAAGCCATCTGAAGCAAAGCAAACAGTGCACACAAACCTTACCCCAGCTTTTTGAGCAGGGAGCATTTGGCGCAGAGGGACTCAAGAGGTGCTGGTGAGGAGATCATCCTTCCTGGGGTAGTGGTGATGCTGTTTGCAGTTAGTCATTGTGGTCATATTTCACTATTCCTGTGCCCCTGTTTTCACAGGTAGAGGCTGGCAGACCCTGCCTTAGTTCTACAGCACACACGGCAATAATGGAAGTCTGTGGTTTTCTCTGTAGATAGCGTAACACTTCTGCTGGTTTTGCATAAGGAGGGATAGGGTCTATCTCAAAGAGTCCTTCTCCTAAACCTAGCCCCATAACTTCTCTCTACCTACTCAGGATAGTCTCTTCATTTAAGGCGAAGCTGTAATTGGTTTGGTCAGCTGCTGTCTGCTTGGTAAATGAGGCAAAGGATAGTTTGAGATGGTTGATTATAAATATCTGGTGAACTAGTGGAATTTTCTGAGTGTTTATACTTCTAGTCCATCTTCCAGCCAACTTTCTTAAAGTATCTTGCAGGTGTTCCTGCGGGAATACTCACAAACCCTTTCTTTGGTTGGCAAATTTCATCAGCATCTGTAGGGAATAGTGACAGAAACTGAGGTGAAGAGTCATTTAGACATTGATCAATGGGACCAGTGATCTGTTTAAAGCCAGGCACAAATTTAAGTGATTTACTACACTGAGCTTTCAAACCTTTGCCAAATGTTATCCAGAAAATTGATGGTAGGACCTGTATCTCCTATAGCTCTGCCAGGCTCAGGCTTTAATTATTATTGCAAAATACTGTTTAATTTAGTTTAAAAAATCTGATAAGCTGGGAAGAAAAATGAACTGGTTTTGTGATAAGGCAATGGAAATCTTGCGTGACAGCCGTACAAGACAGGACTCAATCACCAGTCCCCTGGAGAAAGGACCCTAGAGACGGTGTTTGCAGAGCATCTGTGAAGTAGAGGGATGGACATCTGGGTAAATCCTCTGTTGTCAGGCTATAGTGTTTTTAAAGTGAGTGGCAAATCTCACCTGATTTCATGAAAGGTGAAAAGCATCGAGCTATCTCTAGCTTCTGTTGCCTAAACATTCAGTAATTCCCTATTAGGCAGGGCACAGTCTATTTTTAAATCAATACTTTGTTTCATTAAAGCATTTGTTTTAATGCCAGGTGGTTCTACACTAGTTTGGAAGAAAGTAAGAGGTAAATGTCAATGAGCAGGACAAAAAAAGCCAAAGTTCTTGGCAAGTTTTGTTTCCTTTGGCAGCCAGGGCTGTCTGCCCTACAAAGGTGCAGTGCACACCTCAGAGTGACCCTGCTGCCTTCAGCTAGCTCAATCTGAACTGACCCTAACGATGCCATTAAATACCACAATGCCTTTAGCTTTCTGGATGTGACTCTGGCTTGTTTAGGAAGCTCAGTCCACGCTGTTAGGTTGGTTCATCACGAAACGATGGCCTAGGAGTCAGTCTGTTGGGTCTAAGTCTGGGTGCCTTTTCTTCTGTGCACACCCCTCTAGTTACAAGGGCAACCCAGTCTCTCAGTTTGCTGGTGAAATTAACGTAATTCTAAATCCTCTTCTTTTTTTCTTCTTCCCCAGAGAAAAAAGAAACTTTCCTTGCTCACCCCATAGCAGCTTTTAAGAGTCTGGAGCACATTTTACCACTGTCATTTTTCCTGCATGGTGACACTCAGAATCATTCACAACCACAGTATGAACGCTGCTAAAACCAACTGCTTCTCCATTAAATTCAAGAGCTGAAGTGTTACATTCATCTCGTGCTCTTCTCTATTTAATTTTTTTTTCTTCCCTATCTGGTTGGCATGTAAATGACATAATTTGGCCTGCTATATTAATTGCAGGATTAGAAGCCAACTTGAAAATCTTTCAGCTGATGTTTTAATGATTTTTTTTTCGAGTGTATGCTCTCCATGCTCTAGAATTGAATCTATTTATGCCATTATACACTTATTATTATATGAACCAAACTAAAGCAGGCCAAGGTTGCCTGTGGCGCTGCATGGCACTAGTGGCGTGTTTGCCAAGCACTCCCTGATGTCACCTAACCACAGGTACTGGATGCTGTGGGCTGGCTGAGATGCTCACACAAGGGTGACATATATGACACAGCCTGAGACCATACCCTCGCCACCTGGAGAAGATGGCCCTGAGCACTAAGCCCCTATGAGTAAGCGCCTGAATAAATCCCTGGCTCTCTGGGTTTGTTTTCTCAGGCAGTGATCTCTTTTGAACAGAAGCAATAGATCTGATTCTGCTCTCCCACCAGTATTTGTGACCCTTTGGATGTGTCATCTCACGTGGAGGAGGAGTGCATGGCATGTGTTCCTCTCCAGTGTCTGTACAGCTCTATAATGCCAACAGTAAATAATGACAAATAATATATTTCCTTTGAGTTCTGCTTATCACATATTTTGGCTTATGGTTAAAGAATTAGCCTGTTCTAGAGGTTTGGGGTTTTTTTGCAGCAGAACTTCAGATCCTTCACCTGGTTTCTTCATCCTCCTTTTAATATGCTCAAAAATTAGGGCTGAACCTGGCAAGCTGCTGCACGTGCATTGGGAAATAGCTGACCCAGTGCTCTGGGGGTCTCTGGGCATGGCAACACCTCTGGCTGCAGTGTCAGCCATGGTGGGGGAGCTCCCCCTCCAACAGCTGTGGTGCAAGAGCCATGCATGTCTCAGCCGGCGATTAAACTGTCTAAACAAGGCTTTCTTGGACTCCAGGAAGCTTGTTCTTGGCTCTCCGCGTGGAGGGACTGTCACCCCTCATCCCTTACCCATGGCGTGAGGAGCACGGGCCCCAGAGTGTGGCCAGAGTGCTGTGGGAGTCAGCTCCAGATGGGTTTGCGCAGCCTGTTACATGGTATACGCTCTTTTTCACTCTCCCTCTGCTTGGAAAGGGGGCAATATTCCTGGCTTTCTTTGCCCAGTTTCACAGCCATATATTCGTACAGGGTTTTTACCCTGGCTAGTGTGATTACAAAGGAAATAGTGCAGTAGCCCCTCAAATTGTGGGAAAAGAGTAAATCAAAACACACGTCAGTCTTCGTAGCCAGAGTGCCAGCTACCACAGAGCTGGGGAAAATGCCGTGCACGTGACTTTGCTGCATGTGAAAATGAAGGGAAGGGAAATGAAAAAAATATACCACCATGTCATTTAAAAATGTGTACCTACAGAGTTGAAGTAACCACGAGTGATGCTGTGCAGATGGTTTTTCTCTTGCCAGGGAGAAGTGTAGTGGGGCCAGAGTCTTTTAATCTGTCATATATATAACCTAAGATTTACAGTTGGAATCAGACTTGAAAATGTAAATGGATTTTCAATTGCAGAGTCTGCGCCATCATAATGGCTTTCATTCAGAGCTTTGTCTGGGTAGAACAACAGCTGTTCTGCCTGTGTTTTTTTCTTGGTTTGTTTTATTTTTAGACTTTTCTCATATGTAAAATGCCAGGAGATGGACACAGACTGGAAGATCTCACGGTGATGTCTGCTAAATAAATAAAGTTCTCCTCGTGATGCTTGAGTGAAAAGTATGTTTAAAATGTTTTATTCCTTATCTAACATTGCAAAACACACAAAAGGAGTGAGTTGATTTCAGTTAGTGAATGGCCCTGATCTGGATTTTTGACCACCTTTGCACTCCTAATATGGCTAATCTGGATAAAACCGGATGCAGACATCTGATCTGACTTTGAAATTAGCATTTTGCTTGAAATCACTATTTGGTGACTGTTGAGAGTCCCCTGGAACCTCCAGGTTTTGCACCTTAAATGTAAAAATTGGGGAAAGCTGGTGGTCAGTCATTTAAAAATGCCACCTTTGGAATCTCTACCCAAGAAAAACATTTGGATGAGTGAAGTTGAACCCTTCCTGTTCAAATTCAACAATCATGTCTCTGTTTTTTAAAACCAAATTACTTTTTTGTTTCAACAATTCCTCTTTTTCAACATCTGTACATTTCTGCTGCTGTTTATTACGATTATTAAAGATGCATGTTTGACTGTTCATAAAGTGCACCTGTTTGAATGCTGATACCAATGGAATTTAGTACGGAAATGGGACTTGTGAGTCCAAATGCCGTTGTGGACCTATTTCCCACTGCACACGTTTTGTTGCTTGGAGACCTGCTGTATGTTCTTGCTTTAATCTCTTCCAGAGTCAGGCTCTGTACTTTTAATACAGCTGGAAAACTAGAAAATATTCGGTGTTTCAAAGCTTGTGTAGGAGGTAAAGGACATGTAAGAAAAAACAACCAACCACCAAACCAAGAGCCCCAAACCATCTCCCTAGAGACCTGGAGCCACCAGGACTATTTGTGTGTGCTGGGAAAGCAGTACATGACTTCAGGCACCAAGGGAATGACATGCGTCTCTCCCAAGGCAAGGATGTATTCTTTTCCAATCGAGAATGGGAATTACGAGAACCACGACAGTGCCCTGTTATATTGTTTCTGAGAAGAGAGCTCCTCTGTGGTTGATCTTACTAGAAACCACGATAAGAACATCAGGGTTCATTTTCCTCCTTAATCGTTCTCCACCTATTTCTCCTCTCCCCCCTCTGTCCCTTCCTCTTTTCCTCTGTTCACTTTCTGTCCTCAACTCTTCTCTTTTTACCTTTTTTTCTCTCATACCTCCCACAGTTTCCCCGAAACTCTCCAGACATGCAGGGTTGCCCCTGTCCATCAGAAGATGGACCAGCAACAAGGCTATACCTGCAGTCTAGTTTGCTTCCACAAGCAGATGGCACTGAGCCATCTGCTGTTCAAATATCAGTTCATGCTCTTTCCACAGGCATTAATCCAGGAACATTATTTGCCTGCTACAGTGGGATACTGCAATGCCAAGGGATATTTTGTCCGATTTCCACCTCCAGGCTTTTATTTTGATATTAAAAAAAAAGTGGACAAAAATACATTGTTACCATTCAGAAAAGTAATTCATCATCTGTTTTATATGAGTGGGTAATAGAGCTGGAATTAAGGAAATGTCATCTTTGCAATGTGCCCAGACTTCGGAATGAGAGGGATTCCCAAACAAACTTCTTCCAAAGTCACATTTCAGACTTGCAGCTTCCACCGGCAGGACCTCTGGCAGGGCTGGCAGGAGCATGACTGCGAATGCGGGGAGCGTGGAAGCGATCCGCAGTGCCTGGAACCACACCGGTGCCTGAGCCACGGCTTTGTGCCTTGGCAGGACCGATAGATGAGAGAAAGTAGAAGTCACATGCTAATCTCTGAATGGGAGATTTTAGTCGCTTGGAGATCACGTGCCTCAGTCTGACCTGCACTTAGATTCTGCCCTGGTGTAAAGCCAGAATAAGTGTGCTTAAGCTCAGACCTACAGCCTAGTTTTTCAAATGCCTTACAAAACGTGGCACTACCTTAGAAAAAGCCAAGCACTTGTAACCTACTCTAATTCAGCAGGAAGTCATCCTCTATACCCATTTTGTCGCTCCAGCAGTACTAACAAGAAAAGAGTATGGAAACTTCCACGATTCATCAAGAAGCTCAGTGTGTCCTCAGATAACCCCTTCTGGGGCTGGACAGTGGAACCAGAGCCAGGCTCTGTCGTCAGGGCTCTCCGGCTGGTCAGAGGGATGTGTTTGTTCCCAACCATCCCTTACTGCGTCGGAAGATGAATGGCTCCACACTGACCACTACAATTGCATGACGGTCCCAGGGGAGATGCGATTTAAGCTTAAGGATGGCACTGGAATGAAAACAAATGGTTCTAAACTGGACATAATTGCATTCACACTGAGTATTAAAGGAAGGTAGCTAATAAAGTTTTTGAAAAGCAGCCAAAATGATTAATGTGGCAAAGAAACCCCTAATTATTTTTAAAGTAGAACTTGGTACAATTTTTTTTTTGGAGGATTTATTGGAGTCAATAGTCCCAGCAGTCCTCTAACCTGCTTTCAAGGGGTCTCTTGGTAACTCAGTGTCATTTGTTAGCCCTTGCCTACACAACACATTGCTCTCTGCTGGGCTGATGTTGCTCTGCTGTGATCACACTGAGTTCTGCCCTCCAACACAGCAGCAGAAGCAGCCGCCTCCCATACACACAGTGAAGTGGGAGAGATAGCATTCTGTTTAATTAAGCATCTTAAAGACACCTCCCACCCTTTCCTGCACTGAAGTGTATGAAAATTCGTTTGCTCTGTGCCAATACTGGTTTCATTGGAAAAAAATCACCTCGGAAAATCATGTCCCCAACATACGAAAACAGAACCCCAAAACTGGATCACACTCTTGAAAACCTCCTTTTTCTTCCACTCACAAAACAGGGCTGACAATACTCATATGCCTTGGGGAAGACCTTTGGGTAAGAAAATCCTCACCACATGCAAGATATTCTCTAAAAAGAGCATTATTTGCCTAGTGATTTACATTTATTGTTCTGGTATTAAAAAAAGAAATAAAATCTCTACACCAATTTTGGAGCGTTACACTGAGTGTATTTTGAAAAAGAAATCAAAGAATGTTTTTTTCATCTCTGAGCCAGACGGAAAGAAAAAACATGCGTATTCCACCCTAAGAAAGAAAACACATGAGAATTTTAAAATATTTTTTTAGCCAAGGTTTGTTTTTTTTTTTTCTTTTTACTAAACAACATGGAAAAAAATGAGGTGGTGATGGTGAATGAACAAACAGGTCCTGGTTTTAGGAAGTCCTCATTTCTGGGGAGCAAGCATTTTGCCCGTAAGGCACTTTCCTATTTAGAGATACTCAAACCACCTCAGGAGTGAGCAACACCGGGAGCCCCCACAGCTGCCTTCTCCTCCTGCTCCTGCCGGGGCCCTGGGAGGAGTGGGGTGTCCCAGGGGTGGTTGTGCCAGGTTGTCCCACCGCCGGTCCCTCGCCGGTGTGAGCCCCGATGCCTGCCCGCGGCAGCGCAGAGCCTGCCCCGGGGTCAGCTGGGTGTTCATGGAGGAGCAAACACCCGCAGAAGCGAGGGAAGAAAAGCAAAAGCAAGTCTGGGGCTGGAGACATTCTGTTCCCTTTGGATGCTACATCTGCGTGAGCCGCTGTGCTTGAAACGGAGGAAGCTGCACTGGGGAGAAGCGGTTTTGTCTTCTCACACGTGAGTTGACTGGGCCGCCTTTCCCCTACTCGCGGCTTCCTCCAGCAGCCAGCGGCCGTCCACCGACCAGCCCCTCGCCTTGCCAGCAACCAGGGACCTGTTCCTGCTACTTGCTGAAAACAGAGGAGCTGCTTGCCAGGAACAGAAAATTAAAAGAGGAGGTCAACCATCTGAAAGAGAGACAGCTAGCAAGGTCAGCTTAGCCATTACAAGCAGCCGATTTAAGCCAGACGCCATAACGGCTCATCTGGGCACTGATACTGCTCTACTCGCGTCCAGCCATCCTTCCCCCGGGGGCCCATCTGAGGTGCTTTGCGTGTTAGGACAGTGAACCTTGCAAGAGGGATTTCTTGCTTCTTAATACCTTCTTAAAGGCCTTGTTCACCTCAGATCTTTAGAACCAAGTTTCTAGCACCTAGGTGCTGCAGGAACAATGCTCTAAACTGCAATTAAGGGATAAAACAGTCACGCTTGGAACTAGGATGGTGTTAAGTGAGAAGGAAGGCTTTAATGAAAATAATTTTCATCAGTTTGATTTTTAATACCTACGAATACTTCTGGCTCCACATCTCTCTGGTCTCCACATCTCTCCTGGTTACACAAGCACGCACAGAGCAAACAGCATTCACTTCCATGTCTCCGCTTAGTGCTTCCTTTATTGGAAGATTTGCAGGTATTATTGAACATTTGCAGGTATTATTTATAGACGTCAAAGGGGATGAGAGTTTGAGATTTATAAGCTCCAATCAGCTGAAGGTGTTTCCAAATAGATTAACGTAACAAGTCAGAAATGTCATTAAGAAATCCACCACTGGATGTAAACCACAATGACTTTGCATCCTCTCCTGCTTTCCCCTCCCCTTCTTGCAACAATCCCAGTGCTTGCCAGGGCATATGAACTTCCATTTAGTTTGCAAAACAAGAAAAAGGACGGTGGAAATGTGTACTCAGTATGCCAAGTTACAGTGTTTGTGCATAAGAAAGCAAGCCAAAACTTGAGCTGGGACAAAATCATTTCCCATCACTTAAAGTTCCCCATACAACCTGCGTTATCGCTCAAAACATACAGACAGCAGATTTAATGGGGACGTTTTCCAGACCCCATGTGGCAGCTCTGACTTTGTTGACAATTTCTTGGCCCTTCCTGGTGTCCTGCTTGCATCCCTGCCAATCTCTCCTTTCCGTGACAGGTTCCTGAGCTGTCTTGACACTCTCCCAGTGATTTCAATCTCTGTTGCCATTTGACACCTCCGTTTCCCTCCTGCAGGAATACTGGGTCAGAAGGATGGTCTTTCTCATCCTGCCTGGCTGCTCAGGCTGGATTTTAAGGATGACTGAACATGCCAGGCATGCAACTGCACCATCCCTCTCCAGCCAGTTCTGCCTAACAGCTACACTCTTTGCTTCAAACGTGTGAACAGAGAGCTTGAGCCCGGGCACGTTTCGCTTCTCAGTTAAGGGTGGATAATTGGAGCATTATTATAGATAAGTACAGCCCAGCATTGAAATTCACTTTGGAGCAAGTATTTAATTCATAAACATGTTGCATCCTTGGAATTATCCGAGTTCAATGGTTATTTCCATGCTAAAGCCACCCAACTGCCGGTAGTTTAGCATAGCTGCTGTGCTAGTTTTCGACGAGATAAGCAGCTATCACTGCTCAACAGCCATTTTGAAGGGGGCCTACAAGAAAGCTGGGGGGGACAGGACTTTTTACAAGGTCTTGTAGTGACAGGACAAGGGGTAACAGGTTTAAACTGAAAGCGGGGAGATTTAGATTGGATGTAAGGGAGAAATTCTTCCCGGAGAGGGTGGTGAGGCACTGGCACAGGTTGCCCAGAGAAGCTGTGGGTGCCCCATCCCTGGCAGTGTTCAAGGCCAGGCTGGATGAGGCTTTGAGCAACCTGGTCTAGTGGAGGGTGTCCCTGCCCATGGCAGGGGGGGTTGGAACTGGATGGTCTTTAAGGTCCCTTCCAACCCAAACCATTCTGTGATTCTGTGATTTCTATAACCTTATGCAGGCATAAGTGCAGCTATAGCTGTCAATCACTGCTGCACAGAAAACCTCTTCAGCGGGAGTGGAGGACATTAGATGACTCTTGGATCATCTCATTTCACTGTGTTCCATCACTACTATTGCTGAAGGGAGAGAAGGATGAAATCAGAGTGAAAAAAATGGTAGAGCTGGGGCTTACACAGGCTTCTCATGAACTTCTTTTGGGGACAGAAGTCTATCACCTCAGTAAAAAGCAAGAAGAACTTCATCTAACATGGCAGATGCTCAGAATGGGCTTATTTCACCCAAATAAGGCAACATTCAAAACAAAGGTAGGAGTGCATCTAACTCAGTGTGGTGAATGTTTGTGAGGCTCTCTGGGCGTGCAGAGTAATAGTTTTGTACCTCCTTATCCAAAAATAGCACTTTATCTCCATAGACACCGTGTAAAAATATATGTAAACACTACAGCGCGTATCTACACACAACTCCAAGGAACAGCATGACAGGGTGTATGGCAGAATCGTGTTGTATTCGAAACCCGATGAAAAAGCCAACAGAAAAGTCTCCAGAAATGCAGACTGACACCTGCGTCCAAGACGGACACAGATGGTTTCTGCAGCTATCATACACAGACCTCTCACTTTTAATTAAACATACGTAATTTTCATGTTATTCCTGTCTCATACCTAATATGTACCGCAGGGCAGATCCCCGCGTGTAACATTCTGTGTATTTTCTTTAAGAAAATTATAGTTAAAATTAAAAAGTCATTCCTCCCCTGCCCCCCCCTCCTGCCCCGAATGAACACCGAGGGAGTGTGGGATGTAGGAAAGCAGCAGTCTTTAATTGGTTGGTCTTAGGAGTGATACTTGAAAATCTGAAGTACAAAATCTTGTCTCTTTCCAACAGAGCTGGAGAATTTCAACGTATCTGTATTCAGCCAAGGTAAACGGCAGGTCAGGAAGCAATGGTAAAACAACTCTCCTTCCCAAGAAGTCAAAACAATTTCCTTCATGGTATAGCGTGTGACCGTGCAAAGAATATAAAAAACGGGGCCAGAAACCAGGGTTTCTGCTAATGAACTTTAACTGGTTGCTAATTTTTTAAATTCCTGATAAGCAGCACTGCTGCCTAGATGCCGGCTCATGGGACCGTGGAAGAAACTGGCTGGGTGATGATATCTCATTAGCCACACCGCTTTCTGTTTTGCAGCATATTTTATTTTCTGGTCTGTTTGGGAGAGAAGTACTGGTCCAAGAAAACAGAGAGATCGATTTACAAAGCACTTTGGAGAAGTGCAAGTTGATTAGATTTTTCTGAGTATGGCATGTTTTTCTTACCAAATTTTGAAATCTGTCTTAAAAAGAAACATATTTCAGTGTGTGCAGCTCCTTCGTTTCTGCTTTCATCAAGTCCTTCATCTGGGCTTGACTTGCAATGAGGGTAGCACCTACTGGGGTAGAATTCTTCATGAGAAAGAAGGAATGAACACATTTCAAAATAATTCTAAGAGATTGGAGGTTTACTTCTGCAGTGTTTTCTCATGAGTAGAAGGAAGGCAGGATGGCAGGAAAGCGGGCAGGCAGGAAAGAAGGAAGGTGAGGCAGGGAGGAAGGCAGGCGGAAAGGGCAGGAAGGCAGTCAGGAAGGCAGTCAGGAAGAAAGAAAGGAAGGAAGGAAAAGCTTTTATTAGCATGGTCTTCGCATAGTACTCCGATGAACTACTGGCTGTGATCAGAGCTATGGTGAGTATCTAGTCCTTAGTCAACTTAATTGTTACACACGCAGACTAGACTGCATATAATAAAGAAAACACTATCTAAAATCTGCTTCAAAAGTTATTTAACCAGAACAAATCATCTGGGAAAGTACAAATACTTCTAACTGGAAAAATATTTCTCTATAGCTGAGCTAGGCCTGACAGCAAACCTTAATGAATTATTAGTACCTTTATTGTTTTCTTTGGCCCCTGTGCACTATATTTGTAAAACAAGTCAGTAAAAAAGAGAACAATTGTAAAAAGCAAATATTTTGTACAAAAATACAAAGTTTTAAAAGCTCTTAAAAGTATATTCCATATTATTGATAAGAGTTGGACTATATATATATATTTATATAAAATCTATATATTCGTGTATCTGTATAATTTTCCTACATTTGGGATTTTAGCAAATGAAACATACTGTTTACACAGTTGCTTTATATGTTTTTCTATATGAGTGACCAACAGTCTTACTCAGATTGACAGAATGTCTTTTCTCAGAAGACGGAAGTTGCTTAAGTATGTGGTTACTGATTGGGAAGAAAATCTATAACAGAATTAGTCCAACAGTATTTCCTGATGCTGTGGGTTGAAAGGCCTTGAATAATTGCAGGATGCTGGAGAGGAGTTGCTGCTGAATTCCTTTTTGCATTCGAACCAGTTTTCAGTGCTTGCTTTTATTTTTTTTTTTTTCAATTTCAGTAGGCAATGTTGCTCTCTCCCAGGATTTTCTTCTTCTTTGAGTAAATTGCCATAATCTGTAGGTATCTGTAAAGTCACAGGCTATTACACTCCAAATATTTGCCCTGTAGTATGAGAGAAAACGAGAAAGAGAAAAAGAAATGTACAAAGCCTGTGAAGATTAAATTTTCCAGAAAGAAAACTTACAGAGATCAAGGTATGTTAAAAATTTAGGTGGACTCATATTTGGAACCTGTAAGACCTGGAGGACAAATATTTGTAAACCCTGAAGTTTTCCTAAAAGAACAAATGTATGCAGGAAAAATAGGACAAATTGCACTGTTACTTACACTCCTTCACTCTGGACACCCAAACAGTTATACACTCACAAAGCTTGTCCAGCACTTTGGTTTGTTTTGCTTTAGGGGGGCATTTCTGTGGATGGGATGTAATTTGGGCTCTAGCTGACATTTCCATCTGCCTTCAAAGAAATTCAGCCTACAGGTTTGCAACTGGAGCAGCCAGGCACCCTTGGCAAAGCGAGGTTTGAACAGGTTGAATGGAGGCGGTAATGATTTAGGCAGAGCCCACCAGGAACACAACTGCCACCTAGCTCTGCGGTGACGGAGCTGGGCTCTGGGAAGCCATCTGAACCACCTGCCCTCTGCCATTGCAGAAATGCCTGTATATGAGAAATGCACCATGTGTGATTCCCCCTCTTCCTCAACAAGGCACTGCCATGGCATCTAGCCTGGATCTTCTCCCTTCTAGCTGTGGAAAATTTCCTACGGGTAGGGTGAAATAACCAAACCAAGCGCCTTGCTTACCTTTGTCCATGTCTTTTTCACAAATGAAATTGTTAACATCTTCACAGTAGAAGTCATTCCAGAGCCCAGCATAGATCAACCCGGCGCAATCTTCCCCTGGCCCGTGCCCGTGGCTCCAGTTATCAGGTTGCCCGGTTTTCCAGTTTCTTTCAACCGAAAAAGCGAGAGATGTGATTGCACAACGCAGCACACATGACAATTTTTCACCGCAAGAAATTAACAAAAACATCATGAGATCTGTTCTGAACGGGAAACACACGTTGAAACAAACAATACATGACTCTTGCTGAAAATGGAAAACAGATGTATGACAGGGAAGGGAATCTATTCGGCCTCAGGCTGCCAAAACTCAGAGACCTAAAATTAGACCACTTTATTTTAGTTTCTGAACGTACATGCACATACAGTGGGAACGCTCCATGCTCTGTGCGCATTGCTCCAAGCCTCCAAAGCCTGCGCAGTGCGTTCCTGCCGGCAGATGGGATGGGGAAGGGTGGGCCGGCTCAGGGATGCTGCCCAGGATGGCAGCAGCCCGCCACCACATACTGCAAAGGCACTCAGCCCTCTGACTGCGCCAGGGCGGGCCTCACAGGAGGCACAGCAAAGCTTCCCTATCTGGTTTATGGACCCATGTTTGGATGGGAAGTGAATTTTTGGACTTACAAGGAATGTACAAAGTATATATACACATATCTTTTGAGATGGTTAGCTTTGATGGTGAAACTTAACACAGCACGTAAAAAGCTTGCAGCAAGTGTTTCCTCATCCTGTTTTTGTTTAACAAGTGAGAAACACTTCCAACCTTGGGACTTAAAAGCTCTGTTTTCCTGAAGAAACAGGTTGTTGAAGGGAGCTTGTGATTGCTGGCTGATACCGTCCATGCTCAGCTAAAAAACATGCCTGCCTGACACAGAGCGTCTGACCAGGCACCTGGGAGGACACGCAGCTTTCCAGAAGTGATGAAATGCCTCGAAAATCAGTAACCGATAGCTCTGAGGTTACGACAGGGCATCTAAAACCACAGTAGTGGAAACCTATTGAAAGCAGTGGCTGAAGTGGGAATCAGTCCCAGTGCTGCCATAAAGAGAAAGATGAAAACAGGGAGGGAGAAAAAGGGAAAAATATTACGGCCCATTTGAAATGCATCTGACTTTTTCCATGGTTCCCATCAAAATGAACACCAATGAGATCACAGCTAATCATTTTGTAACATCTGACTGACTGTAGCCTGTTTTGCTGGAGCACAGCATGCTCAGCTCTATAAACTCCTCAGTCCACCCCTCAGTATTAAAAATTTGGGTGGTTGCAATCTGTTCCATTTAGGACAAATTAGGTGTAGCCCTAGGATTCCTGGAGAGCTGCCAATTCAGTTCTCAGCTGGCCAAAGCTCAGACACCCTCATTTCATGCATTTTCCTTATGTTTAATGCTTTCCACTTGGATTTGAGCTTTATCTAACGGCTGGTCATTTTTTATCAGAACGAGCACTCTATTTATAGCCAGTTGTAATGCAAATAAGGAAAATTCAAACCAAGACAGCAAAACTGTCTGTGCTTTCCATCTCAACTTTGTAATAAAAGTCAGGAGCAAATGTTTTGGCAAGAAACACTGCGCTGTGCAGTTATGTGACTCTTTCATTCAACATTCAGTTTTCTTCCTGGCAAGGAAAGCAAGCCTTGTGTACGGAGAAGGGAGAGAGAAAAAAACCAGTTCAACAGCACCCTCAGTAACAAATTATTTCATTGGCATCTACAACCCTCTGGATTCATTGGACAATTTCTAGATGCTGCTTTTAGAAGTGTCAGCAAGAGTGGTAGCATCTGCAGAAAATAAACACCATTGTTTTTTATTTACGTACGTGTAAGCTGGTAAGGATCCATCCAGCCATCTCCATTCATTTTCTTTCTCTGAATCTGTTAGTCCAATCCAGAAGCTGCCTTTCCCCAAAATCTGCCTTTTTATCCATTGCTGTGGAATAAACAAACGAACACAACCGCCTTTGGAGCCAATAAGCTACACTGGTTGCATGAGCATTTTTGTTACCAGAATAAGAAGGGACAACGAAATTTTTCTAAGCCGAAGATATGTTTCAGGAGTTGGCCTTGCAACCCCTGGCCCACACTAGAATCCATAGCAGTGTTTGCATGTGAGGTAGAGAGAGCTAGGCATGAAAATTTGGTTGACATGTAGTCACAGCCAATGTCTTATGATACAAATTGAAAAAAACCCAGAGAGTAAGCAGCTGTATCCTGAAGTACCCCCTGCTATGCAGCCACAAAATAATTATGTCGAACAGTAGTAAAAGTAAAGCTATATTTAGATTAAAAATATTTTTGGGTCACAGTAGTCTTAGGCTGCATGTATTAAATCAGATCATATACAATTAAATTATATTCACCACTGCAAAACATACATTTTGGATAATATGCGAGGCATAATGGACTCCATCCTTAAAGGTTCAAAACTCCTGCAATTCTCACCAGCCTTCCTGGCTGTTTTGTGCCCACCACCTTCAGGCTCTGCACCAGCTCTGCTCACACTGCCCTTCTGCACACAGAGAAGCTGCTGAGCAGCTAGAGAGTGGACAAAAAGCTAACTGGAGTCAATCACTGTGTCTAGTCCATTATATGAATTCACGATTACGTCAGCTTCCCACTTGCCTTGTGGCTTCCACGTGTTAAATAACTTCAAATTCTCTCCTTGAAAAACAGAAAGAGAAGGTAATTACCTGCTCCTCTTTGTTGTTTATGATAACCAAGCGTGATGACTTCTCTTCACAGAATAACTTTGCCTCTTCAAAAATTTCTCTTTCAATTGAAAAGTAGTAGCACTTTTCTGTATAGTTCTTCCAGTGAGGAGAACAACCTGTGACATGAATTTTTTGTGTTAAGCCAGTTACTGATAACTCAGCGGGCCAGCAGTAACTTTCTGCATAGGGCCAACAAGAAGTGTAGGGTCCCACACCCTCTACAGCATGCTGCCACCTACGGCACTTACATACGGTTTGAGAATTTACTTATTAGGATCCTGACTCTGTGAAATCAAGGCTAAGCTGTGTGGTCAAGGGGGTTATTTATTACTCATACTACTGCCGCCTTTCCTTTAGCAATCAACATCAGCTTAAATCAGTTTCAGGTCATCAGAAGGAAGACCAACAGGTATGTCTTTACTTAACAGGGCTCTTTGTGATAAATCCAAGAGATTCAGTCTAAGGTAACAGGTTATTTCAACCAGTCACTAAGCAGTGAGCACACTCCGCTAGATATATATTTGTACCTCACCAAAAGACGTGCACGGTGTGTTGATAGCTTACCGTTAGCCTCGGGCACTGACGTAGGTTCACTTTGCAGTGCCATTGGCATTCCTGGACCTGGCGGCCCTGGTGGGCCAGGTGGGCCCTTTGGACCAGGCATCCCAGGGACTCCAGGTAGCCCAGGTAGTCCTCGAGGTCCCGGTACTCCTGGCTCTCCCACAGTTCCTTGCAGGCCTTGAAATCCTGTTGGGCCCTGTGGCCCAGGTGGACCATCTTTGCCTTGTGGACCTGGTGGCCCCGGGTCTCCGCTTGGTCCAGGCAGACCCGTCTTGCCAGGAGAACCTCTCTGCCCTTTGGAGCCAGGTGATCCTCTTGAACCTTTCCCTCCTTTTTCTCCTGGTGGCCCAGCTGGCCCCGGTGGGCCCTTCTCACCTGCAGGTCCTGGTGGTCCAGGCTCTCCTTTCTCTCCTTTTTGTCCTTTCAGACCAGTGGGGCCAAGAGGACCTTGAGGGCCTCTATCACCTTTAGGTCCCCTTGGACCAGGAGGGCCTGAAACAATGTAAGCATGCAAAGTGGAGATACAGACAGAAAACAAAACAAAAAGCCCACGTGGGGTCCTTGTTTAATAAATACATCCCAGACCAGCAACACTGGATATTCAGCACTGTGAAAACAGGACTAACAGCTATTTTGAGCAGTGCTTGTGAAAGTACGTCTGCTCCTCAGGCGCTATATATCATGGCTCTTTCCTCAGCCTCCATGAAATACAGAACAAAATGAGCTGATGCACCTTGTCCTGTGAACCGGACAGTGACACCATGCCCCAGGTGACCAGCCAAGGTGCCAGGCCCTGCGAGACATACTCCATGCTCTTGACACACGTAGTCCTGGGTCTTGGGGTTCCTGTCCCCTCACTCTGTTATGCTCCCTTTTCCTTCTAGTCCCATCTCTCTGCTCTTAGACTACAGGACTCTTTTTCCTGCAATCACCCTGTTTGTTGCTCTGTCAATAGTGGGTTGTCAGAAAGAGACAAAATGATGGATAGAGAGCAATAGGTCAACTGTGGGAAAGACCAGAAGTACTAGTTGCTCACTGGCTGGCTGTAACAGGAAAAAGAACAATACCCATGATAGGAAATGCCAATATTGTGACTGCAATAAACAAGAAAATAATTTTGGATTTGGATTCTGATCATGGATGAGCAAATTTCTTGCCAATACCACTCCCCCTTTCCCAACCCCCCTACTAATCTACATCATTTAAACTCCTCCAGAAATAAATTCCTAAACTGGAGTCATTTAGGCCTGGTTGAAACGAGAAAGGTTAAGGTTACTGACATGCGATCTTGGCTCTAATTCAGCCTTAGTTTATTTGGAGCAATGGATTTATATTTGTGATTAGAGTTTTAGGCCTGACTGGTTCACATCAGGTTGGAAATATGAGTGTTCTTTTCTTTTGGGATAATACTTGGCTGGGAGAAACATCCTGAACTTGATGCTATTTATTTCTGGAGAAAATAAAATATCCCAGGATTAAAAACTAAGCAAAGTAGGATGTTTTCTGGCAGACTAACAGCTGGCTTAAAGTGAAATAGCAACTTGTTTTTCAGTAAGGGTGGACCTTTCTGGGAATAGTCCAACATATATTTTTTAGCCATTTCCTCCTTAGCAGAGCTTGGTTTCTAGAAGTTCCACACCTTCACTAGCTTATTTTAGAAACTAAATCAAAAGCAGATCCAGTCAGTCAGTCACTCAGAATAAAATTTTGCTAAGTCAGAACCTTCTTTCATAACATCCCCATTCTAGGTATGTAGAGAAGGTGTAGGAAAATTAGTAAGAAATATTCGAGCTACATTTACATTTTCAAAGTTTAGGATTAGATAATGGAAAACTCTGTACCAGCGTGCACTAACTTCCACAAAGAAGTAATACAAGCAGGAATTGAGCGTAGACTATTATGGGCATCATTAGAGGAGCTGCATACCTTGTAGGATAGTGAAGTTCTTGATGAGCTGGCCATGTTTGGAATCTACCAGCTTCATTTCTTCCATGATGACCGACAAATTGGCAACTTCAACATCTAACCTTGACCTCATCAAATCCTGTTGTGTCTTGAGAGATGCAGAGTCTAAGCGAATATTGGCTAGTGTGCTGTTCATAAAAATCAGCTCATCTGAATGTTTACTTAAGGTGTCTGTACAAGTTGTCCTGACCTCATTGAGATTGCTGGTCAGTGTCCGTAGATGATGAGCAGTGTAGCTGATGTTGCTAATGATATTGACTATATCAGTTTCGAAGACCTGGAACCTCTCTTCTAGCTGGTTGAATTTGGCAGAAGTTCTGTTCTCATATTCTTTATGTTGTTCCTGGAGATCCTTTAGATTTTGTTCATTGGCTTGAGCAACTGTGGTGATATTCTCCATTTGCCCACTGAAGGAGCTGAGCTGGTTGTTCATGTCTTCAAGTGTATCATTGTTAGCTTTTGCCAATGCTGAGTTGTTGGCGGCCAAAGTCTGTAAATTTTGCACTTTTTCCTTAAGCCAGTCAGTGTCCTTCCGGGCTTGAAGGACAACCTGCTGCAGATTTTGAAAGTCATTCTTGATTTTTAGAATAGCCAAGCTTGTATCTTCCATTGACTTCTGCAGGACACTGATAAGATTTCTTTGCTGTATTTGTGTCAGGTTTAAGTTGTTCAGGTTCATGATGACCACATTATGAGAATGCACTTGGTTTTGCAAGTTTGTTTGAATATTACTCGTGTCTTGTTGAAGATTGTTGATATAGCCAGTATATGCCTGAAGAGTCTTATTGACACTAATGATCATGAAAGAGTTACTATCTAAGGCGCTTCTCATTTGACTCTGTCTATCATCTAATACATTTCCAGACTCTTGCAGCTTCTCCAGTGTATCTTTGTTTCTGGTAGTTTTCTCTGCAATGTCATGAAGCTGCTGACGAAGAGCCAGAATGTCAGATCTGAAGCTAGACAGTTCAGTGTTGGTATTCATGGCTTTTTGTCCAGCTTGGTCATCTGTTGTACAGGAAAAAAATTGAAAGTCTTTAGGATGTGTTTTTTAAATCACAGTATAAAAAAGCACAGTGCATCTGAAGTACAGTCAGGTGGACAAAATGTCCTGTCAATACAACTTCTATGCCATCTTTTCCATTAAAGGGAAACCACTAAGCAAAGTTCTGCTACTAGACAGAAAAAGAAATCAAAGAGGAATCAATAAAGAACTTGTGCCTTCCTGAGGAGAACAAAATGGTGATGCTATTGTCATGTACAGGAAGAACTAGCATTAGAAACTGGTAAGTATACGCAGTCAAGTAGTGATGTATTCTGAATGAAAACGGAATGGTACACAGAACTCAAGGTATCAAAGAGGTAACAGTGAGTGTAAGTTTTGAAGCCACAGCTGGATTTTGCTGAAAGCTCAGAAGTAAATTTTAGCTGTTCATATTTTCTTCTTTCTTTTCCTGGCAGGTGGAATATATTTATTGTGATTTAGTACCTATAGTTCCATTTTTTAGGATCTTAGATTTAGTTTAAAAAAATTTCTAGTACCTGTTTTAAAACAATCTGGGTTAGAGACAAAAGCTTTGCAGGCTACTTCAGATATGACAGGAGATATATATATATATATCTAACTCATTGTTTGATCATTGTTTTTAATGACATTTACTTTGCTGTTATTCTTTCCTCATGTTCTGAGTTTGAGGAAGGCAAAACCTTTAACCTTTGACGAACATCTCTGCTCTTGCTTACACTGTTGCCCTACAGAATACTTCTGGAAGCTTATCCGAGTATGATTAAGCTTTTGAGGCTGCCCAGCTCATCAGCCAGGACATAGAAACCAAGGAAATAAGCAGTCAACACCCACTTTTAAGGAAGATTTCCTTTCTTGACCTCAATCACTTCCCTCTCCTACATGCAGTCCATATATTTTTGTCCTCAACCAAGTGTAGCTACGTTTATGAATTATGCAGTCTGAGGTCGATCATTTTAGAGGACTCCAAGAGACAGCAGGATGTTTTTCATAAAATAAAGTGAATACAGCTGTGTATGGAGCTTTATTCTGGTGTATTTGAATGAGTCATGATGGGGAACACCAAATGGTGGCTTGTGAGACTTCAGTCTGAAGTGTTTACCGATTCTTCTGTGGGTGGACATCTTCTTGAGCACAGTTCCTTTCCCTGCCGCTTCTCTTACTCCAGAATCTTCTCAGCTCTGACTGTTACGTTTACCTCTCCATTATAATTCAAATTTTGGGTTCCTCGCACAGCTCTGACGACTGCCAGGTCCACATACAGCTAATTCCTGAAGACTTGTCTTTCCTTCACCACATGTTGTTAACCCTCTGGCCCTACAGCAGTTCTCTTTCCTTTATGCCTCCCACACACATCATTGCCCCATAACTTTTCTAACTTCCTCTATGGCAAGTCCACTTAAATGGGAACTGATGGTCGTGAGCATCTCACTGGCAATCCAACCAGCGGTGTGTAAAAACGTGTGGGTGTGAATGAATCAAAGCTGCTCCAAGTTGTGAAAATTTAATCAATGTGTTATAATAACCCAAATATAACCCAATATATATATATAATACATTGAAGCGTAAGATTTACTTCTGTATGTGTATTAGCAAGAGTACATGTCACTGAATTACCCCATGTCTTTGAATGAAATGCAATGGGCAGATACTTCAGAATGGAGCCCTTGTTTTGATGGGAAAAAGTTGTAAAAATTTATGATCAAGCTGCAAGCAAGTAATTTTTCCTAGAAATACATGTCTCAATATATGGTTTATATAAAACTTCTTTCAAGAAGCACATGTATGTATGTGTATATTAATGTTTGTATAAAAACTAATAATATAAACTAAAAGCCTATGTATATATAAATTGATAATAAACAACTCTCCTTCCTTTCCAGACAAGGAAGAAAGGTAGAAATGTACACTTAGTGAGTGGAAATCTGTATCTTTTCCCATCTTCCTGCAAATTGAGAATTGTGATAGCACTTGGGAGACCTGAACTCATAACAACCCTGTGTCCTGTATTCCCTGAGATGATTAAAAAACATTTCATGGAAGTAATCAACTTGCCTCAGACATAACAGTTTTGAACAGCTGATTATTCATTAAGGCACCCCTTAAAATGGCCTTCAGTTTTGAATTTTAATTGCTAAAACAGCATCAAGATGACTTGGTGACAGACTTTAATTTCACGTAGAATGCCTTGTTCTGCGGAACAGCTTCTGCTATGTTTTACATCTCTGCCTCACAGAAGACTCTCTCCTGAGGACAACCTTTAAGTGTCTGTTTATTTTAGCGTAAATGATTTCAGAGTGGCTTCAGTGGGAACTGTAAATATTGAAGTACGCTTAAAATGCTGTCCGAAGTAGAGCTGATCTTAACTATTTTTAAGTGCTTTCCCAAGTACTCGAGAAATTGGAATAGAAGTGCTGTATCTTGTCAAAGCCAAAGGTTTTTCAGAAAAATTTCCTGCCGCCATCTGCCAGGAGAACACCACAAAGCCATAACACAAAGGGGCTTTGCTTGTGTGTAGATTACCTAATTTCTTCAGACCACTCTCCACCTCTGTGAGCTTTTCTGTGTATCTTCTGTGGGATGTTTCCAGGCCACCGGTCACATTGTCCATTTTTTCTACAACTGGGGGAAAAGGACCAGTATGTTAAGGAAAGAAGAAAAGTGAAATTATGAAAAAAGTCTAGTTAACAATAAAACAAACCAAAAAACATCACTACCATCAAACATCACCTAAAAATTGCCGTGCTTGCCACTATACTGCTGTTGCTCTGAGAGATGTTGGAAGGATGAGCTCTTATCAGCTGGTGGGACCCAACATTCTTCCAGCTCTCCAGTCTGCCGGCAGTCCCCAAACTTTTCTTTGCTCATGAGCAATCTCTTCCCTGACTGAGGAAATCCTTTTCTTTTAACAGCATTTCCATGCTCCAAGCACAATGCTGAGTGGCAAAGGCAGACTGACTGCTAAAGGCTCAGATGCATGAGAGAAGACTTCCTTTTATTTTGCTAGGAGCCATTTCTCCTTAAAAAGAATGCTTTTTCCTGTGCCTTTTAATAATTAAAAAATTGCCACTTGAGTAGCAAACTTTGGGCTGTGATAGAAATTTGAAGATGAAATTACTAAATGTTTTGGGGATCAACATTTAAACATCTTGATAATGGTACAGATTACTGAAAACAGTATTGAAACCATTCTGCCTCATTAAGATTGAAAGGATGGTTATGCAGCAAGTGCAGATTTACGGCTGATGTGCTCTTCATTTTGTAACGTCTGAGTCATTTTCTTGTCACTGAGACAATCTGATTATTTGACGGAATTAACATGGAAATAGAAAAAGCAAAACAACAAATAAAGAGCACAGAGTGGCTTCCAGTGGCAAAAATGTGAAATGCTTGCACGGTTACAGGCAACCTGCAGCTTCCACACCAAACCTTGTCTAATAGGTTTTGCATTCAAGTCACAACCAGGGGCAGGAATTTGTTCTCGTCACGAGATTATTCAGCCCTTTTGCTACACTGGGAGCAGAATGGATCTGCACCAACCCTGGGAGAGACTACACGAGTGATTGTGCCAGCCCCCGCTTTCAAACAGAAGAAATGTGCTTCCCATGTCTCGGGACAGTGAAGCCAATTCTGTAAACCTGTGTGGGGTGGGGGATACTCCTAACTCTTTCTGTCTGTGAGGTAATCTGCAGCTAGCTAGGAAATAGCCTCACAGAAGTTGCTGTATAAAGATTTGGGGTTTTTACTAGAAGTGGAAATTTAGGGGATCTTTTGCTGCTCATGAGCAACCACAAGAATCCCAGACCTTTACAGTGTTAGTCCACCAAGTGTTCCTTCTTTATTAACTTTTGCCCTTGTTTTTCTGACTCTGGGTACCAGTTACACAGCAGGTTTTTATTGCTTCCACAAACCAAGAGGAGAAAAAGCAGACCAAGATTACCTCTGGTGTAACTGCACTGAGGTGAATGGAGTTAGAACAGAGAACAAGTCTCAAGGTTTTCAGGGGGACCAGATACCCTTTGGTGAATTGCCTACCTGCTCCTTTCTACGCTGCTAACAAGCCAGTAAAACAGACTCTGCTGTGTGTGCAGAGTCAGAGCGTGGCTTTCTGTATTTGAGATGATGGCAGATTGCTTGCTAAACACCAGGTCCAGGCTACAATAATGGCTTTGTCTTTTTTTTTTTTTTTTTTCAGGGAGACCATTGCTCAATACCTTCTGCTTTAGAAAGCATTTTTCCTCCCAGTATAGCACTAATTTTTCACTGGTTCTTCTGCCCATTAAAGTTACTTGTCAAAATGCTGTATCCATTTTTCCTAAATGAAGCCAGAGTGGATTCTCTGTTTGTCTGCCCAACTGACTTGCAGGCTGGAGCCCAGATCAGGAAGGTCTTTCAGTTATTCTGACCCTCCACTGATGCATGTTTGCACCTACGCAGTGTGTATACATGCATCACATGCAGTGAGCGCGGGGACCATACCTGGCTTTTCCTTCTGGGTAGCTCTAGGCAGCTCCTTGTTCAGTCTGTGGTGTTCCGCTTTGATTATGGGTAGTCACTGTGAAGGACGTGCCTCACTCTGGTCATTTAGGGAGGACCTCGTGAAGGTATGTGGATTTAAAAAGCAGGCCTACTCCAAGTGTTTCTGTTGGACCTGTGCCTTGACTAACAATGTCACATCACCTATGGGTCCTGTTAATTCCGATTTAGTGTAAAATTCACCTGTTTTCTCCAGTTATGCAATACACTTGGAGTTGGCAAATGAATATATATTATCAGTGATGAAAGGAAAATGAAGTTTCTTCCTTTTGCTGTTCAAATCAATGCCAGTTTGTATTTCAGATCTGAAGTTTGTAAAACTGAGGTTTTATATTGCCCTATAACAACAAGAATGTTTTCATGGCTGAATGAAATGTAACACTGGAAACTTGGGTTAAAATATTCCCCTGAAGAGTCCAAAGCAAACGAAAACAGTAGAAATCCTATCAAACTGTAGTAGCCTGTACTCGCAGTTAGATGAGATTGGGTGGAATTAAAGATACAACAGCGCATGGTATTTTTCATTGCTGGAAGTAAATGAAAAAACCATCCCATACCACACTAAAAAGACCAAAGCTGGTCTGCAGCTATGGACATGCTTTGTTGGAACACCCAACAGCTTGTTGAAGCAGGACTTCAGCCCTTACTGGTATTGTTGACAATTGGCCATGATATGTGGGGAAGACCATGCGTGCAGTGTGTCTGAAAGATCTCTAATGGGCACTGTTAAACAGTCTTTCAGTCCCCAGCAGCTTGTCTCCTACAGAAAGTAATAGCTTTTGATTCTAGCGTGTAAGTGGATGACAGACAGCAGCGCTGGATCGGGAGGGCTGACAGGAGACTTCTGGAAGATGCTGGTTTAGAAAGGCTGGACACAGAAGGCTGCTTTCAAATGCACAAGGTATTGATTTTTGCTTATTTGTCACTAAACTGGTGATGACTTACCCAGATTAACTGATGTGAAATGCAGAATTAGCTATATTGGGCAAACCATTTCCTTTATTTTAATCCTGTTTCCCCTCAGAAGGCAAGTCAGTCCTGTCGTGTGAAGTGTAGAGGAGTACAAGAAGCAGTAGTGGTGAACTGCAGGGTTAGCTCAGAGATCCCCAGTGATGCAGACTAAGCTGATTTATTGAAGTTGGTCTATGCCTTAAGCCTGGTTTTGGATAGCGTCACCTCAATTCTTGGCTGGGTCAGATCTCTCTACCTTGTTGTCTCACTTTCTGATAAGGTCACTGTGGAAAATGTGGTAAAAACCCTCCAAATGAAGCCAAATGTCAAGTAGTTGCTGACCAGTACCTTGAGGACTGTCTGCATCTGAGCCACTATTTCAGAAGCAGAGGTGAGCACATCTCACCAGGGTGTGTTGGCCCTAGGTAATGGCAGACAAACTCTGACTGGGAAATAGATAAAAGAATTAGATGAAAATCATGGTGGGCTTTAGTCAAGAGACTTAAAAACAAGGACTGACCAGAGAATGAGAACTACCAGAAATTCAAGCTGACAGCATGCTAGCTTCCCTCCCTGGAGTGAGTCACAGGAAGATCATTCAGCTTCAACAGGCTAATTCAATGCTGGCTGATGCCACAAAAATTATAACTTTGTATTTTGCATTTAATTTAAGAAAGTATGCATAAAAAAAATACAGATTACTTTACTAATGTTTTTAACAATAATTTGTTTTCTCAAAGCAAAGTAATAGTAAACTCAGCTTGGTATTTCTTCATGACACTGATGTTTAATTCATGTTTTGGTTTCAGGTTACTCCAACCTACTATGTAATTTTTACCACCAGTTTGGATGTTTGTCCTCTGTTGACTTTGCCTCCCATTGAGTTATTTTTTTGCCTGCCGTATTTAATCCGCTGATTAGTAGTTTTAACGTTTTAAGTCACAAAGGATATCTGAATACCACGTAGGAAATGAAAGTTTTAAAAGTAGTTTTGGGCTTTATAAACATAAGTGTGGGAGGCAAATTTAATGGAAACTTAGCTAAGAGAATGAAAGAATCCCTGATGCCAGCAGAATTCCTCCTTTCAGTGTAATATTGCAATAAAAAAGACAAGCCAAACTCTGATGCAGAGATGAGAGTTCAAGAGCTCTATAATATTTTGAGTTTTGTGCTTCCTTTAAGGCCTAATTCCTTTCCAATGATCACAAAATATTGCAATAATTCCTTTGAATATTTACCATCAGCTGGGGTTTTACCTAACTCGTATCTTCCCTGCAAATCAGCACTTAGGCACTGTGGAGAAGAAGCTCTTCAGCTGCAGGTACGAAGGGTGAAATTAATGCCTGACATAAGACCAATTGCTGCTTGGCGTTACAGAAGGGATACCTGGGGCTAAACAGGACTTCTCTGCACCGTGTGCCTCTTTCCCTTGGCATTCAGGTGGAGCAGTCACCAAGCCAGTGAGCGCTGGAGCAGCGATGACCAAGATGTCTTAAGGTCTGTGAGCAAGATGTGCATTATCCACCTTCTTATAACCTTTTTCCCATTCTTTTGTGGGAGAGGAAATTCTTTTGTCCTTGCCCTGGATAAATGTGGCTTGGTACTGCTATGACAGAAGGGCTAATCCCTGGTAGGGAAGCAATGACTACTCAGTACAAGAAGGGGGTTTAGAAATGGGTGTAGCAAAGATGGAGCCTCAAGATGAAAGAAAAGCCTGGGGAAGACTTCGTGCTAGAGGCCCCTGTGGAGAAAAAAAGCTTGAAAACTATGGATTGAAACGAGGAAGAGAAACTCCCACTCCCAAAGAGATCATTTGGACAGTTTCCTTATTGCTATCACTTCCTACACACACGAATAAACATTTGCCAAAGCAAGATATAGTGCAATGGTCCCTCCAACTTGATATGCTGTTTTGGATGACAAGTGGGGCATGAGTCTTCTGCTGAGCCCCAGAACTGATGGCCTTGTATAAAATTCTGTTGAAGAAAATTCCGTGAAATCCCAGGCATTTAGTGGCTGGGTTATAACCTGGAGGGATCCCACCCTCACCTGCTGTAAGCAGATCTCTGTGGATTTACATCTGCTAAAGGCCTAAGTTTGTCCTCCCCTAGTCCTTGTAACTAAATGATCTTATCTTTGTAGACCAAGATCAAATTTTTGAATCCTGGAAAGGTTTTTTCCCTCTCAGAATCTGACTTCCAGGGAACAGTTATGCATTATTCAGGAGAATGTCTGTGGCCAGCAGGTTGAGGGAGGCGATTCTCCCCCTCTACTCTGCTCTCGTGAGAACCCACCTGCAGTTCTGCATCCAGCTCTGGGGACCCCAGCATCAGAAGGATATCGACCAGTTGGAGCGAGTCCAGAGGAGGCCACGAAGATGCTCAGAGGGCTGGAGCACCTCTGCTATGGGGACAGGCTGAGAGAGTTGGGCTTGTTCAGCCTGGAGAAGAGAAGGCTCCGGGGAGACCTTATAGCACCTTCCAGTACCTGAAGGGGTCGACAAGGAAGCTGGGGGGGACTTTGTACAAGGGCCTGTAGTGACAGGACAAGGGGTAATGGCTTTAAACTGAAAGAGGGGAGATTTAGATTGGGTATCAGGAGGAAGCTCTTCCCGGAGAGGGCGGTGAGGCACTGGCACAGGTTGCCCAGAGAAGCTGTGGCTGCCCCATCCCTGGCAGTGTTCAAGGCCAGGCTGGATGAGGCTTTGAGCAACTTGGTCTAGTGGAGGGTGTCCCTGCCCATGGCAGGGGGCTGGAACTGGATGGTCTTTAAGGTCCCTCCAACCCAAACCATTCTATGACTTCATGATTTTTTGACAGCATGATGCTAGGTCTGCAGAGCCTTTGCAGCTGAGTATCACCAAGAGGCAGAATCCTCTTGTCCATCTTACTTTCCTTCTACCTGGCCTACTGACCATGTAGTGATATATGGTCTGTAGTGACAGGACAAGGGGTAACAGGTTTAATCAGAAAGCAGGGAGATTTAGATTGGATATCAGGAAAACACTGAGAAAGAGGTGAAGCACTGGAACAGGTTGCCCAGGGAAGCTGTGGATGCCCCATCCCTGGCAGTGTTCAAGGCCAGGCTGGATGAGGCTTTCAGCAACCTGGTCTAGTGGAGGGTGTCCCTGCCCATGGCAGGAGGGTTGGAACTAGGTGGTCTTTAAGGTCCCTTTCAACCCAAACCATTCTGTGATTCTATGATTTATATATGTACTGCATTTCTTTACATTTGATTTTAATTTGCCATATTCTTTCTGCTTTATCATGAAAAAGGAATACCTATGTGACTCTGTCGAAACTCTTCCATTTAAACCAAGCAATTTTAATTTTCTTCCCACTCAAAACTGTACCAAATCCTCTTAAATAAGTATTTATCCCTTTCTATTTCTACAATTTCCTTTTCTTTCCCTGGCAAAGGACCAGAGGTGATGTCAGCTCTGCTACGAGCGCAGCTGTTGGCGGCACAGGACGCACTGCATGCTAATCGCATGAATATTTACCCAGCCTCTTGGAGGGGTTTTGAAGCTGCTCTCAGAGCCATACTCAATCAGCTAGTTTAAAGCTAGCTTGGTTTTCTCCCCAACATGCTGCACTGTCATGCTATAATACTCACAATGATGTATTCACTTCCTTTTTCTTACGAGAAACTCATGTCTCATTTATTTCACTTATTATAGCTGTGACTGTACTACAAGCAGACATTGACATCAATCCATTTGTAAGACTGCCTAAGTGGCTACAGTTAATTAGTGCTGACGATGTATGGGAATTTTAAGCTGTGCTTTCCAGTGTGCCCTACCAACGACTTGCACAAATAAAATTTTCTCCATTTCTGGGTTACCTAACTACCGGAATCTTTGAAATTACTGTCAAAAGCATCTAAGCACCTTTATTCATCAAAATAACTGTAGATAACTCAATGCATTGCCACCTCCTGGTTCAATCTTTCTTGAGATTTCAAAGTAATATCGATCCTACACTTTGTTCCTGTGATAATTATTATATTAGTAAGACTATTCCTGGCTCTCACATTAAGAAGGACATTTATTCTGGAAAGGTGTGATGTACGTAAAAGAGCTTGGTGAAATCAAGGTATAGCACATGTTACAGAACTCTGAGTCTTCCAGTTAGGACTCCATTGTGGTGGAAGAAAGATAACGTGTGTACAACAAACAATATTGCCAAGATATTGACATTTAAGGTGAAAATGTGATAAATTGCCTGTCTATCTAATATGTGGAAATGTGCTTGGATGCTTGGCTGAAAGTGAAATGTTGTGCTCGATGCATACATACCTTTGTATCCCAGAATGGCTACTGTGATTGTTAACAAGGCACATAAAATATATAATAAGATGATGGAAAACTTCAGTGCCCAGTTATTTTTACATTTGGTACATTGCGTCCCCTCCTGAATACCTGCAAGAGAAGATTTAAAGAATTTTAAAACAATGGCAAAGAACACATTTCTGCTTTTATCTCCCCAGCTTAGTGATGCAAACATTTTAGGATTTTTCACGTGAGAAGTAGGTTTTGCTTTGGTGGGAAATGTCTGTCTTTCCTGAGAGACAGGACTATTTTCCAGTTGTGCTAGCAGGACTACGGTGAGTTTTGGGAGTCAAATGTTTATTAGCATCTCTTCTGTCAGGCATCATGCCGCAGCAGGTCTTTCTCGGCATTCAGTCTCCCTACAAGGGCAACAGGAGACAGCAAACGCTTCGGCAGAAGGAAAATACAGAAATTAAATGGCACTGTGAAAACGTGGTAGGAGTACCAGTCCCGCTTTGTAACCGTTACCACAAATAGTTACCATGTGAGCACTTTCTTTCTGTAATGAGAGAGAGATTTTTTCTTATTCTGGGGGGTTCTGGAGAATACTATTTCCACAGAGAAGAAGGAAGGGGTGCTATACTGGCAAAGCTAAGGATACATCTATACCAACAGCAATAGGCTGGTGAAATTTCCCTTGTGGAAAGGTTTAACGAAAAGGGCCTCAAGTCGATGAGAGAAAACAGGCCTTTACTATTTTATATTTGAGCTTTTTGCAGAATGGTTTGATATCTTTAGTCTATTAGGGAAGCAATATTCCTCTTTTCTTTACGTGCTCCTTGGGAACAGCTCGAGAGTGTTGGAAGCATTGATGAAGTTACCAAGAAATTAATCAGAAACACAAATGTATGAGAACACAAAACTGGACCGCTCTGCTGGAAGGAATGGGCGGCACTTATCCCTCCTTCTGATGGGTGTTAAGCAGGCCAGGATAAATTTAGCTTTCTGTGTCTGTCAGAAAAGACATTTCTTTGATATTTTCCTATATTTGTGTACTATTAGGGGAGTCCCACAGGAAAGCTTTAAGCTCTAATAAATTCTATGTACCAGATTACTTAACTAATCAAAACTTGCCCTGTAGCTTTTTATGAGTAACTTATATTTCTCCCAAGGACTAACCCACAGCTGATTTTACTTTTCCCAACTCATGACCTTCTGCAGAGTGGTTTTTTATTTTTCATTTTTTAAGAGAAAAGCACAGGGCACTTCCCCTGGGTTCACGGAGGCCGGGCGACCAACATATCAAGTTAATTCAACTGTATTTCTCTCTCAAAGAACAGCATTTTCCAGTGACTTCCTTAAGCCCAGGGTACTTTCAGGAGGGATTACCATACTGGAGCAACTCAGGCAGATTTACACAAACAGAGGATTTACACAAAGTTTATTTGACAAGGCATTTTTCTCAATTCCCTCTGCACATACATTAGCTGTGGCTAAGGTAGAAATGCATCTCTCACAGGTCAGTCCACTTTCCACACTATATCATCACATGTTTTTTCTGAACATTTCGGCTGTGACATCATGTTCTGTTGCCATGTGGTGATCGCAGTGTCATAGGTTCTGGTTCCTTGGGGTTTAGACATAAGATCAGTTGGGAATCTGGTTCTTTTTTCAGGAAAATTGTGGGAAAACAAGACAAAGACTTGTAAGCATAAACCCAAGAACAGAAACTCCAGAGGGGAAAGGCTTCTCTCCTGCCTGTGCAGGTGGGAAGGAAAAGAGCAGGAACAGAGGTGGGCAGTTGCATAGCACATTCACTGGTGACTTGGGGTTGGAAGGCTGACAACGCCTGCACTACAAAAGAAAAGGTGAAGGGTCTATAACTCAGTAGCCAAGTTTGCTTATGGATCCTGATGTGTGAGCTGGTTTTCTTTGTTTGGTTGACAGTCTCAAGGAGTTTGCTTTGCTTGTTGAAAAAGCTGGAGAAAGAAAGTGCAATTTTCTAAGGGTTTGCAATAGGTATTCATTCAGAGACTGAAATTATTTCACAGTGGAAACTCGTAGTGTCTGGAGCCCCATTTTGCTGCTGTTAGCTGGTACCAATGGGGTCACTGAGCCCCTGTGCAGTGACTGCAAGGTTCCTCCTCCAAAGGGTTTAAAATTCAGATTCCAATCCTGCAGGTCTTTGAACATCTTGCATAGCATAAAACACAAGAAGCTTGGGGCACAAAGCACATCACATTCACCTTCTAAATACACAGAGCAGAAAAACCTTGGTCCTCCCTGTTTTAATGGTAATGGAAGCAGGACCAGATCCCTAACTGGGAAGACTGATAGACTGCAGAGGTACAAAGCACAGAGAAAGGCAGAAATAAAAACAAAACCTTTGACAGCAACTGCACACAGAAAAGTTCCACTTGATTACAGTCTCGTATTAAGATTACTCATTTTATGACATGACCTGCTTTCTGTCACCGTACTCCGGCTTCCTGTGTAGTGTAATGAGCTGAAACTTCGCTGATGTCACTGGATGAATTGCAGTTCAGCATCTAGCATCAGTATGTATGTTCCAGTGCTTCCTAAGGATCTTGTTTCACTTGTCTCAGTCCTCTCTACCACTGGTTCAATAAAACAGCACTTTGGCTTTGCGGAACTTTTACTTTCAGCGTATTTCAAACTGACATCAGAACAGCACCCCAACAAAAGCCAGACCTTTCCATCCTTTAACAGTCCAGCCCTGTTGGTATCAATAACATAAACACAGTGTACTAAAGTGATCATACAGGCAGGAGAGATTCCATTAACTAAGCTGGGCTGGAAATGTGTATTGCATTGCCGGCTGGCGCTTTCTGCCTGTCAGCTTAAAACTGCATCTGACTGCCATTGAACCCCTAATACCCTCATCGGGTCCAGGACTGGAGTAAAAAGCCAGGGAACTTTAACAGGCTCCTTTATTTTCCTTTGCCTAGAGATGGACACAGTAAAGTCTTTCAGAGCTATTAAATTTACTCTTCAGTGACAATACATAGCTCCTAACTATGCTGCTAGTAACAGCTGACTTTCTAGTTTACTAAACATACAAAGATTACTAAAGAAAAAGTTACCTTGAAGAAAAGTTTGGGAAGACTCATTCTGACGTCTTTCTGCACAGCTAAATAATCCAGACTATGAGCAAAGGTAAAAGCCAGGAACGCACCCCTCTGCAGAGGGATGAATTACACTGTAATCTGGGCTCCACAGTCTCCCCGAGAGTGGACCCTGGATTCAACCTGCCCTGTTGCGCTTCCCCACTACCCCATTTGAGGACCGAGCCCAAAGAAGTTTGTTCTGTTACAGAAGATGCATTTAGTCCACGCCGTGAGGACCCTATTGTTATTGAAGGGGTGCTCTGATAGTCAAAACATTGAGCACCAACAGATGGGAGACGATTTCAAATGCTCATTGTGATTACACATATGAAATTATACAGGTTTTTCACAAAAGCTGAGTCGACGCTTGAAGGAGACCACACTTGGGCTTTAACTTGACAAAACTTCCCTCCTCACTTTTACTCACTCAACTGCTTGCTTTCATGGCTTACATAAAATGCAGCGCTCTTCCAGGAGACAACGTGGAACCTCTCATCTAGAAAGCTGTAGAGTAAATGTACAGGGAAAGGCCCATTCTGTCAATAGACCATATATCAAACCTGCAAAAGGGGGTTCTCGGCTGAAGTCAGCTCGTCCCCGTTTGTTATTGTTGCTCCCAGTGCAGCACGCTCCTCTCAGTGTCCTGTACACGTGTTTTCAATGTTGGTCTGCTCCCAGACATTTGTCACTAACTTCCAAACCCAGGGAGACAGGGTCACTTCCGCATGATGTGCATTTCTCACTGCTGGTTTGATCAACATTTAATAAATATCAGATGGGACACAATGTGCCCCGTTTCGCTGGACACATGCTTTTTTCCATTCCTTTCCCTGACTTATTTTAATAAGAGCTCTGGTTTTTCTATCTCACTGTTGGGAAGACATCTGGCCAAACAGACAGCGACCTAGTACAAAGGGATCCTGCTGGCTCACATGCTTTGGGGACCCCCTTCTCTGCAAACCAAGAGGGTCACAAAAAAATATGCAAGTGAGACATCCCCCTGTTACCAGGCTTTGTAGTATTTGTTTTTATAGCATTGCATTCCAGTGACTGAAGACTTTGTTCTCACGCAGGGGGTATACATCTGCAGAATCCTTTTGAGCTCCAGATAAGCAGAGGTTTTGCAGGGGGAGGAGCTGAGGACTTATTGGGGTTTTTTTGGTGTTTGGTTTTTTTTTTTGGTTTTTTTTTTTTTTGGTTGTTGTTGTTCTGTGTTTTTTAATGGGAGATTAAGTATCTTTGCTCTTTGACATGGAATAACCTTACAAAGTGCCCGACTCCTCAAATATATTATGCTTCAGGAGCACACCTTTGAACACTCAAATAGGATATGCACACACATCTTTTTTGGCTGAATAATTCTTTTAGAATTATTTGCCTCTGCATCCTTTTCTTGGCTCTCGCTGCAGGATCTTAGGTGGCCTCATAATATTTCTGCTAGGAGATCAGTTTCGACAAAGATGCAAGGTTCCCTTCGTAATCCTTGACAAAGAATGTACTGATAAGATGACTGAAGAAATATGGTGCAGGAAACGAAAAAACATCATTAGTTAGGAAGGGTTTTCCCCAGTGCGATTCATTGAAAAGAGATAACATCCCTTGAATTTCAGAAGGAAGACTGCAAGCCTGGTTCACATGAAAATGAAAAATTTCTCAAAGCTAATGTTTTCAAAACTGATGAGCAGCAGGTCTGATGGTTTTATTTAAAGGGGCCTGAGCAAACTACGTACATCTAGTTCCAAACCCTTGCCATGGGAAGGTATCCCTGTCCATGGCAGGGGGTTGGAACTAGATGGTCTTTAAGGTCTTTTCCAACCCAGACCATTCTGTGATTCAACATGTAGGTAGGGATCAAATACTGAGAGGTACTTCACCATGAAGAGTTGCAGCAAGGCCCCAGTGGGTGCCTATCTCACTAGCAAAAGTAGATGATAGCATGAGGAACCCATCTCTAGGTTTAAATCACTAAACACCTTGAAACACCTGGCTGTAAGTGCTTAAATTCAGGCACCCAAGTGCAAAATGGTAGGTTTTTACTAATATGCATGACTAGGCATTAGGAAATTGTCTGTCTCTTAGGATAGAGAGGATTTTAAAATGTGGGCATATAGGCGTTTACATATATAAACACACACACACACACACACACATATTTATGTTCAAATATATACAAAAATATCTGTGTGTATGTGTTTTGTACAGAGAAGCTTTTGTACTGACACAAAACCAGCCTATTACGTTAGCACAGGCCACTCAAAAGCAGACACATCTTTGCCAACTTTGTACAGCTTTGAGATTACTGGATTCATCCAGCCACAAAATTCAAAGCGAGATTTTTGTCTTCTCTTCTGTGTGGCATTACAGATTATTAATCTACCCTTTGGGAAAACAATTCCCATGATCCTCCATGAATGGTTTTGTTGCAGTCAGCAAAACTGATGATTCAATGGCTCCATATGACTAACCTACCTCAGAAAGCAATCATTCTTTATAATACTTGTAAATGGCAAAAACTGAGACTGGTTTATGCTTTTTTAATTATTATTTTGAGGTGAATCTCCTTCCTTCAGTTTAGTTTTACATTATCAAGGCTATAACTTGAGCTAGGTGTAAATAGATGCCCTACATTTTACCTAGGTAATGCATAAATGTTCATACCATTCCCAAGTTATTGGATGAGCATTCAGCAGCCGCTGCCACCATGGGAAGCATAGCATGTACTGGGGATTCTCCAGGCAGCCACGCCTTTAGACACTGCACGGTACCCCAGCCCCTCTCTGCGACCGAAACGCTGCTGGACAACCCCTCTTGAGGGTAAGTGTGGCTAAACGAGCAAACACGACTGGTCTGCAGGGGAGCGCCAAGCCCTGAGGTTGCAGTTGTGAAGTGCCTGGTTTGGGAGAGCCATGCTGCTGATCATTCAACCTGAGCCGTTCGTCATGCCACAGCTCCCTCACGCGTGCACATCCATCCCCAGGGCTTTGTGGGGAAGAGCTCTTGACCAGGCAAACAAAACCCTTTACTGTACATCACAAAACAGTGGTGATACTACTGAATTGTGTCCACTGCCACCCCCGCCTTCACTCCTTGCTCTTGCCATGATTTCCTCTCCGCTCAGCCCTGGGGGGTAGATGAGTGCCAGCCTTCCTTCCACATCTACAGCCTTTGCAAGCCCCATCTCTGCAATGGCAATGGTCCTGCTCGCCCAGGCGGTGCCATGCTGGCTCAGGGGCAGGTGGATTGCAACAGCCTGCTTAACTTCTTCAGCAGATTTTTACAATGCCATTGGAAAAAATATTTAGCACAAAAATGCCATCATTTGTTCTGGAATTTACTAGTTTTGCTTCTGGTTTTGTAATCAAATAGGGATAAATGCAAACTGTGCTTATTTTGAAAAGGTTTCTGGTTATTTACTAGGAAGCAATTAAAGCAGCAAAACTTGAAATCTAAGCGGTGGGTATGTACTCACTTAACTTGTGCCAGTTTTCCTAGGCCAGGTGGAAAAATCATGAAACATGGCAGCAAGACAGTGGCTGAAACAGCCACTCTATATTTCAAGTAAACGCTGTGAGACACAGTGCCTCTTTCTTCATAAATTAATAAATAAACGGAACCCAAACCACTCCATCCTCACAGGTTTCTACAGTGTCCTGCACAGCCTGATCACCCTGTTACACAGCTGACGGCTTGTATGAATAACCTCTGGAGAGGAAAAAACACACCTCAAAAGCCTGTTCTGAGAATTTATGCCTCAAAAGAGCTGCGTGACTCCTGCTGGGGCCAGTGGTGCCAGCGCCTCTGGTTTCATCCTGAGCTTTCCACACTGGGATTTCTCTTACACCCTGCTGCCCCTCTCTCGCAGCTGTATCATTACGAGACTTCCAGCTTGGATTTTAGGAGAATTGCATATTCCTAGACTGCTAAAAACCAAAAGGAAGGTGGGGAGCAGATATTCTTTAAGGCTGAAGGTCAGAAGACAATGGAAGAACACACCATTTACAGGATTTTTCATGATCCTGCCCCTAAGGAGCCACCCTCACCACCGGAGGGGCAGTGGTGGGGCCAGCAAGGCTCAACGTGTCCCTCATCCCCTGAAGCTAGAGGCAGACACGAGGTGAACACTTTGTCCTAAGAGCCCAGGATATTTCAGTGGAAATAGGTGGTTTTCTTTTCTGGGACACCTTGGAAAAACCCCACCCTTCATGATCTGCAGGTTAACAGCACGAAGCTCTGCATGCAGGAGAGGCCAGGCAAATTCCCCTCCATGAGACTGAGTCTGTTGGAGGCAGCGGCCGCTTCCCGTAAATCCAAATCCCACATCTGACATAATAAAGAGTCTCAGAGGGCCAACACTATTATCTCTGGAAAGCTTTCAGACTAAGAAATACTTCATTCTATGTAATGTACACAAACCCTTTCATTAAAGGAGGGAAGAACCCTCATTTTCAGCCCAACCATCATCTCTCACTTATTTATATAACCCAGCCAGCATTTTCTCTCTGGCTTTGTTCTTCTTCACAGCAGACCAGAGATTCACAATGAATTGTCAGAAATCCTAATTATACACTTCACCAACCATCACCATTTAATTATATAGTATTACCAAACAATGTCCTACTGTGATTAAACACTAAATATCTTAATTGAAAGGATACAAAAAGCCCAACCACAACACAGGCTAAGCAAAGACTGCTGAGTATCTGAACTGTATGTTAGGCAAATATTATGAGCAGAACTGAAGGACTAACGCGGTAAATTTTAAGAAAATTCGTGGATTTGCAGTAGTTTAAGGTCCAGCCATAGCAATGTGGTAAGAATATCACACCACCAGAGGGTCCAACATCCCATAGACTATTAGATTTAAAGACACGTCTAGAGCTTAACTCAAACCAGAACGAAAACCAGTAAATGCTGGTGCTTTTAAATAACTGTCTGGAACAAAAGAGATGTGTCTGTCCGCAGTTACTGAAAATCAAGCAATGGATTACTCTGTGCACGTCTCTGGAACGAAACCCCAAAATCTAATTAGGCTGTTCAGAAGACGAGAGAAAAACTAGAACAGTTAAAAGAAGATAAAAATCATGTATGAATTAAAGACCTGTTCAATGACAGACAAGACAGCCATGATACATCACAGCAAAGAGTCTCTCTCAAACATATCCCAATAGAGAAGAATTGAGACTGACTCACAAGAAGATATTATAGCCAGATCTATAGGGAGATCAAAGCCTGATCTTTGGTTTATGCAACAGCTGCCTAAGGTGACAACCTGAGGATATTCCATCCAATGTGTTAATTAAAACTACAGTGAACAAAGCATTTGCAAAGTCACAGAAGGGATCCGACCTTCAGAGTTACGGCGTTTAGCCAGATGGCAAAGTAGTGCCATTCCTCTCTTAAGTCTGCGTCCTCCATTCTTAAATAAACAAGCTTCCTAATGAAACATAGCTCCTAATTAAGATGGTATAATTTGATGATTAATGTACACAACTTTTAGTCTTAATTCACACTACGTTTGACTGAAAGGAGGAAAAAAGGTAACACACTCAAAGTGTGTATCTCCCCGAGCATTCTCCACTTTTACAACACAGATTTAGGTGTTAGTGACCCTACTAATGGTGTTCCATTAACTGGTAGGTAGAAAAAATAACAACTCCGTGCTTTGTGGCTTTTCAGATACATTTCTTGAAGGGGACAATGTGCTCTCATCTGGGGCTGTGAGCGTGGTAGGTGCTGATACCACCGGCAGTGACACCTGTACCGCAGAATGACTCACCAGGGACATGGTAAAGTCATCCAGAGCACAGGTGGAAAAGACATTCCCTTCTCAGGAAGCTTTCACCCTTAGTTTTACTAACTTCTTCTGCCACTTTTACCATTATGCTAAGGACAGTGCTAAACACATTGGATCACTTTTTTACAGACCAAGGAAAAGCTCGCCTTCGCCAAATGAAGACACCAGCCGTGCACAACCAGGCAACATCGCTGTATTCACCGACACTGCCGCAAATGCTGTTCCAGATATCTCCAGTAATTAAACTTTTTTTATGTGCCTGCATGAGTCAAACAGGAATCACAGAATCACAGAACGGTTTGGGTTGGAAGGGACCTCAAAGACCATCTAGTTCCAACCCCCCTGCCATGGGCAGGGACACCCTCCACTAGACCAGGTTGCTCAAAGCCTCATCCAGCCTGGCCTTGAACACTGCCAGGGATGGGGCAGCCACAGCTTGTCTAGGCAGAATACTCGGAGACCATCTGTTCTGCAGACGTTTGTACATGCACACGTGCATCGCTATACGTGGGCAAGGCAGGTTGTTCGTTTAATGGTAAAGTCCCATGTGTGTCTGCACAGTGTGCTTTTAAACTCTTGCAACTCACATGAATCTAAACCAATTTTCACTAGGTAGTCAGAAACACACTGGATGCCCTTCTCACATGTAATTTCTATTTTTTCTCCTCTTCTACCTGCTGCAGCAGAACAAAATCAAGTTTCAACCATATTTGATGGCATAAAAATTGTATTTCTCTTTTTCCATTAGGGAAAAATATAGAGCTGCTTTTGATAAGGCTTTCAGCAGGAAAAAATAATTTCCTGCAGGCTATGAACAAGTATGTCCAAGTTCAGGCAGAAAAGCAAAAGTCCGTGAAAGTTGAAGAGACTCTGATTTGTTAGCATTAAAATGCAGATGTAGCTGTATCTACAGGCTTTGTCACATGTTCCAGCTGAAATGCTGCGATGGAAAGGTGACATTAACAGAACTGGAAAAAGTTAATCGACTTGATGCGTCAAATTAATATACTGACCTTTATCCACCTGTCACTGGACTTAGTGGCAAAGCATCTGTGGCCTTCGTTAAGAAGAATTTTAATATAAAAATTGCTTCTTACCCAACTGAAAACTCTATCTGAGGACATAATTTGAAATTTAAAGACTTATGTGCACATAGAAGAAGTGAAGGTGTTTCTGTTAATGCTGAATACTTAACAACAGGCACCTTACTTGGAATGTGACCACGCGACTGGACTTACACCCCAAAAATGAAGAGGGCCATAAGGAATAACACAGTAGGAGCTCACTGAAGAAAGTGAGTGCAGAAAACACAGTACATCTATGAAAGCCTGCTCTACTCATTTATTTAATTACAGCTGTGAGTACGAATTGTCACTACTGACTGGCCTTTTCCATGATGAGATCAAGGCTGAGGTACCATCACTGAACAGAGAAGAAGAAAGGCTCCTTGCAGGCACTGCATCCAATGTAGCTCACGGTCACAAATCCACTGGCTGTAAATTCACTCCTAATCTCCCGAGGCTACATGTTCAACTACAGGGCAGAAATTATGTCCAGGTATATACACTGCTCCTCTGGAAGTGTGCTGCCGTACTCCCCGTGGCTGAACTGAGACATGGCATTAAATCACCTCCAAAGGAGAGGGGCTGGCAGGGCTAGGATTTATTTTTCACCCCGCTGCCCTTCTAAAACCACTTTCTAAAGGTAGGGCTTTTTCTTCAGAAATATTGCAGGCTTGATGGCAGAGACAATAAATCCTGCTTCTATCCTCCAGCCCAGCCAACCTCCCCCAACCCACCTCCGTCTTTGCCTCCTTTTCCTGAATCTTATCTTTTCAAAATAAATGTTTTCCTCTGTGAAGCTGGATCTCTAGACTGAGAGGACAGACTGTGACCTAACACAGTGACCACCTTTTAGTTTTCTCATTCTGTTCTCCTCTGTTCCCTCTCTCTTGTCTTGTTTGTATCCTGCAGTATCTCCGTCTCCAGAGCTCTCCCCACCTCCTGGCTCATACGCACCTCACTGGCATTCAATTTCCTGGACAAAAAGCAGACTTAGAATGAATTCCTCAGGCAGTCAGAACATTTTTCACACAGTTGTGCCAGTGTGCAATGGCCGTACAATGTAAGGTGCAAACAGCCCTGATAAATGGGTTTTTTTCCCACCTAATACCACCACAATTTCTGTGATTTTCCCCTACTTAATATTCACCTGTATCTAGAGAGGAAATTTTTATTCTATAAATTACTACAAGAAGTTTTCTGTGAAGAGGTGGAAATGTGGTTGATGAATGCAATTCAGGTTTTCCCTCCTAGTAAGGCAATATGCAAATGTACACTGTCTTGACAACCACTGAGCCCTGCTGAATTAAATCTGCTTATTGCAAGTGAGAACAAGCTATGCAGATGGGCATCCAGAGCACTGTAGTCACAGACAAGATAAGCGACTGGCCAGGGGTACAACAAACATACTACCCACCTACATAGCACCTACCCACTGCCTTCTTAATGCCAATGCAATCACCCTGTTATGTAGGTCAAAACTGCTGCGATCACGGAAATACAGAAGATTATCAGAGGATTGGAGGAAATCTCCTGTGACGAAAGGCTGAGAGAGTTGGGCTTGTTCAGCCTGGAGAAGAGAAGGCTCCGGGGAGACCTTACAGCACCTTCCAGTACCTGAAGGGGCCTACAAGGAAGCTGGGGGGGTGTCTTTTTATAAGGGCCTGTAGTGACAGGACAAGAGGTAACGGGTTTAAATTGAAAGATTTAGATTGTATATCAGGAAGAAATTCTTCCCAGTGAAGATGGTGAAGCACTGGCACAGGTTGCCCAGAGAAGCTGTGGGTGCCCCATCCCTGGCAGTGTTCAAGGCCAGGCTGGATGAGGCTTTGAGCAACCTGGTCTAGTGGAGGGTGTCCCTGCCCATGGCAGGGGGGCTGGAACTGGATGGGCTTTAAGGTCCCTTCCAACCCAAACCATTTTGTGATTCTATAAGTTTACAAATCCATTAAAAGCATTAACCTACTAAATCTGTAGGGTGTATACACGCCTTGTAACCATTTGTCATTTCTTTGTATCTTGGGAAATTTATTAGACCACCCCCTAACAAAGCATTAAACATGTTGCTACAGTAACAATAATAATGGTAATAATAATCTTCCTGAAACATATATTCCTTTTTGCAAAATCAGCAAGGGGTATCTATAATTCTTTGCTTGATAGCTTATGAAATAATGGAAAACTAAGCATTTGAAAAAATATTTTTAAATGGAGCCAGGGAGTTTTAGGGGACTCCGGCTGCAGAGCAGTGTGTAGGGAAGGGGGCTGCCATGAGGCCAGGGGCTCCTCTGATTCCACATCTGCAGACAGAGGGCTCAAGACTTACCAGGCATTTTGGGCTCATTGCTACAAGTCTTATCAGGGGAACCAATGCTTTTCTTATCCAGACGACTACATTAAAAAAAAATTAAAAATATAATTCTCACTATAAACTTTATGTGCTTTAATGGAGAGAAAACCCCAGATACTAAAAGACATTTAAATTAAGAGGCAGAAGTCATAACATAAATCTGCAGACACAAGTGGGAAACTGGAAAATTTTATTTTAGAACTTATAAGGGAGATCTCTGGGTTTTTTTCCTGAACTGAAGTGTAAATATGTTATTTAAAGTTCCTGGGAGAGGTAAAATCCTATATAATAATAAAATAATAATAATAATAAAAGAACAACCAAAAACCAACCCCAAATCTTAGCCTGTGTTTCAGTGAAAGCAATCCCAATGTAACTGAAAATAATGTTTATTTCTGTGGAGAGCAACAGTTCAGGAAAGAAGGAAGAAGGGAACTGAGAAAACTCAGACAGGCAAGTTGTGTAAAATTTTGATTTTTGAAAAATTATTCTTCCTGAAGCTAATGCCAAAGACTTTCAGGCTGTAAACCTAAATAGCTGCCTTATAACTTTTTCACTGGTTTCCAGTGTTCTTTGAGACTTGTAACTTTATCATATCATACCTTTAGTCAGTTGAAGAACACTGAAGTCCTCAAACAATTGCTGTAACAGGCTTCTTTATTTTGATATTATGTACCACTGGAAATACGAGGACTGTGGTCCTTTTCTGTACTTACTGTAAAACGTGGCAAACACTTAGAAAGTTAATAGAATTGCACGTATTTGTGTCAAGCCTGCATTTGTTTTCAACTCTTATTTTTTGCCAAATATCAGGATTTATTGGTCCTTGGAGGAAAAAAAAATGACTGAAGCAAATCTGGGGTCAATATTTAACCTCAGGGTCAATACATCTTGCTTTTTCACTCCCAAAGAAGTCAATATTGGCTGTTATTTATGGCATACTCTGCAGCTGCTCTTTTGAACTCCAACAGAGAAATACATCACACCCTTGACCCACAGTCTTTCAACCTAAGTGTGGAGACATTATAATTTATTTGCTCAGTACAAGTGTCAAATGTTTTCAGCACTAAACTGCACTAAACACTCTTGTTCCTTATCATGATTTCAGTTACACAAGTGTAACCTCTCTGGCTTCCATAGTTACATGCAATTTATATCAGTGCAGGTGTATCACTCAGCCAGGGAGCTGGAAAACGTCTTTTCTTCCATGTCAAACTAAAAGCATAGAGCAGAAGAGCAGTTGAAGCAGCCAAACTGGTGTCACTGTCAGTGAAGACTCTGGATTAAGAAAATTAACACATAGCACTATAACATATTTAAGGAAAATCCGATAAACTTCAAAATAACTCTACCTTGTGTCTTCAGAGTCCACAGGCACTGAGTCCCTGTACTGCTCTAAGACTTTTAAATAATAGACTGATAAATGATTTTCCTGTATTAAGAGTAAAAATATTTTCTAAAAATGTCTGTTTCTCAGCAGTTTTATTTGACTTAGAACATTTATTTCTTGGCTGGTTCTTGTACGTCAAATTTCAGCCCAGTGTGAAATTTTCCATGGCTGAACTATATACTCCTGAAAAGCAGAGTCGGAAATATTGAAAACCATAAACTATGGCTAAAGGCACACATCACAAACACAACCATGAAAAGCAGAGCTTTCAGTGCAAGCAGAACTTCTTTAATGAAAGATGTATTTTGTTTGCTAAGCATGCTTCATACATCACCTCCTGGTACTCTGACTGAATCCTACGCAAGCCTCCATAAGGAAGAAATGTTTAGGCACATAAGATGCAGCCTTTGCACATAAGAGACTAATGGTTTTCACTACTTTACATGCTTTTTTTTGTTCTGCCCTTCTGGCTTGATCCACAAGAAAAGTGGTGTCCTGTTTACTCATTTGAATGATGCGCTACTCTATTTAAATAGGTTGGGTAAGACTTGCTTTAATGCCGCGAAAATAAAAACTTTCAAAAATGCTTTTAGGGTGAATGAATGGATTCAGGTCCTTCATACCCTATGACATGAATATGAATTTTTTCCTGGCAAGATCATTGTCTGTACAGTTTTAGATGTTGTTGCGTAGTTGTGCACGATAGTAATGCAACCCTAAAATAGAGTAAACTGTGAAAGTGTCACAATCCTGTAGTACTTGCAAGGGTAGTGTAATTTGTTACGCGGGTTCTCTCCTCCACTCCTTGTTTTGTCGAGAGCTTTGTTAAAGAAAAGTTAAAAGAACTTATGGAAATTTCCTCTAAGTGTTCTGCCAAGGTGCATGAGCAAACACAGGTCAACATTTTGCTGTACATGGACAGGAGCCAGAGGACAGAAGAGCACTTCATTTTTAATCATTATTTCATTACTTACTAAACTGCTTAGCTGCCCCATAATATTTTGTACTGTCTGCAAATGGCATCCAGCTTTGTGGGAGATCCTTCTTTGGCCTCTCTCAGCCATGGACACAAACTCTGTAAGGTTTCCAAAGGAACACAAAACTTAATGGGTCACTAATGATGAATACAGGGCAGCCATTCAAGGAAGCTGAATCACAGGATGAGCTGCGACCACTTGCAGAAAGCGAGCGTCAATGTAACTAAGAGTACGTTGGGAACAAAAAGCATAAACCCTGTGTGCTGTGCTTGGAGAGCAGTGGCTCCAGGAAGGACAACAGGGGTGAGGTGACAAGAAAGCTACCAAAGAGTAGATTTTAGGGCAAAAAGGGCAGATCCAGCTTTCCATCATGCTGCAACAACCAGGCAGTTGAACAGGTCTTGGGCATTGCAGTGTTGATGGGCACCCAGCTTGACACAGGGATCCCAAAATCCCAACCCACTGCTGTGGCTCTCCAGCCTTCTCATGCTTCACCTGGACAACCTTGGGCAAGCTCAGCAGCTCAGGGCCAGGCTCATGCGAAGGTGAAGAGGAAAGTTCTCCTGGGACTGGTGACCAAGGGCAGCTCTTGGTGGGGTCAGAAGCTTCAAGGACCACTGGCTGCAAGGTGGCACATATGGGATGGAGCTGCTATTGAGCTCCTCACGTCCAGAGCAGGGAGGCTGCAAATCTTAGCAGGCATTTCCCCCACTACAAGTCTTACCAGGTGAGTGGGGCTTACAGTGAGAGGCTTAAATGGAACCAAATGCTTTTCTTACTCAGGAGAAAATATTAAAAAAAAAAAAAACAACCACAACCACCCAGAAGACTTGGCTGCAGTCCCTAGGAGTTTTAATGGAGCACTGGCACTAAAGGGCGCTTCTATTAAGAGGCAGAACGAATAACATTCATCCCTGGCTACAAGCTGGAGGTAGAAAGATGCCTCTTGGAAATCAAGCAAAAGTTCAAGCAGTGGGGGTGATTACAACTGTAACAAATTACCATCACAAGGGGATTCCCTGTATTTTAATGTCTTTAGATCAAGCCTGACTCCTCATTTAAAAGATATGCTTTAGCCAAAACCAAGGTCATTGGACTTCACACAGGAGTAACTGGACATAATTGCATGGCCTATCACACACCAGAGGTCAGAGTAGTTAAGTGTTTTGGCTCTAATCCCTAAAAATGGAAATAGGTGGGTCTTTGCTTTGGCTTGCTACACAGAAAATATATGTCTTTAGGGGAAATTAACAGTGATGACAAGGTGTCTTACTGCTCTGAGGGGGATATGCCATTCGGATCCAGCTGAGCTCAGAATTAAGACAGGGAATGAGCAGATAACCCTTCCAGATGTTTTATGACATTGGATGGGGACAGCAGATGATAAGGGTCAGCGTAGCTCTGTATGCTGAAACACCAGAGATTTTTTTTTTTTTTATAAAGCATGTAGTAAGTGTGTTTGTTCAAGAAACAGAGCGAATCAAAAGGAATAAAGGCTGGAGGCTAATAAAAAGCTTTTTTCTATTAATAACATGGGAGAAACTGCTTAGGGACAGTCTATTAAGTTGAATCATAGCCCTGTAATAGTGCCAGAAAAATGCTAAGAGCTCTGGTGACTTATCTTCAATCTTGTTTGTCAAACACCACCGCTGAGAAATTGCTCTGTTGTTTTCCCAGAGAGTGAGCACCATCTCCAGTGTGTGACCTGGCCGTCTTCAGCCAGGGTCTCCTGCCATTTGGGTGTCCATCTGGAGAGACAACAACCAAGGCAAGTGCATGTCTCTTACCTAAGGGCAGAAGGACACCCCTAACGCTCTGTGAATCTGTGTAAAACTCACGCATGACTACACGAACTAATGAACATTTGATGACAATGCTAGTGACTACTTAAAAGGCACAGTATCGAAAGTAAGGATTTAGGACCAGGATGTGACTCAGGAGCATTCTCTAGGACACTGGAAAGTGCTAACTTTGACAGGCTTGTAGAAGCTATTTACTGAAATACTCTTTAAGATGGAGCTCACTTGATATTCATAGAAAACTGCTGAAATCCAGCTGGTCCCTATTCTGAGCATGCTTTCTGTTGTATTAGCACCCCTTACTTATGGCAATAAAATTAAATGCTACATTTCAAGATGATTTGTTTACAACCAAAACCATACAATGTATGATATAATAAATCAAATACTGGAAGATTGCTAGAAGTACTGGACTACCATGCATGAAAGTTTAAGCATTAAAACCTGTTTTCTTGCAAATTTTCCTTTATCTGCATCTGCTGGTATGGTTCCTGCAACTTGCAAGAGAACAGAGACAAAAACAGAGTTTTTGTCAGCTTTTCATGGCATCACATCAGTTTTTTACAGCCAAGAAACCTGTTTCCCTGTGAGCTGTAACTTCAATCATTCATCACGTTAGTCACAGCCAGGGGCAGCTGTGCTCTGCTTCCAGCCACAACTCTACTGCACTGGGAGAAGGGGTAAGGGCACTTTTGGGAATCTGCAGCACGGCAGTGACTCTGTCATCAAAGGGGGACAGTCACTGCAGAAAGCCTGTGGCCACCTTTGATTCAGGGTGACATGCTCGAGGGATGTTCATACTCACGATGAGTTTTTCTGCAGCCTGTAGGTCTATTACTGGGTTTTTTTACCTTTTTCATCTCATAGGCACCAAGATGTGGAAGGCTGAGTGCCCAGACATACTGTATTATCCGGTCTGACAACCATTAACAGATAAAATGCCATTGTACTACTGAGGGTGCCTCTTAAGTTAACAGCATTGTATTTCAACAAGGATGCTTAATGTGCTACAAAAAGACTGAGGGCCTGTGTCTTCTTAACTCATCTTAATAGTACCTGGCAATCTTACAAAGATAAAAACATTGCCTTGAATTTTCATTAAGGCTCAGTGCCAGTTCCCACTGGCTCACTCTGTCTTTAAGATAAGTCACAGATTAATCTATTTTGTTACAGTAGCAAGGCCAAATTATCTTTGTACCTGCTACAGCGGAGCCTCACAGAGTTAATGTCACCACACAGATAAAGCTCAGACCAGAATTTGGTGTGCTGATTACTGCCCATTCCCTGTTTTTCACCTCTTTTCAAAAACAGAAAAAGAGGACAGCCCATCCTTTAGTTGTGTGTGACAACTACTGAAGACACTGGTTCTAAAATTTTTATTTTTACTTTGCTTGATCAAGACCCTTTTTGGTGAATGTACATTCATTTAAACAGATTAAATTTGCTTAGCAGCTATTACAGGCTGAAACTCAGATCTAAAAGATTATTACCATGAATTAAAATAGTTTTCTTTAGTTTAAATTCACCTCACAAATCAAGTCTGGTATTCATATGGCTGTGCAGATGCACCAACTCACTGACAGCTGTAGGCACTCGGAAATCGGTAGAATTTGTCCCTAAATCTGTAATTGTTTGATGACACAATTAACGTATTGTGACTTTCGAGTGAACAGATTATTTAAAGATGTTTTATAATACATTTTCAGGATATCTAGCACAAAACAACACTGCTCGTAAAAATGAGGAGAAAGTGGAAATCAGTGGGTTTTCCTATTTCTGCTCTCACTGCAGTTTTTCAAATGTATCTTCCTCTGCCTGTGATATGCTGGTCAGCAGAGCAAGTATTTCTTCAGTATTGACACACCGTTCGGCTCTATGTGGAATACGAAAAAGAGATGCTCTTGCGCCACAAGAATTTAAAGCACTTCCAGGTTCAGTGGAGTTACTAAATAAACAGTCTACATTTCAAAATTACCTGGCAACTCCTATTGAAATTGTGACCATTCATCAAAGAAACAGTTTAACATTAAATACATGAGTAGGAGGTTAACTGAAGTTGCTGGTGGTTTTCAAATTTGGTCTAGTATTACTATTTAGCAAGTGCTTTCATAGCCAAGGTCCCTGTTTTGAAGACTCTGAACTAATCCCACTTCCTTACTTATTTTTGTCAATCAAAAAGTGATTGGAGTTCCTGATTTTGTCCAAACAGACAGAGTGAAACAAAAGCTGTAGAAAAAGAAACCTACATGTTTGGGACAAACACTGATGAATTAATGAGAAAAAAATCTGATTCAGGAACCACAGAACAGAAAACAGAAGAAAATATTTTTTTTTCTATAACATTGACATTTTTCCAAGAGAAAATTCGTTAGTCGCTAAAATTTTGCCTCAAATTTAGATTTTTAGCATAACCCAATTTTCAACCCTAGAATATGCCACATTCACCAAATTTACAGTATTCTGTTATATTAGTTGGAGAAATTTTGACTACGCTTTTCTGTATTTACACCTTTGTCCTTTAACTACAGACCTCCAGTCATGCTGTCCACCTTAAATAGCACAGGGACAAACCCAGACTCCCAGCAGGTAGTCTGAAATATCTGCTCCCTCTGCTGCTCAGATACACTGAGCAAAGCAGTGTATTTCATAATCTTTCATAAATATTTCATATATATATTTCATAATATATAAAACCATAATCGCAGGTTTTCCATGGAATTAGCTGCCTTCTTGAGCAATTTTTTTTTCTTCTGAACCAAATACTCAACCCTTACATCAATGCAAATGCAGAGCAGTAACTCTAGATCTAAACTGAAAACAATCAATATGAAGTCTCAGATGTAGGGAATAATATCATTAGGAGCAGAGTCTCTCTGAAGATCACTATGCATGGTGGTAATGCCTCCTGTACCTAAGCTCTCTTCCTCCTTTATGCAAGTGCTATGTGACAGAAATCTAAAGGCTCACTTAACAGTTTTAGCAAGCGATCGGCATTCAGAACGCCTTGTAATTAACAGCACATCATTTAGCCAAGTGATTACTTACGAAAGTGAGAGGTTGAGGAATAATGTGATCCCAGCTCACACGCCTCCATCCTGATCCAGCTTCCCTGCTACTCCAGATCCAGGCCTCTCTCCTAATTGAGCTAGTCCATTCGGTAGATACCAGAGACATAGGAACCAGGCTGGTTTAAATCAGCCCTCTGAAACCAGACTTTGAATTTTAGCCAGATGAGGTAAAAAATGAGGGACTGTCATGTGGTGCAATAACTCACTGTTCAGTTATCTTCAGCCTTCTTCACACATCCCTATCTTCCCCCTCATAAACATCCCGAGAGCGCTGTAGTTCTCTTTTACTGACATACGTATCACACAGCTAATTTCCCCTGTATGAGCATAGGTACAGCTAGATGTTACTCACCACTTCTGCCTGTATCCCGCCTGCCTGTGCAGGATGCTTCTCACCTGCTCAGCAATTCCAGCTCTCCCTGTGAAAGCTAAAGCCTTGTGTAATGCAAGATTAAACCTGCCAGAAGTCCTTCCTATAGCAGTTTACAGCGCGTTAATTTTCCATGTTGCTTTAAAAGAGAGCGTATCAGTGGTTCATTCCTTGCTGGTTTATGAAAGAATCTCAGATTTTGAACGCGGGCTGAAGCCGTCATTAAATCTTACAGGTTCTTTCTTTAAAAAGTTTCTACAACAAGTTTTCCCCACATTCTTTCTGCTAGAATTTTGGACCCTAGGTTGGCCACCTCTTGACTCAGCGATTAAAATCCCCTTGCCACTGGATTCCTTACATTTCTTTCTGAGAAGAAAAGCTCTTTCCCCAGAAGAGCTCTGAGGTGGCTTCTACCTCCCTTTCCCCCATCTGACTCCATCCTATTATTTCCTGCATTCCTCTGCTATGTCCCCCCTTCCCCATCTCTGTAACACACACATGGGCTTGCCAGTCAATCCAGAGGTCCATCTTCCTACTTCGAATGTCTCTGTTCTTGCACCCTGGCCTTTTCACTCCTCCCTTCACTTGCGAAACTTCCGACACACAGCAGGAAGCTGGGTCTCTCTCCATCTCCCGTGAGCGGAGCAGCGCCCAGTCTTTGTGCACAGACCCCCAGCCCCGCTCCACCATCTTCTCCTCCCCCCTACTCCTCTGCAGAAGGCCCTGGTGCCCTCAAGATCCAACGGATGCATTGCACACACGTCTGCTGCCTGGCTGCCTCCTGGATTGGCTTCTGTGGCGCACATCCCTGCCCTTAACCTGGATGCAGTTCTGGGCAGGGACTCTACTGAATATGTTACAGGTTGAACGGTGCGACCTGAAGCGCATTATAAGTGTGAATATAGTGTTACGGCTACTCCCTGTGGAGTCTTGACAGTGAGGGTTTTTCAAACACTACAGAACTAAATTTGTTAAAAAAAACCCCTAAGCCCTCTAACATCGCCCCTCGGCCAGTCCCCAAGAGAGCAGGAGACAAAGAAATCCACCCCATGGCAACCCCACGTCAACAAAGGCTCAGAAGAGTATCTGCTTCCCCTAAATCGCATCGTGCCGAGTAAAGAGGCTGTGACAGAAACAGATGTTGACGGTTTATCAAAAGACAGCTACCACTGCGCTGATAAACTTGTTATCTGACAGCTGCAGTTATCACAGGGGCCTTTGTACTGACCTCAAGCCCACCTGGCTGTTGAAAAAGGACACATCAAAGAGGCACCGAGCCAGAAACAGCCCAACGTGAAACCCGTATTCAGCACCACATCCTTTCCAACGGCAATATAATCTCCAACAAGATGCGTGAGGATATGTCTGTACAGCATAAAATAGCTGACAGATGCGGTGGGTACTAAGCAGGGTTCACCACAGTCTGTGGGTCATGGCTGAAAACCCCACCACAGGACACAAACTTTGGAAAATACAGATAAGTCAGCTCTACAAAGCAGCTGGATTGTGGGGCGATTGACTTCACTCAGCCCATATTTGGTTTTTTTTTTTTTTTAAATATTGCTAACTAATTATAAAAACCAAGAGCCCTGTCACGTAGGAGGGATAGGTGACTGCGTTTCAGCAAGAGGGTGAAGGCAGTGTGTGTAACCACCAGAGCCTGACAGCAGGAAACCCTGTAACTGAGGAGAGAGCAACCTCAATAGCCGGGTGGATAAGCAAGATTAGAGACATGGCATAACTGTGCATGGTGGTGCTCCTGGAATAATGTCTGTCGGTGTGGCACCTACTCATTGGAAAACTGAAATGCAGCAATGGCTTGGACAGTACGGACGAAAAGATGATAAAAACCTGCCTTCAAATGCGGGGCTAAAGAACTTATCAAAGATGAGGCTAAGCTGATTTATTCATTTTTTTGTTCATAAATGAAACCCTTTCTGATAATACAGGGCTTTCTAGTAAACAAAGTAATTATAAGAGCCAGTATAGTGGGCAGTGAAGTTAAACATTCCTAGCAGACCCAAGCTGATGATTTTTATCAGAGGAGATGATTAACAATGAGAAGCAGTGGAAAAGACATTTAATGGATTCTCTCACATGGAGTTTTAAAATTAAGACTGGATGTCTTTTTTAAAAGATATGCCTTAGCTCCAGAAAAAAAATTATGGGCATCATTCAGCAATTACTCTGTCTTGTATTATGCAAAAGGTCAGGTTGTACGATCATAATGGTCCCCTCTAGATGTAAAGTTACGAGCCTGTGCATTTTAATACACTCTACGCTCTTGAAAACAGTTAATTCCACCAAATTATATGATTATAAAAACGAGTCACTGTCTCGATGGAGACGCAGAAGAGGGTACCTCACAACAGCTAGTAGCCAGATGCTATGCTTATAGGAAACGGACTCGACTGCAAAAGCAAACATATAGATGCCACATGGGTGTCTGTGCAAAAGACTCCCTGAGGGCATAGAGGCTGGGTTGTTCTTTGGGTAGAAAGAGATCAGAAAGGAAAATATTAATAATGTATCATGCTTGTTCCCTTTGTGCGTTCAAAGAGATTTCATCTGAAGTCAGTTTTCCTGTTGCACCAGCAGTCACTCTGGCTACCTCTCTACGGCTTTTAGTAACCGTGCTTGAACTGGGACTGGCGTGTGCAAAGCCAAATGGGTCAGGCCAGTCACATTCAGACTGGCCGGGCACACAGGACGCAAGTGTCACCACAGTCCCTGGCGCGCTGGAGCCTCCCAGCCTGCAGACCTGGCTGGCCCCTTCCACACTCAATCCAGGGGCAAGCTCCCACGCAGGCAGTGTGTACCACCAGGGCACGTGGGGGTTCAGCCTTCAAATAGGGAGATAACGTCACAGCACAGACTGGCAGCACCGCTTGGGAGGAATCAGCATGTTTCTGTTGGGAAATCTGGGACAAATCAGAACTGAAGAGGCACCAGATATATGGCAACTGATGACCCCAGTATGGTTTGGTGATGTTTTCTCATTTCTCTCCCCCTCTGACTCCTCAAAAAAGGGTAGGGAGAAACTTTTCCTTTGCTGTTTTTGGAAAAAGGTTTTTTAAAGTATTGTGAAGCATCAGGGTAAGCCATTTAAAAGGGAACTTCTAAACAACATACACAAAAATCGCTTTTAAAACAAAGAAATCCATCCCCACAACTATTCCAGCACATTTCAGAGGAGTCATTATAGACAAGTGGTGTCTACAGTCACTTTTCTTACTAAATATCTCACTCTTTCCCTGAACACCAAAAGAGCTTTCACCTCACCTTTCAGTCTGTTGGGAATTCTTGTAATTGAGGAAAGATATTGACATGTTCTTTGGATTTTTAAATAATTTATTTATCTCCACTCGTACAGTATTAGCAAAGCTCCAAACCTTGCTGAGAAAGAATGGGTTAGGTAAGAGTTTGGCTTGTGAGACTAACAGATTTCCTTTGAGACCTCACCAATCCTATGGAACAGCTTGTGTATCTATCCAGCTAACACTGTGAACCATGGTGCTGAGACCCCCTGGGTTAACACTGACCCTGTCCCTGGACCCACAGCACCACAGCATTGCATCACCTCTACAGCTGAGCAGTGCTGCTGCACCAGCATCAACACATTAGCTCATGGTATAGTAAAAGACGTTGTCATCAAAGCCAGCACACACATCCTTCAACACTTTGGTGCAATTTAAATAAAAAAAGGACTTAGACATATGCAAATTTTGAGAATACTTTTGGAAAGATACTGGCATACTGTAAAATGGATTTTGAAATTATACAACATTAGTAATCTTGCAAAAGAATGTTCTGCTTTCATCTCAGATTCAAATTCTCAGAAAGCTTTGCCTACAGCATCTCACTAGCCCTCACAAGAACCAGTTTAAAAGAGCATCACCTTCATCAGATACAACTGAGTTCCACTGCTGAAGGAAAAAAAAGCTTTAATGATCTTCAAATACCAGGCTTTCTGAGAGGACCATAAGCCAAAATCTACTTGACTTTCCCCCTCAGCCTCCCTGTCTTGAAAAGCAAACTTCACATCTGCTTGTTATCAGTAGTTATCTCACAGCACGCCTCTGAATCATTTAGCAAACTCAAAGCACATGTTTAGCCCTGCTGAGGAACCAGTCATTATGATGCTATTTACAGGCCCTTGGTGACCCAAGCTCACTACATGGTGTAGAAAACTGCCAAAGACATTGTCTCAGGGGTTCTCGCTGCTGCTAGGTGTAATTACTTACCATCAGCTTCTCAGCCTGAGAAGGCTACACTCCCTCCTTTCAAGCTGCATTGAGCCGTGCCTGTGTGAGGACATGTGGGAAAGCTAAGATAAATCAATTAGACATATGAAGCATGTTACATGTGGCTTAAAGCAAGTTAAGTCCTCATGTGGTTGCTCTTATTCAGGAGAATAAAAAGGCTTTCACTTTTCTGCATAGGAAACTTCAAAGCCGCGCCATTTTACAATTGTAACATGTATTGAAAGGCAATGAGGGCCCAGGCAGAGATGCCAATGGTCTTGGGCAAATGCATTCACATCTAAAAATGAAAAATGCTGATTGATTACTAACGTGGAAGGTTGATGTGTCCTTCTGAGACCAAGGTCTGCTGCTCACAAAACACTGTGCACACCAAACCCTCCAGTGTCTTTCTGCTTAGGTGGCCAGATGAGCTTTATATTCCTCTTAGGACAAGGATAAGTCCATCACTACAGGATGCTCAAGGTAAGCCTGCTTTTTGTGGGACAGGGAGTTTGACGCAGGACTATGCTTCCACTGGCCATACAGACTCAGCAGTTTTGCAGAGTATTTCTGATACTCAGAAAAAATGTTTAAAGGTCTGATCTTACAGCCAGTATCCAGCTTGTAAATGCTCTTTACTATACCAAAGAGAAAATTCCCAGCATCAAATCCATACCTTTGCCATTCTGGAGTAAAAGGCTAAGGATTTTGGTTTCTCCTTGTGCAAAGGGGAAATATCTTCATATTATTCTTAACCCTCTTGAAAATCTGTGCAGGCCTAGCCCTACATTTACTCTGTCATGATTTTGAGTCAAAACAGAGTCCTACGTTTTTTGCTTTCCAATGAATACTTTCAGCAGTCATCCAGCTCTAGCTTGCGTTTTTTGGTTGGTTGTGGGTTTTTTTTTTTTTAATGTTGTGTTTGTTTGTTTGTTTTTTACCTAAAAGTGTTTCAACAAGTTAAAAAGCTCTTTTAAAGTCTCAGCAAGACTTCAAGAAACATCAAGAATCTTAAGACTGCCTCCTCGTCTCCTTTTTCTAAAGAATATTTTGAAGAGGTAGCAGCATCAGACAGGGGTGTTGCAGCTTTCACTGCTTTTGGTGAATGTCTCTGTGAGGGGACACACAGAGAAGGCACCTACAAAGCCAGACTCCAAGTCTTACAGTGTGCATGTTAAAAATCGTCTGAAGCTACTTACTGTGGCATATCTGTGTGATGTACCAATTACAGACAGACATCTACTATAAATTCTATTGAAAAGTTATAAGGTGTCTGTCATCTTTTTAATTTAACCAAAAGCCAAAAAGAATTAAAAAAAAAAAAATCCAAACCAAAATACTTCAGCAGATTGAAACCAGCTGAATGTCACTGAGATTTCCATTTCTTCATGTGGAGAAGTATCTGTAGCTGACAACTTCAACCACACGTTCTGCAAGCCGCCTTGTTTCACGCTGTAGGGGGGGTGTTTATATATCCACTCACAAGCGTCATGTTCTTTAATAACATAATATAGAGAACTGGAAAAGCTTAGAGAGAAAGCACTTGGGTACAGGTCAAAACCAAAGCTAAGTCTAACTTAACTGTGCCTCAGTTCTCATGTTCCTATTAATAAGCCAGTATAAAATTTGACTACAGTTAACATTTCTGGCTTTATCTTGAGGAAACTATGGAAACTTGGGGTTGGATTAAAAAAACCTGCTTCAACTGCATTGCAATGTGACACTGGGAAAAAAGTCTAGAGGCAATAAGTATATACAAAATATCTGTTCTGCCATGTAAATAGATATTAAAAGTGTAGTTAACATTCCACAGTGGTTTGACAGAACAGACTTTGAAGAAATCAAATGAAAAATGAAAAACATGTGTGCAATTTATTTTGCCCATCCTAGTGCCACTGGTCCAGTTCAGTAAGTGCTATGGGGCTGCTGCATTACTCAGAGGCAAAATGTGTAAGATCACCTAGTCCAACCATCAGCCCAACACTACCATACCCACTAGACCATGCCCTCAAGCGCCACGTCTACATGGTCCTTAACACCTCCGGGGTGGTGACTCCACCACTTCCCTGGGCAGTTGTTCCAGTGCCTGACCACTCTTTCAGTGAAGAAGTTTTTCCTAATATCTAATCTAAATTTCCCCAGCAGAACAAACCAGCACCCGCCTCCCTACAACCTCCTTTAAGGTAGAGAGTGATCAGGTCTCTTCCCAGCCTCCTCTTTAGGCTAAACAACCCCCTCTCCCTCAGTGGCTCCTCATAAGACTTGTTCTCCAGACCCTTCACCTGGACTTTGTTGCCCTTCTCTGGACACACTCCAGCATCTCTGTGTCCTTCTTGTACTGAGGGGCCCAAAACTGAACACAGGACTCGAGCTGCAGCCTCATGCAAGAAGCTCATGATTTGGAAATTGCACCACCCTCCTATTTTGATCCCCACACAATATTTGCATCACTGAGGGCTTTACCTCCCCATGGTATTTGCATCACTGAAGGCTTTACAACCTTTTCTTCAGGCCCTGGTCCTGCCACAGTTAACTAACGTTTTCCACGTCCATTTAATTTTTCTTCAAGATGTAATTACTGCAATGCACTCAAGTTTGGAGCGACCCCTCAGTATGACTCGAAGGCAACAGCTGTCACACACTGTGGTTTCCCCCTTGCTTAGAATTGCTCACCACAGGCGACATGTCACAACAACTCTTTCAACACGCTGTGCAGATTCGCATCTCTCCTGTTCAAAGTTGCATTAATCTAGGCTAGCTGACATGCAGGGAAGCTGGTGTCTTTGAGCCAGCTTGCTTAGGATGGAAAAGCAAGGGCTGGATCCACACAAAGCTTAGGCAGCATCTCACCTCTGGGTACAGTGAATTCCCAAGCCTTTTAGACCTGGATCTCACGGTTTCTGCCCTCTCCTTTGCTGCCTCTTTACTCCAGGATCATCCTGGTGCCGCTTTCCACACAGACCTCATCGGCAGGCTCCTCTGGTGCCCCTCTGCCTTTCCGCCACCTCTCCTTGCTGGGCCTCTGCCCCCGAGGATGAAATGCAAGCTAATGCCCGTGCAGAGCTGGTGCTCTGCTCCGTGTTGTGCCTCGTTGGACTGCACAGGAGATCTGTAACTCAGGCTGCGTGTACGTTGCTCACCTTGGGAAATCAGGATACGACTCAGAGAAGGCACCAGGCTGAGCAGGGATGCAGGTGTGATTGTATTAAGTGCCTTAAAAGGTGGAAGGTCTCTACCAGGTGGTGGTTATCTGGGAGATGTGCTGGACATCAGTGAGCACAAAGCTGAGGCACAGCTCCTCAGGGCTGTGCTCTAACCTTCACTTCATCTAACTGCAGCTCCCAACAGTAGCCATCATAATGGAAAGCCTGGCATAGCTAAGCAGGGATCCGGTCTTTCAGACTACAAACCAGCCTCTTTTGTATAAGAATGCAACCACAACTGTTTGAATTTAGCTGGCCCTTGTTTTGATCTGGACCAGCCTGTTTATAGTGCCTAACTGTAGTCATTCCTGTGGCTTTGTTTGTTTGTTTACAACAGTACTTGGGAGTTCGGGAAAATGTTGCAAAATATTCAAATAGCAAAAATGGTGGTCATTCTTTAACCTAGTGCTTATAGTTTATAGGAAGGCTTTAACACGCATTACAATATTGCAGAACTCCAGAATGTCTTTACAGAGCTTGTCAGTATAAATCTGAGGACCATTGACGCAGTGCTGAGAAACAGCTATTTCTGGTACAGTTGTGAGCTCTTGTAGTACTAGGCACACAAGATAAAACACCTATTCAAAGATGATAGAAACACTACTGAGAGATTCAAACAAATTCACTATTAAATTCTATCAATGTAAAAAAATTCTGTAAGTTCTGAGATCAAGAAAAAGAAATGGAGGTGGTACCACCTTTCTGTTACATCCCCACATAGTATTTACACCAGTGAAAGATTTACAGCAGAATTACTTATTTCCTTTTTTTTTTTCCCCCAGACATGAACAGACTTTCTGAAGACGTCCTGAGCTGAGTTTGTATGTTAGTTTTCCCCTACTTCAGTATATATATTCCAAAATTGTCCCCTTTTCCAGGATTTGTCAATCTTACTGATACATCAAGATAAAAAGTCTCAACCTTCTCATAGGTTGGTGTCTGCCACCTTATTTAGCAAGTATCAATGGGACAGTTTAGGAAGGGGGAGTTTGAAGAGCTCCATGATAGTTAGGCGGTGCAGTCCAGCAGACTTTTAAAGCAGGTATTTCGCTTCTACATTCACTAGATGATACATACACTTGAAAATTTTCCTTGCTTTCCAATGGAGGGCTCTAAAGCCTGTAATTCCAGTACCATAAGAATGAAACAGTTCTTGAAGAGGACTTCAACAGCCTTTTTTATTTTAGCAGCGGTTAAGTGTTCTGACGCTTTCAAAACCACAGGAGCCTTCTAACTAACCTCCTTGTGGACACTTTCAGGTGAAATGCTCTCTCCACACCCTTTGCTGCTCCTCCAGCCTACACCAAAATTACCCGAGTTACACAGTGCAGTATAACTTTTTGTCGTGTCGCTGATGACATTCACTTATCATGCACGATGTGTTTTCCAGAAGGCATAAATATTTAATTCAAGATATCCATTCTCTGTGACCTGAACCTGAAATTTTTGCTCAGAATTGCCCAGGGGTTTGCTTTGCTTCCTTTTGGCCTTTATTTTGTTGCACTGCAGTGAGACTTGCAACCTCATGTTCCCCTTCAGTACTGAGGGTTATTTTGGCTTGTGGTGAAATATCCATCTTATATTTTCTTCCCTCTTTGTCCACATCTGGAGCAAGGCATGATGTCATCAGTATGGTATGTCATCTGCCTCATCTCCCCTGGTAAAAATGAGGAAATTTACTTCTTGATGGTCAGCATCCGTTCAAGAGTCCTAACGCAACATGAAGCTGCTCAGAGGGCTTTACCCGCTCTGGCCGATCTGATTTATCTGTGCCATCACACAGCTCTCTGGGAGGATTTTAACGGCCATTGCCTTGCTCTCAGAGAAAAATAACTCGTCTCATTCACAAATTCTTATTCCTCTTTGTTCTTCCCCTAGCCTCGAATCCCATTTCTGTGGCTCTAAAGGTGAATTATTTTTTTGTTTCCCTTTCATTCCAACAGAGAGATGGCCCCTTTTCTGTTTCAATGGGATCCGGGCCTTCCTGCCGCAGCTGCTCCCTCCTGGCTGGCGGCCGACTCTCTCATCCGAGCTCACTCTTAATGTAGTTTATTTTTCTCGGTCTTACTTGTTTCATTCTTTGCTTTTTCTTCAGGCTGGACCTCTCTTAATCAATCTCAGTCTTAGCCCTTTTCCCTTTCAATTCAGCCCTTTCTGCTCTGCTGGGTTTGGGGGTGAGGGAAACAAGGCTTCCTTGAAATGATTTGCTTACTCTCTTTTTTCCCGATTTCCTTACTCTTCTCTTCCTCTGCCAGGGAGGTCAGGCGAGCTCTGACCTTGGGTAACAGTGCAAACTGGAACATTTGTGGTTGCAACAGAAACAATTCTTTAATTAATTAAGCGATCCAGAAGTCGCAGAACGAAGCCAGAGGAGCTCTCCTGCCCACTGAGACCTGCTGCACTGCATCTTACAGTCTTTCCGGGCTGAAGCTCACTCTCAGGGAATAAAGTCGTGGCTCTGATACCAGCCCTCCTTGTCAGTCAGCAGCAATACAAGCCAGACAGATTTTTTTTTTTTTAATCTTTTTTTTTAACCTTAAAAAAAGTATTAATGTCTAAAACCCAAGTTGTGTTGTTGTGAACCCGTATTTTGCTCCATGTGGCTTTTATTTATGATGGAAGAGCCACAGAGTTGATAAACATGAAATATCTGAAGGATTCCATAAGAAGTGATGACACGAATTCTTTACTGAAAAGAAGTCGTGCCAATGTTTACTGCTATGGATGGCAGTAGGCACATAGCATTGAATCCCATGGATAGAGAACGCGACCCTACAGTTTCCATCTGAAATGTTTTGAAACCATATTGGCCTGAATGGGGTGTGAGAATTTGTAAGAGAAAGAAATACTCTTTAGCAAACTTCTACGTCTGCTTAACGTATCTATAGAGCCGCACTCTCCACGTGGGCTGGGGTCACTGAACTGAGTAAATGATTTAGGAAAAATACGAGGCAATGTCAAAACAGCATTTGCTCCCATGGTGGAGGGTTACCTCAGCAGCGCTCAAGCGTCCAGGCCAACTGTTTTAGCAATGTTACTTGGCATAAAATCTAGGGCTGCTCAGTCTGATATAAAACCACAGTGACTGGAAATCACGAATAATCCATGGAGAAACTGTCCTTAATTAATAAACACATTTCTTTAGAGCCCCAAGTTTGCCATGCAGTGTTCAGTAGCCTCCTTTTATGAGTAGCCACACCTTACCATGCCATCTGCAGAAGAAAATAACTGCATTTAACAGAAGCCTCTCTTTATTTAGAGCAGCAGGGGGAACTAATTAAAGGTAACTGAAACCACAGCTGCTAAAATAATTACATGGCATCTAAACTATTTTGGAAAGTTCTCATTGTTTCTCAGTGTGACATATGCAGAGTTTGGTTGGAAACCAACCATCACCTTAAACCACATAATTATGGCAAACGATGTACCTAGAACTCTATAGGACAGTACTTAACATAATATGTGTAGCACTCATGTATGTTTTATGTGTATGTACACACAAACACACACACATATACATGGGCCTCTTTTAGTACTCTTACTAGCTGAGTATAGTCTTCAAGACTTAGGAGAGAGAAAGATGTACTGGCATTATAAAAGTGTAATGAAGAGATGCCCACTTTTTTGCAAAGCAAAGCATTTTATAATCACACATGGAACTCATTTTTTGGAATTAAATACATTAAACATTACTCAACCAGTCTTTGGTTAAGACAAATTTTCTTTCAATCATTCTCATGTAAGAAAAGGGCTTGCAATTCATATATAGACAAAGAATGGCAGTACTGAAGCTTGAAAAAAAAGCTTCAGATGAGGTTTGGATTATTCCAAACTCAGGGCTCAGTGGGGAGCTCAGGTTTTACATTTGCACAGGGATGCAGCTGTCAGAAAGAGGTAAAATCAATTGACAAAGAGCACCAGAAAACTAATCTGATTTTGTCATTTGGACCTTATTCAAAAGAAGTTCTTTAAAATGAAGAAGAGGAAGGATGTGCATTTGCACTCTCTTCTACTTTAAGTATTTTCCTCCAAATGATGTTCATCATCATGGCATTTCAGTCTCTTTTTAAATTGATTAATACAATCAGGTCTGCAAAAGGCAGGCATTATCATAGACTGATCCAAAATTGGATCTGGCTTTAATTCTACAAGCATATTCTTCTCCTCACGTCCAATCCAAGGTTTGTTACTAATCATACTAAATGTTTTGCAGTAACAGGCTTTCCCCAATAAAGCCATGACAAACTTGTGCGTGAGCGCAGAGCACGCCCTCGAGGGTGCATACGCTTCCTAGCCTTCCCAAGCCCCGCACCTTGGGCCTTTCCAGAGCAATATCCACATATCAATCTCCATTAGCTGACTTGCACTTCACTCTTGATGAAAGAGAAGTGTGGCGCTTATTACAGTTATCACAAAGTTTATCAACAGTAAGCTTGGTTTTGCTGGTAGTCCTGGTCTTCTAAGTGACAGCTGAGCCAACATGCAAATGTCTAAGTGGCATTCAGCATCACAAAACCAAAGTATTAATAGTTTGTTATTAAAAAAAATATAAACAGAATCTTGGTGACAAATATTACTTGGAAATAAGAATAAATACCAGAAATTCAGTAATTTCTATACTTTGGAAACAACATACTGTCCCCTGGAGATAGAGAAAAGGAGATGAGGGCACAAATTGGCACGACAACAGTTGCTTTTACCACTTTAAACAATATACGGTCAGCAAACATCTATTGCTAAAAGACAAAGTACAAATCTCCAACTCTGATACTACTTTTGTCATACGTGGGCGTGAAAGATGGAAATCTATCAAAAACATAGGCAGAGTGAATGCTTTTGAAAATAAACACTTTGGAAAAACACTAGGCACTAAATGGATGTCAGGGATAATATATACCAAGACATACCAGGATATCCAACAACTTGTTATGTCTAAAGTGAACTAGAAAAACACCCTAATGAACAATGACAGGCAAATGGTGAGGAAATATGTAAAGAACGAAGCTGATTTGTTAGCCATAACAGGCATTAAATAAGGTAGTGGATAAACCCTCAGAAGGCCTGACTAAAAGAATTCCCTCCTTCAAGCCTGCTGGGAGGAGGAGAGGGATAGCACTTATCAACATGCTCATCATGAAATCAGGAGTTCCAGTTAGTCAGGGACCGCAATGACTCTTAAGTGCCCTAAGAAATGTTGGGTAGCTTAAGGAAGGATTCAGACCCAGATGTGACAATTTTCACAAAATCATTAGTTTCAGTAATTTTTCTTAAATTTTAAGTTAAATTTTCCCCATTGCCCTCTTGTACCTCACACATTTTCCTTGGTGTAGCCAAGGACGACCAGCCCAGGAGCCAAGATGTTGGCTTGGAAGAGACAATGTCCTTCCATTGGCTTCCACTGGGGCTCAAAGCAAGTCATGCAGGCACACCCTCTTAAAAGCACTGTATCATCTAAAGATGCAGATGCAAACCTTCTGTGACTTTAAAAAGTGCCTTAACAATTAAATCCTGCTGAAATCAAAGCAGCATTAGAAAACAAGCAAAAACCATCACCTTGTGACTTTGAAAACAAACATGAATTAAAAATGCAAAATTTCTTCAGGATAATCTAGTCAAATAGTCTGTCAAATCAAAATATATTCTGTACAGTTTCTATTCCCTGAAGTTGTTTCTCATTGCTGTTCTAATGGACCCTGTATGAAACCAGGAAGCACACAGGCCTAGAAGAGGTATATGGAAGCTTTAGACAGACCGTATGAGGCCTGCTCTCAATTACAGCGGAGCTGGAAGGAGTGCAAATGAAAAACAGACTGACAGACTGGGTATTTTATGTCTCAATGAGTCCTGCAAATTTAGATAGTTTCAAGAATATCACATATGAAGTTTGATTGATAAAAGGCTCAGAGACCAAATGGTCTCAACTTGTAGTCATCTTCATTTTGATTTGATTGAAAACATCATTCCCCATCTTGGATGGCATGTGGGTCATATCAGTGGAAGGAGATTAAGTTCACCCTGATGGTGCCCTTTCAGATCAAATGTGTTAAGAATGACCCTGACGTGCCAGAAGTGTTGACTGACTATCTCTTTCCCTCAGATGCTGGAGAGTTTATGCAAATCACAGTGTTTATGAGCTGCTACACAAGGCCTGAGCCAAGTTTAGTAGAAACCACCCCTCCATTTCACTGGCTCATGAGCCCACCCAGAGGAGCTGGAAACCTCAGACAGTGTTCCTTTCTTATGGAATGAAAAAATGCCGCACTGAATTTGAGAAACTAAAAAATAGATTGACTTGGACTTCTGTGCCAAGATATTTAAGTTTCAATTGCCTTTTTAAAGTAACAGCAGATAGCAGTTTCCATTTCCCTTGAAGCCATTTTCAAACAGGAGAAAGGGTCTGAAGAGCGAGTTACAGCCTGTGCCAGCAGAGAGGATTAAGGTTGTCAAGATACTATGATAAGAGTTATGGTACTTTCACATTAGGATTTGGGATTGGAAGTATTAAAAGAGGGCCCTTACAGAGAAACTTGGAGGCTGTCCTCATTTTCCCTCCTACACACTGCTCATAGCTGCCCCCCTTTATACTACAATAATCATCAGAGCAGAGCAGCTGTTGATTTTAGTTTGGAATCTGCCCTAAGGCAATCAAGTATCGATAAAATGCCAAGATGTCGCTGAATGAATTCTCCAAATTCCGAAATGTGGAGAAAAATTTTCAATAGAGTGACAGCACTGAAATGAATGCATGCCCTCTTCTGCAGAGGTAAGGATGCACCACCCAGAAAACAGCTGGCAGAGGACACACATTTGTCATACAAAATAAAGCCATATCTCATCACTCAGCTCTGTACTCTCTCCATCTCATCTCATCTCATCTCATCTCATCTCATCTCATCTCATCTCATCTCATCTCATCATCTCATCTCATCTCATCTCATCCTTCCTTATATTTCAGCTACAGCCGTACCAATGCTGATTAGTGTAAAGTCTTATTTCAAGTGATAGAATGATAGCCAACAGCCCTGTTTACGTGTCCCCGCGTGAGACTGAGGCTGTTCGCTACAACCCTGTGGAAATGTCTGGGCATCCTCCATGCTACATTAGCCATGCACACAGGGAAGGATCAATCTCTCCAGCAGGCTCAGGGCAGCACACTGTGAAACACAATGTTCTTATTCTGGAAGTTCTGACCCACGAGATCCCACGCATCTGCCAACGTGTTAAATATTGAAACGTATAACCACAAAGAGGAGGTAAGAAGAAGACAAATCACTCTTAGGTTTTTCAAGGCTGCATCTTCACAGCAAAATAAAATGGGCATGAATAAGGCAGGCTGAACTTGCCCCCACATGGGCAGTCTGTGGATTGCTTGTGGGCTCTACATGAAGAGTGTGTTGGTCAGCATCTAGCTGGCTCCCCAGACTGAAACACTGCAATGGCCTCTGTCTCAACCAAACTCAAACCCTATGAGTTACTATAGCCAAGGATGATGCTCCAAAACTTTCATCTACATGAAAAAAGCAGCGTTCTAAGTCTTCACAAAATTGCCTATAAACAAGAGGATGTTCTCCTCTTGAAAGCCAAACTGCAAAGCTGGGATCCTGCATGTGTGGGTAAATCATTAAAACAATCAAAAGACTTGAAAAATTCAGTTATGAAGTCAGTCATACAGATGGTTGAGTAACAAACGCATTCAGAGAAAAATATTTCCAAATAAAAAGTAAAAACATTGCCAGTATTTCTGAGTAAAGAATTCCTAATGACTAGCTTGACCTGTAAATTAATTCCATAAAAAAAGTGATTTGGATAAGCTTGGCAGTCAAAGGAAGTAAAAGAAGCATGCGAAAGTTTGGCATTTAAACAGATTCATAAATAGAAGACACGTGGCTGTAGATGAACAACAAACTCCTTTAGCATGCTGGCTTTCTAAAGAGAAAATAGCTGCAGATATTTCAGATGTTTTCAGGACAGGCTGCTACGATTAGGGTCTTCAGTTTTGTAAAGTAAATGAAAAGCAAGATGTTGTCTAGAAACACAGCGTTATGCAGATAAAGCAGATTTAAGAGAGGAAATTCCTCTTGCTATTGAAATTAGCGTCTTGTGCAGCAAAGAGAATATAGTCTCAAAAAGCATAACCTCCCTGCAGTGCACAAAGTGTGAAATAACTGGCAGGCTTATTTGCTCTTGGACCCATCTCCCTTGGGCCCCCACCTCGCACCTTCACCCATGGGCCAGTGGACTGATAAGCTGAGTCCTGGGACCCCCATCATAGCCATGGCTATGGCATCACCTCACACCCAGCCCGCACTGAGGACTTACAGGCCAGCCGCTCCAGTACCGGGTGGGTAGCCGTGGGCTTGCTGGAGGGCACAGAGTTGGTATGTACCCTCCTTGTACACGTGCTGCGCCGCATGGGGATGAGAGAGTGGGGTCTTGCCCACCCAGATGAGCTGCAGGACTAGAAAGGGGTTCTTGAAAACTTGGTCTTTCCCAGCTTAAATAAGAAAGTTAATAAAGAAAGCAACAGAGACTCTACTGTACGATAATAATTAAACCAAATTCAGATGGTGACAAATGAAAAGGGATGTTGAAGGTTAGAGAAGAAACATAATTGTAAGGCAGTAGCTGAGCTTCCGCTTCTTACAAAAACAAGAGAGACACTATGAAGGATGCCATATTGCATTTGGCTCCGGTCCTAAAATAATTCCACATTATAAATATTTGACACAGCACTTAAGACTATTGCCTCCACAGGATTTAATGTCGTATAATGTAATACATCTGTTTGCTACCCACATGGTATGAAGACAGTGAATGGGTAAGATATGAACAAAAAACACAAGCCCATACTGTATACTATTAATTCTGTGTTGATCATGGTGCATTCATTACCTATGGAATTACGGTGATGGAAAATGTTTCATAACACCTGAACAGCATGAGCTCGTTCGTCGTTTTTTGATCTATGAGACTACGTCAACCCTGTTCCTACCTTGACTTTCTGTACTCACAAGAAGTACCATGAAAAGTCATAACTTGCACAGGCACTGCGTTTAATATGAAAAGCTGGAGCACCTGTAGGAAAATGCAGTGGGATAAGACAGGTAAGGTCAAGTAACTTAGGGAAATATGACTGTCATTTATGTCTTCAATTTAAGTCCTAAAAATCTATCGTCACCAGCGTATACTGCCTGAAAAATTGTATATTGAAGATACATGCTTTAACTAAGTTCATAAACGTTTCCATCAACCACATTGCAGCTAAATGACACTTTCTTACTTGACGTTGAAGAGGTGCAGGATTCTCCTACTTTGACAGTTACCTCCTGCGTGAGTTCCTCTGCTCAACATCCTTTCAGCTTACAGGGTAGTCTTTCTTAAGGGTGTCTTAAGAGAATCTTACAGTGTATCTTTCTTAAATCATAAGTGTTATAGACAAAGAAAAATGTTAAAAGCCACAAGTCACATTAACAAGTAAACAAACTAATGTGCAGACAACACATAGGGGATGACACACACTTTCATCCCTGCAGGTCTGTCAGTCTCATGATCACAAATTCCACACTGGCTTTTTGTTCTTGTGATGGCAGCTTAGGTTGGTTTGGAAAGAAAGCCACACGAGAAGGTAATTACAGCACAAACTTCTGGTTTCCACATGGTGCCATGATTAAAGTGTGCCATCTGTGGTGCTCCCAAGCTTGACAGACTTACGAAAAAAAGAAAGAAATTCTTACCACGGGGCAGAGTAAAAACTTTACAGTCCCAGAAGGTGGAGGGTGTCCCTGCCCATGGCAGGGGTTTGGAACTAGATGATCTTTAAGGTCCTTTCCAATCCAACCCATTCTATGATTCTAAGATTCTATGATTCATTCATGTTTCACATTCATCAAAGCGTTTTCATGTGGTGGTAGACCCAGCCAGGATTTTCAAAGGTGCAGACCAGCTTAGAGTGCCTTTGTCCCTTTGGAAATGTCAGCGCTGAGCTCCAGAGAGACCACGCATGGCCTGGGAAGGGGCACAGCTCTATGCGTCTGCGCTCCAGTGCGACCTGCCTGGAGCATCCAGGAAGCAGGAGGTGGCCAGGAGACATGGTTCAGCCAGGAGCTATAGCTGTGCCAGGCTCCAAGGTCCCACCAACACTGACCCGTTACTGAGGGTTCTGGGAATTCATTACAAAGGACGCACTTTGGTAAGCTCAGTATCTCTGTGTCAATCTTTTCCTATGTCTGAACCACAACATTTTGTTTTCTCTGAAAGCTGCCAATGAAGCAAACACTATTTTTTGGGGGGAAATCGCTTTGGCATCTCTCAGAATATCAAAATGAATAAATCATTTAGCAGAGAAAAACAGTTTGGCATGCCATTATCTTGACTCTATTACTATATAACTTTTCATAACTGTGCCTCATCTGGGAAAAGACACAAATCCATCGTTTGTGGGAAGCTAGATAATTAGTCATTCTAAATAACAACTTATGAACTACAGCTAAAAACTAACCAGACTGGTAAACAGGAATTGCAAGACTGTGATTTTTGCTTCTTTATCCAGAGTTTCACCCAGATGAAATAAATGCTTAATTCAGCCCTTCTCTAGCAGCGGTTCACAAACCAGGGGTGGTTCATGAAACCACACTGCTTGCTCACAGAGCCATATTATATTGTAACATTTCTCAGTTCTGTTTGCCTGCACTGGTCATCCCCGCTCAAATTTGGTATTTACTGGTTCATTTGTCCACAGCTTGGAGATCTATAGGTTTCAGTCAGGTCAACTTAATGACTAGAAACGTAGCCAGTTGTTCATGAACAGTTTTCCACTCAAATGCACAAGAGCCCGATTTGTCAGCTCCTTAAGACAACAGCACTCTCCCTGCAAGAACCAAGAAACCAAGGTAACAGCATCTAGAATAAAGTATTATTTTTTTTTACTGGGGACAATGTTTAGATTTTTCCTTAACAAATAACCCATGTACTTGTTATGGCCAAATTTCTGATTTCACACACACTGTGGGCAAACACTGTGGTCAGAGGTTGCTAGGAGCATATATGTGTATAGCTGTTAGTCATCATGTTCTCCTGTCTTTGTCAAGGACATAATTAAGAGTGTATCATTCACCTCTCTTGTTTGCATTATGGATAGACCTGGCTGAGAGCAGCGGGAATGAACTTGGAACCTGGGTCATGAATGTGGACAATTACGAGAAGGATCTCAGCTAGTGTATTTGATCTCTTGAGCTTGGAGGACAATTAGAGCGAACCTGAACAGCTTAAGTTTTTCTTTAATTAGTCTCCAGTCTGCAATGTATGCGGGTTCAGAGCTTAAATCCATTCTTACACAACTCACGGTCCTCTTTTCATTTTCCATCAATATTACTATTTCCATTGAAAAATATTTAGTTTTTCGAAAGGAGGGAAATGTGATAGTCATTTATTGCCCCCACACTGCTAAGAAATTCCATGCTTTTATGTGCAGGAAGCATTGTGTTGATGTTGGCTTCCCCATGAGTTAAAAATCTTGTTTAAATGTTGCAGAATCTAAATGCTCTTTGAGGTTTTTCTGTGTTGTTTTATGGAAAGGCTTCTGCCTGATTATTTACAGATGCTGTCTCTGAGAAAGCCAAAAATAGTCCTTTACTAATTCAAAATTTAAACTAGCATTTTTATTATTTTATTGTGTAACCAAGAAACTCTGCTCTGGGGTCCTCAGTTCAAAGGGGAAAACAGAGCCCTTTGGCTCGCTGTTGGCATCACAGGCAGCGACATTCCCATTTAGCTAACGGCAGCGCCAAGCTGCCGTAGGGTCCTCTCCAGCAGAAATGCAGCCTCCAAAGCATCTTGCAGCACAGACTCCCCAGGTTACAGGACCATGAAGGACTCACATTGTTTCAAAAGTTATTTCTCCCACAGTAGCACAGGGTGTTTAAAACAATTTTAGAAATTACGACAGCCCTTCAAGCCATGCTGCTTTTCTATGGCCACCTTGGCTGAGCGTCAGTAAGGGATTTTTTTCAACAGTTCATGAAGTGCTAAGATATATCTTGAGCTCAACAAGCAAGAAAGGTTGCTCAGCCAGCTCAGCAAGTGTTTCATCAGATGCAACACTCCTCCAAAGTTTTTCTTTGCTTCTCCAAGGTTAAGGAGTGTGGTGAACACTGACAAACAGGGGGAATACCCTTGTTGAAGAGGAGCCAAAGAGCTTGGATCTCATCCTTGCCAGCCTAAAGACAGATTTTACTCTTTATTCTCTCAGCAACCAGCACCAGACGAGTTGCACTTTTCTTGCTGCCTCAAGCGACTCCATTTCTGTCCCAGTTCCTGTATATACCTACTTGGGGGGGCTGTTCCACTGGTCTGGAGTCCCTGCATTAGACTACTCCCATCCTATGGACACAGCAGCTCCGGCTGATCCCTGGAAGAGGCTGGGGAACAGCACAAAGAAGCAGTATGGGAGGTGGGGTACCAGACATTGTTTCTGCCTCACCAACAGCTACAGCAACTGCATGGTTCAAAAAAGCCTTCCTGACCCAGGGGAACTCATCGGCCTCTCCAATCCCTGCGTCGTGCGATGGTTAGGAGGGAGAGCATTGCAGTAAGCAAGAAGATACATTACTCTTACCATTGCAAACAGTTCCGAATAAAATATTGTTGATACAACATTTGCAAATGTAATTCCAGCTTGCCAGCAGGTAGTAAGACCAGCTGAAAGCTGCTCCTAACTCAGTCTGCACAAACACTTGCCTACTACAACGTGGCTTGGAAGCAAAACAGGAGCTGTTCGTGAATTACCAGGTGCCTCGACCGACAAGTGAAGTAACACAAGTACAGGACAAAGTCTGTGGGCCTACACAGTAGACCAGACTGTCTTCTAACAGACTTGCCTGCAATCTGGATGATACCTTTCAAACATAAGGCTTGGGAGATTTGTGTTTATTACCTACAGTCTAACTTCTTATCTGAAAACAGCATTAAGGATTTTCTGAAAATAACAGCAAACACTCTCAGGTGATTTCTTCAGACTTTTTTAGCTGGTACAGAATGTGTAGTTGTCCTGCAGGTTCATTAAAACAACAAAAAAAAATATGGGCTATGCTTCCTTCCTGAAGTTGAAGATTTCCTTCCCCTCAGACAGACACAGCTTCCAGAGCTACCAGAGATGGTTGGAGAAGTTGGTACATTAACGAATAAATTAGGTTCATATTTGGATGCAGCAAAATATTATTCTGAATGTCAGAAACCACTCCAAAACAATTAGCATTTTAAGGTTTTAACTTTTTACAGACTACAGATTTCTCCCAGATATGAAAGCCCTGGAGAACCAGAATCACAAAGTCAAATTTCATCTGAACTTGAGCTCTGATCTTTCGTTCCTGAAACACAATGGCATTTGGATTCCTACAGGTTCTGGCTCATCTCACAGCACAACTCATCTCCAGCACTGGTACAACTGGCATTTGCTCCTTCTCAATGTGCCATCAGCTGAGATATGGGGCTGAACTTACAGTTAAATACAATATGGTGAAGAAGGAAGAATTCCTAAAGGATGTATTCCAGAGAAGCTGTAATGTATTCAATTTAACTACATTCTTCTGCATGATATAACTGAAGTACAACCAACCAACTCTGCCTAGGAACTTCTGGGGAGACTTGCCAAGGATCATACACTGGAAAGACCTGTATGATATGTTTAGTCCTGCAAAGTTTCTTAGCCACAGCACAAGTTGGCCATATAGTTATGCCTCTTATTTGTTGTAACTACATTTTGAAAGACAACGTGCATGAAAGGTAATTTGCACTGCTATGCTACTTTTCACCCAAGGACTTTACAAGCTTTAGATATACTTACAAATTTCTCTAACAGTGCCATTCTCCACCACTGCTGCAATTTAAGAACCTCTCACAGTAACACTAAACTTTTAGTAAGTGTACCAACTTATCTCTTGTGTTACAAATAATTTCTTCAATGCGTTTTCTGTTTTATTTCCATGCTGGGATCATGGATCTGAGGTATATGTGGCTAAAGTTAACTAGATGCCCTCCACCAGCCTTGCCTTGTCTTGTCTTCAGCTCCCTTGCTTACTCCTGAACTCTGTAGGTCTGCTCAGAGGCGAAGAACCACGCAAACGCTGTGGAGTGGGTTTTCTCCTCCTTACCTTTTCAGATGGGTGTTAAGTGAATTTCCCAATAAAACACAGGCAATTCTACTAGAGCTAGAAGATTATCAGGATGTCCTGACTCTCCTCCTGCCCCGTATCAGAGCTTAAATTAATTTCCTTATTGCTCCACAGGTTCCCCAGGAACACTGATCTGCCATGACTGCAAGCAAATTTCCTTGCTTCCATTTCACTCTCCTCTCCTGTACCAAAAGGATGATGACACATATTTCCCTTGTTGAAAAGATCAGTGTGAATTCTTACTGCTGTTGAGGAAAAGATTTTCATAAAAAACGGTTCATCTGTCCTCACCTTGTTGCTGAATATGCACTTAATCAATCACGACACACAAGAAACTGAAAGATTTGTGTTGAAGCCAGCGTGATTTCCCTTTTTCTAATAAAAGAGTGGCTAGCAAAAATTTTCTTTGGCTACAGATGTCTTTAATAATTCAAATGGATGTGCAAGATGCAACTGAGCATCTTCCTCTGTAAGTATAGGCTGTGAGAATGGCATTTTCTGAAATATGTCTGGCTAAAGAAAATCCCTTAATCAATTCTGAAATCCAGTTCTGAAATAAAAATTGTAGAGTAATGGCCTCTGATGAAACAATAATAAAAATAACAATAATCAGGATATTTCCCTAATTCTACTAGTATTCTTTTCATCATCGTAGCGTTTAGTACTTGTGCCTGTTGGCCCTAAATCCTACGTCATTTCACTGTGTTGGAACACGCGAGGTATAAACTAAACTCCACAGCAGTTTTATTTCTTGCTTATTAAAAAATCAGGAAGCTTCTTTTAACAACCAAATCAACAAGGAAAGCTTGCAGAATTGATTGAAAATTGTATCATTTTTATGGTGGAATAAAACTGCTACGGTTGGCCCACATTATTGCGGTGATATCAAGAACATTAAGTGGCAAATCAAGTGCTTCATTCTGAGGGATTTTCTCCCCTAACCTTTCAACTTACACTTTATACGTCTCCAAGTGCTGAGAGGAAATCTGTGCAAAATTAAGTACTTGAGCACAGTTACACTGGCAAGACTCACATGTAGCCAGAACCTAAAACTGATCCCTTACAAGAGCACCTCAGCGGGCTGAATTTATTAGCAATCTGAGCCTGGGTGGAAACCGCACACTGGATGCAAGTCAGTCAGAAAACGGGCTCGGTGCTTGGTAGAGTTGGGGATTAACCAGCCTGCCTTGGACACTACTGCAGAAACCGAGCGGCACAGCCCTGGCTGCTTCGGTGGTGATTAACGTGCGTTTGTGCATCCCTGCACTGCACTGCAGTTGCACAAGCAGACTTGCGAGTGCAGCGCTACCCACCTGCGTGATGAGGAGTCTGCGCTGGGGTCTGCTGACAGTGGTCTGGCTGACTCCTACTGTTTGGTAACATAGGGCCAGTGGGTTCCCCAGGACCTTCGCACCCATTCCGGTGACAAAGCGAAGGTACCCGCCTGAAATATTTTCTGTCTTCTCTTACTTTTGGGCATGTGCTCACTACAGACTACACAAGTCTCCTCCTGTGCCAGGCCAGGTTTCATTTGCCATTAGTCAACTCCTGCGTAATCTCAGCGTTTCCCTCTCATACCTGGAGAGAACGTTAAGCCAAAATTAGTGACGTATGGGTAACATGCATCATGGCTAATGTGTCATCAGCACTGTATCTCCACAAGCAGCAGTCTCTGCTGAGCATCAGTCCTTGTCTTCCTGACTCTGCCGTACTCCTCCGTGGAGCTTACTAACTCTGATTACGTGTAACATCTTTTGTTGGTTAGCACTAACAGGATCCAGTTGAACTATGCATAATTACATCCAGGTCTCCTTCATGGAATGGCTTGTTCCCTCTGTCAATGATGTAATAAGTAAAGAGACACACCATAAAATGGGGAATGAGCGATGCACACTGAGGTGATTATTATGCTGTGGTGCTCATGCTAACAGCTGGAAAAGATCATGGATTATTGAAGCTACATAGGCTTTGGGATGGCCCCTGCAAAACATTTTCAAGAATCCAGAGTTTCTTTCATTGCCCAGGTTAACATATCTTTTCAGGCTCCTTTATCCTTCTTCCAAATCATTGTTTCATTCACCCCATTTCCCACATCCTGAGGAAGGTTATTTAATCTCCTGAGGAAGGTTATTTAATCTCATCACGGGGATATCCTTGTGAAACATGGGGAAAAGTGGAAAAAATCTGCAGCTCACAGTCATCCTTAAATAACAGTTAGTGGAGTATCAAGGACACTAAATTGTCTCTTACCAACATCTCCTTATTACATTTAGTCACGATAAGTCATCAGTAGGCAGAAGAGCCTGATGCTCAACAAGATAGATCGGTGAGCTGGATCAAGTCAGAATTCCCCAGTTTGACAGCTTAGGGGTCAAACGTGGGGACAGACCCAGAAGTGTGGCTCCAGGACCCTGCCACTGACCACAGGGGCGGGGATCAGCCCCACACCCTGTCAGCGCATGGTCTGGAGCTGGAGACGGCGGACCAAAGAAGAGGTCTGCGCACTGAATGCTGTCTGTGGTACAGAGTTTCAGAAATGCTAAGACCACCGCAAAAGTGCTTCAAACAGAAAAGGATGCATGCCAACCATCCCCCCACCCCACCCCCACCTCATGGGGAGGCAACAAGGGTTTAATTTACATGGAATTGGGCCATGGGCTAAATACCTTAGTGTTACCCCTCCAAAAAAAGAGACATCACAGGAACAGGGTCACCTGAGGAGTCCTCTGCCAGCCCCAGGAGCCAGAAACTGAGTTTCCATGAAAAAGCCCATTGCAGCTTGGGGTGGAGCTGAAAGGGAGCGAGAGGAGCAAGCCTAGAGGTCAGAGTGAGCTGTTAATGCTCACGCTAGGTAGGGAGGTTTCCTACCTGCTGGCACAAGCCTGCAGCACGTTTGCTGGCGGAAACCAGGGTGCAAAGGTTCAAGCAGTCTGGTCACTCCACCGTAGCTCTTGTTTCCTGAAGAGGTCCATCCCCCTGAGTTATCCAGGGGTGAATCAGACCTTTCTTTACTGCCACGTGCTTGGCCAGGGACAGCTACACTTCATTAGGCCCAGCAGTGAGCACACCTTAAACCAACTCTAAAAACCTTCCTCATAATTTAATCCCTGACCCCCCTGGCAGTTCCCTAGCTCCTCTCATAATTTAATCCCTGACCACCCCTGGCAGTTCCCTAGCTCCTCTAAGTTTTCCAAAAGCTTTAGGAGAGGAACATAACAAGTCGGTCAGACTTCACCAGAAAAAGCAAAGTACTCATCCTGTTCATATTTTGGGAGCTGGGGCACACAGCACCTCAGCCATAACGCTGCAGCTCACCTAAGGTTTGCAGCCCATTTCTGGACTGCTCCATAACATGCCTTGAGACCTCCCTCTGCAGAGCTGAAGCTCTTACAGCAGCCTCTCCAAGAAAGTGAATACAGTCAGCATCCACCTACAAACATCCAGCAGGATGGGCTGCAAGTCTCCCAAATACTGGTGAATATTGGTATAATAAATTATGTGTCTTACAAAAGCATCAGTGTCCAGCTTGCTTTACTATACCTGGTGACATCACGTTCAACCTAATTCAGATGAAAAATCAGGCTGATGGACTCAGCTGCCTGAGTAATCCAAGGGAAGATTTTCATCAGGTTCAGGGGGCACCTTGCCTGGCTCCACAATCACAGAACAAAGATATAAGTGAGTATCAGGGATTTGTGTCAGGAAGGTCAGATCTCACTTGCTGCTCTCTTCATTTATAATAATGAATGTTTGTTTATTTCTGCTGAAAATGGTCTAACCACATGAAACTTGGTTCTTTGATATGAACACCTACTACAGTAATAAAAAGTGGCCTGTACCATCATTTCAGATCAGAAACGGAATAACTTAAATATCAGAAAACGCAGTAATTTGACAGTTGTTTTTTCATCAGAGTGAAAATGTGTTTTCAGCAGGTTCCATATTCTCTGCTTTTAGAGTCTTTCAGGAAAAACACTATCCCTCTGTTCTGGACAGGTCACACTCCTGCTTTGACACAGCTGTGAGCGCTGGTACCACCCCTGGAATTTGTACAACCTGAACTGGTTTGTTTATATTTGCTTACAAAGAGCTGAGTTTGCTCTCACAAACGCTGATGTGGAAGCACAGTGATACCACAGAAGCCTCAGACTTGCCTAACCCCTGCCAGAGACACGCTGAATTAGCTGTAATACCTTTGGGGATGCTGCTGCAGCAAGGAGTCTGTCAACAAGTTCTCTTGCAGCACACAATGGTCAGGGCAAATACAGCCCTGATCCGTGTGGGAAGCTACACAGTTTTGTAGCCACAACTCCATCCCTTGATGCTAAACCTTTGCTGAACTGATCAGAAGAAACAGGAATGCTACATCCCTCCCCATTCTCTGTCCCTGTGTCCTGTTCAAGTTTTAGAGAGGTTTTTATTCTCCATGGCATATTTTGGTTGCAACTAGAAAACATACTTTGTGCTTTACTACATATTCTCTTGGTGATTTTTTGACGGTGCATGATAAACTCACATTGTATTCTGATACTCAGACTAAAAAAACCCAACAATTGGCAACCTCTTGGTAATGTGTACCTGTGTTAGTTCCAGATTACAAAATTTAAATGAGATGAAGACGAACCACACATAAAGGACCCTCCTTAACCTGTACCAACAGACCTAGATATGTTAGATGAAACTGCCCAAACACGTTAAAAAAAGTCTTTATGAATTTGCTTGGCTAATACTTCAACCTCCTGTTTACAAACAGGTCTAGAAGCAATTATTTGTTCACCATAATTTTTGTGGAAAGCAATATAGATGAAAATGTTTTTATATGACAGCTAACAGAAGAACTACTTTATTTATTGCTCATGAAGGATTGAGGACTCAGTCACTGAGTGGGGGGGGCCCTCCTGGAATCACAGATGCTCCCTAAATGCTACCTCAACATTCACTGAACTCTACTATCCTGTATTTCTCCTCTGTTTAGGTCCCCAGCCTACAAGTCAGCAGTGCAGACGTACTGATTGCTGCTATCACATCATTCCCTCGGCTTGCTGGTTATTACCCACCCTTTGCTTATCTCAACTCCCGAGACCACAAGCTCTTTGGTACCTGCACGATACCAAAGAATGTGACACTTCTTTTAGGAAATTAAACCTAGTGGAAGTTTCACTAGAATAGTGTGTCTATAGAATAAGGTAGTTCCATTTGAAAGATTTAATTTTACCAAAATTTTCAGATTTTTCTTTAAGGAAAGATAAAATAAGCTGTGGATAATGTTTAGATTTTGGACAAACTGTAATGAAAAAGCATCAAAACATTCTGTAAAACTGAAAAATTGCATTACTCAATTAAAATGTGTTTATTTTTGAGGTAACAAAAGCATGAAACAACTGGACAGTATTTCTAAATAGATCACTGTGACACCCCATGCATCTCTGGGTAGGGAGCCCAGCCTCCTGGTGAAAACTGGCATTATTTATCTAATCTGCTTTTCCCATGAAACAAAGAAACAAAATTTAAAATCAAACCAGAATAAAGTGAAATAGCTCAGTCGCTCAGGGATTCTGAAATTGCACTTTCAAAATAAAGCAGTCTAGGTTTTTCCAAGACACCACTTTTTCTACAACTGCCCATTGTTTGTGGGGGAAGTGGGGGGCCAAATCATATGTTGTCTTTATTAAGGGTAACAAAGCAAAAAATAAAAATAACAGTTTTCTCTGGGACAAAACAGTCAGAAGTTTTTGACAAGCTCTAATATTAGAGCAATACATAAGCATTGCATTCTCTTTAAACAGAGGTATTTCCGTATAAAAACAAACTGATATACTTGGAATTTAAGAAGAAATTCAGCCCAGTGCAATGCAGTCATATTTGCAGTACTTAATCCCCCAAATGAGACCTAATTGATAGGATAGTCTGGTGCTTAGAAACTTCCATATCACAAATATGTTGGTCACTAATCACGGTGAAAATAGACTGAAAGAATACATATTCCACCCAGTTTTTCATTAAGTTCCTGAATTCACAGCGAAAAGCGATGATGTACCAAAAAGGGTCTACGGGTGAAGAACATATTTGTACCACCCAGTGCGAAATTCTGGATCTTCATCCTTTTGCACTGGGGCCAAGTCACAGAATCCCCAAGAAGGGGCAAGTTATTCCATGTTTCACTGACGCAAAGCATCTTACACCTTATTGCTCTTGGTCACTTGGTGACAGTAGCACTCAGTGGAAGGATGCTGCCCTAGATGGAAAGGCTTTGGTCTACTCTGGCAACTCTTGCACTGAGCTGAACAAGGGGAGCAGCACCCACAGAGTGAAGCCTACATGTCAGCACTTTGTGCACTGTAGAAGAAAATGTATCATCGCCAGGTAAAGAAGACAGGAGAACTAGTGACAACAGACATGGAAAAGGATGAGGTACTCAACAATTATTTTGCCTCAGTTTTCAATGGTAGTTACTCTTCCCACATCTCTCAAGTCCCTGAAACTCAAGGCAGGGACTGGGGGAATGAAGTTCATCCCATCATGAAAGAAGATCAGGTTTAAAACCACCTGAGGAACCTGAACATACACAAGTCCATGGGACCTGACTAGATGTACCCCAGGGTCCTGAGGGAATTGCCTGATGTAGTCACTAAGCCACTCTCCATCATATTTGAAACGTCACGGCAGTCAGGCAAAGTCCTCAGTGACTGGAGAAAAGGGAATATTGGACCCTTTTTAAAAAAGGATAATGAGGAGGATCGTGGCAACTACCAACCAGTCAGCCTCACCTCCATGCCTGTTAAGATCTGGGTGAGGCAGGTGCTGCATAAGAAGGAAGAACATGACAGTGCATTATTTAAACATGAAAACTGCATTTTGAAGAAGTATTTTCTAAGTGGTGGTTAATCAGAGGTGAAGACCTTTGATTCTGTTTGCTTTCTCTAGTAGATGTGATAAATATACATGCATTTTGTCTACAGGTAGACTGAGAGTATACGAACCCTCCAAAACAATACCTGAGTTGCCTGCTGGGCAGCTGATGAAGACACCTTCCTATAAGCCTTTATTTATGAAGCCTTGGTGTCAAGAAAGTGAAAACCACAAATCTTCTGTGAGAAACTGTAGTAATCTGGAATTTATCAGAAGCTGCCTCCTCCTTTTATCTGAAAAATCTATGAATCGACTAGTACAGTTTTCCCAACAATTTTCCCCTTTTTTGCAGTACACTCTACCGCAGCTCATCGCTGACTCCAAGTTATGCCAGAATGGCTTGATAGCTAAAAATGTTCAGTGTTTAGGAGTAGAACTTGGTAGAGGTTTCACCATTTTAGTTGAGTTTTATGAAGAGAGGCTGTTGAGGACCCCAGTTCATAGATCTGCCCACAGGTATGGTGTGGCAAGGGCATCCTCTGACCAGAGGGCATGAGGAGCTCTACGCTGTGTAGGCCGCAGGATGAGCAGTTGACACGGGTCCTTCTTTGTCCCCTCACACCAACCATTTGCAAACTTTGCCCTGGGGTCCTGAATTTAAGCCAAAATAAATGGGGAGAAAAAGAAAAAAAATCTCCACCTTTTGGGACAAGGGAAATAAGACAGAAATATTTCTCTGGACAATTTTTTTTTCATTGGCAGTCACTGGATACTGCTCACAGGTTTGGTATGTCAGATGTGGTCCCAGCAGAGACTGCCCAGCACCCAGGCTGCAGGTGAGGCAGCTGTTCAGCGGGGGCTGCCACCACCACAAACATGTTTCACCTTTGCAATCTATTTCTTATTTATTTGTCATCATTATGCTAAACACAGACAATATTATGAAACAAGCAATCAAAATCATACTATTATTATGTTTTCCAAAAAGAGTGATTTATCATGACCAGAAGTCTGTGACAAGGATCCTGTTTGGCCAGTCCCACCTTTGCAGTTCCTTTAATTGCACTATCACCAGAGGAAAGTACATCACACTTCCTATTATCTTGACTTCTTACATAACAGAGGAAAACAAGTTTGGGCTCAAAATAGCCCAAGAAACTCGTACCAAGACAAAAAAAAAAAAAACAAAAACCAAACAAAAAACCAAAACCCAAACCAAAAGAAAAAGAAATTACTGAAAAATTAACATTCCACATGTTTAAAGAATGTAAACAAAAATGTCATCACACAGACATGCAGAAGACTGGTGTTACTCAAACCGAGCGCTGCCAATTCTCCATCTAATGAGTTGTTGAATCCCGAGACAATCAGAAACGGCTCGTGAGAACCGAGTGAACAACAGCATTTGTTTTGCCTTCTGATTCCTCCTTATTAAAAGGTACAGGGGAATCGCTGAGCTAGAAGGACTACCTCAATTACACTTAATTGCTGTCGGTTCTGATTAGCCCAGACCACGCTGATTCTGCAACGAGCAGCACAGGGTACAAAGCAGGTACTCTCTCTTCATGGTGCACTCTCTCCGCTTGCAATGGAAATGCCGCTGAGGGAACGGGCACAAACTCACGGTTCACAGAGGCTGGTGATACTCATGACCGCGTTAACAGCGAGGCTTGGCCTTCCTGTTCTGCTCAACTCTTCAGTTTTTGGTGTACGTATTTTGGGCAGTGCTCCAAGGAAGCGTACCAGCTAGATCCCACCTCTGCCACATGGTGCTCGCAGCCCAGCCTTGCAGAGCAAGCGAGAGGGGTGCTACCACTCGGATGGGAGTGCCAACGTGGCTCATCTACAGAGCAGGGACATGCACATGGCCGGGTGGGCCAGTTACATAAAAGCAGCAACAAACATTTTGTTTTAAAATCAAGATGAGGACAGAGGACTGGCTCATGGGAGCTGAGTCAACGTTGATGCTTTTTTGAGCAAAATAAAGGAAATAAAATAAGCCTGGTCCTTGCTTTTTGTCCTTTGGTATATATCTGCAAGTCAGTTGGGGTGTATAACACAAAGTAACTAACACGGTTCCTCAACACACAGCAACAAATAAAGATTATCAGCGAACAAAGCTGCCAGGTGGTAATCTCTGAGTTATCCAGCTGGTTTCTCATAACCTTTTCCCCAATAAATGAAACAGAGAGTGAGATAATATATATTATCAAATAGAGGTAAAGTTGTATATACTTTTGAAGCATAAAATATAAAACCAAGTCAGCCTTTATCACCCAGTCATCTAAGACCACAGTCAACATTTCTTTTTATTCATTAAATATTAATAACACAACAGTAAGAATGTAGGAATGTCCATCTCAAATCAGCTTGCAGGAAATACCAAATTATTAGGTAACTAAAGGGAAACAGACTCTCTTAATACTATTGCTCAGTGACAAGACCCAGTACTGGATTTTAAACAAAACATTATTTATTTTTATAAATCCCATATTGACCCGATGCAAAACTTCATGACAGGATTAACTTTACTATTGAAAAACTATAAAACATTCACAGCCAGATGCAACCATACTTGCATGCTGTTTAGTTCTTGGCAAACTCTTGCTTATCCGTGGATATCATGTTCTTGAACTAGAGGGTGGGGAGAGAGGACACTATGTGATTTACTAGATATAATATCATAATAATGTAAACTGTCCTCATTTTTCCAATACATAGAACAGAATACAAGGGTGCAAAATTAAAATGCCCAGATACACAAAAGTATTTAATGGGGCAATGGCTTTAAACTGAAAGCGGAGAGATTTAGATTGCATATCAGGGTGAAATTCTTCCCGGAGAGGGTGGTGAGGCACTGGCACAGGTTGCCCAGAGAAGCTGTGGGTGCCCCATCCCTGGAAGTGTTCAAGGCCAGGCTGGATGAGGCTTTGAGCAACCTGGTCTAGTGGAAGTGGTCCGTGCCCATGGCAGGACCCTTCCAACCCAAACCATTCAATGATTCTGTGATTTAGGTTCTTAAAACACACTTTGATGCCTTAGTTTCTTCAGGAGGCATTCCAAGATTCGCTGACAGGTGTTAATGGAACAGCACGATGCATGCCTCTGGATGAGGCTTTGAGCAACCTGGTCTAGTGGAGGGTGTCCCTGCCCATGGCAGGGGGTTGGAACTGGATGATCTTTAAGGTCCCTTCCAACCCAAACCATTCTATGATTCTATGCAATTACAGAGGAAACTAGTCCCGTTCACTGACAGCCTGGGTCTATTTTACTAAATACAATGAAAATAAATGATGGGTCTTACTGTGATTTAAAGCAATGATGTACTTAATTACGCCTTTCAGCTGGCTGCACAAGTATCATTTAATTCCCTGTCTTCCAATAGTGGGATGATACAAATCTAGTCAAGTCATTTCACACTTCAACACCAGCAGGGACAACGCTACTTTAATCAGTGATGTTGTACCTATTTACTGGAAATTTGTCTGTGACCTAGGAATGTAAATGGTGAGAAATAGTAAGAAAATTCTCCACTCTCCTCAGATTTCTAAAAGCCATTTAAAATTATTACGAGAAAATGATGTTATGGACAGTTCCTGTGAATTTCAAGAAAAGCCAGAAGGAAGAAATAAAAAAACCCCATTTCTTTGCCTACTGTACTATAGCTGAAATGCATAACCAGTATTTTAAGGCCTGGGAAATCAGCACGGAAAATCCCAAATCCTCATAACAAACCGTAACCTGAAGAGAACGACGGTCTGCTGTGGGTATCATCTCATCTGCACCAGGCACAGCAGCAGCTAAATTACAGATTGTCCTCCCCTCCGTCCCATCGTTCACCGAAACCTTCCCCACACCACTGTTCAAATATTTCAAAGAAGCCACTTTGACTTAAATGTCTAGTTTACTGGAAATCTGCTGGCAACGTCCTCATGAGGTGGTTGAAAAACAGGCAATGTAATCTGCAAAGCTTTAATCCAGCGCATGTTTAAATGGGGAAGTTTGCTGACTGCTTTTTCTGTCTCTTAGTAGTGGTCAGCTCTGGCAGCAAAATGCTTTAAAAAACACACAGGCCATGCTAGAAAAAGATCAAAACCGGATCATATGGCAGCGCCAGCTCACATCAGTCTTGCAAGAAAGAGGAGAAAACAAACAAAATGAGAAGATGAGCTTTTCTTGATGTGCATCACCCCGTGCTACCCACCTGCACGCAAGGGCTCCCAGGCACAACACAGCATCTCTGCCATGGGGCCCGGACCCACAGCGCGAGGGAGAACGCACTGTCCACCTCTGCCCCATCCCTCTCCCCAGACTGATTCATTGGACTTTATTCTGGCAGCAGATGGACTTTTCTTGTCTGGGGGAGGAAAGCCCCCTTCCTCCCTGGGAAGGGAAGCAAGCTTGGGTGCTGGTTTAACTCAGCTACTGAACTGCAGTAGGGTTTCATGGTGACGGTGGCCCTTCTTGGAGGCAGGGAACCGATGTGAACGTCGGGTCCGGCTGCTTCTGTGGTGGGAGGTGAAACACCACGGGGCTGTGCTGAGTGCGAGCAGTGGCTGGCTGTGGCGCGGCTCTCCATCCCTGCACCACGTGCCAGTTTATTCATTCGCGTTTGCGAGACTACGCAGACTGCTGTGCTAAAAACGTGCGAAAGCATGTGGATGATGCTCTTTTTTCTTCAAGAACGTGAAGCCTTTTAAAAGCTTGGTAGGTGAACATTGCAAAATAGACCCCACCCCAAGCCTTAAATGTCATTCACATTTTCTATGGGATTTTCCTAAAGGGCCACGTGGGGACCTATATAAAAAGCACTGATTTATGTTTATAGCCCACTGTACCCCTTCTAGATAGGCACACATCTGCAGCTGCCTGTTACGCACTCCCTTCACCACCCGCTCTCCTCCTCTCCGCTCCGCTTTCCTGAGCACGGAGGCGTAGGCAACAAGCACCCACCGATTTCAGGGCAGACCCAGCTTGGCTTACCCTGCAAATGCCTAAACCCCGAGGCCAGTGACGCGGATGTGAGCTGCAGCGGCCGTGCCCTGCTGACACAGCTGGGCTCGGGCTGGTTTGCGGGCGAGATTGGGTTACAGGGCAGAAATCATAACAAAGGCAGGAAACAGATCAGCGCTCCCTGGGTTTAACACCCTCTCCAGGGACCCAGCCGGTTTCCAGACTTCAGATGGCTTTAAGCCTGTCCTGAAATGCGCCGGCATCGCCCACCCTGCTATGATGAAGTCAAGCCCGGTACATAAAATAAAAGTAACTCCAGGCAGCACAAGGAACAGTCCTGACAGATGCCGGTCAGAGTGGTCCAAAGGGTTTTACATCGCTTTCTATGAATGGGCTTGGAAATATGAGCCCTGCTGAACGGCATCCAGATAACAGTAGCCAAACTCTCACAACAGAGCCCCTCAGCTGAGCTTTGGGACGAAACTCTCCCTGTTGTTGCCTGCTGGATCTGCGTGGTTTTGCCACGCTGCCACCTGGGCCCAAGCATCCCTGCAGCATCTCCGTCACCTTGCATCCTGCTCTCCATTTCTTGTTGCTGTCAGCGCTGCGCTTCCAGCACAGGGCAGGAGGAAAAGCCCAGCTGACCTCACGCAGCTTTATGGACTCCAGCGCCAAAAAAACAGTCAAAACAGTCGTGCCCTCGACTGCATAGTTTTGGCGGCTGTGTTAACGCAATGTATCCATCAGAGAGGGAATGTCTTTCATAAAACTGATCAGCTCTGCAGAACTCTGAGTATTTGGTTTAAAATAGCTCCAAGGAAGTTTTGTGAACTTGTAGCTGATTCCCTCAAGTACTGATTTGCTTTTAGGTGTTAGTGTTTCACTTTGTGGCAGAATGCTTTAGGAACAAGTCCTACCTGTGACGTGAAGTGCTGCTCAGTGTGAGGGAGAAGAGGAGCAAGCTACGCCATCCCCAAAGTAAAGATATTTGGGGAAAAGAGGACTTTCCTCACGAGACTGTCATGAGCATGGCACTATCCTCAGTCCCCACCGGGAACTCCAACATTCTGGAGGCAGCAAACACTTCAAAAGGTGAAATGTGGTCACCTAGAGGTTACAAATCCCTTTCATAGGTGAATCCATTAGCAAAAGGACAGACAAGTGTCTGCCAAAAAAACCTTGCTGGGAATTTGCCTGAGTGAAGGCTGCAGAACTGGAGAGGGATCACCGCTTCCTTCCAGCAGAACTGTCCGAAGGGCACATCTGCAAAGGTGGTGATAGAGTCCAACATAACACCCTCCAAAGCTCTTGTAACTGGTGGAATAAGGAGGAATTTCTTAATTCAGTTTCTACTGTATTAAAAGCATATGAAAACTATTAAAAAAAAAAAGGCATAGAAGTAGAGTATTATAAAAACCCAAACAAACCTCAAAACACATCCACCCTGGAAATGTCTCTCATTCACAGTTTCACTCAGTATTTTCTTTTAACTCACCGCAAGTCTTCCCAGAAGAACAACTGAAAAGACATTAGCCGTTATTTATTTTTCTTTCTAAAGTACAGTTTTAGAAACCTCCCAGAAGGGAGAAAAAAAAAAAATTATTATAGTGCCACATCAGCTCAATCAGCAAGCTCAAAATGAAGAGAACACAGTCAGCTCTTCTGCTTCCTTTCACAAAGACACTTCCACTTTATGTCTTCTAGGCCGCCTTCAACACTCACTGGACAAATACATATTCTTGGTTGCTCTTATAGTTATTTTGTGGAGGGTTTTTTTGGTAATCTGGTTTCATTCATGTGAAAATTCATTCTCTGCAGTAAGCTTCACAAGGGGTCTTCTTTCCATTGGAGACAGGATTAGATGCTCAATTGCTAGTCAAACCAAATGTAATAAAAAAGGGCTTGTTGTGGAGAATACAAACCCATTTCTCTGCATTAAGGCACAGAACTACTCACAGTAACCTCTTGCATAGATGACTGAGAATAAAGCCAGCCCCACAATGCTGTATTTCACCAAGCCGCTTGGCAAGAACACGAGTTTCTCAGGAGTCAGGATGCAGAGATGCAGCAGAGGAGCAGATGTGGCTATCCCAGCTAACACCTCCCACCCTGCATGTCAGCACTCACGGCGGGAACACGCAGGGCAAAGGGGTTAAAACTTGGGCCATCTCTTCATCTGCTCCTGGCCCAGAGTCAAGGTTTGCTGAAGCAAGAGGCCAGCTGTGAAGTTTATGGGATGCCAATCACCCTCTGACCATGGCAGGCATTTCCTGCAGCTACCAAATTTCCCTGTCCCGTCCTCTTGGTGGGCTCAGTACTGAGCCTGAGACATGCTTTTTACCTTCTGCTGGTCTACTCCAGACCTAACCTGTATGGGCAGAGGGAATGGGGGAGAAAAAGGGACAGACATCCAACTAAACAGAAGAAGGGCAGGAGCCACCTCTGCTTTGCTCCTGCTACCACTTAAAAAGAAAAAGCAGAACATGGGGTTCTTTTATGGCACCATAGACTGGCATCTCCACAAAGCACGTAGTTTTCCACATCGCGACTAACTGAAACTTGAACTGTGGACACCACAAAAAACAGAGGGATCTTCCACTGTGGCTTCATGTGCTGTTTTGGACCCTGTAGAAAGGATGGGTCTGATCTGGGACCAGTAGGAATGGAGAAAAGAAGAGTTGAATTACAGGTCTCTGAAAAATGGTCTTTACTTTGGTTCTGGTTGATGACCCAAGAGAGAAACAACAAAGACAAGTCTATTTCTTCTCCTGCAGTATTTCAGCTGATTCAGCTGACCCTCACACACCCCAAACTCATTACTTTGACACCTCAAAGTTTTCTCCTAAGTTTAGCTAACCTTAACCAACTACTTAAAAAGGCACCAGTTGTAAAATTTTCAATACTTTGGAAAGCTTTTTCAGCTCCTCTGCAATGAGCAGAAGAGCCAGATCTTGGTATGTTTGCTCCCCCTTAAAACAGAGCCATTCTCTGTATTCTCCAGCCCTTGCCTCTGCTGCTTTCTGCAAGGCACTTAGTGAAATTTTGCCTAACACTGAAATATGCATATGGTCATTTTCCCAAATTTGTAAAAGAGGTTAAACATGTAGTATCATTAATCAAGCAGAAACCTGTTTTCCTAAGGAGACAAATGAGCTATGGAGCAATGATTACTTGGCCTGTTCTAGGAACTGTTTGAGATGGGAAGATGACTTGTGACTGCGACTTGGACTGAGGTGAGGACAAGAACCATCTCTCAGATTTTTGGCTTTCCAGACCTAAAGAACAATACGCCCAGGAACACATTTGGAGCACAAATTTCCAGATGGAACCTACATGCAATCTGAATGTCCATGGGTCTGTTTTTTGTATATTTGAAGTCGTGCTGTTAGGTAGTCCAACACACTGACTCAAATCCAATTTGGATGTAGTTGTATGAAACCAAGCACATAGGTTTAAATATAAACATCTCTGAACACAAGCAGTGATGTGCAATAACTTCTGGGGACAAGTGAATTTAGCTGTGCACAGATCATAGAATCAGAGAATGGTTTGCGTTGGAACGGACCTCTAGAGATCACCTAGTTCCAACCCCCCTGTCATGGGCAGGGACACCCTCCACTAGACCAGGTTGCTCAGAGCCTCATCCAGCCTGGCCTTGAACACTGCCAGGGATGGGGCACCCACAGCTTCTCTGGGCAACCTGTGCCAGTGCCTCACCACCCTCTCCTTGAAGAACTTCCTCCTGATATCTAATCTAAATCTGTCAATTTAAACCTATTACCCCTTGTCCTGTCACTGCAGGCCCTTGTGAAACGTCCCTGTTTCCCCCAGCTTCCTTGTCGGCCCCTTAAGGTACTGGAAGGTGCTATAAGGTCTCCCCGGAGCCTTCTCTTCTCCAGGCTGAACAAGCCCAACTCTCTCAGCCTGTCCCCATAGCAGAGGTGCTCCAGCCCGCTCATCATCTTTGTGGCCTCCTCTGGACTTGCTCGATATCCTTCTGATGTTGGGGTCCCCCGAGCTGGACGCAGTACTCTAGGTGGGGTCTCATGAGAGCAGAGTAGAGAGGGAGAATCCCCTCCCTCAACCTGCTGGCCACAATTTTCTGGATACACCCCAGGATATGGTTGGCTTTCTGGGCTGCCAGTACACACTGCCGGCTCATGTCCTTATCCACCAGCACTGTAACCCCATTGCAGAAGGCCACCAATTTGACAGGCACAATTTTCCTCTAGTGAAGCCATGTTGGCTGTCACTAATCACCTCCTTATTTTCCATGTGCCTTAGCATAGTTTCCAGGAGGATCTGCTCCATGATCTTGCTGGGCACAGAAGTAAGACTGACTGGCTTGTAGTTCTGTGTTTCCTACTTTTTTCCCTTTTTAAAAATGGGTGTTATGTTTCCCCTTTTTCAGTCAGTAGGAACTTCACCAGACTGCCACAACTTCTCCAATATGATGGATAGTGGCTTGGCAACTTCATCTGCCAGTTACCTCAGGACCTGTGGATGTATTTCATCAGGTCCCATGGGTTTGTGCACCTTCTGGTTCCTTAGATGGCTCAAACCTGGTCTTCTACTACAGCAGGCAGTTTTCATTCCCCCAGTCCCTGCCTTTGCCTTCTGTGGCTTGAGCACTTGCTGGTGAAGACTGAGAAAAAGAAGTCAGTGAGTACCTCAGCCTTCTTCACATCCCAAGTGGCCAGGTGTCCTGTTTCCTTCCAGAGAGAGACCAAATACTATATTGAAATCTTGATGGCAGGTGTGCAGATTATTCTGGCTTCAGAATGTTCAGATTGTTAATTAAGGACAAGAGCTCTCCCAGTCCAAATCTGAGCCTTACAGGTCAGATTTAAAATTAAATCATCAGTTATATGGTGTATCATATGCCATATTTCCACCTGAAGCAAGTAACTTCTAGGGAGAAAGGAGGAAGGAAGAAACATATCCCTTGGCTCTGTGTCTTACTATTTTTTGTAACAAGATTGTCCTACACTATATGATAAAGCAGATATGTATGTAAGGAATCTTTCAGTTACCAGTTGTCACTACATACACTGTTGGTCTGAAATCGCACCTTAACCTCTTAGCAAAATATAAAAGGCAGGTATTTTTTTCTGCCATTGAGCACTACCGAATGAAGTGTATATCGACCTTAAGAAGTCTGGCAAGTAAAAGCCCCAATGCCCATTCCTGGGTTAATTTAAAATACAAAACTTGATAGAATTTTCTATGTTCCTGGCCCAGACCTTGGTAATAAGCATATTACATGTTACAGAAAGCAGATCAATAACTGTTTTCCAAACTTTTAAAACTTCAGGTTTTGAAAGATACTCAGTGAAACCCTGTTAAGCAGACCCTAGTACCTAAGCATCCTTAAAACAAAACCTATCATCTGCCCCGCATCTTTGCAGCATGACAAAATAGCTATCAGAAATGATGCTAGCAGGTTACATTAGGCCTGAATGGCTGCATAAGACTTTTAACACAAAACCTCCTTACAAGCTTTAGCTGAGCTGAAAAGAAGTGGATCCCCGGGTCTTGCACTCTCCTACAAAACTTCCAGATGCCTCCACTAAAAGTCACAAGCCGAAACATGGAAAAACCACATTCACATTTCATTTATTTAAGGCATCGATCTCTCTCTCTCTCTGGCTGGGTGGATTTTCCAGATGCATTCCTGACCGAGCTGAGGAGTATCTGCAAGACACAAACCTCTCCAAGCACCCATTGCACAACACTTGTCCATGCTGGCTCCAGGCACCAAACAAGACTCCTTCCCGCTCCCGCCTCCCTCCTGACCCCCCCTCTGCTTTCCAGAGTCTCAGCCAAATCATTTAACCCTGGCTGAAACAGGACAAACAGAAATTTCTTGGCTCTCCTGCTGCTTCACTTAGGTTTACCCATATGCAGAAGGCTAATCGAGACTGGATAAAATTTTACTCCAGCTTTCCTTTGGCTAATCTGTTGTACTGCAGCACAGTGGAGTTTGAATTGGTTTTGACTTCGCAAAACAACATACTGTTCCTTCTTAGCGTCTGCAACAGGAAAAATACTTATAGATTTTTTATCTGCACTATCCCTGTTCCCATTCTCTCTCACAGGCTTCTTTAGGCATTTACATTCTTCCCCCCAGCATTTATATAGGACCTAATATAGAGATCTGGAGTTACAGGTCTCTATGTAGTAACTCAAAATAACCAGGAACGTGATGCTCTTGCTGCTGAAGTGGACAGCAGGAGACACGACTGCTCCTTTAGCTGTAGCAAGCAGGAATGACAACAGGGGCTTTGAGCAGGGTGGCCAAAGGCAGAGAGGCTTCCCAGTCTGACAGCTGGGGGATTATTGTATGAGGCAGTGCATGTGTCTATCAACACATCCGTCAAGGTAACTTGCACCAACTATTTGTCTTGGTAGCTGTTAATTAAAACACACAGCTCTTTGCTGCTAGCATACCTGTTGTTCACAAATTGTTGACAAAATAACGGCGGCAGCACCGCTTCATGCAGACTGCACGTTCGGGGGTCCGACTCAATGGGATGCTGAGCAGTGTTTGCAAAGGGCTCAGTGCCCTGCAGATTTGGGTGCGGGGACATCCCCTCTGCCGTGTCACTTAACGTCAGTGTTAGAGCTCTGGGATGTTTTGAGGAAATTCCCAAGAAATAAAAAGGAATCTAGGATACCAATGTAAGCAGCACCCGGCAGGTATGTGCTTCATTTTTGAGTGTTGTTAGATATATCAAACAGCATATCCTCAAGGTAAAAGAGCACTCCCTTTCTCACGAGACACCAGTGTTTCTCTTTCAAAACTCTGTCGCCAGCAGTAGGCACGGCAACTTTCTGATGGGGAATCACTCTGAAGTAGGTACAGAAAAGCCAAGGATCAATTGGACACATTCGAGCACTTGCAACCTTCCAGTTAACAGCATGCACCAAAGAGCAGAGTACAGTAGCAGCTGGGTACAGATGCAGACTTGTATTTTGAATGAAGCTCAAGAGGAGCTCAGGAGTAATGCTGGTGTGTGCTACAATCCCACAGCAGCACTGGGAGAGTCCACTAACAGGGTTGGAACTAGATGATCTTTAAGGTCCCTTCCAGCCCAAACCATTCTATGATTTCCAACTATTTTTAATTCCTTCTTGTGATGACTTCTTATCTGAAATTTTCATTTCTCCCACAGTTTTCTTGTGTTACTCCTTTTCACGGAAATATAATGGTACCAAGTGCTGCAAATAAAATGCTTAGTTTCCTTCCAAGACATTAATTTCACAGGTAATTTTGTTATGAAGTTGAACAGCCCCTAATGCAGCCTAGGTGTTTTGGCAGCAAGCTGATGTTACCAAACATCATTATTTGTCCAGCTAGTTTACAGGGAAATAAATACAAAATTCCCAGGTGTTGCTTACAGTGTAGCCAATGTTTTTCATTCCATTCGTAAATACAACCTGCTGTTCAGCCCACACACCTATTTTATAGCTCTAATGAAAAATAGAGAGCAAAATTCACACATGATGGTGACCACACCGCCTTTCAACGCCTCTCTGTAAAAGACAGAGGTTGATCAAGCATGTATTGCTCCAAGCACGCAAATGCAATATACGAAGAAACATGTTAAGAATTTTAATTGTACTAGACAGGAAAAACCCGTAACTAAGAGAAAATAGATTGCCTACATAAGAGCACACAGCTGGAATGACTTTAGTCCCCACGGCACTGCTAAGAGGCCTCTTTATGGGTTTGGATTAGAAGGAGAAGTGCCTTTAGCGAGGCACAGCAGGAGAGCTTGGAGAGGGGCAGCTCCAAACCCATAGACCTGAAAGGCTCTTACAGCTCCTGCATAAGTCAGCACAGGACACACAGATCTGACACCTTTTTGGATTTCACTGTTACTGCCTGACAGTGATGGATTTATCAGCATGCACCAACTCTTTTCCATCTTCAGGAAGACTGGCAATTTTAAATTCATGGTCGGGCTGTATCAGCAATAATCCATGTATCACCCATGCCTTTTACATCGCAAGAGGCAGAAGCTACTGACAGAGGAGGGACGTGCTGGTGGCACACAGGCTCCATGACAGCTCGTGAGCACCCTGACATTCCTCTGCAAGGACAGTACTGCACACACACATCAGCATTTATTTATTTATCCCTGCCAACTGCCCAGCACCCTTAGCATGTACTGGAAAAGAAAATAGAGACAAAGAAACCCTTACACAGGCGGTCCCTCCACATGCAGCCCCAGATGCATAGGACTGAAGCTCCAACACAGACCCCACAACCCCAAGGGTGCTGGGCTCCCTCCACTGCTCAGGGCTCACCCGAGGAGAGGGGAGGCTCAGCCCACTTCCACCTTAGTGCCCATGCCAATTAAAAGGATTTCTCCAAATCAAATTTCTTGGCCTAAATTGAACAGCCACATGGGCACCACCATCCCATGAGGATTTAGTTACCCTAGGATGCAGGCAGACAAAATCCTCATCTGATAAATACGGCCAGATCAGTGAACTGGAAGCAATGTGGCTGACTTCCCTCTGGCTTTGTGAGTATCAGTGACCCCTTGACTTTTTATTAAGCCATACAATTACACGCTGCCGGCCTACATATGAAAGAATGCCCGGCGAGGGATGTGGCTTGTGGCACCTGAAACCCCTCACTGGTCATTTACAAACCATAAAGAGAAGTTGACAAATTCCTAAAGCTTAGAATTTATTTATTTTTTTGTTAGGGGCTTAAGGTTTGTGTGGATATAGCACACCACCAGACTGATGCCAGACATTTTTTTGTGCATGTTACTGTAGATGTGAACAATGGCCTAGATTTATCCAGAGATAAGGACTAAAATTACTCTGTCTGTGCAGTGTTAATGAGTAAATGGTACTTCTGAACTACGACAAAATTCCAAGCCATGAGTTTTGCTTACCGTGATCATTTTTAAACTGTTATTTATAGGCAGAAAAAAAACCCCTGTATTTTTTTAACCCTTTTCTGAAAGTTTTCTATCTCAAAGTTTTCATTTTTTGCTGTAAATCATTCATAAGGCTTTTATCAACTGTTACACTCCTAAAATTCCTCAGTTGTATCCTATCAAAGGTGGAGAATAAATATATAGCTTCTTACTGTATGAAATACTATAAACAATATATAGTGAGAAAACAGGATCTAGTTCAGCTGCTCCCAAGCCACTTCATCAGGGAAAAAAAGTCATATTTTCCAAATATGGTTTTGAACTAGGATTTTTTTTTCTCCTCCCCTCTTCTTAGTATAACAGATTTCATTACTGGGTGGCAGGATGGTTCATCCATTTCTGGTCCAAAAATTCCTAGATTTAATTCTTACACCTGGAATGATGCCCAGGAGCTAGACTGTCATAACCACACAGAAGGGACATCCTGACCCAGTCAGTTCTTCCGTACCCTATGGAAGGTACCTAAACAAGTACCTATCTTAAGGGGACCCCCAAGTAATTTTTACCCCTCCTTTCCTGTCAGCTGTTGACCTAGAGGGTGTGGGGAAGAACAGAGGATCAGTGCCCTAGCATGCACTAAAGACACACAGGGACACCAGGGACTGTACCCTACTGATGGCTCAGCCCCATGGCAGAGGAGGATCCTGACTCATGATCTAGAGCATGCGGGTGACTGAGATGGGTCCTACTATGGAGGACAGGCTTACAGCCTCCAATTCTGGCTGTGTTTGCCCAGGGCAAAGGGTAGTTATCTTACACAAGCTGTTTAGTCTTCTACTTATCTGTAGTGTACTGGTCCTATCTTTTGATTCCTTGGGATGTTCTCTGAATCAGCAGGGCTTTCAGATAATTTTATCGAAGCCTGTTTTCTAAAACATTACAAATGTGCTTTGCAACCATTCAAAGACCATCCTCTTTGACAGTTCAAAGACCATCCCCTTTGCTTTCAGCCTTCGATATTGTGCTTTAGCTTTAAACTATGCAATGAGTAAGTTCACATTGAAAGTGCGGGTCTTAAGTTCTAAAACATTAAACAAACACGATTCACAATGAACTCTGTATCTACTACTTGGTAATGCCATCAGTTACGAAGATGAGATCTGTCACCTCGCAGTCCATTAGTTCCCTTCCAATTCCCCTGCCTGCAGCTATGCCTGGAGCCTGAATCTCAGAGGAAAGAGTCCAAACCCTGTTGTAAAGAGATCTCATCCTTATATATACTGTCTAGAAACTAATCTGAGCTCTCAAGCCTGAGATTTAGCATCCCAAAAAGTGTATAATATTGAAAAGCAACTTTTGCCCTTTCCTCCTTCACTCTTTCCCAAAACAGGGTGGTGGGGGGCAGAGAGGGTGCAAACCAATGACACTGACAAAAGAGTTAAAGTCGGTGGCAATATCGGGCAAAGCAAAACCAGTAGAGAGGCATAGCTTGTTATCTGGAACAGATAACTTCAAAGAAGCCTACACAGTGATTCATGATGAAGTAACAGTGATAAGAAACACAATTCCTTGCATGCTTTCTCACTGCAGCAATCAGGAGGCATTGCAGCTGAGCATCGAACTTCTGGCAGCGCCCCTGCACATCTGTAGCATCCGTTGAGAAGAAGTAGACAGCATCAGTCAGCTAGAGAAAGAGCTTTCTTCAACCTCCCTGACTTGCAGCAAATTTGTCCCAAGCTCAAAAGAGAAAAATTGGTGGTGTGTGCTTTCCTAGTATCTTGGAGTTGTCTGCATCTGTATTCATTGTTATTTAGTATGAAGGTGTGTTATGCTTAGTATATTCGGCTTAGTATGACCAGTTAATATTTTGCTGACTAAAAAATAGAGTTGCACGATAAATTCTCTGATATTAGCTTATCTGAGGTGGAGGGACAGAAAAGCTCAGAGAAAGGGGAAACAGTACAGGAGAGTGTGCGTTCAGTCCTCTTTTCAAAGGTTTCCTTCCCCGAGTGACAGTTGTCGGAGAGCGTCTCTCTCCCTCCGCAGATCTCTTCCTTCCTTGACCCAAACTACAGGCTCCGGCAAGAAGGCAGCTAATAATAAACTTTTCAGCTGAACTCTAGGAAAGCAGTTTGGTCAAGGCTTTTCTGCCAAGTGCTAACCAACATATGTTCCCAGCTGCCAGCAGCAACTCACCACAAGCCATGTTTTTTACGAACCAGTCATGCTTTAGCCATCTCCCTCTTGGAGCACGTTTTGCTCCAAACAAGGCCTCCCACTTCCAAAGGATGGAGTCAAAGGCATTTGAGCCATGGTCCTCCCACCATTTCCCACATCAACAGGGACTACTCCGGTCACAACATATTAATCCAACTGTTCTTACACCATGGGTCCTGAAACAAAAATACCCCACCGCTGTTCTTACCGCTGCCCTCTCCAGCAGGCCGTACATGAACAGTGCTGGGATTCCTACAGTGCCAGCCAGCAGACAGGATGGGATTCCTTTCAAAATGACCTTTCATCAAGGGTTTGTATAACAAAACTTGGTTCTTGCTTTGGGCTTCCCCCCCACATTGCCATCTTCTACCAGCGAGCACAGAGGGCAAAGGTGGACCAAAGAGGGACCACCGGCTGGGTCAGCAGGCATAACGTTTCCTCCTGGTCAGTTGAATTTGGCTGGTTGGTGAATTTGGAGTTTTTAAAAGATGTGGCTGTCACCTTCCTGAACAGAAGAGCCGGTGCCATGTGGTGCAGCCAGTGCTGCTGAAGGCACATGGCTCCTGCTCCCTCCAGAGGTTGCTCAAAGGCTGCCTGGAAATGTCTGGAGGACTGTAGAAATAGGAATGCACCAAGCTGGCTTTTCTGAGGGATGAGAAGAACCCTTTTAGGGGCCACAAAAGCATGAGCACTTGCAGGCAGACAGCACACATGCTGGTGCAGAGACATATAGAAGCCAGGTCGACCTAGATCCTCCCTGTGCTCCCCCAAAGATGAGGAAGGGGGTATGGGAGGAAGATTGGGCTCAAAACAGTGAGGACAAAGAAGGCTTATTGGATCAGGACACTACTGATTTACACAACTCTCACCAGTGCCAACACTATGGCTTCATGGCCCCAATCTCCCTTTTTGACGAGGCTCAAAAAAAAAGCAAGGAAGGGTTTGGGATGATTTGGAGTTTAACTCTCATGTACTGCAGATCTCTGGGACACCCACCCCCGACCACGTCGATCTTGTTTTCATGAAAGAGAAGGGGGTTATGGCTGTTTCCTAAGGGTACTACGCTGCCTCCTCCTTTTGTGGTGAAATCTCCTCCTGCCACCGCCAGGCTGCTGGTCTTCTCCTCCCTCCCCTCCACCCCACCAAGCACAACAGCACAAGCACTGCTGGAAATGCTCACACAACCCTTGCATTTTTGGGAGGAGAAATGACTCACATGGGTAGTGCCACGTTACTCGGAAGAAAGAAGGAAGTCAAAGCAAGTAAACACACAAAAATCCCATCATGTTACAACAGTGCACTTACCACTGGGATAGTAAGGATGGTGGGGTATCTTGTTTAGCAAGTGCTCCTTGCTAAAATACGTCACAATTCACTGCAAGAGCGTGCTGTTCAGGAATAGTTAGGTAGCGGGCAACATGGAGGGAAGCTATTTTTATAGGTGTTAATGAATCCTAATATTTTTTACTCTCCTCAGCTGGAGGTGACAGAGATGAACAGTTAAAATTTCTTCCCATTTCTCAAGATTTTTTTTTTTTTTTTTTGCTATTCCAGGGCCTAGTCCAGAAAAAAAAAAAGGCAGGGGGGAAAAAAAAGCTATGTGCAGCCTTATGGCAGGACTCTCCAAGCCACAGATGCTGGCTCTGTGGTTGGCTGACCTATCCAAAATAAAGCTCAACAGCAGGGAGCGGTGGAGTAGTTCAGGGGGTAGAAGAGGTCATGCGAATGTGATCCCCACCTCCCAAACACCACATCTCCTTACGCTGCCTCCCCCCGCTCTCTTTTGGGATGGAGGGAATTGTTGACTTATTTTTTATTTTCAGCCTGCCTTTCCTATCCGTTTGCCAAGCGGGGCTGTGGAAAGTGAGTCTTGTTGCAGCCACTTTCGCAGGAGAGAAAAAACAAGTTGAACGTTTATCCCGACAGCTTACTGACGAACAGGCAGCTAGCAGCTTGGGTGATGAGCCCCTTTGGCTGCTCCAAGACAGAGCTGGTGCTGTGGGAGCTCCGAGGCCACCACGTCACCTCCCCGTGGCAAGAGGGACAGGAGTCAGCCTGCCCCAGGCAAAGCTGTTGGCTGCAGAGGCTGAAATGCTTCCCCGAGGGAAAGAGAGCACAAGAGCCTTGAAAAGAGCCTCGAAAAGAGCTTCAAAAGCTGCTGACCACCATGCAGAGGTGCGTGGCATCTTCACACGAGAAGGCCATTTTCAGTGAACAAGCATTGAAAGTGGAAAAAAAGAAAGGAAGTGACCAAGTGTTTCAATTGGTTTTGACATCAGAAAGCATTCATACCATACACTTTTACTTCATTCTGAGAGGAGTGCAGCGCACTGGCTCAGCTGCCAGCACAACTTCCACGGGCCTGCAGGTCAGACAACAGCGCTCCCAGGAACACCCACAAACCTCGCTGCACACCCGGCCTGTGGGCCGATGGAAAGCCCAGCTGGGCAGGGGACATGTGAGAGGCGTTGAACCCTTCTTACAGCCAGCACATTCATTTGTGCTGAGGTGTGGGCTTCATTTTCATAACGCTAATGATCAAATAATGAAACCAACCACTTCTTGTTTCTGATCAGGGCTATTTCTGTTTGCCAAGAAAATAAACCAAGTCTAAAAATCACCCCTTTTTCTGGGCAGGTATTAGGCTGAAGTGGATAAGGGGACTGTACCTGTATGTTTGGAGGCTGGCAGCAAGGGAGGATTGCATAGCAAGTGTTTGACTTACCCCTAAGCACTGCACAATAGCAAGCTGAAAGACTTGCTGCCACTTACCAAACCTCTTGTAGCCAAAGGACTGCACCTCCTCCTCCTCCGCAAAATCGTCTGGAGAAAGAAAGAAAGACACAGCAACAGATTACTACTACCACTGGAAAAAAATGGGAACACGTTTATAAATTAATGTACTTGAAGGTTTAATCGAGCTCTAAGGAATGTTGCTGATCTTTCCCCCCACTGCTTATATCCCACCTCTGTCCCTGGGTAGAAAAGGCAGGTCAGAGACTTTGCCCAAAGCGAGTATCACCAGCAGGAATCCAGACTACAAGTGGTTTATAACCTGGCAGCTATCCTGGGCCTGCTTGGCCACCTAAGTACAGACTGGAGCAGACATGTCCCTCATCACAATGACGGCCACAACAGTCACCAGCATGCCGCCTGGGCAGGCTCACCTGGACCATGGCACTCGCTCCAGCCCACTGCCCACTCCATCCAGGCATTCAGGCTCAGGTTATACATGCACCAGCTGGGCCTTTGCACAAAGGGCTACGTGTAGCTATGCCAGGTAACGAGAGAGGAATTAGAGGGGATGCCTGTCCGTTCATCCACCACCTCCCAGGGGCATTAGCTTGCCCTGAAGAGGCAAGATTTGATAAAAGATGTGAAACAGAACAGACAAATTTAAACAGACAAGAAAAATAAAAACTATTTAAGCCCCTTTTGTTCTCACCTTCACCAGCTAGCAAGCAGTAAAATGCTAATAATCATGATTTTATTTTGTCAGAAGATTAATTTCTCTCCGCTTCCTTCCAGCAGGAAAGGAAAAGGCTGGCATCAGCAGAAGAAATACACCCACAACTTCTTGAGAAAAAAAAAGTTTGTGTTCCTGTGTTCAGCCTCCTTTTACTAACACAGCCCCTCTTTCTGCTGAGTCAGGACGGCGAGAGCCCTGCCTTATCACCAGCCTTTGCACCCGACGACCGACTGCCAGGGAGGGCTGCACAGCCCAGGCTGCTCATCTCCCACTTCCCTATTTCCCAGAGGGAGCAGAGTAGACCCATTCACCCTTCCTCAAGCAACATTTCACATTGCGGGGGGGGGGGGAAGCCTCTGCAGGGCTCTCTTTAAACAGGACCTAGGACACAGATTCCCAAGTGGTGGCCGGCATTTCGCAGCCCACCTCTCCTTCCAGACCCTTCCCCGCCACGTGCAGAGAAGGAAACAGAAGCTCAAAGGCCGGTCAAAAGGATTCACCAGAAGGGAACACTTAGCGTGCAGGGGTGGAAAAGCAAGCTCAAAGCAGATAAACAGACATGATGGAGTGAGAGGTCAGTGCTCAGTTAGACCTTGGTTGTCCACAGACTTCCTACACATGAAGAGGCTGCTCTGCATCATGAGACTGGGCTAACTGGTGGCACAGCTAACTTGGGCCACAACAGAGCCTTGAGGGGATGAATTCGAAGGTGAAGTAAAGAGACGGTCTTTATCGAGACTCCACAAAGCCTCGTTTGAGTGTATATGATGTCAGGCAAAAAATCTGACCAGCACCTCCTTCTGACCTGTACAGAAATCTGAGAGAGCCATTGGCTGAAGCAGCAAAGAAGTCCATGAAATGCATAATTTTGCAGAACATCACCTTTACCTCAGGCAGCACTTTTGATAAAACAGCTCAAACCTCATATTCTTCACCAGGTAACACATTTTGCTCACTGCCAGAGGCTCCTGTCCGTATCTTAAGCTAGACCCCCAATCAGATGCGCATTTAAGAAATGGAAGAACCAGTGGACACTCCTGATGTAAAACAAACACATTCTGGTTTTGAAGGCTGAAAGAAATCTTTAAAAAAACAAACCAAACTGACCCTCACAATTGTACCAAATGTTATCTGAAGACAAGGTCACCTGACAAAACATGACATATACTATTAAACCATAAACAGTCAACAACCAAGCTTCTTATCCCAGCAGTGAACTACTCAGGAAAAATCTTCCCCTCCTGCACAAAAGATAAAATGCTGCACAAAAGAAGGTATCAGCTCCAGAGCCCTGAGCTTCCTGCCCTCTCCTGCTATCAGGGCGGTAACACAATCGTCTCCTTTGTTTCTCAGGAGCGTAACCTGGCTTATCCGATCCCTATCTGATGTATGCAGCACGGCCATGCTTAAATCCTACAGCTTCATCCTACGCCCCATCTCCAAGACCTTCCTCCTGGGCTGCCAGCCTCTTCCCTAGTCGTTTGGTGTTTCACACTTAGCCCAACGGGCATGCATTTATAATCATATATTTGTTTATCTATCTGGATTTTTTTTATATTTGCGACATATGTATATGTTTTATAAACATATACTGTACACTTATATATTTATATACTTTTAAAATAGAAATACATATATATTTTTTAATATTTGCAACACTGGATGCTGTGCTTGCTAGGGATGAGGGTTTTTTTTTTAAGCTTTTAATACTTTATAATTATTTATTAATCTCCTAATTTTGAAGAGCGTTTGTGGCAGTTGAAACAAAGAAGTGGAGACCGGCAAGGACAGATTGTCAATAGGTGACCTGGCTCCCTGCTCACTAAAATCTAAATCACCAGATAAAACCTTTTTTTAATCCCTGTTAGTTGATCTAGCAACAGCAGCAATGTGTTTTGGGCAAGTCTATTAAAATTATTTAACAGCCTAAGCTTAGAAGTCTTTCAGTCAAAACTGCCACTAAGTACTGTGCTCAAATCATGTGCAAATATAATACTTTCCAATATTAATTGTAATGTAGCAAGTGTAAGGAAAGTAAAGATGGGAGGAAGACATGAATAAAACAAGATTAGATTGTATGTTCAGAAATGAACAGCACTGTGTCCTTTGGAAGAAAGGACTAGGATGTGTTGAAAGTCCTACTTCAAAAGAAATCTGTGTTTGAAATCTTAAAAATCCAGTTGACAAACAAGCCTATAAATTTACATCCTGAACCAAAGCCATGTGCCCCAGCCTGCTCCTCCCATGCCTTTCGGGCAGTATTGTACTCACTGGAAGCAGTGGAAACTTGGCCCTCAGCTCCCTGTTCCAGTGCTGAAAATATTAAAGTTTTGTCACAAATTTTACAAAAATCTCAAAGCTTCAAGACATCTTTGAATCAGGATAATAGAAGAGAACCTAAGTTTTCACTGAAAAGAGAACAGCTTTTCTAGAGAAAACTATGAAAATGTGATCTGTGATGAATTACAGAGGTTAAATAAATACACACCAAGTAGGAAAGCAAATAGCAAGGAAACCTCCAGCATGTTTTTATGTCTTATGCTTTTAAAGGCAGTGTCAGAAATTGGATAGGGAGAAATTCATGAGTTTTGAGCACTGCTGGCTGATATTAACAATATTTTGTAATTTCACATCAGTGGTGCCCATACACTTGAGTGGGGCTGCAACTGGTGTAAGAGGGTTTTGTCTGACATCGTGAAAGCCATTTAGTTTAAATCCAACCCTTCTCAGTTACAAAGAGGACTGGAATGAATACACTATTTCCGTTACATACATATACAGGCAAGGTTTATTTTCTTGAGTGAGAAATATGAATGGCATATTTCTCCTTGAAGCAGACAATAAAGCAGAATCTGTTGTTATATCCCAGCCAAAAGAATTAACTCCTCAGTGCTGGAAAGACCAGCCATAATTCAGTTATAAACTGGCCTGCTAAGCTCTCAGCTGTGACACGAAAGAGAGGGAATTTAGCGTAAGAAAGAGGAGGAAACATGAAAAGCTGGTTAACATATGATTTCTTATTCCACTGACTTCTACTGAGCTCTGGCAGAAGGAAGGTCCATAAAAAAAGAGGTGAACTTTGGGCAGAACAGAAACACATGTGAGCAACCATGTTGTATTTAACCGTGTCGGCTAGGACCACCAGAGATCTCCTGTTTCATCAGGTTTACAAGGGTCTCCACGGAGGCTGCAACAGATTGTCACTCGGAGCGTACAGCAAACCGCTGAAACTGAGTGGCTAGCTGTAGCTGAGCAGTGGTACATCAAATACTTTAGGGAGTCAGTACAAAGCAAGAGCTCTGGTCCAAAAAAGGAGAAAAGGCTTTGAGATATTTTGGCAACATCCACACCCCACCAAGTACCAATGCCAACTTCTGCTTGCCTTCCAGTTAGAAATTATTACTGCAACACCTCTAATAAATACAGTGGTAGAGTTAAATAAGTTAGAGTACAATGCTTCAAGGGAGTGGAAATTATAAGAAGGCAGTTCATCTGGGGATTAACACAGCAAACAGAGGGAATTCATTTAATCTAAAACAAATTAGACTCTCATTTGATTAATTTGCTAGAGGCAAAGCAAAAATCTGTGGAGTAGGACCGTGTAATTTCTAGTTTTTGTTTTGAAATCTTAAATAAATTAATCATGGACCACTTATGAGTCACACTGAGGTCAAGTAAGAAAGAGCTGGCCTGGAGCCAAAAAGGAGGTCAAATCTGGCCCAGGACGATATAGAACCTATAACCACCGCACCGCTCGGTCATGTCACCGCAACAGCAGCACATCTCAGAAGCCTCTAGTGCAAGGTGACTTCAGGGAAATTTTTTCCATTTTCTCTCCTTCCTTTTGCGGGTGCCATTGCTGGTGTACAGAAGGTGTCATGGAAAGCTGCTAACGCACATCTCCAGCTCTCACCTTGTAACAGTATACCCCATTTAGGCACTTAAATTAACTAAGGAAGCAAACTAGACCTCAGAACTGTACAGATGCTGGGTCGTATGGTGGCTGCAGACAAGCGGTATACAATCATTTCTACAACTTCTGTGTGCAGTAAAAATGGATTTCAAGTCTTTGTTTAAAGACTTTGTTTAAGGTCTTGAATTAAGAAAAGACACCAATGTTCTACACTGCATTTCAAAACTGGGGAAATCTATTTCAGGAGAGAATGAGGCATCTGAGCTGAAAGCTGTCATATGAAGTTTCAACTCACATTTTAGAAGTTCCTTTAGAACCCCCCTGAAAATGGGATTAACAGTACATTAGAATTTACCCCTAAGTACCACACTGGGAACTCAGGACTATAAGATTAATTAGTAGTAACAATGACATCCAGTGTGTTTCCTTTAAAATAAATCTCTCTCAATGAGCTTTGTTAGGGCCCTGCCTTTCCCACTGACTTAATGGGAACTCTATAGTTATACCCCAGTGCAACTCTAAAATTCATTTCAATATTATCAAGAACAGATTTTTTTTTTGGTACCATTTGGAAAGATGCTGTGCCCCTTAGATGAAAATGATGAAATTCCTCTCCTTAACCCATAAACCAGCATGAACGCAGACCTCTGCTCAGAACCGTGTAACAAGTGCATCTCCGTGACGAGGGACGGCTTGCAGCGTGAAAAAGCTACTTCTGCCCCCTCTCTCCATCTCAGCCCTCCTAGGGAAAGGCAAAACTTGTCCACTTGTGAGGTTTCTGTAATATTAACAACGGTTCAGACAAACGAGAACAGTGAACACCAATATCTTTCTCATATCACATTTCAAAAGCCTTTTGAGCAGCCACCAGATTTATATGCATTTCTGGTCACTATTAACCGAGCCTACATTCAAAGTGCTGACCTAGAGGTGAAACTGAGCCAGCAGAAGCACAGCAAGCAGCTGCGGCCTTCAGATGTTGATGACTTCATCAGTCTAATTGGTTTTCACTGGTTTTCTTAGCTTTTATTCTGGACAGTCTCCTGCTTGTGCTAATGGGCTGCTTTTCCCCTTCTCTCTTCACAGATGCTTTGTCTCACTTGTCCTCTTCTGCCTTCCTCTGCTAGTTTCTCCTCATAACCCCTCTTCCTAGTCAAGTTTTTCTCTACTTGCTGCTATTTTGGTAGGCCCGTCCTCATAAAAACCTACCCCACACTCAAAGCCCTTCCATACTGATGAGGTCCCAAGCTGACACGTCACGCTCACAACGTCACCGTCGCCTCTGTGTGTATCGTGCCCATCTTCTCCAGCCGGTCCTTTGTCCGACTTGTCACACAGTAAGCTCTTTCGGACGGGGATTACACGGATTCTGGGTTTGCAGCATACCTGGTCTTTAGGGAAGCCCTGGCAGAGGTTCAGCTGAGGCAATCCTGGAAGTGAGCCCACTTCCCCACATCCCGAAGCATCCTTTGGGATCTTGTTGGAGCCTGCATTCTGGCCATGAGGCTGAGGCTTTTCCCCACCTCTGTCCTTTAAGCTGCTGATCTGGGAATTTATCTGTTTTGAACATCACAAGAAACCAAGAGGCAAGGTCCCAGACCACAGAACCTCTCTTGACACTTACACTGGCAGACTAGGATTGTGTCTCTCTTCACCTAACACAGGAATAGATCAAAACAAAGCAAAGCATAGTGACAAATGGGTGCATTTTAATATTCCTGTCTCGATCTCCCCCTGCACTGCTAGAGCTGAAAAATGTGAGCGCTCACATTAAGAATGGGAAAAAAGACAGGAGATTAAGAAACTCAGAGGTATAAGACTGATGGCTCTAGTTTTGCTTTTTAGGCACAAAATGAAGACAGCAAATAGGGCTGTTTCTGGAACAAAAGTTGTTAGCCCCTGAGTGCCGCAGAGCATTGCTACAGTACTGGGGTCAGGACCAGCTGCATGGTGCGGAGGGTCAGCCTTAGAAGTTAAAAGTTTAAATCATATCGTGTTTCAGCGCAATGGTTTAAGAGCAAACAGATCTGTTCTCATTAGTGTGCTGAAAAATCGTGCCTCCCTGTCTGTATGTTAGAGGAGGCGATTAACAACAGCATTAAAATGGCATACACATTCCTAACAATACACGTCTCCGTTACCTCCCATAACTCATCCACTTTGCTCCCCAGTGACGTCCCAGTCTTCACCTCAAATTTATACACCGAAAGGGACAGCAGTTTTAGGTGGAAGCAGTCAAACTCCCAAGACAATTCATCTTAGGTTGATCTCTCACTCATACAGACCACACTCACATTATTAGGAGGATCAGGTTCACTTTCAGTGCCTGGTAAAAAGCGTCTTTATTTTGCTTCCCAAGGGGGAGGGCTGGAAGGGAGGAATCTCTGTTCTGACACACAGAACCTAAGGATAAGGAACGTTTTGTGAAGTTGAAGATAACTGGGCACACATCCTTCACAGCACTGAATTGCTTTCATCCTTGACATTTCCTCCTGCTCTATTTTACTCCCGTTTTGCTCTGCAAGGCCTGATCAGATCTCTGCAGGATTACCTTTCCCTATCCTAGCAGGCAAAGGTGTTTGAACCTCTGGGCACAATGGTCTCTGAGTGCGGATCTAAGCAAACTGTTCAGCGGGTGTGACAAAAAGGGGCTCTGTTCAGCTCTCAGCTGTAGCGGAACCAGTCTAGAATAAATTTATGTTATCCAACATAGGGGAAGAAAGAGCCACAAGAGATTTTAAACAACTCCCTTCTTCACAGGCACAGGCTCGCCAGTGCTATTCTTAGTCCTACGTGGCTGGGAAAAGTAGAATATTGAAAGCCAAGACGAACAATTACTGAAAATACTCCTGTCATAAATAGCTTATAAGGTAATTCTGCTCAACATCCACTACAGCTGTACAGTCATATTTCTATCATCTGTGCAATAACAGATTTCTCTTGTATTTTCACAGCTTCTAACACCCTGCTTTCCTCTGTATCATTAATAGGAATATCCTTTGACACGTGCATGCATGATCATCTTTCTCATCCATATGTTTAAAATCCTCTGTGCTACCAACCAACTCAGGACACACACGGACTGTATAGTAGCATTGCTCGGGATTTGTTCTGCGTTGTATCACACATTTATTATAACTGCTCATGCCTTTGAACTTCTGTGGTAGGGTCCTGTGACATGTCCAACACACACCACTCAGAGCTCCTGCATATGTTTCACGTTTATGTCACTATATTCCTGTAAGCTCTGTTATAACTGGACTAAGTAAAGGTTACTGGATCACTCCACTTCTAATCCCTGAGGTTCAGATGCTTTCTGCCTTCTGCAAAATGCTCTGGACCTTTTTTTTTCTTTTCTTTTTTTTTTTTTTTAATTTAGTTTAAAGTTTCTATCCAGGAAAGATCTATTTGCAGATGACTGTACATTTGATTTTGTGTGCAAAGAGATTAGAGAGAGAGAGAGAGAGAGAGAGGGAGACTTTTCAGCAGTATTAGAAAATGAGCTTTATTTCTTTATTCTTTAAAAATAGTGGTGGCATCAAAACAGAGACAAAGACAAAACCTGTCAAGAAGGTAGACCTTGTGTAAATGGATCGTTTATTTTTAAGACATTTCAAGGCAGCCAAGAAAGAGCAACTGAATTTCCATGCATCTTCAGCTTTTTCAAATGGAGGCTTTACCTGCAGATTACATTCTGGATCTAAGTTAAAACACAGAAGGGATGATTTTAGCAATACGGACTTATATGTCACCAATTGTCTGTTAAAGTGTGCATGTATAAGGGAATCTTAAGTTAAATGAGCTGGCACGTCCCATGGAAGTTCACCGTACTCTACGTACTTCAAAGTTTTTGCACAAAACACACAGAGCTGCCTTTGAGGCAAGCTGTCGATGCTAAGGAAACCGGGCATTCCAACTAGACCACTCCTGAGGTAGTCCCCGCCCCACAGATTTCAGTGGAGCACAACCAAGGATGGACCTGTCCTGTCGTCTCACTCTGTGCATCTGTGGTTGGTTTTTTTTTTTTCAATGAGAGGAACTGCACAGGCCAGGGTATTTGGTCCCATTCCAGTTCCCAAGCACATGGCACCAGCTGTTTCATCCTCCAGCACTGTCACTATACAAGCGGTACACAGCCAGGTGCCTGCGACAGCAGAAAGGGCGGAGGAGGAAGAGGAGGAGGATGATCAATGGAAAGAAGCAGCTGAGCTATCTTGGGTATTGCAATGAAAAGCTCCTCTGTCATCCTGGAGAAACAGCCCCAAAATGACTACCCTGACTTTGTCATTGCCCGATTTTGGGCACTGAGTTGTTATCCAAACAATATTCACATTTCAGATGAAAATACTTATCACCAGAACTGCCATGACAGTAGTGATGACAGACACAGTTTAAAGTCTTTTAATTACAAAATTTATCACAGATATATAGAAAGAAGTTCTCAGTTTGAACAAGGCTTGTCCCTGTCTTAAATTAGGGCCAATGTTTTTGAACACGTGATGGTGTTTGACTATGAGGAAGCTGTTTTCATTTGTTTCCCAGGCAACAAACACTCCTTCATACCCCAATAAATAACTACAACGTAGCAATATAATTTGATAAAGATATATCTGACACTAAAGCAGTCAAGTACCTTTATATATCACATGAATTACTACTAAAAGTATCACAAAGTTTGTGAGCTCCATGTAATTTGCTGGAAATAAAACTGCCAGCATATTAAACATAAACTTCAACTTGTTTTACAGATTTAAAACATAATGCATTATGAACACCAGCAATGGAAAATATAATTTATTCCTTACAGATATTTAGTGATGTAATTATTTAGATATTCCTTCATTCTCCAGAGAGGGTAGATACAGAGACAGCTGCAATCAACAGATCATTCTGTTGTTACTGAGAAAAATGTGTAACTACACCAAGTTCCACAGTCCTACAATTATCACCACCATCAAGAGAAAATAGATGAAACCAAGTCTGTACCCAGAAAAGGAAAATGCAGAGTCAAAATTCGGTTTGGCTCTCTGACTTCCATACTGGCAATGGTATGTGATGTGATGATTTGCTTGAAGTCTCTCTCTCCTCTTGCTATTAGCAAAGTCATTTAAGGGTCCTACTTTGCAGGTTCTATTACTGACTGACATAACTGTGGGGGAAAGAAGTAAGATGGCTGTGATTGCTCTTAGGGAAACTGAATGGTAAGGACTAGAAAGCAGAGCGAAGTGTCTCCCTGTTGCTGGAGCATGGGGCACCAACACGTGCTCCCAGCAGGAGTAACATCTTCCCTCCAAATGCCACTTCTCCGCTCTGCAAGGAAGAGCGATGGAGGCAGAATGGGAAGGAGACACAAGTCATGTTATACCAGAGCACATCCTATACCCACTTAAAACCACAGCAAAACACTCGATGGCTTCAGTACGTTCAAAACCTGATTCCCAGTGTCATGCATCACAGTATGCGGCTACCCAAAAATGTTATTGCTGTCCTCGGACCTTTGCATCCCACCCTCAAACCAGCACAGCCTCAGTCCCAGCAAAAATAGAGCGAGAGGCTTTCAGTGATAACAGGCACGGGTTTATATTACTGGATCCCTATTGTTTTGGTTTGTTCCTGACATTACACTTATGCTGATAATGACAAGCTGATGGCAAAACTTTTGGCACAAGTATCCTATAAATAAAGAACATTGTAAATACATGATTTTTAATACGTTGCATGGCCCTGTAGAGACACCATGTCCCAGTGCCAGGAGTAACTTAAATAGCCTGTGTGGGCTTGCAAAAATAAAACCCCCCAAAAAGCTTCTCCTCCCTTCAGGCAGCCACTCTGGCAAGTGAATAAATAATCACATCATTTGGTGTCCCAGACTCTGGAAACTAAGTGTAACTATCATGATGTTTACTGGCCTCCTGGCATCTGGAATCCAACTCTGCAATCCAAGCACAGGCACACTGGTGCCCAAAAGCAATTTTCTTCAGTGTACATTTTTTTCCTTCCCACCCCTCAAGTTTATTTTTGCCTCTGAGGAAAAGCTAGACTCAACTCTCAGGAACTCCCAACTACTTCCTAAACTTTCTATAACGTCCTTTGATGTTTTCATTGTAACTATTCCCCAGCGTGTAAAGCCTGTGCCTTTGCTGTAAGGCGATCAATTTTCATAAACAGGCGGCTTTCTTCCAACACCCTCCCTCCCCCCCCCCCCCCCCCCCCCCCCCCTTTACTAGGTTACAGTGTAGCAATTGGCAATCTGCTTTTTTATTTGATTTTAAAAGTCTACTGTCTAATACCTCCCAGTCACAAGTTTGTAGGACACGGTCAACCGGTAGAATTGGTGTGTTTCACCCATTTAAAACAGAGAGAGAGGAGGGAATAAAATAAGGGAGAGAGAAAAAGGAACAAAGTTTCCGCTTTAACAGATGCAAAGACCAAATATTTTCCAGTCAGTGGATGTTGAGGAGAAATATGCCAAATACATTTCACAAGCCAGTTAAGCCTCTACTGGCACCTAATCACTGCCAGATGTTTAGAACCAACACCAAGAACATCGCAACACGCTGGCAAAAAATAAACAAATAAGTAAGGGCGAAATAAAAGCCTTCGTCTCGGGACGGGGGGAGGTAAAAGTTGGGTGCCGAGGGAGAACGTCCCGGGGAGACCACAAATGTCGGGGGACAGACAGACAGACACGACGACACCCCGCTCCCCGGACCAGGGCAGACCAACACCAGCCACACCGAAGCGGCGGCGCAGAGCCCCGAGCGCGGGGCCGGGGCTCGCCCGCAGCCCGGGCTGCCCCGTGTGCGCCCCGGGGCCGCCGTGGGACCCGCGCTCTGCCGCTCCCGGCACCGGCTGCCCGTACCCTGCCGGTGTGCTGCCCGTACCCTGCCGGTGTGCTGCCCGCGTCCGGCTTGCCCTGCCTGCAACCTGCCTGCGCGATGCCCTGCCAGCACCCTGCTTGCAGCCGGCTTACCCAGGCAGCGCCCTGCACTCACCCTGCCCGAAATCTCCCCAGGCTACAGCCTGCGCGCCTGGTACCCTACCTGCACCCTGCCCTGCCCGCGCCCTGCCCGCACACCCCGCGTCCTGCCCGCACCCAGCCCTGCCGGTGCCCGGTGCCGGCGGCGCACGTGTGCGGGCGGCGGAGCGGGCACCGGCTCCCGTCCCTACCTTTCATCTTGGCGCCGGGGCGGGTCACATAGGACGGACGGGACGCGGCGGGGGCTGCCGCCGGGAGCGGCGGGCGGACGGGCGGGAGGGCAGCGCTCCCTGCCTACTGCCGGGCCATGCCGGGGGCCGGGCGCGCCCCCGCCGCGGGCCCTAATGCGCAGCCCCGGCCGCTGCCGCTCGCCGTCGCTGCTCGGCCGCCGGCGGCACCGCGTTCTCGCCGCCAGCCCCGCGCGGCCCGGCCCGGCCCCGCGGAGCCGCGGCCCGGCCCCGCCTCCCTCCCTCCGCCCCGGGGAAGGGGCCGCGGCCGGGGCTGGGCCGCGGGGGGCGGGCTCGGGGATCCGCCGGCGGATGGGGCTTGAGACGTCCCGCGGGGCCGCGGGGTTCCCGGGGTGCGGGGCGGTGGGCGGCAGGGTCTACCCTCGGGGAGCAGCCCGGGACGGGGCTCGCAGGGCACCCACCGGCCACCGGGGAGTTTGAGTGGGATGAGATGTTGCCGGGCGGGAGAACGGTCCTCTCCCTGCCCTCCCCACGCACGTGGCCGGCACCTGGGGGCTTTTGGCTAAAGCCGCCCTCCTGAGCGTAGCCCGGCCCGGGGCAGGGTGCAGGGCGGCTGTACCCCCACCAAGAGATCCTGGAGCCATGGGTGCCCATCCGCCGGCTGGGGAGAGGCTGATGGATGCGCCAAATTCACCCCTGCACCGAAGAAAGCGGCACGAGTAACCCCGTTGGATTGAGTGGGATTGCACGCAGTGCCCGTGCGCCGAAGAATGCGCGTAAATATTTGTGGGATTAGGGATATACAGGCCAGTCTTTTATTTCTTGAGTTCTGGATGCTGCCAGGAATAATGAACCATTTCCAGGCTCCCGTTTCCATGCAAGGCACGCTCTGGTTGTCTGCAAGCCTACCCATATGTAGGCTGTCGAAGACGGTGATAGGATGATCCAGTTTTGACTATCAACGTCGGTGCCGAGGAAGCAGAGCTAAAGCCACGTGCACCGATTCGTGCCGAGGGCAAAGTCACGGAGGCACCAGAGAGTCTTTCCCATCGCAGAGGGGAGATACGGACCATTTTGCCTTTGCAGTCATTGGTATCGCAGTCTGTTGAGTGAGGGTGAACCCAATGAAATGGGTATGCTACGTGGTCCTTTCAGCCAGCCTACGGCTCCGCTAAGGACCATGGCGTACCAGAAGGGTCATGGCGCAGCATCACAACATTGGTTTAACACCGGGTCGAAAAGGACTGGCAACCTCTCGGTTATGATCTTGGCTGAGCAAGGAGGGAAGGATTAAACCCACAAAAGGTAACCACTGTAGAGCAAAAATTAAAGAACAGAAATGTTAATTCCTTCAGCTGGTCTGATGACTTGAGCTGACATCCGCTGGAGCGCGTTTTGCTGCCTCAGAGGCAGTACCTTCAGTCTGGGATTGCCGAAAATACTTGACCGCCAGCTGCAGTAGCCATTTGCTGCTGTAAAGCGGGGCTCAGATATCAAAGGGACTTGACTCAGCTTTTGGTTTATGCTCTGACAGTTGGCTGGAATATCTATTTTTGGTACAAGTTGCGAGTAAAACTTAAATCTGAATGCAGTCATCAGGTAATTGAGGATGTCCTGTAGTGTTGTGTTGGACGAGGACAACAGCTCTTGCAGCGTTTTTAAGTCTGATTAATGCTTGCTCATTTGTGTGAGTTATTTTAGATCTTAACACAAAGTTTTGGTCTTGAAGAATCAATATAGTTCAGTTTCCCAAACTAAAAAAACATCTAGACTCTGATCCAAAGCCCATGAGTGTGTTTCCAAGAAGAAATCTTTCCATTAACTCTCACAGACTGGATGAAACCAATAATGAAGCTCCATTTCTCCAAAGAAAAAGCACTTGTGTTTGAAAACACAGGGCAGAAGGAATGCTTTAAACAAAGAAGGAAGAACATTGCTTTAAAACCTGTGTCGTCAGAGAATGTGCAAGGAGCAGGATTGTGCAGGAATTTAGAAAATTCCTCAAAAGCAGTAACTGATAACGCTTTTCTAATTCTTCAGACAGTAACCTCAGTCAATTGAAGGGTAGCAACCAAAAATTGCAGAGACTGACTGGTGTATTGCTGGGTTTCAGGAAAACATGTTCCTTACTAACTGAAAGAAAAATAAGTACTTTGAATTCACACAGAAATTTAGGTTGGTTCATTAGGCCTGAAATCTACCTCTATTCTTGTGACTTTAATTTATTACTTTGTGGACATAGTGGGACACTTCCTACTGTAAAGTCAGCTTCTGCGTTCTCTTTTAATCATGTACGTTGTATTCCACATTGCATTTCTTATAGATACATTATGTATTTAAATGGCCGATGATGTTCTACTAATACTACTTTAAAAATCTAGTGATAGTGAAGAAATTCAGGAAACTCATGGATTGTTTCATGTGTCAAATATTTCCTCTAAACCCCAAGTATTTTATGTTTTGGTTTCTGAATTAATTGTTCCTTTTTTCTTCCCACTGACTCGTCTCCACCTACCAGAAGCAGGTATAGCAGTCAGACATTATTGTCACCGTTATCAGCCCTGGGATTAATGAAGGGGAAGGCAGATCATTGGTGGCTCATGGAGATGGGGTAATTGAGCAACCATACTTAATGAGCTGGGTGTCAGTGGATTACTCGTATTCTGGAGCACATACACTCTTTATCAAAACTGGTTTGATTAAACAGTAGAACTTTAGATCCAAACAACCCCAGCCCAACCAACGAGTTGCATAGTTTAGAAATATCGGCCGTAAAAATCAGTGAGAGCACGCCCCTTTCCATCCTTAAAGGGACTCAGCTCTCCAGTCTCCTCTCCATTGTCTCTGTTTCAGTTGCCTGTATGAACAGCTCCCCAGACTTCCAGGTCACGTCTGAAAATGATGGTCTGAGCCACTGTATCCAGAGGAGACCCACCTTATGTTTAGTCTGGCTTCCAATACCCCATCCTGCCCACAGGAGGTGGGTTGCGGGTTGCAGTCTAAATGCGGCCGGTGCCCTTGGGTCCCCATGGCAGTTCTTCCAGCCAATCTGCAAGGAATATTTTGTTGGCAGTTGTGTCATAGGTCCTAAGGTTTGAACTATTTGTTGTTGTGAGTGAAACCAGATCTCTTTACTGCGGCTGCTCAGAGCTAGATGGTGTGGTTGTCCTGTGGTTTGGGCACCTTTCCCTTTCTCTTCCCATGCCCTGCGAGCTTTGCCCATAAGGACACTCAGGCACAAGGACACTGGGAATCACCCAGAGACAGTCTGTGTCCTGGAAACAGATTGAGCTCAGTTCTCCCAAATTTCATCCCTAGCTGCCACGCAGATATCCCAGCCTACTTGATTCCAGTTAACAAGGGCAGCCACTCTCCAGCACCTTTCCACTGCCTGGGTTTCAGACAGATGCTGACCCTCAGCAACCAAATCAGGTGCTACTTTCAGACTCTCCCTCTTATTTCTTCTTAGCTGCGACCTCTCCATGAAGTTGGACCTCCCAGACCTCAAGCTTTAGTGCTGGACTTGGCAGTATTAAGTTAATGATTGACCTTGATGATCTTGAAGGTCTTTTCCAACATAAAAAGACTCTATGATTCTGTGATTTCTTACTATATGGAGATCAAGAGTTATTCCTACCAACTAGATAAACCACAGAATGCGTACGTATTTGGGGTGCAATACAGTACATAACACAGGGTGCAATATGTAACTAGCATTGCCTGGTCCTGGGTCTTCACAACCTTGAACTTTTTATACACTCTTTTGTATTTTTCAGGTTTCATTTAAAGCTATGCTGAAATCTGCCAAACACAGTTACTCTGCCTCTCTGGTTAAAACCATTGGTCTTCCCCACAAAAGTTTCAAGCATATTTTCATATTCTTTTCTTTTTAGGAAACTTTAGACTGTGTTCTAAGAAAATCTGATTTCACAGAAATGTTTCATTTTATGAACTCTTTTGTTACTCTAGTTCAGGACATAAATTATGAGGCCTCTTTTTTCATCCAATACTAATAATATAACAACAGCTTACTACCACAACAGGCTGCATGTCACAAAGTGGTGCCACATTGCAGCCAGCTTCAGACTCAGAGAAGGTCTAGAGGATCTAAACAAATCATCCTTGTTTAGAAATGTTTATGTATTGGCTTAATATAGCTTGTTTATACGGAACTGTTACAATTTATTCATCAAATGCTGAAATAAGGTACCCAAGTGAGCGCTTTGCAGTTGCGGTGCCATGGTGTGACTTCAAGCACTTACCAACCACATGCGTGTTGTTCATCTTTTCCTCGCTACAGTCTTCTCTAGAATATCAAGGACGTTCATTTACAACGGTTCACACTCACTTTCACTCTACAAAACGTGTTCGAATTCAGCAGTAATCCAAAAGAAAAAGAGGCAAATTTAATCTCCCTGTATGCACTTTAGAATAAATCGTGCGGACTATACAGAAGTGATCTAAAACCAGAGGTAATGCGCAGTTCCTGTTCGCTTTGACTGCATTTCACAATGGACCATTACCCTCACCTGGCTCTTTCCCACAGCCTGACCTGCGCAATTCTGTCAGCATCGCTCCTCTCTTCTCCACCCACAAACTATTTGGCGAGGCTTGGAGTGATGCTGGAGGAAGCCTTTGTCCATGCGCGCAGAGGTAGATACGAGGGGCATTCTCTTTGGCTTGGCAGCCTTCTCATTGCCTGAGCCCAGATGCAATACAGAGGGCAATAATCAAATCTTACAAAGTCTGAAAAAGAATTGCACGCATCATTGAGGAGAACTGCATGTGACACGGGAACCATATGTGGAAGATCATTTGTCTGAAGGAAGTACCATTTGGGTTCAATACAAAATGTGCATTTGAAAAGTAAGAGTTGAGTATTATAACATATTTTAATGATAAATCTTTTCCTCTGCGACAATTTCATATTGTTGTTAATGACCATTTTGGACCTGTGCCCAGAGTGAAGACATTATCCTTGGATCTGGGTAATGAGTTTGTAAATGATCCTGAACAAATGGTGAAGTTATTTACTAATAATTTTGTTAAATCCACAGATGAACCTTGTCTTAACCTGGGTAATCAGCATCATAATTTGAAAGTATTTAGTTATCTAGACTTGTGTCTGAAAAGTGAGGTTGGTTTTTGGTTTTCCTTTCCTATTTTTTGATTAACTGGGAAATTGAAGGAGATTCCAAAAGCAGCAAAACACCTGGATGTGTTTTCAGTATGCCAGAGTTACTCAGAGATACAGACTTGTTCTTGATGGAGTTTGGGTGTTGATCGTGCAAAGGGCCATGTGCCAGTTCTCTTGCCTTCCGATGGCTGTGACCTTTTTGTTTTAGGAACTGGATTTCTTGGAAGGAAAACACAAGACAGCTCTAAAATAGGCTGGACAGTCATATTGCTCTAAACTTAATGAAAAGCAAAATACTGGAATGCAATTAAGGGTACAGCTATTATGACTACCTACAGATGATATTTAGGGACTGCTGCTTCATATCTTTGATAATTCATGAGACATAATTACAGGTTTTATTCATATTCTGAATGACCAGTGATTATTTCTGGTTCAGAAAGTTTGGGAAATTTTATTCTGGCAATTTATAGACCAATTTCCTTGCACAGTATTTTGTCAAAATTGCCTATAACAACAATTGTAGCTGTTTTGTCTGCTGAATATTTAAACCAATAAAATATTTGACTCTTGTGTTCCAAAACTGCACATAATGAAAAGTAATTCCATTACCGCTAGAGTGCTTAAATGTTGAAGACAGCAAAACCAAGACCAAATAATTAGTGCCAAATTTCATTAGGATGTTTGCAGAAGTAGATTTTTATACATTAGTAACAACATTTTGTTTGTTCACAGTGTGTGTTTCTTTCAACACACACAGTAAAATCTGATTTCCTCAGAAACAGTTTCCTATTGCCTGAGGTCTAACCGGGTCAGCTCTTTGGCTGGCGTACATCAAAACGGCATTGGCAAGGGTTTGGTTCGCACTGATGGAAGGAGCTAAGGATCTGGCCCTGTTTTGAGACTGTCCAAATGCCAATGACGTTCAGCTTCCAGTTATCCTCTGTGGGACCAGAACTGGTCCCTGTCAGCAAGGAGAAGCATCCTTCAGCTGTCGCTATGATGTGCCACACGCTCCTGTCTTCTGGCTGTGCGACTTCTGGAGCTAAGGTGATGCACAGAGGTGTCTCCTCCATAAGGCCCCTCTGGCACTAGAGGGAGTGGAAGCTGGTGTCATCTACTTACAGACACCAACATTGCTTGGTTCATGTGCGTCTGCTCCCCAGAATTGCTGGTTATGTCAATACAGGTCCACACGGAAAGCCCAAATGCATCATATATGGTCTCCTTGACCTCTTGCCTGGCAGTGAAGACCTCAGAGTCAAGCAGAGGCTGAGTATAGCTTGTATACTGCTTGGCCACAGGAGAGAAGTACAGCAAGAAAAGCAAATAAAAAGACACTGAATCCTCCCCACATTAAGTTAACATTATTGCAATGTATTTTGGCTCTTCAGCCTGTGAGTTACACCCACCAGGACTCCCTGACGCTTCAACAAGTGGGTGTAAGTAGGTCCAGGGGAATATTAAATTACAGCTCTTCAGCTCTGAATTTGGCCAAAAAAGTACAGTAAAAAAACTTTGAGAATCAGGGAACATCATGATTGAAATTGTAAAGTATTTTGCTCACTATGTAGAACACATCTGTAATTTATGTACATTGCTGTTTATGGAGAATGTTGAAGGTTTGCTTGTTGGGGCATAATGACAATAAAAGATAGCCACGCTAATAAGTATTTTGAAAATATTAATGCAAGCTTTGTAGACACCCTATGTCTTTTTCAATTTTTTTTCAGACTTCATAAATACCACACACAAACAAATGTTGTTGAAGAACATTACTGAGGTGGTGAAATCGAGCACTCACAAGCTAGGAAATGCCAGGAGAAAGATCTCCCATGCAACCTTAGCTTACCTGCATATATTTGGAACTATTGACAAGACATATTTATTCCTACTGATAAGTATTGATATGGTTGTTCGTTTATACTAGCATATTAATTTTTCTCCAATAACTCCATTTGTTTGGTACAGAGAAGAGACTGAACTCGGTTAGTGAGCACCCATTCAGTATTTTATCTTCTCTTCATTGTTCCTCCCGACCCCATTCACTGCAGCATTCATGCTCTGCTCTGAAGATAGAACTACTGATTTCCTCTAGGCCTGCCATCAGGGCAGCATTTATATATTTCACAAATGTTAATTAAACCTTTGCAAGCGATGAGTATTGTTACCTCCATTTCGTAGGACTGAGCCACAGTAAGATTAAAGTTAAAAGTTATGCTCTCATAAGAAGTGAATCACTTGAAGTGCTGTGATTCCTCAGTGTTACAGTCAATGTTTACTCTGTTACACCCAAGGGCACCTTCCACTTCCCACTTCGCGAGCCTGGCTAACAGTCCTCATCACAGATACCCACGACGCTGCCTCTGCCCTTGTCTCCCTGCTTTCCACCTGTAGGAAAACTGCAAGGAGCAGCCCTGGCATGCTCTGAACCAAATCCCGCATGTGGGTGGTTGAGGAATCAGGACATTGGGTGTGCAGCTGACAGCACAAACCCTGCAGTCCGGCTACAGTCATGCACAATATTTTACACACTGGAGGGCCAGATCCCATTGACTTCCGCGGTAGGGGTGAGTGCTCAGCCTTTCTGCAAATGATACCACAGGGTTCCTATCAGGACTGTTGAGAAAAACACGGGTAGTGCTAAACAAGGATGAGCTGGATGTTGGTGAGTTGCTGGGGTGGGTTGAGGCCAGCCAGTGGCAGCTCAGCTCACACCAGTTGCTCACTCACTTCCTCCCTGGATGGACACAGGGAGAGAATTGGAAGGGCAAAAGTGAGAAAAACTCATGGGTCGAGATTAAGGCAGTTTAATAAGTGAATGGGAGAAAGAAAAAAGAAAAAAATAATCCCAACTGATGCAAAGGCAATCACTCATCACCTCCCACTAACAGACATGCCCAGCCAGTCTCTGAGCAGCAGATACTTTGGAAAATAACATCCTTGTTTTATTGCTGACTATGATGTCATATGGCGTGGAATATTCCTCTGGTCAGTTTGGGTAAGCTATCCCTTCCAGCCTCTCGCCTACTCCCAGCCTACTCACTGGGGTATCAGAGTGAGGAACAGAGAAGGCCTTGATGCTATGCAAGCACTGCTCAGCAACAGCAAAACCATTGCTGTGTTGTCAACACTATTTTGATCACGAATCTAAACCAGAGCACCGTAAGGGCTGCTGTGAAGAAAGTGAACTCCACCTCAGCCAGACGCAGTGCAGTTGTCCACATCACATAGGCACTGCTTGGCAGAGTCAGAGCCTTGTTCTCTAGCACTGAACCTACCAGCTTTGAAAATAAGGATTTCTTCTTTCTCTGCCTCTTCTCTGACCTTTATAAATAATAAGGCAGAACTCTTAAAACCTTAGAGTTTTCTTCACCATACAAATCTGTGGTTGACAGCTTGCTTCTGGCGCTGTGCAGATTTCCAATGGGAAAGAGAAAAAGTCGATCCAGGAGCAAAGATCACCTAACCACAAAATTTCAGGACTGTGCTCCAACGCCTGGGAAATGAGAGTTTTCAAAAGAAAATATCTACAAGTTTTTGACATAGACAACAATATATACATTTTCCCCTAGGTTTTTTCTTGGAAATGACTGAAAATTTAAAAAAAAAAAATCAAAAGAAGTCCAAACAAAATCAGCCAGAGGCATCCAGCCAGAAGGAGAAATTACAGCTAAAATGACTGAACTTTGGCAAAGATTTAAGGTCCTTATAATGGAAAGTATTGGGAAACTTTAGTGAAAGGCCAAAACCAGTTGAGGAATGAAGAAAGAATGACCATGGTGGCCAATGATTTTAATCTTTCATCTATCATGAAACCCTGTCAAAGGAAGATATAACCCAAAATGTGTTTGGAGATATCTATGGGGAGGACACCAAGCTAATGTTGACCTTTATTTTGTCATTCCAGCCCATCGGGTCTTCTAAAAGCCCTATAAAACTTTTCCTGCCCCAAAAGAAAAGTCAGTTTTTGCTACTTGAGAAATTTATGAGAAATGAGATATGTGCACCCATATCCCTCTGAGATCCACACAGAATTCCCTACAAGCCTACCTGAGCAATGAGTTACAGACTAAGCTGCTGCTTCCAAGCTCAGCATTAGCCCCTCAGACCTCCCTAGGCAGAATGTGGACCATCCTTTTCCCTACTTGGAAGATGACTGCTCAGCATGCAGCTGGCTTGCAGAGTCTTGTGTGAAGGATATTCCAGGCATTTCAGTTTAAAGTTCAGCAAACAAAAGCTGTTACTAGCCCATTTCAATGCAGGTGCTACAGCAGAGTATTGGGATTGAAACAACTCCCTTATGCTCTGGCAACAACACAAGTACTGCTGCTAACGGAGCACAGCAAGGCCGCCAGCTCCCTGCCTCCCAGAGAGGGGAGGCACAGAGACCAAGAGCAAAGCTCCCTATTACTCACCAGCTCTGTTGTTACTGCAGGGAGAGTTGGGATGAGCAGGAAAGGATTCTGCTACACATTTTTAAAGTAAAACTTTGAAGTGCAGAGTTTTCATACTGTCATTTGTAGTACCTTCAGGGAAAGAGACCAGGTATGCTTGTTGACAGAGCAATTTTTGGTCAAAACGTGCCAAAATCAGTATGAACTGAAGAACAAGTATGTGAACACCTGTTCATTCATACTTTTCCCTTGTGATTTGGGGATCTCTGGGGTTTCTTGGACAATAGAGAACCACAGAAGTAGGAAGGAGTGTGAAGCACGGGGCAGCATTCACCCCATGTCCCATATGCAATACAAGCAAGAAACATTTCCCAGGGGAAGGAAAACAGGACAAGGCACCAGGGGCACCACCTGACCACTGTTCCTGAGGGCTGTTTATAGGTTTAAGTATGGAGGGGTTTGGTTCTTCTGTTGCCATTTGATTTTCTGAGTTTAGGAGGGTTACTAGTTTTGTATTGCATTAGACTTTTTAAAGTATACTTTAAAATTGGTAACAGGCAGCTGGTCTGCTCATAATGTTCTTTTTTTCCCCTTGAGATACTTGCCAGTGTAATAAAGTCCCGCTTTTCTATTTGTCAAATGGATGTTGTTAAAGTACTTGCAAAGAAACAAATATCCAAACACATGCAGAAGTATCAGAGAACAAAAAATCACTTGGACAGCAAAATTATAACAGAGTCATTTATGTTGGAGGGAACCTCAGGACACCTCTGGTATAGCTTCCTGTTCCAAGTAGGTTCAGCTGTGAGATCAGACCAGATTGCTCAGTGCTTTACCCAGTTAAGTCTTGAAAGCCTTCAAGGACAGAGGCTGCACAGCCTCCCTGGGCAACCTGTGCCCCTGCCTGGATGTCGTCAGGCTGAAAAAGTTTCTCCTTAAATCCTGTCTGAACCCCTGTCATTTCAACTCATGCCTTTTGTCTTTTGACCTCCCACCATGGACCACTGTGAAGACCCCAGCTCCGTGTTCTCCCTAACCTCTCCATAGGAGGCTCCTATTGTCTGCCAAGCAGCCGGGGCACACTGCTGGCTCCTGTTCATCTCTCTGTCCTGTACAGCCCCCCCAGCCCTTCCTGCAGGGCTGCTCAGTCCCAACCTGTCCTATTGCAGTAGGTTAGTCCATTCCAGGAGCAGAAAACTGTACTTGTTTTTGAAATTCAAAACATTTCTGTTGTCCCATTCTTCCAGCTGGCCTCAGTCCCGACACTGCTCCCCAGCACCGTGACTACACTCCCCAGTTTGGATTCATCTGCAGACTTAATGGAAGTGGCCTCCATCACCTCTTCAGGTCAGTTCAAATAGGATAGACCTTATTTGTAGCTAGTTTCCAGAAAAGGGGAGAGAAGCGTTAACCACTACCCTTTGAGCCTGATGATCCAACCAGTTTTTCATCCACCTAATAGCCCACTCATCTCAGCCATAACACCCCATCTTGGATACAAACGTGCTGTGGGAGACTGCATCAAAAGCATGACTGAAACTGAGGTAAGTGACATTCACTGCTGCAGGTCCAGGCATTTCATTGCAAGGCATTGAGGCTGGTCAGGCATGATTTATCCTTGGCTTCCAGTCACCATCTTCTCCTTCATCTGCCCAGAAGCCAACGAGATTTGATCAACAATTTTCCTAAAGAATGAAATGAACCTTACTGGCCTGTACTTTCCCAGATATTCCTTCTTGTCCTTTTTGAAGATGGGTGTAACACTATTTTTTCTCCAGTCACTGGTGACGTCCCCCAGTCTCCATGATCTTTCAGAAATAACAAAGATGACTTGCAATGACGTATTACAATGATATAAACTAGCTTTTTTGACCCTCGGACAAACCCTATCTGGTTCCATGGACTTGTATACATCAAGGTTTCCCAAGAAACCACTGACTCCATACTTTGCTCCTTTTTTGAGTTTCCCTTCTCCCCGACCATTGCTGCCAGGCACAAAAGGCCAGAGAGACCTTGTGGGTGAAGACCAAGGCAAAGGAGCCTTGCACTCAGCAGCTGGCACTGCTACATTCAGCAGTGGGTCCAGCTTGGAGACTGCGAGGTGCTCCTGACAGTGGTCTTCTTTCCCTTGACCTTACCAGACTAGTCCTAAGAAGAACGTGCTGGAGATATGCCCAGCCATACACTTTCTGTTTACCCCCGCAAGCCTCCCTCAACCCAGCCAGAGAGCTTAACCTTATGTTATCATATTGTATTTTACATATTGATAGAATTTGGGTTTGCAATTAAAGACAGCTGAAATTTGTTAGTATTTTCATGTCCTGTTGGCCCAGGTACTACTTCTTTCGCAGAACTAAAACACAGAATGCAAAATTTTGCTGGTGGCTGATGTAGCCCCTTGGTCCCGCAGGAAAAGGGAGGGAAAAGCTTTGAGTCATTCAGCAATGACCACAGGGAAATATAGCTCCATCCACATTCATTTCCAGAGAGGAATTTGAGGTTTGGGTGATATAGAAAAGGAATTACTGGGGGGGGAAAGGACTTCCCAGGCTCTGCTGAGAGAAGGACCTTCCAAAGTGCAGATGGATTTTATAGTTTCTATAATTCCTCTAACTCTGTGTTTCTCATTTTATGAGCGTGAGCTGTCTCTGCTTCCTTGCCCCTTCCCGTTGGGCTCATTCATCTTTGCGTAACCCTGATTCAGCAGCAGCTCGGTGCGTCCGGGGACGAGGGTGAGAACTAGCTGTATTTGCTGGCTACACGAACAAACATTACCTTGCCTGAGAGGAACTGAGCTGCTGCCGGGAAATGGAGTCAGTCAGCTAACGAAGCCTTGGCCGTAACCGCAGCCACCTCTCCTTTCCTCTCCTGCAGGGAGCAAGGTCCTTCTGACTAACCGTGCTTTCGGGTCACTCTTCGTGATGCCTCGGACCTTTTCTCAGCCTTGGGGTGGAGGAAAGACACATGGAAGCACAACCTTCAGTTTCAGAAAGTGTGTTCCACGTCTTCCAGAAGAAGTGACAACTGTGATGAATTGACGGATGGCCAGGCTCTACACATGTATAAGCATTCGGAGAGTGGCACTTGACAAATGTCCCCAAGTAACAACGGGATCCTGATGTCAGTCCTTATAAGCCTACAGTTGGGTGCTTATCTGGGCTTGCCATGTACCCACTTCCTTAACACTGTAGCTCCAAGCTTTAAAAAACAGGAAATAATTACAGTAACCCCCCACTTTTCTATTTACAGAAAAATGATCTTGTTAAAGTGTTTGAGGGATTCATTTGGGTGAGGAGAGTTATGCATCTAGAGAGATGGCAGAGCATTAATGTCATCTCGGTCCTGCCGAAGTCAGCGACAGCCCAGTTCCCTCGGACTGCAATGCACTTGCTGTGCGTACTAGTTGCCTGTGCGGAACCCTTGGAGCTAAGCTAAATCACAAACATGAGTTTTGCCTACATTATTTGGAAATCTGTGGAGTCTGTAACTTCTTTTATGTCTTCTCAGAATGGATTCCAGTCCCAAATCAACTTTAAATCCATGAAATATGAAAATCCTCCCTGCACTGATACCAGGTACTATACGTAGTCCTGTGTTACGTGGCATGGCCATGATCCAGCTTCTTCAGTTGAGCTAGAAGCAGACTGTTCCTGCGAGCCCTCCATTTTCTGCACTTTGGAGCTTCTTGGATGCCTTTGGTAGTTGCCCCAGAAACACAACTGCTGTAGGAGGTGATGAGGCAGGAGATGGATTCGCCCACCGACACAGCTATCTGGGCATCTGATCACCAGGTAAGAAATCTTGAAATGGGTTTCTTATATGGTGGGGTCGAAATGTGAAGAATACAGCCCTGGGATATGATCTGCTCTGCCAACCAAGTAGGCTGCAGCTTTTTATACCACTGGAAGCTTTTTTCAAGCTGGTGGCGGTTCTCGAAATGGGTTGCTCTTACCAAAAGGTGACTCTGAATCTGAAAAGTCTAGTGAAAACAACCAGTAACTGCAAAGAATGGACACGAAAGCTGAAAGTTCACAACCTGCATGTGTCCAGGTGAACCCTATTAAGCGGATCATTTTGTGATGTTTTAAATTATACGTAAAGTCTCTTCTTGCGAGTTTTACAGCAACCTTATGCTGGTCATGCAAAACACGCCTGTGACTGATACATTCAGGCATATTCATTCGGTTGTAGACCCTGGCAATACGGAATCGGCTGAGTGATTTCAGAGCTACTCTCTGGTCCTGCTGTTGCTGACAGTCTGTGATTGTGGGTTTTCTGGTAACTGAACAACTTTAACTGTCCTATAAACTGTCAGCAACTGATGTCTGATCTCCTTTATACCCAGGCCTGGACAGATGTGGAGCCAGCACGGGGCTGGGGAGCTCGGGGATCGCAGGTGAAGAGCCTTGTTCATGGTCTGATGCGCTAAGCCTTCTCCGGGAATTAATTGGTCGTGCAGCCAATACTTTCGTTAATGTTTTTCTTGGCAAGAATGAACTGAAATGGTTTGTATATAATTACACGGCTTTACTTTGACTTGTGCTTCCCGATTATGCTGATGGGCAGCATTTTTGGCTATTAAGGAATCTATATATAATCTTACGCTGTACACGGTGATGATGTATGAATTGATATTGGAACAATGACTGAATTCCTTCATGGTTTATTAATACCATTCTGAATTTAAACAGTTTTGATTAAATGCTTGCTTGGACTCGTGCTGTTTTATAGCCGTGTGGCGCATCTTGGAAAAAGAAGTTTTCTTTTAACTTGTTTGTGTAAATGCCAGTCCTGATCAAAACATGGAATTTATGTGTTCAGGAAATTTTGCCATTGAAAATTTGTTGTTATTCTTAATGAAAAGAGAAATGGCATTTGCAACCTATTTTCCCCAGGGGAAGAAAAAACCAATCCCAAGCATTTTCTACACCCCCATTTCGTACTTCCCATGGTACAGAAATTAAAAAATTACTACCTATTTAGAAAATAATAAATTTTGCTTTAGAGTTTGAAATTATGGTTTAAAATTTGTAAATGTTTGCTGTATTTCTTATTCTGTGTTTGTACATTTTTATATTGATATTACTTTATACTTGTTTTAGTATTTTGAAATCAGTTTGGCTTCAGTGGGACTACATTTTCTTATTTTTTTTATTTTTAAATCAAGTTCAGCTTCTGTTTACTATGCATTACAGCATTTTATCTTCTTGATGTAACTGTCCCCTGCTTCTGTTGGGTCGAAACACTTTATCAGACTGTTCAGATCCAATACAAACAGGAAATACTTGGACAGGGGTGACGTACCAGTTCTTTGAAAAAAACAGGAGACACTGTGATCAAGGAAAAAAGTTTCATTCAGTGATAGATATCCACACAGAGTAACAATTTTAAAAGATAGTACCACCCAGTAAGGGAATAAAATATTTCAGCTATGATGTTAGTTTGTATTACATTATGCTATGTTGTCATATGCCAACTTCAGGAGGGTATAATATGCCATAAGTTAAAAAAATGACCTTAAAAAGAATGCAAGACAAATAGGAACATAATTTCAGAATGCTGAAATGAACTTTCTTAATGCATGATGGATTTTATTTTCTTGCAATAGTCAAGGTTTGTGCTGAAAGCCTTTGGGAGTGGAGCTCGTTTGTATCAAGATATTTTAAATTGTGGTGAAAAGACCACTATTGCACTGGAAAATACTTTGATGGAGAAGTCAGCCAGTATTTTTTGTACTGCTCTAAGACAGGATCCAATTTATTAGAATCTGCATACGAGGGAAATGAACACGCTTCAAGGACATTTGCAGAAGTGGATGTAGATATTGCTGCTTGTTTCCTGACAGGCGGACTGAGCTGCCTTTAAAATCAGTGGAAAAGACTTACTATTTACTTTCCCTCTCTTACAGGAGTGGGTATTGTTTAGTCCTTTAAAAGCTATTATATCTCTGCTTGAACTTGAGCTTCTCTGTGAAGATGCTCTTTCTTACGACAGCTTCCCTACTTTTGCTCTTTCTGACGGCGCTAGCTCTAGAGACCCTGGTAAGGCGGCGTTTTTGAAGACATTCTCTGCTTTGAACTTTCATGTTCAACATCTTGGAAGACCAGAAGCCGTCACTGAAATCTTGGCCCTTCTGAAGTCAATGGGATATCTGCCACTGGTTTCAGCGGAGCCAGGGTTTTACTGCATGTTGAGAGGATTACCCTTTTTTGTATTTTATTGGCAGAAAGGAAAGCCGTGCAAAGCCAATGCAGTTAAACAAACATAGGATGGGTTTGGATGTGTAACTCCCCTTTGTATCCGTATTAGAGGCAAACTGTGCTGGAGCCTGCCTGTGGTCTTTGCAAGCAGGCAGCTGAGCGATCGCTGATTCATAGTAACATGCAAAGTTGTTTGAAAGCCAGAATTTCCTATACATCTGTAGGAAATAATGTTCAACACTATTAATGATCTATCAAAGTTAAAGGCAAAGCAATATAGAAGGGAAGGTGGTTTTATTTGAAAAACTGAATCAATTTCACTCATAGTCACACTTTTCTGCCCATATGCTGATGCTGACAAGCACCAGAAGAGGTATATACCCAAACTGATGCATTCAGGCACCCAGATGTGAGTACTCAGGTGGTCTGGTCAGGATTCCCTGGCAGGTAGGGCAAGGGATGCCACCTATGAAGTTCTCCCCACATCTTCTGGTTTCTTCTTAGGTTAATGACAATGACCTGGCTTTATACGTGTCTCTTTTGTACCATCTAGGAGTTGAGAGACGTTAGTTACTCCAGCCAGTCCCACCTCTGTGTGTCCCTGTCTGGGTGTACTGGGTATATGTAGATCAGCTGGAGTCTCTATGGGCTGCTAATCCAGGCACTGTCGGCAGCTGCTGTGCACATAACCCTTCTGCTTCCTCGCGTGGTTGCTCACCCTGACCTTCCCTCTCCTGCTCCATTTGTACCAGTCCTAATGTTTGTACCCCAGTTCTCTCCACCTTGATGCAAAAGTCAACAGACTTTCTTTTTTCGCAGCATTTCGAAGTTCTATGCAAATCTGAGGTGTCTGTGAACAAATACAGCTTCATGTTCACTTATTTTCCTTTGAAAGTGTCTCTGTTCTGATGCTAAGATTAACTTTCCCTCTCAGGAAAAAGATTTATCTTATGATGGATAGTTTGTCAAGATTGCCAAACTTCACTGAATAATTCCTGTGTTTGCATATATTTTTTGTATTACATCATGTTGGGAGGCCTCGACAAGACAAATTTTTGTGAGTTTATGTTAAAAAGAATCATCTTTTTCAGCTTAACTGCTTGGCTGTGTGATTAAGAGACACCCATTTGATGGGGCCCCCTGGAGCTAAGTCCTCTAAGATGAGTAAAAGACACTGCTTTCTGTCAAACTGTAAACATCACATAGTTATAAAAAAGATCTCAGATAAAGGAACATGAGAGTAAAGAGGTGTCTTAAATGTATTGTCTAATGGTTAGTGTGGCTTTTGCCTTTTATAGACTGTTGCATGTAAAGGACTCTGTGAAGTTGACCAGATTAGAAACCAAACAGATAGCTTTCTATTGCAGGAATGAATGAAGGATTTAAAATGAAATGCAAGAACAACCTTCCACCCACAAAAACCAGTCCAAAAAGTAAGATTTTGATTTATTTGATTCTACACATATTTTTGTCATTAAGCTTTGTAGCGTATTCTAAACTTTTGCTGCACTGTTATGCATGTTAAGCCACCGATTCCCATATGGTGAGCTAATGGCAAAGAAAACACTTGTGTCACCACAGCTGAGGAAAAGAGAAAGTCTCAGGCAGAGACACAGAGGATTTCAATGCTCTCTCAGTCATGTTAGCCTACATGGAGATGCCATTATGCAGGATTCCTGGGCTCTTCTCCCCTGCCCTAGGACCTCTACATGAGCTTCTGCCAGTCACAAGAGTAAAAGGGATGACAGAACTTAATGAAACCATAAAAAAAAAAAAAGGGAAAGAAAAGGAAAATCCAGCTAAGGTCAGCTAAGACCTTTAATTTTAGATAGCTGGGCAGAGTTAGCTGGGCAGTTTTGGAATAGATGAGTCAAAATCGCAGATGGTCATGAAAAAGAAGAAGCAAAGCTGTTGGTAGTAACAGCAGAGTTGCATCAGCTAAACACGTGGGTGCGTACGTGCAAACTTCAGGATCCCCTGAGCAAGAGGTTGTAGCCTGGTGCAGAGTCCGTTCACATCTGCAGGAGTCCCACCACTGCCGGTGGCTGCCCCTGGCCCCCGCCTATGAAGGCAAGAGGCTCCCTGGGCTCTTTCTTCTGTATTTTTGTAAATAGAGACAACAAATTGGCATTCTAATGCATATCTCAAAGTGTTCTCATCCTTCCAGTGGCTCAAATGGTGATTTTCGGAAGCGTTTCTCTAAGTGGCTGCTGTATATAAATTAGGAGTTGGCTATAAAAACATTTTATTTATTTATTTATTTATTTATTTATTTGACTTAAAGCTTTGGCTGTCCCATGGACTTCTGCTTGCTCAGCTGTGTCAGCACTGGGCCTGAAGAGGTGCAGAGGCCGAGACAGCTGCCCTTCAGAAAGCTTTTTTGATATTTCCTAATACCTGGCACCTGCGGATTACTTCAGAGGTGGGAGAGGAGGGATGGATGGAGGGAGCTGCAACAGCACAAGTCAGTGGACATCGCCCATCTCTTCTGTGCTCACAGGAGGGATAGCTTGCTGCATGATGTACCTGGCAGGTACTAATCCCTGGAGGACAATCCAAGAGGGATGCAGTTCACTCCAAATCAGAATACGGTTGCAGCTACAAAGATGCCCATCTTCACTTCCTATCATCAGAGCTATTTTGTCAAAGGTGGGCTACCTCCTCATGGTGGAAAGCCAGAGTCATTCTGTGACGTTCTGTTGGCCTATGTCTTATCAGAAAGGAGAGTAAAAATAAGCAATCCCAAACCGACAGATTTTCGCCCCCACAAACTCTGCGTGTATCTGCGATGTTGTTCCGTAAACTCCTTTTATGGAGTGAGCACGAAATTCCAGTTATTGGTGAAAGTTGTGTCTTCACTAAAGGCTTTTGCCAGTGTTTATCGTTCCTCCTTGCTGAAGTACCACGTAGTGCGTTTGGGGGCAAAGAAGTATCACCTTGCACAGCGTTGACGAAATAGTTTTCGCTATAACCAAATACTAAGGCTAGGCTTTAAATACACATTGGTCAGTTTTATTTTCTCCCCTTTTGCCTGCTTGCTCTTTTGCATCTGTGGGAATATGTGTGCGTGTGAGTTTCTTGAATTTTTTTGCAATTGTTTCACAGTCTCCCTTCTGATGTCTTGGAGACCACACATTAAGGAACACTGGGTGTAGACTAATTGTAAGACTTTCCTAGTAGCATGAATTTAAGCTTGAAATCCCTTCTGGTTTTCTTTTTGTCTTCCCACAAGCAATATCAAAATGCCAACAGAGAGAGAGATATTTTTCATATGGGAGCATATTTATCTTGCATCATCCAATGTGCTCTCATGCTGGAAGTGTAAACCCACCATTGTACGGGGCAAGCCAACAAGTTACTTTGAAGTAAATTAAGGGCATCGCTGCGTCCTGTGGTTCCCTTCTGTTTTCCCTTTGCTTGAATGAGTTAAAGTGCAGTCACGACTGGGTAACTTAACTTCTGCAAGGTAGGAGCCCACGCTGAGGGACTGCACAGTACGGACATGGCTGTGAGAACTTGTTCATGATTTTTTAAGGCTCACCACAGCAGAGGGGATGATTGCTGAAACACAGGCAAAGAAGCAATGAAATGCCATGAGAAAAAAAAAGAAGGAACATGCGCTTCATTTAAAATATGTATGTATGTGCTACGCCCCTTCAAAGTAAAGTAAATCAACACAGCACAGAAATAGTGCTTCGTATTTCTTTAAGATGTGGGATATTTGTTAACATTGTTAGATGGACACAAAGCCAGATGGCTTCATTTTGAATTGTTATATGGTGTTCTTTTTCCACTGTGACTAACAAAAAATCATTTATGAAGCAAAAGGAAAAAAACCTCAAACGTCCTTATATTACGTAACTGTTAATTCAGTCTCAAAAAAGAGAAGCCGTTTGGGATCCCACGGAATTATTATTGGATTGTTGCTGAAAATTTATTGCTTAAGACAAACATTGGATTAAATGACACCTATTATAATGGCACCTTCGTGGCCAGTATGTGAATTCATGGGAAAGTGGTTAATATTCCCTGCAAAGCAGCTGAACTTTGCGAAGAGGCAAAAAAGGACACAGTTTTTTTCAGAGACAAACAAAGTTCCCTGAAAATCCACACCGGTGGAGGTACCCAGGAGCTCCGGATGACTGTGACCATCTCCTGCTTTCCCAATGGCCCGCAGCACCCTGAGCACAGCCCAGACAAGGTCCGTAAGGAACAGCACTGGTGGGTGGCAGATGATGAGAATGAAGCAGCGAGGAGCCGTGCATCATGTAGTGCGATGATGGTGACAAGGCCAGAATAAAACCTAGACCTCCTGACTCCCTACTTTGTGATCTCCCCGCTAGACATCTTCCTGTTTGCCTTTGAAAATGTTGACAGCTTGCTGGAGACGAAAATCTACAAACATTACACATTCCACTGTCGAAAAAAGGGCTTTGTTATTTGATATAGGAACTCTTAATTATTGCGGTAACTTCACAGCATGAGGTCGCAAAGGGCAAATTTGTTAGCAGCATTTATTAGCTATCTCTCCATGGGTAGCACACAAGTCCGAAAGAACTGGCTCGACACGCTGGAGTTTTTTACGCAGTCCCATTCAAGAACATTTTAATAACAAGCATTGTAACTTTTTTTTTTTGACTGGAAATAGTGAAATTGGTACTGATCCAGTGAGAACTGACCTGATTTTTCATGCACCACTTGAATCAACACCAAAAACTGTTCCAGCTCCCGTTTCTTTGGATTTTAGTTTCAGATAGAAACAGATGTACACAAATCCAAAGAGACAGTATTTCCCTGTAGGAGCCAAAAACTTAAACAAAACTTCATGCACCTCCATCACACTGACTATACTTCAGTAGTTCGAGTTTTTAGACAAATGCAAACTTGTTATTAGCAGGACTGATTACACATCTGGATAGCTAATTTAAACCCTTCCATTAGTCACAGGACATTTTTGTTGTTTCTTATGAATATTTCTATTAAATTTGTTGACAATAAGCCATTTTTGCCACTTCTTTATAGATGGAATACTAAAGGGGTTAGAACTAAAATATGTCACAGGCAAAAGCTCTTCCCTCTATGCAAGATAGAAGCACAGTAAAAAGAAAAAAGTATTCAGCCATGTAAAAATATGTTATGAAAACTTATATCCTAGATTGTTCTTGGTCTGAAGTCAGTCTCGAATTTCTGTCACCTTTTTGTCTTCTTACGCTTGATAGTAGGAGGCACATGGGATTCAGCCCTGAGACTAAGGCTGAGAGAACCTGGCAAGCTTTCTTCTTCAAACCCCCCAAACATCAGCCTACATCTAGCAAGCCAAAGCACCCCCCACCCACCATTCTGCATCACACGCAGAGTTTGGTCTCTGCCGGAATAAGGTGCACTGGTTTGATGGACCATTTTGTTCCATCAAACTCTGCTCACAGGTCTGCATCACTGGAACTCGTATGATTTCTTGCACCCCTTTTTCAAGCAGGTCATACAGTGACCGTGCTATTACAGGGGCTGTGCTAGGAAAGGATGTATTCTTCCAGGGCTAAGTTAAACAAGAGCTATGGTGAGCCGTGCCCATGGAAATGAAAACAGCAGCTACGATGCTGACAGCATAAACGTCGGTTTCACACAGGGAGGTACGGATCTGTATCTTTATGCTGGCGATGGAAAAAAACAACATACAAAGTAGCTTCTTACATTCATTTGAAGAATAAGAGGTGGGAATTCAGGTACACTCATTCCCCAGTCCAGCACACTTCCTATAACTGGCCACGATATTCAACGTAGGTGCGTGGGTTTGGAATCCTTGGAGGTGAGCCTGCGCTTCAGATGATACACCACATCATCTGCCTTGTCCTGCGTGTTAGCAGGTCCTCTGCAAGGCTCAGAGGTTTGCAGGGCTAGTGCTCCCGGGCACCGCGGGCCGTGCAGATGGCTGTGCCTATGTTGGTACCGCGGTGTCCTCGTTCAAGAGCATGATGGGCTCCTCAGGGCTTGCTGGTATGACAGATCGCTAGGTCCTGTTTTATACTGACAGGGAGAGTTGTGTCATCCCAACTAAGCACATCCTTTGCTACAGGCATTTGTCTTAGGCACCACCACTACTACAGCATCATGTTCAAGAGCAGTGGGGCTGCTGGACCTTGAGTCCCTCTACCAAACCAGCCTGTCACAGAATCACAGAATGGTTTGGGTTGGGAGGGACCTCAAAGAGCATCTAGTTCCAACCCTGTCCTGCCACGGTCTCAGAAGAGCAGTGCTGGGCCATGCTCAGGCTCTCCACTCCAGGCTTTTAGCCGAGGTTCCATGACTCCTTCTTCCCTCAAATATACAGGATACTAGTATTTGGCAGCCTCAGGTTGTAGGTGTTCCGAAGGGCTCATGAAGCTCTTGAACTTTGACATCACAGTGGCACGGGTGTCCTTCTTAAGCGCTGTGAGGGCGGCTCTGAATGTGGCCCACATGTCCTTTCCTAGCAATATGATCTGCAGGGGTAGACCTTTATAATCAACCTTATACATTCCCAAAGAAGCTATCGGGGCTACATGTGAGCTGAAGAGTCTCAGCTTTAAACAGCTAACCCTTGTAAACCTTCGCAGCCCTCACGGATGTTTGTGTGAACATAACACTGCACCTTCATAAGGAGGGTTTGTTTTCTGCCTTTACTGATCTGAACATGTGAAATGCTTTGGATCATCTATATCATATAGCAGGGTCAAGCATTTTAATTTATAGAGGGTCACGGTTGCTACTCCTTTTAAACACCAATGGAATTTTTCAATATCCTTGAAGTAAATCCCTTTTGCAAAACAGTAAATGTTAGTATGACTGTATGTCAAACATGGATTTGTTCCGAGATTATTTACTTACAATTAGACAACTGTGCTGGCTCTCAGAGAGACCAGTCAGCAAAATCAACATTATTTGAAAGAGCAGCGGGATGGCCAGTGTTTTAGAATCCAAGGAATGTGGTTTTCATAAATTCCACAGCCTGGTGAGATGCCACAGAACTAACTAATTTGTTCCTTAAATATTTTTTAGGGGGCCTATTTTACACATATCTTCATTTTAAAGGATTTCTATTTTGTGAGGAAAAAGCAAACAGCAATTTCTCCATTTTAAAACTTGTGAGATGGATATTTCCCCATTAAGAATAAAGTATTTTCCATTCTATTTTCTTTTTTCCTTTGACATATGTATACATATACACCTCTTGGGCAGGGCTGAACAGGGAATGAGCAGCTGCCAGGAGTGAAATTTCCAAACACAAAAAGTCAGTTAGTCTGTTTGCAACTCCAGTCTCCTTCGGAACACCACTGGTGTTTCTGCATGCTGCAGTTTGGACTCTTTTTTGAAAGCATTGTTTCTTAATAAGCATTCCTTGTAAATCCTTGCTGCATGGTTCACTCCTTCCTGAGCTGAAAGCAAAAGGTAGAGCCAGTACTTATATGTGGGGAGGCAATTTTTAAGTAGACATTCTTTCTGGTGTATGTTTTCAATAAAATCTTAATTATCTTCCTTAACTAAACTGGTATGTTTTTCTTTGTGGACACAGTGTGGTTCAGCACATACTTTTAAGGAAGGGCTGGGACAGCAGAGAAGCTACAAAGCCCACTTGGGAGTGCAGAAATGGGTGTTTGGACACCTTTTACGCACACATGGAGGGGCTGGCTTTTGGTTTAGCGCAACCCAACGGTGTGGGGGCAAAGCAGACGTGGAGCAGCTCTTTGCCTCTGCCAGGGAAAGCAGAGGGTGGCAAAGCAGAGAGCTGCTGGGGCAGAGCCTCTGCAGGGGAAAATGACGGCAAGCTGGGTGCCTCCCTCACCTGGGCCACAGCTCAGGACAAAGAGGCTCACTGCTGCTGCTTCTACCGACTCCAAGGCAGCGGTTTTGGCAGGAGCAGCCCTCCCAGGGACCCCCCCTGCGAGACTCCAGCCCCTGCCTGCCTTTGGTTGCACAGGAGCAGCTGCTTTGCTGTCCACCTGCTCCCCACGCCAGCCCTGCTCCTCCTGCCTCTTCTTTGGGACTGTCCCTGGCCCCTCCTTTTTGGTGGCTGCCTTGCAAAGCCCTCAGCACCTCGGCTTGGCACCATATATTTGCACAAAAGAGTGAAAGGTGTGAGCATGAAATGTCTGTATTAGCAGGGGCAGGTCTGTGTGGGATGTAGATAATCTTACAGGATTTGAAAGTTTTAAGGGGAAGGTCATCAAAGAAAAGGTTTTAAATGACTTAATGACCATTCTTTAATTTTCTCTGCAGAATAAGGAGTCTGTGTCCATTGTATGAGAGGCTGCCAATAGGAGCAATATTTGGGGAGTTGCCACTCTTTTTCAGCTTAATTAAAAATAGTCCTTGAAATCCACAAGATGTGTTCATATTATCCCAATAAGTTTAACTTGGTCTTTTCAAAATTTGCCCGAGACTTAAATCTGACTTCAGGATCTCTTCAGCATTTCTGGTTTACGTCTTAGAGATGAAATCTGTGAGGTGCCGCATTCCCTCTCTTTCTACTCCCATACGCACCAGTGAGGGCTGGGCTCTAAAATAGACAAGAGCAAACAACTGAAGCATCAGCCTGCAATGCTTCCCATCAGGTGTTTCTGGTAAGGAGGTAGGAAGGGGAGAGGAAATCAGAAGTTTTTCATACATGTTACAAGGCACTTTTCAAGCTGATCCTAAAGGGGAAAAGGGTGAGTGAAAAAGACAGCAGATTTTCTTACTGTTTTACAGATTCGTATTTACTCGATAAGCTAGGTAGAGTCTTGCTAAAACATTAAAGAAATTTTTGCCCTCAGTGTTCACATAACGATGTGGAAACAGATGCCAGAAATAGTCCCAAGGGAGGAAAAAGAAACAGTGAACTAGGAAACCAGGCTCCTGTTAGGGCAGATAATTAGAATATCTGAAGAGTGACAAAATTCCAATGCCAAAACAGCTCCATTTCACATCGTGAAGGAGGTGCCAGGAAGACGGAATATAAGAAAGACCTCTGCAAATTTCTGCTAGTTTCTGTAAAACTAGCTGCCAAGAGCCCATACCCTGTGAACTTTGCTTCACAAGCATGCTCCCTCCCTTTCTACGCTGACCCATTTGTTCAGTTTGTGCCCTCACTGCTTTAGTATCTGTCCTTTAAATATTTGCAAGTAGCCATAGTCTACCTCAGGGATTTACACCACCTTGAGCACATGAAGGTTTAGGTGCACCAGAACTAAACCACACACAAGAATCAGACCCAGAGCAGCACCAGAGCTGGCTGCAGACGAAGGGGTTTGGTGCTGCTGCAGCCTGCCTGAGATCCACTCGTGCAAGCTGACTGTATTTTGCACCAGGGAACCTGGGGGTATGATATCCATCAGGCCTTATTTTCCCTTCAGGACAGGAGGAGCCTGCTAGTGCAGATACTCTTCTCCACACTTGGTTGTGTAAGGGAAGAGGGAGGAGGAGGCATCTGGCAGCAAAGAGCAGAAAAGCAGGAAAGAGCAGGGGATGTGTTTTGCTCTGCTCCATCAAGTAGCCCTGCCCTGGTCCATTTGTTGTGCAATTTAAAACTGCTTGTCAGCAACTTTATTTATGGCAAGGCACAGGCTGAGTCTTAGAATCAGGAAGCCAAATCCAGCTTCCCTGATGTCATTCTCCACCCTGCCTATTAGGATTTTAGCCTTATTTCTTAAGAAAATGATTCCTATGTGATTTTTGCAGCCTGTTGGTATGACAATCCATATGTCTTCTATCACTCTTTCCTTGAGAACTTTGCATTGCAATTCACCAGTCTCAATCAGATTCTGCAGAAGGGCACAGGGTTCAAAGTTGTTCAGGTCCCAAACATTTGATCGAACCATTTGTCTGTGTAGAGAAACAAGAGTCAGAGGAGCATCTGTTCCTCAAGGGAATGCAGGCTCAGCCTTTGTTCAGTCTGCCAGTGGCCACCCGACTCGTCCCCATGTGCACGTTAGCTGGTGGGCTGGCATGCAAGCACGTCCCAGCCAGCCACAGCTTGTGCTGCTGGAAGACTTAGGGGCACTGGAGGACACTGGAGCGGGTTATCTGTATTGCAATGGTAGGAAGCATTAGGGACGTGAAAGGAACTGAAGGCATGGGGCAGAACAGCATGCTCATGAATACACAAAGAATCACAGAATGGTTTGGGTTGGAAGGGACCTTAAAGATCATCTAGCTCCGACTCACTGCCATGGGCAGGGACACCCTCCACTAGACCAGGTTGCTCAAAGCCTCATCCAGCCTGGCCTTGAACACTGCCAGGGATGGGGCACCCACAGCTTCTCTGGGCAACCTGTTCCAGTGCCTCACCACTCTCCCTGTGAAGAACTTTTTCCTGATATCTAACCTAAATGTACCTGCTTTCCATTTAAAGCCTTGTCCTATCACTACAGGCCCTTGTAAAAAGTCCCCCTCCAGCTTTCTTATAGGCCCCCTAAAAGGAGAAACGGGACCATTCACCAAGAGGCATAGAGGCTATGGGGTGAAAGTCTGTGATAAGCCACTTCCAGCCCTTACGGAGCACCTTAGCCATTGCAGGGTTCCGGGGCTCAGCGTGACCTTGCACACATCTAGCTGAAGTCTGAGAGAAGCGGTGATACATGCAGAGCAGAACTGAGCACACTTCATGACATTCTGTGTAGTTCTTGGCATGGACAAAGCGCTGGAGATAAACCAGGTGATGCATCAATTCACAGATCGTAGTTTAAGAAGATTAAAGAAATCAGGCTTTTGACTTAAGAAAATAAAAGACTCAAAGGAACCTTAAGGGTGGAAATAGAAATAGGAAGGGTCCAGAGACATGTTGATAGCAGATATGATTGCATTCCTAATAATAAACGAAGGGGCTCTGATTTAATCTATGGAATGACCAGGCACAAAAGGAATTCAAGTGGAATCTTCTGCCTGCAGAGCAGTGGATAAAGCATGCAGGAAAAACAGCGAAGCAAGAGGGGCATAGGACTTTGAAAAAGGTGTGGTATGCAAGTATGGGCTAAAAAGTATTGCGGAATTTATCTAGGGACTGAGAGAGGGGCACACTTAATTAGAAAGGACTCCCAGTTTCCTTTTGTCCTGAAATGTGTCTTATTTGCTATTAGCAGCTCCGCAGGGGTGGTATGATACAATTACTCATTAGGTTAAGGAATTTCAAACCTTTGCCCTATGAGGTAGCTAAACTTGTCACTCAAACTCAATCCTGAATCTTTTCTTTAGCCTGACCAATACTTAAACAAGGATCACAGAGCTGGGCTGTATCTTGTTGTGAGTGCTTAGGGTTTGAAACAGCAAGTTTGCTCCTGGTCATACGTGCCGTGCTGTACTGCAGTCGTCCGTACACACCATCCTCCCGCCTGCCACGGGCGGCTGAGACAGGCCAGTCTTATCTGCCTAAGCCAACTCCCCTCATGACATGCATCAACTACATGCTCTCCATTTGTAATAAAATCATTAGCTGTGAGTGCAATAACCATATCTTATATTCTGGGCAGAGGGGAAGATGCAGACAATGAGGTTACATAGCTTCATGGCCATGTCTGCTGGAATGACTAATCATTTGTATTGTCATTCTACTATTTTTTATCAGACTGACTTTATTGGAAAACTAAGCAAAGCTTTTTAGATTTGTGTCCTTTTTTCCCCAACCACAGCAGCTAGGCTAATAAAAGATGTTTCCTCCCTCTACAAATCTTGCTTTTCTGACTGAATCACTACAAACTAAATACTGCACTGACATATGGCACATCCAACGTTATCCCCGTGTGTCACTCTTTTCAATAACTAATAAATAAAAATATCGTGTTAATGTACATCAAAGGCATTTAGAACAAAATCTTCAAATTAAACAGGAACATATGTAGCTCACATATCTTTATTTGAATAAAGAATATGGAAAAACTAACAAAGTGTACAATTTCAGCTGATCTGCTTTCCTCAGAAAACTCTGCTGAGTAAGACACTGAAATGTTAAACTTTGTTTCTCTTTCCATTTCTGTTGCTTAAGGAATTTTCTACAATACTGTGGAGTGTGTGTGTTGGGAAAATAACACTGCTTTAACATTTTTTTTATAAGTCACTTTGATTCTCTTTTGTTTTGCCAGAGATTTAATGTTTCTTTTGACATAACAGCGGCTGTTTTTGCAAGGAGTACTTGGGACAGCAGCAGAGCAATCCTGCTCGCTTCCGTCCGCATGTACAGAATAGAAAGCTAATAGACACCAAGCAGTTTTGGCATGTGTTCGGCGGATAACAAGGAACTAGCAAAATCCCACAAAATTTTGAGAAAGAGACTGAAAAAAAAAGGAAGCAAAGTTATCCAGAAATAACACCATTCAGTTTGTGACCAAGCTGAAGAACAGCATCTCAGGTTTCTCAGGGAGGCCACTGCTTGGGATCTGGTGTTCCTATGGGGTGTACTCTGCAAGCCAAGTTTTCTCCCCAAGTCTTTGCTTTCCACAGTAGAAATATCTTCCAACCCATCTGAGTGCTGAATTTACCACCTTTGATTTTTCAAGGATCCTTTAGTGGGCAGAAGGTCTGTTTCCCCTAAGAAAGTGGGTTATCTGTCAGCACGTGGGCCACCCCTCTGCAAACACCTGCCCTCTTATAGCTGGACTACTTTTGTGCAACCCCGTGGTTTCAGATGTTTTCCACAGAAACCTCCAGTAGGAGATTCCCCAGACAGTGATCTGATAATGTTCTCTGCTCAATATACCGAAATCTGAGCCTGAGCCTGGACAACAGGTACTTTCCATCTCTAAATACTTCCGTTTGTACAACTAACTGGCTGCAGAGGAATTAGGATTAAACTCCCTTATGACTTCCCTCCCTTAACTGTGAGGTTGCTCTAGTTAAAAAGAGGCATACACAGGATAAATGGATAAGCAGATTTTGCTTTTTGGAAAAGCAGCTCAAAACTTTTCAGCCAGAATATGTTACCTCCATGATACAAACAGATGATAGAAAGAAAGCACTCTTAGAAAATATGATGAAGAAAGCAGTGAAACAGGTGGCCTTAAACTTGGAGCAATGGAAAATGTGACAATGATGAACAGAAATACCTTTATTTTTGGCACGTTAGGCAGTGAAAGTTTTCCTCTCCCAACTAACCTGGAAGAAGCTAAAATTACGTACGACTTGGGTAAGCTAAGCAGTTACTGCTGCATTATGGCCAATACTCCAGGCAAAGCACAGCAGGTCACGGCTCTGCAGATACTCTGGGTAACTTGAAGAAGAGCTAACAAGAAACTAGAGAATCCAGCGAGTGCCTCTGTATTTCTCAAGTTTAGGCTTGGTACATTATGGGATAGAAAGAGGCCCTTACTTTTAATAGGCACTTATTGGTGGGCTAATTTCCGCTAGTCCTTACTCAGATTTGTTGTGCTTGGTGTTTTGCTTGTGTAGGATTAAGTAAAAATACAATGCAATAAAGTGCACCAAGTATGTTTTGCTCATGTAGGATTATATAACAATAAAATGCACGAAAATACACCAAGTGCTATAGAGGAATAGAAAACATCTACCTTATTGTGACCCCATCAGCAATGTACAGCCATTGCAGCGTGCTAGCACCCGCATGAAAGCATTTAAAGGCAGGACAGTGAAGAAAACACTTTGGTCACTAGAAGAAACCAGAATAGCCAGCAAGGAGAATACATTTACCTGTATAATGGCATTTGGTAAAAATTCCTCAACCCTTGGGCAGCCAGCCTGTACCTTCATGGGCAGGAGCATAGCACTGTCTCTCATCTCGTGGGTCATATGGCTGTTGCAGCCCAATACCATTCCCTACCATGCTGCCACCTTGACTCCAAGCATTTTATGAGGGCTACAAAAGGTAGGAGATCTCATAAGCACTTCTCCCAGCCCCAGCTTTTCTCCAGGGAAGTCTCCCTCCCCAGGCAGACCTGTCTTTGCCCTACAGACATGATGAGCATGGCTTCCGTTGGCTTGGGAGGATTCTCGGTGTGAATCATCCTGCCAGTGAAACTGCCAGATGATTTATAGAGAACAGTTGAGGAAAACTTTTGATTGGCGAGGCTATTAGGATATCTTGCAAAATCTGCATTGGCACACACAGCCATATAACTAACTGGATTCCTAAATATAATTGTCTCCAGTTGTATATGCAAATATGGGGTTTTGTATAATCACAAAATGGGAGATCTCTGTCAATAAATCTCTTTCATTTTACCAACAGTTTCTTGGCTACTTGGAACACAATAAATAAGAAATGGAAGAGCAAGACCTTAGAGGACCAGCTGAAAAGTAAGAAATAGAAAAATTATGTGCTAAGGATGTAGACTTGGTGTTTCTGGCAAATGTCCACATTTCAGTGGACTTTTCACATGATATGGATAAATATTGCGAGTTGTTGACAAAATTTAATTTTTCTGTTTTCTCTATGACATGAAAAATTCCTTCTCTATTTTTGCAGTAAGTCCAAACACCAAGGCTTATGCTTAGCAAATGCTATTTAATTGCAAGCAAATATTACAAACACAAGTTGAGTAAAATTTACATGCTTGGGGGTTTTTTTTGTGCGCAACAAGCAACTGCTTTAAGTGCACATAACAGAGCGAATGCAACTGCTCGTCTGCTCCCACTTGGAAGACTGTTGATACACATTTCTCTTTAATACTGTCCAGTGTTGAAATAAGTAGATTATGAGGTTTTATTCTCTAAACTGCTCCCTGTTCTGGCAACAGTTATAAGTCAAGATGTATGAAGGATAAGTGAGTGCCTTACATGACTATCCCAGTGCTAACTAATGTTTGCTGAACATGGGAAGAGAACTTACCCATCTAAAATTTAAAGGAAGGAGCAAATGAAGACAGAAGGTATAAAAGCATGAATCTTTTAAAAATTGAAATGTTTTTATGCCTGGACTCTGAAAAAATCTAAAGGAGTACTTTATCTGAACATGTTCATACCTCTGAACATGTTGCAAAATGAAGTGCCTATCTTTCATTTCTAAAACCACTTCTGTTCTTCAAGAAAACTGGAAGTGGGTTTGGACACAACCTGACAATTAAAACAACCGCTGTTTTCTAATGCTGCTATGTGAATTACCTCTGTGTGTGTGTACACTTCTTCAGTGACTGAAAAATCCTAACTCTGTGCACATGTGAGAACTGAAGCCTCACTTAGACACTACAATACTTGTCACGTGTAGTGAGAACAAGAGGTTAGTTGTGGTTTCATTAGTGGCAAGTCCTTTGTTAACACAATGACCCGTAAGAGAAGTAGGGAGCCCCTACTACTTACTTACGTGATAGCATCTCACTTATTAATCCACTGTGCCCTTACACATACAGCCCTTTTAACATAAACCTTTCAGGCAGATGGGGAACTGTAGACTGCTTTTTTCTCATTGAAGTTCCCATAAATTATGGGATGAATCTGATCTCCTCAACGTCTCAAGTGATAGAAATTTACACCTGTAAGAAACCATTGCAATAAACAATTTTACTACTAAAGGGAAAGTATAGATGCCATGAGATGGCAACAGAGGACTGTGGCAAAGATTAAGTGTTTTTATCGAAACACTGGCACCTAAATGCCCTACAGCTCCACAACTTTATGACAATTGGGTGAGAGATGGGAATCTTCTGTCTCTTTGATGCTTCCATGTTCCTAACATGAGAAAATGTTTCCATGACAGCATTAATCTTTTGGAGGTACGCAGACTAAAACACAGGCTTTTCTCTTATGCCCCTGCACCCTGTGTGGCTTACGCAGCTTTTACCTAAGCCCTGGGTACTTGGGACATTGGGATGCTTGTCCTAGTTGCTTATCTTTATGTTTTCAGCAGCATATAGATAGCAGCTCTCAGCTGCAGTCTGTTGCCCTAGCTGCTGGCTAAAAGCAATGCCTAAACATCAGCCTCAGGCCTTTTCTCTTAGGTAAAGATTTTGTTGCATTTTTTGTTCGTTGCACTAAAGATTCAGAGATGGAAATGATTTCCTGGGAGAGATGAGCGAGAGAAACTGCTGCTGGGGAGAGTTTTCATGAGTAAGTGCCTGGGCTTTTCAGTACTGTGGATGATCATGCAGAGAAGCTATGCACAGAAATATCTGAAGTTTGACTCCCTCTTGGAGCCATAGACAACACTTATCGGTTAGAGCTGGCAAGGAATCTGTCACAGGAAAAGAAAACTAAACCCGAATGCTGTCAGTGGATACCCTAGTGCTGATTTAGCTTCTTTATGCAAGGCAGTGTTGGACTAAATGATTCATGTTATGGATGGAGAAAATGGTGAGTAGCAAGAGAATGTGAGTTCTCAGCTAATCAATCAGTCTGGATGTAGTTGATGCATCCAAAGTAAGTGCATTTACTTTATCTGAAATATAAAGCCTGATTTTACCTCTCTTTCAATTTTATATCCTTCTACCATGAGACTGACAGAAATCCGAAGTGTATCTTTGTTTCCTGATTACCTTCATTTAATCAGATTGCATTTAATGTCTCAGCTAAGACGTAATTTGTCTGGTAAGTACTTTATGTAGGATGAGCAAAGCACAGTTTGACTACAGATATGATCATATTTCATGGGAATGAGAACACCACTTCAGACACCACCTAATCAAGCCCTAGCAATGCAACTGTCCTCTTGCAGAAATCAAAATAACAAAGTTTTCTGAAAAAGTCTCAATTTCATGTGTCCTTTTTGCTCAGCCAGACTGAACAACTATAGAATAAATGACAATTATTCTATTTTCATTTCAGAAGGGTTCATCTGGTTTAACCTCTTCAGTATGGGTATGTGTACCTGTCCCAAATATTTCAAACAAAGCTTAATGGAATAATGGTGCCACCTTTGCTACTAATAGGATGAGTTCAGGCTGATTAGTCAAGCTTAACCTACTTGTTTTGACAAGGTCTTCAAGTTTACTTCTGTTTAAATAAGAATAGAAAGCTTCTCACTGATGTTTATTAAGTACGAAACCGCATTTTGCTGTAATGGTAGTGAAATGAAATAGTTCAAAGACGCCAAACAAACATTTTAAACTATACTTTGCAGAATAAGTGACCCTTATCTGCTTTGTTACCTCAGATGTGGTGAAAATATCCAACCCACGTCATAACAGGAGGCAATTCAGTGTCAAATTCCTTCATCAGGAGGTGAGCCAGAAATACTATTTTATGCATTTATTAGGTGAAAGAATGGGTATTGTTCACTCTTTAAAATGTCATTTAATGGAAGGATCTGCATTACTCTCAGAAAACTGTAAGTTGCAATTCTGTAACTAGTAAATCACAGTTAAAGATTGCTTGATCTTGAAAAGAAACCTAAAGTCTGCGAGTCCAGGTCAGATGCACACAAGTGCATTTAAAAATTCAACCCCCTTTCACCTACTGAATTGAATGTACTGGCCAGATACTTTGTTTTACACCAGGTTTCCTAAGACCCTTTCTCAGTTATATCCTCCTCCTTCAGACAGTGGCAGCTAAGGAGACAATTAAACCCTTAATGGAGGAATGTCACCGAGGCAGGAGAGGACAGGAGCCCTTTTATTTGGTAGTGCAGAACAGTGGCTGGCAGAACCACAGTTTCCCCTGGAGCAATGGATCTTGAACTCAAACTGCAGATGAGTTCCTGTGCAGCTTCTACAGCTGTTCCTCCTCTCCTCTGGGCTCATCACCCAATTAGTGAAAGTTTTTGTGGCAAGTACCACAACGTGACACATCACGCCATGCTTCCTCAGGTGTGTTTCAGCTTGGTTCTATGCACACATCCCAGGTGCCGGTTGTGTAGGCAGCTCAGGTTGCGCAGGCTTGTCAGGGCTGGGAGGACAGGGGAGACAGCTGGCAGATGCACACCAGTGTCTAACATCAATATGGACACACAGCACAGCCTGGCCCAGAAACTGGAAGTGAAGACAGCTCTGATGATAATTTACATCTTGCCTGAGCACCCTCATCTGCAATGAAAACATTACTTATCAGTCTGAAAAGACACATAGCTTCATAATGATCCAATTCTCTCTCAACTACAGCTCTGAATTATCAGATGGAGGCTTATCTGTCTTGACTTGTAACAACAACCAGCCTGGTGGGGTGGCACCGAGGAACACAGGGGACTGTCTTTCAGGTCCGGTGAAAAGGAGGAGCAGAGGACAAGCTGTCTGTGCAGCAGACCACAGGCGACTCAACTCCTGGGAGAAGCTTGCCAAAGGCAGTTCCTAACATCTGGTTTGAGAAACAGCTGTGATTTGCTGATCTACATAATTGAGATGCCTCCCTGGAATTAAGTATCTCCAGAGGAAACTCAACATCTGAGCAAATAAGACAACCAGGGAGGGTGTGGTACTGAGATACATGGAAGTTGGGTCTCCCATCTCTTTGTCTGTGTGCTAAACCTCTTTCTTGGGTACCTCGCTTCACAGGAGATTTATAACGGGCAGTGTCAGTGCTGCAGCCTCCCGGGATCACCACGTGGAAGTTAACAGTTCATGATGAATCCCGTGTCTCTGCTTATGATATTTGAGCTGACAGACACACATCCATCTCCCTGTCAGTGCAAAGTTCTTGCCCAGGAAGTGTTTCCAGTCTTTTGTCCAGGCCCTGTCTTCAGACACCAAAATTTCCCTTTGGACTCTATTCCAGTCTAACAGTGCCAGGGTATTTCCTCCTATATTTAGGCTAATCTTTTACTACTTTGATATTTTTGTGCTACCCCACACTGTTCTGCTCTCCCCTCAGCTGCCAGCACCTGAGGTGATGGCCCAGCATTTGTCTCCACATTCCTGTATCAAATGCTCAATTTCTCCTGTTAAATCTTTTCTTGAAAAAGCCTGTTCACTCTGGACACTAATCAATATCTATTTTGGATGAAACTTTGTGGAAAAGCTTTTTATATGTATTCCTGACAAATGGCTCGCCCATCCCAAATGTTGCTTTGAGTAGTGAGGGGGAACAGACAGATGGAGGAGGCAGAGATCAGGGGAGAGGCAAGAAGCAATAATAGAAATGTTTTACATTCCCCCAGATGCATGAGACTGTGCCTATCGTTTCACAATTAAAAGTGGGATTCAGCTGCCTTTCCCCAGAGCATTTTGAAATGTCAGGCTTAGGTTTTTTCAGTTTGGAGAAAGCAAAAATATTTCTAACATATATCATATAGCAAAGGCAGCCTTTGCTGGATTTCTTTTTACCAAGATAATTTCCTGTGGCAGCTAATTTCTTATTTAAAGCAAACACATCATTTCTAATTGTCTTGAGTGCATGCCTCTGACATAGATGAAAACTGGTTTTCAACTGTATGTGCCAAAGCTATGTTTCAGGAAAATGCAACAGCTACAAATAATATAATTGAAAACAAATGCAAAAAAAGCACAACTCACAAACAAGCAGGGGAAAAAAGCTGCCTGTCTTACAAAACCAGGTTATTATCTTAGCCACAAGTAAATTTTCCAGGTCGATCATCTCTCCCAAACACACACAGCACTGTGATCTGACCAGCTACTGCTTTTTTCGCTCACATCAATATGTTTCATGCTTCATGTTTTGTACTGCTTACTCCCTCAATCACACATGATGGCCTCAAATGTGGTCTCCTCTGCTCGTCAGTGCACAGAGCTGAGCCAGACCCTGGGCTCTCGCTTGTGCCCTACATAGGGCCCCAACCCTTGAAGGGATTTGACATGATGCAACTCCTGCTTGGGCCAGGGCAGGCAACTTCAGAAGACAACCCTGGGTACATCAGTACTCATTGACTCTGGGCTCAGACTTATGCTCGAGCCTGAACATTCGATTGTCCACACTGCTTACAGGAATCTTCAAGCTTTGACTGGTGTCCCAAGCAAGGCAGTAGGCAGGACACTAGAAAAGCCCAGGAACAAGGGAAGAACTGCTCCTTTCCTTCAGACAGTGTAGAAACCAGCACTTCAGGTACACAGCTCAGCAAATTAAAGTCCAAATTTTGTCATGGCAGAATAGATGTAGCCAAGGAAACTTAGACTCTGACAAAGAAGTTTGGGTTGGTTAGCACCGAATCAGGGCCTTTGTTATGAAGCCTGGCTAAACAGCTACCTCCCTAATTTAATAAACTCGCGTTGAGAAAACTGACCCTAATCCTTATATGCTTTAAAATTTTTGGTCTCGCCTGTGGGAATTTTGAATTGCCAAGGAGAGGAAAGTTATATCTCAAGTTACCTTTGCTTCATAAAGTCCTGAGCATTTATATTCCAAGGATGGAAAGAGCAGAAGACAAATCTGCCTACAAAGACACAAAGCCATCATATGCAAATCTCCCTCCTTGTGACTATGCACAGAAACAATAATGTTGTGAAGTTGGTTAGATGTGAGATGTTGGTGAGAAATTGGTGAGAGTTACAAGTTATTTCAACTTGTAAAAAGTTAAATGTTCCTCATGCATCAACTAACATTCCTACGTAGCTTATTATTTAAATGGGAGACACATCAATGCTATATAAACAACTCTCTTATGACAATGATGACTTAATTTATATGTAAACATGCAATTATTTCTCACTGATTCTATATCACTGCATAAACAGGAATGGAAAAATTACAGCTTAGTACTTACTAAAACCCCTAACATATAAACTAGGATCCTCTCTCTGTTGCGAAAGGCACAGGCATCTTAAATATGGTGATACTTTGAGGAAAAGTGCACAGTTAATTGCTGCCATTACACTGTTCTGTCTTGGGTCAAAAGCTAAGAGCTGTCATACTGAAAACTGTAGGAGCTCTGGCTTAAAACTGCAGAAAAATATGCTGCTATGAACTAGACCCTTATGGTTATACCAGCTGCGCTTCTGGCCCAGAACATGAGTCTTTTCTCATTTAAAACCCAGCCAATAGTCATGTAAATTATGTGGTCTGATCTCAGTTTTGTTTTGGGAAATGGACAAACTGTGGTTAAACAGCTTTTCTCCAGCGGTTGCATCCTGCAGGGTCCTATAGCGTGTGCTAAACTTCTCTCCTCCAAGTAACTTTAAAAGCTTTTAACTTCAACAGACCTTTCATAGAGAAAGCTGAAAATACTACCTCCTGAAGAGATCTTTATCTAGTTGAGTGTTCACACATTTAATTTCTGTTAAAATGCGACTACTAGACCCTTCTGAATAGCTCTGCTTGTGGTCATTTAGGTATATGTATTTACTGCAAGCTGAGCTGCATTCTTTTTGGACTCCCATTGACTCACAGAGGCTGTAGATTGAGCTGAAGTCTTGTTCATGCACAGTGAAGTCAATAGGAGTATTTCCAGGGACTCAGATGGGCTTTGATGGGCCCTGGCCCAGGACACGAGTTTATAGTATTTGGAGCCAGAAAAAAAATGAATTAAATCATCTGGTCTGATTTCTAGTTAATCACAGGATATGCAAGTTTTATCCAGATATGCCAGTTCTGAAATAACATTTTTTCTTTAGGAGCTTAGAAAGCGTGTGCCCACAAAGAGGAGAACGGAGGTTCCTTCCTCACGGCATGGCACCCTGGCTGCTGGTACCTACCGATGTGAGATGTTCCCAAGTGATTCCAGCTCCATCACCAGCCACTGAGATGCAGCCAACTGCACAGCGCAGTACCTGCTTCCGTCCCAACTCCTGAAGGAAGCTCAGGGTTGTCGGGCTGCTGCAGGACATTTAATCAATGCTGTTTCCCATCAAACTCATGAACAAACGTGGTCAGCAGAAGTCAGACTGACATACTTTAGGGCCAGAGAAAACTTCAAATACTAGCCACAAAGTGTGTGCCTACATAATACAATATCAAAAGGAAATACAGTTGTACTAGGTTAAATCAAAAATATGCGTAGACCAGTACTACATCTAAAAGTAGCAGATGCTTACAAGGAACACAAAAAGCAGGGCAATACCAAATCATCTGTCTCATAAGCAATGGTTTAGGAATCTCTTGAACTGGAGGTTGGACCTGGATCAGTATACTGCAATAAACTGGTGGAGGGGGTCTGTCCTCCAGGAACTGCCTAGATTTTTTTTATTCAACCCAATGAGTTTACTCCCAGAATCTGGATTAACTCCCTTTTTCTTTTAATATATTTAATCTCATTATAAGAACTCTGTGTGAGGGTAAATCCACTTCCTTTTCATAAGCTGTCTCAATATTTCCCCCACAGCTATGAGGAAATGTCTTATTTCAAGGCTGGATTTTTCCAACTCTTAACTTCCCGGTGCTAGATCTTATCATGCTTTTGTCAGCACACTTGAAACAGGGGATGGGAAACAGATTTTGCTCTTTCCCTTCCCCTGTTGTACCATATTCATTTTTAAGTAACAGACACTCAGATTTTTAAAATCCTGATCCAGAGGACCATTTATTCGCATGATTTACTTTAAGTACGTAAGTAATCCCATTGACTTCAATGGGACCACTCTCAGGTTAAAAGTTAAATGCGTGGTTAAGTGCTTTGCCTGAATAGTATTTAAGTTCTTTTTAATTTCTCATTTACTCTCATTCCTTGCCCGTGATACTTGAGCTGTACAATGTGTTGGAAGCACAGTGTTTCAAGTAAATTGTTCAGCATGGGTTCACATAGGTTACAACACAGCAATTTCCATTGCAGCTTTTGTCTAGCGCTGAAGGAATTCTGACTGATGGATACCAAGGGCTTTTTTTGATGTTATTTTCTCTGAGGAACTAATGCTCTTCATTCCTGCTAATTCCCTCTGCTGCCTAGTTTATTTGTTCAGCAGTGCCCTAAACAAGAAAGGTTCCCTTCAAACAATAGGCTGCTTTGCACTCTGTGTGTGTGTGGTTTACTGAATCCAGACCTAGGGAAAATGTACTGGTCTTCAGCTGGTATGAATCAGAGCTGTCTGCAGAGATGAGGGAGCTATACTTATTTACATCAGCTAAATATCTGACCTGTTGTCTGCTGTGTTCATATATAAGTGTGTGTTTGTGTGTAAGTTAAACACGTAACACGTGGCCAGAGGAATAGGCCTTCAATAATCTGCTCTTGGGATATGAGATATTAGAGACATGAGGGCAAAAGGCTGAAATTCAAGATTATTTCTTCCTGAGGTCAGGTATGAAAATACATAATATGGTATTGTCTCACCGTGCCAATAGCAAAATACTTTTGAATCATGGTGACAACATAGTTACGTCTGTACTACAGACCTCCAAAAGCTTTCTAGCACTTAAGGTATTTCAAATGCATCTGCATTATTTCAGAACTTTTAGTATTAGTCACTGACTATTCCTGTGTCCTACACGTACGTGACCAGGGGCTCTGGCTCCTTTCGCAAACAACACCAAGTGGCCGTTTCAGATCAGCCAAGCTAGGAAGTTAAGTATTGCCTAACTCATGGTTTCAATTATTTTCTGAAGGTTTCTATATCTGTCTGTTGACCAGATGCAGAGCTGAACCCCTTCTGTAAGGTGGTCAGCATATACAGTGAGAATACTCCTTAACATACAGCACTATCCCAATACTCTAGATTTTTGTCACTATTCCAGAGTAAAAACATTTTTTCATTAAATTGCCTATCAGTAATTTGCATATACAAACTATATTATACATAACAGAGATGCAATTCTTAAAGAACAAAATTAATTCAACTTAAATGTGCAAATGTTTATGTTTTTCTGCTTAATTTCCAGTTGGAGTTGAGGTGAACATTTTTTACATCTTCAAATCTTATAAAAAGCTCAATGTAGGGGTGCAAATTAGCCTTGATTTGCATAGGAGGTGCTTAGTTTTCCACAGCTCAAGAAAGGCAGGGCCCCACTGTAATGAGAGACCCTAAGACCAAATAGGTCACCACTCCAACAACTTCTGGAATAACATTGTGATGCAATTGTGGAGTCAGACAAGCAAAGCCATAAAAAAAAAAAAAACCCAAACCTGTACCACTGAAAAACATTGAAGTACCTCACTTTAGCATTTTTATGAGAAAACAAATACCTCCCAGGTAACTGCATAATCAGGAATCTACCCGAATATCCTTCCAGCAGGTAGAAGTTCATCAACTTCTTGATCTGAAGACAGCATTTTGTCCATTGTGATAAATAATCACAATGAGCCTATCTTCCAAGACTTTTCTTACATCCGTATTTTATCTACAGGAAGGAAATAAAAACAGCAGCATCAGAAAACCCTGCAAGCCACTGTCCAGAAATTAGGATGCATGATACTGTGCTGGACACTAATAATAATGTAGCTAACCCAAAACCTAAGTGAAAATCTAGCATGTCTTTGAGGTCTTAGATTCTAACCCTAAATAAATTATTGTGCTCTGTAGGAGTTTGCCTTCATCTTTCATGAGTTTAACACTTTGATTCAAGTTTTCAGGAAGATGATGTTTTAGATGTGGTGTGTGTGCCATCTTGGCTGACTGCAGATTGTGCTAGGAAATGGTAGACAGGATTTTGTACAGCTTGAAATAATTTCCAACTTGGTTCTGTTTTAAGTGTGAATGCTCAGAACCTGTCAACTTCCATGCGTGATGAATCTTGCATATATCCATATACAGCAGGCTATCTATGTATCCCATTTTGCCCTGTATCACACACATCTTAAACTCATAGGCTCACAGAAAGGTTTGGATTGGAAGGGACCTTCAAAGGTCATCTAGTTCCAAACCCCTGCTATGGGCAGGGACATCTCACCAGTACAGGTTGCTCAAAGCCCCATCCAACCTGACTTTGAAGACTTCCAATAATGTGGCATCCACAACTTCTCTAGACACCCTTTTCCAATGCCTCACTGACCTCATCGTAAAACAGTTCTTCCTTATATCCAATCTAAATCTACCCTCTTTCAGTTTAAAACCGTTACTCCCTGTGCTATTGCTACAGGCCCCAGTAAAAGGTCTCTCTTCATCTTTCTTAAAGACCTCTTTAAGTACTGAAAGGTCACAATAAGGTCTCCCCAGAGCCTTCGCCAGGCTGAAACACCCCAACTCTCTCAGCCTCAGCAGGAGAGGTGTTCCAGCCCTCTGAACATTTTTTAAGGCCCTCCTCTGGACCTGCTCTAACAGACCCATGTCTTTCTTGTACTGGAAGTCCCAAAGCTGGATAAACACAGAAATCACAGAACTGCTGTGGTTGCCAGGCAGCTCCTGAGATCATCTAGTCCACCACCCCTGCTCAAGCAAGGCCACCTATAGCTGGTTGCCCAGGATCATGTCCAGTCAGGTTCTGAATATCCCCACAGATGGAAACTCCACAACCTCTCTGGGCAACCTGTTTCAGTGTCTGACCATCCTGACAGTAAAAAAGGGCCCATAGCAATAGGACAAGGGGTAATGGTTTTAAACTACAAGAGGGTAGATTTAGACTGGATGTAAGGAAGAAATGTTTTACTGTGAGGGTGGTGAAACACTGGAACACATTACCTGGAGAGGTGATAGATGCCACATCCCTGGAAACATTCAAGGATAGATGGGATGGGACTCTGAGCAACCTCATCTAGTGTGGAAGATGTCCCTGCTTATTGCAGAAGGGAGTGTACTGTAGTGACAGGACAAGGGGTAACGGGTTTAAACTGAAAGTGGGGAGATTTAGATTGGGTATCAGGAGGAAGCTCTTCCCAGAGAGGGTGGTGAGGCACTGGCACAGGTTGCCCAGAGAAGCTGTGGGTGCCCCATCCCTGGCAGTGTTCAAGGCCAGGCTGGATGAGGCTTTGAGCAACCTGGTCTAGCGGAGGGTGTCCCTGTCCATGGCAGGGGGGTTGGAACTGGATGATCTTTAAGGTCCCTTCCAACCCAAACCATTCTATGATTCTATGACTAGATGACCTTTAGAGGTCCCTACCAATCCAAAATATTCTCTGATTCTATTCTATGATTCTCACAGTAAAAAGGTGTTATCTTGTGTTCAGATGGCATCTCACGTGTTTTACATTGTGCCTATTGCCTCTTGTCATATCACTGGGCACCACTGAAAAAAGTCTGGCTCCCTGATCTTCAATCCCTCCTATCAGGTGTATATATACACATTGGTAAGATTTCCCTTACCAATGGAAGATTTCCCTTACCAAGTCTTCTCTTCTCCAGGTTGAGTCTCAGCTCTTTTGGCCTCTCCTCATACGAAAGATGCTCCAGTCCTTTAATTACCTTTATAGCCCTGTGCTGGACTTGCTCCACAGCGTCCATGATTCTTTTACTGGGGAGCCCAGAACCAGACCCAGAACTCCAGGTGTGGCCTCACCAGTGCTAAGCAGAAAGAAAGGATCACCTCCTTGACCTTATGGCAATCCTTCTCTTAATGCAGCTCAGGATGCGGCTGGCAAACACAAACAAGCCAGGTCTTGCTGAAACTGCATGTCACACCAATGAATGAGATTAATTTGTCCCGGTTTGAGAGACCTACATTCAGGTTCGTCCGCTATGTTCACTTTCTAGTCAGGGGAGAAAAACAGTGTCTTCCAAAGTGCTACTCATCTAACTCTGAGTTCAAGGTCTACAGTAGGTCAGTTAGTTAAATTGCAGCTTAGCCTAAAGCTCTTCCTTGGCCTAAATCACTCACTAGCTGAGGTGCACATGCTGTGCACACTCAAATCTGGACTGGTAAGAATCTCACAATTCTTAGTGTTTACTATTTCACAGTGCCTGCAGATGTATCGAGAAACTTGAAGTGTGGGCAAATCCTACAGTCTTTTCCAGAATGGTTTAATGCCAGAGCAAAAGGAAACAGGAGAAACAAGAAAGGATTTCATGTAGTTATCCTCTTCTGTCACATGTGCATCTTAACAGGCTTCCTACATTCTTGTTTGCAAGGACTGATTAGCTGTTGGTAGAGGATATGGAAGTGTATTTTACTTCACATAATTGCAGTGGGAGAGACTGTTCTCATCACTGTCTCTCCTGACATTTTGGTACTTTGTAATCTTTCCTATCTCACTACCATTTCCCTCTCTGCCTTTTTTGTCTCATTTCTAATGCTCATTTGCTGTGAACTCAGTTTTTCTTTTTTATTCTCCTCCCATTTGTCAGGTCCCCATAACTAATGTTGTTGTTTTTTCACAGCGCTTTAAAAGCTTTGAGTACTGAGGCAAATGCATGGGGCATTTTATCACTAGTTATATAAAAGGACAGCTGTAAAAACATGCACGACGGCAATTTAGCAAGATCTCTTAGAAGCATGAAGTCATTAATTCTAATTGCAGTAAGGCTCTTCTTAGAAATTGTCCCTAACATTTGAAATGGAGAAAAAGTCAGGTTCAGGCAGCATTCCAGCTTTACTTCCTCCACTTCCGTGCTACTGCAAGCAAAGGGACTGCGTGTGTCCTATTATCATCGGCTACATTGAGGAAGCTTTATCTTCAGACATCCCTGTTTGGTCTTGCTGTCCTGCAGGCACGGGAGCAGATTCTGCTTTAAATGCAGCAGAAGCCAGAGGGCATGTCACCAACCAGAGGATTATTCCCCAACAAAGCAATTTCCAGTTTCTTCATCGAATCTTACCAAGGCCCTAACCTGAATGCCTTCAGTTACTTTTCCTGAAAGCAGCAGATCAGGGCAGTTAGCAGCACCTTCAGGAGTTGTTCAACACCTCACAGTCTGATAATTCAGTCATCTTAATTTCATTAAACTCGAGTTGTTTCCAGTAAGCAGCCACTCTTTTAACTAGCTGATACAGAGCTGAGTGGTGAAGAAACGCTTCAGCAAACCAGATGAAAACACACAAGGAACCCTGTTCCTTTCAGTTTCAGGCTGAAAGCTGATATATTACATGTCTGCATGCAATAAAAATTTTTGTTTTAATGTTCCTGGGGAAGCTTGAAACTAAATCCTTGCAAAACATCTGGTTCAAAACTCCAGCATTTTAATATTAAATACTTCCTGAATCTGTTTGTGCAACTGTACCATGCAGGTTTGCTTCATAGCTTTATAATAAATTGCCTCTAACTGACTGTATTATCCTTGCACTGACTTTGATATCTCCTGCTGATAACACAACATCAGGAACAGTGCTACTCTAAGTTCAATCGTTAGTCAATATCCCAAGCACAGATTCTGAAGACAACTGCCTAGTTTTTAGGTTTCAGCTTTGTATTGTCTTATGTTCAACTTTAAGTTTTTAATTCTCTGTTCCTTAAGATTAATTAGATTCCCTTACATTACAGATTTGTATTCCCAAACACAGGGTTCTGTATCACTTACAGGCATGACAGGTCGCTTCTGCGATGTCTCTGAATAAGGTGTGAAGAAACTTCGCATGCCTCTGTGAACAACAGTTGTCACATTACTGCTGGGACTGGTACTTAGAACTTTGCATCAAAGCCCAGGAGAGCTTGGAAAAAAAAAAATTCGGCAGTAAAGTGGAAGATTTTTTCCACACCTAATAGTCATCCCGAGTGTCCACGGATAGACAAGCGAAAGGAAACAAGAAAAGGCTCATACATTCTGAAGCACGCTAAGCCTTGTGAAGATGATCTTGCTGACCTCAAAAGCTGTAGCTTAATAGTTCCAAATAAAGCCATGTTAACTGCTAGTGTGATGCTCTAAGTTATGCAGGCTGATTTTGTGCCTTCCGGTGGTTTCACGTTTGTGCTGAGCACAGTGCAGAGTCCTGACCTGGCATTGCCTGACCTTCCTCCAGACAGCAGAATTGTGTCAGCATGATGCTGAGCTCCAGGGCTCATGAACTTTGGGATTCTGTCATGCTAACACAGCTGTGCTACTTCTGGGGCCTGAGCAAGATGTGTAGCTTAGACTCCCTAGCTATCTAACTCCGGATAGCCTCAGTGCCTTAGTCTGAGGCCTTCCAGCATGACAGAGAGCATCGCAGGAGCTTGCCTCTCTCTCCGGGCTAAAGAAAGTGCCTTGTTTCCTAACTGCGGCTACCCAAGTAGAGCTCAAAGACAAGCTGAATATAAAGTGAAGGCGGGCTCCAAGAGCCTTTGAAATACAGGCAGAAACCATTCAGGGGCTCCTGCAGTACTAGAAAGGATTAAAACAAAACCAAACCAAAACTTCATACAGCAAAAGTTCAATTCTATAGCCTTAAAAACCATACTAACTGTTAGTAAAGCTTTGTGCATGCTTTAGATTAGCCATGTAATTACACCATAAGCCCCCACTAGGATTTAATTTCAATCGAAAGCAGTGGAACTAAAGGTGTGTTTACAAATAAAGCTAATTAAGATTATGTAGAACTGGGGACTATTTCATAAAAGTATCGAGAGATTTAATGTCAATATGCAGCACTTTGCATGACTCACAGAGTCTATAAATAAGTACAGGTATTTTCAGCCCGATCGTTCTATGACTGAAAGAAATGTAAAAAGACATAGTAGAAAACAACTCTTCCAAACAGCAAATAATTGTGTAAATATATAACTGGAACAAAACCCTACAGTGATGTATAACACAGGAAATTCCATTTCAACATATTTCTTGATGCTTAATCCTGCCAGGTGGAATGGATCAACGAAAAGGGAGAAGTCACAGTACATTGTGAAAAAATGTTATACATTTGTGGAGGTCATCCAACAGGACAGAAGGCAGCTCCACAAAGCAGCTACAACTCTCAGCACTCAAATTCAGCTAGGTTCAAGCTCATTGTCTATCTGTATCATTACTATTATTTATGTTTCAATTTATCAGTACCTTGCAAAAAGCCCATTTTTACTGAAGCCCTTTTCAAGCTATTTCCTTAATTTCTTCCAATATATACATATTAATTTCAATTAAAATATAGCAGTATTGGAATAACAGTTGGGGAGGGGAAGAAGACTTTCTACAACTTGCTCACAAAAGCTTCTTCCGACTGTCTCCAGTACGATTCAATATTAGAAAAGTACCTCATAATTTGCAACAGCAGAAGGAGCACTGAATCATCACCTTGTACTAGACTGTGAAAAAATTAACATGTCAGTACAGTGTCATGATATGGCATACAATGGCTGTTCGAAGCACTCAGATTCAGAGGAAAATAAAATATTGAGAGGAAACTGCTGAACATGGCAGCTGAGAGAAAAACTGCAGCTCTCCACAGTAGGTCATTGCAAATCTGATTCGGAATGCTAAAAGAAAAGTGAGTGTATATTTGATATGAAACTTGAAGGTATAACTGGTGAGACTTTTGTTTAATTAAATTCCAAATAGAAATGAGAGAGGAAAAGATTTCCAGACTGAACATGACTAACAACCGCCTTTCAAGAACAGAGTGTTGGATTCCTAAATGCACTTCAAAGGTTAAATTTAAGCCCAAGATTAACTTTAACAGCATCTAGACAATTTTGTCCTCAGGTGCCTTAGGCCTCCTCTCTCAGCCATTAGATATATACAAAATAACATGACAGCAAAGAACTAGGATTTGGTGGGTTTGTAAAAATAACTATATATATAATAATGCCTATTTCCGTGTGGTTACATTCTGGTATAATGAAGTGTAAGGAGTAACATCTAAGATGATGCAACACACTTTGCAATGTTTAAAATGAACTGAATTGAGAAAAGGAGCCTGACACCCCCCAGGACTCCATGGCTCAGCATTAGCTTTGGTACAGATTTCCCCTAAGGACTGACTTTGCAAGGTACAAGGCTGTGTTTGACCCACAGAGACTTTGAGAAGGTGGGCAGTTCTGAAAGTAAGCAGTGGTACCAGTGCCGGAGGCAGCCTCCAGCCTCTCAGTCCTGCTGCCGGAGTGCTGCCCTCCTTCCCTGCCGGGCTGAAGTCGCCTGCTTTCTTGCATATTCCTGTGAACTCTGTTGAAACTGCCCTTTTTACTCTGGATCAAGTAAAACTTTCTCTGTGTCAAGCCAAATCTAGAAAGGTCAGCAGTAACTTCTGCTAGCAAATGAATATTAGCAAAGATAAATGCCAAAAAGCAGGGGTGAACCCTTGCAGTGAAAGATTGAAGTCTTTGTTAGGATTCATTACACATGTAGGCCAATGACACGCATTTCACAAGTGTCTGTAATAGATTGTCTTCCTTTGTGCAAATGTATTTTCCATTTACTCCCTATCCTGAGCCAAACGTCAGGCCCAGAGAGGCTGCCCCTTTTGCTTCAGCTTCAGGTACCAGGGGTACCTGCTTGGTATTGCTGCAGAAGAGAACTAGAAAGGTTTTGTGTGGTGATGAGTCTCGGGCAAGGAGTTAGCAGCATTTCAGTGAGCCAGTAATTAATATATATTAAAACACAATACATATTCCCCTATGCTAACAGGTTCTCCACTCTTCCTCATAACGTGTTTAAAAATAAAACCCTCAAATCTCTTACCTAAGCAGCATTAATCAGCTAGATCTTAACCATCAATCATCAATTGGCTTTTATGAACTATGAGGTAAACAAAAAAGAATTGGGATGTTTTAAAATCGCTGTTACAAACATCTACTTTCCCCAACTCCTCTTTGATTTCAAGGGACTATTATTGCTGAACATCACAAGGTGGGATATGATTTGCTAACAATACTTGTCCATATTTTATATCAAGCATCTGTTAGTATTTAAATATCTCATTTCAAAGTATCCAAAACGTCACGCAGGTCAGATCCCAGACATATTTCACACACATGGATTAACTGAAGAAAATCATTGAGAGGGCAAATCCCCAAAACATTAGCAAGTATAATGATGTACAAAATGCCAAAATTTGCTTATCTCATTTTGGACTCTACTCATATGCCAGTCTGAACCCGGGTTCCTGATTTTTGTTGTCAATTTCTATACCTTCAGAAGGTATAGGAAGAAGGCTATTACATAATCCAGTGTTTTTTATAGCAAACTAAAACTATGCTGAAGAGATTAAATGTTGGAAGCTATTTTTAACCAAACCAATTGTAACAATTTCACTAAGAACATAAGCTGCAGATGTCTCCTAAGGTAAAAAAGGAAGATGATGGAAGAGCTAGTAAGACAACGAAAGGCTACCGACTACAGAAAATTAGCAGATCCCAATTACATTAAATTATGCAATTCTGCCCAATGCTCCCCCTCGTGGTTTTGCCCACAGAGATGAGCATGAAGTCCCATACACACAAAATCCTCCAGCCTAATGACAAAACGTCCCGTTAATAGGATTAAGTACCTTCTCATCAGATAAGTAGAACATGGCAAAATCCCTGACACTCCCAGCAATTAGATCAGAACACAGCCCGACCCCTTCTTGACGCAGGGAGCAATTTTGCAGAGGAGGTGTTTCAGTATTAATGGTAAATATGTTGGGTTTTTTTTTACTTTTCTTTGATAATAGTTTGTACTTCTTTGCAAAGTTAATTGGTTTTTCGCTATAAATGTAAAGGTACAATATGCAAGTAACTATAGAAGTAAATCGAGGCTATAAATAAATCCAGGCTTGTAATTTGCATACACACTTGCAGCTGATAACTGCATCTCCAAGAAGGCTAACAAGAAAGCACTTAAATACTGAGTTCACTTAATCAGATGAGAACTGTAAAGTGTAGTTGCATGGTTTCTAAAAAATAAACCTTCCTCCTCTAACTGCTCTTGGGAGGGAGACAAAGCAAATAGCATTCCTTTCCCTAATTTTGTAGGAATTTCTTTCAATTGCTGATGTGTTTGTTCACAAAACTGATCTAACTGACAATTTCTGCTATATTAAATATTATCCTGAAGGACAATGAAAGGAATTGGATGTTTGGAGACAAGGAAGGGAACAACATTCTAAAAATTTCCCTTTTTGAATTTGGCAATAATGTTTAGCACGGATACATTTATAATATGAACTAAGAACACAGCGTGAGATCTGTAATTAAAATGTTTCATATGATAGAAAAGAGACAGACTGAACTGCATAAACTTTTATATATATATATATATATATATATATATATATATATATATATATATCTCCTGGTCCTGTTAGACCACTGTGCAAACTCAGTGGAATTAATCTAGTTAGTCTGAATAGATAATTACAAATGAGGTCAAGCTTCTTTCTTACTCATGTATTTTCGCTAACAATAGTATTTACATCTCAGGAACCATAGTTAAAGTCAAAACTAATGGGACTTGTATAACACATAGTAAACACTACACCTAGGCATTTGAGCATCATTTAACTGCATCGACCTGCTTCTTTAACAGAAAGAACATGAAGTCCTCTTGGTTATTTATAATATATGTGCTATGGCTGAACGGGCATCAGTGTGCACCAACAAGGCAGGAGGAAATGAATCTCCGGGAAAACCTGAAGCGTATGTATGCTTTTTTTTTTTTACCAGTGTTGTGCTAGAAGCCCTTGGGCTCAGGTCTCCAGTCAGGCTTGCTCTGGCACATTTTGACCTCCACACTCACTGGTGACAGCAGGATCTTCATCTGCGTGTGGAGCTTAGAAGCTATCATATAGCTGACTACATGCATCCACACACTGGGGACATGAGAGCAACTGAGATGAGAAAGTAAAGGGGGTAACAGATAAGCTCCCCCTTACAAAAAAAAGTATTTATAATATTTTTATAGGTTATTTGGCCCTTCATAGAACACTAGAACATAAACTGAACCAAAAATTCAATCCAGTGAATATTTAATTATTTTGTTTGTTTAAATAATCTTTGCAAATGCTTATTCTAGAATTCTGTGCTTAGCTGTAAAAGACAGTTATTACAAATAATTGAAATAATACGATTTAATTTAGAAAAAAGCAACTATTCTGCATATACTCACCTTTAAGCACAGCTTAATTTTGTGGATAGGAATCCCAAGAAGTCATGGCATATTCCTTTGCTTCAATCTACTTTAATAATATTTATGTAGCCAACAAAAAGTTGGAAGGGGAGGGAGATATAAAGGATTAAATGACTGACGTGCTTTGGGCAGTCTCAGGGTGCGGTTTTCTTAACTTGTTTTGTACAGCGCCAGTGATAGGGTATTTCTGCAAAGGGAACAAATACAGATAAACAATATACAATCCTGTAGGAGCTTCAAGGCGCAACATGTGGGCCAACCTGGGCTTTCACCAAAACTCTATGGTCATTACCTCCCAGGAAGCCTGGAGATGCATTTTGATGAAAGCAGGTTGAAGGACCCTGCTTTGAGCAGGGGGGTTGGACTCAATTTCCAGAGGTGCCTTCCAGCCTCAACCGTTCTGGAATTCAGTGATCAGCAGTGGGACAGCCAAGTGTATAGCTTCAGTTACACACAGCTGATCCCTGGCAAAGGCTCTGAGCCAGACTCTTATCCAATGGAAATTGCCTTGGCTCTATGTTATCCAGCATTCACTATCTCGAGATTTGTCTCTGCAGCTGTAAGGAAACATAGAACTGTTATGTTGTACTTTGTCATCAGTGCATGACAATTTGTGATAGTGTTAAAACCTGATTAAGTCACTGTATATTTTGGCTTTTTTTAGTATTATCTGAAGTTGGAGAGAAGTATGTAGATGAAGAGGTAAAGAAAGCTTTGATTGGTATCAAACAGATGAAAATTATGATGGAAAGAAATGAAGATAAGCATGTAGATCTCATGAAAACCTTGAAGAAGAGCAGTGAAGAAAAACGGGTAACTGAAGTGCATCTGGGTTTTTGGTTTGTGTTTTTGTAAAGTTGTGGATATTTTAAATCCAAGGTGAGGCAGGTTGTGCATGGATTTAGCCTACCTCCCGTAAGTGGTCTAGTATGACATCGTGCTTAGGCCAATAAGCAACCCAGAAGGTGTCTCCCCTTTGCTGGGAAGAACGTAAACCATTGTATGTACACTCTGAGCAGCATACATCTCTTTATGTGGTCACATAGCAAAGCTAGGACTGACATGAAAGCTTTGCTTCTGCCCCTTTCTCTTACCAGCAGAAGAAAACTCTCATGGCACCTTTATCGAGGTTCTCACTGCTCGTCTCCTGGAAGCAGGATTTGGGCCAACAGACATCCTTTTCTAGCCTACCAAGACCCTGGATGTTCACATTTCAGATGAAGTGAAAATATTAGTTTGTATTTCTTAAAAAAGAGGTTGCCTGCTGGCAGGGCCCTGTCAGGCTGAGGCTCAACCCTGGGGGGAAGCTTTCAGAGTGCACTGGGATAAATCTCTGAACAAGAGCACTGCCTGCCTCACTGGTGTCTCTTTCAGATTGTATGATTCTTTCAAAAGCTAGAGGTGAAGAGTTTCCATCTTTCCTTAGAAATACAGCTTTCTAAGTGAGTAACATTCTGCTAATTTTCTCTTGTGGCTGAATGTCTAAGCTATTTCTAAAATGAAACTAGAATTAGGGAAAATACAGCTGAGTTACCACACGTTAGCAAGTTACTTCTCTTGGCCCATCCTGGTTGTAAGGTAAAACATATTATCTGACAGTGCTTTCCTTGAGCTTTGAGCTCCCTCATTTTCTTCTGCAACTGGGAGGTAACCAGCAGCAGCCTAGGCACAGTCAAGCTGACGGTGACCACCACACGGAAATACAGAGGTTCTGCAGTACAAGGAGACATTAATGCTGTATGTGGACCCAAACATCAATTTTTTTTTCATCAGTCAGGAATAAAAACCTGAGCCTTGTAACATCCAGAAGCCAGAAAAGTTGCAACATCAATGTGTTGAATAAAGTATGGGGCTTACTGCTCATTTCTCGAAATCCCGTGCTTCACTGAATTCAGACCAAGGCAACTGCAAGCTACTGTATGAAGAGGTTTCATGCAGGAGGTCCGGCAGCTCTGCCTCACATGTCTTTATATATCTCAGGCCACAAGATGTTTTCCAGCTTGCTTTGCACACTTCACATCTTCAGAAAAATATCAGAGACACAAAATAAAATGTGCTCTAGAGAAAGTACAGGGGATTGGGGGAATTTCCAATGTCCTTGTGCAATGCCTCGGCGCAGAGCCACATGTTCAGATGATCCTGAGAAAGAGAGATTACTGTATATTTAAAAAAATACAAAGGTCCTAACTATTGCTTTTGTTGAACTTGAAAGAAAATTCCCTCTTGACCCAACATCTGGTAGTTAGTTTAAACTATTTGTATTAGCAAGCCAGCAAGTACCTGATGATAGCTTTCTAACATCTTTAGGAACAGCAGCGCTCTCCCATTATGTACACTGTGGTTAGTTCTCACTGGATGATTTCATTTACACAGAACTTGCATCCACAGTGAGAGTTCATATGAAATTGAATAAATATTTTAAAAAGATCAGAAAATAATTAAACATAGCCTATGAAGACCACAGTTACTGTCTCCACCAAGCACATTCTGACAGAAGTTTTCTCTTTTGTGAGCTTCTTCCCTTTTGAAATGCTGCCATAAAGGAGTAAGACTGACCAATTAAAAGGTTTCTGAGAAGTCAGCCTACAGTAGCGGTTAGGGATTAGCAAAAAATGGAATCATAAATAGCCAAACTGAATGATCAACACTGGGGGGAGTGTTTAGAACATTAATCTGAAAATTGTTCTCAACTGAATCTTTTTTCTTACTTAGCAAGCCTTGCAAATTATGGATGAAGTAAAGGAAAGATTAGAAGAAGAAGAAAGACAATGTCAAGTATCCTTGAAAAATTTATGGGATGAATGCGAATCTTGTTTAGAAAGTACCTGCATGAGATATTATACAACTTGCAAAAACGGTTTGTCAACATTTAAAAGAAAGGTAGGAAGAAATTTTATATCTGGGAAATACTCTTGAATCCACCTAACGGTTTTAGAGAGAGGATATCGTATTTTCTCAATGGCCAGATCTGCCAGTTGTATCAGGTTACGAAAATTAATTTGATTTGGAGGGTCTGGAAATGCAAAGTTATGCAGCAGAGATTACATGCCATTATATTCACTGAACATTGAGCCAAAATGAGTTTGGTTGCACCCTGGCGTGACTCCATGGACACTGATTATCCCCCTGATTCCAATGGAGTCACTCCAGATATAGTGTGTTGTCTCTCACAGTAGGACTTGCATTAGGATGCTCAATAACTTGTTTGTGAAAAATACCATATAGATTCTTTATGGTCCATCTGAAAATCAGCAGAGTTAAAAGGGTAGATATAGTTAGCAAAATTCCAGGGGGAAAAAAATCACCTACTCCTACAATATCATTCTTTCCTATATTTATTTCAATTTATTCTCTAAGTAAGAAAATTGCTTTAAAATGCTTAACTGTTTTAAGAGGAAACTGTCAGCAAAGGAGACTCCACTATAATTCTACCAGAAATAAAATATGATTTCCTGGCTGATGCATTGTTATTACAAGATTTAACAAAACTGCAATCAAATTTTTAATTTGGGCATATGCTTTACGTGCAGTTTCACAATCAAAACTGCGCAATTACCGCTACTGAAATTTTAGGCAAATTACCCAGCTTTCACATCCCCAGGCACTGAAAGATATGATAACTTAAAAATGAAACACGGTGCATGGTGCATTTCAGAAGTGACAAACTTTAGAGCAAAGGTGTTTAACATTTGCGCATATTCTTAAAATTATTCGGGCAAAAATGTGGAAGATATTAGATTTAAGATTATTGGCGATACTTTTTGATATTTAGATACCTCCTGTCAAAAGTATCACTTGGACTTCCAGAAGTCTATGGATGCCAGGTTGAAATTGTTGCAGTACACTGCACTGTCCCTGTCTTTTACCCTCTTGGCAACTTCCTCCGTGAGCTGTATGGTTTATGCATTCAAAGGGAGCCATGTGCTGTGGTCAGAACGGTTTCAGAAGGAGAGGACAAAGACGAGAGCTGTGGTGGGTGACACACAGGCAGCAGGGGCAATACTGGCTTAGGCTGTTTCTGCGGTGTGCTTTCACAGTGCACTTTCCCTCTGAGCTGCACCAGGGGTCAGACCAAGCAGCTGATCTGATTCAGAAGAAAATCAAAGTATATGTGCGTGTGTTCAGCAGGGTGCTTCTTAACCCAGTTTTCTAATGCCGTGGCTCCACAAAACACTGCACCTGCCCAGGGGAAGGTAGTGTGATAAAGCATGGAGTGGGGAACCAGTGGCTGAGACCCAGGAACTGGGAATTCTGTAAAGCAGAGTCAACACTTGGTCTCTTCCATCATCAAACCATGGACTCGGAGCCACTGTTTCATTGACTTTAATGGGTTTCAGTTCGCACAAGAACACGAGGACTTGGCCATTGGTGAGAGAGGGTAAGGTGTTTCCAGATTACAGTGAGAACAATCACCTTCAGTTCCCTTCACTGCGCATAAGGACCACAGAAACGTTTTCAAGATAAAGTCCGAATTGTTTGTTGGAAGAAACCCAAAAGCCAATACTAACTTTGAGCCTCTGCAGATGAAAGGCCAACTGTCAACCCTTTTCCTCCAGATTTGATTTGGAGCTAATGATTTAGACTGTACTTTCACTTTATTTAGAGTCTAGCATCTTAAATCACTTTGGACAATATGCTGTGATTGAGTTATTTAGAGGACATTGTTCCCATGGGTATTTGAAAGGAAAAACACCAGAGCCACTTTCCTGAGAGACGGATAACTGATAACTCATCAGGCAGCTGATCTATCTCCTTCTTATACACAGGTTGAAGATTTTTTGAGGAAAATACCTCCATTCATTTTTACTTTTCATGAGGATCAAGGAAAAGACATCCAGTTTAATGAAAAGCCTGAGAAAGAGGATACCCAGCTAGTGAAAATGGAAGATTTATTTAGCCAACTGTTATCAGACATGGGCTCAATATTTGACAGAAGTTTAGTTTTTTTCAAGCATATGCAAAAAGAATTTGACCAGTCTTTTCAGACTTATTTCATGTCTGATCTAGACTTGAATGAGTCACCCAGCATGCCAGCTTTACCAGAGGACACCACTAGAAACGACGGCTCCCAGAAAGGTTGGGGTATACCCGGCTTCTTACAGACAGTTTTTGATTTCAGTAAGACGGTATTTGAAGGTGTCAGTGAGGTGATTAGCGAAGTATTTGAAGAATACAGAGATAATAGAAGAGAAGTGCTGGAGCAAGACAAAGGTAAGTGTTAGAAAATTAAAACTGACTGCGCTGTCAATGGCATCAAACCTCTCGGCATTGCTATGGTTCATGGTTGGTCTGTGGAATGTTAATGTGAGATACGGTATGGAAGCTCTGGAAGCTTTCTTGGTTAAACAGGCATGGGTCAAAGATAACTTTATTGGTTTAATCAAAAGGTAAAACCACCTAGAAATCTCAGATAAATGTCGCAGGGGGATTTACGGGTCCTATGCAGCCTGATTTTCTTGGCAACTCTCAAAGAATTTGCAGGAGTTCCTCAAGAGCTCTTGAATTCATGACTGACGCAGGCTTTCCTAAGGCTGACTGACAGGTCTCTTCTCGGCATTTGTCAGAATATGAGATGTATCATATCATATTGACAAGTCACTAATTCTAAAAGAACCAGGGTAATTGTGTGCGATGTCAAGGCATGTCCCTGCCCTCGCCAAATGACAATAAACTCGGACAGACAGCTGCAAGCCCTGTTCTAGGCTACTGCAGCAATGCAGCGTGCCAATCAAACACAAACCAGACATCAGGTTTTCCAGGCACCAGAAAAATTTTACGCGTAACAGTGGTTTCAGGTGATGACTCTCAACAGAGAAAAGAAGCCTCGGTCAAATTTTAGAATACAACTAAGCCTTACCCTTTGTATCTTACTAATGTGACTAGAAAAACAAGCATCACTCAAATAAATGCTGGTGCCTATCTATAAGGAGAACACAGTAAGGACACGCTGTAACTCTGAGCGTTAGGTGACATAACCACTGTGTCATCAACAGGAAATATAAAGTTTAGTGATTCTACAACAGATTTTTTTACTTTTTCTCGTATCATGACCCACGTTAACTCAGGAATAAGCTTTGGTACTGTGTTCCTCTCTTCTAGCCATATGTGATTATGAAACGTTGACTTCTAAGGGTCAAAGTGATCTTATCAGAACTCACATGTTGTAGAAATAACGTGTAATAATATTACTAATTGTTCAACTATTAGTGGAAAATACGCTATGATGCCTTTACTATAGTGACATGAATTCCTTGAACAAAAACATGATTTGCATCTTTTCCTGACTTCCACTTTTAAATGTTTTATTCCTTCCTTTTCTTTTGGAGGTGAGGAGGGGAAGAATTTATGACAGAACTTGGGATTAAGGGCAAGAAATTATATTCTAGCACGCAGAGTAACAAACGTATATTTATCAAGACTCTAAGCTTAATGGCAGTCTAAAAATACTGTGACTTTCTTCTAGACCCTGACAGAAGTGGCATGTTCTCAAAACTTGTGTCAGGGCGCCGGAGGCCTCTCTGCAGGGAACTTCGGGAGAACTCCTCTGGATGCCCACAGTTTCACGAGAGATGTCAGAAATGTCAAGACAACCTTTTGCACGGTAAGTAGCTATATTCTGATTTATTTCTGTAATGCGTTGGCCACTGTTTAGCAGGTTTGAGGTTGTCATTTTCTACTGTGCTGTTTCCACAGTTTTGGAGTTAAGATTCAGTCACTGAGTTTTTCACTAACTACGGACATAAACACTATTCCTCATTCCTCATTCCAAATGGTTTCGATTACCTTTCCCCGCTGCCTCCACAGAGTGTCAGTATAGCTCAGTTGTTAACATAACACTGGAGGTCCACTCTATGACCAACAAAATACATATATACTTTGTTAGAGTTGCCATGCACTGGAGATGCAACAATCGGGCAGCAATAGGTCCTGTGTGGGTGCAGAAGCAAGGAGAAGCTCAGACTCCCAACACTCGCTTCTCCTGCAGACAACCAGATCTAACATCAGGCAGTGCTCGATTCCTCACTGGGAAAGCGAGTGCTGAAGAACCCACAATCACTCTTTGTTGAACCAAGTCAGCAAACGGGGCTGACAGGAATGACAAAAAGGGGACTGCTTGTCAGTACATGAGGAGATGGCAAAGCTCTGGCATGCTCCTTCCATGGACACCTGGAGAAATTCAGACTGCATCACCTAGAACTGCCCTCGAGACTCCCGCCGCAGCATAACACATCCATATTTCCAGAATTATTTAGGTCTTAAAAGCCACAGACTATGCTTAAACCCAAATGTCTTCAGACTATCTCCAGTGCGGCAAATGTTAATGATCCAATGACACATTTTGAAAAGAAGATCAGACACTTCCATGTCACTAAAAATATCTTTTTGTCTACAATTGAGTATTACAGATACCAGTTCGTATCTGTGGTTACTGCACGGTCTACCTGGAAGTGTCCCTTGACAGCCCTATTTGACAGGGAACAAATTGACATTTTCCATAGTATTTTTTGCATAGGTTTAATATAACATTTAAAATCCATATTTTAGTAAAGAAAAAAACATCAATCTTCAGTTCTGAATTCATGGCAGGTGATACTAGTCACACCTTAATGTCTGGCTAATGTTAGATAAATATTAGGCCTTAACAAGCAACAGGAATACTAACAGGCTTCCTTGTAATAGCCTATATACTTGGGATGGATTGATGATGAAATATGAGCAATTGAAAAAAAAAAACCCAAACATAAAGTATAAGGAGATTATGAAGTTGCTATATGTAAAATCTACCCGTTCTTATTTAGCATACCAGAAAACCTACTGCCATGAAATATGATATAAACCTTAAAGTACTGGGTAAGTCATTGGAATACAGCAAATGGGATAATTAATGCATTTTTTCATTATGAGCCTAAACAAAATCTACCAAAATAGGTCATCAAGAATCACCTTTTATTTTAGCGTTTTTTAAACACCAACCCAAGACATGCCCCTTTGCTAGACCTTGTTACAGTTGTCTATACTTCAGGAAGAAAAGATGAAGAACACGACCAATTGCTTTCCTATAAGCTTCACACTGGCTGTCTTTTCTAACAGATTGCCCAAATGTTCCTGAACTGCACATAAAGTTTGATGAAGCCTTTAAACTGGTTAATCTCTCAGGGGAGCAGTATGAGCAGATTCTCCAGGTGGTTCAGCGTCATACAGAAGACACTTCCTACTTGTTGAACAAAATGAAAGAAAGATTTGGGTGGGTGTCTGAGTTATCCAATATGACCATCGGACCAGAAAACATTTTCAATATAGTTAAGGTAAGGGTTGTCTTCTGAAGGGAACTACTCCACAGTGCTGTCTTTGACCTCTGCTTTGCTCATAACCTGTGCTCTTGGGGATTGCAGATGTGTAACATTTGGGTTTTACACCACCAAGTTCCTACGCATCTTGAATTTATGTATGCTTGGTAATACCTCGATGAGCTGAAACTCCAGAGATTAGAAACTATTTTCCTCTAAATCCTTTTAGTGTGATGGATGGCTGACAGGCTAACCTGAATCACTGTCTAATAAGAGTAAATCGGCACTGGCAGCTTTGACTGGCCTCAGATTACCTTCCCAGATAAATTTCACTGTACCAATCAGTAACGTATCCTTATTGGATCACTGAATATCTAGCTATATGTCTATGTCTACACCTGTATATCCCAAAGCTCAAAGAAGGCAAATGTTACGCTGGTGTTATATAAGTTATTGCAGTGGGAGATGCATATCTTTAACAGCATCTGCCAATATTCCAAGAGATACATCATGATTAACTGTATCTCACACAAGAATATACCCATGGTAAATTCAATCAATTTTCCTGGGTGAGGGACAAATCCTATTCTCCCTTCCAACTCAGAAATCCAATGTACTACTATTCTTACAAAAACTTTATATTAAATGATTGTGCAACACACCAAAAAAAGCACAAAATCAGGAACAATATTTGCGGCACTGTTTAAGTACACTTACCCAACCAAGTCTGAGCTATCTACTCTAGAAAAATAAAGCTGCAGGTCTAGATCTGGTTTAGAAAAAAACATAGAAACTGATAACTTCAATCCCACACATGTTTTCTTGAAATTAGTGGGAAAACTTACACACAGTTTAGGAGATCAGAAGCACTTTATAAATGTAGTTCATGAAATAAATACTAACATGCAGCTGTTTAATATGGTCTTGCAGTGTCACGTCAGCTCTCCCCACCACCTACACTTGACGCTTTGGCATAAATACAGACACCCACTGTCTTTTTACAAGAAAGTAATTTACAGAAAGTAGACAAGCTTAGAATATTCTTCTATTTAAATTTCCCTTATTAAAGATGGTAGGCACAGTAGGTGTAACCAAAACTGAAAGTACGCAGCAGTTTGCAGTGTCTTAGGGTACTGATTTGTTCTCTTCTAGGTGGTACCTGGGGATCCCTCTGGTAAAGACGAAACCGTGGTAGAGGTGAATATTCTGACTTCACCCACATTCACCATTAAAGTTCCTCCCAACTTGGACCCGAAGAGCACTGAATTCATTGAATACATAGCTGGGAGAGCACTGCAACTATATAAGCAGAATTTTTAAGTGGTAAGTTCATTCTTGCTCCTTCCCTAGAGTAAGGGAATTCTTTGTAAGAGGTGTTTACATTGCAATAAACTTCAGCTGGAACAGGATTCAGCCATGGTATATTTAAGACCATCTCCTCAGAAACGATACATCGACTGAGAGGCAAACACAGGCGTTACAGAAAACAAAAACAAATGCTCAGTGTTCTAGCCTGCAAAAACACAGGCAGGATGATATTAAAAGACTTATTTAACTGTGAAATGCTCAATTTTTAAGTAACATCTGGGATGAGGTAATGTGATGATAAATGTTCCTTCAGAAAAGAATTGCCTCACAACCGCAGTCTAGAGCCTTGGCATCGGAAACCATGTCTTTGTGTTCATTAATCACAAATGAACTGGAATTACCACTATTCGTTATGGCTTTTTTATTTTAGGTGGTGTTTAAGAGCATGCTCATTATTTTTTATGATAAAGGAGTGCAAAGTTAGAATCAGCACCAGGACTTGAAGGAGCTGTTTTACCGTAACATTTTCCCATTAGCAGCTCTCTGCTCAGATTAAGTGTTAACAGTGTCTGCAGTTTGGCTTGTAGGAACGTGCACAAAAAGAACCTTCTCATGGACTTGTAACCATCTCTGTAGAAAGGACCCACAGAGGCCTCTTTCCATGTTTAAGAGATTTCCAGATGGGGAGGGAAGAACCAGGCAGAGATGCAAGGGAAAACACTGCTACATACTCCCTAACCCTGCAAGGAATCTCCAGGGAAGATGGGGTGGTTTCAGGTGGCATCACACTGCTGTGGGGCTAGCCAGCCACCCAGGGAAATCCAGGAGGCTCTGGGATGCATGGCTCCGGTGGCCTCCGTCTCCCAAAGTCAGAGAGGGGCCAGAGCCAGAGAAGGCTCAAGACCTACAGGCAAATCACTGCAGCAACCCCCCAGTCTTCTGAGGAGGCACTAGATTTGGACACAGCTCCTCTTCGGGTCATGGGTGTCTGATATCCTCATCTCAGCAAACAAAGCGTGGCCTGAATGCACACCTGAATGTCTCAGGAGGCACGTAAGAAGGATTCAACATTAACAAGATGAAGAAAAGACAATGTCAGCATTTTATATTGACTCTGGTTATTCTTTTGTGGTCAGACTCACAGATTTTAAAAATATTAAAGAAATCCCTTCCACCAGAGAGGCTGAGGTGGGTTGCAGAATTTAGACAGACTATAATAAGCCACACTATGAACTTTGATTAGGTAAATATTGGCAAAATAACGTGTATGTTACATTTAAAACAGAACCCTTTCAAAATGATAAATATATAAAATGTTTGGAACAGTTTCTCTACAGGTTTCCTTCAGAATCCTCTGTAATATATATGCAGTTATTGATGATATATATACTATTTCAGATCACGTAAGACTAATCTTCAAGGTCTAATATGACACTATTAATTTCCTTAGTGTGGTTATAACTTTTTGCCTGAGTTTTAGTCTGATTCTTCAGCGCACCGTATCTTGTGTAGCCATTCCATACCTGAGAAAAGTGAGTAGTGTTGATTTCCGAATCACAATACCATTTTGTGCTCAGTTTGCACAACAGATTCAAGGCACATAAAAGCATGATGAAAGCAAAGAGTTAAAACTCAGAAAGATCTACAAGGGGAAAAAGAGGGAAAAAATGTATTTCAGTCTGGTTTTTATGTTTTGTATGTTTCTACAGCAGGGTACTGATACATTCCCCATACATTTATTTTCCTAACAGTTTTTTCTCAGTCCAAAACCAAAATGTTTAACTTTTTTTTTTTCTCCTAGGAAAGAAGAAGTGTGAAATCTTTCCTCCTGAAATCCAGTATATACTCCTTAGATGAAATACCCCTAAGCTCAACGTACAGCTAATTGTTAAATGGCTAGGGTTAAAATAGTTGCATATAAATAAAATTTTCCTTAGTTAATACTGTGACATATGAGCTAGCAACTGAAGACTGTAGAAATCTTTTCTTTCAAAACCAAATTCAAATCCATTTCAATATTCATTTATTTAAATAAAATGTAATGTATGTTGTAAATTACATAATCTTTGATAACTAGCTATGGCCCTGGTTATGCAAAGATTTAAGGAAATCAACAGCTGTAAGCATACAAATAATTCCTATTTGCATACTTAAATTCAAGCACATTCTTAAGCCTGTTCAAAATTGGTCCCTACAGATGTTGCACATTCAGCTAAGTCTGAATCAACCGGATTCCCATATGCACACAGCATATTATTTTCCAATGAAAATGTTCCATTTCTTCTTACAGTTGCTTTTGATGTTTATCATGTACATTAAATGACTTTTCTGAATACGCAGTAATGAGTAAGTCTTCTGCCTTTGGCATTTCTTACTTGTAGTTCGTCTCTGGAGTCATAATTAACAGGGAATCCCTTATCAGAAAAGATGTTTGTTTTTTCCTAAATTATACACATTAGCTTGCAATGGTATTTGCAAATTATAATAAAGGTTAAAAGCTGATATATCTCTCAGAGGCAGAGCTCTAGGTGATTTGGTTTCATTTGCTGTGCCTGGCATTTCTAAGCATTTTTTGCACACAGTTACATTCACCATTTCCAAATGTATCTTTGCTAAAAAAATGGTATTCATTTCAAAGTGTACAAACCCATCAGTATTAGATATAATACCAGCACAAGTACAGGCTGGGTGGAGAATGAGTGGAGAGCAGCTCCGAGGAGAAGGACGTGGCGGGTACTGGTGGATGAGAAGCTGGACATGAGCCGGCAGTGTGTGCTGGCAGCCCAGAAAGCCAACCGTGTCCTGGGCTGTATCAGGAGAAATGTGGCCAGCAGGTTGAGGGAGGGGATTCTCTCCCTCTATTCTGCTCTCATAAGACCCCACCTGGAGTACTGCATCCAGCTGTGGGGCCCTCGACATAAGAAGGACATGGACTGGTTGGAGTGAGTCCAGAGGAAGCCACGAAGATGCTCAGAGGGCTGGAGCACCTCCCCTATGGGGACAGGCTGAGAGAGTTGGGCTTGTTCAGCCTGGAGAAGAGAAGGCTCTGGGGAGACCTTACAGCACCTTCCAGTACCTTAAGGGGGCCTACGACAAAACTGGGGGGTACAGGGACATTTTACAAGGGCCTGTAGTGACAGGACAAGGGGTAATGGGTTTAAACAGAAAGTGGAGAGATTTAGGTTAGATATCAGGAAGAAATTCTTCCCAGAGAGGGTGGTGCATCACTGGAACAGGTTGCCCAGAGAAGCTGTGGGTGCCCCATCCCTGGCAGTGTTCAAGGCCAGGCTGGATGAGGCTTTGAGCAACCTGATCTAGTGGAGGGTGTCCCTGCCCATGGCAGGGGGGCTGGAACTAGATGATCTCTAGAGGTCCCTTCCAACCCAAACCGTTCTGTGATTCTACACGAGTATAGAAAGATAATCGCACCTTAATTATAACATACGTTTCTTTTTATACATACAAGTATGCACATTTATACAAAAAAAATGCCATTTCCTTGTTTTAATTAGTGGGAAAGGTATGTTTTCCTGCCCGCTGTCAGGGGAAATATCATTTTCTAGCCCAGTTCCACCCAGGCTCCATTATATATGCCTGTTTTAGCGGCTCCTCCTAATCGTGAGAGATTAGCAGCCGTCACTCCTGTTATCACACCAGTCCTCAGGAAGTTGGGCTTTGCCTGATAAGTGACTGTTACAAAACGCTTGACTTCCCTGAGCACTTCCTAGTTTTAGAGGACACCACACTGGAAGCTGAATGCGGAAAAACGAGCGTGGTTTGGAGCACAGACGTAGCCCGCCCTCAGGGGGACAGCCCGCCCTCAGGGGGACAGCCCAGAGAGGGCGGCTGTGGAGGGCTTCCTGCGCTAGGCGAGGGAGCTGACAGAGGCAGCCAAGGAACGGACAGGCCGTGGGGCCTCCTCACGCCGCGCCTGACCTCCCCGGGTTCCCACCGGCTCCGGGGCTCAGCCCGATCCGGCGGGACCGACACCGCCGCAGCTGCGCGCCCCGGCGGCGGCGCTGAGGGGCCCTGGGCGAGGGGCGGGCCGCAGAGGGGCGGGGAGGGAAGGGGAAGGGAAGGGGAAGGGAAGGAGGGGGCCGTTCCGCCCGACTCTAGGCGCCGCTTGGCGGGAACGGCCGGGCTTTGGCGGGCTCGGAGGAGAGGTGGCCGGCAACCGGGCAGCCCCAGCCCACCGTAGCGACCTGCCCCGGGCGCCTCTCGCCCGCCATGCCTGCTGAGGGGGAGCTGCCGAGCGCGGCGGCCGCCGGCCCGGAGTCCGGCGAGCCTCAGTATCTGCGGCAGGTCCGGCACATCCTGCAGCACGGCCACCGGAAGGAGGATCGCACCGGTACCGGCACCATCTCCGTCTTCGGCATGCAGGCGCGGTACAGCCTGAGAGGTCGGCACCGCCGGGACCCGCGGCCCCCGCTCCGGCCCCCTTCCCCTGCCCGCCGCCGCTCCAGCGGTCCCTTCGCCATCTTCTTCCCCGGCGCTGCCCCGCCTTCGCCCGCTGAGGGCGAAGCCTGCCCCCGCTCAGGGCCGGGGCTCGCACCCGCTGCAGGGGACTGCGGGAGCGTTTGGGTCTGTACCGTCAGCTCTTCCGCCCTCTCCCTGCCCGTCAGCCTGCGCCAGCTGGTACCCCCTCCTCTCCCTCGGCCCCCCAGCCAGGCCCGGCTCGGCCCCATAGCTGTCACCCGGTGAAAAACCGGGTGAGATCTTGAGGTGACCTGGCCTGGGCCTTCCTACCATTCAGGCATAGTAGGGAGGATGGTTTGTGTCATAGTTTTTCCAAGAATTTTATCTTAAGCCTCCTCTTTCTGTTGCCTGCACTTACATCTGTTCACTGCACTGTGCTGCCTTCACGGTGGAGTTCATCAGTTCCCATGTAAAATCCATCTTCGTCCTCTTCCCAGGAAAATAAAGGTCGGGTTCTTTCCTTCCTTGATCTGAACATGGCACATACACATCCTTTACTAGCTTCTTACTTCATATCCAAACCTCTGAATGTCAGATGGTGGCGTTACCCTCTGTGTGCAGAAGAACCTCAGTCGCTGGTCACCTCTGACGCTCTGAAACTTTTTTTACAGATCAGTTTCCACTGCTTACAACAAAGAGGGTATTCTGGAAAGGAGTGCTGGAGGAGCTGCTGTGGTTCATCAAGGTTTGCTGTTTGGATGCCTCTGTGGGTGGTGTGCGTGAGAGTGGTGTCAACAACGAACTAGTGTGGAGTGGGTTAAGGAATTTGGGGTAACTGCAGATGCTTCTGTTTGTATGACGGAAGTGCAACCACCAAATATTTTGATGACACAAGGAAAGCCATTATCTTCAAGACACTCTGTGTGTTTTAGTGGAGACTATTGCATTGTTACCAGTCAGAAGAGCTCTTTCTTTTTAAGGGAAATAGTCTGAAACAGTGAGGGCTTTCAAAGACTTGCCTATACCCCGCAGTTACAAAGCCTAGTACAGTCTCGTCTATTAGTATTTGAATAAGGAATAATAATATAAAGTAGACTGTAGGTAATTTAATGATCTTCTTTTTAATACTGAGATAACTTTTACTGATTTGAACAGGAACAAGCAGTGTGGAACTACAGGTGAAGTAAGACTGATGTAAACACTAGGCTTTTTGGTGGCAAAACCCTGAGATCTAGTAGAGCCAATAGCTGTAGTCAGAGTATTAAAATTCAGCTGTAGATAATACATTGCTAGGTAAGTGTTCCTTTATGTGTTGTGACACTGTGCAGATACGGGAAGGTCTACCTAGCCATTTCTAGATAGCAGGAGTCAAATACACATTCATCCTTTTAAAGTATCTTTTTTTCAGATATAAAAGACTAGTCACTCCCCAAAACAGAACGCTTTGTTGGATTTTTAAGTGTGCTGATAGGACACGTTGCAGAACTCAGTGAGTTTTCTCTGGGTCTTTTTGTCATATCTGTCATTTTAACAAAAGAATTTTTAAGACCTTAAGCTCATTATACGTGGCTTGGCAAAGACAATATTGAGGCTGTAAATTTTTTGTTTGTCTATGTGCTGGTTTCAGTCAGGACAGAGTTAATTTTATTCACGGTAGCTCGTATGAGGTTATGTTTTGGATATGCCTTGAGAATAGTACTGATAAGGTGTTTTTTAGTTGGTGCTAAGAAGTGCTTGCACCAATTCAAGGTCTTTTCCCAGCTTCTGATACTGCAACAGTGTTCCCAACTTTCTCACTACAAGCAGTGGGAACACACACACACATAATTCACACAGCTCACCCAAACTAACTGAAGGAGTGTTTCATTCCATAGCACAGTACACAAGCCAGGAGTGGGCCAAGGGGCCATAGTTTTCTTGTTTGTTAGCTAGCTTTTTTGTATAGCTAGCTTGCTCATTTGCCTGTTCGTTTTGCGTGTTTATGTGTTAGCTAGTGCATTCATTAGTGAGCTGGTTGGTCGGTTGGCTTTCTCTGGTCGGTTGGCTTTTTCGGTCGTGCTCTTGCTTGTGGGGCTCAGTCGGATGCTCTCAGGCTCTGGATCAGACTCTCACTACTCGGGACCTAGCTGTGTGTCAGTCGGTGGCTAGTGAGCTATTGTATTATATGTTCTATTTTCTATTATTTTAATTACTTATTATTTTACTATTGTTGATATTATTAGTATCACTATAGTATTCACTTACATTCAATTATTAAATTGTTCTTATCTCAGTCCAGAAGCTTCCTTGTCTTTTCCTCTGGTCTTCTCCACTGGAGGGGGATGGGGAGGTGAGTGAGTGGTTGTGTGGTGCTTAATTGCTAGCCGAGGTTAAACCACAACAGTCTGCTTTTATCCATCTCTAAAGTAAAATGTTGTTCTTTGCAAATATGCGTATGAAATGATAAATCAAAGTTGACCTTGAGACTAAACGGTGCATTCACAAGGTCAGAAGAATCCTGAGTTAAGTAACAGCAGGATGGCACTTCGAACTTCATCCCAATATGTTGCTCATAAGTGTTATTCTGTCTCTGTGCAAGAACCACATCCTGTACGTTAATCAAACTGTTCATCCATTATAGGTGGAGAAGTACTGTAGGCTAGCAAAGCTTAATACATCCATTTCAAATTGTGTCCTCTGTGTTGGGATTAGGAGGTGGACTTCTTACTGCCTGTGTTTTGTAGGGTTCTACAAATGCCAAAGAGCTCTCTGCAAAGGGTGTGAAGATTTGGGATGCTAATGCATCACGTGAGTTCCTGGATAAGCAGGGTTTCAGCACCAGAGAGGAGGGGGATCTGGGACCAGTTTATGGTTTCCAGTGGAGGCACTTTGGAGCAGAATACAAAGATATGCACACAGGTAATCACATACAAATACAGTCTTGATTGCTCAGTGAGATGGCTGGCACCTCGCTTCCAGAATACCAATGCAGGGTCCTAATTGCCGTGATACAGTTGTGCTGGCGAGAGCTGATGTTAGTGCACTGCGTTCATGCAGTGGAGACTCTGAAAGAGAAAGATTTTTCCGTTCTGCAGCTGGAACATTGTAGGATGTATCCATAGCTGATGTTGCTGTGGACAGAAGAGCAGTAACAAGTTACGATGTGATGTAATACCTGTTGGTATTATTTTTAGTGGAACTGGTTCATTAAACTTAGTCTGAACTGTCTTGATGGCTCTTTTCTAAGTCACTGAAGGAGAGGATATGCAGCACGTTTAGAGGACTGTCATTAAAAAGAGTTTCGTAAAATACTGTCCCTGTGTGATTGGTGTGATTTTTAACTCAGAATAACAGCATGGTTAATTATGTTTTTTCCTCTTGGTGTTTTGTCTATACAGTCTCAAATTAAAGTCCACATTAGTTGCAGATATTAGACTTAGCATAAAACTGTATTCTGCCAGCAGTCAACATGCCAGTACTAACACAGATGATGCAACTGGTGAAGTGACATGTCTAAAAACTTACTAAAATGTTTCAGCATTCCTGAATTTAAAAGGTCTGAGGCCTAACATAGCTTGGAAGAAAAATGAACAAGATAAATACCCATGGGTTTCATTACTAATAGATTTCCTTAAAATGCATTACTAATGGATAGGCAATTAGCTTCAGGAACTAACATAACCATTTGAAAAGGCTTCTGGCACGGTATTGCTGGCAGAAGAATTCCCTGAGATGCTAATTCTATATTACTACCTTGTTTGCCAGCTTGGGTCTCTGTGTAACCATAATTCAGTGTTGCTTTACGGTAAGAGTTATTAATAAAAATTAGTTACCAGCCATGCTGATTCACTGGCATGAGTCAGGAAAACGAGTAACAACTAATGACTCTTTTATTCTGGAATCCGTTCTAATGTTCAGTTAATTCCAGTGATTTTCTTATATAACTGGTATTGAGCCTAAACATCAGCCTGCGAGCGTCATTGGGTGAAATGTAATATCCTGTGCTATACTTGATTAAAGTTCCCTTCTGGCACTAAACGCTATGGAAATTTAGTTTTCATACATGACCTTGTGAGTGCTAGATGGATGCACTTATTCTTCTGTCCAAAACTTTCTCCTTTCGAGCATGCAACAAATGCCAGCACCCCATGCTCTGGGCAATACTTTTTCTTTTTAAGAAGGAGCACTGTAGCATGCAAGCTTAAACTAATTTGCTCATTGCATTTCTGGATTAAGATGCTTTTCTGGATGTTAAGTACCACAAATGACTAGGTGGTAATATCTTGCCCGCTCCACTACAGCTTTTGTCCTGTTAAGGTAACAAGTCATGATGGATGATAAAGTAACATGCTCTGTCCAACTGAAAAAATTTATATTGCAGTTTTTATTTCCTGGGATGTAGTGTTTAAGGAGACTTCTTATTTAGTCTTAAAAAAATATCTACTTTTTGAGGCTCAGAATAAAATGTCCTAAATAGGAATGGTCCTGTTTCAGTGGATGCTAAAGGGACTCAAAGCACACTGGGCTGGCGGGGGAGGAAATTGTAAAATTAAATCATGAGAATTTCACAAGCCTTTGAACACTCTAAGGAAGACCAAGAACAGCCTACGTTTGGAGGGTGCCAAGTGATAAATTTACTCACTTTCAAAGTTACAATAAAATCTTCAGGGGTTGTGATTTGTGTATCACTTTTTGATGGGATGGAAGGTGAACTTTAAAAAAACCTCATGACTTAAATCTGTCTGACATCTTTTTTGGTATCTTTCTTCAGATTACTCCAACCAAGGAATTGATCAGTTGCAAAAAGTGATTGAAACTATCAGAACCAATCCAGATGACCGGAGAATTATTATGTGTGCTTGGAATCCCAAAGGTATTGAACAGCAGCCTTTAAGTGAATATCTCTCCGTATGCTGAACTATGTTCTAATCCTGTGTCAACAGCCAGTTCCAGTTGGTCTCCATGCTTATTCTTTGTAAAACTACCAGGAATGCAGTAAAAATGGCCAGGGGTTATAAGATTGATTCTCTACTTAATTCTCATGTTCGCACCTCAAAAATTTTGAAGCATTACTTCAAGGTTTTTTCTCTCCAGGTTAAAGTGAAGGATATACCTGGCTACCAGTGTCTTTGACATACAGTCTCTGTTCAAAGACAGTAGTTTTTATTTTAAAAAGGTTAAAAAAAAAAAATCAAAGAAACTACCAAAAAAGAGTATACCAAAGCAGTGTGTCTCTTCTGGTCATATAATGAATTGTAAACTTAAAAACCTTAAAACAAGGGCACAAAAATATTACTTGTGTTCTAATTGTCTCCTTGAACATAGGTTGTCTAGATATTCATCTGCAGGTCTACTTCTACATCAGAGCTAGCGCCAGAAAATGTGTAATTTCAGCAGCAGTACATCTGTGCACAAAAAAAAACGCCCAGGATTTTCCACTTGTGTCTCTGAAAGGGGATGCCACAGGCTGTTGCTGTTAAGGTTAAACATTCTCAGCTATCAGGAGAGACCTGGTTAAAGTTTTCCTTATCAAGCTGTAATTGCACTAGCTACACTTTTAAGTGTAGATAAATGCTCAAAAGATCTTCTGTTTTCTGATTATTTTATTGATTGATCATTACTTTTATATCTCAACAAGCAGTAAAGGCACGTTGCAATGGGAAGAGAGTAAGATGGAGCATTTTGAAGTCGTTTTAGGGTACCTGCTTAATTTTACTCTTAATGTCTTCCTTTAGGGAAATCAACTGTCTCACCGAGGTGAGTAAAACTCAACTGCTGTGCAGCATTATGGCATAAATCTGTTCTGTGGAATATCTCTTTGTGACTTGTCTGGTCATACAGCCCAGGAGACAGCTTGTCATGACCCAGACTTAATTGCTTAGGCAGCGGGTGCTTTTAAACAAGAAGAAAAGCAACAGAATGATGGTTCAGTTGGATTTTTTTTTTTCTCTCTAAATGATGGTTCAGTTGGATTTTTTTTCTCTCTGCTGTATCTCATTAAATGCTTGTTCAGGTTTTGCATCTTCTATGTTTATGACACACTGATCCTGTTACTTTTGTTGTTTTTTTCCCCCCCTTCTTCCTGTACTGCAATTCCTAGATATTTCTCTGATGGCTTTGCCTCCGTGCCATGCCCTTTGCCAGTTTTATGTTCTAAATGGTGAATTGTCTTGCCAACTCTATCAGAGGTCTGGAGATATGGGACTAGGAGTGCCTTTCAATATCGCCAGCTATTCACTGCTCACATACATGATTGCCCATGTCACAGGGCTAAAGGTAGGCTATATGTATATGTGGCTTCACAGTTTTTTGCAGGGAGACTCTGATTTTAGAAAGAAGCAACCACATGAAAATAAAACTAAGATGTAACAGGCTGCCCAGGGAGGTGGCTGAGTCACCATCCCTGAAAGTTTTTAAAAGGCATGCAAGTGTGGCACTTAGGGACACGATTTAGTGAAGGACTTGGTGGTGTTAGGGTTACAGCTGGACTCGATCTTAAAGGTATTTTTCAATGTAAATGATTCTATGATTCTATGTAATCACTTTACTTAATCTTGTCTGAGAACTATTTAATTATATAAATGAAACTTATGGTGTTACTAACAATACTGTTGCTAATAAGTATTTAAAATAACAGAAAAATAGAGCAAATGATACAGGATCTCACCACTGGTGGACTGACACAGCCAGGTTTCAGAAATGGCAAGGGGAAAAATCAATCCAAAACCCTGAGCCCAAAAAGTGGAGGGAGAAAAAAAAACCTCCCTGAGCCCAGGAGCAGAGAGCAGGGAGAAAAACTTCCAAGCCCCCTTCCCAAAGCAATTTCCCTGACAAAAGACACTAATTCTCTGCTAAATCACCTGCCAGGAGGTCTGAACAAAGACTTCGCTGCCTGCTCCCAGTGCTGCTGGTAAGAGGGTAACAGTGACCAGTCAGCTTGATGTATTTTGGGATGAAACAAAATGTTATGGACTGGCCCCAGGAGAGCAGCTCATCACTGCCTGGGACCAGGACAGCAAGCAGAGTAATTTAAATGCACCACAATCTTGTTCCAGTGAAACCCGCTTCAGAGCATGTAAAAAATTATACTGGCAAGGCCATTTAGGCCTGATCCTCCTGCTACCAGCAACATGAAAGGGAACTTCAAATAGGGAAGGGGAGAAGAATCAGACTTCACAGCAATTGCAGACATACGTAAGAAATTAGGCCAAGGTACTAGCAAAAGTGAAGTGTAACATTATGTCCGTAAAGCTGCTGTTGCCTCTCAGCCACTTGCTCTCACCTCTTTGGTGGGGTTTAGCATAATATATCCAAGGGCTGAACTACATTGGTCAGAGGCCAGTAAAATAGCCGATAAAACTTAACCTGAGTTAAATTAGATTGCTCAGGGGCTGCCAACTCGCAGAACTTGCAGGCTTGCAAAACCCATCTGAATGCTTGATAAGTGCTTTGGGGTTTAGCCTGTGACTGACACCTCCGCTGCCACAAACCACTAGTTTGAAGCCAGCTTTGGCAAGTCCTAAAGGCAGAGTGGAAAAGCTGGATATCTCTGGCCTGTCTGTTTCCATCTTGGTGAGCACATCAGTAGTATGTCATTCATTTACTGAAGCTATTATCCTAGAAGGATTTCAAAGATAAATTTTTTGGTAAGCTAGTGGAAATTTCGTTATATTTTTCATTAATTGGGCATTAGTCTGGGAAGATAGTGTCCTTCAAAGCTTGCAAGGGTGTCTTGATAATCCAGTACAGAAGCTGCAATTCCACACTAGATGTAAGATGCTAAGAGTCAGTACTGTAAGCATTGTAATATTTCGCTTTCTTGAAACCTGAGTATTTGAAAACCACATGTATTCTCCTTTCTCTTCAGCCTGGAGAGTTCATACACACACTGGGAGATGCTCACATATATCTGAATCATGTGGAACCTCTGAAAGTTCAAGTAAGTACTAATTCTGTATTTATATATCCTTTTATCTTCCATAATGCTTACCCAGTGCAAAGGTGTCTTAGTATGGTAAATATCCTTCTGCAAATAGTATTTTGAGAAGTCAATTTCTTCTCATTTCTACCCTAACAATTGTAGTACTTAACCTCTGTTCAACTCAGGTCACAAACAGCAATACCGTACAAACATGATTGAAGTGTATATCAGTGTGCTATTCTAGAACCAAGTTAGAGATCCAGAATCTGTGTGATCTACTCTAGGTGATCCTGCTCTGGCAGGGGGGTTGGACTAGATGATCTCTAGAGGTCCCTTCCAACCCTTTTCACTCTGTGAATCTGTACCCCTACGTTTGGCTTCATTATTCCAGAACCTTAGAAAAACATTCTGCCTAATACAGATAAACACAAAATAAAGTGTCTTTATAGTATACCAGAAAATGATAACGGTTCACAGAGTTAATCAGTACTGTTTGGCTGAATAAGGCTGTATTTTCTTCAGGAAGTAATTTGTTGCAGTAGAAGCAAATCGGAATTGTGTTTGATTAGTCTTAGCTCGGACTGAATGCCTTCACCATTTATATGGCTCAAAAGCATCAGAGAACTAGTTACTGGTTCGGTCCCAAATGTTCCTGTGAGAAACTGCAGCACATCTGGGTCAGAATTTCCAATTTACTTTCCTCTGGAAGGAATCTGATATGTAACCACCAGAATTGTTCTGCAGACTGAAAATATGTGCAGGGCTTTTAGATGATCAGGAAATCCACTTTAAAATTATGCAACTGCTCCCTATCAAAGTACTGAAGTAGATTCTATCTATTATAATTTTCTTATTTTAGTGTAATTTAAGATTAATGAGATCTAATTTGCAACACAAAATCTCTGCCTTCAAGTGTTGGCTTTATACAATAATCTTGGTTTTATGTCAGCTTCAGAGGGAGCCAAGACCTTTCCCCAAACTCAGAATTCTTCGTAAGGTTGAAGACATCAGTGACTTTAAGGCAGAAGACTTCCAGATTGAAGGTTATAATCCTCATCCACCTATTAAAATGGAGATGGCTGTTTAATGCTACAAACCAGCTTCTGTTAATGTGGAGATGCACCTAAGGTACTTAGCTTTCTGTGTACTTAAAGTTGTGGTGGTTTATATACTTCAAAAGATACATACGTTATTATTGAAAATGAAGCCGTTACTAGCAGGCCAGTACTGCTGTCAGTACGGTAGTGGTACAGAACAGGGAATTACTTATTCCTGCTGTACTGCACAGGTGCTGACCCAGTTTGAAGTTGTTAGTGAGATTGTTCCCTTGCATTGTTGCAGTTACCCGTGGCCTCTCCTGTTACGTTCAGGCGCTGTGTGCGAGTAGTACTTGCTTACATGCTTTATATAGTACTGAAAATAAGAACTTTGATGTATGTCAGAGGATTCCTTCGAGGTTGTAGAAGTCTTTAAATGTGTTCTAAAGAAGATATGTTTAATAAAGCTTTTTAAAAAAATCTTCTAGAAAGGATGATGCATATTTAATTTTAGTATGTTTGTTTATAGTTAGTAGTAAGTAAAGCAAAGGTAAATTCGGTTTTACTTTAGGATCTTGGAGGGTAAGATCTGTCAAGGGAAAACAAACTCAGACTTGCCATGGTCTTCATAGATGAACCAGCAGGAAGACAGAGGATCTTAATGGAGCTTTGTCTGAAATGCAATCTCTGCATAACATCTCTGTATCAGCTTTTTTATTCCCCATCCCTACCTAAATGATTAATTTGATGTAAATCGAACAACTGTAGTTAAACAGAGGTTACCAGAGAGCATTAGTGTGCTGGTTTTAGTTGGGATAGAGTTAATTTAGTACAATTAGTACAACAGTTAGTAATAATCTGTCATCATTTAAAACCAGATCCTACAAACACATGGACTGATTTTGCAGCCAGGAGCAGTGAAAGTTAGATATAATAGTATTTGTAAGATTGGAGCTCATTAACTAAATCTTAGCAGAATTCAGCTTTCATCTCTCCTTATCCTTGCAGCTTTTGCAGTAACTTCAGTCCTTACAAAATTCCTCTTCAGGAATTCAGTTGTTAATGGATCTACAGTTAATACTCAGACATACCGTATTCAGTACATATTTGAACACAAGGATAAATGCATAGTAATATTTTGATTAATTTTTAAAGTCAATAGACTGGCTTTATGTTTTAAAGTCATCTAGTTTGGATATTCCAGGTGTCATCTGCAATAATGACACTTCCCAGCTGTAGGTGGTCAGCAGCTCCTTACCACGTGCATGTTCTTATTAAATTAAAGGTTCTTGAGTGTATTTACAGTCCTCTAAAGTACCAGAAAGCGGTTTAGGTTGCAAATTCATGTAGCAGTTGTATCTACACTTGGCAAGTTAAGCTCCTTTTGCTGGAAACCGCTTTATCTAACATTTCAGATAAGGTGGAATCTGCAGGGCGTTTTAGCAAGTGTAACCAGAGAGGATGTGAAACACAGTGTTGGCCTCAGGGCTTGACTGGTGAGAATTAGCAGGCTCAGTGAAGTTAACCAGGACAGGAATATCCAGCCAAGGGAAGAATTTAGAATAGGAATCAATTTACTTCCTTTCATAAATTAAAAAGGAGTTAGTCCAATCAGGAGAAATATTTAAAAAAACCCTTTTAAGAATGACTTCTATGAAACACGACCAATGGTCTGTTCTCTCATAGGTATGTATGGACATATATAACACACTTAAATAGACCCATATATATAGCTCTGGAAGAGCTACTGCTTTCCAGTGTAGGAATTAACTGCAACTTCACTGTGCCTCTTTCAGCACAATTTACTATCAAGGGCAGTTGTTGAAAGGAAGCTTGTACCTTGAAGTCTGAGGTCTGTGCTGATCAAAAAGATGTAAAAAGCAGACTATACACAGCAGACTTTAACATGATAAAAGTGAAAATACACGTATTTTAAATTAATAGGTATGAGACATATGATTTCAAGCAAAAAATATGAATATTCAAAGAATTTGAATGTATGAGCTTAAATAGGAGGTACTCAAGGAATTTTGATTTGCCGAATATGAAGACTGGTCACTGCTGCAAAGATGACCAGTGTGACTGCAGGCTATATTTAGAGCAGTATTTTAGACAAAGCACAGGGCATCGTTAGATCCTTTTGGGAAGCTATGGAAGGAACTCATACTGAGAGAAGGGGGCATTCTTGGACTTACTTCCTGATGAATAAGCTGTCCCAGCAGCTCCCTGTCCCTCGCACTCCCCAGCTGATTAGTTAAAAGAGCTGTACAGGTGGAATTAGAAGTCGGTTTCTTACCAGCTCTGCGTATTTGTAGCGTTTCTGAGTCCTCGCCATTGGCCCTGCTGACTGCTATGCTTATTCTGCTTCACGATTTGGCCTTGAAGAGTCTCCCCTCTTTTGTCATTCCTCCTCTGAATGCATCCTTTTATCATTTCCCCGCTTTCCAAGGGCAGTTCAACCAAGTTGGAGATACCAAAGAAATTTCTTACCTCTTTGCTCAAATACCAACTCCCTTTGTGTTCTACCTTTCTTAGGCGTTTGTAACCCCCGCTATTTCTGACCTGTTACGATGTGTTGCGAAATTGGCCTTACTGCAATAGCAGAGAGAACATTGGTTATCTTATCATGACAGATGAGAGGTCACTAAAGAAGGAACTGTTTGTGAATTTTGAGACAAACGCCTACCTCATCAGCCATCAGAATCAATAGTCTGTTAATTAGTCTGACTTGTTGAGTTTGCCACCATGCTGATTGGCATCTGTGAAGTGTCGGAATATGGAATACAGCCCAGGTTTAGAGTACCTTTAGCAGAACCACAAACACTTGAAGAGTAATCCACGCTTCTAACTTCCCTTTGTAGCCCACAGGTTGTCAGGTAACAAGACAAATGCCTGCTGTGATTACCATGTGGCAACATCTTTTCTAAGAGAAAAAAGAATGATTGTCACAGTGAATCACTACTGGAATGTTTTGTATAACTAACCTGCTTTCAAGGCTTTCAGATACTGGGATATTATCACTGGAATAAGTCACAGAGACCCCCAAGTCCATACTATGGAAAGACAGTGCCCGATACCAAGACATCAGGAGTCCTTTGGTGCAGCCCTACAGCATGACTTGAAACAAAGAAAATTACAGCAGTGCGTGCAGCTTATGTTCAGAAATCACAGGCGTGACAGCTGAAGATATCAATCAGGCTAGCTTGGAGGCTGGGGAGAGGAACATTTTCTCATTGCTGCTGCATTTTACAGAGCCTTACTCTGGAACTTTTTGGCCATCACCAGCACAGACAGGTTTTCATTCACACTTCCCAGACTGCAGCTGTCAATTTGGAGATAACTCAAGGCCTTAGCTTGCAGAAGCTGTTTAAATATCACTCCATTGTAGCAGGGTAAGGGAACAAATAAAAAGTTAAGAATTGAAGTCTCCCAAATTAACATATTAGAAGAGCTGCTGGCGACTCGTATAAAAACATTTGTGCAGTGTCCCTCCTATGTGTCTCAATCTGAATTATTTTAATTACTCCATTTAAATGAGAATTTGTATGAAGTGAAGCTCAAGGATGTTGCTGATACTAAAAATACTCAGCTTATAGTTGCAATGTGAAGAGTGCTACACCTGACACGATGAACTGAGTTACACTGAAAAAAATCACTGTGGGCCGAAAGGGCATAGTTGTACTGGAATGAGTTTGGAAATTACTACCCCTCAACTGGATGTTGGACCCCATAAGTGAAAGTGTAGCAAAAATGCCAGGTGAAAATGGCTTTTCCGTTCCAGGACAAGGACAGGACCGTAAATTATGCAAAGGCAGCCGAGTTTGTACTGAAACCATTATGTAGTACTTGCATGAGCCGATCAGACAGCTCTGCTTCAAGATCTTTTCAGGATTTAGGCTCCTTTAGGAGCCAACTCACCCCCCTCTTGTCACAGAATCGTGTCCCCAGGCAGGGATTTGGGGTACCCTCGGGACTGGACTGTCTTAGCCCCACTTCAGCGTGCTCAGGAATGCACAGCTTTGGGATGTGCTTGCCTGTGTGAATGAGCAGCTATTCCCATTTTGAGCCAGCTAAAGTGAATATAGCAGTGTGTCATGGTTTAACCCCAGCCGACAACTGGTCACTACACAGCTGCTCGCTCTCTCCCCCCAGTGGACGGGAAGAGAATCAGAAAAGTAAAAGTGAGAAAACGCGTGGGTTGAGATAAGGACAGTTTAATAAGTAAAGCAAAAGCCGCGCTCACAAGCAAAGCAAAACAAGGAATTCATTCACCCCTTCCCATGGGCAGGCAGGTGCTCAGCCATCTCCAGGAATGCAGGGCTCCATCACATGTAATGATTACTTGGGAACAAACACCATCACTCCGAATGTCCCCCCTCTTCCTTCTTCCCCCAGCTTTATATGCTGGGCATGATGCCATAGGGAATGGAATATCCCTTTGGTCAGTTGGGGTCAGCTGTCCCAGCTGTGTCCCCTCCCAGCTCCTTGTGCACCCCCAGCCTGCTCACTGGTGGGGTGAGGGGCAGAAAAGGCCTTGACTCTGTGTAAGCACTGCTCAGCAGTAACTACAACATCCCTGTATTGTCAACACTGTGTCCAGCACAAATCCCAAACACAGCCCCATACTGGCCACTGAGAAGAAAATTAACTCTGTCCCAGCCAAAACCAGCACACAGTGATTCTGCTGTGGGAAGTCATTCCTTCTTCTGGAGGCCAGTCCAGCCGGATGAGAGATGGCCTTGCAGATGAGATACACTTGGATAAGAGTCAGGATTCAATTTCTAGCTTTGTTACAGATTTCCTGTCTAGAGCTTGGCTAAGTTGTTCAGTCAGTTCAGGCCTCACGTAGATTTCCCATGTTTGTAGTACAGATAATAGTACTCCCCTTATTCGCAGGGGAATTCTGTGGACAAATCCATTAAATGGTTATGTGGTTCTCAGATGTTACGGAGAAAAGAAGAAAGAGGATATACAAACCATCAGCTAAAACCAGTATTCAGGACTGCATTTACTTTGTAAAGCAAGGCTATGCTAATGTAATTCAAACCCATCCTAATAGATGTTCATTATAAAACATCTCCCCACCCCTAATTAAGTGTCCTATCTTCTGGTAGACAACAGCTGAGAGCGAGAGGCACAATGAAATATGTTGATAGCAAGGATTGGCATGAGAAACTGGCAGCAGAGAAACGATGCTAATGCAGTCACTGTTGTCTCCAGTTGCCGCAGAGAAGCGAGGATTTGTTAATTCATGTTATTTGGCTCTGTAGACATGGTGTCAAGACTTGGCAAAAAGGTGGGTGTAATAATAAACAATTTGCTTTGGGTTGGAGACTGGTAATCTAAAAGATACCGGCATTTCTATTTACACCTCACTATTTATGGTATATCTGGGAATTAGTTCTGCTCTTTGGACTCGTTACAAATATTTCACGTGAAAAGTATTTAATTACAGCTGATGGCTGTGACTTACTGGTAATGCTAGCAATGAGTTTCCTTAGGGGGAAGGAAAGGTTTTGACCTTATAAAAAAGCTGCATACATGCTGGCCAAATTCCTCCTAAGGTCAGACAGGGCACTGAGTGCACTGACAGGCCTCACCCAGGCCAGTCTCACCTGGGGCCCACACCCTCTGCCCATGGGCCTTAGTTTCTGCCTGGGCTGCATTGCAGGTGTAGCTGCTTCCAGCTGTGGTACAGCTGTGAACGTGTCTGGCCATGGACCAACATCCTGGCCTGGCCTGACCATGGTCCTGCTTTGCCATGGACCTGCCCGGACACAACCTGCGCTGTGTCTGACCTTGGTTCCCCTCACCAGGCCTGACCCTGAACCCCACTCCCACACTGCTGGCCTGGCCTGCGCCCATCCCTGGGAGCAGCTGGCTCCCATGGCACCCTGCCTGTTAGGCTGTCCCAAGCTCTAAGCCAGCACTGCAGGGCCAGGCCCATGGCTACGCGCGCAAGGCCTTGCCCTACAAACCTGGCCTGGCTCTGGGTGCTGACCCTCCCACCAGCCCCTGCCTAGCCCAAGCTTCTAAGTGAACCTCTCGCAGGGGCCGTCTAAGAATTCCCCTTCATACCATCCCCCTCTGTAAGCCTGCCAAGCCTCTGGGGCTACTCAGGGTCTGCCGGAGCCCCTCACCTGGCTCCAATTCCCCCTGCCATGGCCCTTTCCCATTTCCCTGTCCCTACCCTGGCTCTGTGTCCCCTGAAATGCTCCCTACACCTCACAGCAATTAAATCACTCTTCAGCGAGTCCCATCTGAACCCAGATGTCAGGAGGGAGGGGGGCACATCTCTCTGCAGGGGGGCTGCTGTCAGGACACGGAGGGCAAGCATGGCCTTGCTGGCCTTATCCAGCCTCACTGGAGGCCTCCCCACCTCACGCGTGCCCTCAGGACAGGACCCGTCTCAGCTCAGGCCATGGCCCCCTGTCCCTGCCTGAGCCACCCCGAGATGTGACCGTCTCCCATCGCATTGTAGCTGTGCTATGGCATGGACCTCACTGGTCCAGACAGAGCCTGAACTGCAGGCTGACGGCCCAGCTCAACCTGGGTCCAACTCCATCACCGTGGGCAGGCTGGCAGTCACTGGACTGTGTTTGACCCTGGTCCTTGTCACTAGGCCAGACCCTGCCCTCAGAGCTATCTCCTCACCATGACATCATCTGGCAGACTTCTCAGTTGAACCTGCCTGCTGCCATCAGATCTGCCTGGACAGCCATGCTCTCGGCTCCTGGCTCCCAAACCCTCCCTGCATGCCAACCGTGCCACTGAGAGGTTGGACTACAGCTTCCTAACCGTGTCATTTTCCGGGATTTTGATCTTTACAGTTGAGTTAGTGCAGCACAAGTAGAGTTGATACAAGAAGAGGAGCCAGGAACCTCTCTACTCCTTCATATAGCCACTGAAAGGTGGTGTCTACACATGAGCTGCTGTGCTGAGCAAAACACTTGCTTGAACACCAAACCCACAGAAAAAACGGGAGCTGTGATAATTATCCTTGGGCCACAGAGGATAGGAGCTTCAGCAGCCCTGCAGCTCTCTACAGACCACATTGTCCAGCGTACATTGTTCGGCACAGATGTCGTCCAAGTTGCCTCATGGGAGGTGCAGTGTGCTCCCCGGAGCGCCATGGACTTATTCTTTGTACCTTGCTTCTCTGCCTTTCGTATGGGCAATATCTCAGTTGTGGATGCATTCTTTTGTATTTCTCACTGGTGTAAGAATATGAAATTTTAGCAGTTACTTTCATAATAGTAATTAAAAAATGAGATATTTCCAGGTTATTCACAGAAACCATGTTTAGGAGGAATGAACCAGCGAGATAAGGTGAAGGGAAGCAACCTTGGTAGGGAATAGCTGAAATAATAGATAGCAAGTAATTTTCAGCTGTAGTATTTTACCTTTAGTGAGAAATGCAAAGGAGTTTTGGCACCAGCTCCAGAGACTATGAAGTAGCTGCATTAAACAAATAGTAATTAGGAGAAAGCCCAAAGCACGCACTTACACATATACCCACATGTTCTCTGGTTGACACAGCAATTCCTAGCAGTGCTAAGGCCTACAAGGAGATAACAAACACTCTAGACTTGCTTCTGGGGTTTAATTCCCAAGGGAGTTAGTAGCATAAAAGAGGGAATAACAGTTGATTCAGCATACTGTTTTCTACTCATTTTATAAAAAATGTAACATATAAGATTTTTTACTGATTTCTTTTCTGCTTTCTCTGTTCCACAAGCAATGTAAAGAATTATATAGCAGGGTGTGTGGAGCGGTAAAGAAATGCACATGCTGTACCTCTGGGGTTTAACAGTGCTGCTAAGCACGGTGTTGGGAGCACAAACTCTGAACCAAAGTTTTGATTTCTCTGGAAACAACGTTTTAAAAAACGTCCATCATTCACATTTCATACTACATGTTGGCTTCCTTCCTCATGCAGGCATTACAGTCTTTTTATGTATGTTTTTTCAGTAACAAACTATTTCTTTAAACTTAAGGGAAGACAGGTGCAGAATGTGTGTCAAGGTCCTGTAGCAAATACATTTAATGGTACTCTGAATAACTAGTTCAACCTGAACTCTGCGTATGTGAGGGAACAGTATCAACATTACACTACAGCACTGACTGGAGTCACTGTATTATTATTGAAATGAAAACCTTTGCAATGGTTGCACGTCCCATCTGGACATGGATATCCTCATCTGCAAAAACTGGCTTCTTAATCAATGAGGGTTTATACTCAGCTGGTTTAGTGACCCACTGTACTGCTTCCTTTATTTCCCATTGTAGGTTTGCATCCAGCATCTGGGGGTAAGGAAAGCAAGGCTCAAATACACCGAAGAATTCTATTGGGGTTTTTTCTGTCAAACTCTCATAGAAAAAGCTGGAAAACTGATATGAAGTGGTAGAAATTCAGGAAGTAGAAAGGAAATGAAAAGCTGGAATTGCGATTCTGTCCATATTGTGCTTTTGGCCACACTTACTCTGAGTTGCAATGACTATAGCAATACCCAGACCAGGTTTGAACCAAGCAGATCAGGAGCTGTTGGAAGTAGAGCAGAGTCTTCTGTGGGAATGAGTGTATCTTGGCAGCATAGACTTGAGTAAAGCACCCTAAAAAATGGACATGGCTGCCTGAAATCTTCAGCAGAAAAGCTTCTTGACAAAAAAATACAGTATTTTAAATAAGTTTCTCTTGTCCCTACAAAAAGTGAAACATCTGAAAACGACACCACAGTTCATCTGCAGGCTCTTCAGGTCCTTGTCATCTTGTATGCACCGAGTCCCTGGTTCAGCATTTCATGTTATACAGCATCCCATGAAAGCTCTGGGCTGCACTGCAGCACCCAGGGTAAGCTGGCAGCTGTGGTGTGTCAGGGAACACATGGGGCAAAGAATCCAGCCCACAGCAGTCAACAGAGTAACATTTCCAAATCAAAACGTGTGACTTCCATCTAATTATTCCTTTTCATTCAACTATTTTAGTTTGAAAATCTTTTCCAGTTCATTTGTTGGCCAAACACTGGTGAAAAAATGTTAACAAGCATTCCTCTGGAAGCATCCTTGGATGTAAAAGGCACTTTAAATCTTCTAGAAGACTATCCTGGAAGTGGGGTTCCCCCTCAGACTTGAATGGAAGTTCTGGCACAGAAATATAGGATAAAATTCTTGGTCATACATCTACTTTGATCATGTTCAATACTGCTCTTTGTTGATATATATCAACATTTTTTGCTGTCATTATTCAGGATTTGAAGAAGGAAGAAAAAATATTTTTCAATAAATGTATATAATGAGAGTTCATCTAATGGTTTTAAATAGAATAAAATAGTATAGAATAGTATAGTAGCAAAAAGTGATATTCACCATTATTTTGTCTAGGCCAATCTTTTCTCGTATAGATCTGCATCTGCAAATATCATCCTGCAGATCTGCACCCACCTTTAGTTTGAACCTAGATGCATATTTGTAACAAGAGATAGATCACTTCTGAATGATTAGTGCAGCAGTAAACTGGAATCCATAAACCAGAATTTACAATTTCAGCATCACTGTCTTACAGAAAGAACCTTCTTATTACTTCTCTTCCTTTGTGAGTAAACTTCCTCCTACTCTGAAAATAAAACAGCAGCCTTCTCCTCAGGGCTGCTCTCGATCCATTTTCTGCCCAGCCTGTACTTGTAGTTGGGATTGCCCCAACCCAGGTGCGGGACCGTGCACTTGGCCTTGTTGAACTCCATGAGGTTGGCAGAGGGCCACCAGGTCCAGCCTGCCCAGGTCCCTCTGGATGGCATCCCTTCCCTCCAGCGTGTCGACCGCACCACACAGCTTGGTGCTGTCAGCAAACTTGCTGAGGGTGCACTCGATCCCATCATCAATGTCACTGACACTGTATGCTGTCCAGCCTTCTCTCAAGGCCCATGTGTGTAAGTGCAAGCGACATCACATCAATTATACATCTCCAAGTAACTCTACCACATTACATCTAAAATAATATTAATCTACACATTTTCAGAATAAGAATAAGCTTTTTATTTCTTCCCAGGAGGTAGCAGAAAACCATCAGAAAATGAGATCAGATATATGAATAACATCCAGCTGAACCAAACTCCTCAACCCAGCTAACTGTAACATGTGATACATTTTCCTAATGCAGGTATGAACATCCCATGACTCGACAACACTATTTCCAGATATTCCAAGGCATATATTTCCCAGAGGATAAATCCTAGCTGTATTAACTAAATCTGACACCAATAAACTGTCCAAAGCTTTCACAGTATTTCCCAGAAAGCCAAGCACATGCAACGCCCTCTGGCATAAGGATGCTGCTCTGCTGCTGACAGTTTCACAGTATCCCTCAAAGCCAAGGCAACCGGAAGTTCTAGAAGAAACCAGCACTTACCAAACTTCCGACATTCACGTTTTCTGTGAAGGAGACATCCCCATTTCCCAATTAAGATGTTACTGCAGGTTAAAGCCCCTGTGCTCATGAACATAGCTATCCAAGCACAGATTTTATGTTTTCATTAACGCTGTGTAATGGTCACACTTTTGGTTAATTCATATCCTTCTGAGTATCCCTCTGTGCATAAGCTCCTTGCTTAATCCAACACAGCTGCATCCGTGCAAACTCACTGTTACACACAATATACCAGCATACAGGGACTTTCATTTCTACCATAATACCTTAGTCTCAATACTCATTTCTTCGGTACGTCCTTGCTCGTAGACAGGGCTGTAACACTCTGCCTTACTGGGAATATTACTGAAACGGCATTGGGCTTGCTTTTTAACTCCCAAAATCGATCTGCAATGTTACATTTTTACTCAGTCCATAAAAACTGTTTAGGAGCAAGCAGTCAGAATTTGGGTTGGGTTTGTGTGGTGGGCTTTTGGTAGCAGGGGAGGGGTTACAGGGGTGGCTCCGGTGAGAAGCTGCCAGAAGCTTCCCCAGCTCCAAGTCAAACTCACCTCTGGCCACAGCTGAGGCAGTCAGCGACGGTGGCAGCGCCTCTGGGATCACTTATTTAAACAGGGAAAAAAACCTGCTGGGAACCTGCAGCTGAGAGAGGAGTGGGATGAGAGAGAGACAGCTGGGCAGACACCCAGGTCAGTGCAGAAAGGTGGGAGGAGGTGGCCGGAGCAGAGGTTCCCTTGGAGCCCATGGTGAGAGGGCAGGCTGTGCCCCTGCAGCCATGGAGGGTCATGGGGGAGCAGAGACCCCCCTGCAGCCCGGGGAGGGCCCCACACCAGAGCAGGGGGATGTGCCAAAGGAGGACATGAATCCATGGAAAGCCCAAGCTAGAGCAGGCTGCTCCTGAAGGACTGCACCGCACGGAAGGGACCCACGCTGGAGCAATCTGTGAAAAACTGAATCAAAGAATGCTCCGTGAGGAAACAAGCGCTCGAGGTGTTTTAACTTCTTTTTCTCCTTGTAAGCCATAAACTTAAGCAAATAGATCCATTTTGCTGAATAAGCTCTTTTCTCTCTGTCTATGTCTTTGCAAGAGAACTGCAAACCAAAAAAAAAAAAACCTTGGAAGAAGCAGAGAACAGCACAAACTCCTTGCTAAACCAGCACAAAGAGTTATATGGCAGCACGTCACCAACGTAGCACAAACCACACGTCTCACTTGGCACTCCTGGAACACAGGAGAAGATGCTAACAAACAACGGGCTTCACAGTCCCCTCCCCGTTCTCTGAGAGACGCAGAATAATGGTTTGCATCAGGTACAGATCTGTTTAAGCTCACCCCTTTCCTGTTTCCCAAGAAGGCCACTTTGGAGCATTTCTGGAGGGGTGCAAGTGAAATATGAAAGTACACTGAACAGCAACTTCGCCTTACTCTCTGGATTTCATGGTTGTCCCTCCAACCTGTCTTATTCTCACAGGCTGGTGGTGTATTCCTGAGTGAGCTACTCCCACCAAAACTGATGAGACAACTCCAGGATTAGGAGGATGGAGGTCACCAGAGTCCAGCTTTGAAGGAACAGTGACTTACTGTTCTGCTTCTTCATCTGTTAGCACATCAGTAATATATCGGAAACCCATGCAGAAGAGCAATTGTTTGGCATCCTGATTCATGGATGACATATGAAGTGAAAGGCATAGCATAATAAAACAGTATGATGAAAAAAGATTAAGTAATGCTCGTCACTTGAGGAATGGCTGTCAGTCTTCTCCCTGTTTCTCTGAAGCGAGCGAGCAGTGAGTTGAGACAGCAGACATCCTAAACCTTCCCCCCCAACCACCTCAGCCTGCGTTGCACTGCCAAACGTGTGTGTGCCTGATTTCATGGCTGTGAGTAGTTGATAATAAGCCCTTCTCAGCTTTCTTTTAAATTCTATCCAAGGAAGGGCAAAAAATTCAACAAGAAAGCCAAGTGACACTTTTCAGCTGTCAGAGAAGCACCCCTGTTGTCACACCTCCTGCTCTCAGGAAAGGACAAAACAGGTTATTTTAGACCAGGCTCTTTTAGATCTTAATAGTGAACAGAATTCCCCTCAAATGACCTATCGCTTCAGCAAACAGATCAGCACGTAAGACCCAAGCATTTGTTAGCAGACAGTGGTAGCATATACAGTTCACTTGCTGAGATTATAGTTTTTGGTAAGGAGTTATTTTGGGGGAAAAGCCCCAGCAATTAAATAAAACAAACTCCCAATTATCCAGACTTAAAGAAAAGCAGCTCCTTGACCTCATTGTAAACAAAGACCTACAGATTACAGCACAGCCTGTAAGAGCACGGCTTCCTGCTAGCAGTAGACATCAGTTCCCAGTGCCAGCTATGCACGAGGGCGGAAAATACAGACTGCACGACTTCCCCAGAAGAAGGGCTAGTTGCAACTCCGCATGAGGGTAGACACACGAAGAGGGCATGTTGGAAAAGAAGGATATCTCTGAGCAGAAAGTAACACCCACTGCCTGGGAAACAGCTTCTGTCTGAAGTGAGCCGTAAGAGCATTTTAGTTTGGACCCCAACTAAAACACGTCCTCTTCTAATACAGTTAGAACCAGTAGGGCCCGGTTGCCTTTGGACTGGAAATATAACAAGATTTCCTTGCCATTGACTGGTAACTTCCACAGAAACTAGAAAACAAAACATTAAATAACTGGAACCACATGGATGCCATAAAAGAGAGAACACGCAGATGCATTTTTCTTTATGAGGAAGTGTCACGAAGAGCAAGTATGTTTACATTTGGCACTCAAAATTAATTACTGACACCAAAGCAATGTGGTTCTCAACCCCAAACAAGAACATTTGACACTTTTTCCTGAAAATCATTAGGGATTGAGTGTCTTTCTTAACCTGGTTTCATTATGAAAGCAATATTGGTGGGATGATGATTAAAAACGAAAAAAAAAGGTGCCTCATACCAGCTATCTGAAATGGTGACCTTCCCTCCAGCCGCCTCCGTTGCTGGAAATCATCATGATCCACATTACCCTTTCAACATCTGTGCCTCTGTGAATTTTTTGATGAGCCTCTTTTTTTGTGCTGTATCTCTTGGACTTTGGCAAGCTGATTGCTTTCACAAGCAATGGTATGTGAAGGCTCAATCCAACAGAGCAGAAGTGAAGCAGAGTGGGTGCTGGCAGGCCTGAGCTGGTGGGACTCAAGCCCACTCTCCCCTGCAGGCTCTACGGTCAGAATAGTGGTGGCATGTCCCAAGCTACATGGTACATGAGCATGCACAGCAGCATCTTCAGTCAGTGCTACCTACAGCTTTTTGCTCTTTCTGTCCTCTTCAATCAGAAGGCCTGCAAACAGCAAGCACGCCCAACTGTGCCTGTCAGGATATGGCCACAGCAGCATTGTACCCGGTGTTATTGGTCTGAAGTGCCAGTTCTGGACTAAGACCACACCAAGGGTTTTAAGCTCACAGAGCAAAAGGCCAATTTCTGACTGTCACAAGCTAAAGAGTTGCCTGGCCTACATGTGTGGAGAGATCACGATCATGGCTTTGTAGGATTCTGTAATAACCAAGGACATGGAAGCTTTAATCTCTAAGTTTCTCTACTTTATTACAGATTACTGCAAATACCACAAAAAATCACCACAAGCAAGTATACTACCACAAAAGTCTCCACTAGCAAACATGCCTATAATTAGTAAAATTAATATGAATGAATATATATCAAGCTATTACAAACTACTATCAGCAATCAATCATATAGTATCAATCAATAGTATGGTACCAATCAATAATAGCTTCAATCAGTATCGTAGCACAACCACTGAAAGCAGCAGCCAAGTAGCTATATGCTATTACAGATTATCATTAATGAAGCAAATTTATCAACACTATAACAGCAGATACACTTACGATAGATTACTTATATGAATATATATAATATCATTACAAGGTGAATTAGATTTCAGGACACAAACTATCCCCAAAGGGGGTAACAAATAGATGCCAGAGGGGCACCAACCATCCCCAAAAGAGGGGAGGATGGACTGAGCCAATAAGACAGCAGGCAGAGTCCCACTTCCACAGTTTTCTTGACTGAAAGGGTTGCCAGGCATTGGAACGGGCTGCCCAGGGAGGTGGTTGAGTCACCATCCCTGGAGGGATTTAAGAGACGGGTGTGGACAAGGTGCTTAGGGACATGGTTTAGTGGTGGTATTAGCAGTGTTAGGTTAACAGTTGGACTTCATGACCTTAAGGGTCTTTTCCAACCTAAAAGATTCTATGATTGTATAAAATGAGCCGCATCACAGACTCTGGTTTCAGCCAGGAATCCCTGAGGAGAGCCCAAGAGCTCATAGGAAGTTAGTGTGGGATTCAACAAGGAAGTTCTCAGAGAGAGGCTCCATTTTGGATAAAAATTAAGTCCTTTCTATATCAAAGGGACCAAAGAGAGAGTAGGACATTGAGCAGCTAGTAGATGCTGTAGATTTCTATTTTTCACCTGTAACAGCAGCAGATGATGATGGATGATTTCTGTTCCTTCTGTGTAATTTTATTTTCTCAGACTCTTTTCAACCTTCTCAGATGATAACTTGCCGTTACAGTCCCTTGTTTTGCACTTATCAGTGGTATCTATGGTTTTCTCTGGTTTCTAGGTACCCTGGTTTCACTTCAAAGAGGCCAGCTGCACTTTTCAAGGATGTTTTTTTTATGGTTCACGGGGCTAGTCCCCAGGCCCTCAGTTCCAGGCTGGCAGCCCTTTCTCTGTCAGTATTTTTGAGTAGACAATGTCTTTTGTTCATTGATTTCCCCTTCTAACCAGGCCACCTTTATGGCTGCTCACATCACTGCCTACATAGGTTATTTTTAATATCCAGTAACTGGATGTGGCTCAGGATCAACAGCACATTTAGTGGGGAAGTGGCTGAAAGACTAAAATTCCCAAGTAAGAAGGATGAAATCAAGAGACGGTCATACAGAGAAACATCTGATAAGCAGGGTCAGGCAAAAGTCTTCTCTTTCAGAAGTGCCAGAGCTCCAACAAAATGACCCTGAAGTGTTCTGACCAATTCCAACACTAAACACTCTGCGGTTGCTACGAATTTCCATCCTGCAAAAGTGAAGCCTGTGCAGAGTCTCCAAGAACGTGGTGAAGCATGTACTTTATTTGATATTTTAAGGGTAAACATATGTATAAATTACTGCAAAATCTAGACCAGATGTGCAAATGAGTGCAAACAGGAGCGGGGAATCTCTCTGAATTAACGAGCGTTCTTATATGAGATCCCATGAGCATTACCCTTCCCTCTCGCTGGGCCCACAGAGCGTTCAGGACAGCAGCTATGGCCAAGTGCACAGCCCCCTTCTCCGGTCCAACCTGTTGAGCAAACAAACGTACATCCACAGTGGTTTGATACCAGTGTCTCAGGTTCTATTAAGTGCTATTTGTTTGCTGAGGATTAAAAGACAGCACTGTTGGTAACACAGCAAGGGGAAAAGTCACTGACACTGGGAAAAACGAGGAATCTGCATTGGTTAAAATGACAAAAGAAGTGGGTGCTGAAATGTGCGACTTGCATCCAATACCCTTCTGGAACTCTCTGAGTGGTCACTTTCACACAGGCTTGCCTTAGCACCAGGGATGTTCTCCATTTCCAAGAATAAAAATAGAAATGTTTTGTGAAAATGCACAACTTTTATATTTGTTACTCTCATTTTCACACCAGCACCCCCAAAGTGTTTGTGTTACCCACAGAGTCGCCTCTTGCTGGTGAGATCTCTGTAGAAGCCTCCAAAGTTGTTGACAATTTCTCCCATGTCTTTATTGACCATGAGAATAAAGAAATCCTTGACAGCACATATGACTGCAAAGCATTGCAGAATTTACCTGTAACAGAAAGACCATGGGCCCTTTCCTCAGCTGATACTTTGAGAAATATCCTTTTCCGACAGTCTGTGGATTTTAAGTATCAGCACCCAGATCTGAGTGGCCACTGTCGATTTAGTTACATGGCATTGTTTCATCTTACACTGCCCTGTTTCCAGATGCTGATCCTTTCCTCAGAAAGGGTACTAATTACACAGGGCTGTCACAATTAAGAGTTGCTCCTGTATCACCTCCCGTTCCACAGAGGAAGAAAACAGCCACCCTAGACTGACAGCCCAAAACGCTGTTAAACAGAGACAGAGGCACTCAGATCCCATCTCCTCTGAGGAAAATAGCATTTCTGTAAATCACAGAATCACAGCATGGTTTGGGTTGGAAGGGACCTTAAAGACCATCTAGTTCCAACCCCCTGCCATGGGCAGGGACACCCTCCACTAGACCAGGTTGCTCAGAGCCTCATCCAGCCTGGCCTTGAACACTGCCAGGGATGGGGCACCCACAGCTTCTCTGGGCAACCTGTGCCAGTGCCTCACCACCCTCTCCGGGAAGAGCTTCCTCCTGATACCCAATCTAAATCTCCCCGCTTTCAATTTAAACCCATTACCCCTTGTCCTGTCACTACAGGCCCTTGTAAAAAGCCGCCCCCAGCGTCTTTGTCAGCCCCTTCATGTACTGGAAGGTGCTGTAAGGTCTCCCTGGAGCCTTCCCTTCTCCAGGCTGAACAAGCCCAACTCTCTCAGCCATGAGAAAGCCTTTATGTGCCATCCCTTTCAAGCAACTGCTGCATCTCCCAGAGTGGTTTTGGTACTTGCAGTCACGCTGAAGTTCTCATTTCCTCATAAGGCATTCCGTTTCTGGCAGTGAGATAACGGCATTTGGGATCCAGCTGTTTCAATCCGCCGAGACTCAGGGCTCAGGCTGAATACTGGTTTTTTCCAGTCCCACATATCACTACTCAATGTCAACATATATTCCCAGCAAGGGTTTTTGTTAGGGTAAACCGCAGGCAAATCATGTCTAGCAAACTGCAGTGTCAGAAAAAGGACAGACACAGAATGATGCCTCGTGCCAAACATCATGTTCTTTAGCAGCATGGATTAAAGAGAATCTTAATATGAGACCATGAGTCCAATTCTGTGAGGTCTCCCCTGTTCAGGGTATTTGCTTGAGATCTGAGAAACCAGTGTCTGAACCTCAGTTTTGTAAGAACCGTTTTATGTGATTCTGGGCAAGATGCTTTACTCGCCTGTGTCTCAGTTCATCTGCTGTTCCTACCTGCAGCGTGGGGAGAACATCCCGTCCCTCTTCCCTTGGATGTGATGAGTCATGTACCACAGTGGCTGAGGTCATTTAGGTATCTAGGCAGGTTGTACCAAGCACATTTCACTCATGAAGACAGAAGGGTGTTGAGCATCTTATAACAGGCCAATCTTAGACTGATGAAAGATAATGGTGAATCCTTACAGAAGCTTAAAATAACTGCATGTGTACTTGCTAGGTTGGTAAGTGATTAAAAAAAAAGCGTAGATGTTTCTGTAACAATTGCAAAGGTAGATTGAAGGACAAAAAGGCATGATATCATCAAGTCACAGGTTTTGTGGGTGTTCAGTTGATCGCTTAGAGTTTTGTGACATATTCAGCAGTGCCAGTGAAACACCAGACTTTAGCGGCAAAGCAGGACTTGCTCATTCTACGATCCAGGGCACTAACTGGCTGAAAGGGCGCTAGAAAGCCCTCCTAAAGCACTGTAATGGAAGTTACATCTGGTGTGAGAAGGGACCAGTGGCAACCACAGAGGAACTGGTGTCCTGTCACAGCAAACTGCTTTGCCTGCTGCCCGCCTGGCTGTGCGTACCGCGGTGTCCGAGATGCAGCAGCCCAGCGAGCTGGGGTAGCAGATGCCGCTGACGGTCATGGCCGTGCACTGGGTGGTTGGGGCCAGACCTCGGAGCCATGCAGGGGCCATCTGCATGATGGCTAGCTGCCAGGCTGAGCATGCCAGGGGCTGGCAGGGCTTTCCACCACGCTGTCTGCACGTGATTGATACGCTGGCTTTGTGACAGACAAAATGCTGCGCAGCGCCCATGGACTCTACCCAGGTTTTTCCATTTATTTGGAATAGCTCAGGTGTCCGTTATAGGGCACAACGGGAAACTACTGCAGGCTTTGCTTAGGTAATCACCTCTACAAGCTCAAGACCAGGAGTCGAGGTTGGTAGGCAGTGCTAAAAGCTGCCCAGTAGACCAAACGCTGGATTGTGGCTGCTGCTCGGTCCATGGTCTTCAACTTGATCCTGGATGAGTCAAAATACCTCTTCTCCCCTTAGCTTAGTTTGCCATCCAGAGGTAATGAAACCGAATTTGTGAAGCAATTGAGCGTGAGAAATGCTATGTATTTGGTAATAAGGGTTGTTGGGTAAGATGGCAGATGCCTTGGAAACCCTGAAGAGAGATGTGGCGTGTCAGTAGGTTTCTGCCTATTCCCTGGCACTACAGTGTCTGTCTTGGGACGAAGAACGAACGAGCGTTGTGCTATTTTGTTGGGAAGTCAGGAGCATTTGCACAAGGCAGGCTGGCCTGTCAGAGTGCATGTGTACCCCACGATCTTCCTTAATACCATTTGTCATCCCCAACCTGCAGAGAGAGTCATTCCTTCTGACCTTAATGATCAGTTGAACTCAGGGGGCACATCTATTGCTAAGTACACACACACTGGCTCTTCAAAACACTTAGTAGCAGTCTGGAAAGGCCGGGGACGTTCTAATGACAGTGGTGCCAGAGATTTTTAGCCTACTAGTAATCTACTTACTATAACCTTAAACCCACTGAAGCTGTGGATTGAACTTCAGTTTCATTTGAAAAAAAAAAATCTCCCCTTGGAAATGGTAGTCCTTCGATAGAGGTGGCAGTGGCAAGAAGATTTAACGCACAGGTTTTGGTGTGGCCACCTTAACAAATAACACCAAATTAAAATGTAAATACGGAAACTGAATGTACATTTATGCCAGTCACAAGCCAATTTGAAAGACGGAGCCATTCCAGAAGCGAAGAGGGTAATATAGAATTAAATCGGAACTCCAGTGAAAGTGATACGGACCTGGCCTTGCTCTAATGATGCTGCTTCTTCCAGTTAAAAAAATAGAAAGAAAAAACCAGATTGTACGTAAGATTGCAAAAGGCTTCTAATCCTTCATTCTGTGAGTTCTCATACATGTTTGCTCTATTACTGCAGAGCCACATGATGGAGAAATACAAGCCAGTCGGTTGTGGTGATGAGCGAACACCTAGGCTAGAAGTGAGAGGAGAGGAAGGTGGGGAGAGGCTAAGGGATACAAGTCATGTAGGGGCCAGCTTCCACACCTGCAATGTGAGCCAGCACTCTGGCCTTTTCTTGGGAACTCTTCGGAAGGGCAGAAATGGATTTAAACTGAAAGTGGGGAGATTTAGGTTAGATATCAGGAAGAAACTCTTCCTGGAGAGGGTGGTGAGGCACTGGCACAGGTTGCCCAGAGAAGCTGTGGGTGCCCCATCCCTGGCAGTGTTCAAGGCCAGGCTGGATGAGGCTTTGAGCAACCTGGTCTAGTGGAGGGTGTCCCTGCCCATGGCAGGGGGTTGGAACTGGATGGTCTTTAAGGTCCCTTCCAACCCAAACCATGCTGTGATTCTGTGAAAGTCAGACTTGGCCTCCTTGCCAGGATTGAACAGGGGCTGCAATCTAGCGCGGTGGTTCACAGTTCCACAACACACCTTGAGCTTCCCCGTGAGTGGCAGATTCCACCATCGCTGGAGGAGCAGGGAGCCATCCTCACTGTATTCAAGATGAAGCAGTCAAATTATTAGATGTACTCCTTATTAGTGGCACTTTTATCACAGGAGTCCAACTGAACCAAGATTTATCCTTTTATTTGGTTGTTTTTGAAAGAGCAGAAATACTTCCTTACCCGGAAAATATAACCCTGGCATTTCCAAACCCTGAAGCTGAGAGAAGGATCATCAGCCACTGAGCCCCTGGAAGGCTGCCCCACATGTGAATAAATGGGGGGTATTGAATGAATGGTGAATGCCAGCAGCTGGCACCTGTTGAGGTCCAGGAAAAAGGTGAGTTGTTAGCATGCATGGGGTGGATTTTCAGGGCCAAATGTAAGATGCACAGACCTATCCGTTTCCCAGTATGTACTTAGCAGCAGCCTCAGCCACAGACTCAATAACCTAGCAGCAGGGCAGAAAGAAGTGCTCCTAGTGGGAGTAGCTTTCTGATAAAAAAAGGAATGCTTTCACAGCAGTCGGCTTCAGCGTTGGTATGTGACGGATTCACCAAGAGTGCTTGTATTCAGGTTTCCCTTTTAAATTTCCAGTCTGTTCCTCAGACCCTGCTGAGTTTAACTAGGTAACTGTCCTCTCTGCTTTAAGAACAAATCAAAAGCAACACGATGGCCAACACGTGTTTCTACTCACTTAAACAAAATACTAAGAGGAGATGGACGATGTTCTGTGAACGTGCACAGCGCTAGGAATTCTTTGATCCCCCAACAACAGTGGTTATTACAATCTGAACAAAAGATATGCCTTTAAATTAAAAGGGAATGTTAAAAATAAATAACCGATGTGCTCCCTACGAAGAAGCACATGTTTGCATGCAGAACTGACAGGGGAAACAAGTTCAAAGAGTAGGACCAGTACAAAGTGCGGGCCCCATGGGTAATGCATGAACTCCGTTAAGTTCCTAGGCACACCTTATCCACATGGAAACGAGAGAAAGACAACACAAAATCCTACATCCACTACGAAAGAAATGCTAAGCTGCTTGCCAGAGAGTCTGAAATGCCACCACTCTGGGGCTGAGCTGCAGAGCCAAGCATCCCAGCCAATTTGGGACCCAGGAACCAGCATGTCCCTGGTTAGGCTCTCTGTATCATTGTTTTTCCCCAAGAGCTGATCAAGGTTCACTCTTACAGATGACAGCAGAACGATCCCCAGTACAAGGGACTCCCCAGCTGACATGACCCGGCTCTGCTAGGAACCAGCCAGGGCGAGCTGACCAGAACCACCACAGGGAAGAGCAGCAGCACTTGGCACCAGCCCTGCTCCATTTCCCCTGCTCACACCAGAACAGATGCTCCTCAGTTCCCCCGTGTTTCTACCTCCTTTTCAAAACAGGACAGCGGAGAACAGAGGACACCTGCCATGCCACATCCCTCAACCTGCTTCCCTCTGCCCTGTGACGGAGTGCAGAACTTAGTGCCTCAGCTGCTCACCTCCATCCTTCCACCTCTATCCCTTTCCCTCTCCTATTCTAAGGGAGGAGCAGGGAGCTGTTGACGGTTCTCCAGCCAACGCTGTCCCTGTAAGATCAGCAGGGACAGCGCTGAGGAGAAAAAAGAACCTGATACGTAAGCACGTGCTGAAGCCTGTGGCTGTGGGTGAAGTCCCACAGTGGGTTCTGCTCCCCAGTCTCAACAACCTCCCAACAGCCTCCCACAGCTGACAACCACCAGTGTAAGACCCACCAACCAGCAGAGCCCAGGTTGTGCACTCAAGGCTGTTCTACCAAAAATAGACCCAACCATCCCATTTCCAAGTACCGTCTCTTCCCACCACATCTGGAAAAGGCATCTGCTAGAGATGCACACCACAGGGTTCCCAGCCCTGTCCTGGCAGTGCCGAAGGCCAGCGGCAGTCTCGCTCCTGCAGTAGGATCAGGCTGGGGCAGGTGCAAGACGAGCAGCTATGAAGGCACCCGCACTACCAGACACCTGCACAATCAGAGCCCAAGTACCTGCTCAGTCCTGGACCTCAGCAGTGATCCACCCACACCTGCCTACGGGGCCCGATCAGTGATTCAGACTTAGCCCTTAGTTGTTAATGTTCATTTATACTCATTCCAGAAGTGGATAACGTGGTTTTTTACCAGTATTTTAGATGGCTACATGTAAGAGAGCATTCCAGTTTGTTTCTACCAATCAGCAAACTCGAGACTTTAAAAAAAAAAAAAAAAAAGGAAAAAAAACCACCTTTCCAAAGCTACATTTCAGTGGAAAAGGCTGCTCAAAAGGCCAGTGAAACAATTAAATGGTTGCAAGGATAGAATCACAGAACGGTTTAGGTTGGAAGGGACCTCTAGAGATCATCTAGTTCCAGCCCCCCTGCCATGGGCAGGGACACCCTCCACTAGACCAGGTTGCTCAAAGCCTCATCCAGCCTGGCCTTGAACACTGCCAGGGATGGGGCATCCACAGCTTCTCTGGGCAACCTGTTCCAGTGCCTCACCACCCTCTCCGGGAAGAGCTTCCTCCTGATACCCAATCTAAATCTCCCCACTTTCAATTTAAACCCGTTACCCCTTGTCCTGTCACTACAGGCCCTTGTAAAAAGTCCCCCCCAGCTTCCTTGTCGACCCCTTCAGGTACTGGAAGGTGCTGTAAGGTCTCCCCGGAGCCTTCTCTTCTCCAGGCTGAACAAGCCCAACTCTCTCAGCCTGTCCCCATAGGAGAGGGGCTCCAGCCCTCTGAGCATCTTCATGGCCTCCTCCAGACCCACTCCATCCAGTTCATATCCTTATGCTGGGGGCTTCACAACTGGATGCAGTACTCCAGGTGGGGTCTCATGAGAGCAGAGCAGAGGGGGAGAATCCCCTCCCTCAACCTGCTGGCCACACTTCTCCTGATACAGTCCAGGACACGGTTGGCTTTCTGGGCTGCCAGCGCACACTGCCGGCTCATGTTCAGCTTCTCATCCACCAGTACCTCCAAGTCCTTCTCCTCAGGGCCGCTCTCGATCCATTCTCCACCCAGCCTGTACTTGTAGTTGGGATTGCCCCAACCCAGGTGCAGGACCTTGCACTTGGCCTTGTTGAACTCCATGAGGTTGGCACAGGCCCACCTCTCCAGCCTGTCAAGGTCCCTCTGGATGGCATCCCTTCCCTCCAGCGTGTCGACCGCACCACACAGCTTGGTGCTGTCAGCAAACTTGCTGAGGGTGCACTCGATCCCATCATCCATGTCACTGATGAAGATGTGAAACAGGACCAGTCCCAACACCGACCCCTGAGGAACGCTGCTCGTTACTGGTCTCCACTCAGACATTGAGGCGTTGACCATCACCCTCTGAGTGCGACCATCCAGCCAGTTCCTTATCCATCGAGCGGTCCAGCCGTCAAATCCATGTCTCTCCAGTTTAGAGACAAGGATGTCATGCGGGATGGTGTCGAAGGCTTTGCACAAGTCCAGGTAAATGACATCGGTTGCCCATCCTCTCTCCACCAAGGTCGTGACCTCATCGCAGAAGGCCACCATGTTAGTCAGGCACGATCTGCCCTTGGTGAAGCCACGTTGGCTGTCACCAAAAGAACACACAAGGTTCTTAGCATAAAGCATTATGAAAAGATAGGGATGTATTTCACCTGAACAGTCGGATCACACACATCATTAGGTTTGGAAGTTTACTCAAAAATTGTATGAAAATATTCTCAAAATACTACAGCTTGAACCAATGCACGACAGACACAATCTGCAGGCCTAGCACGCAGAATGGGTAGCACAGTCCTCTGGGGGACAAGGGGGAAGAGTACAAATTACCAGAAATTACATGACTGCTGTCATTAAAAATTGTAAAACATTGATTACATTACAGGAAATACTAAAAATACAGTAAACTTTGCAGGTTGTAGGCTCTGTAAAAAGAATGGTTTTAGTGCTGTATTAGTTATTATTGCAACCCCTTACTCTACAGTGGCACTGTGAATACCCGCCAGGATTTGCGGTTGGAGTTGTACTGGTCACTGAGACGGGGACCGTTCAACACAGCGGCGATGAAAGGTCAGCTACCGCAAGAACAAATGTATGAAAGCCCCTGGAGAGTTGCACAGAAATCAACAGTGACTGCTAATACCACATAAAGCAAGAGAGAGGACGCGTGTTTGCCCTACAGCGCGGCAGTGACCCTCAGCTGAGGGTTTACGTTGACACAAGAATCCCAAGTCCGCCTGTCCGTCACGGGGGTTGGTTGTAGGCCTAGACAGAACAGTTCTCGCCCCTTCCCGTCACAGACTTCTGAACCGCTCTGGAAAATGCCTCCCTTTTCACAGCAATAACACACCGTGAACCCAGCATCTTGTATGATAGTACGTTCAAACAGTTTACAGAGGACAAAAATACACCCAAACTCACGAAGGTTTTATTCCCCTCAGTAGGAAGGCTACTCTGCTTTTGCCCCTCTCCCGCCTTCCCCTCCCCTCCCCCCCTCAAATAAGCAGATGCAATCAAGGAGAAATTTATTTTGAACCAATTCTGCAAAACAGTTCAACAATGCCATACTTTATAAAAATACTTAGTTACATAATTAAACTTATTACTATTTATATAAAAAGTGTGAATGTGAATTTTAAACTCTGTTAGGGTAAGAACCACATCAAGGTCTTCAGGTGAAACAAATAGATTTTCATAAACATACAAACTCTGTTGGAGAAGTCTTATAATACACAACCATTTACAATGAACACGTTCATTAAGTTAGTGTTTTATTCCTTTACTATACAAGTGTTACTACAATGAACTGTTCCATTCAGTAATTAAAAAACCAAACAATGCCAAGCATCATTTTTGGCATTTTTTGTTATAACTGTATTAATACATAAACTCATATGATTGTGTTATTCATTTTAAAATACTTAGAAAAATTAAAATTCCATTGTATTTTTGGGTTGTTTTAATTATCTTGTGTGTGTGGTTTGTTTCGTTTTTTCTTATATAAAGCCCTTTTAAAATTTGATAACCACAGACGTACAGGTGATGAGCACTGATGAGGGAAAATGAAAACTGATGGCACTGTCCTTACAAATATCTGCTTGGTAGTTGGATCCCACGTAGTGTAAACCCACGAAGAATGTTTAGTACCAGAACTATGCTACCAGCTTTTCTGAAATTCATTTGTTGGATAGCTTTACAATGATAGTATGAATTCCAACCCGTGAGCTAAGTAAGAGTTTAGTGTTTCAAAATTAAAGTACATACGCTTGATCAGAAATTCAAGAACCTCATGCAAATTGCTGAGTGAAAGACAGGATGTTATTGCTTGATATGTCAGTAGCCAAAGAAAATAAATCTAGATGTAGTGTCGGCTGGGCCGAATGCCAGCGAATTCATATGTCACTATATTTGGACAATATTAAATATATTTTATCCCTTTAATTTTTAAACTTTCACATTTTCTTTTCTTTATTTTTAGTTAAATAATTCTGTAGGAAGGGCAGAAGTGGGAAGAGCAACTGCATGTACGTGTGTCTTAAGAGAAGCAAAAGTGCAATCAAATCCCTGAACTAGTGACAGCTAGTGTTTGTGGCCCCCACCCTTGCTAACACGTATCAGCCACACACAACAGTACCAAACCTGTCTCTGAAAAAGGGCTAACGAAGCGGCCAGTTACCAGCTTCAGTCTTGCTTTCCTGGTGAGCTTTGTTCAGGTAGTCTTCCCATACAAAAGCTCGCTGTTGGACTGGAGCTTAAAAGATTAAAGGCTTTCCCCCCCTGATTGTATCACATAGCTTCAAGTTCAAATATCATCATACTTTATCAGCACAGTTTTATAAAATATTACCTCATTTTCTAGTTACCTTCATTATTCTTAATTAGCTATGCAGAAAGAAAAAAAGAAAAATCTCTCATGCTACTTTCCAGTTAGATTAACACAAGTATTAACACAGTGCATTATGCTCTCTAATTTCACTATTGAGGTCTACCTTTTAGATCAAGTTTTTCATTCACTGTTCCAATTTCTCTTTTAACCTGCCTACCCTAATTAAGTCCATGCATGAGGAAGCTTAAAGATCAAGACTATATATCAAAAACAGTTGTACCATCTTGTTTTTTTTAGGGCGGTGGCGGGGGCCACACACACACGTAATTTTGAACACAGGGAGTTTTACAGAACTGGAATAGAATCGCTTGGTCCCACAAAGTTCTTCTGCTTTAAAAATGTCTTACCCCAAGATCACTTTAATTCCAGACAATCTCCTCTTTTGTAGAATGATTATCAAATGTTGGGAAACTAAAGGATTTGAAACACTGGTTTTTCTGCTATCGTTCACACCAACACTCATTTCTACCCCGTATTTTCAGTAAGCTTCCGTTGGACCCTGAAAATAAGTTGGGAAAGAGGAAAAAAAAAAAAAAACATGTCATTGGTAAATTAGATTATAACACTTTAAAAGTGGTTTTGTGCAACTGCATTATGAAATTCCAGTTTGCCATTAAGAGCATGCAAAGTAGCGAAGATTTTCTTTTCTTTGATTCCTTACAGACGTCAGGAATTCTTTGCAAGTCTTTTACTTTTGGCAGATTTGTGCATGTTATATAGGACTGTTGGCTTATAAATTGTCTCCAGGCTGGTACTGTGGTTCTGTAGCAGTAAAGTAGTCCTCCAAGAAAGACTGTATGTATTCAAATGTTGGTCTCTCATCAGGGTCCTTCTTCCAACACAGTTTCATTAACTCATGGAGAGACTCTGGGCAGCCTTGTGGGCAAGGCATCCTGTAGCCACGTTCCACTTGTTCCAGAACTTCCCGATTCACCATCCCTAAAAGGAAAGCATTTTAGCTCTGAATGACATTATGCAAACAACAGTTTCCCAAAGTTTTTAAAGTGCCTCTCCAGCCACGAGGCAGATGAATCTGCCGTAACAGAACCTGTAACGAACGAATTTTTTCCGTTTTGCATTAAGTACATTTTTCTGAACGTTGTTTCGTTACACCGGTAATTCCTCAGTACCTGGTCCTTCTTCCATTTGCATGCTTCCTTATTTGTGGACTTTCCCACTGCCTCGGGCCTGTCCTTTCCAAAAGGAAACTCACGCACAAATACCTCTGCCTGCCTTAGGTTCCATTCAAGGACCGCTTCATTTGAAACCAGGCCGAGGAAAAGGCTTTTTATACCTAACAGGAACGCCTTACAAATTCCATCCACGGCAAAATATCTGACAGAATGTGTTACATATGCTTAGTTTCGAAAACTGGCCTAACAGGTTCGCTCTACCGATGCTCGCTGTAGCCTGGGAAAATGTCAAAAGTAGACGCTTCAGGAACAGACAGCCAGGAAAATGTAAGGATACCCGCTAATCTGAACGAACTATCAGTCACATCTACAAATGACCTTAAAACACTTTAAAAACCATGCAACAGTTAATCTGTAAGGAGCTTCGTGAACAAAGGGATCAGTGAAGCACGACTTTGTCTCTGCTTGTCAACTGTGGGCTCCGCATGAAGGCAAAAAGTACAAAAGGTAACTTCAGCAGGAAAGGATACAACACAGAAAAATCTATTAGATTTTCCTCCTACCTGGATATGGCACTCTACCCTTGGTTACCAGCTCTGTCAGTAAAATTCCAAATGACCACACATCCGACTTGATTGTAAACCGACCATACAACGCTGCTTCTGGAGCGGTCCATTTGATTGGAAATTTAGCTCCTACAAGCATCGGAAAGACAGATACTCAGTTTTCCCTTGCTTATGCATCACTTGCTCACACTTCAAAACATTTTGAAAAGAATGCTGCACTCAAAAATTATTTACATTTTGCTTTGTTGACAAAATTCAAGGTAGTTTAGTATTTTAATATTTCAAATTGGAAACCAGTTTCAAACTAACGCAGCAACTACTGGCTACAGTTTTTGGGAGCAGCTAAGACATTTGGGGTTCTTAATTAAATGTGTTTCAGAAAGTGGGATGACCTTCAGAATCTGATGAGCAACCTCTCTGCAATCTCAGCTCTATTCAAACTGTAGCAGGTTTTTTACCCCCCAAAAAATAACTGAAAACGTTTTCTGAAAACATAAGCAAACCGCCAGATTATTTTGAACATTAAAAAGCCTACGAAGATTGCACTTAGGGCTAATCAATTGGTCTTACCTTGTCTTGCAGTGTACTCATTGTCCTCTATTAACCTTGCTAAACCAAAGTCTGCTATTTTACACACAAGATTGTCTCCTACAAGAATGTTAGCTGCCCGGAGATCCCTGTGGATGTAGTTCATTCTTTCAATGTAAGCCATGCCATCAGCAATCTTAAAAATAAAGTTTTATTAAAGATTATTTGTCATGACTATATACACTTCTCTCAAGCATAAAGCCAAACCCCTTTATTTTAGCTCCATTCCCATGTAAAAGTACAGGAAGCACAGCACAGCAAGAGCTTGCGACAGCACCGATTAGCGTGTGTCTGGCTACGCAGTACCTGCTAACCAGGGACTTGACTGGCAAACTACGATCCTACAACAGAAGATGCACCACAGAACAGCATACAATAGCCAGAGCATTCAATATTTACGTTTAGTTGATCGCTCTCATAGTTTTAAATCTATTCTCTAAGCACAAAATAGAGTTTTCTTGCTGTATACAACGTACCTGAGCAGCCATGTCGACCAGCTGTGGGAGTTTTAAGTATTTTCCTTCTCCTTCTTTAAGGAAGTCTAGCAAGCTGCCTGTAAGAGATGACACATTTTGGGGGGAAAAAAGGGAAAAAAAAACCCCTAAACATTAATTTGATTTACAACATGAATGAGATTTTTTTTTCCCCCCTCGATGTTACAATTTACACATCTCCCAAAATCTGTGTTTGAAAACCGATCATTTAACAGAATACATGACTCCGTGACTAGGCCTGTAGTTGCCTCTGCCCTGGTAACTCCTTAGTCCAAGATTTATCCAAGTACTTTACAATCCATTTCAATAATTCAGGTAACTGAACACTGATTAAACAGCCCACCGCTTGATGATTATATGGCAACACATAAGGATTATTCCTGGTATCAAAGCCCTTCCTAGCTGGACTTCTTTCCACAGTGAGATTTATAATTAAAGAACAAATAAATTCCTATCCATTACTTAAATTTTTTGGCCAGTTCCAATTATATACAAGAGAAACAATTTGGAAACTGTTGCTTTTCTTTTGTGGCTTTTTCTTCTTTACAGGGGAAAACAGAAGTACGTTCCGTTCTTTGCAATATACTATCTTCTCCCACTTACGTACTGTGATCGTGTGCAGAACATTACATGAGTAGTATCAGAAATCAGTCCCGAGGACCTGTGCTCCTTTTCAGACAGTGACCTTTACATGAGTGGTAAAACTTGGTGTCTGACAGAAGAGCTTTCCCTACAGGTGCTACTATACCATAAGGGTACAGGAACAAGACCTCTTCAGAAACTGGTGAAGACTGATACCGAATCAGTCCAATCACAACCAAAATTACAGCAACAAAATTACAAGCGTGGCTGACGGGGTGGAAAAACCCCACTGACCTGCAGGCCTTGCAGCGGACTGATGGCTGTAGCTGTGAGTCAGATCCCTCTGATGTGGTTTTAGCCACTCGCTGTAATTCTTGCACTGAGAGTAAAAGTGTGGCAGGCCAGGCCCACACTGCTGCAGCTGTTTGCTGCGTGTGTGTTTACAGATTCACAGAGTGTTCGGGGTTGGAAGGGACCTCTAGAGATCATCTAGTCCAACCCCCTGCCAGAGCAGGATCCCCTAGAGCAGATCACACAGGAACAAGTCCAGGCGGCTTTGGAAAGTCTCCAGGGAAGGAGACTCCCCCACCGCTGGGCAGCCTGTCCCAGGGCTCTGTCACTCTCACAGGGAAGAAGGGTTTCCTCATGTTCAGGTTGAACCTTCTGTTTACCAGCTGATGGCCATTGCCCCTAGTCCTGTCACTGGACACCACTGAGAAGAGCCTGGCCCCCTCCTCCTGACACCCACCCTTTAGATATTGATAAGCATTGATAAGATCCCCCCTCAGCCTCCTCTTCTCCAAGCTGAACAGCCCCAGCTCTCTCAGCCTTTCCTCATATGGAAGGTGCTCCAGGCCCTTCATCATCTCAGTGTCCCTGCGCTGGGCCCTCTCCAGTAGCTCCTTGTCCTTCTGGACCTGAGGAGCCCAGAACTGGACACAGCACTCCAGGGGAGGCCTCACCAGTGCTGAGTAGAGGGGGAGGAGAACTGCCCTCGACCTGCTGGCCATGCTCTCCTTAATGCATCCCAGGATGCCACTGGCCGCCTTGGCTGCGAGGGCACACTGTTGGCTCATGGTCAGCCCATTGTCCACCAGAACTCCAAGGTCCTGTTCCCCAGAGCTGCCCTCCAACAGATCAGCCCCCCATCTTGTTTCTGAAGGTCAAAGGATCAAAGAGGCACAAAGATTTCACACTGACCACTAGTAATCTGTCCATAGTGGAAAAAGTCTGGGGTACTGTGCAGTTCTTACCCACATCTTTTCCTTGTAAAAAGGGAAAGAAAAAAAAGAGGAAAACAATGTTCTATTAACTTTCAAGTATGAACCACTAAAGAGGTTTTGTGTTTTTTGGTGAAATGTGCTACGTTTTTCAAATGAAAACAGAGGTTCCCAATGGCATTTAGAGAAACATGCAATACTTTTTCAATTCCTTTCTTCTGCTTTTGCAAGGCAACATCCCAGTTCTGGTTTTAATCTTTACTCCTGTCTGATAATGCTAGAGAGCATTATTTTAATCCTGATTGTCTTGCCAAAACCTGATTTCTGAACAATGCAAACTGATTTTGCATGGCAGCCTTAAGATCTGACAGAGAGATTGCCTAGTGTTACCCAGGAACAACAGCAATACAGAAGGAACCTTTTGTATTTTCTAATCCTTTCTACCTTTTTAAACCTACACAACACTTAAAACCCCCATCCAAACAGGAAAAAAAAAAAAAAAGGTCATATATTGGTGGCAAAGTATTGAACACAAGCAGACACTCTCTTGGACTTTAACGTTGTTTCCACTTCTTATCAGGATAGAAGAATTTCTCTGTGAGGTGAACAGAAGTCTGCATTTTATAAAACTAGAATAACTGACTTGATAATCTGCTGCTTCTTCACACTAATATGCTTATGATGTTGATTTCTACATTCAACCTCTATCTCTAAATCTCTGTTTCAGGAGCAGGGGGAAGCAGGAATGATATAGAGCAAGAGAAAAATGATGAAAGACAAAACAAGGAGATAAAGGAGGGAGTCTGGAAAAAGAAACCTTAACCTTTCTAAAATTTACTATTACACTGCTGGAAAACAAAGCCAAATCCCAACTGATTCTGTCACTGTGAACATGATCTGTCTAGAGGCAGGCACATTCTCATATTACAATTCCCAACTATACCACAGTCAGTACACACTGAAAAACGAAGAGACACCCTCCTCCCCAGTCCTGTACTTGGAAGATTAGCAAAGGTGACACACCTGTGTGAAAAAAATAATGCCACGACCCACCATCTAAACCAGAACTGCTTCAAGTAGGTCAAGCATTGCTGAATTTAATCAAAATTACCACTTACGCTCCAGTCATCTCAAACCTAACATTAATTAAACATTTAATTTGTTGCTGGGATCTTAAATAATCTTTTAAACGTAGTGTCCTCAACCTGCTCTGTCACACACCTTTTGTCATGAATTCAGTGACGATATAGATTGGTTCCTCAGAAACAACGGCATACAGAGGAACAAGTTTGTCATGTCGTAATTTCTTCATGATCTGAGCCTCCTGCAGGAAAGCTTCTGGCATCATTGTACCAGGTTTTAGCGTCTTGATTGCTACTTTTGTGGTTCCATTCCATGTTCCTAGAGAAAAAAAGTTAGATTTTATTCTCCCCTATAATATCCAAGAGATTTTCTGCTGAAACTGTTTGCTTTAGGCTTCTGTTTTGTTAGCTAACAGTGTAACTACGAATTAGAACTATACTGAATATTGTCTTTGAGTGATCGTAATTGGCACTTTTTTTCCTCTTCAATTCTTTACCAGATTATCTTTTCAGATCTCAATATCGACTTACTTAAAATGCTACTAAAACATGCACACGAACAACTGGAAGGTGTCACATTAAGCTCTTACCCATCCACACTTCACCAAAACATCCTTGGCCCAACTTAACTTCCAGCCTCAAAGATTCTCTAGGAATTTCCCAGGCATCTTTTGCTAGTCCCTGTGTTTGTGGTTTCACAGTGGGACACACAGTTGTTAGCTTATGACACAGCCCATCGGCATGTTCTGGAAAATGGAAAAAATAAGCTTTGTGGTTAAGCAGGGTAAGACTGTAACAAAAGTAACGTCCTAACGTTGATATAAAGAACTAGTCCATTTACTGTTTGTTGAAACAAAAAAGAATTTTTAAAATTCACCAGTATAAAATTAAGTTCCATACACGGTTTTTCTTCCACATGATAGGCACAAGGTAGCACTGGGACACTAGAACTTGGGCTCACCTCTGTAGTGTTTCACCAGCTTCTGTAGAGATTCAAATTGTGCTCTGGTTGTGATATAGTATCCACCATTGTCAAGTTTCCTGATTTTGTAGTGTTTCACATTATCACCTCTGACCTCATCCCAGTCACGTATGGAAAGGGAGTAAGCACCTATGAAACAAGCCGTATTAGGTTCTTCACCAAAAATTTAAACATGTTTTTAAGGTATCTCCCCGCCACTGTCACTGTATGCTTACATCAAATACAACAGACATCAAAATGCTCATTATGTCCACCTTGGCAGGGGTGTGGAATGGGAGAGACCTACATGAATATATCTTCAGAGGGCTGGAGCACCTCTCCTGTAGGGACAGGCTGAGAGTTGGGCTTGTTCAGCCTGGAGAAGAGAAGGCTCTGGGGAGACCTTATAGCACCTTCCAGTACCTGAAGGGGCCTACAGGGAAGCTGGGGGGAGGCTTTTTACAAGGGCCTGTAGTGACAGGACAAGGGGTAATGGGTTTAAACTGAAAGCAGGGAGATTTAGATTAGATACAAGGAAGAAATTCTTCATGGAGAGGGTGGTGCGTCACTGGAACAGGTTGCCCAGAGAAGCTGTGGGTGCCCCATCCCTGGCAGTGTTCAAGGCCAGGCTGGATGAGGCTTTGAGCAACCTGGTCTAGTGGAGGGTGTCCCTGCCCATGGCAGGGGGTTGGAACTGGATGGTCTTTAAGGTCCCTTCCAACCCAAACCATGCTGTGATTCTATGATACATACCTTTAGTGGTTTCACTCTCTCTAACTAAGAAAATACCACGCTGGTTCCCAGGATTTAAGAGTAGCCTTTCTGCATCCTTCCTGCCCATCTTACCAAAATACCACCTAGAATATGTTAAAAGAAATACGTGTGAGTAAAAGCTTTCCATGCCTTGGTAATCATATAAATGCAAGATTTACAAGTCTCAGTCACTGTCTGGACTCTAATATCCCAAAGCACTTGCAGATCAACAAAAGTAATGACATCCGTATAATCAAAAGATTAAGATGACCTATTTATATGGCACTCATTTCTATTTGCAAAATACACGTAGAGAGGCTTCGATCCGCAAATGCCATGTTTTACTGATGGTGTAACAGTGGACATCAGCAGTACTTAACACTGAAAGTAACACCCTCCTTCTGGTTAAGAAATTCACAGGTCAGACTGAATCAGACAGCACACTTCACTAGCATGCTCCGAACACTGCACCAGCTGAAACTACCTCCTCTAACAAGCTTTGGCTATAAGTTAGAAAACAGTATTTAATCCAAAGTGGGTGTGCATAAACATCATTGAATCCCGGGTTCATTCCAGTTGGAAGGGCCCTCAGGACGTCTCTGGTCCAGCCTCCTGCTGTAAGCAGAGCCAGATGCGAGATCAGATCTGGTTGCTCAGGGTGTTGTCCACTCCAGTCTTGAAAATCTTGAAGGATGGATCCTGCACAGCCAACCGGGGCAACCTGTGCCCCTGCCTGGCCGTCCTCAGGATAAAAAGGTTTCTTCTCACATCCAGCTGGAACCTCCTGTTTCAACTTCTATTGCTTCCTGTCCTTTTCTTGTTCAGTAGAGGGAGTGCTTTTTTTCTACTGATCATTTAGAAACAATCCTGTGGTGGGTATCACTTACTTCTCTGAGTAACACTCCACCTTTGTTGCAACAGTCTGATACTGAAAAGTAGGCAGATGTCTTAAAACACCTGTAATTTTTCTTAAGTTCTTTTATAGAAGGAATTTTTTAATCGTATGCTCTCATGGTGTGCTCATCCTGACGAGCAGCCTGCACACAGTTCTGTCCTGAGCCAGTGATAATTTTAAGGTCCATCTCCCAGTGAATCCCCAGATTCAGGAATAACACTTATTTCTAACTACATTTTATTTTGATTCTGTGTCTCAGAAGTCAAAGTGATGCAAAGTGCAAATTCCAAACATTTTCAACTGGCACTGTTACAGCATCAAGGAAATTTGGATTCATGAGTGTTGGGAGAAGAAAGCAGTATTCGAAACTGCTGCAAAACAATGGTCGTGTGGGTGAAACATTTTTGGGGGGTGAAACATGTAGGGAAGGAGGGATCATTTTGTTGGCCTGTGAACAAAATGGCCTGTTCAAATTGGGAATTTGAAACTTGTCCTTACTTTTCTGATTAAGGACTGTTTAAGTAGATGCGCAGTCAGCATTGTGTACGAGAGTACACACGCTTGAGAAAATTTGGATATAACCTTATTGAAGCAAACTTGAACCCTGGTTCAAGAACAAGTACAAGCTAAAACTGTATCGCAGCTCACAGTTCCCACAGTAACTTTATGTGATTCTGTCAGTGTTCTGGGATCTTTGTGAATACATTTAGGAAACACTGGTACCCAAAGCGATACAGTTTTCCCAATTCATAGCAGTCCTTAGCGTGCCTAACAATTTTGTCACCAAAAATCGTGATAGATTAATAGGTTAGACATAACTGTCCACAAAAATGTGGTTTTTTAGAATGTAAGATTAGATGCTACCATGGATATAGATGATCTTGAATTAGGGTTTGGCAAGCAAAAATAAGGATCAAACCCTAGAGTGGATGGTGTGTGAACTCTAACTAAAACACATCCATTTTTGCTTTATGTGAAACACAATGCATGCCCCCCAGTTCTTATCTGCATTATTGCTTTCTCCCATCCCTTTTCCTTTAGCCCTACATGTAGCAAGCAGCATAAAAAATTTGCATGAATGTCCACTTCACACTAATAATTACACCTTTGAGACATCATCCAAGTAACACTGCTATCCTTTAAGTAGCAGGATTACCCTACTACCCTTAAACGTTACGTATACTGAATTAAAGGAATACTATCACCACAGACCACAAAGTGTAGAATGGATAATAAGAACAGATCGACGGGATACAATGTCTTACTCTTCAGCTTGAATGGAGTCTGCAGGAGCTACATAATTGCTTGGGATGTAGCCTGTTTTTCCGGTAGCAATGGATCTTGCTTCCCACCAGTCTCCTTCCCTGCAAGGAAACATCAGTTATCTCTGCCGCATACTAACAATACATCGATTAAATTTAGGCAATGCATTATTTTAATTATGAAGGCATCTAAAAAGGTTTGTGATGCACCTAAACATATTTTCCTTTTCATTGTAAGCAACATGAGTGCCTCTTAGTGGAATTTCACCTTTTAAAGATTTGGGTTTAGGTGGGGTTTTTCTAATGTAAAAAGAATTTATTAATTTATGCAAAATGCAAACCTACAACAAACCGGTTTATGGCAGAAATGTGTAAACAAACTTCCCAGTTCTCTAGTCTTCATCTGCCTCTTCCAAATCATTCTGCCTGCACGCTGACAGCGATCAATAAAGCAAGCAGAAAGTCAAATGAAAACTGCTACATGTATGAATCAGAACTATTACCGCAGCCAAAAGCCTAATGTAAAGAAATCTCCAAGGGGAACCATCTCCTTTTCACCAGACTGCTGCAAATCAGGCTGTAGTATTCTAACACTGCCGCAACTGAACCAGAAAAATCAAACGACTCAAAGTACCCAAGCATGGACTCCCTGTGGAGGCCAGCCACCTGCACTGCCACGGCGAGACATCCCTGCCCACAGGCAGTGCAAACGCTGTGCAGCGCTGCCAGCTGCACCCGCCTCCCCACGGGCTATGGAAACCCTCCAGAGAGGGCCTGCAAGGTGCAGAGCCTGGGATGGGGCAGTCTCCACCTCTGCTACTCCAAAGGGGGTAGCTGTGCCTTGATGGAGCAGGGAGTAGGATACCACCCAACTGAGGAGAGGCTTGGGGCTGCCCCAGTCACTACAGCTCTACATCTGCACCCAAACCCTGACCTCAGCCTGAAGGTTATTGTCTTACGAGTATGGGTATTTTAATCCCACGCTTGACCACTGCATACATTCCAGAAACAAACAAAAAAATCTAAGCTCCTCCGTCAATCCATTCTTCACTGAAATAGGATACACAGATTTCAAGACGTGTTGAGGATCTGTTTATTCCCAACAACAAGCAAGTGAAGTCTGTGAATGAGAACACTTACGTGTTATTTATTATCTGGAACCGTTCACCTTTCTTAAATGAAAGGTCATCTGTAGTTCTAGCTTCATAATCATATAAGGCCACAAATACAGTAACACCACCTTTGGAAAAAGAAAAAAAACACCACCACATGATATAGCAGTCACGTTGTTACGCTTGATTTAAGGACTCGTCCGTGAAAATAACGCATCGGTTTTGATTTGGAACCAACTAAACACTCTGGGTTGCATCTCATTTTGGAAGCTGGATCAATAATCAGCTCATTTCTTAAGACAGAGGAATGCCTATAAACAGACGCCCTAAAAATATGCGTCCATGCCACAAAAGGCAGCTAGATACATCACTGGAAGCACAGTAATAATTAGAGCACTTATATAGAGAAACCTGCCCAACGCATCAGCAGTAAAAAAAGCTGGTTTCTTTATTAAGAAATGTAGTTCCAGAAGGTCCTACAACATCACAGCAGTGAACCGTCAGCCACTGATTTTTACAGAATTAGTTTCCTGTTGAACGTAGCTGTAACCAACTGAGGCATTCCCAACTTTCTGAGGTTACGCATCAAGATCTACTCAAGGAATTGAATCAGGAAAAACAAAGAGTGATCTGCTGGGGACAAAGACATTTCTCTGCTTTAGGACTAATGATTTTTTAAAATTTTTTAATTCCATCAGTTGTCCCCATCAGAGAAGCAAACCCTTGCTGAGGATGATCCATCAGTGCATTACTCCAGGGAACGGGGGCCGAGATACGTCACAGGACGAGCAGCAACCCCAAGGAATTTGCTTCCCCATCCTACTTCTGGTTAAGGGCAGGTTGTTGAACATGTCCCACAAACAGGATGCAAGTGTGAGAGATGCGTGGTAGGGAGGCTCCTATAGTTATGGTAGGGAACCCTTTTCTATACTTAAAACAATTAATCTATAAAACTAGGCTAAAAGGGAAAGAGCAGAAGGAGAACAGGCTATGTGAGATGTACAAGCTATGAGCAAAAATAAAGAACTATGTACCATAACTAGGAGAAAGTTAAAATAGAAAACTGCAGATGGGCAATTCAGAAAGGCTTTTAAGCTCTAGAAATACTATTTCACAGTCTAATGGACATTTAGGAAGCCTAATGATAGTCTGAGCAATAACTTATTTTTAAATGTATAATATTACATCTCTAATAGGCACATATATGCACCAGGATAATCATGGAAGACCACCAACAGAAACATGTTGCATCTCATTTTAGGTCTCACAATTAATGTGACAGTGATCAGAAAGGAAGAATAGATAATGCCACGGGTATCGTCTATACCTAAAATTCTTTTGCAATGTACACTTCCTTGTACACCTAAGAGCTCCTAATCGCTTAAATATTTTCATTTGATTTAGAGCCCTCCTGTGATTACAGTCTCTCAGCAGGACTCAGCTGGAAATGAATTTACAGTTCCTCTACAAAAAACAGAACAAAAAATCCCCACGGGAGGTTAGACTAATTGAGGGGTTTTTGGAAGTGTGATTTATGAATTGAAAATGAATTAGAATATTCCCTAGAAGTTAGCAGTTCCTAATCTACGTTAAAAATCAACACAGTTCTCAATCTTTGCCTGCATTACTACTACATTGTTTTGATGACACAAACTGCTACATGGAGCAAGAAAATTGTGGGGATACATACCATGTTTGCACCTAGAGAAACCAAATATTATGGAAATAAACCATCCCCAGACAGTTCTTCAGCAGATGAAGAAAATCAACACTCTCAAGTCACAACACCACGAAAGTTTTCAATTGAATGTAAAGGAACGGGGGGACCCCAAGAACTTTGAAAGAAACCGTACAACAAAGATACTAACATGAGAACAAGAGAGATTAATTTCTCTAGACAGTGTAGCACTAGTTAACGTAATGGATTCAAATGTAAACCGTGCAATAAGAGAATTATCAGTAATTATCAATTATTTGTGTCCTCAGTTATTTTTAAAGAAAGAATTAGAAAAGTTAACATATAATCTTTGGAAGGATTTGATTTCAACACTTCAGCTACCACAAAACCTCCTCTTATTCTTACTCACAAGCGTTATTTATTTCATAACAAAGAATAATAAAATACTTAGGGAGAAGAGCATCACAGAATGTTTTAAACAAACAGATATTTTTGTTTAAATGATTTTTGCTCAAATGACGTTTGAAGTCTCTTGCAGCTGTTTTCTTTGTGAATCACTGCAAGGTGATCTTGTTTAACTGTTCAAGCGATTTGTGGTCATAATACTTCCCTTAAAGGCTATCCTTTCATTAGGTCGCTATTGCCATCCTCTAATCTAGGACGGGTTTTGGAGAGAAGACTTGTGTTTCGTGTTCAGCATGAGCACCAGTGCTTACACAGCTTCATGAAAAGCAAGAACTGCGGTCCATTTTCCTGTAATATTGATTTTCAGTAATATTCTACAAATGCAAAGAATGTGATGATTGAGAATGTGTAACACAAGACCAGTGTGACTAATTCAGATTTATTCTCTTTATCTGCTCCAGAGGAATAAAAGATGGCTCAAGTCTTTTCACCCTCACTGCACGCCATGATGACAACCATACCATCCTCTTGTCAGACATCACTGATGGACTGGATAAGTACTACTGACACTTAAGCTCTTGTTTGACAAGCCCATCTATTCTCCTCTCTTGCAAAACAAAGGCCCAAAGAATGCGATCCAGTGTTTTATTCATCACAAATACAAAACACTTACAGCCAGATGAAGTTTGTCATCTTATTCCTTCACAAAACCACTCAGTTTTGATTGATCTGGAAATCAGCGCTGAATGTACCGAACAATTGCTGGGGCTATCTATTTATTTATTTAGTGTGTTTGTTTGTGGGTGGGCTGGTTTTACAAATTGAGGGAGAATAATTACACATGCAGTATCATTGTACCTGATCACTCCCTGATGGAAGCATTCACCCAAATCAGCCTGCTTGCTTATAACTGAATTCACACTGCAGAGACATTAGACTACCTTTTCATGAGAAATCTTTCCTCTGGACTCTGGTCCCAGATATAATACGGTTAACTACCAGCAAGAATAGGGACAGGCAAGAGAATACCCCTCCTGGTCTCTGCAGCAAAGGACTGGTGGTATCTGGCAGGGGGGCTACATCCTTGATGTCTGATAGGGCTCAGGAGTGCCTGCACGCACTGCTGGAGACTCCCACATGAACAAAAACACAGATCTAGTAAGAAGAAATACAGGGAGTTTGGAGGAGAGGAAGCCCAATAAACTTTCCTCAGTGGAGCTAATGAATAAAAAGAAATTCTGCCCTTATTTCATTTCTGTATATATTCATCCAAAACAGGGACTCAGAGCCAACTAAAAAAATTTGGAGACAGAACAGATGCTCATTTTAATTATTTGGTATTTAATGAATTCCCAAAAAGGGAATCATTACCTGACAATTCATATCTGGATTTTTGAATTGCTTAATGTCAAGGTCACAATGGGATCTCACAGATTCACAGAGTGGTAGGGGTTAGAAGGGACCCCTAGAGATCATCTAGTCCAACCCCCCTGCCAGAGCAGGATCCCCTAGAGCAGATCACACCGGAACAAGTCCAGGTGGCTTTTGAAAGTCTCCAGGGAAGAAGATTCCACCACCTCATCTCAAATTTCTTGTGTTTGAAAGATTTTAAGTGCCACTGTAACAAAGCAAACATTTAAGTACTGTAATTGTGCTAAAATTAGAGGTTTGTGGGAAAACCAGAAATAGACAAATAAGGAATTACGTAGCATGTTTTCAGAAGTGTCTGTGCAAAGCTTCTCAAATAAATTACTCTTTCCTCTCTCTCTCTAAAAAAAGAATTACAGCTTCCCCTCAAAAATATCCAGCAAAACTACTGCAATTAGGCATGTGCACCAATTCAGTATTTTTGTAATGAAGTTTTAAGATTTTGATATAAAATGGGGTTTATAACCTTACCTTTGGATGTTGTTTTAAAATGCTGTATCTTCGGAGAGTTTACATCTCAGCCAAGAAGGTCTCTGTGCCTTGTAAATTCTAGTTTTACATTTTCAACTTAGGTTTTAATAATGACCACCAACAATGAGTATTCTGCTCTTTCATTTCACACATACTGTCCATTATAGTGAAGCACACAGAATATACTGCATATCCTGTTCAGCTTTATAAGTGATCAGACTCAATGTTACATTAATGTAAGTAATTTAAAGCTAATCAAATAAGTCTGAAAATCAGTTTAAAATATCAATTTCCTGAATTTGAAGTGTTTTTCATTTTGCACCTCTCTCCAAAAGTTTAAAGCCATTATTCCATGTGCATCCTCTTCAACAGCTTAGAACTTTTAACATAATTTTACCAACTATTCCCATTTCTGCTTTAGTAAGTCTTAAATTTCTCTGTGCTGTGATCCTAACCCCCTCTCCAAAAAGAAAAAAGCCAAAACACCCGACCCCCAAGCCCCAGTCACTAGTGAATATTGGCTGAATCTGAGCAGTAAAGATGCTGAAAATCAGCAATCTCTGAAAGGCAATTTCTTTTAAATGTGCAAATTATTTCAGTGAGGCAAGGGGTCACAGCATTTTATTGAATATGACTGTCAAGCTTTAATAATGATTAATAATAATAATAATAGCACTGTTTTATGTAACACTCACCTGTTAAAGTACTAGGATATGGACTTGGCACAGCTGAAAATGAAGATGATGCTCCTCCAAAGGGTGTCATTCCTGAGGGCCCTCCGAAAGGAGTCATGGAATGACTATTAAAATTAACTGCTGATCCCTTTATTGACGGTGACTGTGTTGCTTGGCTGGAGTCTGATCCGTAATGGCTGACATGGGAAATAACAGGTTCTGGAGTACTATCAGTTCTGTATTTCATGGCTGGACCTTTATCTTCTTTGCTTTTAATGCACCCCATGGTTGCTTCTGTGAGAATGAAAGGGGGGAAAAGAAGAAAGAGTTCATCTCCATGTTGTGTCTCTTGACAGTTAACACAGAAGATTCCCAAAAAGTTGCCAAAAATGCTGATATATTACCGTTTCAAAAAACCAAAACAACTCCCAGCAATTGCTGACACATGCAGACCATAAACTCCTATGAAAAAGCGTGCCGGAATGAAATCTAAGCCATTCCCACACTAGACAAGACCTAATTATTTTCCCTTACAACATCACATATTACCAGCACATTTGGATTATTCTGCATCCCAGTTCCTTGGTGGAACTGTAAATGGTGAAAAAGAAAACAAAACAAAAAAAAAAAGAGGGTAATTATGTGACAGATGAGGAAAAGACACCAAAGACTTCTATAGCAGAGTGGAAGTGGAAAACAGATGTGACGAATCCAGAGTCAATCCCAAGCAATTATAGGAAGAAAAGGAGCGGAGCATTCCTGCTTTCTTTTTTAAGCACCTGCGCAATAAGGTCCTGACCTGCTGGTGGCATTACAACTAATAACTTCAAAGGCGTTGAGAAGTTTGCGTCCATTGCCAGCCCCGCAAATACAGCTCACAAACCAACCTGGCATAGTCACAGGAAAGCGTTAAGCTCTGGAGTTTAACCAGAATTATAAAAATTTCAGAAGAGTAATTACAACATTTGTAATAGTTCAGACACTGAACTGCGTCTGGACAGGTGACAATTTGTAGCCCTGATGGCCCAAGACTGCCACCAGCTCCTACTACAGGCAGACTGCGTCAGAGCTGTTTACCACCTGGACACCTATTACCTGCTGCCGGAGGTAATCGGAGAGGAGACTTGTCACCAACAATTAAAATGACTGCGTCTTAAGAAGTCACCACCTGCCACTTATCAGGTGGTGACAAGTGACAGCGGGCATTTTCTGGCTTACCCCAGCTGGGAAACAAACCAGGAAGAAAACCGGAGTCTCTACTGGATTGGAGTATTTCACTAACTGGGCATGAAAATTCCTGTATTCTTGGGGGGAAAATGGTTAAAAATCGATTTTAACTTCAAAAGTAGAAAACTCCACAAAAACAGGAAATCAACTGCTCCACACTCTCTAACAAATCGGTAAATTAAAATACCAAACAGCAGCACTCTGGAAGCACTAAAGATACAGCTCTTGATAACTGCAACAGAGTCATGGAGTCTAAATAACAATTAGGGAAACACAGTGTTTCCCACTGTGTGTCGAACTAGTTTTTTCCATTTCAATTCTCCCTTACCTTGTTAGCTATTAGACACAGAAACACGGAACAAAGTCAATACGGCTAAAATACTGCCTTAATACAGTCACACTGAGAGAAACTGATTCTCTCTGTATAACTAACCATTACCATGTTAAAGATACTGTAATTTCCTCAAGAACCACCTATCAGAGCTCCTGGAAAGAAGGTGGGCCCCAGCCAGCGAAACACCCTATGGAATTTACAGCTCACAAAAATGAAGAATTTTCACCCTGTCGATTCAGCCCCTAATGCTGCACTGTAATGAAATAAACTGGTGCAGAAACAAGCAGCAACAAAGCCAAATAACCACATTTTGACAAATCTCGTCTGAGAGTTTTACACGGAATAATGAATCACAAAAGCACACCCTTTTTTTTTTTTTTACTTCTCATACTATTATTGTCAACTTATTAATCATGCACAAGCGTTAATGGAGCAAGACTCATATACATGCATGAATAATGTAATATGCCTAAACACCTTACAAAAGATGCCTTACAATCTACATTACAAAAGCCAGTTATTAAGTCATGATACAAATCCAACACCCAATATCATCCTTTTAATTTTTCTACCACTGCAAATAGACACTAATTTGAACCACCTATTTTTTTGGCCACGTGGCTGGCTATTGTGAATTCTTGCCTTACTCCATTGCCTATTTCTTTGGTTCTCTTTAAAAAACTGCAGTCAAAGTCTTCTTCTAGTACTGAATCACCCTGGCAAAAACACCATTGCTAGTAGCGCTGATTCCCCAACTTCGGTTGAAAGTTAAGCATCACATACAATTCAAAAGTCCAACACACTACTTATGTTAATAAATTAGATTAAAAAGGAAAGGTATGATTATGTGTACTATTAAGTGTAAATATTATTCCTCTGTTACTTCTGGCATTTAGTTAAATTTTAACAGGCTGATAAGATTTCAAGATTTAAAAAAAAAAAAGGGAGAAACAAGCCAATTTACCAATTCTGGTAAAACTGCCAGCTTCTGCCCATGGTATTGCTGACTGGACCAAATGTCTGGTGACAAGGCTACCCTGTACTGCAATTACAACTAGTATCACTCCTACAAGCTCACACGCTTAAGTTGTTGTTAGCAGCAAAAAATTATCATTGTTATACTTCAGCCTTGCAAAGAAAAGCCCTTACTGAAGACCTGAACTCATTCTGGAGAAATACATTCAGCCTCTCCCTGGCTTCTCCCCTCCACCCAATTCACTGTTAAGGTAATCTTCTTTCGGAGGTTAAACAGATTAACAACAGAGATTCAATCAGCACTTCAAAGAGGAAAGACATTCAGAAATTAGTAGACAAAATTTTAAAAGCTCTACTTTATAACTGCATATCCACAAAACAAAATAAGGGTCAAAGTCCTTAGCTTTTAAAAGTCAAAGGCATGGGTGGTAGTTACTCTAAAATACTGTGTATGCATTTATGATGAGGAATTAGAGGAATGAGGGGAGAGAAGATCACATAAGCCAAGAGTAAGTAGTAGGGAAAGCAAACACGACTGCCCACCCTTTGGGTGGAAAAACCCAACGACTTATTACTGTTTAGTCTTGTAATAAATTACTGGATAAAGGGAAAAAAAAACCCCTAAGCAGCTGGTATGCAATGTTGGATTTGATTATTCTGGTACTGCATTTGTTATCAAAAAAAAAAGTATGTAACTGAAATAACTACAACTGTTTTTATAATCCTTTGTCTGACCAGCAACAAAACATTTAGGAATATATTTGCCATAAAATTCATGTCTCCCTGAGGCACTGAACTCTTTTTAGACACAGAAACAGATGAGAAGTTCGTGTTTGCTCTGCAGCAGTCCATCTATTCAAAGAAATGTTGGCCCAAGGTATGTTATTCACAAGCCATTGATTTCCCATTAGTTAAGCCATTATTTTAGACCAGACTGGTGTCTGAAGCAAACTACTTGAATAACTTCAGCAGTTTGTTCTTTCTTTGAAACAAATACTCTCCTGTTGGTTCTGATCAATGTGCCCACGTTGTCTGGTGGGCAGGTTAGGAGTCAGCTTGCTGGAGATCTATCAGGAAACCGTGTTTGGAAAGGCGTGGACTAAAACCACAGAGGTCTTGTTCTGGTTTCTAAGTGAAAACACTCCTATACTAGAATATTTTCAAGAAAAAACAGAAGCTAAAATGATTACTGGAAGGACAGCTGAAGGTTAGCAGGATGCCCACAAAAATCAATAGAAGGAAGAGAGTGGTCCAGGAAGCGGTCAAACGAGATTTTAGTGACATCTAATCTGACCTGGCTTTTTGGAGAAGTCATACAGAGGGCAAAAGTTCACTGTGGTTCAATACTCTACAAACACCTCAAACAATGACAGAGGACACAACCCCTCCGTCAAACAAGAGAGCTTCAATAAAGTCAATGCTGCCCTCGTATCTTCCCAACTCAGTTGTACAGCTGAGTGCCAAATCACAAGGAAGGCTTTGTCCAACAACAGTTTGGCCAGTAAAGACTTTGTGGGTTTTGTTTCTGCTTTCCCTTCAGAAGGGTGGCCTACCAGCCCAAGAAAAATTAATTTTTCCTCAAAACCCATCATATGGTAAGATACTGACAAACGGTTCCCTCAGGGTGGCTGCAGCCTTGTCCATCCAGCCTGGAGAAGTGAGTGTCACGAGGGAATCACTTGTTCGTCCGATGGGCCTTTGCTCTTTCCAGTTGATAGTTACAGAAGTCACCAACCCACTGGTTCCTTGAGTCGTAAGGTTCTTGGGAGTGCTTCAAGTGTTTCACTGGTGTGAAGGAAGATGGTAGAACCGTCTTTGAAAGAGGCGATTTTAACTCAGGTGGATAAACTGACAATCTGTCACAGATAGCTGCCTCAGGCCAGCAATCTGCAGATGCCTCTAAACTCCATATTAGTTTCCTCCCCTCATACTCTACCCATGGGCATCAAGATTTTGAGGGCCAGAGATTAGGCTCTGAAACCCCAAAGACCAAAAGCTGGGAGAGTCTCATGTTTGTTTCACTTTCTGTCACTGATTTGGTAACAAAAAAAAAAACAAAAAACAAAAAACAAAAAAAACCACACCAAGAAAGAGCAAGGAGTTCCCTCTTGGGGCCAACTGGAGGTACTCTTCTGACCCAAGACTCACCACTTCCCCAGACACCCCCTGGAGTCTTCATCACGATGCAAGGTTGTGAGCGACAGCCACACAGAGCCGTTCTGGCATGTCGCAAAGGGAAAGACACTTCTAGGGAGCTGTTCTCTTTGCAACCTCTGGACTAAACTGGGTACTAAAACCTTACACGAACTAAATGGTAGAGGTAGGGGCAAAAGAAAAACCACTAAGGGGAAGGGTGTGTTGCAACATTTCTTACCATTCCTTTCGGTTACTGAAATTGTTCATACAATCAAAAAGAGCACGTAATTTTTCACTATATCAAGTCAGAAGAACAAGCAAGTGAAATCTCTTTCCAGAAGGATAAAGCAAAACTGAAAATATCCTCCTGTCTTAGGAAAGAAAAAAAATCCCCAAACACAAACACACCTACAACCAAAAAGAGAAAAACCCAAACCCCAAATTAACCACCCCGTACTACATAATATAATTTTGAGATTCACAGATTGCTAATAAAAAGATGAAAAGTACATTGAAAGACTCCGCTGCTACTCCACTTCTCAGTGTTAGGAAACATAATAAAATTGTTTCTGTCAAGAAAAGAAGCACCTTCACTTCTCAAACGTGTAACAAACACCTTCAAAAAATCCTCTTAAATTTCGACTAAAGCCATGATTTAAAGTTATTAAAATTTCACGCAACAAAGACGACAGGATATTCTGCGGAAAGTTCGCTAATGGATCCATTAGCTGACAGCTGACTATTTGCTCAAACAAGTGCAGAGTGGACTCTGTACGTCACCGGAGACACACAACCCATACCGGCTTTTTGTACGCGAGGCAAACGACGCAGAGCATCCGCCAAGCAGGTGGTTTCAGCTGGTGGTATTGAAAACTCATTTATTAGAAGTGACATAGACTGAAAGGAACAAAAGACAACCAGAGAAGAGGCTAACAACTCCTTTGGACAATACTGTAACATCCAACTAATTCAGTTCATCTTTAACAAGTCACTGCTTTGGTATGAAAATATGGGTGATGCTGGTTTTGTCTACAAAGCAACTCACCATGTTTGTGAAGGAAAATACGCTGGAAAATGACTGTGTTCTTTGCAGTGTATAAGGATTTTTAAAAATTATGCCGTTTTTATCACGTGATATTTCTCTTATGAGCTGTGGTAAATTGCCAAGTTTGCTTGTCTTACTATGAACAACCCATGACATTTCAAAGAACGATGTTCTACTGGATTCAGCTTTATAATTAGCAATAACATTAGTGTAACGAGACCTTAGAGAGTCAGTATCATTATGCACTTAAAGTGCAACTGACATGACCTTGTAATTAATGTCCTAATAAGGAGCAAAAAGTGAAGACAAAGAAGCAGCATAACAAAAAGACCCTGAAGCAAGGATTCAGGTTACTGGAATGTCAATGTTTACCACACATCTACATGCATTTCTATCCAGAAAAATAACTATAAAATATCACCATTAGACCTTAGGTTGCCTGTACAATAAAAAGATATTTGAAAGTAAAGAAACGTTCTGTTTACTACTGACTAATGCAATCTCAATTTTTTTATCCTAATGTTTCCACAGATGAAATCCTGCTTTCAACATGACCACGTAAACATATTCAAGGAAAAAATCTGGGGCTGCTGAGTAATGCTTTTGATTTCATAGAAGGAGCAAACAAGCTGGGGTTTATTCTAACGAAGCTACAGCTAGCAAAACCACCGTAGCAAAGAGAGGACACTGCACAGAAAGGAAAAAACCAGTGAGTATAAGATTGCTTTTATAGTTGGGTAATATTACATATTTCTGTTCTAGCTCATGCTTTTTGAAGAAATTACATTTTAAATTTGAATTAAATTAATAACTGAGACTGATCCCAATACTGGAGGAACCAATTACCTGGCAGACAAGATCACTACAACAACTCTGCTCTGAAGGAGCACCAGATCTCAAAACTCTACCTGGAAAATGAAGATAAGCCAAAATTGCATTAAAAAAAAAAAAAAAAAGGAGTAAGGTCCTTCAATCCTTCATGTACTTCCATGATTTCTTGACCTTTTTTTGGAACAGAAGACACAAAGTTTGATTCAAGCGTGCTTCTTCTGAGGCATGAACGGCTTAGACATGGGAGACTTGCTCAGATGTATCAGCCACCGGACACAGCATCTATGAAGACTGAGCATTTCCAGTCCTCCAATTTAAATGGTCTCAGACAAAGGCTTCTCTTCTAAAGAAACACCAATTGTCTTTGTTGGAACTAACAGGTAGGAGATGGAGCTGGCCCAGCAGGCAGTACAACCCTCATTCCAATCCAGGCCCTACCATCAAGGATGGTCCCATTGGATGCCAGATTAAGGTTGAAGGAAAAATTAAATACGGCAACAAGTTCTAACTGATGAAGTGGAACATAGTATTATTAGCGAGACAAAGTCAGGAGAGACGTGAGCACTCAGTTTTCCCTCTCAGGCACATCCTCCTTTTACCTGGACCAACCATGTAGGATCTCCTTGCACTCACTGTGCATTTGGACAGCTGAATCTGTAGAGGCGGCCTTTCATTTTTAAAGACAGGCAAAGGCTGCAGGAGCATCCTGGACACAATGATCATCTCACAGATAATGCGTGGCTGGCTCTGCAAATTCACACTCAGTTAAACTGTGTTTATAGCCAAAGTTTCACCTACACTATCTGAGATAGGTTTCCTGGTCAAAGGAAAACTAAACTATTTCTTGCATGCACAGCAAGAAAAGGTGGATTTTCCAATCTGACCAGTAAGTGGTCAGGAAAGACAGACTAGAGGTGGAAGAAAGCAAGCCTGCTGTAATTTTGAAGACTTTTCTAATCAGAGAAGATCTAGTTCAGTATCCTGTCTTCAACAGTGGCCTTTGCCTCTCACCAGGAGCTCTTCCCCTACCATGGGCCCAGGCATGGACTCCAACAAGGAATAAGGCTGTCTCTGTAGAATAAGAAAGCTGCAGGAGATGCCTTGGAAGACGAGAGCAGTAGGATGAGCACAGATTACTCTAACCTCTACCAGTCTTCAGCTATGAAAGTCCATAGTCAAGCGGAGACTGAGGACTCAGCTACATGAGAAAAGTACTACAGGCATAACCTAACTTACGAATTTAAACTAATGTAGTCATGTTGATGTAACATCTTCACAGGATTTGCATTTAGCATGTCTTTACTTGAATTGTTTTATGCTGCCTGGTTTAAGTCAGAATAATCATATCCAAGAAAATAAAAATAGTTATTACCATAGTGATACAGGTTCTAACATCATAACTTTCTGTTCCAGACAAGGCTTCTGAAAACCCGCAGGAGGGGTGTCACAGCCAAGACCTGGACTGAGATCTTCTGAAAACCCGCAGGAGGGGTGTCACAGCCAAGACCTGGACTGAGATCTTCCAAGTGCAACAGTAGCAGCCTGACATTTAGTCTGATACACCTGAGCAAGGCCTCCTCGTCAAAGCTGTTCAAGCATCTGAAGAGCACGCTTCCTTCACCAACCTCCTTGCCTTCCACTTGCTCAAACGAGCAATTTTCACTTCAGCTGGAACCTGCCTACCTTGTACACAAGGCAACAGAAAGCACGAAAGAAAGCTGATGCTGGGTGGAAAACAAACCAAACAAAAAAAGACCCCCAACACTCCCAACCCACCTGCAGCAGGCACAGAGACTAGCTGGGGGTACCCGACTGCCAGCCAGCGGGAGCTGCTTCTAAATTGTCTAATTTAAGTCTTTAATTTTTTAAAAAGTACCAATTGCTAAATAGGTCTTCTGTTTTAAAAAAGTTTGTTTCCAGGATCTATTCTTAATTTTCAGTGAAGTCAGCATACTGTTCATACTGAGAAAGAATGAAAAGCAATTTGTGCTTTTTGTACATCCAACAACAAAAAACCTGCCAACAAACCTAAGGCGGATGATGCAAAATGGGTACGCGACACTGACAGACTTCTTTATTCCAGCAGGCACGATCACAAGAGAGTAACTAAAATATCAGATTTGCAAACGCAATTTCATGTGCTGAAATATGTAATACATATAGACAAGACTATTTTTTTAAAATTCAGTTACGATGTCTAGCCATACAATTTCAAGTCTTTACCACACAAAGACTTTTTCTCTGACAACAGATGATACCACAGACAAAACAACCAATATATTGTCTAGACAGCATTGCTCCTGCTCCATTGTCTTGAACATTTAAGTACACAGTCAATAAATAAATGCAAGCAGAAAAGGACAATTCAGTTTCTCTCAGCGTAACAGCTATTTTTACCAATTTGTAAATAATCACAATTATCTTAACTAGAATTCTGATATATTCAAGAAGTCTGGCCGAAAGATTGTTTCAGATTACAGTAAGATGCATGTCATACCTTGTGAAAGCTATCTAGCCCATTTCAGACCGGACTTAGGAAACAACTGGTAACTAGAAATATGGTTTTCATCGAATCCTGTTTGGAAAACAACAAAAAGTATGCCTGATATCCCAGAACATTTCAACCATTCTATTTAAGTATATTATTTCCAAAATAAGATGCCTCCAAAAGTTATTTAAAAAGCAACTTTTCAATACTGTTTATTAATGTAAACTAACATTCTGTTTTCTGGATCTCACAGCAGGAAGCAAGCAAAACACCTTCCCAATGGACACGTGTGTCACAGATAAAGTGATGTAAAACTTAGATGGCGGAAGCACCATTTGCAGCATTTTTCTTTTGAAAAATTCTACGAAAATTTAAAGAGCCATTTCTTTCAAAGTTCAACTATGAACTACATACAAAAAAATCAATGACAACATTTGCAAGCTCACAGAAATTCAGACATACTCAAACTCATGTGAATCTATTGTATTTTTCATCTTCTCAGCTGGGCATACAGCTGAAGTGGAAATAACATTTTAAGATGACAGAGAAATTCAGTATCAGCAAGAATCTGGTTGAAGCTTCATTTAGTCAACTTAGAAATGTAAAGAAAAGAAACAGTCACAGCAACTTAAAGATGAATCAAAAAAAGATCTTATAATAAACTACTTATATCCACCCAAATTATAGCACAGGAACCCTGCTAAGGAATCTCATGGAACTTCAGACTTAATTAATTTGGTGTGTTTGACACGCTGTTACTTTACATTTGCACATACCTGCTTTGTAGAGATGAATTTTCCCAGTTACTGTTTGCCAAATGCCACCATAAGTTGAAAGTAAATTCCCCTGTATTCTCAAGCCATTTTATCCAACTCTAATTGATGATTAGCGTGTTAACAACAACAACAAAAAAATCGGTAATTAAAGTACTTAAATCCAATTACTGACAAAATGTTGCCACTCATTTATTCAAGAGCCATATACCCAGATCTCCTTCAGCAATTAGCTCTTGCTGAACAACAGGAATTTCAAGAAGCCAGCTGGAAAATATCAACCTTTTGACTAGAACAAAAAATAAAAGTATGTATAAACAATTACAACTACACATGTACACTGTTCTTCGTGATTCAATAGCTTGTGTTTTCCTTTGCACATAAAACAAGTAAAAAATACAATTAAATTGTAAAGAAATCCAAAATAAAACAAAAAATAAGATGACACCTGCTAAATAATACCCTTATTAAAAGGGAAGAGCCAGATGATGTTTTAACTAAACAAGAATTATTACCCTAATAGCTATCATTACTGCTGTTATACTGCTTTCTGTACTGACAGACATAATAGTACTCATAGGCAAGAAGACGAGGAGAAATTACTTTAATTAGCTTGTCAGGCATCTCACACAATAGAGACCATCAGGCTGCCCTAAATTAATTTCTGATTTTTTATGTTTTTGAAGGTACACACATGATTAAATTAATTCAATTTCAAAGTGACCTGTTACGGAAAAATCAACCCAGGCTGGACAAGCCCTATATTTTAAACACACAATAACAACTAAAACTACATGCCTCGTGTCCCATCTGAATTTAACACCAACCTCCAGCCAGCAATCTTGTCACACCTTTGCCTCAGAGCCCTTTCTGCTTCCTATGTAAGCATGTAAATCACGGCTCTTTTTAACCTCCCCTTGCAACACTGATGCAGTCCCACTAGACTCCAGTCTAGCAAGTGGTTTTCCAGTCACTCCAAGCTCCTTATTTTCTACAATTCTTTCAGTGCCTCCCTTTAACAGGGATGAGCAGGAACAGACATGGTAATCCAGGTAAAGAATACTTCTTCCATAGCATCACAGAATGGTTTGGGTTGGAAGGGATCATCAGAGATCATTTAGTCCAACCCCCTGCCATGGGCAGGGACACCCTCCACTAGACCAGGTTGCTCAAAGCCTCATCCAGCCTTATGCTTTCAGGGATAGGGCATCCACAACTTCTCTGGGCAACTTGTCCTTGGGTCTCATCACCCTCACTAGAAAGAATTTCTTCTTGATATCCAATCTAAATCTACTATCTTTCAGTTTAAAACTGTTACCCCTTGTTCTGTCACTACATGTCCTGTCACTACAAGCCCTGGTAAAAAGTCTCACTCCACCTCCTTCCCTCCCAGTCACAATAAGATCTCCCTAGAGCCTTCTCTTCTCCTTGCTGAACAACCCCAACTCTCTCAGTCTTTCTTTACGAGATGCATTCTAGCTCTCTGACCATTTTCATGGCTATCCTCTGGACCTACTCTAACAGGTCCATCTCTGTCTTGTGCTGGGGGCCCCTGAACTGGATGCAGTACTCCAGGTAGGGTTTCACAAGAATCTAATGCTCTCCATACATTCATCCCTCGGTCTGTATTGAGGTTGAGGATTGCCTCGACCCAGGTGCAGGACCTTGCAGTTAGCCTTGTTGAGCTTCATGAGGTTCACATGTGCCCAACTGAGACTCTAAGCACTGTCCCTTATGATTCTCTGGTTTTGTCCAGTACTGCTCTAGAACAGAAATACCCATATCCTGAAAGCACAGCCCACATCATTCTTGCTAGAATTACAATATTATATTTAGCTGTATTAAACTGACATAGACTCTCAAATCTGGATTAATGATCATGGATTTGGGAAACAAATTTGGAAAAAAAAAAATCTATCACTCATCTGAAAATGAGGACAATAGGCCACAGTAAGAGTAGAGTCTCACCATGACCCTACCCAGAGCTTCTTACACTTATCTCCAATACTCTACTGCCCTGTTCATCATCTACCCCATGAGCACCTGGCAGTACATTTTGCAACGTGCCTGGAGCTCAGCCACGAAGCAGTTCTACCTTCCAAGCTCATCTGCTTCTGCAGGAGAAAGTCAGTTCTGCTGCACCTCAGCAAGCACACCACAGAAGGAAAGCACCCACTTTCTTCTTGTCTTGGGAGGCAGAACTGGCTTATTTGCAGGTTACGGTCACTTGTCCTAGGCCAGGGTTGGCTCCAGCAAAGTAGGTGTATCCTCTGTCTTCAACAGACAAGTTTTATTCTACATGTGGGCATTTAACTAGCAATTTTGTGAGCCCACTACAACAACAAAAAAATCTTAATTCATTGCCTTCAAAAATAAGGTGTTACTTTCCCTCACATTCATGTTGTTCCATTTGCCTAAGGAATCAAAATAATCAACCCTGTCCAGCTCCAAACTAGCAATTACAGTGACATGTACAGGGTGTAATCAAGCCTGTCTGTGATGATAGCATGTAATGGAAAACCACAGTGTTCACTTCCCATTCCTTGCTGGCTTTCCTTTAGACTCATCTGCTGCTGCTTTTTCCTCTACCACTTAAAACTGCTGAAAGCGCTTTAAACACAGTTCATATAAGCATTTCTCAAAAAGATGTCAAAGAAAAGACAAATTTTTCCTGAGGGTGTTATTTGATGGAGTGAAACAAAGGAGAACCATCTCAGCGTTTCCTGTGATGGGAATGTTCATCAAAATACAGCTCAAAAAATGTTAAAGTCATCAGACATACTTTGAGGATACACTAAAGATGACATCAGTTTTCTGTTCATCTTTTTAAAAGGTTTTCCATATAATCAACATACCTTCCCTCTAATATAGCATTTTCCAGCTCAGATTACTCTCCACCATGCAGGCAACACAATCCAAGTGTGAACTAGCCACCAGCATGTAAAACTGTGCTGGTTTTGGCTGAGATAGGGCTCATTTTCTTCATAGTAGTCAGTATGGGGCTGTGTTTGGGATTTGTGCTGGAAACAGTGTTGATAACACAGGGATGTTGTAGTTACTGCTGAGCAGTGCTTACACAGAGTCAAGGCCTTTTCTGCCCCTCACCCCACCAGTGAGCAGGCTGGGGGTGCACAAGGAGTTGGGAGGGGACACAGCTGACCCAAGGGATATCCCATACCCTACAGCATCACGCTCAGCATATAAAGCTGAGGGAAGGAGGAAGGGGAGGGGTGGCTCCATCAGAGTGATGGTGTTTGTTTCCAAGTAACCATTACTCGTGCTGGAGCCCTGCTTTCCTGGAGATGGCTGAGCACCTGCCTGCCCATGGGAAGTGGTGAATGAAATCCTTGTTTTGCCTTGCTTGCATGCACAGCGTTTCCTTTTATCTATTATTTGTCCTTATCTCAATCCATGAGTTTTCTCACTTTTACTCTTCTGATTCTCTCCCCATCCCACTACAGGGGAGTGACTGAGTTGCTGTGTGGTGCTCAGTTGCCAGCTGGGGTTAAACCACATCATCAGTCACTACTCTCCAAAGATGTGCAAACTGAACACAACCAATAGTGTTGTAAGTTACCCACCGTGTAGGATACAAAACAAAACAGGGATAGATGACAGAAGGATGTAAAGAGATGCTAGACCAACAACTGGAGTGTTATGAGTTTTCTTTAAAAAAGAAACAGAATATTAAAATTCAAACAAAGGAAAGAGCAAGAGAAGATAGTTTTGACATATTTCATGTACCTAAATTCAGTTAGTTTACAATAGGGTACACCACAGCACAAAGACATCCTTCAGTTTTCCTCGACAAGTTCAGGTAAGACTCTTTTAAATAGCAAAGTAAAAAGCTTTGGACATTTTGAGTTCTCACTCTGGTACCTTGTTTTCAGGAGTATACAACGTATACTTATCAGGCTAAATAACTACTGTTAAGTAGAAATTTTCTTGTTCTTAACCAGGAAGCAGAGCTTTTAGCAATACTCTTTTGACTCCAAAAGTATTGCCAGAAGGAAGGATGATTTCCATTTTAATTAAAGCTGGAAACACTGAAGAGTGGGGGAAGATATTAGGGATTCAGCAGAAGCATGCATGTTATTCCTCAGTAACTTCACTTCCATGAGTTATTTAAACGTTGGTCACAGGTCAGAAGGATTTAAGTGACGAGAAATAATGAAGGAAACAACAAATTAACGATATGTAAAAAGAATTCATGCTGCCTAAGACAGAAATATTGCAATGACAGAACTTCTCAGCTTCTTAAATAAGCAGCACACCTAGAAGAGCTGAAACGTGTACCTTGCTGCAGATTTGACAAGCTCCAACTGAAAATTTCAATAAAACCAAGTACTTATAACAAATCAAATAAAATACAAACATTTCAAATAATCCTATATTATCATGTTCCCATAAAACAAGACAAACAAGGAGTTCCATGTATCTTCAGGAGGGCAGGGGAGAGTATTTTAAGACCTTTTATGTAGTTTTCTTACTCGTTTCAGTGTTCTGCTGTTTCTTACACTGACCTAAACTAATAGTTTAAAAAAACATGTAAAAACTCGCCTTTCTCACTTCTCATAAGCCTCAATAGGAAATTGTATCTGAGAGCAAGTTAGAGGTGTTTCCTGTCCAGCAGAAATGGGATTTCTTTGCTAAGTCTCAAATCTTCTAAACTTCAGAAATCCCTTAAATCCTTAGCAGCTTTATAAACTTAATGCTTGTAAATGCCATCTTGCAAGCAGGACTCAATGCAAGAACTATCATCCCACAGGTTAGCTTTAAGAATCAATTCGCTTGTTCTTAAACACTGTCTTCTAGACTAAACATAAAATGAATCTGATGAAAAACAGGTTCTGCTGTTTGGCGCAATTCACCGACTGCTTGCTGCCAGAATTCACTGCTGTCCACAAAGAATAATACTAAGAGTGATAACCCTGAGGTTGAGCAGAATTACAAGTAGTAAATACCTGTACCTTCAGCCACCAGATGAGCAGCATAGTTCACTGGTGACTGACCTAAAGACAGGTAAGATCTGCACAATACAGCACTAAAACCCAAATACACAGTAAGAAGAATGGAAAAACCACAAGGGAGTAAATTCCTTGAAACAGTCTAAAGGGAAGGAGTAGGTAGCACTTTATACTTCGATCAAATACTAGTTGTAACTCAACATGAAGAAGGGATATTTTCCCCAAAGTCCTAGTAGATATCAAGAGGAGAGCTCAGCAATGGGTCCTTACTGCACAAATGGACAGGTCTGCATTTCCTGCTCATACAACCACCAGCATTAAATCACCAGACTAGGGATGGAGAGAATTATCCAGCTGTTCCCAAGTGGCAGAGACTACTGGGCTTTTTGCGTCTCCTCTTGCAGGGAAGGCATTGTTGGAAGGCACAGTTTTGTAGGAGTGCCTGGCAATTTCTACTTGACAAACGCTCTGCCAGTGTTAAGGAAGAGCTGGCAATGTGCTTCATCTGTCCTCATTTCTTCCCGTGGCGTGCCACAGCTGTGACTTCTGACTTAGCTATTCTTGTTAGAGAGCAGAGGACTGTTTTACACTCCTGTTGGTACAAGTAAGGAGTTCACACAATATCCATACAGCATCCAGTTCTCCCAGTTGGGAGCCCCCATAACCCTTCAATTCCAAGTTTCCAACCAGTGATTTCCCTCAAGCTCCTAGTGAGGAGCTCCTCTTCCCCCTGTGTTTGTATCTGGTGAAAGAAAATGTTCCAAGGATGCTGGTTCCTCTGACATGCCTAACCTGAAATGTTGTTGCAAGTTATTTTGTAATCCAAAACTATTTTCTAGAATGTTCAGGGTGAGGTAGCAAATAAAAAAACCCACAATTTGATTAATTAAAAAAACCACACCCGCACACAAAAACAAAACCACCCCAAAAACCCCACAAAAAACTTGACAGAGCTCCACCAGTCTTCCATATACAGGTAAACGTAAGTATAATGAATAGAACAGAAAAGTAGAAGTGGTATGGGATTGTAATAATTTCTTTTTTTATTCAGGTATAAGGATAGAGTCTGATGGCAGAATTTGATCACTGTGATCAAGAGGATAAAGATGCCACAAATTACAACATAAAAAGCAGAGTTCCCAGAAGGAAAGAAAAAGACTGGGAGATGGCCACTGACAGGAGTCAAGGCCTATAAACAGGAAAAAAGAAGGGGAGGGGGAATAGAGTTTCCAAGCATGGCAGAGTGAGCAAGCCTGGCACAGCACGAAAAGCACTTAAAAAGGGTATCAGCCATTCCAAGTGATGACTCCAAACAAATACAATTAAGGTAGATATTTGCACTGCCTACCCTCTGGTCCTGAAAATCTGAAGTCTGGAACACCTTACACAGGCTTCCTGTACAGCAAGTGGAGAGACACAGGCTTCTCTAGAGAAGCAATGACTTTAAGTATGTCTACAGACTTTTTTTTTTGTGCATCGTAACAAAGTTCAGCATAGAAAAAAAACGTTACATGGCACACTCCTCTAATTATGCTAGTCTTGTCCCCACTCCAAAAATAAGGAAAACAAAAATCAAACCATTTGGCAACAAGACTACTCTGATAGCTTCATAGAGCTAGATGCTTAGAAATTAGGCAATGGGAATATACCCTACTTGTTAAATTTCAAGTCCTCCATAAAGCAGTGCAGCTTAAAATAACACAAAATATGAAACACGCTACAGAGTGCTGATTTTACATCTCTGAAAACTATAATTTATGGTTGAAAACGGAAGACTTCTACTCAACCGCTGTGCTAGGCAATAGTGTCCTTTTAAATAATTCCCTAGTTTAAACTAATGATATTTATATTCTGTAATGGACTTCAGGTGGAATTCATCTTCCAAATTTAGACATCTATCTGAGGGTGAGATGAATCATGCAGTGAAAGTGCTTATTTCTCTCCACTGACTATAAAGGGAGCCTAGAAAACCAGCTCGCATATAGGCAGCCAAAGCTGGCATTCACCAACCTGTCGCCTGATAGCTCATGCTCAGGTTTACATTGGACAGCATGCCTAATGGTCATCTTCTATTTGAGAATCAACAAATTAGGCTAGAAAAGTTTTCTTTCAAGAAGGTAAGCAGCACTACCCTAAATTAGTATCTGGAATCAGCTTAAGTTGTATGTAAACATTAGCAGTCACTACTATTTTCCTCTCACACAATGGTTAGATTCTGTGGAAAAATAAGCACAACTTTCAAGTAAAAACCCCACAGATGTGACATCTTTGTACAAGTTATAGCACCTGTTGAATATGAGAGGACTATTTTAAAATAATGCAACCACATATAGAAAGCCATTCAGAAGCCCTTATCTTCATAAAACGATGAATAACTGGGTGAAAATATATTACTAAATCTACTAAATGCCTAAAGTCAGCCTAAGCTTTAAGAACATTTCTACAGTAGTGGGGACTTAGGGTTCAAAACTGTTGATACAGTAAACTATGCTAATAAATCAAAATAATCTGTTAGGCTTGAATGTAACAGTAAAAGTCATCTGTGATTTTCCCATCTGCCACCATAACAAAAGGAGCAGGGCAGTTATATTAAATAGCAGCCTCTTGTTTCAAATAGTGTCAGTCTTCTCAAATGCAGTATTTCCATCCAGCACAAAGTGTGTCCTCTTAATATTACATCTGTATTTACAAGGTCTCTTGGTTATTTCAACAGTCACTATAGACAGAAAGTAGTATATTTTTATGGATAAGTTGGTTACATAAAACAGAGATACGGGGTTTAGCATGTCTGGGAGAGGAAAGAGCAATACAAAATCACTGCAAAGGAGTCTGAAGGGAAAGCAGAAACAACCAACCTACAGACAGCCCAGACCAAGCATTTGTTCAATCAGTACCCACTGAAAAATGCCTCTTCCTTAAAACCCCTCTTTCCCTAAAGGGCCTCTGTTGAGTGAGGAGCACACAAGAGAGATGCCATTGGAAGTGCACACATTACATGACCAAAAAAGTACTATGCAGCAGTAAGAGAACAAAATCTTAGGAAATTAAGTCACTGACTGACATGTACCTGCACTCCTAACCCTACCCTGAACATGACCCTTGCTTCACGGAGATTTTATATTTTGGAGGCACATACAAGGCCATTCAAAGGGAAGAATACGTAGCCAGTAGCCCTAAAACACCCACTAAATAGGTCAGTGCCCCATTTTAGGCCAAAGCTTGAGTGTTACTCATAGAAAGGATTCTGGAAAACAAGTAAGAAAAAATACACAACAAACAAAAAAACACCAAACCAACAAAAAACCCAAACCTAACAACAACAAAAAATCCCAAAAGGAGGCAGGCTTTACAGCCAAAGGAATGGCTGTATTGAGCAAGACCCAAAGGTCCATGCCCATTCAACTACCCTTCTCAGGAAGAGCAGCCAATAATAGATACTGAGCTAGGCATGTAAGAACACAAATATATACTAATACTTCCACAGAATACATGCTGAGCCCCCAGCAGCTTGCAGAAGCAGGATTTCCTGAACAAGAATAGGTATTTGCATTTGATGATTCTTCTTCCACAGAATGGCAGTTTCCCTCTGCAATGATGTAATGTTTAGCCTCCTTAAATTCCTGAGGCAAGAAATTCTATAGCTTAATTACACGTTCTGTCGAGAACCACCTCCTTTTGTCTGTTTTCAATTCATCAGCTGCTAGTTTCATTAGGTACCTCAGCGTGTGTGCACTAAAAAAAGACAGTGAATAAACGCTCCCTTTTTATGGCCCATTGGCTACTGAACACCCTACAGGATTCTGTCACACTACTTTCCACCCTAAGAAATCCATGCTGCTCCTCTTACGGAAATCGTTTCATAGTTGTTTCAGATTTGCTCTTCCTCAAAACTTCAACTGCGTTCTTCTTGAGATGATGACAGGGATGGGGTGAGCAGGGCAAAACTACGTAAGACAATCCAATTTTTTTTTTTTTTTTTTTTTTTGAAACAGTATGATCATTATTCTCCCTTTCTTTCCTAACCATTTCTAGTGGCAACAGTCAGCTTCGAGCTCAACTCTTTAGATACCAAGGCAAGCTTGCTCCTCCCAACCTCCAAACATACCACATGAATCTATTTATGGGAAATTTCATCTGCAGTTTTAACGTTCGATAGCTGAGCACTCTCAAGTCCTTGTGCAATGCTAGGGTCTGCCTTTGTGTCTACTACTGACTGTGAGCTCACTTTTCTTCTCTAACCTTTATGAATGTGAACATTCTCAATTAATATAAACCTAGAGAACTGTTACCCAGAACCCCTCTCTACCCTATTTACTCCAATTTGCCATTTCTTATCTTTTAGTCATTATTTTAACTACAAAGTCCTTTTCTCCCTACCCTATGACTGATTAGTTCCTTCAAAATTCTTCAGTGGGGTCCCCTTGTCAAATGCCTGCTGGAAATCCAGGTAAACTATTTCTGTCACATCTTACTTATTCATATGCTTGCCTTCAAAAACCTCCAGTGAGTTTGCAAAACACAACATCCCTTCACAGCAGGCTCTTAACTCTTCCTCAATACATCAGGTTTATCCATTATTATTTCTACTGATTTACTTAGTACAGATGTCAGGCTTACTGATCTGTAGTTCCCAGATCCCTCCTAAAGCCTTTAAATAAAACAAGTAAAAACTAAACACAGACAAACCCTTCAAAAACCCCACCAAACCAGTGTCACATGTAGATTAAGACATTACAGATCATACATAAACGATTTCAATCCATCTTTACTAGGTGTTGTAGTTGTTGCTACAGTACAATGATCCTTGCTTGCCTGCCATTTGGAAAGCTGTACTACTTCTAAGTACAAAAGCAAGTCTTTTTAGAGAGATGGGAGTGGGGTCTTTTTTCCTTAGAAGGTTTAAGCAGTATCTTTGGGAAGCTCAGTACACCATAAAGATTTACCATAACAGTAATACTACTATTTAGTTGTATCAAAAGAACTCTCTTATCTTTCCCCTCTGCAAGTGATAGTCCCATAAATATGTGCTCCTGTGCAGCAGCAGCCATTCTTCTATTTAATAGCTGTCCTAATTACCAGAAAACACAAATGAGCTTGTGAAAACACAGTTTATTCATTTGCAAATGAGGTTTTGTTCAAAGGGAAGTATAACTTTTAACATCTTGCTAGAAGACTGGAATTGAGAACTGTGACAATCATAACCAACAACTAGGCAAGTTGGGCCATGGACTAAACCAAGTCAGCTTTCAATATACACAAGTATTTTTAATTGTGTGAAATTGCAGTTTTGTTTCACAAGGAGGTTTCTAAGTGCCCTCTAAACTGCAAGACCAAGTTCCCTCAATTTTTCTTCAGCACAACACTGACCTTCATGATATGTTTTACTCACAAGTCCAAAGACAAAGAGTTGAAAACTTACTAAGCTGATCGGGTGTCTTTCTGTGATGCCAGCTCAAATGCAAGGCTTCATTGCAACCATTATTTCTATTGGTAATCTGCTAAAGTGAAACATAATAGTGTATTTAAATCCATATGTAACTATTTCAATTCCTTTTTCACCTCTGTATTTTGTATTAGTCTAACAGAAGTATGTAGTTGTAACACCACCAGACCAACAGCATGGATTCCTCAACTCAGTATGTTTAGTCAAATGAAGGGAGAAAAACAAAACCAACACCTTGTCACCACTGATGAAGAGACCATCGGAGCAAGTGTAGCACTCACAGCCTAAGATTTTACAGTATTAAGAAGAAAAAAAACCCCACCTTATCACAGATTTTTAAAAATCACCTTTCCAAATAAGATATTAAAACATTTTCCTTGACTTAAAAAGCCCATGGTGCTTCTCAGTCTTCCAAGCACCAAAGAAGTTAATAGTACCCAACTCCTTGCCACTGCTGCCATGGGGGTGGGGAGAGGACACAATGGACAATACAGCCATACACAGACTTGGTATTAATAGCAGAAAGCAAAGAAACCCGAGAGAACAATGCAGTCGCAAAGAGTTACACCCCTCTTAAGTTGTCTTAAGCAAGCTGGTAGAAACAAACAAGCAAAAATTTGGCTGCCAAAACAAACAAAAATATTCTGCCTTTCAACACCTGCGCTTTGTCTCATTTCAACTACCACATTTACTGTTATGGTCCTCTTCCTTTGTGAAAAATCACAGAACAGCCGAAGCTGGAAGGGACTTCTGGAGGATGCCTACTGCCTGCGTAAAGTCACATCAATGACAGCAAGTTGCTCTGGGCTGTGTCCGGTTGAGTTTTGAGTTTTCACCAAGAATGGAGACTCCCTAACGGTTTTGGACCAGCGTTCCAACACAGTTTACAATAAAAAACTAAGAAAAAAAAACAACCCACCACCACTTATTTTATGTTTAAATGGAATTTCCTGTATTACAATTTATGCCCATTGCCTCTTGCCCTGTCAGTAGACACTACCGAGAGAAGCCTGGCTCTGCCGTCTGTATTCCAGCCCATCAGGTATTATACACATAACATCCCCCTGAGCCAGCTCTTCTTCAGGCTGAGCAGTCCCAGCTCTCTCAGGCTTTTCTCACAGGAGAGATGCCCCAGACTCTAGTCATCTTAGTGGCCCTTTGTTGGATTCTCTCCAGCATGTCCATGTCTCTCTTGCACTGGGGAGCTCAGAAGCCGGAAGAGTACTCCAGGTGTGGCCTCACTAGCACTGAGTGGTAGTGGGGCAAAGGATCACCTCCTCGACCTGCTGGCAACTGTTCCTAATGCATCCAGGACACCTCTGCCTTCACTGCTGGCTCACGTACATCTTTTCCACCAGGACCTCCAGGTCCTTTTTCGCAAAGCTGCTTTGCAGTTGGTTGGACCCTACCATAAATTAGATCTGGAGTTGTTCCTCCCCAGGGGCAGGACTCGGCATCTCCACTTACGGAAATGAGGTTCCTGTCAACCATTTCCTTCAGTCTGCCGAGGTCCCTCTGGATGGCAGCACAACCCTCTGGTCTATCAACCACTTCTCCCCGTTTTGTATCTTCTGCCAACTTGCTGAGGGTGCACCTCTGTGTGACCACCCAGGCCAGTAACGAAGATGTAAAACAGGACTGGCCCCACTACTGCGCCCTGGGGTAAATCACTAGTGACTGGCCTCTGCCTGGACTTTGTGCCACTGATGACAACCCTTTGAGCCCGGCATTTCAGCTAGCTCCCAGTCGCTCTCGCTGTTCACCCACCTGGCACGTACTTCATCAGTTTGTCTACAGAACGCTATGGGAGATCATGCCGAAAGCCTCACTAAAGTCAAGATAAACCATATTCACTGCCCTGCTCTCATCCATCCATCCACTCTTCACAGAAGGTGGTTAAGCTTGAGTTCCCCTTCATAAATCCATGCTACGCTCACAGCTCCCAATCAACTTCTAGTCTTTCATATCTGGAAGTTATTTTAACTCCTGTTCTTCACCTTTTTCAATCTAAGTTTTTTGTTTGTTTGTTTCTGATGTATACAATACACTTACTCATTAATAGTTGCACATCTACTAATTGGGATGTCCTTAAAACAACAAAACACTCTCACAGCACTGCGTAACAAACTACTTATTCCAGCCAGGCACTGAAATAACAATGCTTCTTTTTTCTGCACAAACATATCCAAACTAGCAACAATGTTGGTGCAGCTGTAATGGCCTAATGATCTCAGAGAGGCAAGGAAAACACCCTCCTCCTCCCCACCCCCCCCAGATACACTCGCTTCTTACTGCTGGGAAAAGCAAGTTTACCAGGCATACGGTCCAACCATCATGCCTGCAAGAATTTTTTTCTCTCCTTTAAACTAGGAATTTTGTTAACAGCATCCTTTCTACACTTCTAGTATAATTCCCATATTTTGCCAGAATCTTGACAGAAGTAGCTCCTTCTCTCAGATTTCCTGGCCTCCCTGAAACAAGAGACATCAGGAATTTCAGGGAGTATCTTCTCCACATGTTTTTTCCTTAACTTTTTCCACATTCTCTCTTCCCTTCGGAATTGCAGTGAAGACCTATCAGAGCCCAAACTATGCTAAGAAAAGGCCCGCGCTTACACTTCTGAGTGAAGAAAGAACGCTCGGCCCCAAACCCCCTGCATTCAGTGACGGTGTACCGAGAAGGTAAGCATCCTTTCAACCTCCGCTACAACTAAAAAGGCATCAAAAAAACTTTGGCCGGCAAAGAAGCGATGCAGTTTTCCTAAATTCTGCCCAGTTTTGAACACTTCCAGGTAGTAGATACTCCAGTAGCTGGTTTGGCGAAACGGCAGCTCAGCTCTAAGTCTCACGGTAATGGCAGGCTACAGTTGTGGTTTTACACTCTATTATACATCCGACTAAGCATTCCAAACACACACTGTGGCATTAACTGAACTGGAAGAGCAGATTACAACACGAATCCTGCATTCTTTCACCAATTTAGCGGTGCACTGCCAAAAAAGAGAGTCCATTTTCAAAGCCGTGTTATACGTTTGGCCAGGACACGTCCGCTGTAGTTCCGACAGACCAAGGACGATCGTTTGACAACAGTTTCTGGGGTACTAATGCTCTCTGCAGCCAAGTGGTTGACTACAATATTTTAAACAAATTTGGACATACTCCCAATCAGATTATAACAATTTCCAGGCAGCTGAAGCCCTGGGCCAACGTTAGTTGACAGTATCCATTTAAAAACTCCTTCACACTTGTGCAAAGTTAAATCAACTTGGCACTCTCTCTGGTAGGCAATTGTCTCCTTAAAGTATGAGCGCTATTCATCCAAGTGAATTGCTGCATTAAGGGGACAGTTGGCTGGCATGGGGAGGACAGGACTGACTGACAATGCGCCTTAGTCACAAAGAAGTTGCAGCAAGAGTTTCTAAAAATCAAAAAGCAGTTAAGACCGTGAATAGATGAAGCTAGCTGAAGACAACAAAAGTACAGGATGTTTCCAGGAAGATGCTGGTGGTTCAATAAGCTTCCTAACTATGACTAATCTTAAAACAGTTCTTGTGTCTCGCTTTGTAAATTTAGCATCTCAAGTGTTTCAGAGAATGTCAGTCTACTACTTAACCCCTTAACACCAGCTAAATATTGCAGCAGCACTTATTTGTGGCTTTTTTTTTTTTTTTCAGAGCTACATACACTCAACTGCTAAGAGCTCTGTGGATCTGCGTTCTTCACAGGGAGGGGATAACATGCAAAATGTTAATAAAGCAACATGGAGCAGCATTTAAGGACTCACTCTCAAATTATTCTAAGGGGATTACACTGTTCCAGCCCCCCCTTCCTTTTGTGAAACTTCAAAGGGAAAGCACAAGAAAGCCATACAGCACACTTGGGTCAAAATAATCACACAGACTGTTGAACTAATTCAGGACCCCAACAAATACCAGAAGCACTGAAAGAAAAAATTGACATGCAAGAGTGACAAATCATACAAGAAGTACAGAAGCGTATTACATAAATAATCACTATATTTGAGTTTTTCAAATACTATTTCTTCATTGTTTGTGTACACAACTCAGATACCATTTTGTAAAGCATAAAAAGAAAAAAGATGCTAAATGCACTACTTTCTACGGCGGAAGTGCATGGGATTACGCCAGATAGCACCCAGTCCAACTTTTGGTGTAAAGGAATTACACTCTTCCCACCTCAGCAAGACTACAGAACGCCACTCAGGACACCAGCCTGATGCTGAAAATACAAACTAAAGCCCCCAAACCCCGCACAGCTTGTCACAAAAAGCCTATTAAATTTAATTGATACGTGGATCCCTTTCAGCTACTTAAGGATAAACTGCTTGAATGTTTGTTAGCAGTTTAGAAAGTATTTGAGTTTTCTCATGACAATTGCCACAAAAGAGTTTATGAACAGGCTCCACCTTCTGTAAAATATTTATGGTCAAAAATAAGTGACATCATCCACCTCTCAATGCAGTGAATTAGTATAACTTTACTATCCAACTGGAAAAAGGAAAACTTTGATTCAACTGCTAAATTAACCTGGCTGTTCAAGCTAACAGATCCAATTTCACTGTCTGTAAAGGCAGGCAACACTGCTTTGTCTTCATTTTATACTCCAATGAAGTCTACTTCAATAGAGTTGCCTCCACTTACCCCAGAGGACAATTTGGTCCTTTTATGTAAAGCTAATCCAGCTCTCCCTGAAGTCAAGGGGAATTTTGCACTTGACTTCAGTGTGAAAAAGGATCAGATCCTAGAACAGTAATGCTAAAATATCTGTGAATAAAAATAGGTTCAGATTTTTCCACTTCCTAATGAGCTTAAAAAAAAAGGCCAAACCAAAAAAGAACTACAAAACCACCAACTGATTTGATGAAACAAGCAATTAAAAAAACCACTTTAAGAAGTCTATTTTCCATTTTAGTTTAAAGCATGTGAAAAGTTGTTTTACATGGCAAATAAAAAAAAATATACGTAATCCCATTCAAATTTTCTGGCAGTAAAACTGTACAATCCAATGCATCTGCCTTGTGTTTTCAGCTTCAGAGGAACAGAGAGGGAAAAGTAACAATCCCCCAAGTCTAGGAAACAGGAAGAGAAGCAAAAGTTTAACAGCATGGTTTCCAAGCTGTGGAAATAATGCAGCAGCAAAACAAACAATGCAGTAAACAATGCTTACTTCTAAGTATGTGTGTAACAGCAAAAATAAAATACAACAGAACCACACAGCCCAGTTAAGTCATATGCTAACTGACCACACGCCATATTATCACGGAAAGTTACCCTTCGGGTGGCATTTTTTTTTTTTTTTAAATATTTAAAGTGAAGAATTAAATCATCTTTTAAAAATCGTAGCATCAATTTACATTAAGATCCAAATTTACTGTTTGAATAACATTTTGATTTAATATAGATTATCCTAACTATGATGTTAGCCACCAAAATTTTAAACAAAACTCAAACCACCAAACCCGCAGAGCTCACTCATAACCACCCGAAATCAGGATTCGAACACCTAAATACCTGAAGTAACACAAGCTGTTACGAGTGTAGAGAATCTCACTCCCAATTAATATTATTTAGATATTGGTTTACTAGAATCTGAGAAGCTTCTTGAGGGAAGATAAGGTTAAAAGACAGAGGAGAGATTTTTGTTCATATTTTCAAACGAAAACTTGCAAGTATGACATCTATTCATTCTAAAACCTTAGAGATTTTGGTGACCAAAATTAATTAACAAAGTTAACATTCCCTTTTGTAAATAAATCCATCAGGGTTAAAACAAAATGTGTTTTGCACTTAAAATTATTGCCTTCTATACCCTTATCTAAAAGGCAACATTATTAACTTGTTCCTTGAAATTTGTATAAATAACCAGCAGTACATTTTAATCACAATTTCCACTGAAATGCCACTAAACACAAATTAGGAAGAAAATAGTCTTGCATATAAACTGAGCTTTCACTGCCTAAATAATTATATAGAGAGAGCTTAAAAAAAATGGAGACACTTGATTATCACATTAAACACATACAGAAAACCCACGCCCCTGGCAAAACACCAACAAGATTAGTGTAAACCTAACACATAGTTAGAGTCAATGTATTTTACTGACCAGTAAGACTCAACCTCTTCCTTTGGGAAAAGACCTAAGAAGCACAAGTGCAAAACTAAGGTAAAATAATCAGTTAAAATAACCATATAAAAATCAAGGTGTCATGCTTGTTAATGTAAGTCATTTCTTAGTAACTTGGCTATGGCTTCATCATGTATGCACCAAATTTAAATAATATTCTGAAGGTATGTCAGACCTAAGCTAAAAGGGGCAGCGGGGGAAAGGTAATCAGAGAGTTCCAGATTTAATAATGGATACAAATTAATTCCAGAATATTTAAATAGACCTACTTTGTATGAATGAGTCAAAAGTTTTCAAGGAAATAATTTTTCATGTATCAACTGTCACCTGTCTCATTTTGCGTACGTCACGACAGCCTGAATCAATTAGTTCTACAGGTTTCTACAGCATACAAGCCAAGAGATATTTCCTAAAATAAGAGATTGGTATCTTCAGCAAATTACATAATATATATACACAATTATTCAGCAAGCTATTTTGAAAGTTTATCACTTTAAATAACCTCAATCACTATGATTTATGAATTGTGTTTTAAGTATAACTGTTCTTAAAATACAGAACTGTACTTGAAAGTTAAAAAAAAGGTATCCATATTACTATTGCATCTTCGCCTCTACAGCCATTTACAAGTTAGCATTTAATTTTTGTGTCTCCTGATCTTAGGAATATTGTACTTGCATTTCAATCACTCATTTGAAAAAAATCACAGAACTAAAAAAAACCAAAACCACAAAAACCCCCACCCATAACCCTTTCTTCACCCCCTACAGAATATAAATACTTGAAAAAGTGTGGCTGCTGAGAGATGCGATTTTGCTCAGGGAAATTTTCTCAACTGATTAATAGTAACAGCTCAGGGATTATCCTGGCTTTCCCTTATCTTTCCTTCACAGGTAATTATTTTCAAGAACAGTATTTTGCTTTATGTTGTAAGTGTTCCTGAACAGGGCACTTAACTTTACTATGAAAACAGAAATAAAACATGGGTATCCACAGGGAGACTACTCTTTCTCTCTCCCCAGTGCATGTCTTTCAGTTTGGCACAGATGAGCTGATCTGGCCTATACTATTATAACCTTTAATGATCCTTTAAACAAATATTTAACATTGGTATCAGTTAAACAAACCCCTCCCTCTCTTTGCTTTCAGGACTTTGTCATTCTACCAATGCATCTTCTACCTAGAACTTAAGGTAGGTGCAGGGGCGAGAACCCAAAAAACAAACCCAAAGAACGTACTTTGGCAGAAATCCTAAATATGCCTCAGAAACAAGAGAGCACTCTTACATTTTAAGATATTACTGCTGGAAGAAAACCTGAATACTTTTTATTTAAAACAGGCAGAATCAGAACTGCCATCTGTTGCTGAAAGAACCCATTGTGAAAATTTTCCCTTTAACTCAACTTCCAAAAACTTTGACTTGAGACACTAAGATTTTCTTCTGAATTGAGAAAGGGGGTAGGGTGGGGGAAAAATAGAAGAAAAAGAGATATTTGGGCTAGCTAGACTTCTGGTCTGATTTATGACACCTGTTCTTTCAGTAGGCTTTACTTAATAAACATGTGCATCAAAAAGAAGAAAAAACTTAAATCTTAAGATACAAACCAACCAAACAAGAAAAACACAAATCTTTCATCTCCATGCCGTACAGGACAGCCTTCTCACAAGAATGTGCATCATAACAGCACCAAAACAAGTTCACACCTCTAAGGAAACGTGGAGTACTTCAACTGACCGACTGGAATCGGAGCTAGTCACAAATACTACACATCAACAGAAACACCAGAAGTAGTGAAATACTCTGCTGGTACATTCTGTTTTCAACTCAAGAAGTTACGGGAAAGGGGACACAAAACATTCGCTTTTATCACCACAAGCTTTCCTCCCATTTCATCTCACCCTTGCTTAGTCCTCACGTGAATATAAATGCCATGTCTTTACAGATTTTGAAAATGTGAAGTGTGCTATTAGGCCCGGTGCAGATTTTTATTTAAGATGTTTACAGACCACTGTTTTATATAAACGTCAGATATGCATGTCCCACTCAGTTCTGTTTCTCCCAGGCTAACCCTGTTAAAATTTACCTGAAACACTACAAATTTTGCCTATTAATATGCTTCTAAAGACCTCCATTTGGCAATTGGTGAGGTAAGGTTTTAATCTCCAAGCGCAGCCGTTCAGAAAAACAGTATCAGAATGAAGGCAAAGAAAGGAGATACAAGAGAACCAAAAAAACAACTTGGAAGATGTACTACTAAACCTACTGATTTGTTTTAAACACTTTCAATGAATACAGAACTTTTGTATTTATGTTCGGATTGCCTTCCTCAATCACAGCTCTTTGTTTCCCAGTTTGGCAAATGAATGCCAGTTTCAGATAAATGTATATTTATCTTGTTTGAAAACAAGAATATTTTCTAGACATTAATTCTACATTTGTTTTTCAGCAGAGCCTTCTTTGACCAAATCCTTAACAGCACTGCTCATCTTTGAGGCACATGTTCATTACGTCAAGCCCAGCTGTGTTGAACCAGACCAATAGTCCATCTAGCCCACATACCTCCAAGTCAGCCCAGAGGTCCTCCACCACCAGTCCCCACTGTCTGAGATGCTGAGCAATACTGGTTGTTCAGCAAGGAAGCCTAGCAACCAGTAAAGCCTGTGGCCATGCCATCCTTGGCACAGCTTCTAGAGTTTGGGGTACTGCTGCTGGTAAAATAGAGTATTTATGTTGAACAAGTTAAGCTGGTAAAAACTAACCAGAAACAGGAAGAGCATGGAATGGAAAAGCAACATATACAGAAGGACTTTGGAGGGGGCTTTTTTTGATTCTCCTGTGGTTACAAGTGTTGATCACGACTTTAGTTTCCAATAAAATATTCTTAAAGAGCAAAGAAATACACCTAACTCAGACCTATTTTTCCTTTGTCACATTTTAAGCATAAATATTAATTTTGTTATCTAACCATACAGAAAATAACAGGATTGTTCAGTATTAATTTGTTTTAAGTCTCCTTTTCCTGGCTGACTGCCAAAACAGTTATAATACCATACAATTGCAATACACAAGAGATTCATAGTATCCTCTAATTACTCTTTAAATACCTCACACAAAGCACTACCTTTTCTTACAATCGTGAGGGTATTAAGTACAGATGAAAATTTGAAAACCTTCAGCCTACACACTGTATTTTTCTTCCTGAAGCTGAACTTCACACCATCAGAAAGTTTGCCTGAACTACTTTGCAAACATTGTGAACGCGACTGAACACGAACACCGTCCTAAACTCTGACCCTTCTTTTGCTACGGGGCCATCAATCCTCGTAAGCATACCTGAGACCTGACCGCATTTGTGCTCCGTCATTCACACCGTGAACAAAACACTATTACTGCCTCGGTTTTGTAAGATTAGAAGGTGCTTTCGGCATATGCTAACAAATGAAATAAACCCCACTGAACCAAAGCCTTTCAGTATGAAGACTGACTTGAAATATCTGATTAATGCCACAAAATGCTGATGAAAGTTCCCCCACAACAAAGTTAAAGACACTGATTTACTTTACTCAACTGCACTGTCAATGAAGTAAATGAAGTTATCCACTTTTCTAAGCCTGGTCTAACTGCTCTTAAAATCTAAACTGAAGGGGTGGCTCAAAGCTTCTGAAGAATCATTTATTTTTCCCAAACTTCTCTAGACTTCTGGCGTGAAGAAAACTACAGAAACCTGTATCTTAAGCCACAGAAGTTTTTCATCCCCCTGAAGTAGCAATTTGAAAGACGAATTATTTGAAGTTCAGCAGCACCATCAGAATTCAAAATGTACATAAATATTTAAGATACAGATGTAGTCTATATAGATAATTATTAGTCTCACAGAACACTACTGTAATAGCATTTGCCTTCCAAAAAAATGCAAAGGTAAACTATAGCCAGGTTAGCAATAAAGTTACCTAATTTCCCATGCAACATCTTTGGGTACTCAAGAAACTGAAATATAGACAATGCCAGCCCCAGGTTTTAGTGGTCATTGCTTCCTCTGCACTCTCCAACTGTATCCTGCACCGTTATACCCAATGTGATAAATCAAAACAAACCACTGGTCTTGGCCACAGATCTGCTTACTGTCAATCCCTACAGCAGCAGCCTGCTGGGTTGTGGGGCTCAGATAAAAGCTGGGGTTAGCAGTCCCTGCAGGAGACCCTCAGCTCGAGGGCTTGTTTCAGCCAACGCCACTTTTATCCACTGCCCTGTGCCAGTGCCTACATGAAGCACCAACAGAAAGAGTATTTCACATTTCCAGTTATCCTTTACATTTTTAAACAGCATGTTTAAATCTAAAGGGAACAAAACTCATGCATAAGTAATAACGTTTGCTTACTTAACTCCTAACATTAACGTTACTATCATCTTGATCTCTGACCTTGCAGTCAGCTGTGCATACCAACTTTACCGAAGGGTGCAGTCCCCCTCCTTTCAGTAGCTCGCCTCAGTGCCAGTTTCTGCTTTGATGCACTGGCACCGTTAAGGATAGACCCCCGTACGACCTTGTAAAAACCTAAAATTAAACTTGTCCTACAGTTAGTTGACACCATCTTCTCAAGAGGACTTTTTTCCTTACTACATTCAGAATACGTGTGGGAATTTGTCCAGGTTTGCCTTCAAAACCTGGCAATTGATAATGCAATCTGGAGCCCTACAGCTCTAGAGTCACTAGTTTGAAAGCAGCCAGGGACTGTAGTGTTTGAAAGAAGGTACCATATGGCAACTGTAAAGCAATTTGTAATAAAACTAAAATAAAAAACAGCGGCTACCGTAAAATCCATCACTATAATCAACACCCTACTGGCATTGTCAAGGAGAACTAAAATTAAATAAATACCAAGAATGAGCTATCTACTTGTATTCCAAGTGGTTCCTCCAGGACAAAAACTAAACCATACTGTTACAGTAGTCTGAGAAACTCCACTTCTCCCTCAGTAATCAATCTGTTCTGTCAACTAGCAGAGGACTTCCAGTACTGGAAGCCTGAAACCTTTCACCAGGGCTTCAAAAAAACCACAGACGGTATATGTAGGCACGGAAGGTGTCCTAGCCGAAAAAAGCTGCCTAATGTGACGCAGCAGAATAAGGAAGCGTTCCTCAAATATTCTTTGTGTTAATACCGACATGGATTTTTAAATGAACATCAAGGTAGCTTATTCAAACTGTGATCAAAGTAGGAGGCAAACCAGTCGGATCTAAGCAGGCAATACAGATGAAAGAACGTATTTCTTTTAACTAACGTTTTGAACACAAGGAATTAGCTGTTGAAAATATACGTCTTTTGTCCACAGACAGCGCATATAGAAGAGTAAAACCATGCAGCTACTTTGTTCCTAAAGTAAACTTTGACCACATAAACTGACATGTGCCACACCGCAGACTTCCATATCACCGTCACGTGACAGCCATCATTCATTGGAGGGAACAGAGTGCCGATTTCATCCTTCGGGAGCTGCAGGGAATATGCAAAGCTCAAAAATAAAGAACATTCCTCTAGTGCAGCAGCAGAGTTCTCTGCTCTGCTGCACGAGTATTGAAAAAAAAAAAACTAAACTGTGAACTGAAGTTTTTCAAGAAAGAATTCTGTTAGCACACTAAAGGTTTATTAAGTATATTTCTACCGATTTCAAATAACTCAGCGATACTTTCAATTCTGCTCATTTGTTTCACAGCCAAAGAACTACTAGCTAATAAACATTCCCCTGAAAATCTCTCTAATACAAAATACAGATTAAAGCTACCTTGGGCTCACTCCTCTCATTCCAACTGAAGTTCTTCAGATTTCAAAGAGCAGTACTGGGGTCCAGATATTAAAACAGTTTTCAATAACTGGACAAGTAGCTCTGGGAGCAGCAAAACCAGTGAGGCCCCATTTCCTGCATCAATTTCCAGCTTCAGATAGGAGTAGATGTGAATTCTCCGGTGTACAGGTTAAGAGCTCTTTTTCTACCTGGCCTCCTTAGATTCACAAATTCTGCAGAAATTGCCCTCCTGGGAGACCTCTGCTGCCAAATTGTTTGAAATCATCTGACAGCCAGAAGAGTTATTAGAGGAACCGATGGACACACAGGTGCTGCACCTGCACCTCCTGAGAAAATAAAGCTAACGAATAATTACTGGCAATTGCTGCTACCAACTATTGTCACCCTTTCACACAGCTTGTATCATTGGATCTTAGCCTCCGAAACTCAGCACAGCGCCAGTGCTGCTCTTTCTGTTCCCATCACAGATGGTACGCCGTCCCCAAATCAATCCCAACACCCTGGCTGTGCAAAACACACCCATAGTGTCCGCTCCACGTCCGTGCTCAGCAGGAACCTCCTAGAGCTGAATTCACAGACGCGCAGCAGACGCACGAGCAGAAGCGCAAGGTTCTTGGTTCTTACATCTATGATGCCTGCAGAAATAGGGTTACGGCGAAACTGTACTGACAGAGACACACCGCAAGTGTAGCGGAGAGGGTAATTTTATTAGAAATCCCTCTTTGAGGGCTTACTTTCCAAAAGTGAAAGACAACTCCTGAAGCAAACATTCCTTATCTTCCTTCCCTGACTAAAGGTCGATTTCGCTTGCAAAAATTTGCCTAAAATTTCACTTGGCTGCCTAGGAATTATTAAGACGATACACATTCCTCGGCAACACGCTCCAACTTTTAAGCTAGTTTTGGATAACTCAGGCAGTTTTAAGCAAATCTAAACATCTATTTTTTAAATCGACAACCAGCCTCTGCATAGGGTTAAATCCAGCAGGTAAACTTGAATACACCTTCTTCACAAACCCGAGGTGTGGAAATACTTCTAGATTTCCCAACTGCGAAGGGGCCCGTACCCACGTGCAAGACCAGGCATCTGGGACGGACCATTCCGAGAGGAACGCAATAAACCCGCGGATGTGCGCCGGTGTGCAATGGAGCGGCAGACAGCCCTCGGCCCGAGGGAAGGGCGCGCAACTTCACGCGCGGCAAACCTGCGTCTCCGCGCAGCGCGGAAAAGTTAGGCGCAACCTCCGCAGGAACGGGGTGTGGGGGGACCTCCGTGCGTGCCTAATAGGTGTGTTTGGGGTTTTTTTTTAACCGTGAGGAAGACGAGGAGGCTGGATGAAGTGTTATGATGGCACATTTAAAGTCATGACTCAGAGATTTAAAGCAGTCGTGTTCCTGCTCGATGCAGGGGATACAGCCCAAAACACCACGAAAACAATAAATTAGCAGAAAATAATTCCACGCAGGCCAAACCACAGGCGACCGGCAAACCAATTTCCTGAATTTCACCCTTTTACCATCCCCCTCCGGCCGGCCCTGCCGAGAGGTGCCGGCGCCCGGGAGCCCGAGCAGCAGCCGGGGCGGCGAACGCCAACCACCGCGGAGCGAGCAGGCGCCCCGCCACCGCGGCAGCCAGGCGGGAGGAGGCGGCGGGGGGAAGCGGCCTCCCCGCACAAACTTAACTTCCCCTCCGTCCGCCCCCCGCAAGCCAGCCCGGCCCCGGGCGGCGCGCAACGCCTCGGCTCCCGCCCGCCCGACCCCTCGGGCCCGGGAGAAAGTTGCTGAGAAACTTTGTGTAGGGGAAGGGGCCGGGGGGGAGGGGGGAAGGTGAGGGACGCCCACCCTCCCCAACCCCCGTGGCGCGGCGGCGGGGACGCCCGGCGGGGAGAGGCCGGGGGCGGGCGGCCGGGGCCTAGCGCCTCGGCGGGCGCCGCTGCCGCCGCCGCCATCGCGGCCGCCTCCTCTCCCGCGGGGCGGGGGGAGCGGGGACGCGGCCGGGTCCTCACCTGCCTCTCTTCGGCGTGGCGGGTGGGAGAAGGAGGGGGGAGGGAAGGAAGCGGGGCCCCCCCCGCTCCTCCCGGAGCCGCGGCAACCCGGGGAGGGAAGGGGGGGAGGAGGGGAAGGGAAGGAGGGACGAGGAGCAGGAGGAGGAGGGAGCAGGGCGCTCCGGTGCGTGCGGGGAGCCGGAGCCTCGCTGCGGGAGGAGGAGGAGACTCCCCGCCCCTACGGCCGGGCTCTCCGGCGGGCACGGCGGCCCCGCCTCCGCGGCGCGCTTCCTCCCGCCCCCGCGGCCGCCCCCGGGCCGGGCTCGCCGCGCCCCCGGGCCGGGGCGGTGGCTCCCCCGCCGCGGGGAGGAGCCCGGCCGGCAGCGGCAGCCCCCTCCGGCATGGTGGAGGAGCGGAGGGCGGCCGCCTCTCCCGGCCCTCGCCTCCCCGGGGTGGGCCCAGGGTCGGGGCGCGGGGCTGCCCGTGGGGGGAAAGCGGCCGAGGGGGAGAGGCGCCAGGTGCCGCCCGGGGCCGCGGAGCTGCTCCTCCCGCCGGGTGACCTCGCTATGTGCCTCTCCCCACAGGAAGATTTCGGCAGCGGCAGTGTGGGAAAGGCGAATAAAAATAAAACTCTTCACGCAGGCATCTCCAGGTGGGCCGCGGCATGGTAAATTAATGCCTCTGGGTCAGAGAGGTGGGAACCGATCCTGCTGGAGTGGGATGCTGGGGGGGGGGGCGTGAGGCTGCGGCTTGGGGAAGCCTCGGTCTGCACCGCGGAGTAAAAAAACCTGTCGCCCGAAGGCTGTGCGAACAAAGAGCCGGCCCGTCCGTAACGCACCGCTGACCCCGCGGTATTTTATGTTCGGCTCTCCCACTCGTCGCAATTCCACAAGTCAGCGTTTGGCGTTTAAGGAATAAAAGGTTGGATCTGTGTCACGGTGGGCTTCACCGAGTAAGGTCGTTCAGATGCATCCAGCCTTCAGAACTGCAGACGGCGGGAAGAAGGGAAAGAAAAAAAGCCCACCCAAACTCCTAAAGAACCAAAGTTACTGAAGTTTAGGTGGGCAAATCGGCAGTTCGCCTGCAGCATTATCTTTTATTCTTTTCAGCTAATAGTCAAGTTTGGCACTGGAATCGCATGTCTCTGATTCAAAGACAATATAAAACACTAATTGTATTGATCACTGCTGATAATCTAATAAAATTTTAATATTTAAAAAAATTGAAACAGGACATCTGATTTATTTTCCAGGCAATGCTGTGGAGCAAAGCCATTTGTGTTTTTTTTTTTTAATTTAAGAAGAAGCAAATATTTGCTTTTACAGGACCATAAATACACTAAGCAGTTAACATTAAAAACACCAAAAGTGTTTTAGATATGGAGACTCCTTCCCACAAATGGTACTCGTGTAATCCCGTTACAGCAGTGGAGTTTATCATGCTCCCGTTCTGCCAGGAGCCTAACTCGCATGATGCAGAATTGATTTTTAATTTAGAAATCAACAGCGGGTTTTGCAAATGGACCTGGGCGATGAATTACTTAAGTGAGGAGGAGGGTTTGCACACTGGTGGGAGCTCTCGGTCTGCCACAGCTTCAAGGCACTGCCTGGGCTCATGGTAGTGTGGAGTGAGAGCAAGGTTTGACCACCAGCACAATGTTTTTCTGTACGCAGGCAAGCATCACTGCACAGTTAATTTTACAGCACGATGATAAAACTTCCACATCTGAAAACAAACAAAGCCCTAAGTATGTCATCTTCATCATGTTTCAAAGTTGCTCATTTTTATTAAGAAATTTATCAGCTTTAGTGTAAAGCTTTATAGCTAGAGGTATATTGGCTCTTGCCAGCTGTCACTGTAATCTGAGTTTGACGTTTCAGGTCTGGGGTGGATGGATGGGATTATATAGCTGTCCTTTCTCCCAGCACCCGGCTGTGCCCTTGTGGCACCGAAAGGTTTGTTGGGATTCTGTCCGTCACACCTCTGCCATTGCCTTCTCTCCTTAGGACCGGTATAAGGAATGATTGGGTGGGTTTCTGGAAGATGGAGCTGTTGACCGTGGCCTTTGCTTGCTGCCATATGTGCATAGGCTGCTATGGACAGTACTGGGGCTGCACCAGTGATCAACCTAGTTCGATGGATGATCTTACAGGTCTTTTCCAACCTTAGTGATTCTGTGAATGGTGGAGACACCAGCACACTTAATTTTGAGCACAGTGTGCTTAAAATAGCAAAGCAGTTGGGGAGAAGACGAGGTGACCAGTCTCATAACTGCGAACGAGCTCAGACCCGCGCCATATAGGCGTGAAAGAATAGATGAGGGCTTGAATGGGGAGTCTTGGAGGCTAGGCATGCTTTCATTGCAGCGGAAAAATTGGCTGCTGCTTAAATTGTCTTGCACTTGTCACTGACAATCTGAGCATTCCTTATTTTTATAGGGAAACGTGGAACAGGTGACTGAAAACCATCGAACTGCTGGTGGTTCAGTCTGTTTAATCCTGCACTGGAGGAGACTCGGGGTGTGCTTGCCAACCGCTGCCTGTGAGCCAGCCCGCAACCTGTCGCCACATTTTACCTGGCACCAGTCTCAGCTCAGAGTCAGCCAAGGCCAGTGCCTGCTTTTGGGAATTTCCCATCCCTTTTATTATTTTGGTTTAAATGCGTATTTTTTACTTTGACCATGAAGGAGAGGGAGGAGCTGCCCTTGTGTGCTTTAGCATGGCTGGAATATGGTGTGAGATGCTGCAGCTGTAGCGGTTCGTCGCTGCCATTTGCTGGATACAGTTTCCAAAATATGCCTTCAGACAGGCTAGTGTTCCCTAACTCCTCAACTGCATTGCATTTTTAGTTGTCATTAACGTGGTCTTAAAGATCTGTGCAAATAATACAGGCAGAATACCTTTCTAAATGTAGGCTATCATCTTTTAAAATTGTCGTATACTTGAACTAATTTCTACAGAAGGTGATAATTTTTGCAACCCTAATGGGGTTTTTTTGGTTTAAATTACTAAATGATTGGTAGGATTAAGTACATTTTATGCCAAATGAAGTATTTTTAGGAATATCAGGGGGAATACAGACACGAGCAGAAAGAAAGAAGGAGGAACAAATAGAGATAGGAGGAAGGCAGACTAGGGAATTTCAGGCATTGATGTGGCATCACTGATTTGTGAATGAGTAATACAGGACTTGTATCCCGAGATTTTGAAGGAGATGGGCAGGCTGATTTTCTGATGAGCTTTAACAGTACCTGCCAAAGTTAGTCTATGGTACACATTATAGTAACGTGGAAACACTGAGACATTCTTGAAACCACTTGATGGGATTGTTCTCCAATAAATTGAAATAAACAGAAAAAAATACTGTGGTGGTTCCTGGAGTCCTGAAAACAAGTTTTTCTTTTAAGAGAAATAAAATGTTTTGCTGGACCTAAATTACTTCTTTGATTTTGAGAAATAACTACGATAGTCAAGGCCTCATCCTAGCTATCACTTACTCTTTAAAAGCATGGAAAATAATATCAGCATCTCCCAAAATTCATGGGTCAAGTTTCTACTGCTTACTGTACTGTGTGATCATATTACAAAAAGCAGTTCTTCTTGGAATCAATTAGTATTAGTCACATGCTTACTTTTAAGACCTTGCATAAATATTTTTAAGAATAGGGAGTTGAGCAAAGCACAGATATTTCTTTTGAATCTGAATATTCTAAGTGCTAGTTGAATAAGTGGGTAGTTTTCATTTTGTCATGTTAACTTCTTCAAGTGAAGCTATTAATAAAATCATTGACTTTAAAAAGTGAAACATCTTCCATGGATATAATGCAAATTACATATGAATATAGGAGTTCAGTAAGGAAAAAGAATACTAAGTCACTCTGGGATGGATCTGTCTTTGGTTCCTGTTCTGTAGCAAGTATTCCATTTAAGCTTTATATTAAACTTCAAAAAGTTTTCATCAAAAATGTCCTGTTTTGCCTTCAAATGCTCCTGCATCTCCAAATGGCCGGAATCTTTGTGTTTGGTGCATGCATCTATTTGCAAAACTAAATAATTCCGTTCTTTCCCAAATAGCGTTTCTGTTTGATCATGTGTAATATGACTAATTACTTGCACATATTATACTTCTAGTTAGTGTGTGAAGGATTATTTTTGAAAAACATTGACTCAAACATTGTTTTTGAAATTAAAATTTAAAGTTATTTTTTGAAAGCGTGCTAGACTTTATCTTGGAAAACCCCGGACTTCCAAACCTGTTGCTATTTACATTTGTGTCACATCCACTTATATCAGACACGCTGGATTACATTGTATAATGAAAGCCGTATTGCTGTACTCTAATCTTTATCTCTTTATATCCGATCTCCTTTGAATCGCACAAGTATTGCTTATGGTTACTTAAAATAACTACTGCTTTTGTTTCAAGGGCAGTGCTATATATGAGGAACACTTAACACTCAACCCTGCTTTGGCAGCAGCTACACATCCGGTATCTTTGGTTCTTGCGTGATTTCACTTGGAAGCTGCACAGATACATTCATTCGTTTTTTCTTTATTCATTTAAATTTTATATTTGAAAAATCTGAAGCCTGCATAATCACGTCTAGAAAAATGTAATGCATTTATTTGGGCCACGGTGCTCTTCTGAGAGATTTGGAATGTATGCTCTCCTCTTCACAAAGCGGGTCATGTACTCTTACTCAGAAATGACAGGCACAAACAGTAGGAGAAAAAAAAAAAGCACCTTTGGTAAAGCTGACCTGAACTAACTTTGGTGCTGACATCACTGCTAGAGTCGTTCACAGCCTTTCAGAGACTTCTGACCTCATTTGGTAACTAATATAAGGGGGCAATTTCTGCTGACTTTGGGAGACTTGCACGTGTATGTATTGGTTATACTTAAAATGTTATTCTTGTACATTGTGCCGACTGACATTACTGTGGAAGAAACACTCAATAGTTTTATTAGCTGCAAAATCCCAAGTTAATATAGCATTTAGGGAGTGCTGTTAGGGGATTCTGCATCAAATTCTCTTCTTTTCCAAGGCACCCTGAATTTTAGCTGTTGAATACACACGATGTGGCGGTGCTTTTATATGTGACTTCATAAAGCTAAGCCAGGTGAAACAGAATTCAACAGCTTTCTTTTTACAAAGACATAGCAACTACATACGGAGTCTTACTGTGGCCCAGTGGAACCAGCCTTTCCTAATCAGCCTTTCCTCCGTCCACCTCATCGTTCTCATCCCTGCTGTATTCCCCCATCTTATCATCATCATCATCACTGGTAGTTAGTTCATATGCTCAGCCTTGCTCAACACTGTCTATGGTCCTTTCCTCTGAGCTCCTACCCTGACTAAAGATGGACAAATTCCTCAGGTCTGTGTCAGTGCCCTTTATTATGCATTAATGCTTAACAGATCTCCTGAATTTTCCATGCCAGGTTGTTATTCTTGCCCTAATGTTTTGAGGATAATTGTCTGTCACAACCCTGGGCACCAGAAAGTCTTTCTTCTTTATTTAGCATTGAATGCAATGAAGTTCATTACTTTGGGAATAGTTCCAGGAACAGAGTCATCCCCTCAGCCTGGGATGCCAGACAAATCTTTATAGTGGAGCTTCATCGGGATGGGACTGTTTGCTGTTATGGTGTTCACTGCTACAGGTGGACCTAACTGTTGTGCACCATTTAGAGACCTCAGAAAAATGGGCAGCCATTAGATTTGTAGGGTTTATTTTGTCAGTGTGCCCTGTATCTCTGTTGGTTCCCTCCCCCCTCCATCTTCCATTTTCTCATCGCTATTCCTTCAGCTCGAGGTTACAGGCTCTTCAGGTCTGCTGGCATAACTACAACTATCAGTTTTTTCCTAGTTTGACCGTTCTGCCAGAATGATTCTAATCGTTTTCTAAAAACCGAGATTATGTTGATGCAGCTTTGACAGGGAGTGATGTATCAGTGAGCACAACTGTATATACAGGGAAAGAGGTAACAACATAGGGAGGAGCCCAATGACTTCTTATCGCGCCTCAGCTGCAGCCAGAACAACCTGAATTTCCCCAAATTTCAGAATTTAGGAAACCCCAGTGTGAGCGCATTGATAGGCGAGGAGAGAACAGTGGTGGTAGGGAGTAGGAATGACTAGATGGCCGTTTTCCTGGTGTTTACCTGTTAAATGGCTCTGCATGCATCTTTTTCAGTTCCCACCCTGCTCTGGATAGATATCCTTTTGTTTCCTTATTGCTTTCTGCTTTGCTTCCCTGAAGCAGTCTCTTCCTTTCTTCCCTGAGAGTCTGCGCCAGGGCAAATGATGGAATCATGAACGAGGCAGCCGAGGTAACAACTACTCGAGAAGAGGCACCCATGGAAAACCTGATTTTTGAAGTCTGAAAACATATTAAGTGATGGAAGAAGCCTGGGATTATTAAAAGCAGAGACGGCAGCCTTTCCTGTGGCTAATGATTGCTAGCACTGTTTGTAAGAGTTTTCAGTTGCTTACAACCACCCAGCGTCAACTTCTTAGATTAAGATTGTTCTTGGCAATTGCCTACCTCGCGGCTTTGACACTTGCAATGTGAAAATATGCTGCTTTTCTTGTGTTAGTAGGAAGCAACTTTGCCAGCCGAGTTGTGGAGAAGCACCTCTACTTCCAAACTGGGCGCAGGGATTGGAAATTTAGCAAGCTTCCTGTGCGGATGTCAGGGATACCCCTTTTGCAGTATGTTAATAATACATCCACATCCGAACTGGCGGTAAATAAGCCTCTGAACAAGTCTCATTTCACATGTAGGGGCTTTGTAGGTCTAAGGTGAGTTGTCCAAAAGCTCTATCTGCAAATCCTCTCCATGTCCTACTTACCAAGGAGACTGGAGATGCTCCATTCCAAGGCATCAAAGGCTAAGCCAGCATTTCTTTCCAATTAGGTAGGAACACAGAGCTGGAATGGACCTCCCACCATGCAACAGCTATTGTAGGAAAGTGGTAGTGGCCCTTCCCTTCTTCACCCCTTACTTCACAAGAAAAAACGTAAAGGAATGGATAAATATGGAAGACTCAGTTTCCAACTTTCTCTCTTTTTATTCTGCGGGCTCCTGGTTTGTCCTGCTCTTTGGTCACCGTACTTCAGCATCTGGCTCTCAGGTGGGGTAAGGGGAACAGAACCCAACCTGAGCGCCGCCCCCCCGACCAGTGCTGAAGCTGGTGACAGTCAGGGATGCTCAGAACCTTTTTGTTCATATTCCTCAAGGAAAAAAAAAAAGGCTGCTATGAAGGTTCAGGAGAACTAAGTACATGCCATGAATTCAGAACTGGAAGCTATAAAAATGACTTGGGTTTTTTTTGGTTGGTTTTTTGTTTGTTTGTTTGTTTGTTTGTTTGTTTAAGAAGGAGAGCTTTTACCAACATACATTTCTCCAAATTTTAAGTTATTCTAAAAAAGGGAGCTGGCAATTCTTCTTTTTTTTTTTTTATTAATTAAAATATTCAAGTAATTGATCCTGTTGTTTCAGAGGACTGTAAAAGTTTGGAGGAAATATCAACATATTTTGGGTTTTTTTTAAAGTAACATCATATTTTGCTGTTTTTTTTATGTTTCCTACATTTCGTTAAATGGTTTGTGGAAGCCAGGTAATATCACATAGCTGGTATTTCATTGTTCATGGAATAAATTGTAAATGATGGGATTAAAAGACACATCATTCTTAAAATGATGGGGCAACGTTAGTTAATACACAGGCAAATGTACCTAAACAGGAGAAGAAAATAGTAGCTGAAGTAAAATACATGGCATTAAAGATTACATTAGTGTGGCTCACATGCTGCTTCCTTCTGCTTGTCCTTCCTTTCACTTTTGGTTAAAGTGGGATTTTCCAGAGCACAAGAAATTTCTTCTCCTACTCCTCGTTCCTTTGAAACAGAGCCTATTGAAAATCAGACTGTCTGTTCTACATTGTCGCATATTTTTGCTTTTGTTTTCTAATTGGGAAGAAAAATAAAACATGGAAAGTTTCAAAATATTTTGGTTTTGAAATGTGGTCTTGGGACATCTTTGATGCATCATCATAACACAGCTAGAAAGGGCTCTATTGTTCTTGATGGAAAATATAATCCATTCAGGAACCCCAGATGATGGGGGGAAATGAGGGACCTAAACCGTGACAAACTCACGATGAGTAATGACAAAACATTCTAAAGCAAAACATTTAGATTCACTTGGACAGTTCAAAACGTTTTGGATACTCTTATTTTCCCAAAGGGACATTACATGATTTTGGCATAACCAACTTTTTCCTATGGAAAAAAGTCAACATTGCAGAAAATGCTTTTCTATTAAAAACCATGAAGAGAAAATTCTGGAGCAGCAGTAGAGGGAAGCAGTCAAGCCAAAACCAGGGGCATTTGAAAATGTCCTCGCTAGAGAATCTTAGGACTGCGCCAACCTAGCAATAAGAATTTGATATGAAGGTAAGTGTATTTCATAGACACCAAACATTACGTGATGAAATCCATGTGGCACAACTTAGTATGTTTCAACACATCTAAAATACGACGTTTCCCAGAGACTCAAAAACTGTTTTGTTTACGAAATGTGAAAGAGCTCTGGTGGAAGGCCTTTGAGGTGAAAAATCCCATCCGAGATTTGACAACTTTTGCTAGGATGGGGCATTATTAAAAAACTGAACCCTGCTTTTTTTAAAAAAAAAAATCTCTGTCCACCAAGCAAAAGCTTGGATATTTAGAAAAAATACTTTTAGCTTTAGAAACATACAGCGAAATTAAACTTTTTTTTTATATTTAGAAACCTACTGCTAAATTCAGTTCTAAAAAATGGGCAAACTCCTTTTTTTAACCATGACAGAAAAGTATTTTGCGGAAAGATATGAGCTGTAGTACTCTTACTGAATTTTTAGGGTACAGGTAGTTAGGATGACCTGCCAGGCTATTTTATAGCCTTGACATTGTAAACTGGCTGTGAGTCACTGACTTTCTAGAACCAATGGCCATCTCAACGTCTGTTTTGCAAGGCAACTTCTGCTTTAAATGTGACAAACTTTGTGCTGGCTTCTTCTGTATCAGGGCAAGTTTCACCTTGACAATGTTTGGCTAGAAGACAGAGCCTGTTATTTCCCAAGATAATCACATGCTTTTCTAAGTATAATAAATGGGTAGTTCACCAAGTGTAAGAGTGAAAGTGACCAACAGAGCTGCCAGTGTCAAGTGCTCTGAATATCTACCAGCACCTCTCTGATTTCAGCCACAGTTGAGCCCAGTCACTTCTGCCAGACCAAAGTGTCCCATATTCATAGAATCATAGAATGGTTTGAGTTGAAAGAGACCTTAAGGATCATCTAGTTCCACCTCCCCTGCCATGGGCAGGGACACCCTCCACTAGACCAGGTTGCTCCAAGCCTCATCCAGCCTGGCCTTGAACACTGCCAGGGATGGGGCACCCACAGCTTCTCTGGGCAACCTGTTCCACTGCCTCACCACCCTCTCTGGGAAGAATTTCTTCCTGATATCTAATCTAAACCTTTCAATTTAAACCCATTACCCCTTGTCCTGTCACTGCAGGCCCTTGTGAAAAATCCGTTTCCCCCAGCTTTCTGGTAGGCCCCCTTCAGGTACTGGAAGGTGCTATAAGGTCTCCCCAGAGCCTTCTCTTCTCCAGGCTGAATGAGCCCAACTCTCTCAGCCTTTCTTTGTAGGAAAGGTGCTCCAACCCTCTCATCATCTTCGTGACCCTCCTCTGGACTTGCTCCAACAAGTCCATGCCCTTCTTACATTGATCAGAGGTCACTGAGAGATGGGGAGTGCACAGCTTTGGGTGGCTTGGGCTTAAGGGACCAACAAGCAAGAAGAACAGAGCAACAAAGCAAATCAGGAGCTCAACAGGTATTTGAAGATGACGGTCGACATCGTGCCTGTTGGCACATGGATCGTTTGGTCAGCTAAGTTACATGATCTTTCACCTGGTTCTTGCAGGCATATATCTCTTTGTTGTTGTTTTGTTGTTCCTTGTGTGTACGGTTTTCACAATGGGATGCTAGTCCCCATGGTGGGTCTGTTAGCTGTCTGTTAGGAATGTAAACCCTTGCTGACCTGACATGCAAAATGGCCACTAATAACTCTGCTCTTCATCACACCCCAGGGAATGCAGGGTGAGTTGTTGAAAGGCCCGGGGCCATTGCAGGTTTATGCTGGTAAAATCAGAAAATGCTCTACTTGCTGCATGATGTTTCTGGCAACGTCTGTGAAGTCAAATTAAAATGTAAGAGTGGATTTCACAGCCGAGGGCTTCTCCTTGAAGCACTTGTGGCTCTTCACTAACTCAAAGAAAACAAATTACAAATGGGTCCCACTGAGGTTGGAAAGGTATTTTAAGTATGTTAGATTTTTAGTCAACATCACCTGACAAACAGTGCTGCTTATTAATACATGCAGTGTGTTTCAATGTAATTTTTCTCATCTATCACCGCTCTTGATGAAGGGTTGGTTGCTTTTTTTTTCTATAATTGTTTGGTTAGTCATTTCTGTAGGCAGCTAGGCAGCTGTTGCAGCAATCCGTTTATTCCTTGCGGTTGACTTCGGATTTAACAAAATGCAACTGCACCCTCTTGTGGGAGCTGGTAAGTAGATTATTTTGGTTTCCTGGTAGCACCTTGTTTATTTTTTTCTGAACAAGTCAAATGAAAACAAATAGCAGAAGTGTCCTGAGGCCACACAGCAACAAAGCTTCCTGGAGAACTTCAGAAAAATAAGCTGCAGCTTTGGAATGTCTGAACTTGGATGGCCTTTGAACACAAACTTCTGTAGGGAAGACTTTCAAAGGCACTCTGAGAGACCTTCCTGCCCTTGGCTTTTGTGGGTATCCCTATCATAATATATTTTCAAGAGAAACACAGTTGGTATGGCTCTATGCGTAGAAATGGTACATTTCCAACAAAGTCTAAGGACAATAATTCAATATTAGTATCCAGCATGGACTTGAAAAATAGTTTGTGTTTGTTGTCTACATGTGCAAATCCATGATCACAGATGTCGTTCTCCCTGGATGCACTAATGGAAATACTGCATGTTCTTGAAGGCTAATATTCTTGTGAAGCAGGTAGGTTAGGCTGCACATTAAAGGTTTAACTTTGAACACTTGTAAATCTTGACACATCAGGGTTTTTTTCCTCAACTCCTGTGGACATTTTATTTAACATAAGTGCATTTAAATTCATGAATACATTTGTACTCTGGTCTCTGAGAAGTGGCAGCAGGGAAGCACGAACTCCTTCAACTGCTGAAGCAAGTGGACTGGCATGTCCAACTCCCACTCTGCAGTATATGGGCTCGCGCAAAGAGGGTCAGACAATATTTCCCTTGCTTTAAGAAAAAAGTATACAGAAAAATAATTTTCATGCAAAACCAGCCTTAAATTATTTTTTATTCCTTTTCACTATTAGCATGACAATAAGGAAATGCATATTATTTTTAGAAATAATAATTTGTCATGTCCTCCATAAGCAGAGGTACTCACTGATAAAAGCATAAAAACACCCAAGGAACATTACAAGGTATTTGTGAAAATATCACTTTTCATAAGTAAATTTTAAAGAAATGAGACTGAAAAGATTTGTATGATTTTAATGCACAAAGTATTCAGATGCATTAAAGTCCCATGTAAGCAGCAGCTCTTTTTTGTGGGGCACAGCAGTGCTATTCTTTGTCAGAGCAAAGGATTAACTCAGAGCCTACGCTGATGTCAGTTAGAAAGCTGGAAGAATTTGTCTTGCTCTCCGCAAATGGTTAATTAAAGAAAAAAAAAAGCAACTGTTATACAGCATTTGATCCACTGCTCTATGCAGAATTTAATGAGGTGAGTTGATTTTCATTTTAATGTCTGAACATGTTCTTGCACTGCCAGCATGTCTCACTGGGCGGTGAAATGCAACCTATCGACACCTCTGGGCGTGGTAGCAGAATTCAAGATGCTGGTCTGAAAGTCACGTTTCAGGCGTCATTGTCCGATACAAACATTGCCTTACCTGTGACAGGGCTTCTGTGCTTTCTGAAATTCCACAGCAGTCATCGGTGTTTAAAATTTGTCTTTCTACTTGCCTCTCTGCTGTGCTATGGCTCTGTGCTTTAAAGGGCCCTTCGCCATCCTCAGATGGCATACGTTCCTGCGCTCAGTAATACGGTACTTTACTGCAGATGAGGATATAAGCCTCATTTGAATATCTCTGCTGGATATTTGCACTCGTCCCGCACACTGTACTTTGTGTGTTTCTGGAGGAACAGTGGTTGGCCTGGCACTGCGCCGGCTGACCCAGGAGGAGCAGCTATGGTTGCAGGTCTCTGGAGGGAGCAGCTCACACGGCCCGGCCGTCTTTGGTCCCCGCGGGCTATCACAACAGGAAAGAAACAGGTCAGGTACCCTCGTGACTGTTAACATTATAATTTTCTTACGTCTTTCCACAGGGCATGCAAGTACGTGCAGGTGGATGGGCAAAAAGAGTTACAAGCACCCTCATGTATGGGAAAGCTGCTCCTTGGACCTCAACGTGCATCGCTTCTTGCCGCCAAACTCAGAAGGGCTTCTTTTATCACACTTCAATCACAGGAGCTTGCTCCTTCTCTAGAGCGAGCACGGATGTGAAGTTTATGCAGCTGCATCCCTCTTTCAAGTTAATTGTATCACTCCGAGCGCTTCAGCTATGATCCCACACTGCAATGCCTTGTGCTTGAACCAGCCTGCCTGTTTCCCTGGGTTACCTCCCTGCTGAAGTCCTGGCACATTACCTAGTCCTCTGTAATCTGAGTTTCTTTCAAGATCACGTACCCAGAATTCGCCACTGTAGCCATGCTTCATGTCTCTGCATGAAATTAAGATGATTTCCCAGTCTCCCTTGGGGAAAGGAGCATGTCCAGTCTCATTTAAAAAAACCCCGTTGCTCAAAGCCAAAGATCTACAGGCAGATTCAAATACCTAACACAGTTCCCGTGTGGCTAATAAATAACAAAAAGCCTTTTTCAACTCCTAGTACTGATCCCCCACTTCATAATCTTGAGCATCTCTGTCAGATACAGCCCCATATTCCCTGGCCCCAGCTTCTCATCCCATACTTCAAATGTAACACCATTTCTAACCCTAGTTTAGGATGTACTGGGATTCAGAAATACAGGAAGCAAACATTTTCTGTCCTTTCCACACAGGATCCATGAATGCAGCCCTAGAATGGCTACAAAGCAGTGGCCTCTAATTCTCCCAACTCATCTCAAATAAACCCACTGTGACCACGGCACTCTTCACAAGCCTTCTGGCCTTGGAAAATCCACAGAGAAACACAGATTTTTGTTTACAGGTGACCTGAATCCTATCAAATATCCTGTCCCTCCCTCCAGCTTAAATCTTAACCCCACTTGTGCTCCAGTTAAGGTAATTGAGTGCTCCTGGCATTAGGCTTTGCAAAACTCCACAATTGCCAAAACTCCTTTTCAGCTCATTTCTTCTGAAACCCAAACTCATATATCAACCATCCCCTGCTAGACGTCACCTTCCCAAATCTTTGATGCGTCACTCATCACTCCCAACGAAAGCTCTTACCTAGCATCACACACCTTCCAGGGACTAGGAATGATTGTGACTCATTGGTCTCAGCACTGATGGTGGATTCTAGCTCTAGTGTTAAACCTGGCTGCATCATAGGCCTGTAATCACTGTCTCATTACATCTAAACATTGACCTTTCCCGCAGCCCTTCTCCTCATGGATGCTGCAGGATCTTAATGAATTTCTTATTCCTTGCTGTCACAGAAATGGGATGATGGCTGGAGGTGGGGGGGGTGAACAGGGAACTGTCAGTTCTGAGCCTAATGTTAGGATTGGGATAAAGATTTGTGTTTTAAATAAAAAAGCATGAAAATCTGTTTATTGTGTATCCCTACAAGAATATTAAATCTAGAATAGGGACTGCTGCTGGTAGGGGATATTTCAGGATAATGGGACAGGACAGGATGTAGGTCCTTGCAGTGAAGGCAGGAGTTGCGGCTAGAGGTTTAGAGAGAAAGGGCTGATCTAGAAAGGTAGCAGGGCATGGAGATGCTAGCCACAACGGCAGATTAAACTCTCAGCTCTGATTAAAGCTAGAGTTAGAATTTGGCCCTAACCTAGGGCTGAGGAGTCAGATGAGTGCTGGATCCCAGAGGGCTGGTGTTGGAGGGGTTTGGTAGGGTATATGAAAACACTGTGGTTGGGTTATGGTTCATGTTAGGGTTTAGGTTCACAGGGATCTGAAGAATTCAGGAAAATTACGGATCTTGTAAGACCTATAGTACTTTGATGAGGAATGAAGCAAGACTAGGCTCCATTTAAGTTCAGGGTAACAAAAGCTAGACAGCTTAATCTATTCTAGGATAGAATAAAATTAGTCATATCAAGTATTTGAGATTAGGCTTGGATTCAGGAAAAAAGGGAATGAAGTCTTCAGTTTACTGTTGAATTCTGCAAGACATACAGGAAAAGCATGATCCGTGCTGGTGAACAATTCATGGCTCATTCAGAGTCAATTAGGAGTTCCTGGATGATGGTTAAGTGTAAGGATTAGGACACCGAGGGCTAAAACACTCTACTTCAGGTGAAGTGCAGCAGCTGATTTCAAGTAAAGGAATTATTTACACTTAGTTCTGCAGTTACGTTTGAGCTTAAGCACAACAGGGCTTAATTTCTTGGACTTTGGTACTAAAGTTTGATTTCTTGTTGAACCTGGCAAGTGTAGATGCTAAGATGAAGTATTAGAATAGTTGAAGATAATTTTGGTTAGTGTTTCCTTCTTTCTATATCAGCTCTGGCAAGGGAGTCAGGGGGCTCCTAATGGGAGTTTAGCTATTGCATTTAGCTTAGGGAAGGAGGGAAGAGATTAGGTTGGACAAAACCAATTTTGCCAAGTTTAAAGCCAGAACTGAGTGAATATAGTTTGTGACTCCACCAATAAATAAGTTAAGTGTTCAAAGGTTTTAGTCAGATGTCGGGTATGCTGGCTAAGATCAGCAGGAAAAACAAACCCCCCCTGTATAAAGTGTTTGGGCAAACCAAACATTAACAGGTGTCCTCAGGGTCCCATACAGGAAATGCACACACAGACACACACGTATATGTTGACACACACATGTGGTTAATTGTGTGTGCTCTAAGAAAATTGAGTCAATACTGTAGGAAGGTTTCAGAAAATCAGAATACTTCAGCTCAAGGCCTAGCTACCAAATTTAGCAAAGACAGTGGCTACCACTTGATTAAATTCTCATGAAGTCCTGTAGTTACCATCATAAAGCTCAGACAGTAGTAATTATCAACTATTTATACATTTTTCCACAGTTAATTTGAAATGAAAACACATTCACCCATCTTTCTAAGTATTCTGAGTTACATTTGCTTTTAACAACATTTCATGATGGATAAGAATTACCATACAGAAATAATAAATTGCATAGTGCACACTGCATAGAGGGATGCAGTAGCCTAGGCACTTATAAAAAAATAAAAAAAATCATGGCTAATTTGTTTTGGTATTTATAGAAAAATCCTAATCACCTTTCAAAATTGTTGAATCAATATTTCAAGAACAGAAATTTACGAAAGTGTTTAGAGTGATTCTTTCATATTATAATATTTAATAGTACACTTTGGATGTAGTAAGACCACAAATCAGTTAACGTATTATTACCTCAGAACAGCCCCTGGTATAATTTAGATTTATTACGAAACCTTTATTCTAAAGCATTTTTCTCTTGCCTTTTTTGGGTAATGACTTATATTCACCGAGAAGTGAATCCTACAGCCTGTAAAGCAGTATTCAGTGGAGCTGCTCAGGAGAGAAAATGCTGTTGAGGAGGGCATACCCTTTAATAAAAAGGAATCTAACTTGGAAAGTGCCAAGGTGAAGTTACACCCTTCTCCTCACTGAAACAGGCACTTCTGCCTTCAGATACAGCACCATGTATCAGATGTGCTTGTCTGGTAGAGCTAAACAGCAGATAAATGCATAAAAGAGAGAGGGCCCTTTGGCATCTTTAAATGTGGAGTAAGAAGCAGCCTATTGCTGGGATAGGTGCTCTAATACTAAACTACAGGGCTTGTGAAGGAGAGGCAACAATCTAGCCTCCTGTCTGTCTGTAGTGGCTCCATTTTTAAGCACAGCCTTTGGGAGGGACACTGCAAGCCACCATTCCCAGCATGTTTATTCCTTAAGGCTCCTTCCCCACAGAGCTTGCTGCCGTAGGAAGTACCACGACAAGTGCCCTGACACTGATTTCAGGGGGAAGCCTGATTCAGAAATCTGAGCAGGTCTCCTGGTCTGGTACAGCATCGGTAATCCCAAGAGAAGGGTTTTCTCCCTGCTTCCATCTCTGTGATTTGCTTAAGTCATGGGAGTTCTCCTGTCAATTGGAATGATGCAATTAATATTACTTAATTTTTTTTTGCATGCTTCTGTGCCTTACAAGCTGCAATTATAAATTATAACATCAGTTGAATGACACACTTAAAAGAGTGTATCATTTAATATAAAAGACACTGTCAATTTTAAGAACTCACTTTAATATGAATTTCTTCCAGCAAAAGATAATCAATGAGGACAAAAATACATGGTTTTGTTAGATCTCTAAAGATTTGCCCAGTTTCTTTTAAAAATGCCCCAAATATCAAGCTGAAAAAATATCGATAAATAAAATGTTTGTTTCTTTTCAAATAAATGTGCTGAATTTCTAAATACAGGGAGGGTTCCTCATTCTTTTTTAATGGAAAGTTTTAGAAACAAATACTCTCAAGTATACTGAGTAGCTCTAACTTCAAAGTGGACAATCCAGTTACATTACAAGTTACGGCCAATTACATCCCTAAATGGAGAAGCTACGCTAGACACAGAGCGGACTAAGGGCAAGTCTGCTCTTCAGTGTGGCATTAGAGTATGGATGAAGAAATTGCATTACCTAAAACATTGGCTACATGCTAAGCCATGAAAGGGAACAATGGATGCAGGCTGCGCACACAGCCGCTCCACTGTGGACTGAGACAATAACCAGTATCAGGCAAGCTTAAAAATAACTCTGCTGAAAAAAAAAGACCCTAATACTCACTTTGTTGGCACAAAGCAACTCGTGCGTGTACCTGAAGCTTCTGTGTAGGAAATGTTGCAGTTCAAGGAAGTTCTTGCTCCTGTGCATGTTGTATTTCACAGCTGTTTCTCATCATCTTGTCAGTCTTTGGGTTGCTTATTGTACGGAGTGTATCTATAAACTGTCTCTGGGAATGCTTATGGATTGTTTCAGTTAGTCTGTCACTAAGATTAAGCAGATTTTCCTTCTTTTTTCAAAGATGGCCATTGCTTGCTGGGCGGCCATTCTCTTGCATGGGAGATGGGACATGCATTGGGAAGCTCCTCTCAGAGGGTTTCCCGCGTGCTGCCTGGTATGATAAGCTCGTTTTATCACTACTACATGGGGACAGAAACATTCATAGTATTTGTAAACCTTTATAGGAAACTAGTATGAAGGTTAAAATAACCCTTTCCTGCTCCAGACTTCTTGTTGGAATTGCTGGCACAAGTGGGATGAATCAGGGTCGATTCTTTGCTAGGCAGGGGTAAGACAACCTGAGCCTAAGTGCCAAGCCTGTGCATTGTGCATGTGCCCACTTCCCCAGCCCGACTGAGCAGCCTTTTGCTATTTCCATGGTTTGCAAGAGACATCTTGTGGTCAAAAAGCAAAATCACATAGCGTGCAGAGCATCGTCTTTCTTCTGTGAAGGCTGAGAAGGAGGGTAATCAGACTTCCACTGCATCCGAAGCATTTAGTTTTCTTTTCACTGCCAGGATGTAGGGAAGTAGGTGTTATCCATCCGTCTGAAAGGGACTTTCTGAACTAGAGCAGAGTGCCTGAGCTGGGGCAGAAAGGAGCTTTGAGGCTTTGGAGGCCTCAAAGGGACAAAGGCCTCACGCGACATGGTCAGCCTTTTGTGTAGGGAGGACCTATGATATCTGCTGCAACTTGCTTGGAGTCTGATGTTTCTTAGGTGAGGTGACGGCTTTGCCAATTGTGTGTCTGCCTGCTCCCAGCTTCCTCTCTCCGTCATGGAGCCCTGATGCAGTACGCTGCAGAGCATGGGAAATGAGGCGGAGCACAATAAATGAGAGTGTGTTCATATTTAACTTCAGTACGGTGTTTTTTTCTGTGGCACTGTGAAGATGGACATCATTCAGGCAGTCACCTAAATCTCACTTAGGACTACCTGTGGAATTAGGGTACCCAGCACTCACACCAGGTAAATACAGAGGGGAGTTCCACTGAGGGAGCCTGATATGTAAATGTATTTGTTTAGAAAAAAAAAAAAGTGGATTAAAAAAAGAAAAAGAAAAGAAAAGCAAGAAGGAAGAGGATGAGAACACCACAGGGAAGCAGAAAGACAGGGCTGGCTTAGTCATTTTTATGATTAGTAATAGGTATCTGTCTCTGATGATAATTACAATTATCACACAATTATGTATCAGCATTTCTCAGCTGGCCTGGCCTTTTACTGTGGTAGGTGCGTTCAGATACACACAGAAAATAACAGTAGTTGCCTTAAAGAGACTATCAACTATGAGACAAGATAGAGCAGATGAATGAGAAAAACAAGTGGATTGTGACATGGTAGCAGTAATAAAAGGATGGGTGCAGTTCTGGACTTACCACCATCCCATGCTGTGCTATTAAAAACCTTGCGAGAGAGCAGAGAAATAATGAGTGTCCATGCTAGGTGAGTTGGGAACAATAGCAGCAGCAAAAGGTAACTCCTAGAAGGTGCGTAACAGAAGATGACTACAGAAACCATTCAGTAGAAGCTGCGTCAGGCCAGGCAGTCTGGTAATGAGATCGTATAGTAATCATTTGTCTCCAAGCTGTTATTATCCATGGGGAGCAAATCTGATTCTTGCAAGTGCGCAATCAAAAAAAAAAAGCCTTCCAGACCCCATGAAGTCACAGTTTATTAACAGAGCCTTGAAGAAGATGGAAATTCCATTTGGCAAAGGACTGGCCACTCATCCTCATTAGCTATGGCACCAGTAACTTCACAAGTGCTATGCAGAAGAGTATTTCATAAAGGATTAGTGTCAGGTCGACCTGGATATTTCATTTGGAGATGTGGACATTTTAGAATTCGTAAGAAAATATAAAATTAAATGAACAGTCTTGGGGGGAGGGGAAGAAAAAAACCCAAACAAACCCAAACCTCAAAATGTTTCTACATGTGACAAACAGGCATTTTGTGAAATTTTCACAACTTCTCTTCCTTTTGTTTCCCCTTTGTTGAATGAAATTACTGAGAAAATTATGCCAATTTATAAATGTGTCAATGATAATGAAGGTGAATTCTCTATTCTAACATTGTTTTCCCAACAAGCTCTATTAACCATCTCTCTCTTGTCTTTCAGAACTAAATTTTGTCCCCTTCCTTGAAAATTGAAACAATTAATACTTGGCCCAGCAATATACAGCTGTAACAGCTCTGCACACACTGCCTCAGAAGAGAGCAGCCCTTCTGCAACCACATGCAAACTACACATGTGGGAGCCAGCACAGCCAGTGTATCTCTGGCAAGGTCTCCTCTTGGAGCAAGACTGGGGTAATGGCACAAACACAGGCTGGTCCTTCTAATCTTCTTGGAGCTTGCTGTGGCCCCATGTGCAGGGTAAACCTGCCCTGATTTAAATCATAGAATCACAGAACCACAACAGCCCAGGTTGGAAGGGACCTCAAAAGGTCATCTGGCCCAACCTTTGATGGGAAAGGGAGCCTCAATGAGATTACTTAGCACCCTGTCCAATCACATCTTGAAAACCTCCAATGATGGAGACTCTACCACATCCCTGAAGAGGTTGTTCAAGTGATGGATTGTTCCCACTGTAAAAAACTTCTTACTTATATCAAGATGAAACCTCTTGAGTGCAACTTGTGCCCATTTCCCCTTGTGTTCTCCATGTGTCTCCTTGTAAAGAGACATTATCTGTCCCCTTTGTAGCTGCCCTTTAGATACTGGAATACAGTGGTGAGGTCCCCCTGAGCCTTCTCTTCTCCAGGGAGAAGACCTAACCAGTTTTTCCTCATGTGTCAGGTTCCAGACCTTTGATCATCTTTGTGGCCTTCCTTTGGACCCTTCCTGGTCTGTCCATATCTTTTTTGAACTGTGGGAACCAGAATGGGACACAGTACTGCAGGTACAGCCTGATCTGCGCTGAGTGGGATGCTCACATCTCCGTCTCTGCTAGCGATGCCCCTGCAGATGCAGCCCAGGACCCGATTTGCCTTCATTGCTGCAGCCGTGCTCTGCTGACTCATGTCCAGCTTGCTGTCCCCCAGGACCCCCAGGTTCCTTTCAGCAAGGCTGCTCCCCAGCCACACAGATCCGAGCCTGCACTGCGCTCTTACTTATTTTAAATCTCTGATGCTTTTGCTTCTCTTGGTGGTTGCTGAAACAGATGGAAATGGCTAACATTAGAGAAAGATCATGCAAACTAAAAACTGTCTCTTCTGAAACGCTGTTTGCACTAGGTGCTGCAGCAGAGGATGAGCTGTGTCCTGAGACATTTTCTTTAGTTTTGTTCCATATGCCCCTTGGCCATGGCCTTCTTTCTAGTCAGCACTAACCTTGAAATGGATGGCGTAATACACCGGAAAGACTTGTTCAGCCTTTGTCCTTATCTACGTAACAGTGGGCAGATCCACATCAATTCTGGGCCTTCCAAGGACCCTTATACACTTTGAGAAGGGAATTCCTGTGTCTCAGAGACACCTGTATATGCTCCAGGGTGGCAGACTTGTCATCACAAAGCAGGCACAGTATATTGCACTAATGTAAAAACTGAGATTTAACTCTTTGCCATTCCTATTGTCCACTCATCCAGAATTGTACAGAGGAGGAACATAAATATGGCAAGCACATATGGTTCAAACTACGTTCTTTCCTTCTTCTTCCTGGCTCTGTTTGTGTAGAATGAGCATCGTTTTTCAGTATACAATTTTCTTCGTGAAGTGAAATAGTCTCTGCAACAATGAAATTGTCCCTGTCATAGTCTTCCCTGTGAAGCATCTAAGAATAGACCAAAAAAAGATGCTTAAAACTCATATTGCATTTGCAAATATAATGTTTAAATAAAAAAGTCCTCAAAACAGAGAATATCAAATGTTTACTCTCAGCTCCACTAAAAAATGTCACTTGTGACTAAAATAAAAAAGCTACACCGGCTTGTCAAGGTGACGGATTTGGTACTTTGATCATAAGATCAGGAAAATGACCAGAGAAACACAGTCCTCCATGTAAAATGAAGTTATAACCAATGCAATTCCTACTGCAATTGATCACTTCAGTGCAAGCCCTATTCATTCTAGGCAAGAAAGTAGGTTTGCAACTACGTTGCTATATTGGTTCAAAAACACATAATATAGATATGTTCCTTGGATTCAGGGTATTTTGCTTCAGTTTTCTGCACTGCTACAGTCTCTGCGAATCTACAGCAAGTCACTTGGTTTCTGTGCTGTGCAACTATACAGATGCAAGATAAATACCACAAGTGAATATTCTATAGTACTTAAGGGGCACACCAATAGTCCTCTTTTTCACAGCAGTAATTAATGTACAAATTAGTATTTTGTAAATATTTATATGTAAATATTATAAGCTACAGCACTGAATGACCTTTGCTTATAAAGTCATTATTGACACAGTATTAACTGAGGATGCTGAATCTGATCAAACTATTAGATTACCTTTTCCTCTTGCCTGAGAAGGGGCGTGTAGCCAAGATCAGTGTGGAAACCTTGGACATTTTCTGCTCTGTTATTTCCTGCCTGCCTCTGTAGCAAAACTGTAGTTTAAGTTAAACCTGCTTGGCAAAACGTTCTGAGCATGTTTGCCTTCAGGCCCCTGCAGGGAGCTTGGCACCAGCTTCTGCAGTACTCAGTCTCCAAGCTGCACTGTGGACTCCGGTTATATTTGAGGGACAAGTCAATAATGCTTATAATATGCAAAAGAAGAATTTAGTTGTCATCCACAGAGGGCAATTTTGTATTGCCCTGTATACCAGAGCATCACAGGAAAGGGATGAAATGGGCAGAAGTTCTGGTTTATGAAGTGTTGAACTTTGAAATTCTAGTCACATTAAAGATGCCTTTGAAATAAGATGGGGGAGAGAAATCTTAAAGTCTAATACAGAATAGACACTTGACTAGACACAACTCCTAATTAAGCTGTGAAACTCGTTTCACATACCTAATGCAAGTCAAAGGTATAAAACTCTTCAAAATGCAATTAGGCACATTCATAGGGAAAAGTCAAACAAGGACAGAACATCAGAATGAGGATACACTTAATATCTCAATAATTCCTTAAGCCACAGACACCCAGAAGCTGTAAGTGCATGAGGAGAAAGTATTAATGCCTTACTCTTACATTCTTTCCAAAGCAGCTGCTGTTGGAGGTAGGCAAGCAGGTTTGATGGACCGCTGGTCTGTGACAATATGGCAGCTTTTATGCTCTTACATCTCCAGCTTTGCTTGCTACAACTCTTAGTCCTGTAGTCCTAGAGACTTCAATCTGAGTGTCCTGCATCGCAAACAGACACCTCAAACATGGCTCTGTCTGCTTCTTAGTACAAGTATTCTAAGCAGAATAGTTTTTTGTACGATAACACAGAAGGATGTGTTATCTTACAAAGATAGATACAAAGAAGATGCTATAACACATAACATCGATAAGGTCTTGTGCAACTCCTCCAACGTCTGTGCAAGCAAATACCAGAGTGATCCTGGAAAATCAAGGCAGGGCATCAAACTTATATCTCAGCAGACTGCTATTAGTGTCTGCTATTAGTGTTTCTGCAATAAATTCCTCTCCCCAGAGCTTTGTCTTAGAGTAGGGGAGAGCTTATGTTTTGACAGCTGCCATTTTCTGTTGATGGTTGCTTAAATTCTTTCATTACAAACACACCTGATGATAGTTCCTTTCAAACACATAGTGAACAGCTATCACATGAACACAGTGAAACTCCTGAACATCAGTTTTCTCACAAGATACCCATTGCTAATGCAACATAAATACTGCTAAAACTGAAGGCCTGGGGCCACACAGGTTGTACTAATCTTGGTAAAAATTCATTTTATGGATTTATGTCTATTAGCGCCGTCAGAACTGTGAATCCGAAACTGGGAAAAATGCTAAATACATGCTCTGCAAAGTAACAACAATATTGTATGTATTATGTGTGTACCAAAAAGAAGCCAGCTGATTATTGATATTTTGTCTGAAAAAGAGACTATTGAGGGACTAATTTCTGGTAATACTAAACATGGTTTAAGTAGATTTGACCCCCACAGATCAATTGCTGTTTTCAGGAACTGACTACCACATATGACATAAAAGCATTCCCACAGGAAATCTATTCTTCTCTTCCCAAATGTCATTATCTAAAAGTGGATAAAGATTATTTGCATAGAGAATGTGAAAAAGAGATTTTTTAGCTATTACAATGCCACTGGGATTAGCACTTTCAGAATAGATGATTTCATATTCCTTTTATTTTTCTTTTAAATGGAAGAATAAGTCAAAATCTCACTCCGGATTTTATTTTGTTTTTCTGCAGGTAAACACTGACAAAATTTTCTGTTTTTCACAATTTTGTTTTAATGCAAAGGTGTAGAAGCCAATCGTTCTTTTAGGAGTGGCAGAAGGAAAATACAGTTTTGTTTCTTTTTTATTTGGACTGTCACCAGGGGCTCATGCCGCAGAATACACGTGGTTACTGTTTGTAGCTCTATAGTGCAAAAATACCTTCATTTTAGCAGTAGCAGAAATAAAAATCATAGAAAACTTATGTGTTAAGGACCCCGATAAATCATCTAATCTAAGTCTTTGGTGAAAACATCAAGTATATCTAGGCCACCGGCAAAGATGTTTGTCAAATTATTTGTAAATGCCTTGAATGAACGAGGATCAATGCCCCAAGGGGCATTACTCTGCCCCTTGGTCCTGAGACTCATTGTCTTTCCAGTTAGAAAGTCCTGCACATATCTAACACAGCTAATATTTGCTGAAAAGCAAAATGATGTCTTGTTGACCTTCTTTCAACTGATCAACAGCACTCCTGTTGCCCTAAACTGCAGTTCACAGCTTGCCCTGTGCTCTGCCTGCAAACACAAACTTCCTTCTCAGGAAAGCCAGCAAGTCCAGAAACATGTCTCTGCAGTCACCTTACATCACACACTTTCACTGCCCCAGTGCCACCAGCACCGTGTCAGCTAGGGCAGGCTTCAGTCCTTGGAGAAACACCCCTGGGGACCAGAGAAGATCCCTGAACTCCACGGCTGCTTCTCACTCCTGCTGTAGCCTCAGATTGCCTGTGTGTTCGTTTTAACCAAAGAGATTGTTCAAGACGACTTGAAGATACCAGGAAAAGCTCAAAATATCTTGCTCAGGTGGAACTTGAAGGATGGAGGCAGACTGGGCTTGGAGGGTCTTTGGCTGTGGAAGGTGTGCTGCTGCTGAAGCATACATTGCTGAAGCAGCAGCATAGGAACTCCTCGAATGCGTTCACCTCAGGGGTGTATTACAACTTTCCTCAGGGAAAATTGTTGGAAAATACAATGGGATTTGCACGTGTTGGAAATCCCAACTCATCTGCCTGGAACTGTACAGTTTACCTCCCATGCAAGCTCCCTGTGAGGTCTGCCAGGGCAGGTCCTGGCAGCAGGGGCAATCCCACCACTCCAGCCAGGAGCAGGGCAGCCAGGGGGTACAGGGGCAGCCCCAGTCTCAGGCATTAGGCATCTCCCTGGGGCTGGGGACAGGCCAGGACCAGGCTGGGAAACAGGCCTGCAGGTGGGCCTGGCTTGGTAGGGCCCATGGCCAGGCAGGGCAAGGCAGGGCTGTGGGGAGCTGGAGACCAGCCCTGCTGTGGGCAGGGGCTGAAGGCCCTGGAGGGCTGACATGGGGTCCTGGGCTGTGGGCAGGGGTGAGGGAGTTCTGGGAGGGTGGGTAGGGACAGGCAAGGCTGGCAGTGCCTCAGGGCCATGGCACTGCTTGAATTTTCAAGTTTTCCCACTTCTTCGTCCTTCTCAACTAGTCACACTTCTGGCACTAAAACCTGGTGGATATGGGGGCCTGACCATAAGGGTCTTGAGATTAATCAGTTTGATACGATCCTTGGCCAAGTATCATGACTAGTGCTCTACTTTTTACCTGTTTTGCAAGGCAGAGAGCTTGATTTCCAGGGAGAGGAAACGTCGTCCCTTTCAGCGCAGCGTTATCAACGAGTCAATCCAACTTTAAAAAACATGAGGGACACTTGTTCAAAAGCTCTTTCTATGTGTCACAAGAAAATGGAAAGCTGAAAAATGTCATGCTGGTAAAATATCTTTATAGCCGTATTTTTGGCATGCTACATTTCAGTAGCATGCAAAAAGGCAAAGCAGCTGTTTCAAGTAGTTTGGCAGCAATATGTCCCAAGGACACCCAAAGGCATGACACTTGCTTCCTTCTCAAAATTGTCTGTGTGCTCCTCAGATATTGTTTCCTTCCCATGTCTTTGCACAACAAACTGCTCAAACTAACATCAAATGAGGAGTTCTTCAGGTAGTAAGGTATGAATCCCATCACATTTCTCCCTATTGCCTGGATAATTTTTAGGTGGTGTCAGATTTCTTTCAAGATTTTGCCAGGATTTTTGGGACAAACCGTGACAAAGACAACAAGTTTTATGTTCCTGAATGTCTTCAGACCAAACCCAGTGGCTTATCTGTTTCTTTGGCCACACGAAGTGTAGTCAGCTCATAACTTATTTCGTTCAATATTAGCCTGAATGAGACTCAAGAAGTGAAACTAAACAACTGAATTCACCCTTCTGCCATGAAATAAAAAACTTAAAAAACCGTGGATCTGAAGTGCCAAGAGCAGAGCCGCTGTTCCTCCTGCCCACTGATGTGGGTATGAATCACAGTCTTTCGCTCACTTATAAAGCGGGGGCTGAAGAAAGCCACTCGTGACTACAGGGATACAGCCCCCTGGGTAAAAGCAGAACCTCTCTCAAAACTTGGTTCTTAAATTTCCAGCGTTGCAAATCAAGGTGAGACTCAATATGCTGTCAGCTGACAATTACTGGTTTTTTGCTCTCATCTCTGGCTTTGTTAGTTGAAATGAACTGGGAATTGTCTAAACTCCAAGCTTGTTGTTTACATTTACTTGAAAATAAATATCTTGTCTTTAGAAGCTATTACATGTCTGCAAAGAAGTCTATTTATTTTCCTGATATTGCAAAAGTAATTTACCAGAATAGGATTTCTTTTTTTTTTCCCGGAATGGTGGTGCTTAATCATTTTAAGCAAATGTGGGAAAGAAGTGTCATGTGTCCTTTGCTTTGTAAAGAACCATTAAGCTTTGGACCTATTAGCTTGTGTTTGGAGGTTTCATTTGTCGCTCTTTGTAGTTATATAATGAAATATTTATTGAAAAAGTGGAGTAACCGTTAACTCCCTTCCATCAGTAAACAAGCGTCTCCTTCACCTTGTGGAAATGGAGGATGGATAGTTCTTCAGTTAAACAACAGTGGATACACAGGTTTGCTGAATGCATTTTATCTGAAAAGTAGAACATCTGTTCTGCCTCTCGGATTTCCTCAAGGAATTCGTCTTTTACAGCTATCACAGTTTTACATTCTGCCAAGGATTTTATTTATCACTTTGACACGTTCAAAATCATTAACCTGAGGTCCACCCAAACTGTACCAAAATAACTATGGTAGCTGAAGGATTTTATACTTGGTTTTCCATCAAAGATTTTGTAAGCATCTGTTTTCCCATAAGTATGTGCACAACTTACATAAGAAATTCTCTTGTGCCCTTTCTTGTCAGACACATACAGAATTCATTTGCTAATAGTGTCTGATTTCCTTTTAAACGTTTCTGTTTTATGATTCTTTACATCTTTTTTTTACATGTAGTTTCCATTCCAGTATTAACTGACACTGCTGTGATGTTCTCTAGGCTTTTATTGTGCAATTAAGATAAAACAGTAAAAAAAGAGGAATGCTGACTTCTGACAGTTCAGATGGTGGTTAAGAGAGTCACAGAGGCTTTCAGCACATGCCCATGTCAAATTATTCCCCTAATAATGTGTTATGATTTATCTTTTCTGATGTACTGTTTCTTCAGTCTGCCATTGAACGTATTGGCTTTCAACTACTTACTAAGAGACAGGTTATCAGAAGGATTCAGCACCCACTTCCAAAGATAATGATTTTCAAGACCTTAAAAACTCACCTTTGCAGTACTTTAGTCCAGATTTTCAGATAAACCTGACACATAATTTCAAGTGTGTGAAAGTTTAGGCACCTCTTCTGTTGCCGGAGTGGGAGATGGGTACTTCTGAGACTATTCATATGCACCTTTTCTTTGACATCAGGCTCCTAAAATACAATGTATAGTCCTGAATGAAGGATGACCTAAAAATGTTAAATTAAACACAGTCAAAATAAGTCCTGGATTCCACTTTAAAAAATCTGTTCCCATAGGCTGGAATCAGCTGAAGCTCTGACAGTCTAAGCCTGTATTACGTCTGACTGATTTCTGATACAGAAATTAAGAATGTTAACATTTCATTAGATGTGGAAAATGAGACTATTGTGTAAACTCCAAATCTGGCAACACACCTGAGCCTGACCTTTAAAATACCTACCCTTTCAGTTGTGGCTTCTTCTCAGTGTTACTGTCAATCTCACTATTTGCCTTTCTAACTTTCCTCACCCGTCTTCATTGCAAACATTTTTGTTTGGGGAGGAATGGGAATTGAAATTTGAGGTGGTGGGGGATTGAAGAATTATCTCAGCCAGAGATACTCCTGATCCCTTTAGGGATGAATAGTCCAATAGCACCAAGCTATGTTCCTTTTTTTTTGCCTACAAAGAAAACTACTTCACTTGCTGCATCTGATATCTGACTTTGCTATATTCTTTTTCAGTTCATGAACCTTGGCTAAAATTTCAAGGCACAAAATGGCAATAGAAAATTCAGCATATTAAATTTTTTTCTTTTTAATATTTTAGAACCTCAAAGCAGATTCCAGGTGGTCTAAATGTGAGAACTGGGACCTCTTCATTTGTGTCTGGAGGATAATATTGGTATGCTTAATTCTCATGTTAAACAGAGAATGGCGCAATTCTGCTTGCTTAGCTGTTTTCCCCTCTCAGTGTCTTCTATCAGTAATGAAATTAGGTGCAAATGGAAATTATATGTCTGATCTTTGAAGCATATTGTATAGAGAAAAATCTTCTTTTAAATGTGAAGGTACTGCACTGTCAACCCTTCCTCTTCTTCCATCATGTTTAAGGACAGCTGATTTCAAACTGTCTCAGTCTGTGGTCTTTAAACAATAATTTTCTCAGGAGAACAGGGAAATGGTGACAGCTATAATGACATTCATTATTTTGGCTCTATTAGTTAAATAGGATTTCTGTAAGCATTCTTATTCATCAGAAATTTGCAAATTGAGAGACAGCATCAAATATTTACAGCTTCATAAGAGTTACTTTCTGTCCTGATCTCTCTCTCTGCTGAGTCTTATATTTTTCTTTCCACCTACCACCTGTGCTCTGGGTACACCTGCCCACAAGAAAGGCCAGTAAGCTCCCAAACCTGGTTTCATGTGTCAATTGACCACACTTTTTATCTTGGCCGAAACACCATACACTGCAGATTCATGATGAGATGAATAAAAGCAACTTTGAACAGGATTTCAGTTGTGTGGTGTTCATCCACGTGTGCCACACAGACACCTCTGGAATCTCCAAAAATAAAAATCAAATTGCGGAATAACATCAAGCTTTTATGACAGCACAACCACAAGTATTGAGGAGTTGTTGATGCTGTCGTTCATGCACCCACAAATGTGTTTTCTTCCTAATTTTACCCATACACAGCTGCATGTTCTCCCTAATTAATGAATTGCCCTCAGGTTACTCACCCAGACACATCTAATCTATCTCTGTCCAAAATGACTAAACTCTGTCCTGCATTAAAGACGTAAAAGGCCACAAATTACTTTCTTGGTCTTTCCAACTAGAAAATCACTGCTTACTGAATGGCATTCCCTCCATGTGGCATTCAGGGTGATTTCATCACCTCAGGGCTGAAGCTTTCAGTGGAAGTAAAGTAAAACCATCTACTGCTAAAAAGTTTCTCAGTTCAGATTCCAGTTCAACAGAAGAAACGTTCACTTCAGGTTTAAGCTTAGAATAATGCCGTGAATGCAATAAAATGTGTAAGTATGCAGTTCTTTCAACTTTAAAGCACTTTATAAATATTAATCAATCTTCCCTGAGAACAGTTTCCAACTGAAGTTATGTGATTAAGATAAATTTTCAACATATTGTTACAGAAGGGTATTTTTTCCATGCCTTATAATAAAAAAGTATGTGCAATTAGCATATAAAGTGAAATATGGGTAAGTGCATGTCATCTTTAATACTAGCTGACCTGCACTGCGGTTATAAAATTCAGGATATACGCGATTTTCATGGGAATTTTACTGTTCTTTTTTTGTGCAACTTGAGATTGTTTCCTCCTTAAGGCGTCCGAGAGAATTTACAAGCTCTTAGGTAAAAAAAAATCACTTCATGTTCTTCGGTCTGCTATGAAATACAATATCGACAGTACTCGATAGGCTGAAGAATTGGAAATGATAGTGCTGAATGTGAATTCCCCGCAGGAGTGCAAGCAGCAGGAATGCTTGTTGATCAAAGTTGAAGGGAAAAACAAGTCCATACAATCTGACCTCTGTTTCAAGTGTGAACACCGCGAGCAAAGTAGTTAGCACCACACTAATAGTGCAGCTTAGCTGGCAGGCACAAATTGGGCCAGAGATGTTGGGCTTGTGTTTAACAGAAAACATTCCCTGTGATCTCTAGCTGGAATTTTCCAGTGAGACCAAGCCTTATTAAACCCCCAAACCATAAAAAATAGAAGAGAGAAAAATCAGCTGTGTACTGCAAAGCAGTATGGCGAAAGAGGCAGAACAGCAGACTTGGAGATGTGGAGTTGATCTCCCACGCTGAGACCAATTTCCCTGTATAATCAGAGGCAAAGCAGTCTCTCTTGTGCCTCCAGTTTCTCATTCATGCCTGTCCTCTCCGTTCAGATGGTGTAGCCTTTGGACGAGAGCCGCTTCAAACAGGTGCATACGGTGCCTGGCATAATGTGCTGTACTAGCCGGTACGTTGTGATTTGGTCATAGTATGAATAAAAATGTGAGGGGAACATTGAGAAACTCTGTCAGTGTAATAAGCTAATATTGGAAGAACATTTGCTGTTCTTTGTTTGTTTGAGAGTACTGTAAGTTAAAAATGTGAATGAAGCAAATCCATCACCAATTTAGAATGCTTAAAGGCTTTTGTTGGTTTCAGAAGTTTACTTTTAAAATATCTTTTGATCAAATCATGCATGCAAGACAAAAACTAGAACTTCTTAAAAATAGATTAGAAGAGAATGTGGTGAATGGTACTTCGAGAATATGTGCATTTTTTTGCATTGGAAGTAACTACAAAAATTGCCTATTTGGGAGAAACAGATGTGATACTGCAATGCTTTTCCAATTTCTGAACTACTTGCCTGCTCCCTTTGTAAAAGGCGCCTTGAAAATCATAAACTCCACAGCTGACACGCTGGTAGCTTTGTTTTGTTACCCCTCCTGGTCAGCAACTCTGAACTGTTGTCACAATATGCTATACTCTATACTGGCTACCACTGTATATTGCAGCTTTTGTAATTATGTTTGTGTTTCTGTTTTCTAACTACAGTGTAAAGAATTTTGGACCTCAAGCAGTCACCCACATTTAGGACAGTGTAATCAACCACCCAGGAAGATAATATAAGAGAGCTTGATTGCTGATGCCGATAGGTTTTCTTTTCCAGGTCACTGCACAGGGTGAGGCCTGTGAGGTGGGTATTTTCCATTTTGCTTCTTTTTCTAGTCATTAAAGAGGCCAGCTTAGTCATGTCCTTATTTTAGACTTTTTCACATGATCCAGAGTTAGCGTTCCTCAGCTGCAGAACGTTCCATATGGATCCTTTATATTGTCCAATGGTTAGGATGTTGCAGTCCTTGCAAACCCTTCAGTGTTGGTATTGCAGAGAGATGAGGTGGTTTTGCTTGTTCTTTGGAGACATTATTTTAAACCTAAAAAAACCCCAACCAAAACCAAACCCCAAGCTGAATCTTGCATTAGGCATTTTCCGTTTTTTATAACTACGTCTTACGAAATGTTCTCCAGTGATTGCCTCTGAGTCCATGATAGAAGGTCAAAACATTAGAACCCTTTTGGGATCCGTTACTGCACAACATTGCAAAGTAACTGCTATTGGCAGGTGTCAGAGTCGTCTGTCAACCTGAGCTCCGAAGTCTTCACAGACTGAATCAGCTCTGAAGATCTGAAATTTCATTTTTATTAGCTATTCTACCAGGTTGGCTACTCTCTGACTGCCAGGTTATTGGTGCGAGCTTTGGATTACCCTCTTGCTAGAGATTAAAAACTTTGCGAAGCAACAGCTGACCCATAGTTTTATCACTTCCAGATTATTTCTGGAAGCAGGATATTTTGGTGCAGGGCGATTAATATTTAGCTATTAGCATCTTTGATGCTTCCTATTGAATGTAAAAATAAAACATTTTTAAACACAAAATATGCTGGTGGTTAGTCATATTCCGAAACAGTGGGCTTGTCCTACAGTAATACTGATTTCCCTCCGTATGAAACCAGGCTGTAGCACACGATTCCTTCTCAGCAGTACCAGCACTAAGCTCTTCTAGGTTTTTCTTTCTTAACTGTATGCTGCAGTGTCCAGAGCTGCAAGTAATCTCCAAAATATGGCAGACTGGTAAATTTATCAACTAATTGGCTGTTTTGACTTGCAAATTCCTATGCTGAAATTGCTCTATAGGAAGCATTTATGCAAGTTTTACGGTAATGAGATGATCAGAATGAGAGCCAAGGGAGAAGTTTCAGGAGACAGAACTCTGACTACCCACCCCTTTTTAAGAAAAATGACTTCCCTAATTGCTGAGAGATGAAAGGGGTGAAAGTGGTAGCCCATCCATATGTTTTCCCAGAGACAGCGATGGCAGCACAGTACTTGAAGTTTATGAGATGGGCACGTTGCTCTCCGTGTGGCAACTTGCCTCTTAATGTCATCAAAAGCAGAGGAAAATCTGTGTTAGAAAAATCATCTTTGTGCATCCTATCGTCCAGTGCCAGGACGCTGACACATGTGGATGAAGGGTAAAGGAGAAGAGGAGGGAAATACAGCAGATAGTATTGACCACCTGGTGACGTGATCTGGGCCATGGGCACCACATGCTAATGGGACTCATGCTTCTCTCAATATCTCTGGTACTTTTTCCCTACAGCAATTTTATACTATTGCTGAGGCAAAGGTCCATGTAGTTGAATATCCATTTTGTGAAGAATAGGTTTACAAATTGTTTTAAAAATTATTATGGGAATTAATCTCACGATACATTTTCTTACTCACGCAATTACAGAAAACGTTGTTCTGAAGCCTGTGAGTAGACCAGGACTGAAAAAATAAAAATTAAAAATTAAGAAGTGTCTTTCAGAGTTTGAAGACTGAAGTACTTTTAAAGGCAACTGCTGTCAATTTTTGCTTTTGTGTTGACAGAATCCTTTTAAAAGGTTTTGTGGTGCGAAAAGCTCCTTTTAGTGGGTTTTCATAATGCACCGGGAGAGAACAAGAAAATGTTTTTCTCACCATGGCCAGCCATGGAGCTCACTTAGAACAGCGCGTACCCAAACGGAGAGGCAATTTTCCGCACAGCTCATGGGCAAAGCCAGCGGGATTGGCGCTCATGCCTGCCCCCGCTCACCTTGGAGACCTGTTCTTCTTCCAAGTGCTCCTCGGGATGACTCAGGCCCCTTAATGTGCGTGAAGGAGATACTCGGGGTGAGGGCTCCCGCCCACCCGAAAGTAACAGATTGACGTCCCCGTGGCTTGCAGAAGGCGAAGCGCTTTTATTCTAAGCGCATGCCTATGGAGCAGCACGCGGGGTGGCATCCCCCTGAGCCGGCTGTAGTCTGGCAGACGCAAGGTGGCACGACAGCTTTGCACTTCCTCTGCGAAACATCTGCCATAAAGCAGCATCTGGCTGCCTGCTCCCACCGGGTGCTGATGTCCCCCCACCCTGCAAAGCTCTTTGCAGGGACTCTAAGGATTGTTACGCACAAAAGCCAGGGCTGCCGTGTCCTTGGGGATGCTGTTTCTCAACCTGGTTATGTAAGGACCAGCCTGGGCGTAAGCCTACTCCTGCACAAATCTTCCCTTCCTGTTGTCACTCAGATGCCCTCCAGAGGGCCACCACTTTGTCTTTTAGGGTCAGTGGCATCTGAAGACACCTTGCAAATGTGGTAAGATGTTGAGACCTCGGCTGAGTTTGCCTGAGCCCCAGGGTCAGCTGGTGGGAGTGTACCTTGTGCCCACAGCACTCACGTGGCTGCAACAGGTTTTATGAAGCAGGGGGTGAGAGCCCAAATGAGCAGCAGATATTCCCAGTTCAGTTCTTCTAATACCGCTGTTCTAAACCTAATCTGTAGCAGATCTGTAACAGCAAAATGAGAAAATCGTCGACACAGGAGGCTGCAAGAGTATTCTGCACTAACACCTTGCTGACGCTATGGTGGGAATAAAATCGGGTTTTTCTCTCACAGAGAAACTCCTCCTTAGTATATTCGTGATACCTCTGTTGTATATGATGCATCTGTGACATTTAGCAGGTTATGCCTGGCTGGGGGTGGACAGGACAGGATGAAATGGGATGGGTCAGGATGGATGGATGCATCTTGCACTGCCTGTAGCTTTTGTCAAAGTGAAACTGAGCGATAAGGATGTGATAGAGGGAATCTGGGGCTGGGTTATTAAAGGGTGCATCACAGGGTTCCTTTGAAATACATTTCTATGAACTTTACTGTTCTCTGTGCAATACTGCTTCATTCACAGCCAGGGTTTCCCTTTTAACACAATTTCGGTTGCTTTGTACAAATGGTGTTTAGGAGTTTCCACTGGAGTTACAGCTTCTGCTGGTCCCCTTGGGAGAGTAGTGCAAAGTTCTTACCCCTAGAAAGTTTTCTTTTTACTCCTACCTTAGCATTTCACTTAGAAGAAAATCTGAAGTTGTAAGATAATGTGAAATAAACAGTTCCTACACCTGGTACTATGCAGGTGCCGTTAACTGCCCAGTCCTGAGGAAGGCAAGAATTCAACATTCCCATCTGTTGTATTTACATATTTAAAACTTGCTGCATCTTAAACAGGACTCCAGGCAGTGTAAGGATATTAGCGACGTGATAGTTCACTGGGAGTTGCAGGTGTGCAATGCTCAGCAAAAGGCAGTAGCTGTGAGTTAAAGCAACTGCAAGTGCTTTGCTCACAGATCTCCGTGGAATTGAAGACCCATTCCTGACCTCACTCCACTTTGGTCCTTCCATGAAAACATATGAAAAGATAAACCCAAGACCCCCTCACCTTTTCTCCATTTCTTACCAGTTCAAAAAAATAAGTATCTCTGTGACCTTTAAGTTTTATATCACCTAACTGGAGCAGAGATGCTATTTTCTTCTTCAAGATGAGCTTCCCTTTCGTTGCAGGCTCATTTAGGCTTAGGACTAATGTAGCACAGCACAGAATACGACAAGGATTTGACGTTTTGCAGCGTTGTTCCCAGTTAACCATTCCTTTTATAACCATGAATCATGCATTCCGGGGTGGTTTGTCTCCCATCCTGTGGTATCTATAGACATAGGGAGGAATGATTCTGGGAAAGTATTTACCATAGGTTTAATTACTTAAACCAAATGCAGACTTTGAAAACAGGAGGAATTGTTGGACATTATACTTCACATCCTAATAGCAAGTTTAGTCTGTGGATCAATGCTTGGCAACTTTTTTCGTCTTTCTAACACACTCCAGAGACTGTGCTGACATTACCTGGTGCTGTGTTCCAGAACAGCAATGAACACTACTGTTCATTGAGAAAAATTATGAAGAAAACTCATGATTCAGTTCTCCCTACTGCCTCTTCGATCCCCCAGGAAAATCAGAGAAGGACACCAACTACACTGAGTGTAATGAGTAGCAGTATTGTTCATTAATCAATGCTGGAAGATGGGGAAAGATTTTTTTGAAGGACAGCTTTTGCACAGTTGCAAAGTCTCCTTTGATTACCTTGTTCTCTCAGGATGAGTAACATGGTTTTAATTATTTTTAGTTTAGTTCAAGGCTATTAATCATCTTCAAACTAACAACAACTACAAGATTTCACTAGTGTTTCATGTCATTCACTGTACGTTTTCTTTTTTTGGAGGCATAGTTTTCTTTTTGCCGTTAAAGTGATGCTGATTTCAACATGCGCTGGTGGAGACCATCACCCAACGACTACTATTGGGTGGGGTGGGACGGGAATTTCTTTGACTAAAATCACTCTTCATAGAGACTAAATACAAGACTCCTGTGAATCCATGACATAACTCATTGACAGATATTTACTTTATAGATTAACAGCATTGAGTTATTTCATACACTACTGGGTAAAATACATGCAATATGTTAATAAATATATGTCTCATAACAGCATTATGAGATTAGTAGTAATGCTTTTGGATGGCAATTATTACATAACTATAGCATATTTTATACTGATGAAGAACTGATGGAATAAGTATGGGCATATCATCATCAGACCACATGCAGATCATCTTTCATTTAGAAAAAAAGGTTTTTTTTCCTGAATCTATGATGTGGGTGTTTTAGCATAATTTTCTCAGTACTGAACAAATATTTGCCCCTTTTTGTAAAGAGAACTTTATACCCCTGTTCCAGTATTTACCTTGTAGTTCAGGCTCTGGGATAATTACATTAAAATATTCTACACTAGGAAGGGGAGGAAAGAAACAAAGCATATGTGGAAATGAACAGTACATAAGAAGCTACCTTCAGCTTCAGGCAAGCTGAACCCTGGCTCAGAACACAATTGGTAGAACTAATCTGAGGAGATAAGGTCAGTAGAAATATTCAAAACAGAGTTATTCACTTTCCACAGAAGAGAGGTTTGAATAGAAAATGTTCTCAACAATGCCTTTCTGTTGAATGTGATGAAAAGCTATTTTTTTCTCAGGTAGTTAAGTGAAACATGTAAAGGTATCTCCCTGTGGAGTCCTTAAGAAGGAAAAAAAAAAAAACAACCTCCAAAAGCCAAATCACCTTTAATTGTTAGCATCAGATAATGAGATAATGTTATTTCTATAATTTCTTGCTCATACTTTTTGTCTATTGTGTTTTGGAGCAAATTCTTGTCACCCTCAGATTTTAAATCAGAGAAGCTAACTGAAGGTCTTTATCCAATGGTAAAACATTCATTTCAGATAGTTAAAACAAAGCCAATTAATACATTTTAGAACAATTGCAAGTGTTGCTGAGACATAGAAGAAAACTGTTTTCACTGTCTCGGAGAATCACCTCCAATTATATGCAATTAATAATTTTTTTCTGAAAATCCATATGCAAAGTCAATAATATACTTGCACATGGCAGCAAGAAAGCCCCAGGAAAAGAAATGTCTCTACACTAAAAATATCATCTTAAAGTTTTGGGATTTTGAACATATCCGAAGTATCACAATTTATTATTTTGTTGTGACTGTTGGAAAAGATAGTTACCTCTGGAGGTTCAACACAAATCTGGGAGTTGAAAAAGAAGGTTCATTCTGGCCGTGTCCCAGGAATGTCTGGTTGTGTTGAGTTCTGTAAACCCCTATGAAATTCGAAAAGGACCAAAGGCAATAGTGTTTACATAATGAGCTCAACAGACACGTACCTGGAATGGTGAAAACACATAGGAGTTTTTGAGGATGATCTTAATTCCTAATGAGAAAGGTCAATAAATCTGGTTCAGTTCTGCCTGAAATCAGTGAGAGTCTTTCCTGTGGCATTACAAGGGTCAGAGACCGATTTCTGACATTACAAGAGGCCATTACAAACATGCAGTCTGACCTTTGCATAAAGCAGGGCAAAGAATTTGGCTCAATAGCTTGGGATCTTTTAGAAAGACAACAAGCCTGACTTTAAAGATTTTCAAGTAATGGAGATTGTAATCCAATCCTGTTTAAGTGATTAATTGCCTCAGCTGTTACAGAAATACATTTTATTGGAGAATGGAGATGGATCAGGCCATAAGGCCACACACAAGAAATTCTTTGTGCTCTCTTTAAAAATAAAAACTTAGAATCACCCATTTCTCAACAGGCTAAGCAGAACCAAGTACTTTATTGAAGTTAAATGAATAAAAAAAATGTTTAAAAACAGTGATGCTGCCTCATAATTACAGTCTTTGGCCCCTAAACATCCCCTGGTGGTTCAAGTGTGCAGTCAGATGCTCATTTCGGGCTGTTTGGTTATGGCACATTGCAGAGCCCAGAAACCGGCAGTTAAGGGCAGTCAGGTGCTGAAATAGCCCTGGTCTCACACCACCGGAGAAGCGACTGTCCGTGTGGGCTGCTGACGGAGAAATCCAACCCACGGCCTTCCTGGGGACAGCTCTGAAATTGTCCTGGTCCTTTCCATGAACCCCGTTACGACAGCAACCAAAAAGCATGTGCTGGCTCCTGGTTCCAGTGCCTGTCTTTGGCCCTGGTGTCTGGCGGTCCCATCAGCTCCCAGCACAGAGGACAGCCACCCCAGCTTGCCGGTCTCGCCCCACACCCTGCGTCACGTAGCCGAGCCGCAGGCCCGCCTGCACCATAAAGGCATGTGGAACCTCTCCCCCTTGCTCACGACACACCAGATGGGGAGCTAAGCCGCATGAAGGGCTCCCACATTTCAGCTGTGGTCGGCAAGGACTGCAGTCCTGCGAGGCGGACGCTGCACTGCAGGGTGCACAAACCACCGAGGACGGGCTTCTATGCTCAGCCAAGTGTCTCTTCTCCTTAATGAGACAGTCTTCGTTATTCTCTCATCACGATATGCAGTTCTGATTGACGTTTTACTGGGCTCTGCGTGACCTGCCTCTGTTGTCTTTAGCGTGGTTAATTGGAATTATTGAGCGGCGCCCGGCTCTGGCAGGCTGGGATTCACCCCTGTTGGGACAGTCCTCACCTGCCCACCCTGGCCTGCTCCTGCGCAGTCTTGCTCCCATCAGACCGAATTAAGCCTCGCTGTCAGGAGCCAGGGACCCTTCAATGGTTTTCCAGCACAAGCAACACCAAATTAGTGTTTGGTAATAGGCTGCACACTGTTTTGTAATAAGAAAATATGGATGATTCTATTTATTCCCTCTTGCTCCTGCTATGATAAGAAATGTTCTAATTCATTATTAATTTGTTCCAACTATTTCTGGTAAATCTAAACTATGAATAACTTCAGCCATGCCATTAGCAATACCTCAAAACTACAGATGGATTTCAGTTTCAGGACACAGGCACACGGCAGTCCCACTGTTTCTAAAGGTGCACCCAAGGTTCTGTCACATTTGGGAACAAAACCAGTACTTGCCGTTCATGGTGGGTTACAGCTTCATCTAAAATGGCCTGGAACACAAAGATGCTGTGGCCATTATTTGTCCCGTATAAATTATTGTAGCTGGCAGCATTCTGTGAAACTGTGTATGTTCAATCTGTTTAAGGATTGGCACTCCCTTGAACAAGGGACCGAATGGAAATGGGAGTGGGAATAGACTTAGACCTGCTGCCAGTGCTAACGGCTTTCATTCTGCCCTGCGGACTAGAAAGATCTTTGGTGGCATTTTGTAGCTTGCTGGCTTTCGTGTAGAGTAGGCCTTTGGAATATTAAATCTTCAAAAGGTGATTTTTTGCTGTTGTTGTTGTTTGCCTTTCATAATTTATTTCTCTACTTTTCATAGATAAATGATTGCTCAAAGAACCATTGTCAGGAAGTATCAAGGAAAGATTTCCTTCATTGTAGAATATGAATTTACTTGCGTGAAAGACGGGAGATTAGAAATGCATCTATTGGTCACTCAAAGAAATGATCTGTCACATGCACAGCGTGGTGGTACCTCCTTGTGGGAGTGAGTCCACTGTTTGGTCTGTCATTCATCCAGAAAGTGCTTTCCTTGCCTCTGTGTTTGGATAGGAATGACTCTTACCTTTACGTCTGTGTCGTCGTAGTCATCTGGCTTCAATTGCTGAAAAGGGGAGGTGGGGGGGAGGACGCCCCCCATGTAAAATTGAACACTGAGCTCCTGTGTGAGCAATCCTGCAAGACGTTGACAACCCACTGGCCTTGTCTCTCACCCTGAGCTCTAAGCAGGGGCAAGAGCATGATGACTGCACTCCTGCTGCTCCCATGCTGCTGCCCTGGAAAATATTGTCCTGCCTCCCAGGGAAGGGGAAGGAGAAGGGGGAGAGGAGAGGGAGAGGGAGAGGAGAGGGAGAGGGAGAGGAGAGGGAGAGGAGAGGAGAGGGAGAGGAGAAGAGAAGAGAAGAGAAGAGAAGAGAAGAGAAGAGAAGAGAAGAGAAGAGAAGAGAAGAGAAGAGAAGAGAAGAGAAGAGAAGAGAAGAGAAGAGAAGAGAAGAGAAGAGAAGAGAAGAGAAGAGAAGAGAAGAGAAGAGAAAAGGAAAAAAGAAGAGAAAAGGAAAAAAGAAGAGAAAAGGAAAAAAGAAGAGAAAAGGAAAAAAAGAAAAGGAAAGGAAAGGAAAGGAAAGGAAAGGAAAGGAAAGGAAAGGAAAGGAAAGGAAAGGAAAGGAAAGGAAAGGAAAGGAAAGGAAAGGAAAGGAAAGGAAAGGAAAGGAAAGGAAAGGAAAGGAAAGGAAAGGAAAGAAAAGAAAAGAAAAGAAAAGAAAAGAAAAGAAAAGAAAAGAAAAGAAAAGAAAAGAAAAGAAAAGAAAAGAAAAGAAAAGAAAAGAAAAGAAAAGAAAAGAAAAGAAAAGAAAAGAAAAGAAAAGAAAAGAAAAGAAAAGAAAAGAAAAGAAAAGAAAAGAAAAGAAAAGGAAAGAAAAGGAAAGGAAAGGAAAGGAAAGGAAAGGAAAGGAAAGGAAAGGAAAGGAAAGGAAAGGAAAGGAAAGGAAAGGAAAGGAAAGGAAAGGAAAGGAAAGAAAAGAAAAGAAAAGAAAAGAAAAGAAAAGAAAAGAAAAGAAAAGAAAAGAAAAGAAAAGAAAAGAAAAGAAAAGAAAAGAAAAGAAAAGAAAAGAAAAGAAAAGAAAAGAAAAGAAAAGAAAAGAAAAGAAAAGAAAAGAAAAGAAAAGAAAAGAAAAGAAAAGAAAAGAAAAGAAAAGAATTCTCAGCCCTTTTCCTCAGAGATACTTAAGAATGTTTTTTAACTGTTTGCTTGGAAATACAATAAAGGTGATAAAAGGCAGCAAGATCCTCACAAAGACCTTGCTAATGCTTGGTGGGCACCTGTAAAACCTGCAAAAAAAAGGGTCCCGGCCACCAGGCAAGGCTTACCTCCCTCTTGTCTTGAGAGAGTTGCGGTCTCAGTACTGTCCCTGGTTGTTGCTCTCTGTTTTTTCTGTAGTTCATACCTCCTGCCCAGAACATCCCTGAGTAAGCAAGCTGTCTGGATCACAGCTTTGCTCCTTCAGTCTGCAACAGACACAAGGAAGTCTGTGTTTTTCACAGTGCACCTAAACATGCTGCTGCTTTTACTTAAAGAAGAAAGCACAAGAGGAAATGGTTTAATAAAACAAAAACAGCTTTGCAAACGGGATGCTTCAGCGTTCTCTGTCTCCGTGTTAGTTGGGATCTCACCTCCACAAGGAAAGTGGGGCTTTCCTGCCTCCACCACCAGTACTATGTCTCAGCTGGAAATGCTGAAATGTCTGTCAAGCCCAAGCTTCCCCTGCTTGAGCTTTAATAACTTCTGTTCTTCTGCCAGGCAATCTCCTAATTAGCTGTTACTGGATGACCACAGATACACATGAGTGACTTCATAGATGAGTGGCAAGTCCATTCTTCCTAGGAGCTAGCTCAAGGGGAGGAGGAGGCTGGGAGGCTGGGAAAAGATGAAGGCTGGTGTTGTGTTCATAAAGATGATGCAGACGTGCTTGTCGGCAGACTGGTCTGCAATGGGTTCCTCAAGCCATCCCCGGAAGAAAGGAGGCCTGAAGAGAGATAATAAGATAGATGATAACCCATAGGATGTGTAAGAGAGACAGCTGTATTGCCCAGGTTGTTTGCTTTTGAGAAAGAAGAATCCATTCTTTTCTATATTGGCAGAAAACATGTGCCCTTTCATAATAAAATTACGTATTCCATGTCTGTCAACCTTCCAGGTTTCTTTTAAAATATACAGCTAAGGTGGGAAGTACTAAGAAAATACAGATATAGTGGCTGGACATCCAACAAGTGTTCATGACAACATCCTGCTTTATGGACCAATGCAGTTCCTGACAATTTAATAGTTTACTGATGGTATTTTTTATAAAATATGCATAAATATGCAAAAAAAGGGTTTGGGATTTTTTTTCTGAGGAGTAGAAAAGATACCCGTCATGGTACGTGATGAAATATGTCTGTTTGAATTAAACCTATGGCAGTAGGTTTTAGAGCAGTCAGTCCTGGTCAGGCTTAACAAGACTCAGAGGATGTAAACTCCCCTAGAAACATCTATAGAATTATAATGCCCTAGTTAATAAAATAATTATTTTAAATAGCCTATTCAGGTAAATTAGAAGGTCTAATTTAAGCTGGTGGGAGAAAGACGAAGGAAATTTTGCCAGTGAAAAAACCTACTTTTCTTCAGATGCTGCCTTAGCATTTTGCCTTACAGGCAAGTATTAGAAACCTGAAATCCTTCTCAGCCTAAAAATGAGGGAATTATCTAGAAATATACGTGGAGACCAGACGTAAACCTTTACTTATTCAGCCTAAATCGCAGTCATGTCACATGCACATTCACGTTAGGCACACACAACCGCCGTGAAGTCGACTTGAGATGCTGTGAGACTTTTTATTGGCACAAATGGTGTGTGTTACTCACTCACCCTAAAGGAGAGCCTGCAAACCGTCCTGACACCGCTCCTGCGTGCGCAGGTCACAGGGTCCAGAGCTTCGGATCTATTTTATGGGAATCTGCCTCTCTGTGCTGCTGATGCCCAGTATTTTAGGGCTCCTGCTACTTTCCGTAAGGTTCCAGAGGAGGGAGGAGAGGAAATGAGGTGCTGTAAATAGAAAGTAGCCGAAAGCAGCTTTCCTAAAGTGAAAACAGCCACAGCTTTAGAATGTATTTCCCTTGTTTCTGGTCTCTGGAAAGCGGGAATATTTCTTTCCTGCTCTTTAGGCCAAGACCACGGTTCGAACCGAAGTTACCCAGCTAACCCCCAATTTACACCGAGTCATTTCAAAGCAAACAACCAAAAAAACCCCCCCAGCCTCACCCCAAAAACCCAACAGCCCCCAAAGCCCGGTGCGAGCAGTGAGGGGAGGCAAAGTGCAGTCGGGGATGGGGGACACGGGGCATCCCAGCCCGCCCGGTGCCCGCCCGACGGCCGGCCCGGCCTCAGGAGCGCCCCTTGTCCGCCAGGTGGCGCCCTGCGCTCACGGACGGTCCGCGCTGGCGCTCCGCGGCCGCGGAGCGCGGGGCGGGACGGGCGCTGAGCCAGCGGGGAAGCCCCATCGAAGGCGGGGGGGTTGCTCCGCCGTGCGACCTGCGGGGTCCTTTCTCCTGCGTGGGGACCCTTCCCCGTCGTACACGGAATAGAGTTCCGCTGCGTCCCGAGTCCTGCCCCCCCCCACCGCCACCCAGCTCGGCATCGCGTCGGTGGCCATTTCTACGGGAATCATTCATTCGCGTTAAATTTCCTTTAGCTCCGGAAAATAGCGAAACCTTAAATGACCATAATAAGAACGTAATTGTTCGGAGTGTTTTTTTGTCGTTGGTTTATTTTGAGAAATCGATTTGGACTCATCTTCAGCATCTTACACCGAACCCATTCAAATAGGAAACGGGAGAACTAAATTATTGCTGCTTCCTGAACTCACTGCTTACGATCCCAATAATTAATATGTGCAGTAATGGCTCTTGCAGCCTGAATTTCTTTGGGTAATTCTCGGAAATGAAGGGCTAATTTTCCGCCGCCGAGGGAGGAGAACGCGGAGACGAGCGCAAACCCAGCGTCCGGTGGTCCGCGCCCGGCGCTCTCCTCCCTCCGCATCACTTGGGGGAAAATAATCCCGACGGCAGGGAATTCCCTAGAGAAGGGATTTCCCTCCCAGTCCCGCCGGCAAAACAACTTTCTTTTTTTTTCTTTTTCCCTTTTTTTTTTTTCCCCTTCCCCCCCACCCCATGGAGATCCTCTCCCCTCCCGCCCTGTCAAGCGCTGCGAGTCGCACATCTGTCTCTGCACAAGGCGGGGAGGGGAGAGGGTCGGACCAAGGGAAGGGGGGGTGGGGGGAAAGCCGCCCCCACCGCCTCCGGGCCGCGGCGGCCGCGCGTGGGACCCTCCCAGCGAGGCGACGGTAGAGCCCGTCCCCCGCGCCCCGGGGCTGCGGCACACGCGGAGCTGTTACGGCGCTGCTGTTTACCTCGGGGGGTGCTTTGCGTAATGAGAACAATACTAACAACCCCTAAAAAAAGGGGAAAACATTAAAAAAATGAAGAAAAAAAAAAAAAAAGAGGGGGCTCAGGGTGAAAAAAAAAAAAAAAAGGCACTTCTGTCCCCAAATCTCCGCGGAAGTGGGGGTTCCGCACCGGGGCTGCTCCGCCTGCGCGCTCAGCGCCGGGCGGCTCCACGGGGGGGCCCCGCACCCAGGGGCGGCCCCGGGCTCCGGCGCGGGGTGAGCTGGCCCCGCGGAGAGGCGCGGAGCAAAGCCGCGGGGGAGCCCGACAAGTCCGGGGACCCCCCACCCCAAACCACCCTCCTCCTCCCCCTGCTCCCATCCCACGGCAGGTAAAACTTGACCGTGGCGAGCATCCCTTGAGGTTTGTGGGACAGGTTGCGGGCGGGAGGGGGGGGGGGGTGGTGTCTGTATGTTGCTGTTTGGTGTTGGGTTTTGGAGTGGGGTTTTTTTACTATTTTTTGTTGGGGGCGGGGGGGAGAGGTAAGCGTGAGTTGGTGTTTATGAGAAGCTTTATGACTCCTGATAAGCTCATCTTTGAGGACGACACAGAACTGTGTTCCTTGAGGAATTGGGGTGGTGACGTCTTTTCTGATACCCGATTATTACGTGACTGTGGGAAAAAAAAAAAAAAAGGCATTTGATTCATGAATAAAAATCCGGACACCACCACGGGGGCAACAAACAATATTGCCCGTCCTCTAAGGTAACAAGCAGGCAAATGTTTACGAAGAGGGCTCTTGCTGAAGCGAGGTGTTTGCAAAGATTTTGTTGCTAATTGCGTATCAGACGGAAGGCTGCGGAAGGCTGGTCAAGTTTGGAGCCACCGAGCAGGAAGAGAAGAAGAGGAGAAGGCTGAAGGCGCTCAGTGAGGGGAGAGATCTGGGGAAGACAACATCTCACGCAGCCAGCCCGCGGCTCCCCGCCTCCGCTCCCTCCCGGGCTCGCTCGTTCTCTTCCCCCTTCCCCAGCGCTCCCTTCTCCGGCGACATCTCACTCCATCCCTCTTTCTCCCTTCCCTTGCAGACTCCACTCCAGATCTGTGCTGCTACCTGCAAACTTTCTTTTTTTTTCCTTTATATTCCCCCCCCCCCCCGGTTGTCTTTTTTTTTTTTTTTTCCCTTCTCCTCCCCCTCTTTTTCTTTTTGGAGTGGAATCCCCTAAAACCAGCAAACAACTAACCGCTGCCTTTGCGTCTTCTTCATCCCGCGGGTCCTTCGCCCATCGGAGAGGCGATGCCACGAGGGTTTTAACTCCTTTCGGCCGCAACTTGGGAGACAGCTCTATTTTTCCCCCCTTTTTTGGGTCTTTTTTTTTCTTTTTTTTTTTCTTTTTTTTTTTTTTTTAGACTTGTTTCGCAGCCAAACGCTCTTAGTGCCGGTTGTTTAGAGTTTAATGGTAAGGACACGAGGCGGCTCGCCGGGCCTTCCCGCAGCGTTCCCGGGGCGGGCGGGCTGACGGGCGGGCACCGACGGGGCGGGCGGCGGCGGCAGCAGCAGCAGCATCTCTGCGCCGGGCACCGCTCCGCGCCGGCACTCGGCTGTCCAAGGGCGCTGGCCCCCAGGGCCGCATTGCCTCCCTGCCCCGCAGGCTCGGCCGTGGGGCTTGGTGGGTCGTGGGGTGTTGTTGTTTTGGTTTCTTTTTTTTTTTTTTTCCCGTGGTTGGTTTTTTTTTGACAGCGGTTCTCCTTTCCCTCCCGCACAGAGTGGCAATGTGTAGCAAAGCGATCCTAGCACTCCTGGTCTATGGCATAATAATGCACTGCAGCGTCTACTGCTCACCTGCGGCCGGACTACAGTACCCGGCTCTCAGGTAGGTCCGTCCCCCCGCCCGGGGGCTCGGCCGGGCCCCCGTCAGGCCGCCGCTGCCCCGGCTTCGCGAAGGGCAGGGGAATCATACCCGGGAGGGAAGAGGGCCTGGGAGATGGGGAAGTCACCAAACGAAGCCCGTTCCACTTGGGGTCTGTGCCCACCGGCTCCGCTCCGGGAGGGTCAGATATGGGGGGGGAGTCCCCCCCCGGCCGCAGCACTGGCTTCCCCCAGGGCCGCTCCCCGGGATCCCGGCTCGGTTCACCTGCGGCCTCTTGTCCCCGGGGAGGAGGGGGGCGCGCTCTGCTGCGGCTCGGCGGAGCGGGCCGAGGTCCCGGCCGTATCTCGACGGGGCCCGGCAGCTCCCCCCTCCGCCTGCCCCATGTCCTACACGGGCCCTGACAGCTCCCGGTTGCCCGCAGCTCGCCCAGGGGGGACGGCGAGCATCGCCTGCCGGGACCGCGGGGAAGTGGGGAGCGGGGCGGGGGGACACGGACGCACCGTTGGCTGCAAGGATGCGGGAGCTCTCCCGGGTCGCGTGGCAGCGTTGGAGGTGATGGGGGTTCAGTCTCCCGCCCTGTTTACGGTCTCCCTGCTCAAGGGGGACAGCGGCTGGCACAAGGTTGTTGGGTTGTCTGTGTGTGATCGGAGTTGTCTCGCTGGGCTCCAGCGCAGGCTGATGCCTGTGCTGTCCCTTTCCACCCGGGCGCGGGGGGCGTGTGGACCCCGCTGTGTTTGGGGCGGGAGTGGGGGACCCCCAAGAGGCGCCGGCACAAGCGAGTTTCCCATGCTGGGCCCTGGCCGGAGGGCGCAGGGGTACCCGGTCCGGGACGGCCGGTGGCAGCCTGGTCCCACCCAGCTCGTAGGTTGCTGGGGCGACCACCGGTGTTGTTTGGCTGAGGAGGGGGAGTTTTGGGCTCGGTGCTGTTGTCATGCCCCACCGGCGCTCGGCTTTATTCCGGGGTGCCCTGCGGGGGACACCGCCGTACGGCGAAGCTGCGAGCGGGGTGGGGGGATGCCGGGCGAGCAGGGCTGTCCGCGGAGGGTGCCCTTTGCACCAACCGGGAACCCGTCGGGGCTGCCCGAGAGAGCAGCCCCCTTCCCCTCCCCGGGCAGAGGGGCTGCGGGGCAGCGGGAGCGGTGGCCTGCGGGGCCATTAGCCGGCAGCAAGCCGGCTCTCTTCATTCAAGCGCCTGAATTAGCAGGAGTGAAACACTTTAGCGGCATCTATTATTAATACCTCCGCTAAAGCTCACCGACAAAAATAGCTGCCTGTAACGTACAATGACCTACATCGTACTGCGGAGAGGAAGGCAGAGAACGAGGGGGGGGGAGCTGGGGAGGGGGACCGAAACTGGTGAGATCTCAAAGGGCAGAGGCACCATTCAACGAATAACAACAACAGGCGAGCACCCCCCCGCCCCCGGCCCGGCGGGCGCTGCGGGGAGGAGCGGGGCGCGGCCCCGGCCCCGGCGGCGGGGGCTTGCCGCTCACCGCCCCGTCTCCACCGGGGAGGCTGCTTGGCTCCCGCCCAGCCCCTGGCACACAACCGCGTGTGCCTGCCCGGCTGAGCCTGCACGGCTCGGGAAGCAGCGGCGGTGGCTGTTCCTCGGGCTGGGGAGGGAGGGGGGTGGGGGCATGTTTGGGGCTTTTCTCGGAGCACGTCTGACAGCGGGTGTGTTCCCTCCCCCGTGGTCCTGCCCCGCAGAGGAGGCGGAGGGCGGGGATGGGGAGCGGGCGGGAGCAGGGAGGGGATGGGGGCAGACGGACGGGGCTCACGGGTCGGTTCTGCCCGGGGGGGTGGCCACCGGGGCAGCCCGGGAACCGGCGGCGGGGAGCGGAGCGGAGCCCGGCTGACTCCTTCCCCTTGCTGCTCTCTTTGCCAGGCTGGAGGATGAAGTCTACGACGAGGACGGCAACACCCTGCAGGACTTCGCCTATGACCACGAGCCCCTCGGTATAGCGAATCCGTCCTCCATGATAGGCGAGCTGTACACCTTGTATTACCCGCCGGAAAAGAGGTGACTGCAACTCGCGGGGTGTCAGGCGTGAATTTTGAGCAACACGGGTCTGGCCGAGCCGATTGGGGGGGAATAATAATAATAATAATAATAATAATAATAATAATAATAATAATAATAATAATAATAATACTACTAATAATACCCAACAAGTCAACATCAACCTATATATATATGTATGTATATCTAGAAATCCCGAACCCAAACAAACGACCACGCTGCGCGGGTCCCGGTGCCCAGTGTAAAGCCGAGAAGAAATGGAAAAGCCTCCTTACCTCCAGCAGCCCGGGGGAGGGAGCGGGGGATGCCGCCCGCCCCGGGGAGGGCTAGCGATGCTCCCGCAAACGTAGCAGAACTGCCCAGCCGGCGCGGAGCCGAGCAAGTGCGGCGAGGAGGGGTCTGGGTGGGGAAGAGGGGTCCCTAAGGACGCGGGGAGATGCCGCCCTCCGCTCGCCGGCGGGGAGGGACGGTCACCGCCACCGCCCGGGCTCCCGCATCTCGCCGCAGCCGGCTGCCGGGCCTCCCCGCTCACCCTCGGGCTCTTCCCTCCGCCCAGGCACGCCGATGGGATCTTCAACAAAGCCTACAGGAAACTCCTGGGCCAGTTATCCGCCAGGAAATATCTGCACTCCCTGATGGCCAAGCGGGTCGGGTAAGGGTTTCTGCTCGTCCTCTTTCCGCGGTGGGCGGTGGTGCTGCCGTAGCGGAGGCGTTCAAAAGGCCGCGGCTGGAGGGGACAAAGCTGCCCCGGCCGGGGATGGGAATTTGTCGCGCCGGCGATGGGGCTGGGGGAGGACGGTTCCCCAAACCTCAGCCGACCCCGTCCACGGCTCCCAGCCCGCTCCCGGCGCAGCGTCAGCGCAGGGGTTGGCGGAGGTTTGGTCGATACGCTCGGGCATGTATATATATGTATATACATATATGTTTATGTATGTCTCTGTAATTTTTGCAACCGGCTGATTTAAAATTAAGAAGTTGGGCAGCCTCCCCGGTCTGCTGGGTGGCGGGGGAGGGCGAGGACCGGTCTGTCGGCTGAATCCGGGGGGGACCGGGCTGCAGCCCTGCGCACCCCCGGGTGGGGCTCTCCGCCGCCGGCGGGGCTGGGGCGAGCCCGGTGCCACCCGCCGCCCTCCGGCAGAAGGTAACCCGTTAATAAAGCCCCGGGGAGAGAGGCTTTCCCTGCCTCAATGAATAATTCATGGCGGGGAGATATTGTCTCTCGCTGCGCCGGGAGCGGGTTTCGGCGCGGCCTTTTGTCTCCCCGCGCATCTTCCGCGCAACGTGTTGCGCCGCGGGGGGCAGCGGCCGCCGCGGGGCTGCGCAGGGCCGTGGGGGTGGGGTAGGGGGGGGGTGAGGGGGACGGCGCGGAGGGGTGCGGAAGGGGGCGGAGCGGCCCCGCCTGATGCAGCTGTGCTTCTCGGTGCTTGCAGCGGTGCCAGCGGCGGCCTGGGGGACGAGGCGGAACCGCTGACCAAGCGGCACATAGACGGCATCTTCACGGACAGCTACAGCCGCTACCGGAAACAAATGGCTGTCAAGAAATACTTAGCAGCCGTCCTGGGGAAAAGGTATAAACAAAGAGTTAAAAACAAAGGACGCCGAGTAGCGTATTTGTAGCGATGAGTAACCAGCCACTCCCGTGTATACAAAGTCCTGAGAGAGAGAGAGAGAGAGAGAGAGAGAGAGAGAGAGAGAGAAAGAGAGAAAGAGAGAAACCCAACAACAAAAAAATCTAAACAAAAACAAAAGTCATTTCCAAACTGACTGAACAATCACCGCTCCTGTGTTATCTAAACATGTATTTATGTATGAAGTAAAGCCATTAAATGAATATTTTGATAATAATATTGTTTTTCTTTTGTACAAAAGCACTAGAGAAACGCACAGATCTACTTTGTGGACCAATCATTAAGTTATATATAATATATAAATATATATATATAAATACTACTACGAATACTAAAGAACAATTCTTCATATAAAGCCTGCAAAAGAACAAGAATTCGCCTGAGCTGTTTATGTTTTTATATAAAATAAATAGAAAAAAAAGACAATCATTGTTTTGAATATTACTCCTATTTTTGTAACAGAAATTAAAAGGATAGTATTTTTATCCGCGACAGGGTCGAAGGCATTAATTTTCACCATTTGCTACTGTACATAGAGAAGGATGCCCTGCTCCCAGGGGATTATGAGGAAAATGATTTGGGAGAATTGGTGAAGCAGATTCTTCCCCCGGTGAGTCTCAAGGCAGGCTCCTTTGCCACTAGCCTCTCCGAAGGGGCAGCGTCCCCTTTCCTCTAGATTTCGATTCCCCCCCACCTCCCCCGCTTTTTTTGATTCCAGTTGTATCCGTATTAGCGTCTCCTCAAACAATGAGCTTAGAGGATAATTCTCCTGTGAAAACAACAGCTCGATCCAAATTGTGCATCTCCCTTGCCTATTGGCAGGAGAAATAGTTGAAAACAACAGCAAAAATTCCAAACAAAACCAAAAAAACCCCCAACCCCTAAATCCCCAACCAGCAGCAAGGATAGTAAGGACTAAGCCCCGTGCACTGCTCTTCTGGCTGGCTGGGCAGAGTGTCAGAACAAAGCCAAAGAGGAGACAGGACCCGTTTGGAAAAAGTAGGGAAGTGAGCAGGGGGGGCGGCCCCCCCCGGCGCACCCCGGGGCCGGAGCCGGTGCCGGTGCCGCCAGGGTCGTGGGAAGACGAGGCGATCCCACCTCCGATCCGCTACCCAACTGCCCCGGGCAGCTCGGTACTGGACCTGGATGCAAAGTACAGTGTGTTACTCTCCAGTGCTGTCCATGCTTCTCATCATGTATATCGAGCAGGGTTCTCGCCTTTGCATTTTTTTTTTTTTAATTTTTTTTCGGTCGGAGTTGCTCTTTTCTTTGACTGTTTATTTATTTCTTTTTTTTCTTGTAGACCCTCCCGCCTCTCATCCTCTTCTCGCACTTTTCTAAGCTCTGTTTAAGTCACTTGAGTCACCTTTTTGGGTTATGTTCTTTTGGGGTTAAAAAAAAAAAGAAAAAAAAGTCTGTGAACGCTCTCTCACTCCTTTGTTCTGTTTTATGCAAGCTCTTGTTGTACAAGTTTAGGAACCCCTGTTGTAGCTACCACTAAAGAATTATGCACTACTACGAAAGTTTTTGTTCCTTGTTTATTGAGTTTGGAGGTAAAATGTATTTTTCTACATTCTGGCTTATTGCTTAGTAAAATTTATTTCATAAAACAAACTTTTGTCATAAAAGAATGTGTAGTGTTCACCTGTGGTCCGGTTTCTAACGAGATAAACCATTTTCACCTCATCTCTCTATGTACGGACTCCTATCTTACCTTCCGCCCCGGGGGACCGTAAAGCCGCAGCGAACCCGGCCGGGGGCCGGCCCCGTCCCTCCGCCCGGGCAGGGGGCGAAGGAGGACCCGTGGGTACCTACTTCCTTCCAGCTCACCACACAAACCTTAGAGGAGTCTTTCCAAAGACACAAAACGAGCCCCGCATCAAGACGTCGGAAAGCAACCCCTCCCCCCTTCCCCTCCCCCCCCCCCCCCCAAAAAAAAAAACCCCAACCCTCACCCAAATATACTCGCGGGTAAAATCCTCCTTCCCCGGCCGGAACGGCCGCCGGGGAGGAGAGGCAGGCGCGGACAAAGCCCGGCGGAGCGGACAGGCGGTACCGGTACCGCCTGCCCGCTCTGCCTGCAGTACCGGCACCGCCTGCCCGTGTTGCCCGGGCTGCCGGCACCGCCCGCCCGCGTTGCGGGCAGCGCTCGCCCCCGCCGGCGCCGCGGGCTGCTGGGGCGGAGGGACGCGGGGCTCAGTTTGCAGCTTTCGTGCCTTCTCTTCACCGTGTAAATCGCCACGAGTTCACGGATGGCTATTTAGTGGCCCTACGATGCTGCAACACATCGGCTTGCGTTTTAGTCGTCCTTCTGCTGTTCTTTGGCGATGGGCAGAGTTTGCTGTGTTTGTGTCGGCTGTGGTGTAATGACATAGGGCTCTCTTGACGTTTTATTTATGACCTTATCAGTTCAGTGGCTAGTCGCGAGCATTATGAAGTGATCACCTAGGTTATTATCCTTTGTATGATTATTTGATTCTTTCAGAAACGCCAACAGCCTTACCAAAATCTGAGCAGATTTGAGATACAGTCATAGTTTAGGTAGATGTTAGTCTTGGAGAACTTATTTTGTGTGCAAATGAATATAAAAAGAAGTTAAACAAAGTATTATTACACACATGATATCTATAACTAGGACTTTGATAACTGTTATATAAAGTGTGTAAAGTTTGTATTAATAAATTTTTGTAAACAATGCAATTTCGTCTAATGTTTGGGGGAGAGAAATCTAGAACCTAACAGTGAAAGCTGCATTTCATTGATTTTTTTTTTTTTTTTTTTAAATCGGTTCATTTGTAAGCAGCGTTATTCCAACTTTTCATGCCTGGGATATCTTTTTATTAAGTCTCCACATTTTATCATCAAATAACCTCTAACGTTTTTACCGACTGCTACTCCTCTGCTCGAGTAAACTAAACAGAACTGCTGAAGTAAAGAGCCCAGTTCCACACACACCGGCTCGGTAATACCTTCTTAAAATACGCAAACCAAACCAGTCGGTGCCTATCGTCCGTTCCTCTAACAATTCCTGTGCTTGGAAGCCGTTTATTTTAAGCGGGATCGGTATGTTTGACGAGATCTTCAACTAATCCTCTTTTAATGAACATCCTGTATGGGAAAACGTGCTTCCCAGCATCACCGGGCTTGGGCAACAGCAGCATCTTTCTTTGGATTAAAAATGTACTGGGCTGTCCTAAAAAATGGTACTGCACCACAACAAAGTGATGTTGAGGTTTTACAGGGTGATAGGTAGCTACAAAGAAAATGCACAGGCAGCGTAGTTTGTTGGCACAACGCAGAGGTCAGGGTATCCGACCTTTAATCTTCACTTTAGTTTATCAGTAGCTGCTTATGTTGATTACTTTGGTTGTAACTCAGGGACTTCACTCCAGTGTGTTAGAAAGTAGCAGCAATTTAGTTAAACTAAACTACATTTCCTTTTAAGATCATACAATTAAAAAACTAAAGCACAGGAATTAAATGACAAATTCTTAGCAATTATTTTTCAAAACTCTAAATCCAGAATTTGAAGCAGACTGGTCACATCCTCTCTGCCACGAATTCACCTTCCAGGCTAGTTTCAACAACAACATTTTACTGACTAACTGGAAAACACTGTGAGAACTGGTGGTATCAGTGGTATGTGTTAGGAATTAATGCAAAGCGAGATAAAAGTTCTGATTAAATGCAGATTGAGTCAGAGAAGAATGCAAAAAAATACCCACTGGTGGGGAGGGGGAGAGGAAAAAGATTTATCAGCCTGATAGCATAAGAAAATGAAGTTTCCCAAAGGCAGCATACAGGGAAAAAACTGCTGTTTTTTCAGTAATTATGCAGTGCTCATACATATAATCACACCACATTTCCTGCCTGTGTAAACTGAAAATGTGTTTAAGAGATCCAAACTGAAGACCTTCTTGGAATTGGTAGCTAGAGGGCAAAAATTGGGATTAGTCCACCTGAAAAATGAGGTCGTCTTCATCAAGTCCTGGCACTTGTTGAAGATGTGCAGAAGATGGAAATTTTGCTGCAAATGGTGTAGAGATGGTCCTAGCCTTTCTCTGTGGAAATTTGTCTTTACCAAATCAAATACGATTTCATGAAGAAGCTCAGCTTTATTCCCAGGGATTTAAACTGCCATCCGAAATGATACACTTGGAAAATGCACAATACCGAGTCTTACAGCTTGAGTTTTGTGGGGATTGCTGCTGTTCTGTATCCATACGACTAGCAGCAGAAATGGGGAAAGCTGGCTGAGGAGACAAGAATAACTAGACAAGACATGATTTTGGAGCCTTGCATTGTAAAAACCTCCTGACATTCAAAGTGACGAACTCCAGTTAGTTAGCAAAGGAGGCTGAGCAGAGCGGGACAGACTGCTCCAGATTCCAGCCCTCAGAAACGTGCTGCAACAGCACATCTGTCACAGAGCTACATAGGTCATCAAAACCAGAAAAGCCAGAAAGAACCGATTTCTGCAGAGTCCTGGTGTAAACCCAGCTGTGGCCAGCATCTGTCTTTCATAAGATTTGTGTGTGTGCTGAACTCCTCTCCATGTGTTTCTGGCGTCTTTCAGCTTTTTTCAAAAAACCGAAGTTCATCTATTGGCTGTATATGTTTTCACCTAGAGTTAAGAAAAATAGGAAAACAGAAGGAAGTTTGACTACGTGGGAGCTTGTTAGGTGATACTTTTGCAGCTTAATTTCAAGTTCTAGGCTAAATAATTTAGTCTTTCTTCAGGAAAACCTTCAAGGAAAGCACATACCTGAAATATTTAGGACCTCATGCTTAGCCTCTAGAAGTACATGTCCTCTTAACTGCACTCATAGATTTTTAAGAACCGAGGGGATTCTTATGATCATCTACTCTATCTTAGGTGATACAGGATGTAAGATCGCACTGAGTCCTTCATTTAGCATTTAATTTCTGAGTGAGCTATTCTGTATGACGGCAGTATTGATTGCAGGACTTGCAGGAATGGCAAACTTGCCGGAGAAGTTGTTCCAAATGTGGCAGCTTAGCACTCTGTTCCTTCTTTACGTTTGTCTCATTTTTGAGTCCAGGAGATTTGTAGCCTGCTGAAGAATCCCTAATGACTGTAGATTTTCTTCTCCACATAGGTAGTCCTAGGCAGAGATTTACTCTCCTCTATGCCTGGTCTTTGAGGAAGCAAGGTTGACCTTTAAGCACTCACCATGAGAGAGGTTTTCCACAGATGGCATTATTTCTGAACCATTTGTGTTTATTAACATTCTTGCTAAAACGTTAAGACTAGAAACGGTTACAGTACACAGCAATGACCATCTCAAGGATGTGACAAAAGTAGTAACTTTTGTCTCCTTCCTTGGGTGATGCTCACTGCTAACAAGGGTCGCATTTGCTCTCTCGGCCATTTCATCATGCTGGGAGATCATGAACTGTTCATAATCCTTTCCCATCCTTTTCCAGATGTTTGCTTCACACCTACAGAGGTCCTGGCCTGGAAGTGACACCATGGTTCTTGGTTCCTGTGTTGCACTGCTTTGTGTTAGTTAAGCTGTGTTAAAACACTTTTTCAAGAGAGTTTGCCTTACTGAGCTCACTCTGGAAATTATTTTTTTTTCCTGCACAATTACCATGTTCTGTCATCTCAGCTGTCACCTGGCACTCATTCCTATCACCTTTAGAAAGAGTAGACACATTCCAGCGATGTCATTTGTGTACCTGTGCATTGCGGTACATGGGCCCAACCCATCTGTGATGCAGATCTGTGTAATTATGCCAGAGAAGGTTTTGGCCCAGTCTAAATGAAAATTCTGGGACAGAACAAGTCAGAGTGACTCATAGCAGGCTGCTGGCCAAAGCTCCTTCTTGTGCACTTGGGTTCCAAGCAACAGACCTATCCTGGCGTAGCTGTGGGCCCATTCACTCTAAACCCGCATGGGGTGTCTGGAAGTGCTTGTTGCTAAAACTGACCATAGCTCAGTTACTTACCTGGAATCCACAGAGAGGAGAAGTAGTGCATGATGCATTATAGGTAATGTGGTTGAGCTCTTAAGGCAGAATAAGTGTAAAACCTACTGCATCTTTTGCAATAATTAGTTAACTGGCTGTTGCTAGAGTTTGTCCAAGCCTCACAACAGGATTTAGTTTTGAACAGGGGTATTTGAGAACCAGAAACAAGCCATTTTACAAGCAGTGGAGACAAGCATCTCAAGATTTCCATTTACACGAGAGAGTGTGTTTTACAACTTCAGTAATGAAGTATCTAAGATAGATAGATGTATCGATCTCTGAAGCAGTATAATTTCTTTAGGTGGATCACAGGAAGAAGACCTCTTTCTTTTCAGGCTTTGAGATGAGTTTCGGATATTCCACTTCAAAAAGAACCTCATGAAAATTTATGGCAGTATGAAGTACAGAAGTTGGACAGAAAAATGGCAGTCCCTTGTGGTTCTTCCGTGGTGTCATCCAGCATCTCAGTACTGCAATATGAGGAACTGCATAGGTATAATTGGGTGTGAAAGGGTCTAGCATGAACATACACCTCCCAGCTGATGTCTCCAACATGGAAATGTGGCTTGGAGAGTAGAGAGGGGTGTTGAGAATGAACAGTTTTACAAGAAAGGGCATTTCCATTTTCCACAGATCCCTCAAAACCATCACCCAGGTTGGAGCCTGTTTTTCTCATTTGCTTGATCGGCCAGTCAGGAGTGAAGGCCCTGCTGATTTCAGATGTGTCTTAAAGGGTAGAGGCACTTTAACAAAAATTATGTGCTTTTTTTCTCTTTGTTACACATTTCTGAAAGTCTTGAGCTTTGTTCGCTGACTCTTTGCTCACACTGAAAAGGTTGGTCAGCCTCATATCCTGCCCATTTTTGCAGGGTTAATATGCTCCTCATATAGTGCATATCCAGTATGGTATGTTTATTTATAGGTGGAGAGGGCAGACTGAGAAAATAGTTGCCCAGGCTAAAGGGTTTACCATTCAAGATTTGACAACAGATCTAAATATATATTCATTTTGGACAGATTAGATTAGAGTCAGCCTATGGCTGATCTCTGTTTTGGCATTTATCTCCATGGTGAGAAGAATGCTTACTTTTGAGTGGTAGAGTGATGAATAAATGACTGCCTTTCCCTCAGGAACGAAGATTAGTGTCACAAGAAATCAGCCATCATGTATGTTATATGCCGAACGTATACTCTCAGCTCCCACAGCTCGGATGGGATTGAAACTTCCCTGACAGTTTGAGAGAATGAAGAGTGCTTGGGCGGTGTGGGGCTCAGGCTGCTCTGAAAATGGTTAAACTTTTAATCAGTTGTGAGCTCTCACGTCACCAGCAAAATAACAATATATGTAAATGGAATTGTAAAAATAGCACAAAGAAATCTTCCTCTCCCTTGCTATGTATATATATGCATATGTGTATGTATATACACATATTTTTAAATCAGACAAAAATGATAACACATTAAAGTTCCAATATTTATGTATTGGCCATAGCTAAACTTAGACACAACATCTAATTTACACTGACGTCTTTCTTTAACAAGTTTTGTAAGAGGAATGATTTAAGTTCAAGGAAGTGCAGTGAGTCATCTGCACAGTGGGCCAGTGGCTGAGCTAAGTTTAGAATCAAGGGGAAGTTTGGATCTTCTGGCTCCAAGTTTTTCCCTTTACATCTCTGCTTTTCTCAAACATTCTCAGTGCTTAAAAAAAAAAAAAAAAAAGAAGAAACTTCCTTCATGGTTTCTTTCTTTTCTGAATTGTTTTTTTATGTACCTGATTCTCTGGTCTTGTACGGTAAATCAGAGAGTTTAATTTAATGAGCTGAGTTTTTAAAATCATGTTACCTCATGACCTTGTGAATATTACCGTGTGACGTCTCTGTTTCAGGAAAGCTGAGATTAAGAAGCATAAAAGAAAAATGTGAGGTCCGTTCAAGCGCTACCTGAGCAAAATAGGTGTTCCCCAGTTGCAGGGAAACAAACCAAGCAAAGCTGAGCCTGGCTGGCCCAACCCAACCCACCCAGTCTAACCTCTGCTGCTACCTGCCTACTACAGAACCATACACAGTCATTCTCTTCAGCCCTCTTTCCTCCTGAGACGTTCTGTGCATCAATGGCTTTCCTGCCAAACCAAGGGAACCTTGCAGGTTATGGGGCACCATAGTCTGTATGAAATCCAGCTCATTCCTCCTCTGAGAGGTGCCTGTGAAAGAAAACACGAGGGAAGACCCATGCACTGCCTCTGTAAGCAGGCTGCAGCCAGGTTATGAGCACACCTCCTCTGCACCAGGCCGGGGATGGTCTTCTTGTGCAATGTGGGTTAGAGCCTCGCGTAGTCCTCTCCGCTCTCATGCCATCTCTCCCCAGCACGGTCTGACAGATAGGTATTACAAGGCACAACCCATCTCTCATACAAATGGAATGGCTAATCTGCTTTTGTACAGCTTCTATAGGTTTTATCTATTTTCCCCTTGGGCCAATAAATACACAAGAACGAAGGAAGACTGTCCAGACTCTTTCATACTGTGGTTGCTTAATGATTTCTGGTTACCCTAACTCGTTGGGTGCATTGCTGTGTTTTGCACCAGGAAAGACTCATGACACATTTAAGAGGTGATTAAGCCGGGGACTTTGTGTAGCACACTGCATGCAGACAGGTGGAACATTTATGCTGAAAGGAAGCAGTTTTCTGGTTGTGTTTGACTTTGCTATAATAAAATGCTGTTATGTTTTATAACAGTTTCATTTCATTCTAGTTATACTGCAATGACAGCCTTATTACACCACTGTTTATGCTTTTTTCTAAGCTTAGTCATTGTTTAATCTTATAAACAGAGAGTCAACTTCATGCCTGATACTTGTCACAGCTCATGCTCCTGAGCCCTAACACAACCGGGGGTACCGTGGGACAGGGATGTAAAATCAATTACATAACCTCATCATCATAACAGTCCTACTAGGAGAACCCCATTCTCTTCTTACTGTCCAGTAGATCTGAGCACTCATAGAAAATAAAACCACTGAAATCTGTTAATTAACAATTATCAGCACCCAACAGGAGTGCAACTGCAGTAGCACTTCACTCAGCCTTATTTTACCAATAATGGTGGTGTTAATGTCAATGGGGCCACAAGCAGAAGGAAAATGCCACCGAATGTGAGAAAGCTTAATCACCATCTGACCCTGTCTTATTAAAGATGACTTTTTCAGCCTGTATAGTCTTTCATATTCCAGATCAGTGGTTCCTAATGGGTGGGCTTTGGGGTCAGAAAAATCACAATACTTCCTTGTAACTTCACAGTGAGCAGCTGTCACTCTGGTAAGATAAATGCCACCTTTTATAAACTGCAGTTACTGTTCACTTTTCTCCATTCTCCTTATATCTTTGCTTTGACCTAGTCTGAGTCATTCTCTGCATGGGAAACGTTTCTTCCTGTGGGCATACATATGACTGGGGTTGTGTACTGATAAAAGGGGTATAATGTGTCCTCTGACTCTGCGGCCAAATGCTTCTACCTGGAATTAGGATGCTTGGTATCACAGTGAAGACACAAAACAGCGGGAGTTTGTTAGATTCCCCTGCTATAAGAAGATGCCAGGTGGAAAAATAGCCTTTAAATGGCGACGAATTCCTTTCCACCTGCGTGGGCATCAGGTGGGCACAACCTGGGAATGTGAGGCAGGAGCAGAGGGTGTCCAAAAGCTATGCTGTACCCGCTCCACTGTGCAGAGACCTCGAGAATGCACTAAAGGGGAAGAACTTGGTTCCTCCACATTTAAATTGTGAGAAATAGGAACCGACTGCTCTCCTACTCAGCTCTAATAGCAAGAGCTTAAGACCATCCATTTGGTTTAAGACCAGGCCAAAGATTAGCCTGGCAGACTGTTTCTGATGGTGGCCAACAGTTTAAGAAAAGCCTACCAATTAGGGTGCGTGGAAGGACCATCTTGGATGAAATGAGCATTGGGGCATCAATAAATTAAGGACTTGCTACTCTGCAAGCTGCCCTCATCGATTTGGTGGCACCCTTTTAACATCTACTTTTATTTTTAACTTTATTTTAGCAATGAATTTCCCATTTTAATTATGCACTGTGTGCTCTTGCTATTTGATAAATTACATTGTTACAAGCACAGCTGCCCCTGAAGTCTCTGAGTATCTTTAGTCAAGGTATCATTTCTTGTATATTCTGAGGCAGGGTACTGGCTGGCTGTTGTTGGATGATATGGAAAATTCACAGCTCATTAAAAAACCCTAATATTATCTGAACTGTTCTTGTTCATTCTTCCTGTCTTGTTTACAATTTAGATGTTTTTAAAATTTATTGTTATGACTTACAAGTTACTTCACTTTGTGTTTATACCCAGTGCAGCTACTTTTTATTTAACATGAGCATTCTGACTTCTGTTTCTATAACAATGCCTCTAGAACAAGCACCATGAGGAAGCGTTGTATAACTTTGTTATGCTTTCCATACTGCTCCAGTGCCTGAGTTTGAAATTTAGAAGTGAATTTTTTGCAACTAAACCACAAGTAAATTAAGCAGAGTTTCAGCATACTTTTGTGATACAAAGCTGTATATCTGAATACCAGCTTTATCTGCCTCAGCAACTTGCCTAAGGACTTGCAGTGGTTATACTGAAACATTAAAGGAATCACATAATTTTTTTTTCCACCCAGTGTGACACTTTCACCAGCTTCGTCAAAACCTTGAATTGTTTTCGTTTTGAACAGTTCCCTTTTTCATATGTATAAACACCTGGTTATACAGAAACTATAGCATTACCACCTAGGCAAAAAGAGATACTGCTAAAATACCTGCCAAGATTCAGAATACCCAAAGAATGTCATATGTACCCTATAATTTGTACGTCAGATATCTATGCACCCATTATTCTTTTGAAGCTCACTGAGAGCTGCTCCTGGTGTTCGCTGCATTTTGTGGCTGAAACACTTTCAAGCACAGAATTCCCTCTGGTTTTTGGTGACTTTCTACATGCAGAGCAATCAGCCCAAGCTCATTGCGGTAGGAATGTGAAAGGGATAGGGAAATGCTGCTGCCTTTCTCTGACCACTTGGAATTAAGATGCTCTGCATTGCAGTGAAAGACATAAGCCAGCAGGATTTTGTTAGAGTCTGGCTGCCTTAATCACTAAAAAAATAAAAATCTGGTGAGCTGAAGATGTCCAGATGGGTTTATAAAGATAAAAATAACATGTCCTTCTCCCTGTGATGAGAAATAATTCCACCCCAGCGATGCTTGCACAACATACCACCTGCGCTGCCACCAGGGCACGTTCCATGGCCAAGCGTTTCTAATGATCACGAGAGAAGGCGAGTGAGACTCCGTGGATTCAGCAGGAGCTCTGTACTGTGGCTCAAAGAGGGAAATGGTGCTGCAGAACAAGAAGATACATCCAGGAAAGAGGACTCGACCCAACTAGCAAAATCTGTCGGTGCCAGCGCACAGGCAACATGGCCCAGGATAACTTCAGTTAATGGTTTGGGCTGGCAAGGAGCCATGCTTCAGCACGGAGCTCATTCTGATAGGGATGCACACCAATCAAGCTGTCTTGTGTCAACAGATCCATCACTTTGTTGGGCACGTTATACCAACCACCATGGGAAAAGGCAAGCTGGCCACAGTGTTGACTTCCTTCTGTAAGGAAAGTATAAGCCTGGGTGGAAAAGAAGGTTGAATTCATATCAAATGAATCAGAAGTGACATATACATTGAGGTTAGATTGGGTGCTGGGGTTTTGTTATATTTCCAAGCCAGCAGAAAGCCAGCAGATTGGTTTTTTTAAGCAGCTGGGGAACATTTTCTCAGGAGTTTTGTCAGGGAGAGGAGGAAATCTGGAAACATTCTGAGTGGATCAGTGCCACAGGGGTGGCATGATGCCTTTGCCAAAGGTATGGAGGGAAGGTGAGCGCCCTTTGATGATCTATGCTCTGCTCAAGAGGAAAGACAAAGAGTAACCAAACAGCCTTACAATTCAGGTTATGCTCTACATAAAGCTAATGCAGAACCCACTTGTATCAATTATTCTAACTGTGCACAGGCTGCACAGATCCCATTTTAGATCTTGAGTTTTAGGCTTAGTAAGTATAAATGACACAGGCTTGCTCTTAACAAGCAACTTGTCTCTTTGATCTGAGTGATCACATCCTACTGCTCCTCCCCATTGCATGTTTGGCCACTTGCTTTCCCATGGGAAAGTCAGACAACTTGCTGTCCCCAAAGGAGCAGAAGAGAAGAATACCACTTTGGCTGTGGTTGAGCTGCAAGTTAACTTTTCTCCCTTCAAAGGAGAAAGGATATTTGTTAGGTTGTAGAGCCATTATTACACTGTACTTGTAGGAAAAAGTGAGTTGGAGGAAAAAGTCTTCTGTAAGTAGAGGATTTGGGAAAAGCTAGGAAAAATATATGTATGGCATTTTTTTTTTAATTTCTCATTTTTCTCTGCTGAGGCCTTCTATGAGAAACAAACAAAAAAAGGAGATTAAACTGACAAAAAACTATTTATTATTATATTGTTGCAGCTGTACCTTAATGTTTCAGAAATGCTCTCTCTAACTAATAACCATTTCAGAAGTCACTTTATTTTAAAACTTGCAGTAGTAGGCAACTGCAACTCCCATATGCCATTGGTTGTGCTACTGCTGGTCCTTAGTCCTATGTAGTTAAATATATTGCAATGAAGATGCATAGAGTTATTGACTTCATTTTTCAAGGTTTGTCTTTAGAAATATGAGCTGCTTTTATATCTGCACAATATCACCAAGTCTTTGTACTCTCTCTGAGCCCTGTGGATTTAACCTTCCTTTTTGTTTGCAAGACAGTAATGTTTATACTTTCTATTTTTAACATTTAATTTTTCACCTATTTTAGAAATGTGTCAACAGGCAAAAATATACTTAAGCATTTCACTGACCAGCGGAGTTGTTGGACATTATCAGGTATATCTGTCACTGTTCAAGAATGAAGGTTTGTACATCCTTATTCTATAAATATACCCAGCAGCAGTTTCTGTGAGGTAAACGCACACACATGTGCACACATCTATGTATCTTTGTATGCACTTATGTACCATCCTTATTGGAGTAAACATAATTTTGTTTCTATATAGAAAAAAATCTGCAGGCATGTCAGATTTCACCAATATTTATTTTTTTATATGATAAATAAAAATATTCTTCAAAGTGGGTATAAATGCAAATTATAGCTACCTTGTGGCCTTTGTGAACAGACAGAGAAGTCTAAAAGGGTTTTCGTTTGGATGAAACATTGCACATTATGGTATTGTAAAGAGAGAGAAGCCCATGAAGTTACTGCTTGTCCTTCACATGTGCAAACTCACCAGTTTGGACATGTCTGGCTCTAGGACGCTCTGTCTTCTCTCAGGCACACCTCTGATGACAGAGAAGCCATGACCAGCGCTGCCAAAATGCAGCAGCAATATGTGGTAGAGCCGCATTTCCATTTTATAATGTGTATAAGGCATTACACTGATAACAAGTGTTTTGGGGAACCCCAGTATGGAAATGCTGCTCAGAAAGACTAAACTGTAGGAAGTGCTGTTATTACTATATTGGAGAGCATGCTCACAAAATCAGAATTTTTTATTCCAATGTATTATTTTTACTATTTATTTATTACTTGCATTGCCATAGCAACTAGGAGCTCAGTCACAGACAAAACCCCTACTCTGCTAGGAACTGCACAAACAAGAAAACCAGATGAGGAGCTAATATTCACATTAATAAAATGTTCTTAATCTTAAAATGTCTCTGAGGTCACATATGCTACGGCAGACAATAAATGTAAAGCAAGTTTCAATACAAACAAATAAATAAAATCACAATCACCCCCCAGTGATAACTTGGCTTTCTGCTGAAACTCCTCAGAGAAATGCTGACATTATCAGCAGACCCTGAACCATGCCCTTAAGGAAATAAATTCAGGCTCCATCAAGCCAAGGAGGAAGGGCCAGCCAAGGACCTCATGCTGCAGCACCTCTGCATTGACCCGGTGGATGGCTAGTGGGAACATCTCCTCTGATCTGGCTGAGCATGACACCTCCTCACGTGAGGAATGTTATGCAATGCTCTTCGGTACAAATTTCAGACTTTAATGAACCTGGGATCTGGAAATATTACTTTCCTCATTATCTTGCAATTGACCTGAGAGAACCTTCATATTCGTTAAGAAGAAAAAGTTGCTAACCCTTTGTAAGAAACTATCAGCCTGAGAATCCCATGGGGAGGCACTACCGAAAGGACCATGATTACACAAAGCAACGACCTTCTTAAATTCTCCTGCAGTTCACAGAATATCGATTCCTAGCATGGTATTGAGCTGTGTAATACGAATGCTATTTTACATTCCAGAAATGCTAGCACTGTTAATGCCTTGAAATCTTTCTGTAATATTTAGTGCCCTAAGAGGAAGCTGATTAACTCCTTCCCTTCCTTCAGTATCTCTTTATTTTACTTTTCCATTTATTTGTTTTTTTCCCTCTCTCTCTCATTTTCAACCTTTTCTTCTGCAGAGTGTTACCGGCACAACTTGCTGCCGACTGAAGACGCAATTTATTTTCTCATTTTAATGCAAGGGACTTTGCACAATGCATGTAGTTTTGTATGATTTCAAAACAAATGCAATGCAATATGTAGGTGCTAATTAAACATGCCATATTAATAATGTGGCAGCATGTGGCCCCTGTAACTCTGGCAGCCGTAGGAAGAGTCCTGTGGGAGGCATATTTCCTCAGACTCAGTTGCTGTACGGATCTTTGTGGGGAGACCCTCCATTTGTTTGCTGAAGGCACTATGCCTGGGGGTGTGTGTGTTCCTGTCTAATAGTCTAAAATTGACAGCCCACTGCCCCTCTTCCCTCCACGCTAAGTTGCTGATAAAGCTTTCTGGTCACTCTGTAAAGTAGAAGAGAGAACTAAAACCATCGCTTTTCAAACCAGCGAGACCTTAGAAAACAGGAGTGTCTGCAATATTGTTGCAGTAGATGGTGTGAAGTCCTGCTGTTTGCTAGCAGTTTCACTTATCACCCGGGAGAGATGGGAAGGCACGGGCTTTTCTCATCCCCTCCCCTCCCCGTGAACTGCAGTGCCTGGAGCCTGGCGTTGGTCACGGGCATAGCTGAGCAGAGCTCTGGGCAGTACCCGAGCTTCTAGGTGCCTCCTGGTAAAGGCACCTTTGGAAGCCAGAGGGGGGGCCTAAGCTTTCTGTGAAAACATGCTTGGGCAGATTTGGTCATTTTCTTCTCCTTTTTAAGTATGGATTTATAAGCAACGTGGTTTGAGCTTCTGATTTGACACCGGGCTTACAGAAACAGATTGGGCTCCTCCGCTTGAAAAGCGTGGCCCTCTGGATACCATAAGGACAACCCTAGTTTTTGTCCATTCTGTTATGTGGTAAAAATATACATACCAGAAAAAAAGAAAGTTAATGCAAAACGTTGCCATTGCCACTGAAGGAGGGCAGACCTTTGAGGTTTGTTCAGTCCCTATTTGGACAAAATGCCCGTTTCTGTGTTTAAGGTTTTTTAACCCAAATGCCCAGACAGTTTGTTAGTAATGGACAAACCAACGGGAAACCAATTCAGAATTGACGCTAGAAAATTTTCAAGGTCAGATGATGGTATTTAGCTCTCACAATTTTGTATCTTCATGCCTCTGCAGGTTAGGTAGCTGAAGTCTCAGATGCTGTCATTTATTGGTGTAAAAGTTTCAGGCTGAGCCTAGAGGGTGAGGAGAAGGTGCTCTCAAAACTGGACCCTAAAGTGTCCCCAGGTGCCTAGCAGAGACCGAAGTCCAGGCAGGTGAATGGCACCGATCTGAGTAAGAAGGGACGAAGAGTGGCCAGGCTGTGTGCACTGCACCGTTCAGCGCTAACGGGGTAGGACGAGCAGTCTTTTTTCTCCCAGCTACTTTATGCATCCATGCCTGGTGACTGCCTTTTGTGAACATTTTTAGGAGGGGGGTTCAAAAGAAAGACTAGGAGGCTGCATGTTAACGTCTTTGGAGAGTCTTTCTGTAAAACCCTTTTGGTTGCAGGCATTGGCTCAGCTCTGAGTCTGCAAAAAAATTGATTGCTAGCTGCACTGAGCTGTTATGTTTGAGTATTTGGAGATTATTTGGCATACTCCATTAAATATTCCCATACCTGAACTCTCCGTTTACCAACATATCTTTGAGTTTCAGTCATTTCCATCTTTAGTTTTTTAGGGATAATTCTGATGGCTGACGGATATTTTATAACTGAACATAGACCAATGCTGCCAACATCAGCCCACTGGCTCTTTGCCTCTGGCTCCTGGCCTCTGTCTTCACCGTACGCTACCACCTGCTGAGGGGCTGATTCAGAAGGGAGGCCTCTTCCTACTTTATCTTGCATTAATTAATCTTTCTTTTGCTCCGCAGGCTAGAGGTGAATAAATTCCCTTCCTTACTAGCAAAGATAGGGTAAGTGGCTCTGTTGGCGCTCAGGCACATCCTGTCGGCTTCATGCAAGGGATGTTAATTCACCTCTCTTCTGTTTTTGGCCCTGAATGCTTGTTCCTGGCAAGTGTGCTGTGGGAATGGGTGTTAAATGTTACTGTCACTTATAGTATACGAAAGATGATAAATACTGTGGAGACAAGCTGTGAAGAATGAAGACAAGAAGCTGATGTTTGGTGTGAATGAAGAGAGGGAAGGCTGTGAAAAGTGAAATCACATGCTCAGAGAAAAAGGCTAGGAAAGTTTTCTTCGTTGTAATGTTATGAATGGAAATAGGTAGCAATGTTATATTTGACAAATTCGTGGATGATGTTAGTCAAGATGGGAGATGGTGAGAGCCCGGGGGAGTGTTTTAGGTTATGAATGAGAATAAAAGTGTGTAACTTATAACTGTAATATAAAAAGAGGGAGTAAGAATCAACTAGGGATTCAGCTAAAGGCTGTGCCAAGGCTATGGACCTGAGGAGCTGGAGAAGAGGAAGGGAAGTGGTATTTTCATAGTGACAGAGAAAAGGGAAAAATGTCAGAGGGAAAGATGAAGAACCCTACTCTGACTGTGCCACTCTTAAGCAGATGGCTGAAACATGGAGCAGGTACTTTATTTATTTATTTTGCAGATGAAATTATCTGGAATTTGATTATCTGTATAATTATCTGTAAATGAATTATCTGGAGACAACATGAAAAGAAACAGAGACAGACCCCAGGTGTAGAAGGGCTTCTGCAGAAAACTGGAAGGAAGAATGAGGAAAATCCTTTTGAAGGTATGCTGAAAGAGCAGTTAGACGGAAAAGCAGAGAATCAACACAGAGATGAGTCAAACAAAGTCCATGGAGAGCAGCTTTCCATGGAAAGAGGAAGAGTCTTACAGGTAAGTTGGAGACAGTGACAAAGGGTGTTAGTTCTGGCTTTTAAGAGGAATGATTCATGAGGGACTTCGGCAAAACTGTAGCTTCTTCACTGGAGGGCAAGGATAGAAGTTAGTTAGAAAAAAAGGGCTTAAGACTGAACTTGATGAGAAGAGCTCCAGAATACACATGCAGACAAAAAAAAAAAGGTGGATGGGATGGCTGGTAGAGTGGAGAGTGGGGTCCAAGATGGTTTATTATTAAAAAGATGTTTGTATTGTGAGGTGGAGAATCCGAGGAGATTGAGAAATAGAAATAATAAACAGGAAGTGAAAGAGTGCCAGCTGGAATAAAAGAAAAGCTTGGAAGAAACTGATGAGATGCTTGTCTGCCCAGTATGAATATTGCAGATTATATGTCCTACATGTCCAGAAGGAGAAGAAAAGTCTTGGAAGGGAAAGAGTTTTGAAAAACCTGACAATTTTAATTCAAAATAAGTTGGTGAAATTCTGTGCAGCAAGAGAAGTGCATGGTTGGGAAGGGTGAAACAGAGAAGGAAAAGGAAAATATGGCTGAAGAACTGAATCAAAGGTGGTGAAAAACTGTCAGCTCTGGAAACGTGAGATTCAGTTAAAGTATAGGAGTATGTAGGGTTTTTTTTGCTAGGGATGTGATAGTTCTGAAAACCTGAAGGAGAAAGGGAAGAGAAAGGACTGAATGCAGAGTGGAAGGTGTTGCCCAGGCTGGGGAGAAGAGGAACAGAGGAAACAGGAGGTGGGGGCGTGCTCTGGGTCAGGGGGACAGACCTTGCTATGTGAGAGAGGGAAAAAAGAAGTGAGAGTGGAAAGAGGCAAGGTCTGGAGAACTTCATGAGCATGTGATAAGAGCAGGAAGAGAAAGGGGAAAGCAGGAGATGCTGAAGAGCAGAAGGAGGGTTATCTATGCCTGTCATCTGGGCATGGGAGCAAGGTAAACCGAAGAGAGAGATGATTGATGCTCATTTGTCAAGACAGGGAGAGGAATATTCTAACCAGGCTGGCAAGTCAAATGGAAAAGCAGAGCTGATTTATGGCAAAAGGAATTAGGTGTACTATCAACACAGTACTTGAAGATACAGAACATAGGAGAGGAAAGGTATTCTATGGTTTTATGAAAGTTGGGAAGAGAGGCAGACAGACAGGAGTCTAAAATCTTTAGAAACATTGAAAAAGCTTGTAGTTTGTAATGCTTGTAATTGGGACAGAGTTTTTTTCTTAATAAAGTTGTAACTTCTGATAGATCTGAAAATGTTGTTGCCTTTATAATGCTTGATAACAATGGCTTGCTTTTTAATGTTAAGTTTAATGTTACTCATTAGTTTTTTATGTTTCCTTCCAAAATTCAGATTGTCCATACATAATACATTAAAATGATTTTCTGTGGGGTCCCATTAACATTCTTCTCAGAATGCCATCTCCTTAGTGCACAGCCTGTGATATACTCATTTATATCTAGAAGGTCCTTAGAATTTAAAAATATTAAGCTTACTGAACAATGTATTAACTTAAATCATTAGTCAATGGCTAAGAAATCATGAAGTGCTTCCTAGATCAATAGGTGCTGTGAATTAATAGGAAAAGATGTACTGAAAGAAACTGGATAGAATTTTTATGAATGCCAGAGTAATGTTGATGAAGGTCAACATTGAAACAGGTATTTCTTATTTGTAGAGCTGCATGTAGAAGATAAAGAAGAACAAATGTGTAGCACCTCACACATGAAATATAGCAAATATACCTAGCTAGAAGTAGGGGCTACATGATTTCTCAGCAGGTTAGGACTTTTCTCTGGGAAACTCTGAAGCACATTCTTATTCTGAATCTTTACTAATCTAATGATGTAGCTGAGATCAACAAATTACTTGCTAAGCCAGACACTTTATGTATGACAAGTGTCATTGTCATTTTCCAATTAAGAGTTGTTTTTTTTTTTTTCCCCATTAAAATCACAAGATTTCACTTCCATTGGAATGGATTCCCGCAGTCATCTAATGTGTTCTCGTAATCCAGCCATTTCTTTCCAAAACTGTCTTTCAGATGTATTAGAGGTTTAATTAAAGTGCCTTACTTTGATGTTTACTCCTCTAGATTTCTCATGGGTAGTTGTTAAGACTTCTTGTGGATGTGATCCTTATTTATGGAGGGATTGTTTGATAATGCTGTATCACTGCAACTGAGAAATAAATTTCACGTATAGTACTGCTAGCCCTTTGTTCATGGGGAGGAAACTGTAAACTGACTTGGTTGCAGATGGGAATTTAAAGCATGGTGTCAACTCCATGAGCTGTGATATCTCTTTTTCTGCTCTTCAGTGTTGATCTTACTCAAAAGAGCCTTAATGTCTTTTCATTTTAGGGAATGTCAGCAGAAACACAAAGAGATGGAGTTCCTGTAGATTTGAGAGTTAACATTTGTCAGCTGAGTCGCATTCGCACACCTCATGAAAGCATGTAGTCTTCCCCACCGCTGTTAGAAGACATTAACTTCTGCCTCTGTTCGGCTGCTGTGTTTAGTTTTGTACTTGACAGATAAAGGGGAGACTCAGAGCCAGTTTTTGCATGCCGCCTGACAAGGGCTAGCCATTAACTGGTGGTAAACTGGTCTCCTATGGTCATGTGTATGCCACAGCCATAGCACATGCATGCTGCCTGGTCCCTCTACTCCTGGGTTTAGTTCTTCTTGTCCAGTGGTGGAGACACGTCAGGACCATGCTCACAGATGTCAGACCCTGTTTCTTTTGTCAGTCCCTCACTGTGCTTTGCTTGAAAACTCTTGCAGCTGTTAAAAGATCAAGTAAGTGATGATCTCAGGCTCCAAACCAGTCATCTTCTTGTTCATGCCTAAATGCTCTCATTTACCATGTAGGAAAGATTTGTCCTTACTGTTATGAAGGTGATCAGAGGTTGGAAACCTTCTCTGTTTTTGAGAGGTGCAAAACGTGAAAAGTTGATGAACTTGGGGAAAACTGGCCTGTGCAAATATCTACGTCTATGTGAGGAAATTAAGCGGTGCCAGGGAAGGCTCCAGGGCACAAGCACCTGGTTGTCTGCATTGTTATTGCGACAACAGCCGGTGAACAGCACACTTGTGACCCACAGAAAATAACAACTCACAGTCAGCACATGGAGTGATTCAAGAGCTAGCAATTCCCGAAAGGCAGTTTTGCATCTTGGAGGCTAGGAGTGTTTAACAGCATGGACAGGGCTAGTCCATGCCTGCAGGTATCAGTGCCAGAGTGCGGACCAAGGCAAATTTAATTAACTAATATGAAGAAGCCTTACAGCGCTATAGATTCCATGTGTCAGGAAAATATAGAAGTGGAGTAAGTAGTCTGCTGGTTGCTCACCAGTGGAAAGGTGAGCTGAATCAGCCGGTGGTGGAGGTAGGGACAGTACTCTTCACAAAGTAATCTATATTAGGGCAGACATCATTTCTTGAATCTTCTTTTTTTAATGTCCAAACATTTGTTCTAGAGATGAATCATCATCCTTATTGAGCTTCATGCAGGCCATAAATGTCTCCATTTTACAGCTCCTGCAGTAAGAAAACATTAAGTAAATAGGCTGGTGGGTAAAATATAACAACAGATTAATGTTATTTTTTCTATTTATTTCCTATGGCTAGCCATCTCTAGGAAACAGGCTAAGATGCAGAGGATCTATGATCCCTTATGCGATATTTTACAGACTTAGGTTGCTTTCACCTTTTCTAAGTTATGGTTACAAATGTTAGAAGTTTGCACTGCCTTTTTTTTTTTTTTTTGCCTTTTTTTTTTTTTTTTTTTTTTTTTAATATTTTAATGAACTTTAAGAAGGACTTGAGGGACAGGGGAACTGACCTGATTTTTCTCTGCAAACTTGGACAAACCTTTAATGGAGTCTTAAAAAGTTCAGTTTATATTTATTTTTATTTTTTCTTCTGTCTGAGTAAGTTGGAAGAAAGGAACTTTTACATCATCCTCCCTGCTAAGTGCTTTAGCATGGCCAATACCATCATTGCATATTGATAGATAACCTCATGGTACAAAAAAGACCCTCAAGCAATGTCCTGAAGCAAAGTAGCCATCTGTCTACATACAGAAAACCAAAGAATTTCTAAAATACAAAGGGTCAGGTTGTTCTAACAGTTCTGGGACATTCATTACTTGTTATATTTTGGCTAGAGCATACAATATTGAGTATTCTATCCAAACACAAACCTGTACGTGCACACACACACAAAAATAGATGTAGTTCTTGGGCTTAAGAAAAGAACAGAGCAAGAAGTTATATTGTGACCAAGATCTTTGAAAATGACTGATTTTTGGAGCTTTCATCTGTGAATTTCAAAACAGAGATTTTTATTCATAAGATGATAGGATCTCATCATTTTCTGGACCTCTGGACACATCTCAGTCTGGACAAAGCATTAAAACTCCCAGATTCTTTTGAGAATCTGAGTCTTTTTGTAATTTTTCCAGCCTATAAATCTTGTTGGCTTTGTACTCCTGTACATACTGCATCATAAAAGGGCTCAGCTGCAACTTCATTGCAATCCATTTCGGAGGGTTGCTGGTGAAAGGGATGGGTCTGTGTCTGGACTCACCTTGGTTTTGTACCTTTGCCACCCCATCAATACTAATGAGACCAATGCCACCGGTGGTAATGAGATTGTTCCTGTTTGCAACGCTGAAGCAACTACAAGTTTTCCTTCTTCCTGGTAGCAAAGTTTCAAGCCTCTTTTACTAACACTCAGGAAAGCATATCTGAAATTCTTGCCTGCTTTATGTCAAAGCTGCATCTGCTAGGAGAGCTTTATCTATGAAAAAGTAAATGTTTCAGATAACCTTTGGGACAGACTCTTAAACTATACGTAGGTTCACACTGTTAGGAGGCTGTGAGGTAAATTTAGATTAACATGGACTAAATATAAATATACTGCTCACTTCCCTGAGCAGTTGATGTGAAGGGGTTAGACTCCTGCCAGAAATATGGGCGTAAGGCCCTGCTCTACACTGATTTTCTGTGGAGGCTGGAGTAAATCACTGGGACGTCCAGCCTCAAAACTCCTTGGATGGGACCCTTGGCCTTCACTTCCCATGTGTAATGTAGAATAATAATAATTAATTGCTGAATAGGGACAGCTCAAAGATGTCTGGATCAGTTTGATGGCTACAAATGTTTTAGCCACAGTACCAGTAATGTAAGAGTCCAGCAGTTACCTGGGCATGCAGAGACAAGTTTTAGTGGCATGACATTTGCTCCAATACATGCCTGTTCTGCCAGCTGCTTAAAAGATAAAAATGTATTGATTTAGACATTTGGAGTTCAAAAGGACACAAATAGTAAAGTAACAAGGAAAATTAAGAATTATGGAACTAAGAATTTTTGAAGGTGAATCGATGGAGGCCCTGGATGAAGGGTATGTTTTGTGCTCTCCAAGCGTATAACATAAAGGTGAAGGCCTTATATCAGCAGACTGAAGCACCACTTCTTGACTTCTGTAGCCTTTATGAGGAATATAGAAGAACAGGGAATTCTTAAAAACCGATGCTGTAGGTTGGTTCACAGCAGCTGCTGACTGAGCTGACAGTGTTCATCTAAACCCTCCGTCAGGCAATGCTTTTAAGCCCAGATGAAACCCACACCTGTTCAGGAAAGCACTGAGTCATGTACCCACAGGCCAACATCATTGAAGTGCTGTTGACTTCAGTGGGATCTGAGTGTTTGTGGCTGCACCCTTCTGGAACAGGGATGTTACTCAGAGTAGGACCTGAAGGCTGATTTTCCTGGAAGATGACAAGACTCTGTAGCATTCATTGTTATATGAACAAACTCTGAGTTTGGGTGGCTCTCCTAAGACTATGTTTCTTGGAGTCTAATGTGCTTTGTTGCATCTGTGTACTTCCAAAGATTTTCTGGTAAGTCCCCAGTCATTAAAGCCTATTTTGGGAGTATTTTTCTGCATTAACTAGATTTCATTTGATTAAATTCAGTATCTAAAAGTATGTAAGAATTGCAGTGCTGCTATTTAAATTATCCAGGGAAGAAATTTTTGTGCGGTGTTGATTAAAAGATGTCTTAAACAAGTAAGTGTACTTTTCCTTTTATATAATTTTTTTAATTTACAAGCCAGGGAGAAACCAAACAAGCATCCCAAGATAGTCATAATGAAAAGCGACATGGGGAACAATTTGTTCGGAACTGAAAGTCAAGTCAAACTTCATATATCGTTCCAAAGAAATTGCAATCACAGAAAATAATTTGTCTTGATGTTAGCTTTGGCAATGAAAGTACAGAGAAAGAAGAAAAGACGACTCCTGCCCCAAATCTCTGAGAAGAAGTCTGCAAGGTTTTTTTTATTTTTCCTAGTTTTAACCCAGGGGGTCACTTCAGTACATTTGTGTTGTAGGGAAGGTGAGGATCCAAAGCTGAGTCTGAGTATTTCTGAGTTTTCATGACAGCAAATACTTCATTCACCTGACAAACCTCAGCACAGGCTTCCAGGCTGTTTTTCATCCCCTACTATCCATGCTGTAACAAAAGAAAATAGCTCAGGTTTGACTTTTTGTGGAGATAACACAATAAGCAGCTCAGAAGCCTAAAGGGCCTCTCTCAGCGGGCTAAAACTTTCAAGCATACACCTGTAAAACGCAGCATGGCTGTTCCCTGTGAATACGGACGGGGAGCCTGAAAATGCCAAGTAGCATCGCTCCGTACCCCAGCCATCCCTGCAGGATCCAGCTCTGCAAGCTGTTCCTCCCACGGTGGCACCAGGGGTGTGGGTGTTGAGCCATCCTGCAGATCTCCCCCCTTGGACAGGGCTTCCCACAGCTTCCAGCCCCACAGGAGCTGCTCTGCCTGGGCCAGGAGGGCTGTGGAGATGGGAGTAGCGCAGTCACAGGTGCTGAGGGAGGGACAGGCAGGAGCACAGGCAGTGGGAATGCACCTGCATGGGGCGGCCGTGCTTGAGGGAAAAGAAGCAAACACTGTCACAGTTTTATTTGTCAGTATTCATATAGACACAGAGACCCTGGGACATCCCAATCTACTGGTAATTATTTCTTGTTGCTCCTGTGGTGAGCAACAGGCTCATTTCTAGGGTCTTTTGTCTTTGCAGCTGATTTAATCACAGCAGTTCCTAAATCTGCTGTTGCTAGTTTGGCTGCAGCCTTTGGGGTGAATCGTGGATCACAAATATTTGCTCCACTGCAAAGCAAAACAAACCTAATTTTGTGCCTCTGGCAGCAAAGCTGCCAGTGCAGAATGTTGCTGAATATTACAACCTCTGTTATGGCCTGGGAGCATCCAAAGGGCAGATTGAGCACAGAAAGGGGGAATGTGCTGCCAACTCCCTCCGCTGGCCACCTTGAGAGACAGGGAAACATTAAAACAGAACAATTGCAAAAAAGTTTGCTCATGTGAGGTGAACTATGTTTAAGGACAAGCACAGGATGTGTCACCTGGCTGACACAGACAATGAGATATTAAGCCCTGCCTTTAAACTACTCACATATTGTTATCAAAGTAAGCAGCATTATAGTAAGATAAACAGTTAAGTAAGGAAAAAACAACCCACAGGCATGGTCAGTGGTGTCCAATGCAAAAAGTTCCTGCTGTTATTGGAATCTACCTGTGCTGAGTGTCCCTGTTTTAAGAGAAATATCCCATTTTAGGAAAAAAATCAATGGGCTGAAGCTCCACAGGTTCAAAAGGGGAAATGGTGTGTGCTCAGTTCTACCTCTTTCAATTTTTCCATGTGTCCCCCTCTCCATTCTTTGTTGGTATAAAACCAGACAGTGGCCAATCTTTTTGAGCTGAATGTCGGGTGATACAGGTTCACACCAAAAAGAGCCAACCCACAAGGCTCACCTAGTTGCCTGTTGCAGGTATGTTTTCTTCAGTTGCTGTCAGCGAATTTCAATGACTGTTGCGCATCTCACATGACAGAAATGATTTATCACCCACGTATTCTTATGTAAATTCAAAGATAAAAGAGATAGATCACTGCTCAGGGACAAACTAACCTGAACTCTTCATGCAGGAGCCTGTTTTGATCCATATAAAAGGATTTTAGGAGATGAGAAGCTGACTGCTGGGCCTCATTTTATGGTGAAAGAATGGCATACGCCTCCTCACTTCGTCTAGTGTGGCTGCTTTACTCAGAGACTTGAGCTGCCAGAACTTCAGTTAATATAAATCAGGGAGTATTAATTTATCATGGCTGAAGATTTTGCCCTGTGCCTCCTCACTTGCCAAATGCTCAGTGGTTGAGTGATCATTTTTCACGGAGCCCCGTTGTTTGGCTCAAATGTGTGGGCACAGAAAAATGAACAGAGAACTTTCAAGTTTTAAAACTTACTCTTTATATTTAATGAAACTGCAAAGAGTGCATGTATAGACTGAGGTAAATCTTTCATGGTGGAGGCACTAGCTCCTGCTGTGTGTGCTGAAGTTGCATAACCTGCCTGTTGCAGAGATTATGGCCACTGTTACAGCTGATGTCCTTCATCATTTCTAGTTCAGGAGATCAGCTTTCAGATGGATTGGAGGACTCCATAAAGAGCAAATGGCACCTTTCAAACTCAGCTGGACTGTTGTGTGAACCAGTTAGCAAGAAGTCTATCCCTACTGTCTAAGGAGTTAAAACTGTACTGTGCAAAACCAAATACTTACAAAGTAGGACTTTATGATTCAGAATTTGAGGATAAAAATGAATTAGCTCGATCACCCACCCCACCCCACCCCCCCCAGGTAACTGTTGGCTTATTTTAGATGTATAATCACTTAATGTTAATTTTTACTGATGCTTGTCTATTCAGCATGTAATAATGGAGATCCATAGCTTCCATGTCTCTGGATGTATTCTAGACTGGTTTGGACAAGGCTCCAGGCACCATCTCTGCACCTGAAACTCACACAACCAAGCTTCAGGGATGAAACTGCTTTCCAGAAACTTTATCTTCTTACAACTGTTGTCTGAGATGAAGGACCGCAGGCACCATTACAAGGCTGTGAGTCTGATGTTTAATGAGCCCATAAGTAACACAATGGTTAAATTATTCTATGGATTTCGTACAACTGGGTGGCCATATTGATGTTTTTGTATTATGATGTTTCCAACAGAAGAGAGTTACAACATCAGAGAGCTGAGAGTTACAGTGTTAAGGGTAGTCTGCAAACTGTGTATATCAAAGGCCAAATGACATGTTAAATAAAGAGAAGTGTGAAAAGAACAAAGGCAAACCTCACTTTAAGGGCTTTAATATGTACAAGTATGGTTCAACTTGAACAAGTGAAATATTTTTTCAATTAAATAGGAATGAACCATATGTACTGTTCAGGAAAGGAAGCAGATAAAGCACAGCATTTCAAAAACAAGCAGCTGTTCAAATATAAATTTCCTGTTTATTGAGATTTCAGTTGTATCGGAGTAAAGGTCTCAGAGTGGCTGAGCAAGTCAATCATTATATACCTTGTTAGTGTGACAGCCCCCTGTGTATTGTTTGACTGGAAATAAAACACGAATACCCGAACCCCTACTGTGCCTGCTTCATGGTGCATAAATCTATTGTGTGTCATGCCACTTAGAGTTTTGATGGCAGGCTACCAAATGGCAGAGCAAAATACACAATCAGGCCTTGATTTTCACAAATGAAATTAAAGTACACATAGGAAATACAGAACAGAAGTGTTTTCATTAGTGCTGTTTCAAGGGTCCATCACTCAAAATGGAGACTTTTGCAAGGCTTACTGAACATTTCATTACGTATGCAAATGAGTGCGTTTCCCAAATATATAATATTTTCTTTTCCAACTTTGATAGTCATTTTCTAATAATAAACCTGTGACAAATTATTTTTACTAGCACAATGTTTTGTACCTGGGTTCTGCCAGCACTGCCACTGGTGTGCTCCAAGGTCTTCCTTCACAGAAGCCTCCTTGGAAGTGTACCTATGTTAGACATGTTTAAACACCAAAATGTATGACCTCCAAAGCCAGCAATATAACCAGAATGAATGCCAAAATGAAATTTAGGTTATCAGGTATCTTCAAGCCCTGTGTTTTCTAATTACTTGCACTTAGGAAATGCCTAAAAATAATTGACTGGGTTCTGTTGGGTAGTGAATAGAGCACAAGCAAAAATAAGGCCCTTAGCCCTAAACCTTGTGATTTATACTGGCACATACACTGTGCTAGGCTAAGTATCAATTTGGGGTGAAAGGATAAATAGAAATACCCCCTGAAGATAATAGTTCCCTCTTCCTCACATCCATCACTTTGGGATCTAATTAAAAAACCCAGATGACTTGAAGAATTAGATTTTGCAACTAGACTTTGTGAAAAATTAATCTGGTACTGTGTAGTAGAAAAAGTTGGCTGGTAATTTTTAGATTAAACTGGATCTTGTCAGAATTATCACTCTCTATTTCCACTGTTACATTCCTTATAAAACTCGAAACATCTGTTTGTTTTATTTCATTGAGCCCAGGGGGGTCTCATGGCTGAAATCATGTCTAAATTAGGAAAGTTGGTTTCCAAAGAGGGTTCCCTGCAACACTGCCCAAATTAAGAGGAAAAGAAAACAATGAAACCAAAGAAACAGTGTGTGGGATCCAGTCTGTTGAACCCAAGCATGGAGCTTGTTTTGAAATGCCAGGTGCACAGTGAGGCAGTCCTGGAACAAGTGACAAGTTTCCTGTTGGGTCTGTGGCAAGAATTCATGTCAAGGTCTCCAAGGGAAGCTCCTGTCTAAGTAATGTACATGCCACACATCTTCACAAAGTTTTGTCTCATTAGAAGTAATTTTATCCTTTACTGCAGAATATCAACCCTATCAAATAATATCATACTAACAGTCAGGACAAGAACAGATCCAGAGGCATGTCTGAGTATTCAGCCTTTGTGCTAAATAATGGGTGACCTCCAAGAGATGACCTCTTCTGAGGTTCCTCCAGTACGATGGTACAGTCAACAGTAACTGACTGGACTTACAGAGTTACCTGGAGAATGTAGACATTCATATCCTGCTGCATAATGCAGAGCTTAATTCCTTTAAATGTCTTGGGTAAAATCTCAGCTATAATTCTCACTTGAGAGAGATGGTGAAAACGCTCAAACTCAGCTACATTAAGAGCATAGATGAAAGTTGCTGGTGGTGCAATTTTACATGTATAGTCAGACTGGTAAGGCAGTCTGGAGAAAAAATAAATCTTTCCATCAAGTAAAACTAATTATGCACTGATAAAAGTGTTTTCTCTGCATGTTGTTTTCTCCTAACTGTCCCGTTAGAGGTGGGAGTTCCAGGAGGGAGCACAATGATTTGCACTCCAAATTTGATGGCAACTTTGGACATTTTTGTTGCTCTTCCTCAGTAGTGTATGGTTAACATTTCTATAGTTTTAGGCTGAAATGCTCATGCCTAAGAAGCAAGTGCTCCTTAGAATGCCTTTTTTTTTTTTTTTTTTTTTTTCTGGGAAAACAGAAAGTACATTAGTTAAGGACTGGAATAGGTACAGGCACAAGTGATTCATTCACTTGATGGTAACCTAACTGAGGAAAAAAATGCTTCCCTAATAAAGAAATTTCTACTGCATATTTCCAGCCTTTATACTTTGAAGAGTTATTTTAGTTTAAAATGGTATTAAGGATAAATGGATACAGATGGTAGAATGTCTTGCTGAATGTTTATTCTGGTCAGATGAACGTTTTCTGCTGCAGCTTGCTGTTCTTCCTGGTTTAGGTCATGAACCATACTTGCAGTAGTTATTATCAATAAACTTTTCCTAGTCAGCAGTTGCTATCTGTGAACCCAAACATCTTTCGGTGACAAGCAGGTAATGGTCCAGACCTCCAGGAGGTATAAACCAACATGGCTGTACTGACTGTACTGAGCACTACTCATCTAAATCAGCTGACCCTGCTTATGATTACAGCTTGAGCTCAGCACACTTCAAAAGGCTACAGATGTGATATAATGAAAGCCCTCAAATTGTTAATATTTCTCCTTTACTGGAGGAAAAAACCCCCACATTCCCTATTTTCACCATTCACTTCACTGTGGTTCTCAATACTGCACATTCATCTGCACAATTAAGCTTTCGATGACAAAATATCCAAGAGTATTTAAACTGTCTGTCAAAGCCTCCTTTCCCCTCTTTGTTACTCTGCTTTCAGCTCCTGACCTCAGGCTCATAGGAGGCCATGGAAGGACTTTCATTGTGGTCAGCAGCTCTGAGACTGGATTCTTTGGTACTTGTGTTGGAGCTCCCTCTTCACACATTCCCTCCAGCGTCTCCCTTCTTCAGGCTACATGAGGCCTGGATTTCTATAAAGTTGAATTCTTAAAAAAAATCACAGTATAATTAATCAGTCAAATGAAAAAGAACCTCTTTCCTCAATTTATTTCAAAGGGTGGAAGTGAATTTTCCTCACCTCGATCAGCCCTGAATACATCTTCTGCTCTTTTTTACAACCAACAGTATGTAAAAGAAGCAAATGGATACAGTGAGGTCCAAATTAGTTTGTATTGTTGAATCTAAATCTTATCCGGGAATTTGCTGCTGTGATTACAGTTTTGCTTTTTACTCAGTGTGCCTCAGATATGACCTCACAAACGATATAAAGCAATGCTACGCAACTTCATTATTCACTGTGTCTCAGGAGGATGGCATAATCATCTATCTCAAGAAAGCGAACGGCAGATGGTACGCTGCAGATTTGCATGTTTGCACCACTTATTAGTTTATAGAATTAAGAAAGCATATTTTAAAAAATATTTTCCCCAGAAGTGATAATGAAGTGATTTTTTGTACCATCCTCTGTTATGCATAGACTTCTCTGTGTGATTGGGCTGCAAAGGTCCCCTTCTGAGATGTTAGTTCAATTTTCAATCTTTGACAGCAATGGTTATTCCTCTGTGTGTAGAGATCTAATTCTCCCTATGATGACTGACTCTGCCTGCACATAGTATTAGTTCTTCCTATAGAATGGAGAAAGGATTGTGAAAATATAAATTAATACTTCATGTGTTTCTTTAGTTAGTATCACCAGCCACGCAAACGATCCTTTAGTAAAACAGTTATTTTGACTGTACTGTTTGCTCTTTCCTTTTCAGAAAGACTCAGATTATGAGAGGTGTTTTAGGAACATTGGTGCTGCTGACAGAAGATCCCAAAAGAGAGAGTTTGAGCTTTCAACTATTTGTTCTTGCCTCTATTTCTGTTTTTCTGGTCACATTATTTTTCCCATACACGATTTGAAAGCAAATGAAAAGAGTAACAAAGTCTATTTCTGGTTAACTATACTGATGTGTTTGTTCCCATTTTACCTGCGAAGAGACATTACAATTTGGTCTAGTGTGGACATGTGTATTAAGATAGAAAAAAGGGATCTGTGAAAAAGATCAGGTTGGCAGATCTGGGAACTGAAGGCTTGTGCTCGCTCATTCACACAACTGAACACGAGCTGTAACTGTGCAGTCCTCTGTCTCTTTACACCATTAAGATGCTCCAGTTCTTTATTAGAGAAATCCCTACAGGTTAGGGATTATGTGCCAGATATTGGTGCTTGGCTTATCTGAGGAGCAGCCCAACAGGGGACCTGTATCTTGTGGTTGGAAGGGTGTGGAAATATATCTGGAAGGAAATACCCTGAGGGACTTTGACCAGGCAGAACATGGATTTAGTTTACTGCATGTCCTAATCTTCTCCGGACAATCAGGGCCTGGGGACTTGTACTTCAGTATGAATCCCAAGCTACCATCACTGGATCATTCCAAGATCCTCTTCCTACTCCCGCTCAGCACACATGTCCCATGAAGGTGCCTAAGCCTCGCATATAGAGGAACACTGAATTCTTAGGCATTGCAAATTAAGATCACTGACACAAATTCTATATACACATTTTAAGGGATTATCAGTCCTCCAGAACTCACTTTTAACTAAAAAAGAATTTGACGTTGGTATTTTTTATTTTGTAGGATTTTATTTAAAGCAAAAGAAAATAACAATTTTGAAACACTAAGGCACTCCAGCCGTATTTTAGTTTCTATAAATACAAAATTATAGTATAGAATTAATTTCAGTTAGGTCAGTAATGGCAGGAAACTATCAACACTTCTGTTCTCAAAGTAATCAGTGATAATTTACAGCTAGGGAGAGCAATCAATATGCAGGAACTGGCTTCATGTTGGGTAAATTGAAATCTTTGACCTGGCAAGTCTTGCTCTAAACTAGACTAGAATTTCCTATCATAGAAGGGGTAGTCCAAATTATTGCATTAACTTACCTAAAAGTAATAAGCATAGTGACATGTCAGTTCACTGGGGAAGACTTCACTTTTTTTCCCAGCAATTTATAAATGACGTACCCAAACAACTTATGTGTAATATTTGTATTGTACAGATACTACAACACCCAAGATAGAAGTGTTTTGGGAATCTTGCATCACATAAACACAGGTGATAGGAGCCACAGCAAACAGAAAACCTTCCATGAAAAGCCTCTTTTCATGGTGTCAAATCACTTATAACTTTTCCCATTTTTGTCCACCTGGGCTCGTATTTTTTATGCTGGACATATATCTGTGGCTGAATGTTTACAGAAAATTCAAGGCATAGTGGATTTAAAAATTTAGGTTGTTTCCACTTATTAAAAAAGCTTGGGAACATAAAAGTAATCTTTCAAATTTGGTTATTTCTGTCTCTCTCCCCACATTATGTCACAGTAACACTGGGAATATTATGAGGAGACATTTCATTATAATTTCTTGGAAATCCTCTAAACATACTTGAACAGAGAGTTTGTACTCAATTTCAAGATTTTGAACAGAACTTCCTACACCCCCAAAGACTGTTTAGTTGAACAACATAAATAATTGTTCCTTGGCTTGTCCAGCCACGCCCAGGAGTGGGAAGCAGGAGTCATCCTGAACCATGTGGTGGCCCTGTCCCTCACCGGTGGGTTTGGGTGACACTGACCTTGCATCTCCGCAGCCCTTTGGAAATGGAGACTGGCTCCCCATGGATATCTCACGCTGGTTTGGGTTTATCAATTGGTGAGGATTCATCAAGTCACACTTGCAAGACAGAGAAGCAGCTCAACATTGAAAAGCCCTGTAACTGTGAAGAGGCATATACTCAGGCCATCTCACAGTTTATATAATTTGTCTGCCCACCTTTTCTTTGTTTCTACCTGGCATGTAATTTGCAATGGTATTGGATTAATATAACAAATGTATCTTAAACTGACAGAGCGGTTCCTTGACCATCCATGATAGTGAAGTAGTATTTTGAGGACCTTCAGTTCTGCCTTGAAGTTCCCTTATTTTAGCAGAGGTTCAGTTCTCCATGGCTTCAGAGATCTTTTATTTGTTTCATTAGTCCTGGAAAAGAATCACAGCCTCCCAGAAAAACACCTTACGTATCATGCCATGCACTTAGTCCGTAGGTAGGCTCTCACTGTGTCAGGGCCTCTGCTTCAATAATAATCCTGCAATTGTATTCTATAAATTTTCAGACTTGATAGGGGCTTTGCTGATTAATGTTGTCGGGATGGGATGTGCTGAAAAACACCTTCTGATGCATTACATGAAAGGCGCAATCTAACAGATGTACGAGATCAGTTTATTGTCATGTTCTTTTACCAGGAAAAGTCAAGACTTTGGGCTAACTCAATGGTTCAATTTGTTTAATGTGAAGTTTGATTTTACTGGAGTCAGACCTCACTGGTCTTATCTTTCTCTGAGACATACTAATAAGTTTCTTTTTAAGTTTCTGTTTTCCTTTATTTTTTTCCTAGATATGCTTCTCCTGCTGTGAGTGAGTTATTTGAAGGATATTTATTCATAAAGTAGGTTCTTCCCTGCCTGGACTGAATGGAAATATGTTGCGGATTCCCCTGACTTTTTCAGAAGTATTTTGATCCTAACACTTTATGTACAACAAAAGTCTCACAACCACCGAACAGGTGCGTTTTCTTTGATGAAACTTCTAAATCTTGTGTTATGAAATATGGAAATGATCTGGCGCCCAGGTGGCAAATATAAAGATACTTAGATTTAATACGCAAGAACAAAATCTGCAAAAACAACATTACATCTTTGCAGAAAATAGAGCTTTATCTGGAAACATCACATTCAAAGGAACTAGTCTTGAATATGGATAAAAGAGATGTCTATGATAATTTGTATCGAGTTCCTGTTTATTAAGAAACGATACACGTAATTGAATATTCTGGAATGAAAGCCATGGCACTAACTTCTTTTCCTTTTGTAACTGCTGTCAGGTTATCCCTCTGCTGCTGTGGTTGGAAAGGGGGATCTTTCTGCTCTGCTATGTGTTACATGATGTGTTGGGTGTAGGTGTTGGCAGTGAGGGTGCTGCAGGCGTGACCTCTGAGAGGAGAGACCTGGGCTGACCTTACACAGGTGATCCCAGCCAGTTCCAGCTGACACACCATGGGGCACAGCTGAGCCCATCAGCCAAAATGGTGGCACCTCAGGACCCTTTTTGTCACTGTTTTTCATTACCAAAACCTGCTTTAATTGTCAACAAATTAAATTAATTCTTTCCAGGCCAAGTCTGTTTTGCCCAGAACAGTAGCAAGTAAATGACCTCCCTGTCTTTGTCTTGACCCACGAGCTTTATAATCTCATTTTTCCCCACTGTCCTCTTGAGGAGAGTGAGCAAGCAGCTGGGTGGGCATTTGGCTGCTGGCCAACCTAATCCACCACATCTGGACATGTATGATCCAGAATTTATTTGAAGTAGCCTTTGTTTATTTTAGCTCCCCCCTTTCATTTTAAAGCTTGAGTCATTCTTTTTTGGCAAAGCTGAATCTATGGATTTTTTCTCTTCTCTGTGTCTAGCTATCATTCTGAGAAGTACTTGCCATTTAAATACATGCAGGAATAGAAAACAGAAGGAACACTAAAAAAGAAAAGTCTTGTCTATGTATTGGGAGAGACATATTTCCAAGCTTGTCAAGGATCAAAGCTCTTTGTGGGACAGACATCCACCCATTATTCTCCTGCAATAATGCTGTATCTGTAAAGGCACTCACTAATGGTAGAGAGGTCAAATACATCCCCAAGATATGTGAGTTTTAATGAGGGAAGCCTTCTTTCCCCAGCACTTGGCTCCATAAGGACCCTTCACTGGGTCCCAGTGGCAGAGTTGGTTGGTGTTGCTGGTTGGTGAAGCCTTGCAGTCAGTGCCTGCCTGCATGCTCACTGTGTGACCACCATGGGGCACCTGATACATCCATGGGAATTTGTCTTTCCTGAGCTTCTGCAGCTCATGTTTGTGGGAACTGAAAGTTGTCCTTTCCTTAGTATCACATGACTACCTGAATGAGACAGTAAGTCCACATTTCTGTGTTCCCAGTGTCTTAAGAAGTATTTTAAATATCTCTCTCCTGCAGCTGATGGCTTCTTCCCACACTGAAAAGCTCCTCTCTCTGCTTTTCAGGTCAGACAGCCAGCTGCAATACTCACACAGGTTCCCTCTTACTACAAAAATATTCAGTTTGTCCATATAGATTTTGAAATCTCACTGACTCCCCTTAGACATTAAGGTTGCATGAGCTAATATTAAAACAACAGCTTGTTTCCACTGTTTCCAAACCCTGCCCCTCAGGCTTAAGACAGGCCATCGCTGGACCCCCATCGATGGTCAGAATGGAGGTGAGTTGTGCCTGACCTGACCATAGTTTCACAGATGCCAAAGCATTTTCCTGACCTCCTCTACACTCATTGCTTATGTTGAATTCAGCAAGGAACAACAGAAGTAGATCTTTGGTGAGAAATGGTGCTGAGGACCACGTGATGTGCTTTTCAAGCATTTTCCTCCTGGCTGGCTCAAGCCTGGTCCTGTGACTTGAATGCTCATTTGTGCCTGGGGTGCAGTTGTCCTCCTGGAGGTTGTTTCTGGGGGTACCTCACCTCAAAGGAATCTAGTTTGTGTGCTCTGCTGCAGCATCACTCTGTGTATCTGAGTTATCTGAGAAATTCCTAGCTTGAACTAAAACGCTGATGCAAATGCACCATAGGCTGTGCATGAACAACTCCTCTAAGTTGTCGTTATGAGCTTTCGGTTTTGCCGTGTATGTAGCTATGACTCAGTGATGCTTTTATTTTGCGTGTCCTACTTTTACTTTTCTGATATCCTCACAGGCAAGAAGGCTGTATTTACTTGTTTCTCAGAGGCAATGCAGGCTGAAAAGGAAAGCACATGCTATCTTAATTTTTGTTCCCTCTTTAAAGTCTGAAAATAACTGAGTACTTGTTCTGTGTGGTGGAAAACAAAAAATGTTTAACAACCAAACAGAAGTTAGCAAGAAACGTCATAAAAAGTGCTTTGTTGCACTGGCAAAGTTCCCTTTATAAAAGCATCCTCTTTCCAAATATTTAACATGATTTGACTAGTTTAAGTATTGCCACAGGTTAATAATAATGTTTCTAGTTAAGGACAGGTGGTACATGAGGAAAAAGATGGGGATTATCTACTGTTCTATGGATTCACTTCTTAAAAAGAGATTTGCTTTTTCTGTAGGTTACAGAAACATTTCCAAAACGACATTTCTCTTTAGAGAATTCTTCACTGCTTCTGAACCATTTTCCATATTTGAAAAAGGAATCCTTCCCCCACTAACAACATGCTTGGGTTTTGTATCTTATGCCCTGGACGTACTGCTGTAAACTGCAAACCCTCTAGCAGGTTTGGAAGTAAGGTCAGCAGCATCTTTGTCAACACCATGGAGCTCTGTCATCCATCAGTAAATCCAGCAGTAAGGAGAGTTCGCAGGACTCAGATGCTTCTCTTCAGCCTGCTGTGCTGGGCGTCTGTCACATGGCCCATTAATGGCAAGATGTTGACACTCTGTCATTTTTCACAAAGTTGCAAGTGAGCTATGAGCCAAAGGCAGATAAAAAGACAAATTAACTCCTGCAGCATGTAGCACTCTGCCCGTGATCAGCTTTCCCTGCCCAGACAGAGGCAAGACTGCAGCGGTATTTCCAAAAAGTACTCAGTATTCAAATTTCTCAACACAGCAGTTTTGAAGGGTGGTTGCATAATATTTGTGCAATGTTGTGTTAAGCGAAATGCTTATCTCAGACCTGAGACCTCAATTTGGAAAAATAATGGTATTGCAAGCTTGATTAATGCTCTTCGATACTGATCAGCGGCGATGCAGTAGGAGAAGCGTGGGCTTCCTCAATCTGCCAACAAGGAGGTCTTTCAAGCCTGCCAAGAAAACTGCTATTGTTTGCGCCCAAGCCCCAGTCTCACAAGCTGTTCTGTGCGGGTGGACCCCAGCGCTTCGCAGAGTCCCGGTGACTTTGTTGACTACAGCAAAATGGAGAATTCCACAGCAGGAACACAATAAATCCCCGATTGCTTGGAAAATGGGCTTCGGATCCTTCGGAAGAACAGCTCAGCCCACTTGTATGCAAATGGAATTATTGCTACAGGGACTGGATTTGATGCTCTTTTAAAAAAGGCATCTCTGCACAGCTAGAATATGCATTTTATACATATTTACATTGCAAGCTGAAATTCAAGGAAGGATGTGATGGAAAGATGAATTTCTTAGCAGATTCTGCCATGTCAGAATCACACAATATGTGTGTCCTGCTTGATAGGCAAAGCTTAAATTGGCAAGACAAGCAGAGCTCAGTATGTCTTCCATACAGTTGCTGGTTCTATGAGCAGAATAAATTGCCTGTATGTCTGAGGAGCCTGCACCACGGGTCAGGAGCTCTATGTGTTACATAGCAGCATGGTGGACGTAGGAGAATTAAGAGCTGTACTGAGGCTGGCTTTTGGCGTGTTAAAACTAACATGTTTGAGAAAGATGGAATTGCTTGACTCCATCATCTGCTGTTTGGGTGCGTGCCGGAGTCTGGGTAGGCACTGACATCCCCAGATTTTGGACAGACTGGCAAGCTGAGGGGTGGTGTGAAGCCTTTGAGTATGCTGAACCCTGGTACTCCACTTCCCATGGGACAGCATTTGGGTTGGACAAGAAATAGGAGGTTAGAGGCACAGCCACTTCTGTCACCTAATGTAACAAATTCACAATTCTTCTAGACAACGTAAATAGTGAATGGAAGGTGATGGGCAGATTTGCTCCAAAATATGTATTTTTAAAAGTTAACATTGGAGAAAAGACAGGAAAATATGTATTCCCAGAAAAGACAGGTGGAATATAATGCCTGCAAACATGTACATTTCTCTGCCATGTTTGTCAACCAAGTATTACAAGAAAGTGGGGAAAATTATAATCGCTACAAATATAATGAAAACAACTGTGAAAGTAACTTGATTTTATTTCCTCAGGCCATAACTGGAAAAATGTGTATTAAAACATGGGTTAGTCTCCATCTACAGAGATCTAAAGTGAATTCTCTCCAGATTTTTTTATTTTTTTTATGTATTTCCCATTTGTATTAATCAGATTCAATTATTTAGAACTAAGTCTTCAAGTTCTGTTAATATAAACTTACCAGTTCCCATGCTGTAAATTAAAATTTTATTTTATTTTTATATATGCTTTCTCTCTTACTTTAATGCTAAAGGTTTCTCTCTTGTCTAATGGCTATAATGAAAGCTTTTACTGCTAAATTAAAATAAAATGAGTTAATGGGTACCCAGTGCCTTGTTCTAGTTAAAATGTGCATCAATTTGCAATGACCACTGCTTTGGGATTGTAGTGTGTGTTTTATGTTAGGCAAAGTGTAGTAAGCAGTGTGAAATCTAGCTTTAGAAGTGCTTAATCTGCTTTTCTGTAAACCTATTTATAGTTTATTTCACTTACTAATAACCTTACCACACTTTAACAAGTCACATTGAAATTTTCCATGGTAGATGAATACTTCAGATTGATTTTTTACCATGTTACTGAAAATGTTTTAGACATTCAGAGAATGAGATTAAGTGAAAAATGGATAATTTAAATTTTTTAATGATTTTTTCCTTTACAACGTGAAACGGCAGTAGATTTTTCCAAAGGAATACACCTATGGTCAAGTGACTTTCACTATTCCCATGAACATACACTCAGGTGTGAAGGAAATAAAATCCTTAGATAAAATAGAGAAGGTTTAATGTTAAATGTGTTATTTTATAATTAAAAATAATGTTGATTTCCAGACCATTGACTGTTTCTAAATTCCTAATTCTCCTTATTATAACGTTTTGTGTGAAACTGAAGTGTGGATGAGATTTTGTATGATACATGTAAGCAATCACAGGGATGAATTCACCTTTCTGGCTTGATATCACTTTCAGCCTGCACAGGTTTGAGCCCGTTCATTCTTATTCAGTTTTAAAAGGACAGTGCAATATATTGCTACTAATACTCCATCAGCAGTATTTGCAGATAAAACATTACTCTTTTAGGAACTCTTTCTTGTATGAAATATGTATGGAGAGCTTCCCTGTTATGTGCTGAAGCCTTTTAGCATGTAAAATAACTGTCCACAAGGTGATGGCTCTTCTTTTCAAGGTTTGGAGGTTTGGTGCAGAAGGGTTGAAGATATTTGCGTACTTCATGGCAACCTCCTCTTTAGGTAAAGGAGGCAGAAGGCACTCTGCACCTTGCACTGAGCTCAGCATGATCCCTGATGCAGCCCCGTGACTCCACACTACAGTGTGAGTCCCCTACGTTTAGTGTCTGGAGTCTCCTGAACCCAGGTCTTGAGAAGCAGAAGCGCAGTTGTAGGAGAAAACAATAAAAGTGATAAGGCTCTGGATCTGGTGTTACCACTTGTACCTGCAAACCTACAGTTAACCAAGTCAGATGCTCCTTCAAGCCAGTTTAGGAAGCCTCAGCTCCAGAAGTCCTTGCACCTACCCAAGGCCCACAAGATCTTCCAGCTGCCACTGCAACACTCACCTTGCTCAGCTGAGCTGTCTGGTTTTGCACAACTCTATATTGTGCTTCGGTCTCTACATGGATCAATGCATTTGCCAAAACCTGAAGCTTATATTTATAGTTAAATTATTTGCAAATGTACAAATGAGCTCAAATAAAGATTTGAAAAGGTTAATTTCTGGCACTTATCCACAAATGCTGGAGTTTGTTATGGAGTTGTTTCTTCAGAGGCTTTTTGGTGGGAAAAATACCAAGTTGATTTTTTTTGCTTGCATTTATGGAAACACATGAGCATATAGGTACATTTGTAATTGTTGCTCATATTTTCCTGTAAAAAAAGGAGTTGGCATGTATGCCATAAACTTTCTAAAAAGCTTCTGCTCAAATGCAGTAAAAAGATCTTGTTCACTTGGACCTTAAGAAAATATTCATATTAGCTAACAAATGGTTGTCTGCTAACAAACACATCTAGCTGAATTATTTATTTAAATCTGGGAAATTAGGCATATTTCTCTGAGTAAATTATATATGAACTATCGTATTCATTAGTCTACCAATTATGTGACTGGCTGACACATTATCTAACAATGTATTAGCTGATTGTTGTCCATCAGTGGATCAATACATTATTTACAATACAGGACTTTTTGCATTATTTAGCCATAACTATTAGGAAATATGATGTTCAGTGAAGTCACAGGACAATTTGCACCAAATGGTATTTGACTGATTGTGTTGTGATGTCCAGATTGTTTTACCCAGCAATACTGTGGAAAAGATAATGTCCTTAAATGCTTGGTCTGGGGTTATTTTTGTTATACTTTTCCTCTTAAGTTCATAAGACACACTTCCATTTATGCTTAAACTTCTGTATATTTCCACATGAAAAAAGAAGATTATGGCAGTGCTTGAGGAAAAAAGGCAAATCAATGAAGGTCTCAAGATGTGCTGCAAATCTCCTTTCTGTGTTGCGAGACATACACCTTTTGCTTTTTGTATTCGAAGAAAATCAAACGCTAATTAAAATCTGGCTAAGAAGACTCTAACAATGAAATTTGCCAGATACCGTGGGATGCCCTTTTGACTTACTGTGAAGATCAGATTTTGACTCCTGACAGTTTGGAGGGGGAAAGTGACAAACAATGTCAGAAGATGATCACACTTTTTTCACTTTTGAAGAGTTTTATAGAGTGTAATAACTCTTTTTCCCCCCCTTTTTTCTTTCCCTTATTCACAGGAGTCAAGAGTGAGACTCAACCTCTTGCCTGAATGCCTGCTGGCATTCGGCTCCACTCCCAGCAATTAGTAACTCCCCACCTGGTGCCCTGTGCTCAGAGGAGAAAGTCACTCAAGACAGCCATTTATCAAGTTTTGATAACTTCCTCTCTTCCCTGCAGTGCCAACATGACTCTGAGGCAGCAAGGCTCTGGATCCAACCTGTATGGAAGGATGGAGACGAGGGATGGAGATGGGGGACATCTCTTCCATCAGTCTTTTTATGCCCTGAGGGGCAGGAGTATCCAGGGTGGTGAAATCACCCTGTCCCTCTTCAGGAAGGAACTTGCCTACCAAGAGGCATCAGAGAAAGTGTTACCAGCATGGTCGGAAGTCGTTCAAGCATATTGCTGCCCAGCAAATGCCACGCTACTCAGTGTTTCCACAGTTTGGATGGGCTCACCAGGTGGACCACTTATGAGGGGATGACAGTCAACTAGAATGCATCCTTCTGCCAAGGGCCCAGGCAGCCATTTCTCCTTGGCAGAGGGACAGCAGACTCAGAGTATAAAATGCCCCTGTGAGATCCCCCTTGGCAGAGGCTGCTGTGCCCTTTGGGGATGAGAGCCACAAGAGGCACTGATGTGGTGGTCTTCCCAGCATTGCTGCCCCCAGCACCGTGCTGCCATGCACAGGAAGAAATGCAAAGGGTTAATTCCTCCCTGGACCTGCTCAGGAGGAGCACTGAAGACCCAGAAAGATTGCTGCCTCTCATGGAGAGACAAAGAGCACTGAGGCAGCCAGGAAAGCCACTGACAGTGTGGTCAGGGTCAGAGGAAAGGAGGGGAGTATATATGAGAAATGGGAGTGGATTCTGAGGTAGGCATCAATCATGTTAATAGCTTGCATATTTTAGCCCTGTTTGGTGAAATAGCCATAAAATTACATGGTGCATTCCTAAGTGTCATGTTAACTGGGCAAACTCCTGTCCTGAGACTGTCTTCTGCAGTCTGCATCTCTTCTATGTACAGGGGGAGAACCAGAAGAGTTCTGTTTTGTGTTTGCAAATAAAACCTCTAATTGTAAGGCTCAACTGTGGATGAATCCTCATCACCTCATGACTGTTCAGTAGAGGTCACAGTGCTTTCCTGAAGAGCTTTGGGCAACCCTACCACTCATGGGGAAGCCCACTTGAGGATCACAGTATCACAGAATGGTTTGTATTGGAAGAGACCTTAAAGATCTTCTAGTTCCAACCCCCTTGTCATGCGATGAGAGACATTTCATTGCCCCACTAATTGGAAACAAGTCCTTATGGGCCAACATTTCACAAGGAACTCCTCCTCACTATAGACTTCTACCTATTGATTTAAATTTGCATGTATGGGTTACCATCCTCTAAGCTATTTTACAGGATTTTTCCCCAAAGGTGGTTAGATAATAATTTACCTTGGCCTTCGTTTAAAAAAACAGCAAAACTCAGTCTTGCTCTGAGCTCTAGGAGGTAAAAGACTAAAACTGAATGCTGAGGTCTATGAGGCTGTGTCAGGAGACAAGACTGTTGACAGAAACTGCCCTCAATATTTGGAAGTTACACAGCTAGGTCTCTTCAGTATCCATTTTCACAAGTTTGTTTGTTTTAAGGAGGAGCATGATTAATTTACAAACAGATATTTCTCATCCTTTAAGCCTCTGTCCTGGAGCTCTTTAGGTTCTTACTTTCTGGCTTCCAAACCCTGGGGCACCCAGTCATCCTCAGTCCTCCCCTGGGGAGACACCATTGTAATTCTGCTCTGTAATCTCTATCCTGGTGCTCAACCCTGCAAATTCCAGTTTCCTGACAGTCTCTGAGAAACTGTTACGTTTCAGCAGCAATTTTCAGTAAATTCATCCATGGCTGGCTACCTGCTTATGCTTTTCCCTCTGGAAGCCAAGCCAGGGAGACTGGCAGTTTACCATCACAGAGCTCTTGCCAAATTCATGGTGTTTCTGACTTCGTTAGTGGTGATAATAGGAAATTGGATTCAGTAACTCAGGAGGTCCCCTCCAGTGCTACATTCCAGATGAAATCTGCCAGAAAAATTTCAGACAAAATTCTGTTCCAAACATCTTCTGGTATTCCCATAATTGTTCATCTGCTCATATTAGTACTATAACTTCCTTTTGAGTAACTGTTGTGAAAGTCTGCCAGTCATTTCAGGATGTCTTATGGCAGTCACTCAAGTGGTTTACAATTACCTCTAGGTATGTCTCTAAATCCGAAAACAATAACAGCTCTATTGTCAAATGTAACATCTTTTAAACTCACTTTAAGTAAGACCCCAGACTGGGTCAATAACATGCACAGAAAGGGGGATGCATTTTCTAACTTCCGTGGTTTCATAGAAATGTTAGCTAACTCACAGTTATAAAATAAATCTGTATGATTTTTTTTTTTTTTAAAGAAGTGAGCTATTAGAATTCCCTATTTAACTTTTGGTCTTTTTATTTTTCTTTTAGCCTCATTAATTTTTTCTTAGTTAAAAATATTGATTCTAGTTTTGCAAAGAAGGCCAAATAGTGGCAGCTTATTTTTATCTTTTGCTCAAATAGAACGGGACAAGAATGAATCACAAATCATTTAGTCACTATATGAACACAAGTTTGGGTTGTAAAATTGTGCATTCCACTTTGCTGATGCATTTACAATGATCATTAAAACCAGTCCGTTCCCTAATAAGCTCCAAGGCTGCACAGATGCCCAGGCTAAGGTCTCTCATGGCTGGACACACTTTTTCTCCATCAGTAACATAAGACAAAATGAAGAGCCACCATCTGACCCACCCTCACCACTGGACCAGGAGCACCATTAAAGCCCAAAACTTGGTGGTTGGTCCTTGCATGTTCTACATTGTAGGTGGGTATGGTGAGCCTGGCCTGGCTGACTTGACTTTCTTGCTTGCTCTTGGACGTGCCCTTGTGACAGGGGAAGTGACTGGTGGTGACCAGGGACTGAACCAGGGTCTGTCTCTGGACCTGCTCTGCCTTGTTTCGGCACTGGGGGACTGCACCCTTCTTGGAGGGGTCATTGTCCTGCACTGTCACCAGTGTCTCCTGCCTTGCCTCCCATTAGGAGCAGCCGCTCCTGCTGCTCCTTGACCTCCAGTGCACAGCAATCTTGTCACAGGACAATCAGCTCTTGTACAGTGGTCACACCTTGTCTATTTAGTTTCTCCTTCTATGACAGCACAGTTATTTTTGTTGTCCTCTGTGTGTCTTTTTGGGGTTGGCTACATCTTCTTAAAAAGGAACAGCTGCATCTATATGTCATAAACACCTATGTCCGTATGTCATGGATTTACACAGCATCAAAATGAAGTTTTCAGCTTTGCTCTCCACCTTGCCTAATAATTGCTATAATCTAATTTTCCTGTTGAGCACTAAGTTAATGTTTTCTGAGAACTGTCCAAAATGACTCTGACACCGTTCCCCAAGTGGTAATATCTAGTTTAGAGTCCCTCATTGCTTTTACACAGACATTTTTTTTCTTCTCTTATGTGTATTACTCTGCATTAATTGGCACTGAATTTGTTTTGCCATTTTATTGCCAAGTCAATCGTGAGATCATTCAATCGTGAGATCATTCTGTACATTGTGTTAGTTTTTGACGATCTTGAAAAATAACTGTTTTGTTTGTAAGTAAGTGTAGTTCTTTCACTCTTCACATCCTTTCCATTTATAAGCCCCTAAGAGAAGAGTTCCCAGCACAGTTGCTCACAGCATCTAGGTGTAACATCTCTGGTGAAAGCTGACTTTCTAGCCCAGCTTTTTTCTTCCTAACTTTTAACTGGTTGTGAACCTGTGAGAGACCTTTCCTCCCATAGCATGACATTTTAATGTATCTCAGAAAAGGGATACTGTTAGCTTTTTGATAAGCTGAGAGTATTCTGTCACTGGGAGCACCTTGGGTACTCCCGCTTCTTTCAAGATTTCTTACAGATTTGCGGGGCATGAGGTTTTTTCTACTAAACTTGACTCTTTATGGCTATCATATTTGTCCATGTGATCACTCATGCTAGTCTTTATTACTGTTTTTGCCTCCTTAATTCTCAGAGGGATGCAAGTAAAAGATAATATTCAGCTGTTGGGTGCTCCTACCAGCACAAGTTGGTTCTTCATCTGCACCCATTCATGCCTATAAATCCCTTGTTATTGCGTTTTCTGGCTATGCATTCTGAGTGGTACACTTGCCTTCACAGCACATTGCTTTGAAATGGGGTTTGGGTCATCTTCACTTGCTGTTCAAGGATGCAGCTTGCTACCCTGGAGCAGTGCCACTTGCCTCTTGTCCTGGGAGCTGTCTGTTATACAACTCTGTGAGATGGTCAAACACTAAGTAATTATGCCGTTGAATAAGCAAACCTTTTTCTTCCTAAACCTTTCTCACTCCTGTAGAAATGAAGAAGAAATATATTAACCCACTGCCTCAGTATGTGAGATGTTCAAGCTGGTGCATGGGGCTGTTGAGGAGCCTGTGGACATAAACTTCCAAAACAAAATATAAAGCAAGCTCAGCTTTACCTCTTTTTTCTGTAAAATTCACTGCTTTTCACATGCATGACATAACTGCTTAGTGTACTGACTGCCTACTAATTGAGTTATTTAACTGGAGAAATGACTTAATAGCTCTTCTTTAATTATTTAGCTGTTCAACAGAGGTAGCTTGTCTGGTCATGAAGCTAGTGACAGTGGTATTGGTAGCATGAGATACTTAATGTCAGCTAAATTCTGACGTTTCCTCTGGCTGAGGCTTGTAATTCAAAGATCAGCATCCATCTGAGTTTGTCCATCTGCTGTATTTGTTCTCATTCAAAACTCTCATATTAAAGCACCTTTAACCACATGGATACTGATATTGCTAGAAGTAAATTTTTCCGGATTAGTCTGATCTAACTCAAACACTACATAGATAAGCAGCTTTTGGCTAAAGTGTATTTTGTTTGCAGTCTAAGTGCACACTAACATTTGTGCTTGAGTTTCCAAAATACTGTTGTCACTTTTATGATAGATCATTATTGGGTAAGCATGGGGTTAGGTTAGCTTTAAATGTTACCCTTGTGATTATATATTAGTTTTAAAATTTTAATCTGAATACAATTAATGTCTCTGGTAAACTCTAACTAAACAAATTCCAACACTCAATGAAATCTGCCAATCAAACTTACACTGGAGAAAGCATAAGACTTTGTTTTCTAATTTGCAATTTCTGTCTGATTTTTCTTGGAACTACATAGTAGATCCTCCTTAATTTAGACCTATTTTGTCTTGAAGCAATGAATTTATATGCTAGGATTTTTTTGTTAATAAAAGGTAAATTTAGGGTAGACAGCACTAATGGCTAAAGAAGGGACATACATCTGGGTTTTCCAATGATTCATAAGTGCACTTAGTCTTTTGTTTGCTGCTGGAAAATGTTAGAATATAAGAAAAATACAGATATTGTCTGACTGGGTGAACAAATGGGGGAAGTATGTTTACTGGCAAAAAGAAAGAGAGAGAACAAGGGTAAAATGTGGCAGGAAAAAAGCCAAATTGTGGCTGAAATGGTTTCATATTTTAAGATAAATTCACAAATAAATGGTCCACATGGGAATCTGTGATTAGAATAGGGCTCTGTATTGCTGCACTAGTAAAGAGTGACTCATTCTACCCATTACAAAACTCCAGCTCCCAGAAATGAATAAATTTTTGTTACAAAAGTTCTCACTAGGCTGATGCTTGGCAGAGTTCTCAACCCAGGAGAAAAATATTTAGTATTTAATTTCTTTATCAAAAGCAAAGTTTGGCTGTAACAATTGCAGATGTGTGCTGGTTCCAGTCAGTTATAAAGTTTCTGGGTGATAACTTTGGTGGAAGCTCTCCTGCCTGCACAGTACCAGCTGTGCAGCGAGGAGCTCTGTGGTGGATCCTCCCCTCTCCCCAGGCTCTCAGGAGTAGTTCAGTGTCTGTAATGAAGTCACGTATAGGCAATCAATGTTGTTAGAAGATATACCTCTCATGTGTGCACACTTTCTGTATTGCTCTCCTGCTGCCTTAGTTTCAGCAAAAGGACCTTCAGTTCCATAAGTGACTGCAAACCTCCAACACTGGAGCCTCAGAGCTCTTTTATGCACCCGCCCCAGCATGCGACATCCCACAAATGTCTCACTGCTTGCCCCTAACGACCCAGGTGTCCTGCCTTTCCATTAAGTCCATCATTCAGAGAATAATAACTGAGTGGAGTTCCATAGGTTCATTTCACCACTCCTGGTACAAAACCTTCCATTAACCTCACTGTGCAAAATAATATCATAGAGTTTATTTTTCTGATCAGGATGTTATAGAAATAACTGTTTGAGCTCATGCTCCCAATTCCTTATCTTAATGGAATGATATTGGCTCCACTGTGTAAGAACTGCATCTACTCATAAGACAGATCAGAAATTAATTTATACTGCTTGATTTACAATAAGTAATCCTAAAAAGTAAAGCTTCAGTTCCTTTCCAAACACTGTCCCTATGTCCACCTCCCATTCAAATGGTGTGTTGCAGTTTCCGTGACTTCCTCATAAACTGTCAAAATCAAGCTCATCTTGATTCTTGTAATTCGGTGCCAAACCAGGACATCAACATCAAGGGGAAGCAGAACTGGGCATCAGACAGAGCAAGTTTTATGCAGTGAGTAGCCACTGTATAATAGCTACTTTGTCACTATATTCTACAGAAGGTTTTCATGTGCCTCAAGATACAGGGTACATAACAGAATTTTGCTTTGAAAAGAATAACTGAATTGTGCCTTCTGTTTGTACTCTTTCAGATTCTGTATAAACATTCATTGATCTTAGCCAGGCATTTGCAACTAGGAAAGACGTGTTTGAGTCCTTTTTTTCTTTTTAGAATAGGTTTGAAATACATCCAAGAATGGAAATATACTATATTTAAACTAAAGACAATGTTGAAATGATCTTTTTTTTTTTTTTATTCTTGGACTAATTTTGTGTTGCACTGGTGTATCGGTACCTCTGCTTATTGGTTGTCTATGATCGTCAGAGATTTGCAACTCTGGCATCTGATTTCTAGTAAAGTGGTCCTAGTTAATAGGCATTGTCTTTTCCCAGTGGGAATATCTTAATTTTTGTGAAGAAAACTGTAGATTAATGGCAAAATCCTTCATCAGTTCCATTTTTAAAACTCCAGTGAATTTAATAAGATATTTGTGTTTTGGTTGATGGCCTGACTATACAATTAAACCCAAAGATAATTCATGTGACATTAATTACTGTAAAGGTAGAAAGTTACACGGCGATTTGCACCAACAGTTTTTTGTGCTGAAAAGAGGTTTTAGCAGATTCTTCTATTGCCACAACTATACAAAGGGCTGATTTTCATGAGGCCCTAAAAGATGTATTGTGATACCTACCTTTGTGAGTTTCCTGCCATCACTTACACAACTCTGAAAGAAAAGATTCCCGGATGTCTGTAAGCACGGCAAGTTCTGCCTCTGTCCTACTTCTCAAGCGTGTACTCTCTTTATAGGCAGCTTGCACACTACCTATGAACAACCAATCAACGTTTTCATATATTAACTGCCTATTTATATTCAGGCGTGCATACCCATGCAAAACCAGAGTTATGCCTTAGCTGTCCTTGTCAGCTCACTGCTTTCAGGACCCATGAGTCTGTCCTTGAAGGTGGGGTTAGGGAGGTATTAAACAAAACTCCAGATGATCTGCATGATGGCAAATGCACAAAAGGATCTGTCTGAAATTTAGATTCTCAATACTCTTACCAACTTCCACTTATCCAAGGTGTTCCCAGAGATCATCGTTCTGTTTTTAAAGTCACTTTTCTGTTGGCATCATGGGCTTTGCGTCTAGTTGCATTAAGAAGCCCATCGGCTTTGACATCATTGGACAGATCTCAGCGACATCTTATACTTTAGTTTTGTCAGGTTTCAGACTCATCTCCTGGGGCCATCACACAATGTGTTGAAACACTTTGTTTTACTGCTTAGAAAACCTTTGCATCTATAGTGGTGACTTCTCTGCCCAGCAGCCCACGGGACATTTGGATGAATGCATGGTTGCCTGTGTTGGGATATATTGGACATGAAAGACAATTAATGACTGCAACAGGCATTCCCTTTGGAGGGGTGAGATCTAAATCTCACTGTTATCCTATTTTCCCCTAGCTATCTAGGATCAAAATTATGTTGCACTTGTATGTCAACTACCTTGGGAGCTTCCAGAAAATTTAACTGTTTGTTAGTTAAAATCAAGCCTAAAGAAGAATGGACTCGCATCCTGCTGATAGCACCGCTAAGCATTTTGTTCAGTGATTGTTTAACACAAATTATGGAAATTACTTGGGAAGACAGAGTGAGACACCAGAATCCTTGTCTATCTTGTGCATATTTCTGTTCCTGTGAATGCTTTTTCTGTTGTGGAATAGCTTAAAGAAGAGTTGTGGGTTAGAGCAGCGTGTGGTGACTCGGTTCTGAGGAGCAGGCTGGCAGGCCCCTCCTGACGGCCAGGACAGAAGTAGAAACATACCTTGTATTTGATGCGAGTGGCTCACCTGTTATGCACCGTCCAGTTAAGGGCTTTCTTTGGGGAAGCTGACCCTGTGAACGATGTGAGCAAGGAAGTTGCTGCCGTGAGGGTGAACAGCTGTTGTAGCTTACCAAATCACCTCAAAGCACAAATGCATCAGCATGCTACGTCTTCAAGGTGTGGTTTTATTACCAACAGCTATGGGATGTGTCAAATTAACTCTGCATCTAATGCAGAGTGAGATTTGATCAGATCATATGTGTTGCCAAAGGCAAACAAGGTTCTGGTTCTTTTCGTGTGCTGCTCCTGCTCATTGCTGATGTTAGGACAGGACCACCTTTTCTGTAATTTTCCTTTTCTCCATTTTCCTCCCTTGTCAGAGACTGTATGAGCTGGTGGGTGCTATGCACAATGAATTTCTTCTGTACAGTTAGAGCTTTATCATGATCACTGCAAAGCCTTACCTTGCATTTCCTCCTGCTTCCTGTGTCTTCTGAACTATCTTCATCCACTTTGATGTCACCTGAAGCTCAGGACAAGGAGCACGTTCTCTGTTATCAGGTCATCTTTTCGCTGGTTCCTCATTTGCCAGATTAGTTAGTGGTTCTCCAAAACCACACACCTCCCACTGATTCTGTTCAGCTGGCTTGTAATATCAGATGTGTTGTAAAAGCTTTTAGCTGTGCTTACTGTATCTCCGCAGCCTCAGGAATGTTGCACAAAAGTTGTCTTTGTCCCATATCTTCGAAAATGTTTTTGTATGGTTCCTTTCAGCATGGTAGATGTACTCTGGGACAATGAAATTTTTGTTGTTGTTGTTTAGTCTGCTTCCTAAACTTTACCTAACTGTCCAAAAATCATTTTAGGCACTGTTGTAAATCTCATCAGGTGCTAAACTAGTTCATTTTGGCTGTCTAAACACCTTTTAAAATCTGACAGCACATGGATTGTTTGTCCTTCCTGCTAAAGGAGTCACAAGGTTATGTCTATTGCCAGCTTCACTTGATTACTTTGTAGCCCTCATTTTATTTTCAGGAATCATAAATCTATAAATCAAGAAGACAAATTAGTGCAAATTTGTAATTATCCTGCTTCTGCTACCCTATTTGTCCACAAAGACATCCACAAAATAATAGCCCACTATTTATATTTAATTCCTGTCTTCACAGCTGTAATGGATGGTGCTTGGTTGCCCCAAATCAATAATATCTCTTCAGAAGTCTCATATCACCAAATCACTGCATGGAATAACAATCAGAATAATTTCATTTAAATGGATACAATTAGCACTGAGGATGAAGCTATTAAGTAAAGTCCATTGATTGTTTATTAGGCAGTAAGGTGAGATAATTTAAACATGCACATTGCTACAAGTAACAAGTAACAAGTAACTTATTTTTTAAAATTTCAGTAAGAAAGGTAAAGAGGAAGACTTATCTGAGATTCTTACTTCAAAAGTAACTCAAGGACCCCATAGATGTTTGAATGACAGATATAAAAACCTATTATAGTAGGAATTTATTCTTTTAGAGTTTACAGAATGTGTGTGGAAACACAATGTTTTCAATGTATAATGAACTTTCTCAGTAGATGTCCCCATATGCAGTACTGTTTCAAATGCATGTTTTATGTATCAAAATATATATAATTTTTTCTTTGTCAAAGACTTACTTATCTTAGGGAACCTTTGGTATTTCCCATAAACAAATATTTAAATTTCAGAGTTCTTTTAACCTAAAACTAATGAAAACAGATAAAATCCTTTCATCTGTTCTCCAAACCACTTTTATGTGTGTTGAATTCTGGAAATATGAAGATAGAGCTAAGCTCTGTATAAAAGGTATTTACTGAATCTTTGCAAAACCTTCCATGGTTTAGTCTTGTAAATCTTTGTTCTTTATAATAGCACTGCTTCTTTGAGGAGCTTGTGAGACCACGCTCTTGGCTGCCACACTTTTTGACCCAAAGTTGACTCATGCTTAAGGACACTTGCTTGCCAAGCAGTGCAGTTTTTGTTTTTGTTTTCAGAAGGCAAAAAGATGAGAAAGGTTCTCAATCTCATCCAAGTCCCGTTCAAGTTATTAGGAAAATTCCTGCTAGCCCAGACAGCAGAGGAAGAAATCCCAGGAGAAACTACAACAGCATCTCCGTGGGTTGTGGAGGGGGCCCTGGGTCAGGTGGTGGGACTGAGGAAGACAGCTGCCATCTCTTACCAGCATTCCTCCATGACAGGCACTTCTTACAGGAACACCGAGAATTTTGAATTCATCAAGTAAATTATTTATGGGAAATCATTTGCTGTGTCTAGTCATTCCCTAAAACACTCAAATGCGTGTCTCTAATGGACCTATAAAGCTGTGATGAGGAAAGCCAGTGGAAAAAGTCCACAATGTATAACTAAAAGGACAAATGATATGTGCTGACTGAGGACGGAATTGAAAGGTTCTTTTGAGGAACATTTCTACAGAAGAAAATACCCTTTTTCATCAAACTTAATACTGGGAGCAAAAATCCTCAGGAGCTAAAGCAATCCTCTCTCTGTTCTTTGTTTCAGATCCCTTCAGTTCCCATTTCCTGTTTGCCATAAAAGAAGGAAAAGGGTGGGAAATAAAATAAAAAAGAAATAAGCTTTGCCTTTTGTGTTTACAAATATCTGGAAATTTCTGAGTTCTTTTCAGGATCATATGAGTTCCCCTTTGAGAACTTGAATTTAACTGGCAAGAAACAGCTGAAATAAGCTGAGAAAATTATTTACATCCAAGCAAGGGCAAGATCCTTTCTATGTGCCACTTCCTGCGGTTCTGTTTTCTAATTAAAGAAAAAGCTAACACGAGTGAAGCCACATGCTCACGGTGCATAATTTTTGGAAAGACAGCAGCAATTTAAAAGTAAATTTCACACTAGCTCTGAGACTCATGTCAGATGCTGCCTGCTCGCTCTAGTTCATGAAGGCCATTTATATTCTAAATTTAAAAATAACTTGGTGCTGGCACATTCCATTAATAAATTAGGACTAGAATTTTATGTTTTCAAAGGATATGGTGAGGTATAAATAGACTTGCTAAAAACAGATGAAACTCTGTTTGAGTGTTTCTCTTTCACCTGCTTTTATTTCAAGCTCTTGTTCCACTCTCTGCCTCCCCATTGCTGACTGAGGGTCTGCCTCTGAAATTCCTTCTGCATGATGACAGCAATTTTGAAGACATGTCACCTGGGAGAAGATATTTGGTGAACAGGGCCACCAGTAAACACACTACATCTTATTCAGTGATGGAGAGGTGCTGGTGAGGTCTCAAGTAATAAATTTCCTTGTGCAGTCATGGTGTCTAAATGCCCAACTGGAACAGCTTATCTGATGCAGCTCCTTGCTTTTTGGACATATGCCTATACCACAGTGAGCATTTTGGAACACTCCTTTCTATTTTTAGGTGAAAAATAGAAGATATCTGGTCTAACTTGACAGATGCCAGGAGAGCTTTTCTGGACTTAGAGGTTTCAATGTCATTCATTTTGTTCACAGGAGCTGGAGATCTGAAGCTGGGACAAAAGAACAAATGCTCAAAACTCCAAGCAAATGAGCTCACCAAAATTAACTATCCCTGCCCCAGACAGGAAAAAAAAAAAAAAAAATTTTCTTTCCACTAAAACTCCTCGTTACGAATTTTGAAATGTTTCACTTGAATCTTGATCTTTTCAAAAGACTTAAATCAGTATCAACAAATTAGTTTTTCTGATGGAATTCAAATATCTCAAGAAGTTTCTTCAGAAATTCTGTAACAAAGTCCAATATTCTGATGATTTCTAAATGCTGGAAACTGTGAACAGAGAACTTTTCTGCAAGCAATCCATTTCCACAAAATATTTTACCTGTTTGAGGTGTACTCCTCCACCGAATCCCAAGATGCTTTTTTTCAGACTTGTGATAGTGTGCATCAGTATTATGGACATGAGTATGACTTCTCTGGGGCTTGCAGATTTACCTGATCTGAGAAGTGTGGGACAGTTGTGTACTCTTGAGTGACTGAGAAAAGTAGTCTTACAACACCTTTTTGTCAGTATTTTTTTATCAGACTGATTAGTTTCTGTTTTTAGAAGTTCCAGAATTTTAGTTTAGAGACCAAATTCCTTTGAAAATTAGCCACTTACATCTCAAAACCCACAGAGAAGAGATTAAAGTCCTCTTTAAAGTCCTCAAGATCCAGAGATATTGATAGAAGAATATAAACTAGATGATCATTATGGTCCCTTCCAACCTAAACCATTCTATGATCCTATGATTCTAAACTGGTTAAAACTAAGAACATGTTAATTAATACAATAGACCCTTCAATGATCATTATTTCACTCAAAATTTCTCCCATCATTTCCAAGAAAACATGTGAAATTGGGTGCCTGGGTTTTGGTCTTTTTGCCAGTTTTTCCTTTCTATTATCTGAAGGAAAGTGACTACTTTGGGTGAACAGAGTGGAACAAGGTATAGGGTCAGTCAGTGGGAAGAGGGATTTCCAGTCAGGTTCTCTGGACCATTTTTGGTTTGTACTTTCAGGGCAGCAGCAAGGTCCCAGGAGGATTTCTATCAATGTATTTTCTATCAATGTATTTTGTAGGAAACGTCATAAATACTTTATCTGCACACATTTGTGAATGGAAATATTTCTAGTCAGTACTTATGAAAGAAGAACAGTATCGGTGTTGGTTGACTTAAGTAAGTATGACATAAGTAAGCCAAAATGCTCTCCTGCCTCTTCATAGGAATTGTAAAGTTTTGTTCTACACATGCTGGAAAGACCAAAAAATCCATAGACTTAGCTATATGCATTTCATGGAGTCACTGAACAGAAATACAAATGAGTGGCTCCCTATGGATGAAAATTATGAAATTCTGCATGGCAACGAGTCAACACAGTTTGATGTTGCCTAACAGACATTAGTTTTCCCTTGGATTTTCTCCAAACATTACCTGTATGTGGGATTTAATGAATATTAGCTAGGTTAATGTTCTGACACTTTGAAAGACTACATCCTGGTAGATCCCAGGGTCATTTATACTCTGTTCATGATCAGAGCTTCACATCAAAGGCCACTTCCCTTTTAGGAAAGGATTATAATTAAGGTATCCATGTTGTTTTAAGATCTATTTAGGAACTATCATTATATGGACTTTATACAACCCATTTAAAGTATGGCCAGTCATTTTCCTATTACTATAAACACAGAGTAACTACTTTAAAGCAGTCCACATGAGACATTTTAATATACCTATCTGTGTGCTTAGGGCATAAATGGAGCTCTCTGAGTTTCCAACTAGCATGTGTCTGTTTTGTGGGTGTAGCAACACAGTGAGTTCTGCTAACTTACTTGTAATTCAGACTGCAGCTGTGGATGGGGTGTTGGGAGTCAGGTCTTACTCTCTATTTGGGTTTAATTGCAAGTGTCTGATGATTTCTTTGCACTTTTGCAGTTATATACTTTGCAGCCACTGGATGATTATATTCCTCCGCTGGGTGTCTTGCTAAGCAATAGGCAGGAAGTATCTAATCGGCCACTGCAGTGGTGCCTCTGCTTAAATTTAGCTTAGAGCTCTTACGTCCTCACATGCAGATTGTATCCCAGATACTCAGTGTCTGGTTTTTGTTACCACAGTTTGTGCTATAAACAGCTTCCTTTACTCTATATGATGTCAAAGAACAGAGGCGAAGGGCGTGAGAGGAAGGTGAAAACTGCCTCTAGTGGCTTTGTGTACAATCTGTTTGTCCTAAATAATGCTTGAAAGCTGACCAAACCGTATCTGTAAGGTTTCATAAAGCAAAGTGTTAATATTTATTTCTGTCATCAAAAGGGTGAGTTCAGCAGTACAGCGCTCTGCGTGTTAAAGTGCCCATTTAAGCAGTGAAGATAAATAGTGGAAATTTCCAATGTTTTCTTTATACATAAAATGTAAGTTGAATAAGGGGATGTTGTCTTCATGGGAAGAAGTCAGTTTAAATTCATATTTTGACCCATTTTACGTATCTGGTAAAATGCACTTTTATGTAAGAACACTCCATTAATATGCTTCTGAATTCCATTCCTTCAACAGAAGAGCCGAGTTGCCCTGACTGACGGGTGGTCATCCAGACTTTGCTGTGACCACAATCAGTTGCTGTTAGCTGCAGGAAAAGAAAATCGAAGGACTGCCACTAAAAAATCCCATGACAAAACAGTTCGGGATTCTGTAGGGTTACGAATTTTGAAGGGTGTAGGAAAGAGAAGAGGAAAATAAAAGGAGAACAAAATTAAGGATTATTTTTATTCTGGCAAGGCAAATAATTACTATTTTCTTTATCTCAAGAGATGATCCATAGGTCCATAAGTCTCTAAATTAAGGAAAATACTTACCTCTAATTGGGCTATTTCTGTATCTACATGTAAAGGTTATGTAATATGCAAAAAATACATCAGTGAAACAGGGACCTGCAAGTTTGTCATACATTCCTTTCGGTTTGCTTCTTGTGGAAAAGAAACAGAAAATGATGAAAAAAATCAGAAGAAAACTTTCAGTTTTTCAAAACATTTAATGGTAAATATGATGAGACTAATGCATTTGAATTTGCCCTTTTTATGGAGGAAATGCATGATATTTATATTTTGCACTAAGTTGTGTGGAAATCCATGAGTATAAACATGCACAACTTTCAGAACTAAGTGTATAACAACTCTTTAAATCCTGCCCTTCCAACTACTGAATCTCCCTCTCATTCCCCAGCCCTTTTTAAAAAGAAAAGTAAAAAAAATTTTGAAGGAGCATAAGAAGAAGTTAGAGAACAAGAAAACTGCTGGGTTTTTCCCTCCACAGCGTTTAGCAGATGTCGTGGACCAAAACTGGGTCTTTCAGAGCCAAACCCTTGAATCTGCACAAAGTCATCCAGGTCAAGTACCATGCTTACCTCAGACCAAAGCAGATGTAACAGCAGTTGTGTTGTAAATAACCATGATGTAACAAACATCATCAGCTTGTCAGCCTATCTAGAATGCAGACTCACTAGTGCAGAGCATGGTGTATGTTAGAGGCACTGTTGTGGCATAACCCCAGCCAGCAACTAAGCACCACACAGCCACCTGCTCACCTCTCCCTCCCCCAGTGGAATGGGGAGGAGAATCAGAGGAAGGAAATATGAGAACTTGTGGGTTGAGATAAGAAAATTTAGTAATTGAAGATAAATGAAATAAAGTAATGATACTAACAATACTAATATTGCTACTAATAATATATAATGAAAATAATAAAAGAAAAGACACAAAATTAAGTCTATCCCAACAAAACTGCTGGGTTTTGTTTTGAAACATTCTCAACCACTTATTTCATAGCATTACATCATGCTCAAGTCTCACACTAACCAATACATTATTATTAACCACGTTCCCCCTTCCCATCCTTTGATATAGTACACAGATATCATTCCTTTAGTCTATGTGCCATCTTTGTAAACTGTTCATAAAATGTGCACTGAGTTCATTTAGTCCATGACTTTGGGATCCATCTGTTATGGTGGCCATTTAAGAGAGGAGAGGGGAAGTGTTACGTGGGATCGTTGGGTGCCAAAGCAGGCTCAGGTTGGGTCACCGCTGCACTTGCATCTGCTTCTTGCAAGGCTTGTCCTCCATTGGTTTAGGGGTTTCCTGCTATAGTAGTTCCTGTAACACACAAATCAGAACAAGGGTTAGTTACAGCAATTAATGTCCATCATGCAATTCAATTCATTGACTATTTTCACCCAGAATCTGATCTCCTGGAGGTACACATCAGACTTCCCCATCTTCCTACGGTACCAGAGAAGTTCACCCAGGTCGTTGAGCAAAAGCGATCCCTGAATGGGTTTGCCTTTGCCCAAGGCAGGAATAACTCAGACTGTTTTTCACAGCATATTTTTAATGTGCACTACTGGGATTTTATTCACTTCTACAGTATGAAAAAGTTTTGATTGGGCAGGGCCAACACAATTGACAGATTCTCTGGTGTTGACTAACCAGGTGGCTTTTGCTAAATGTGTATCCAAATGTTTGAATGTTCCACTCTCCATTGCTTTCACTGTGGTCTTAAACATTGCACCGTTCGACCTTCCCAGAGGCTGGTGCGTGATAGAGGATGTGATACACCCTCTCAATGCCGTGCTCTTTGGCTCAAGTATCCAGGAGGTTGTTTTGGAAATGAGTTGCATTGTCTGATTCAAATTTTTCTGGGGTGCCGTGTTGCCACAGGACTTGCTTTTCAAGGCCCAGGATGGTATTTTGGGCAGTGGTATGGGGCACTGGATACGTTTCCAGCCACCCTGTGGATGTTTCCACCATTATAAATAACTGAAATACTGGTGGGCTCCCACTTCATGTTGCGTACTGCTTTTGCCTGCAAACACCAGCAACGTGTGTCATTTTCTCACACTGAGAATGTTTTGAGGCAGAAAACTCATCTCTAGAGCCTGAGCTGAAGACCCTGGGCCAGATAATCTCCTGAAATTTATAAAGACAGCAACAATAATGCACTACTACATTTAACAATAATACAATAATGTAGTAGTAGTGGTGGTGGTAATAGCAATATTGGTAATAATTTATGACAATGAGAAAAAGAACCTCTTGCATGATCATAGTAGTTTGGAATATTTTAAAAAGGAAATTTGGTTCATATTGTACCTTATCAAGATTGCACAAAATTCTTAAGAGTTATGACTGGAAGCCATTGCATATGGTTCTGTGTGGGTTAGGCTGGGATATGGCTCTCCTTCCTGTCCTTTTAGAGGGAAGGATATTAATGTGTTTTAAGTGAAGTACATTATTCAGCAATCCCCCTCCCCTCTGCTCTCTGCAGTTACCAGTTGAACCATTTCAATCAGGAGAAGTATTTCCCTCTTCTTTGCCAGACTGTGAGGGTGCTGTATATCCCGTGTGTTCACGCAATGTAGTTCACATCAGAAGTCAACATGCTTGTCAGCTATTTGTGAGGTGTAGTTCCCTTTTCAGCTCCTAGTCCAGCATCCTGGGTGGCTCTCTTAACTGCTCAAGACAATGGGCACAGCACTGCTTTCTACAAAAGTGGATGCTAAATGGTGGGGAAGAGGAAATTGAGCAATTTCTTCCCTTTTCATAGAAAATAGACTCTTTTAACTCTTCCAGAGCAGGTTTTCTGCCAGTTCAGTGGTGACCAGCATCTCTAAAAATAAAATGTAAACCATGTAATGAAAACCTCATTGTGGAATGCAGTCCAAAATCTGCCTAGCAATCTATTCGTTCTTACCTCTGCCTAAAAAGAAGAGCAACTGAAGACACATTGAACAGTTGCGGTCAAATCATGCTTTGTCCTTGCTAGAGAAATATTCTCTGTTGAAGTCAGTGGTTCCCCTTGTCAGACCTAGGACTCCAGAAGAAGGATTTGTGCAGTTTTGTCTGCTCCTCACTCTTTGTGTGACTTCGACGTCTCTATTTTCATGTCTTCAGTGCTGGTTTACTCTGTGCCATCGCTACAAAATTGTAATACCGGGCAACTCACTGCTCAGAGCCTTTACCAGCTCAGTGACAACCAGGGAGTCATCTCTGTAATGTCTCTGGTTTCTAAGCAGGGATATTCAGTTAATGGGGAACACACAGTGAAATAAATGATTTTTTCACCTGAAGAAATTTGAAAAACAGCATGGATTTCTCTAGCCCAAGCTTGTGTTACATTCTGCAAAAATCCAAGTCCAATCAATTTGCACATAGAAGCCAAAGAACATATGTATATTTATTTTCACTTGTTAGTAAGGAACTTTGGAGAAGAATATTGTTCAATATTGAAATATTTATAAATTTTATGTTTCCTATTGTCCCTAAATTGTGTGGCATGATTTTTTTGTTTGTTTTGTTATTAGAGCAAATAATATTACATACCTGGGAAAATAAGCCAAACCTCTGCCATTTAGTCCTTCTTCTGGTCCATGAGGCTCCTGAGAAATTTTTAGACTATTCAGATAACTCATTTCATTCAGCCATTTCAGTGGTTCTTGTCACAATTCATTTGTGTATTCTTAAGAACTGGTAAAAATATTTGAGAAAAAAATCTTGGAATGGGACTAAAAACCTTGGAAAACATTTATTCATGTTCCCATACCACTTTTGCCTTTCTGCCTCTGTTTTCTCAGCCCTCTACTCCTCCCATTCTCTGCATGGACCCCTTCATGTACTGATCAGCCCACTCCACTGTATTCACATGCAGAGCAGAAGACAGTATATAATTTATATCCAAAGAATGAGATTTCCTAAGGATGCTCCTTATCAGAGCAAATGCCTCTTCTTGTTGAGAAAGTGTAAGTCTTACCATAATCTACAGCTGAAAAGCTGGAGTTGACAGGTGTGTTCTGCAGTACAGAGGAAAAGTTAACCAGCATTTTGGTTCTTGCACACATCAAATTATGCTTAAATCAGAGTGCCTCTGTTTAAGGTGAGACGTTATTCACACAGGTAGCAAGTGTAAGGGCTTGAAATCCCACAGCCCGTCTCTTATTAGTAATACAGCAAACCAGGTGCAATTCCTAGTGATTTAAGTGTTACGTCTGGACTGAATGCCAGGGATGGGCAAGATGAGTAGATGCAAGGGGTGGAACAGTCGTGATAGTGCAATGCATGACTGCTAATGCACAGTCATACCTGCTCCTGCAGCTACTCACACTCTCCGTCTTTACGAAAAAAGATTTATTGCTAGTTTTAACAAAGGAGATGTTTAAGGGGTTCAGATCATTAGCTGGCTGGAGGTGAGGCTGATTCTACAGGCCCCTTGTATAGTCTCTTGGAGCTAAGCTCTGCATGTGTCCTGGTGTTTACCACAGTGATGTAAGGCTGATGATTCTCCAGTAAAACTTGCAGAACTATATATCCTTCTGTTTACTGAGTGTTAAATTTCACTGAGTGTCTTTATGTAGTTGAGAAATAAATGAGAAAACTTTTTTAAGACATAAAATAAAGGAAATGATAAAGTATGAGGTGCACTACCATCATCACCACTGACATTTAGACTTTATCATAATTGTTGGTGTTTTTCTTAATGCTCCAACTGCTGAAATCATAATTGAGATTGTAAATATTCATATATTTGGTAAAAAGTCTACACCTGGTTTTAATTAAAAAAAAAAGCTTTTCCTAATCTCTGCACTTGAGGATGAAAGTGCAATACAGAAGCACCTTGGAATTTCACAAGTAAAAGGCAAATAGATGGTTATATATAATAAAAATATTAAATGCTTGGAGCTGTTAAATTAAAATGAGTTTGGTCCACCTACTCTGTGAGTTCTGAGGTAGATAAAACTGGATTTTGGTTGATATCCTAACTTCCCCAGATAAAACCTTTCTGACCTTCAGTATCTCACAACATTTCTCTGCGCCTCAGAGCTCTGTATGAAATGGATTATACTTCTCTACTTCATAGAAGAATTGTGAAATCAAATTGTGTATTCTCTCTTTCTCTCTCTGATAGACAGGTACTGCAGTGTAGGTGGATGTATATGAATCCAGATAGGTAGTTAGGCCATGCTGTTTTTTTAAAATCTAAAGTTTTAAAACATGGTCACATACTTGCTCACATATAGAAATAAAGAATTTTGTCACCTTACCTTTATGATATTTCTTTTCTGCCTACTAAGCTCTAGCATCATTTAATATTGCATTTTTGCTAAGAAAATTATTAAACAACCCAACCCAAAAATCCAAAGCTAAGAAAAGGCTTATTTTTCATGTTGTGTATGAAAAATCATTTCACTTTGCTTTGTTCAATGGGCTTTTGTGTGTCTTATACCTGATACTCATACAGGAAATGTTTTCTTCAGTAGTTGCCCTTTAGATTTTTATTTACGGTAACCTAGACAGCACCAAATTTAGATACTTTTGCCATACTTTAGGAAAGCAGTTGATTGCCAGATGTTCTGTATGGGTATGAAAGAATTTTGTAGTTTTGATAATTTTCTGGAAAAGCATGAACTTTGGGGATTTCATATTAAGAGAATACAGTCAATATATCGTTGCTCGCTCCTGTGTACGCTTTAAATGTAGTTGAGCAACTGTAATTGTTCAGGTGTAATTGAGATTGTAATTACAAAATGCTAATGCCAAATTTTGAAAATTATGTGAAAAGGCTAATTAAAGCCAAAATTATAAGTCATTCTCAATTTCCACTAAAGAGCCTGGAGTCTCAAATAAATTCATCACACTCTGCCTCCTTGTGTCTTCCCTTCAATTCTGCTCCATTACCATTGTTCTTACTGCTGATACCTTCCTAAATAATTAATTCCCACTCTCACTTTTTGCAATGTATAGCTGTCTTGGAGAGAGCTCTGTGTGATTCATGCTGTTAGCCTTTCCTTGGGAGTATGGCCGCACGTTGCCAGCCAGACCCAGGACTTAGAGGTTCAACTTCAGAGAAAGTCACCTCAGGTTGATTAAAGCCAAGTTCCTTTTCTTTCCCAGCTCTCCGTCCCCATTCCTCCCAACGGGTCTTACTTCCCTCAAACATAAATGCTGAGTATATATATTTCTGTTTCCTGGCAATTTTAGGATGTCAGGCTGCCACCTTCCCCCCCTTCTCCTTTGTATTCTCCAAGGGCAAATCAGCTGGCTTTATAATTTTATTTCCCTGAAACTGGCTAGCACACTCTATCTCTACCTGAAGTTTTGGGGACACAGGCAGATCTTCTCCTGAAAGTAAAACACCACACCCAGAGCAGAGACAGAGAGCATACTGGCTTTATTTGTCAGTCCCTCATGACCTGACGCTGTTGTTCAAATCACTAAGTGTGCGATATACTTAATGTGAAAGAAACTCCATTTTGAAATTTTTTTTTTTGAGGCTAATCATTTCTATAACATAAAGGGGATTGGCTCAGTTTGAACACTATTTAAAGATGGGTAATTGAAAAACCTCAGGATAAATTTTTATTGCTTAATAGCTGCTTAGTAGATTAATTTCCTTAGAAATTCAATAAAGAAGTAGACTGTGAATAGAATCTTTATTAAAATGAAAGCAAAAGATTGAAGTTACTACTGTTTCTATATATCCATACTACTATCACGACCCTTTAATCAGTTCATTTCTTTCTTCAATGCACCTTTAACACTTTCCAGTATAGGATACCTCAAGCTAAGCTTTGCTGTCTGTGGGGAAGGACCTCTAAACACAGCTTTAAAGGGCACATGCAGCCCTTCTGAAAATAAGACCTTCTTACGTGATGAGAGACTGATTTCTTTGCATGCAAGAGAGATGAATTTCATGACCCCTTTGTTATAAGTACAGGAAAATGCCAGTGTTGGTACGACCTCTGCAGTTAATCAACTACAAAAATATAAGCCCTTATGCGGTTCTATGGGCTAACCAAATCCAAACTTCTTACTTGTGGATGATGTTTGGCAGAATTAATAGCATTTTAAAAATCTGCCTAACAGAATAATGTACAAATGCAGAAAATTTTATGCTAATAGTTTTATTTTATTAAAATTGTTGAGCTGATCTTTTACATGAAAGTCTACCAAATGTACTTCTATCTGGAAGCTGGCTGTTTAAATTCAGTAGAAAAAATTGCCTGTAATTTATAAGAGGCGATTTGTGGGAAGCTTTTGTTTTTTCTTCTGTTTTTAAAGAAAGTTGGAAGGCAGATTTAAATCCTGTTATATTATTGCTGTTCCTTTTGGTCCTGAAATAATAATGTATCTTTAGAGAAAAAGTCAAGTTTTGTTATTTTACATTCGCTGATGTGTGGAAACTGCTCCACAGAAAGTGAAAATTTAATTAAAACTGCAAATAAATCTGAGCACATTTACTATAATACCTGAACTAAATAGTCATATGATGCTATTATTGCAATGCTTCTTTTCCAGTTATCCTGTACCTGATGAAGATGAACATTTGTGAAAGTCTGTAGATCTGATGTGAATTTGTAAAATCCTGTTATTTTTAATGTATTTAAACAGAGATTCACATACCTGATGTGAAACATCCCTACTTGAAATATTATTACTTGTTCATGTAAATGTGATTTTTGTTCTCATGAAATAACATATGTGACTTCAAAGGACCGAGGTTTTTTATGATTTATATCATCATTTAAAAGACCAGGCTCTGTATCACTCTATTCGAGGATATAATTCAGCTTTAGGACAGCCTGGTGGTCACAGAAAGTGGATGAAAAAAAAACTTGCTGCAACAGTTGTATTAATATGGAAGAACATGTGAGAATTTATGTACAAGTCTGTGCTTTCTGATATTGCTGCTCTAATTTTTTAATGCTGCTGAAACTGTAATTCAAACACCATTCCTTTGTATTTAATGTTTTGTGCTAACTTTAGTGAAGAATATATACATATATATGTATAAATATGTAAATTCAAACTGGCATTTTCTTGCTACTTAAGACAATTTTGTGTACACCCGACTTTATTGAACTTCAGAGCAGTTATTTTATGTCCAAAATGTAACAATGCCGTGGCTACTAAGGATACTATAATCATGTGTTTCCTGTTCAAGGTTATATTTGGAATGTTAATGTTGTATTAGGCTACAATTTTGTGTTTAATTTCCTTTGAAAATGAATAGTACAAATGTATTTGTTTGAATCTGCAATCTCTTTTGAACCTGCTAAATTCAGTGCCTGCCTCCCCGCTTTGCAGTCGCTGTAGAAAAGAATGATAAATTGTTCTCATTCTCACTTGGTAGTGTTTTCCATTCACTTTGCACAGGTGTAAATGATTACATGCGGACAAAGAAAGTGACAAAGCAGGATTTGAACTTAAAGTAGAAACACAATTTTTCTGGTAGTTGCAATGCAGTTGGGCTGGGTTGCCATATGTCTCTCAAAACAAGATTTCAGCAGTTGTACTTACGTTTCCATATATTCTCCTGTCCTGTGGAAATTAGGGAATTAGACCTTGTTGCTTCATTCTGTCAATTAGCTGGCCCTTGGTGTGTGTATGTAAGCTGTTGTCTGGATAAAATTCAGAGACCACATCTGAAGGTCTGTCCTAAGAGCACTGAAAGAAACCCTGCTGTGTGTCTTTCCCTGGGTAACCAGGTGGGGCTTCCAGAAGGCTGGGCAGTGTGTATTTAAAAGCTTTTGGCAATGATGATCATGGATCCTTTGTGTGTGTGTGTATATCTATATATATACACATATACATTCTATATATAATATCCAATATATAATAGTTTATATTCAATGTAAATATTCCCTATATATTATAATACATATTATATATACATCTTTATATATTTATATATATATACATGTATAAATGTATAAATGTAACTGAATAAAAATACCAAATGCACATAGAGAATTTTTCTACCTTTCTTGAATTAAGATTAATGAAGGCAAATAAAACATGTCTTTAACCTGTAGAACAGCTCATCCTAACTTGTATTATTTAGAGCATTTACATGTTTTCCCTTCAAATTTTTAAAAATGAAGTCGCTCGGTCCAAAAGCTAATATTGAGAAGTGTTTCAATAGGAAGGTTCAGCTGCTCTCTCACAAGTTCATTTCTTTATTACCTTCTCCCATTTGTTCATCAAATGTAATGTCCTCTCTTTCCTCCCTTCCTTTCTTCCTCCCCATACTTTCTGAGGTGGGTTTCCCTGATTATTTCAGAATGGATTAAGTTTCTTCTTCCAGCTGAGATCAGGATGTTTGAGGCTTTGTCTGACAGGAAAGCACACTGGGACATGGAACTGCTGTCTTGGCTGGTGAGGAACAAGAAAGCCAGAGGTGGGACAGCTTAGTCTGTACTGCAGAAAAGGTCTTTTGCATAGCTTGTAACTAGAGGTCGAGCATACGAGTCCCTGAACTCAAATCCACCTCTATTTGCTAAGCCATGTTATTCTAAAATAATTACAATGTTGATTGTGTTGATTGCCTGTATTGGGGCTGCTCCAGCTTGTCTTTCCTGGCTTTGATCCAGGATTATCCCTTGGCTTCGCTGGCTGTTCAGGCTTAATTTTGTAATTAAAATAGAGAGTCCCAAAGGCCTTCCGAAATTGCTGTTGGACCCCCAAGATCATCCACGTGCCACGTGTGGGTGGGGCCCTGAAGTAGTCCTTTGTGGGCAGCCCATCTGCCAGACAGGGCTGGTGGGAGGCTTGGCAGCGGCACAGGCCTGCTGTCCCGGGAGCCTGGGGCAGCCGTGGAGCTGGGGATCGGCACGGTCTTGCTGTGCTCACCTCTGAGCTCCGTAACAGGGTGTTGCCAGCTCCTCAGCCCCAGCTTCATTGCCAGCGCATCTAGCCGACTCCCTGCTGTGCATTGCAAAGGCGCTGCCAGAGAGCCATATTCCTTATGAAATCCTGTTTTTACAGCTCTCTTGTTGGAGAGAAAGAGGGACTAGGTTCTAAAAGGTTAGCATTTTTAGATGTCCCCGTATAACTTGTGTTGAGTTTGTAATGGCTTTGCAGGAGCTTTGAATAGCTCCACTTGATATCTGTTGTGCTGAAGATTTCATCTAATTGGGACAACCGGTAGATCTGTAGCTGGCCCAATTAGGTGGTCATAAAGTGCCATGAAGATAATAAGAGAGGTAATATTGTTCTGAATCAAAATATCAGGGTAGAAAAGCCTCAGTGCATTTAATCTGTTATGATTCTTATTTCTTCTTGTAATCTTTATCTGGATACACTCTGTATTAAAAGACTGCAGAGCAGAATTTCATCACCTAGTGAAAGCATCAGTTTTCACTGTCCATCTGCATCCTCAGTATGTATAATTCAATAATGCCTTGATCAAGCAGCTGTCCTAGCCACTCACTATTACTGTGCAATATCTTCTCCTTGTTAGATGTTGCAATAGAATCACCAGCTAAATGAAGGATAACATAATTAAGCAGAGTGTTGGGTAGTATCAGAGGCAGATGCTTTCTTTTCTGGAGAGGGAGCCACTTTGCCAGAGCTGTGTATTATAGCTGTCAGTAATCATAACAGCAACCAAAAGTTTATTCCAGGCTATTAAGTAATTAAAGCACCTATTAAAAAGAGTCTTTTAACACTAAGGAAGTGTGTGTGTGTTAGTAACCAGGCGTCCAATGGTCTTTCTCTTCTCTTTGAACTTGCAGGAAAGAGAAGCGTATGCATAAAAAAACCCCAAGCACCAAGAGCAACCAACCAAACAAAAACCCCACCCAAAACCAAAACCCTACCGAATTTCAGTCAAGCAAATAGACTAAACTGTCTCAAAACAGGGCTAAAGAGGTCAGGGTTTCTACCCTAATATATTATAGGTACACATAAAACTCTAATAACCAAAGAAGCGTGAAAGAAAGGGCAGTACTTTAATTAGAGCACAGATGCACCGTTTATTCACTAAGAGACCTCGACACACTACTGTGTCTTCCTATTATAAGCTTCATACCTTGGTCTTCTTGAGGGGTCCTGGAGTGTTCAACAGCTTCACTCCTGTTGGTGGTCTCTTAAGAACCATGCTGCCACTGTGACTTGAATGTGAAACAAAGCAGAGATCTTTCCCAAGAAAGTCTGTTTTTATTAAAACTTCAGACTTTTAATTAGGGTGAATCCCTATTAGCTCAATCTGTTGGAAAATATGGTTGTCTTATTGGTTGCATATGCAATGTCTAACTGCCTTTTATTATACTCCCTGGAAAGATGAAGTTGCTTTTCTACACTACAGGACCAGTAGTTAGCTGGTAATACTCTAACATTGAATAACTAACAGTCTCACGTTAACAATTTAACCAAAAAAATAGTTGACAATGGAATATGTTGGATCTGTAAGGTAAAATCCAGAAAGTAGTACTGAGAAAATAAGTATGGCACAAGTAATACAGCACGGCTTTTCCCATGCTCTGCTTCACCCTCACAGTTGCATGTCTCTGTCTAGGGGTGAAATGACAAAGGAGTATGATGACTGAATTAAAAGCAGAATATACCATGGCACTCTGCAGAGAAAGGAGGGCAGAATGATGTGTCCTGAGTTCTAATCTCTTCTATGAGTTATTTCTTTACCCAACTACTATGTTTACTGCTGTATAATATATATGGTATATACTGAAGTATAATATAATGACTCTGATCTAAGGGCCTTGCACATCAGGCTAACTGCTGTGCTTCTTGGCGCCTTCTCTTTGCCCTCAGAAACACTGTGTTCTTGGCCACCGTAATGACCCAGCTTCGAAAAAAAGGGTAAGTGGTATTCCTGAGTTCAGTCTTGGTTTCCATCAGTGGTTAGTCTAGCAATTGGGGTTCTCTTAGGTAACTGGAACTGTAGGTTGCATATCTCTCAGATTTAGGAATGCATTGAATCCAGATTTCCAGTTTCCTGGACAGATGACTGAGCAACCAGACTACAGCATTAAAAATAAAGCATCCTCCAGTCTTGACATTCATATCATCACTAATAATTTGCTGGGAGGACACTTCACTCTAGCAAACAAAGGTGTTAGATGTTAAAGTTTAAAGCTTACGGTACAAAATTCAGGGTAAAAATAAGATTCACTGTTTTTTTAACAGTGAGCACAATCAGCCCCTAGAATAACTAAACAAAAATTGTAGTGGATTTCCCATTACTGGAAACTTCAAAATTGACATTGGTTGTTTTTCTAAAAAACACGCTCCAGGTCTATCACAGCTATTGAGGTCTGAGGCATTAATTAATTCAGGGAAGTCCCATGACCTGTCAGACTAGATGATCACAATGGTCACTTCTGGCTTTAAAATCTATCATGTTCCTGGCTTCTGTGCTGTGAATGCCAATGAGACTGCCAATTAGTGTGCTTTTTTTTTTTTTTAATGTGGACATGTGTTCACTGGGAGCCAGGCTGAGACCACCAAATTAATTTTTAAGTCATTAAAATGCTTCATTCCCTGAATAATGATTGTCACAAAACACAACCAGAATGTAAAAGAGAAAGCATCTTATTCTTGGAACAAAAAAGTAAGCATAAGGAAGTAGTAAAAAATATAATGCATCTTTTTTACCATCTCATTCTGTCCCACCACTGAATGCCATATATAATGTGTCTAATCATTCATTTCATTGTTGTTTTTATTCCTTAGAATAGAAAGAATGTTACTAAGACAGTGCTTGATGGGGAAGGTTTTAGTACCAACGCCGAGGACTAAATATCTAAGTAGTGGCTGATCCGTGATCTCATGGGAGAGAGGATGTCTATTCAAAAGGCAGAGACAAATATGAATAGTTAATCAACTTTAGTCTTGGTTTGGTATTTTTTCCTGCATTTTAGGTGCATGATACATTTCTGCTTTCGCTAAAATTTGTGGGCCCACAATTGCTTTATAAATTAATAGCAGATCTGTCATTTAAATAAAAAGGCAAGAAATGCAGCTACATGTTTGGATTTAAAGAAGGCGAAAAGGGGAAACGGCTTCCCAGTAACTGGAGGCTTTACATATTAATTAACATGCATGTTTAGAAAGTTGAGATCAGTGACTGCATTATATGTCTCTGGTGGGGCAGGCACGGCTCGTTAGCAAGAGGGGAAGGTGGCATCATGTCTCAGGTGTAGCACAGGGTTATGATCTTTCTCTGCACATTTGTTTTATTTTAGTTATACCAGAGAGTGCTGGTGTGCTTGATGCCAGAAGGGATTCATAGCAGCATTTCTAGTGCTGTGGGGTGGAGCTTCTTACAAAGAACCCTGAGATGCTAAGGTGAAAATTTCGATCCTGTGCAAAAATGAAATAAAGTTAATACTATTCATTTAGCAGTAAGATAGGGGCATTATTGCAAAATCTAATTTTACAACCCTTCCTTTGGTTAGTGATTTTACTCTTTCTGTCTGCGTGTTCAGGGCCCTGTAAATAGCACGGTAGAAATGCCGTATTAAATGAGAACATTGAGTTTTCTGGATTTGGGGGCAGTCTGTACTCTGACATGGCACGTTGCAGTGTTAGTTTTTCTGTTTACTTGTGAGTGGGTGCTGTCTCTAGGGCTCAATTCTCTCCTCTTTAATGAAGTCTAATATTATTGAGTGACCAGAGAAATGAAGAGCACTTGTGATTGTCTTGCACTGGGCAAACTCATCTTGCAGCACGCTTGCTCCTCGAAGCCTGTTGCCATTCAGAGTACTAAAATTGAATTTACAATTACTAAGAAAAACATCCCTGGTATTTTTAAAATGGTGCTCCCTTAGAATAATGGGGCCATTCACTTTTGTTCCATGTTGGACTGGTTTCTGAGGGACCTTCTAGAAATGAGACAGCTATTTCCCTGTTACCAACCATCTGAACTGGAAGCAAGAAAGGAGAAAAGTCTACGCTTTCAGTCAAAGAGATTTCCAAATATACCATCAGCAGTTTGTCTTTTCTCTGTGTTAGATACTAAAAATGGAGAAGAGGAGAAGGCCAGCAGTCTGGGCAGTCCTAGGATGCCACTTGGAAGAAGCTCAGCTGCAGCTGCCTCAGTTCGCAAAATCTCTGCTGTGCAGTGATTATGAGCCCTTGATCTCACTTCAGAAATCCAAGTGTGAAATCCTACTTAGGAGCACTTCCTTGCTCAAGGCTTGTCAGTGTTTTTATCCAGGCTACCTGTGTCACCTGGGAGAGGAAAAATGGGAGGACCTTGTACAGTGTTGCTGCAAGATGTTTCATTTTCATTTGAGTTGAAAGCTATTTTAAATGTTCATTTATTACTTCCAAAATTAACTGCTGTTTACCTGCTCACATGTTTGGGAATGATATAGAGGAATTTTGCTTTGTTTTCTTTTTTTTTTGAAGACCACTTTCTGGTGTCTTATAAACCACCAATTACCCATAGACTGTTCTGAGTACTGCTTATTAACATGACCATAACTCTTTTTCATTCAAACAGTTAACCCTCGTCCTTGAAAAAAAAAACCTGCAAGACTCTGGTGACTAGACCTTCTGCATTGCAGTAGTCACTAGCCCGCTGTCGGTTCACAGGGGTACACAAGAATGCTCTTTATGCAGGGGAATCATTAGGTGTGGTACCAGTCCATAGATGGTCTCCCTTTTGTCTAGACTTTGTTGACAGAAAGAAAAACATGGCTGAAATATATTTATTTTACTGAAGATACATAGTGAATGTCAGTAGCTGGTGCAATTTAGAGCATCTTCAGGAACAGAAGCCAGTTAGGACTGGAGTCTGTATAGACTTTCATGTTTACATTACTCTTGTACTTCAGATGTAAGCTCTTTTGCATTCCTGTCTAAAACAGAGAACTGGCCCTTGCTAGGGTTTTTTGTTCCCACTAGAGACAGTGAGATTGGGACAGACAGACTTCTGCCAGACTCACAGATATGGCTAATTTCTGTGAATGAATCATTTGTTTGCTGAAACATTGATTTTTAGCTGATTAATCCTATTTTTGCTTCCATACAGAGATGATTAGTTGTGTCTCTTTGTAATAATAGATATTTTGCTTTATATAAAAGTGTTTTGAGGATCACATCAGTCATTCAGTTTTCTAATCCACCTGAAAATAATCCAGCAGTAATACCACTGTGCCCAGTCTCATTTTGCAAGGTGAAAAATCCCTTGTTGACCTATAGCTTTTATTTTTTCATAGACTCACAGAATAATTTAGGTTAGATGATCTCTGTGTAGGTCATCTAGCCCAACTTCCTAGTTAAACCAAGGAAACCATCAGATTCAGAGGAGAGCCTTGTCCATCTGAGTCTTGCAAACATCCGTGATGCAAATTCCTTTCCTGGGAAACATGTTCCAGTGCTTGATCACTCACTGTGCAATTATTTTTTTACTTATGTCCACCTCGATTTTTCTTTGTTGCAACTAGTGACTGTTTCCTCTTGCCCTTTCACCATGCGTCTGCGAAAGGGTCTGTCTCTATGTTTTTCTTCATTTTGTGGTCACTTGGAAGCTGATGTACTTTATTGTACTTTGAGCACTTTACATTTTGCTGTTTCTTACTATGTTCATAACAATAGTGGTCCCTTTGCCTTCTTTTCCTTTGGTGTCATTTTTTTGGTAAGAAATTACAGCAAGAACATATGTGTGTAAGACTCCTAATTTGCCTTCATGATTACCTTCATGTGTTTTATGGTTTCCACTAATTTATTATGAAATGTTTGCCCATAATTTAAAGTATATTCATCAAAAATAAATGAACATGGTTGACTTTATGAAGCATTAGCATGGCTTCTTTTGCTTTTTCACTTAGCAATTTGCAAAATGTAGTTTTTCCCAGAAGGCATCCCAGTTTTCATTGGCTCAAATCAGCAAGGGAAGGCTGCTGCATTATTTTTTTTTTTTTTTTTTTAATATTCAGAGGCAAAACCTACCGTTACCTTTACCTAGATGTCCCCAGGATACTTCATTATTAATCACATATTAACAAAACAACAACAAAAGTAGCTTACTGGTATGGGTTACCAAAGATGTAACACAGCAAAATTTGATGGGCCATATCAAGGAAAGCTTAGTAATGGAATAATTCATAATAAAATATATGAAAAAACCCCCCACTTTCAGTGACATAGCTACTTTTCTCTGAGTAAAAAATAATTGATGGGAATATTGTCTAGCAAATGAGCACTTCATAATGAATATGGATTGATATCCTTCACACACTTAGCAGGTAAAAGTTTTTGCTCAATATCTGCTTTACACATGTACATGTGTAAAATGTACTTGTGCTGTACACTGCACTTGGACTGTCAGAGTTCTAGGTATGTATGTACATAAAAGAAATGTACATATATATACAAACCTCAATTTTTCAGTATAGTCAGAGATCGACTCATACATAGATTTTGTTAAAAACTTGGAGTCAGCTCAAAGAATTAAGAAATTTCTTCTTTTTTTTCTTGTAGTCTTTAGGAAGAAGTCATTTGACCAAAGAACACTTATGAGGTGGTTTTACTAATGTTGTTCTGGAATGTGTGGTCTATTTCAAAGAATGGAAGACCAGTTATATTGCCTGTATGGATTGTCCATTTTTTATTTCAGCAGCTTGTAACTCCTTTTCCTTTATAGAACCGATCTGGGTTCTGAATGCCATTTGTGTAATAGTTTCAATCTCTTGAGATACAGTGTGATAATCTTGTTTAAAATCCAGATCTGGCAACTAACCTGTTCTCCAGATACATACACTTCAGACAAGAGGAACAAGCAATAATAAAATATTCCTATCTGACTTGCCTAGGTTAGACAATTTTAGTGTAAATGAATCAGAATATTTGTCTGCTTACTACAGATGAAGGAACACCTCATATTATTAAATTTAAATATTCTTTGGTGTTACTTCATAAATAAGTCTGAAATACAGAAGAAAAAGCTAGTGTTACCCACATATTGAAACGGAAATACGGAGAATCCATTACTCTGCATAAACTCATGGCCCCGTCATATGCATAATTAGTTGTGAAGAAAGTGCACTTCAACCACATTCCAGTCTCTTTTAATACAGAAAATATTACAACCCCTTTAAAAAAAAAAACCAAAAACCAAACCACAACAAAACAAAAAACCCCAAAAAGCCAACCTGTGTCCAGCTGGTATTTTTCTAGCCAATTCAGTTTTCATTGTGGTAAACTGTAGGTACAATATCTGTGTCTTTGAGATCCTGTTTAAGCAGTCCTGAAGCATTCTGATGTTCTTGAGCAGCCAGTTATTTGAGCATTGGTGGGAACTTAGCCATTTTTTGAACATAATTGTTGACATTCCTAAAGAAGTTTTTTAACCTCCAAAAGGCGTAGAAAATTGACACCACTTGTTCTGCTGCAACATCAAAGCTGACAATTTAAATTATATTATGTAAAGAAAAAGTGTAATGTACAAAGACTTTATCTTGTAGTTAAGATTATAAAGTCCCCCTGACTCTGTCCTAATTTGCCCACATTTTTCTCATGTTATTAATGGCTGACTAATTCTTTGTCCTGCAAGAACTATCTTAAAATGTTAATATCTGTATTCCCCTCTATTTAGTCTGTAGGGATAGCAGACTATTCCAATCAAGCATTCTATTTCACCACCTACTACAAATCCTACTGAAATACAAATTGTAGTAATAATTAAGGGGAACAAGCCATTTCCTGCTTGTTTCTGGTCCACACAAATCCACACAAACAATTGGACTACTCACGGGAATATCTTTCTACCTAGAAACAGCAAAAGTTGCTATAAGCAGAGAAGACAATACATTTTTTGATTAGAGGATACCTATCAGGTTGCAGTAGCCTAATTTAATAGCACCCACCTGAAAGGCATTAACTTTAATCTGGGATGCATCAGGAAAATGTGCTAATGACGATTTACCATTTATAAAAAGCATTTATAGTCCCCAAGTAAATATAAGTATTTAAAGCCAGCAAATAAATGTATCCAGGAAAACCATTTTCCCACGCATAGCAATAAACAGCAGAAGTTCTCAGTGCCATGAGCAGTGCTGGCTCCCCGGGTATCCACTTATTCTACCAATAGCTTGAAAGAAAATTACAGCAACGTGATTAGTGAATTCATTAGATTCAGATGAGAGAAATATTCTGCTTTCTGCATTTGCGATGCTCTACTTTAGCACTGGGTTGCAGTGTTCTCAGAAGCCTCCAATCATACTAATAACCACCCTCAACTTTGCAACATAACCTGATAAAAGGTAATTTAGGCTTATCTCTTTATGTCTGTATCTTCTCAGTAGAGCTGGCAGCAAGTAGGAGTACATGTTGTTGATGTGATTTAGGTCAGCTAAAAGGACCCTCAAATCCAAGCTCTGCTGTGTTCTCTGTGGTGATCCTTCCCAGCAGCTTCTACATGTTGTAGGGTTACTACTGCTTTCTTGCAGACTCCAAATGTCCAGAAATTGGAGAACAGCTGAAGGGGACTTTGAGGTAACAAAAAAGATTGGAAAAAAATAATTTAAAAATCTTCTTGTCCTCACAGTTTATTGGAACAATGAATTTTCAGTTTTGAGTCTTGCACCATATTGTCTGGAAGGGTTAATGGATCTTGCAATGGTCTCCTTGTTCCTTTGGGGTTATTAGGGGGAAAAAAAGCCCATAACTATTTGTGAATGATGTGAGTGGATCCCTTCTTGCTTTAAATGGAATTTTCAATTTCCCTGTCAGCTGTCAAAGATACAGAGACAGATAAACTAGGATACTGTTCAGATCTTGCAATATTTTGTCCTCTGAGACTTCTCCTGTAAGAGGAACAATTGATTTCTGCTATAACACGGTCAGGCAAACAGGTAGCAGTTTGTTTACAATTCCCTCCCATGACTGCTCCACAGCAGCTCTTCAGAAATGAATAACCAGGCCAAAAATGATCTTGTTGCTAGTGGTCATACTGGGATAACTAAAATGGAGAGTAAGATTTTTCTGCTACAGGAAGGGGGAGACAGTAGTAAAGTAAAGCAAAGTGAATGAAGCTGTTATTAAGGCTGATTTCTAGCTTTTACCAGTCATACTGGAGATGTTTTTGAAAAGCTTTTTATTACCACACAAGAGGACCATGTGTTGTTCTTTCTTGTACAGTGCTTTAAAATGATATCATAAACACAGTCCTTCATCCTGCATAAAGTGGTAAATCTGAGGCCTTTCAGGCTGTTGGAGTGAGTCCAGAGGAGGCCACAAAGATGCTCAGAGGGCTGGAGCACCTCTCCTGTAGGGACAGGCTGAGAGAGTTGGGCTTGTTCAGCCTGGAGAAGAGAAGGCTCCAGGGAGACGTTATAGCACCTTCCAGTACCTGAAGGGGCCTACAAGGAAGCTGGGGGTCCTTTTTACAAGGGCATATAGTGACAGGACAAGGGGTAATGGGTTTAAATTAAAAGCAGGGAGATTTAGATTGGGTATCAGGAAGAAGCTCTTCCCAGAGAGGGTGGTGAGGCACTGGAACAGGCTGCCCAGAGAAGCTGTGGGTGCCCCATCCCTGGCAGTGTCCAAGGCCAGGCTGGATGAGGCTTTGAGCAACCTGGTCTAGTGGAGGGTGTCCCTGCCCATGGCAGGGGGGTTGGAACTAGATGATCTTTAAGGTCCCTTCCAACCCAAACCATTCTATGATGATCTGTGTTTCTCACATAAAGGCAAGAAGCAGCACAGCATTGCAGTTCTCCCTGGATGTGCAAGGATCTCCTCATCACAGGCACGATTGCTTGTCAAGAGAGCAGTCTCTCATGTATTACCTGGTAGGACCACTAAATTGGGACTGTGGAAATCCCTGACTGCATTTGGGTCAGCAGGGCACGTGGCAAGGGGATAGTGCTTTGCAGAATATTTATTAGGGGAAGAGAACTCTTCTATATCAGAGTGAGTTAGAAACTATTTAATAGAGATTACAAATGTGGGATCATTTGATCAGTGTGTTAATAGTCCCAACAAACTGCAGTGGTGAAATGCTCTCTCTCTGTATTTCATGTCATACGTGAATTTGCTGATCTAAGTTACGCTTCTAATGGATCACATCTGATGGTTCAGATGAGCAAATGTCTTTAAAAGAAGTCTATACTTGTAAAATAAGTGTATCCTGCTGGTCAAAATCCAGATTCAGTTTGCTGTTTATCATCAGAGATACTATTTGGTACTTAGCTCTGCAGTTAAAAAGTTGAAGAGAGGAGCTGTTTTGTGAGATGAGATGGCTCTTATTCCTGTTGTTAAAAAGATTGGGATTCTGGAATAAATGGATAGCTTTCAAGACTGTAGAAGAGATTTCAGAATGAGGGTTTTTTATGTCGTCTTATAAGGTCTTTATAAAAAGACTTCTCTTGTGCTTGTGGAAGTCAATGGAAATTTCACTTGGAGTGGGTTTAGAGCCTTTGTATTTGCAAAACTCAGATGCACTTTCAGCAGAGAACAGACAGGCAAACAACTCCGTATTTGTCCACAGTATGAAGAGAGCACTGAAGTCTAAACATTGTTGTCAGTATATAATGGGGGCTCTGTAGTACTGCCACACTTAACTCTTTTTGCTCAGTGGCAATGAACTCAACAGCCTGCAGTGCTTTAGAAAATGAGATCGATGTGTAAAACTTGTTGTGAAAGTACTTATCAAAATTTCTAAACATATTTACTGCTTTGACTTCAGTAGAACTTACTGGCTCAAGTAGGGAGGGAGAACATCTATTTCTCTGTGAAGTGGTTATTATTGTTTCTGAGAAGGATTGTAGCCCTGATTCTGCAAATCTTTTCACTTTTTGATGTATCAAGCTTTGGCCTGATCACGGAACCTTTATTCATGTGGGTAATGAATTTCAGAAGAAAAATTGCTTTCAGGTTGAACTAGATGAGAGAGAAGTAATTAGGAGTGACGTTTTGATGGAGCAGATACGCTGACGCCACTCATTGGGAAAGGGTTAAAAACACCCCAGCAGTGAGAGAGAGGCTCTGTGACTGGATAGTTGTGCTGAGAAAGCCTGCAGCAGTCAGCTTAGGGAGGGGAAGGAGAAGTTGAGGGAAGTCCTGTACACATGGTTGAAGTAGAGGAAATACCTTCTTTAGACGACTGCTCTGCTGGTTGGTCGGGGGAGTGGTAGATACCTGTGAGTGGTAAGGAGAAGCAGATTGCATTGTCGGCTGGCTGGTTTGGTAGGTGCTAGACTTACTTTGCGCTTTCTTTCTGAAGTGGGGGGAAGACCGAGATACAACGGAAAGAGGTTGGCAATGGGCTGGTGGCATGCACGGTGAGGAGGGAAATCATCCTCAAATGGCTGGGACAGGGAGGGATGCCAGGATGCTACTGGATTGCCACCAAAGGTTGCCTTCCTAAGGGGCAGGTGCTCAGGGTTTTTAGTCACCTCTTCTACCTTTTGCAGGCAAATGTTCTTAACACGTGTTTTGAAAGAATGGATTGTGATTTCTCTGTTCTTTGGGCAAATGAAGCATGGTTTTATCTGAAAAATATTTTTTAAATTATTTATTCTATTATTTATTTCTCATATTTTATACGCTGAAGCACCGGATCAAAAGCAGACTTTTATAAGTTAATTTTTCTTGGGAACATATTTCCATGTATTTTCTTATATATTTTTCAAAACTTTTCTGTCCATTTTTGAATTATGTATGACTTGGATGGAAAATGGATGCCTCCCCAAAAACATCACAAAATATTTTTCTTTGTAGTCAAGACAGTTCTGTATCATTTTGGATCTTTTACTGTCATGGTTTCATCACAGGTGAGCATCTGAATGAAAACACTTTGCTTTTTAAGAGTTCATCAGCTTTAGTGACTAATTCCCTGTTGTTTACAGCATCAAAATGTAGTTCTAGTAATATGATTGTCATCACAGAGAAATGTGACTTCATCTGGGTAATCAGCAACAGAAGAGACAGATGAACTTCTGAGAAGTAAGGATGTTGTTTTTTATATCGATGCGTCAAAGTGGGAGAAAGATAAAATATAGGCCATTTGGCAGAACTCCTTCTAAACTGAATGTTTTTCAAAGTTTTCTTGTGAGCATTCAGCTGCTCCAGAACAGGTGCATTCATTTCATGAAAGCTTTATTGAATTTGAGTCAGATTTTAACAAATCTGATGACTGCCAGCTTTTCAGAGCTTCCCTGAAGTGGATTTTGTTCCCTTAAGTCATGACTTTATTTCCCAAGGATTTCTTAATCAATGTTTCACTTCAAATTTTTTGAATAATTCCTTTGCAGCTTGCTGTAGGGAACCTTGAATAAACAAATATGTAACGTATAAATGTTCTGTTAATTCCAATTTTTGTATCATGTAATTAGATGGAAAGTTAATAAGCAGACAAGATTACAATTAGCTGATGACTATATTGTATTTCCATAGTGAGCAGAAATAGATAGGAGTAACGTGAGTTCTGCAATCTCCCCTCTGCCCAATCTCTGTCTGCTCTGTCCTGATGCCTTGATTTGCTCAGTGCTAAAATTCTTTACCCCTTTCTCTCCTTTCACCTCTGTGCTATTTTTTTCCTTTGGTATCATCAAATCCAAGCTCTCCAGGTATTGTGTTTACTGATCAATACTTTCTTGTTTTCTGATAAGCAAAGGAGGACCAACACATCACTGCCCTCCCCTCATTTCCTCAGTGTCTAGATGCTGCCTTTTTGGCTTGTATGGCATGGGCTTTCCACCTCTCACAGCTTCAATACCAAGAATTTAGGAGGGGAAACTGCATTTGAAACAGTCCTTCTGTCTTCAAACTCTACAACCTTCCACTGCTCCATGCTATCCACAAACGCCTCTCTGTCTCGTGTCTAGATGTCCTCCCTCCCTCCCTTCCACAGTGACGGTTAAGCTCTGATATGCCTCTCAAATAATGCACTCTCCCTTCCTGTCAGGATTCACAACTCCCCAGTTCTGGCATACCAAGTCCATGTTGGTGTGCACGCTCTCCTTGGGGCAGGAATGCTCCTTGCTGCTTGTTGGTGCCACCTTTCTTCTGCACTGACCTGCAGCTTTGCACAACTTGTCTGGGTGGCCCCAACTCCCAGAGCACCCTGTAGTGCAGAATGTGGCAACGATGTTAGATGAAAGAAGTGATGACCAGGATGACCTGGGCTGATGGTGTATGTACTTGATATTTAAATACTTGTCTTGTCATGATCAGGAAGCCAGTTTAAATTCAGCCTTCTTCATAGCGGGGATTTGAGCATGGAGTATTTTAGGCAAACTACTGCATACCACTTAGTATCCTTAAACAGAAAGGCAGTGTTTTGGTCCAGGAAAGAAGTCTTAATTAAAAATAACTGCAATTGCAGTTTATATTAACCTGAGCTCTTGAAAGCCATCTCTACAGAGAGATGAAATTACAGTTTCTTCCTCTTTGATGAGGTTGAGCTATGATGATATTGTAAGCAAGTTTCTTTAACTACATTCAGCAGGCAGATTTCAGGATTCTGTATTTAGTCATGCTCTTAAATGATAAAATGTGCCCCTACAAGGGCATCTCTGAGTATCTTGTAACAATAAAAAATTTAGAAGGGCCCACAAATTGCTATGATGTGTCCAACAGACCCCACTCTGCATGTTTCCATATAAATTGCTGAATGTGCCTGTGGACCAGTAGAGGTGTGTGTTATTCTGGAGGTAGAGCTGAGGCAAATAGGGAGCAGAAGTCAAGCAAGCACAGGTGACTTCCTCATCCAATCTATTTAAACATGAGACGCATAGTAAATTCTGTGAATGGAGCTATGGCACTATGGAGAGGCTAAAACCCACATGAGCCATCAATGTAATTTTTACTGGCAGGAAAAGAATTTGATCACTAAGTGACATGCCAGCCGTATGACAGCAGTTAAACAGTTCTTGTCAATCAGCTGCTATGTGTCAGTACCCTTATTCATCCTTTCAGGGCATATATCCATTTACATTATCATCATCTGAAAGAGAGAACAGCATTACTGAAAATAAAAGCCTGTACTGGTAACCAAGAGAAAGCGAAACAAAAGATATGTATCACTGTAGCATATGCATGCCACGGTAGGGATTTCTGGTATCACTTACAGAAGTTATTTAGGGAAGGAAAAAAAAATACCCCGAAAATATGTTCTAAAATTTAGATGGGGAAACAATAAGAAACAGAAGTGCACTAGAAGTTGCATCGCTGTGTGGCTATTCTAGCCTTATGTGGGCTAATATCCTCATCCGTGGAGATATCCTTGCAAGCCATTTGCTTGATTTTCAACAGTAGCCCCAATCCAGCAAATCACTTAAACATATGCGTAATTTCAAGCATGTATTGTTAAGAGATTAAAAAGTAATTACAGCTTGTCAAACCTCTTCAGACATGGTCAAATCCCTTCTCTTCATCACAGTCTTCTAAAAATAGCTGCATCTAACCAGAGGAGAGCTTCTGAACCACTGGACCCCAGTTTTGTACAGGGGTGAGACCTGTGTAGGCACTCATCCCTATCCCCTGCATACATATCTCCCTTGGGAAGGATACCTGTTCATATAGGCCAGATGCCAGCAGCAGCATATATTGAATAATGTATGCCGTGGTCCAGAAATGCACCTGAGAGTTGGTCAGATCTCTGGACAAAACTGGCTGAGAGAGACACGCTTCTGAAAAGGTATTACCTGAGTTGTCTTCTCCTCTTCAAGAGAGAGAAAAGTGACATTTTACATATGATAGAGAATACTGAACTATGTATTTTAAAAGACAGTATTAGAAGACAATTTGCACATTTTCTCTGTCTCAAAGAACAGTGAACACAGGACAAAACCATGTTTGAAATCCTTTTTCTTTCCTATTTTTTTCAGATTTATTACTTCGGTCATACTGAATTCATACACCCAGCATTTAATATGTCTGTTTTCTCTGAGTTCTCAGGCATGTTTTGTACCAAAAAAAAAAAAAAAAGAAAAAAAAAATCAGTGAAAGCCATTTCCTCTATACTTTACCAGTGTGTCACTATACAGCATTTTTTTGAAGAAGATGAAGGAGCTGGGGGACACAACTATCTGTGGAACAAGAAGGCATGATCTGTGTTTGAAGGCATGATTGACACTCTTGAGTGGCTCCTTACAATGTTACTGAAAAGCTTCAGCAGCGCAAGACTTCATTGAAATAGTAGGCAGGTACCTAAAATTGCTTACTAGTGGGTCACCAAATAGATGCAGAACACTGTGGCCTCATTTATTAATTTCTGGTGTAAAAAATACAGCAAATGAGCTGCACAACCTTTACTGAGCAACCGACTGAATCATAGGAACAAAGCTGTTTGTAGCAAATGAGGAAAGGTCATTTGACTCACTCAAGCTCATTAGTCCTATTTAATATTGCCCTTATCCAGCACTGAGTAGTTGCACAGCCTTGCCTCCAGTACTTCATCCCCCAGACCATGCCTTACAACTCAGTTTATCCTCAGTATGTTCCTTTGGAAAACAAACAAACAAACAAAAGCAATGAGAGATCTTTATTAAAAAAAAAAAAAATCTCAGTTATTTCTGTTCTCTTCGGGTTTGCTCAGTTGTTTCTGTCAGGGTGAAAGGCTATTTATTATTGTTCTGAGACAGTGTTATTTTTTAAGACAGTTAGAAAAGTGTAGTTGGAAGCACAAACAGAGAAAACTTAAGTAATGAAAGCAGGATGTTAAATAGGAAAATAATTGCAGACCTCATCATGTTGGAAATTTGATTAGTGTTAACAATGTCATGTATTCTTGAGTGGAGCATCATCACGCAGCTGACTGCTTGCTTGGAGAGTCTAAGTCTTTGGTTGAAAAGAATCTGGGGAGTTTATTGACTTGGCTGGTGAAGGGCTGCTTCTCTGATCTAAGCAGCCCTTGCCTTGCAGAATTGACTCCCACTTCACAGAGCACAGAGAGAAACAGCAATATGAAGCAGGAGCTGCCAGTCGCTTGGAGACAGGATGGCTATGGGGATGCTACTGCTGGGAACAGGGATTTTGAAAAGCATTTTGTGTTGCTCCAGCCAGTTAGGGATGTAGGCTGGGGTGAAGAAGGAAAAGTAGGGTCCTGATCAGGGCAGAAGTGGCATCTTCAGTGAACCAAATTGCTCCACTGTTATCTGTGATAAAATATCCCTCAGTGTCTAAGGGAGCAGAGATGGACAAGGACAATAAACACTGCTATCTGATTACCACTTCTCAGCTGACTTTTTGCTGGAAACCTGTAGCTTGTGATAGGGAATTCTAGCAGAAAGAAACAGGTGAGACCAACAACTAAATCACACAGCAATGTGGGGGGAAAAAAGGTGAATTACAAAGCGAGAAACCAGTGACTTTTAGGTAGAGAACCTGCCTTTCAGCAAGCCCACACTGATGTCAGTATATCTTGGTCTCTGGCTGCTGCTAAAAACTCAGCTACTACTGATCCTCAGGTCATTTATTAAATCTGACTTTTGGTATTCAGCTGAAGGGTGTGTTGAACTTTGGAAAGCAGCAAGAAGCCTGTTGTAAGGTGCATACCACATGCTGCTTCTCTTGAGTCATCAGGCCACCAAACCATACTGCCAGGTCTTGCCTTTCATGCACTGGCAACCTGAATCCTAACCAACAGTCTACCAATATGAATAGTTCAGGCTGAAATTTCCAAATGCAGTTGCCTGCATTAACAGAGGGTGAACTGCCTCAGCATTTTCTAATTTGCTGGTTTTTACCACTTAGGTGCAAAGAGCCAGAAACAGTTTCAGAAACACAGATGGAAAGTGGAATTATGTCACTTGCAGAGAATGGCTGTACTAGATCAAACCAAAGGTCCAGCTAGTATCCACCTTGTCTCTGCTCAATGAATGCTTGCAGAAGAGTAAAAAGATGTCAAGCATATAAAATACTTCTTCTTAATGGGCTCCTAGCCTCCATCTACTTTCAGCTCTGGGAATTTCACAAGGGAAATCTCCTGATCATCCTTTGTCTTGTATATTTAGGCTGTGAGCCATTAGGTTGGGGTTTATAACTGTTGGTTTACCAGCACCATGGTGTCACGTATGGGTACACTAGACATACATATAGGATATGTGTGTGTGTACACACACACATTGGAAGAAGTATTGGTTTCACTTTTCCTGAGATGAAGCCTGTAGAACTTCAGAGCCAGTGAGGTGGCATTGCTCAAAGGAGAACAATATGATAGAAAACTTGTTCTGGCTCAGACTGTTTATTGTTATTGTGTTTTTTTTTTTTTTTTCTTCTTTCCCTGAAAACCAATAAACAAAGTATCTTTACCCTTGAGTCTCCATTTACCCTTATGAAATATCAACAATAGTTCTGCCCACTTGCTTGTCCACAGTTACCTCTTTGTTCTTTTTCTTTTAGGTCTTTAGGGAGCTTATTTAATGTGCAGTATGTAAGGGGAAGAGAAGATTTTGGTTAAAAAAAAAAGTTGAAGATATTTTGATGTGAATCCTGTTTCTTGTCTTCGGTATGTTACTGAACCTCACAGGGAGAGAAGTCTGAGGAGAACTGTCACATTATGTAGCAAATATCACTTTAGCTGCTTTGTCTGTATGTTGTTTCATGCTGCTTCTCTCTTTGCCTAATCTCATTCTAATTCTCAGGTTTTTGTCATGTTGAGAACTGCTTTCTGACCATGAACTGACTCCAGCATAGCCCTTCATGGAAGAGCTGCTCAGAAGGGTCTTGGCATGGTGGTCATCCTGTGTGTCTCCTGATTTTTTCCCTGATGAGCTGCAGTGGCCAGGCAGGCAGAAGCTGTGCGCTCTGTCGGTGTATTGCACCCGTTCTCCTCTTCCCTGCCAGCCTACACACCCCTTGCTCTATGCCTAAACCTAGCTGCACCTTGCCCATCCACACACTTGTCAGATCAAGAATGTCACTCTAAGATGACAATCTCTGCATTCTTTATCATACGCTCATGTTCAAGAACCCCATCCAAGCATGGGCAGGTATACAACCATGAAAAAGTAGTAACTTGGGGCCTTGCAGCACATAGAGCAACACACAGAGGAAGGGAATGAAACACCTTTGGTGAATCTAGGATGCCTTTTCCAGATGCACTGGAGTTACAGAACAGTCAGAGTTGGAAGGGACCTCTGGAGGCCATCTAGTCCAACTCCCCTGACGAAGCAGGTTCACCTAGAGCAGGCTGGACAGGAATGCATTCAGGTGGGTTTTGAATATCTCCAGAGAAAGAGATTCCACAACCACTTTGGGCAGCTGGTTCCGGTGCTCTGGCACCCTCAAAGAAAATAAGTTTTTCCTCAGGTTGAGATGAAATGTTCTGAATTTGTTTGTGCTTGTTGCCCCCTGTCTTGTGGCTAGGCACCACTGAAAAGACTCTGGCCTCATCCTCTTGACACCCGCCCTTTAGATATTTATGAGGATTGATAAGATCCCCTCTCAGTCTTCTCCTGGCTAAACAGACCTAGCACTGGAACATCAAAGTAATTTCTAAATATACAAAGAGAGAATAGAATACTTCTAGTAGTCCTACCACAAGGTGGGTAGATCTGTCAGTACGCAAAGGGTTACCTGACGGAGGTGTATGAACATTAATACTGAATTTTGAATGACTTGGTATTTGAAATCCAAATGTCAGAGTTTGGAGAAAACATTTTGCTATTGACGTAGACATTGACTGGACATCTGCAAGCCACATGTCCTCCTTCATAAAATAAATATATTGTGGCAATTGGTTTAGACAAAGGCAAAGAAAGTGGTGCTGATGTGAACGGCTGTTGAGGGTCTCTGTGGTTTTTAAGATATAGTTTTCATGGGTATTTGGCTGGCTTTTTTAACACAAAAAATCATTTAAGGAACAAAACCTATCCTAGAGGTAAGGATGGGAACAGATGGCAGATAAATGAAGATAATGTAACTCATTCAACATGAATAAAAGAGGGGAGCCCATGAGGTACAATATATAAAACCCCCCAAAACTTAAAATTAGTTTTCAAATCTGAGCACAAGCCTTGGCTGTGACAGTTCATTCTTAAAGCCTGTTGGCAGTGACTACATTTAATTCTGTTCTGTTTGCTTTTCACTTATGCACCTTTAGTTTCTTTCTACTGATTACCATGAGAGGCTGTGAAACGTTCTTGGGTGCCAAACCTCAGGTCTCTGTATCACAACCTCGGTGTGTGGGAAGAACGTTGCATAAATGTAATTATACTCTTTTGGCTGCTTGTTAAAGGGGTTCTTCTGTCCTCTCTTTACCAAGTTATTCTCAAGTGCTTGATTCCACTGGAAGTCATTAAGAGGAAATGATTATTACGAATTGATTGTATTTCAAGATGAAACTGAATACATCTCTAGTTTGAGAAGTAAAGGAATATTACCCCTTTACTACTGTTGTATAGTTTGATTTATAGTATTTCCTATGACTTACACCTTCTGAGTCACATTTACTTAGGGGAGACATCCCTCGCCCTTTGTGGATATGCATTGAGAGTGAGAAGTTCCCTGTGCACCCCTGCATATCTCTTGTAATGCTGTCAATGGCTCAGGAAGGGTATGTTCCTACAACCAAAGGGCTGGAGGAGCAACTCACGATGTCTGAACAAGGTCATCGTGACTCTTCTTCCTTTATCTGCTGGTACTGGATGGAGGAGCTCAGGGGATTGATGGGGGAGAAGCTGGTCTATTCCTTTGGAGACTGCAGCTGGAAGCAAGTTAGTGGCTGGTATCAGGGATAGGGGAAAAACAAAAGAAATAAGAGAGACAGCTGCGAAGCAAAAGAACATCAGCATGGAGTAGTGATCATGCATTCGGAAACCAAAGTAAGGCACAAAACCATCAAGTTGGTTAGCAATTGTGGAAACAAATCATCAGTTTGGAGACTTCAGCACTGGAAACAATGACAACTTAATACTCAAGATATAGTACAGCATCACATTTTCAGTAGCACTGTGTTTTGAGCTGGCCACATTAACAGCATTCTTTTTGCTAAATCCTTAGTCCCTAATGCACAGCCTGCTCATTTATAGAGAGCAAAAGCAGTCTCTGAACCTTCAGGCAAGAAAAAATTGCCATGAAAGTTACTGAGAAAGTGGAAATGAATGCTTTACTGCTGATATTCCTGGAAATGAATAAAGTTACTATGTAATTAATTAACTAATTTTTTAGGTGGACAAAGCATGCACTGTGGTGGTCTTGCTCACATATTAACTTTGCTCCATACTTAGGGAGTTGAAAGTTGGGATCCCCAATAAGAACATTAGAAGGTGGCCTGGGGATGTAAGTAGTCCCCTTTTTCCTGCTTGAATTAATATAGACATAATGTGAATTGCACAAGTCCCTTCAGAGATTGACTGAAGTTTTGCTCTGAGGAATTATACTGCCTTTTTTTTTTTTTTTCTTAAAGTTAGAAGAAATGATCTTAGTTCTACAAAAGAGCAACTTTTCAAAAGGTGATTATGTAAGTAGATACTTCATTGCCTAAGCCATTTTGAAAATGAAATATATTGTAAAAGACAATGGGTGGAAAGCCGTATTGTCTCATTGCTTGTGTTTTCTGCTAAAACCAAGGAAACTTTCAATGTGTTATGCGCTTCACAGAAAGATTAAAAAGAGTTTTGGGGATGATTTATAGGTTTAGAAAATTACTTGCAACAGGTTACTGCCTTTTAACATTTGTAGGGTATTGTACATGGTTCAGTCAATTAAGGCACTGTTTCTCATGGTAAGCACTGTTGCTATGGAAATTATATAGCATAGGAATAACTGGTTGCTGCTGCAAATAAGGTTTTTGAAAAACAGTTTAAGGAGTAAAATGGTCCTTCTTTTACATTGGGAATAAAAAGATAATAAATTGCTTAGCTCCCTATCTTCAGAAGTCTGCAGCTAAGCTAGAAAAATAATCATTGTCTGAAGTTTGGCATGAAATAAGCTCTCTTTGCAAAGTAGAAAAAGAGCAGGTGCTGTAAACTGGGGAAGTGTGTTGCATTTGAGGCAGCTTTTTATGCTTAATATCAATAACAACTTTTAGTCAGCCATAGGATAATAGTTGCTCAGCACAGCATTTTTTTGGTAGATATTAATATAAAAGTGTTAGCAAAATGCCATTGCTGCAACAATATTTATTTCAAAGAGGGGAAAAAAGGGTTAACATAGTGTAAGTAGAATCCTCACTAAAATGGAATGTATTCAGCAGCTATAGTTTATAAAGAACTAAATAAAACTATATTGAGTGCAAAAAGCCTATATATGGATGTAATATTGCAATGTATATTTATTTAAGTCTGTGCTTGTCAGAGATGAAAAACCTGCATGACAGAAACCTTGTCCTTGTGGTGCTTGTTACGGATGCTGCTTTGGTGTATTTAGAAAGGCCAGCCAGGGCTTGCTTGTCACAATCAGTCAGACAACAGCCATGCACATAAGAGCAGGTTTCTAAAGAGCTTTATGGTGGACTAATCTTTACCCTGAATGGATGTTTACTGCCGGCATTAGTAATGGAACTGCACCAATGACCAGAATTTGAGACTCCTGCTTATCATGTTCATCTGCTGACAATTAAGTGAGCGTGTCCGATCCCAGCCTCAGGGAAGGGCACGCCTGACTGGCGACTGCCCCCAGTCCTCCGCTGCTCATGCTGCGTCCAACAGAAGACATAACAGAGCATTAGCACCGCAAGCGCTTCCCTGTCCCACCCACAAAATTTTGGCAATGAGCTCATTATAAGCCATCTATTAAAACTGTCTTGTTTGGCTGATAGATGACCCACCTTAGCAGCCACAGAGCCTGCAGCATGTCTGGTCTCCCCACTCTGGTATCAGTGGCTCTGGACTGCTGCCAAGTTCATTTAGTCACACTGCTTTAACTTCTATTTCTTTCCTTGTTTCTAACAGCCCTGTTACCTCAGCCTTTTAGAAAGGGAAAGGAAAGGGGGAGGGGAAAAGGCACAGGAAATCAGAAGTGTGACCCATAAGACATGGTGATCCACTCTCCGGTTATTGGTAACTGTCTCACTGGTTTACATCTTCTTATAATTCTACTCATACCCAGGAAAATGGTGTTGTAGCTTGCCTTCTTATCAAAGTGACACCCTCAGCTATCAGAGCTAGGTAGTGCAAATCTGTAACAATGACTATTTTAATTCCTTTTCCCAGCCGTTTTCTATTTTCCTCCACGGATGTTTTTCTAGAGCTCTCTATTAGAGAGTTGTTACTGACAGAATAAGAACTCTGAACAGCAGGATTTGTTACAAGGTACACACACTGTACAAGAAAAGGGATAACTCACATTCAGAAAGCCAACATGTGCATGTATATTTACTTCTTTTGCCCAACTAATGATGAGTGCCCTGCTGAATGAATTCCTTACCAGACTGCTTTTTACACACCTGAGATACAGCAGTGATATGTCTGAGTAGTAGAGGTTGCCTCTTGCAAAACTCATTACTTGCAGAGCTTTGAGAAATCTGGGTGAGGAATTAAACTCTGGTTTTGAACCCTTCAGCTTCTGTGCACGTATTGCCTAGAAACAACTTTTCCAAGAAAAGGTTGAAATTCCATTGACTGAAGAGCCTTTTAATCATTATGTAATTATTTATCATGGTGAAAGAGAAGGGGGAAACTACACTAGGAATTGTTTAATTGTTTTCTGCAGAAGCCTTAAGCTCCTAGACCTGGATTTTAAACACAACATTAGCTTTGCGTTGAAGGTTCAGTGCTTGACAATAGGAATAACATATATTGGCTAAATAATAAAGCAGCAATCATAGACAGTGGCAAGAAGAGAGTATTGAATTATAATGGACTGGTCTCCTTGAAAACCCCTATCAGTAAGATTTGCAAACTGAATTTGTTTAAAAACAAAACAAAGATTATTCCTGACTGGACTGGATTCCCTTCGAGACTTTCCCAGTGTGCTAAAACGGGAAATGTGTGTTTGTATATAGGTTTTTAGATTACAGTACCCTTTAATATTATATATAAGGTTTCAATATACTAAACAGACACTATTGTCTCTGTTGGTTGCACACATGTAGCAGCTAGTTGGCATGTATTTCTACCTGTGCTTCCCGAGAAGAACTTAATCAGAAAGGAACCCACAAGCAATATTTTTAATTGAAACCTAGGAAGATGAGCATATCCAATATGTAGGAACCTTTATTTTTCTCTAGCATGTCTCCTGTTACACCTGCGTTACCCTTACCAATCACCATGAAGTTTAAGTCATCAATATTATCATGAAATCCAAAAGAATTTATTAGCAGTAGTAAGGGATGGATTATGGGAAGTATAAAGAACATATAATCCATGGACAAAGTTTTCACAGTTATTCATGTGTCCTATGTTATACATTTTATCTGTAGAATTATTAGCACAGAATGACTGAAGATGCCTGTCAAGAAAGAATTGACTTGTGTAGTAAGGGATAGATCAACATGAGGCTGAAGGCCGTAAGAAATTCTCCAGCTAGATACACAGGTGTAAAACCAAAGGAATAGGGTCTGAATTACATAGGATGAAGCAGGGTTATCACTTTCCAAGACAAATGTCTTAGAAAATGGGCATTCAGAAAGTATGACATCAGATTGTTCACATAAAGCTGATAATTTCTAAAGGAGACTGGAGAGCAAGAGAGGGATCTAATTAATTGCTCAACATTTGATTTGTCTTACATAAATCAAGTTTTTCCATCTGTGTTGCAAAGCTAACAATCTCTTTCTACCCAACTGGTATCAATACAATCAAAACTGAAAATGAATTTGAGATGCAAATCAATGCAAAATGTGATTGTACATTATCTTTGAAAATTGTCCATTCATGAAATACCAGGCTTTTGAGGAAGATTTGGTTAGGATTTACTAGAGTCCTCTAACTTTCTCCCCTTTCCCCCCACCCCGACACTGAGGTGTCATATGATTATATCCCAGATTGTTGTTCTGTACACAAGAATGAAATCAGGCAGATGGGGCAACAAGAACTATAATAATGATCATGTTGTTATTGGAAAAAGCAAGATGGTGTCACTGTAGGTAGCTTTACTAGTTTTGTTTATGCAACTTTATGGATGAAGAAAGTTGTTCAAAGATGATTGTAGTCAGTTGCAGCTCAGATCTTTCTGCCAGCTGCATTATCTCAGTAGCAGTTGTGAGTTATTCCAAAAGATTTAGGTAGTGAACAGTCAATGTTACGTATATTTTTGAGTGATTTGCATCAGTGTCTGATGGAAGCAGCAACAATGAACATCTAAAACATGAAGAAAATAGCCCGCTACCCTCATAGTGTTAGGTTCCTGACCTCAAGGTAAAGCTTACACTATGCTTTGTAACAGAAGGGTGCCTTAAAATGGGTTCAAAAGAACATTTCAAAAGAGAAAGAGGTACATGAGATTCAGCTTTGGTTCATGCCTTCTCTGTTATTCATTAGATCAATTTATATAACAACCTATTGCAAGATATTACTGCTGGGACTGCAATCAAAAGAGCTGTGACCCACAGATTGCAAGTAATAAACTGTGTACATCTACCTAGTTAAATGGCTCATATGGGATATCCAGAAACAAGTTGTTGATTTGCTGTTTAAGTTAAAATTTTCCCCTGTGCAGAAAGGTATTTACTTTAGATCCTTTTTAATAATGGTAAATCTTCTTCTCTCAGTGCTGCTGTTATAGAACTACTTGTGATAACCACAAAATGGACACCTCAGAAGTGAGGAGAGCATACCATTTAAAGTTGGCAAATCCTTTTTCATAGAACAGTATTTAATCACACATGTTTTGCTGCTGTTCAGAAAGTCTCAAACTGTCTCTTGCTTTGGGCATTATGAGCTGACTACCAGCTAACTAACTTTCTGATAGAGGAGAACTTTAAGGTGGGGTTTGAATGTAATAGGGGTGTTCGTTTGTTTGAATTCACATTGAAAAAGCACTAGCAGAGCAAGCAGTGTATAGGAAACCACAGAAGAACCAGCTGAATCGTGTGGAGAGCTGTATAATCTGGAATAGAGAGAAACAATTTAAATTGAGCTGTATTCAGACATGACTATCTGTCACTCCATGCCTCTAAAATAACATACCACTCACATGGGATGGAAAAAAATCCAGTGACACTGAGGTCAAGGGTCCAATTCACGGGTGATTTAAGGTGCTCAAAGAAATAGCAAGGATTAAACTAGCTGTTGATTTGATAACCCATGGTGGTTGATGCTTCACTATTTAGCTTTATTTTCTAAGGGAAAACAGTGGATATACTCATACTGTACGTTATCTTTCCTTCTTCCTTTTCCTAATCACCTCCTCTCTTCCCTCAGTATCTTGTTTGCCAACTGCGACTGTATTTGACAATTTAGTTGGGTAGTTCATGAGGGTAGAGGGTAAGAGAGATTCTCAGTGCTTGCTCCGAGGCTGCAATTTGCACTATAGTCATGCAGCTTGCACTAGACCACCCAAACATCAGAGAATCCACGCACTCTCCTCTCTGTTTCTGAACCATGTGAAAAATGGTAATTGGACTGAATGCCTTATCAGGTCAAAGAGAATCCACTCACTATTCAGAGTTTTTTATCCATTATTTAAGGAGTGAGGTCAGACTTCAACCTTAATAAATACATACATTAACCAAAAAAAGAAAAGGCAAAAGCCAAAAAAAAAAAAAAAAAGCTACAAGGATATAACCCAAAAGATTTTACCTAGGTTTGACTTAACAACCAGGACCTTCTGCTGCACTTTAGAGTTAGGTGTGGCGAAGGCTGTGTGTCTTAAAATCAGGATCATACCGAAAACAATTTTATATCTATGTTTTCCTCTACTGTAACCTTGTCATTAAAACTGTGGTCCATCGAACACTGTAATATACGAGTCTGGGGGGCAGAGGTTACGTTTGAGGCATTCTCCACTTTTAGCAAAAAAATCCTAGCAGAAACACACACAAATTCATATTTAAAGCAAAATTTTAGATAAGGTTTGAAAAACCATGTCTAACACGTTCTTTAAATTCCACACATACTGTATTTATCATATTGCTTCAGGTGTAAACTTAACAAAAGAGACTGTGTTTTTAAATACGGTGAACCTGCTCCTTTGAATAATTGGATTATGTTCCTTGAGTCACAGGAACATAGATCATGTCAAAGTGGATTACATCCATGATCCATTTAATCCACCATCCTTTTTCTGAGTGGCTGGTGCCAGATGCTATGGAGCAGGGCACAGCAACCTCATGCTAGACAGATGCAGTACAACCTGGCCCCATGTAGATCTCCTGTTAACTATTAATGCGTGGGTTTTTTGGGTTTTTTTGTTTTTTTCTAACATCGATCTCACTGAATACCATGGGAACAATGCTATGTCAGGGGAACAAAAAGTGCAGGTGAACTTAGAAATAATTTTGCCCACAAAGGGGAAAAGAATAAGAAAGAAAAGAAGGATAAAACAGGCACTTGAACATCTCAATGTACCTTTTATTGAGATTATTGATAAAAAAGTACTTTTGCCTGTTATCCTCCCAGTCTCTGATGAATCTGTCAAGGGTTCTCCTAGCAAAGCATTTTCAAACATGACCACTGGAGACCAAGTAGAAATGCATTTGGTTAAGTGTTGATTAAAAACTTTGATGGAGACTTCTATTCCTTCTCAAGATGCTCGTGGATAAAATGTTGACTGTGTGTTAACCTGAGGGGAAAAAAATCAAAAGCTGGTAAATAAGTGGTAAGAGGACAAAGTGTATACACAAAATAAGTGCTGTCAGGAAGAAATTTTTGTGAATGGACAAGCTATGTTCCCTTTAGACGACAGATCTGGAGCTTTTAATAAAATGTCGAGATGTTTTTTATGAAGATTTCATATGACACATTTTATAGAACAGCTATCTCATAAAAGCTGAAAAAGACAACGGCTGGACAATTTCACTACACCCATGGCACTAAAACTAAAATGTTTTTCATATAAACTTGTCGATCAAAAATTACTCTGCTTCCCTTTGTAGAGGGCAACTTTGCCTCAGTTTGATGTTGTTTTTCAGCAGCTGCAGTGGTCCATGGGCTTTACAGATCTCCAAAGATGGATGTAAGACGATTCTACAGATAGTGCTGCTTTTATTGGTTTTATTTGCTGTACTCTATCTTACAGCTTTTCATCCCCTTCCCTCAGGCCACATGTAGTAGGTGGAGAAGGACTACTCAAACTCATTGAAACCTCAAATCATTCACCTTGCTGCTTGTGTTAGCTGTTTTAAAAGTACTTGACTTATTTAGTCAAATCAGTCAAAAAACCCTTCCTAGTTCAAAACCAAAGTAGAAATTAGTGAAATTATGCTGATTTACACCACCTGTCCCAAACAGACCTTTTAGTAATACTTTTTTTTTTTTTCATAGAAAATATCTTTTGTTAGGAAAAAAATTCCCAGTTATTTTTAGAATACAGTTAAATGTGGCATAAATATTAAATGTATAACTGTCCCAGTGCGAGACACTTGATGGCAAATCTCATTCCCATCTCTTTATGTAGAAATTGATATGAGAATGCAAATGAAACTGCAGGTGTTACTAAGTTCCCTCCAACTACGATGAAAAAAGGGCTGACTGATGAATAAGGCATTTTGGCTTTAATGTATATGGTAGCTGTAAATTAGAATTAGGTATCCCATTTTATTTTTACTTACTCCTTCATACACATAATGGGGAAAATCAACATGTATAGTCAAGACCAAAGAAGAGTAAATAAATATGCATTTGAATAAGAGATTTTACCTCCTTGTGTAGTCTGAAACACTAAACAGGCGATTTTATGTTTTCACAATTTCCATCGATATCAACTGGAAATTCCAAACATAAAGATGTATTACCAAGTGTTCTCACTTTCTATCAAAATTCAGTGAATTTAGATCAAGTTGATCACAGCTTAGAAAGAGGCAGTGACAAGTCAGGCAAGGAAGTAACTCTGACAGAAGGTGTCCTAGGGAGTTAGTGCATGTTCTGTATTTTAGTGTTATGCCACATGTGGGAAGAAGAATGAAAAAGAAAACAATGGTAATGACAAGTGACAGGAAGGCACAGAATGGTACCAGTCTCTCATATACAATGTTGTTGTACGAGGTAGGTAGGTCTGTAAGAAAGTCTTAAATGCCTAGCCCAGAGGCAGATAATTTAAATCCACCTCCTGCTGCTGTTTATCTAGGTGGCCTGTTAATATTTGGCTTCTTTAATATTTAAAGATTATTTTTTAATTCCCATATTCTTTTTTAATTCTAATATTAAAGATTATTCTTTAAAGAAACCTTTTTTATTTAGTCTGTATTAAGATTATTGATCTCCATTGCAGTAGAAGAAAACAGTACCCAGCAAAAAAGGTGTAAACAGGAAGGAATGAACCTTAGCAGACACTCATATTTTTCAAGGAGTGCTTGTTAAACCTACTTTCCTCCCCTCCTGAAGTCTTCAAGAAAATCTGCCATGAGTCCTATGGAGCCACTTAACTAGTTTTGCTAGAATCACTGTCTCCCTATCAACCCATAAGGCTAAATTTACTGTACATCTTAAGCTATTGATTTATTATAATTATTTTTTGGTCAGCTATCTTGAGCAAAGTTGCTAAAATCCCACAGGTTCTCAGTGATTTATTACACATATGCTACCCAGAGAATCAATCGACTTAAAACACAAGCAATCTGGCTTGATTTTAAAATAGATATTATAGCAAAAGAAAATGGAATATGAGATGGAGACAATTTCTGAGACAGGAGGTGAGGGATCGTCATGGGATTACCACAAATCCTTTTAGATTTAGAGGTGTGCTGGGTGTTTATTAGCAGCTCTAGCCACAGGCTGTAGACAAGTTGCATATCATTCATCCATGAGAATCTGTGTATCTAAACAGCTCACCTCAAGTTTAATGGCCAGTAAAGCCTATTAAAGACATTATATTTTCCTCCTAATTTTTTTTCCTTCTGTTTCTTTTCTAGCTGTTCTCTTCTGAGAGTTTTGCAGTCATACTGAAGCTGAGTACAGGAAAGATGATTGTTTTTTCATTTCCTATTTTACTCAACCAATCTGGACTTTGCTAAATATGTTTTGATTTCAAAGATTCGGACCCAGCAGAGCAGTAACATCAGCTTGAAAGCCTAAGCGGCCATTGTAAGTGTAGCTCTCTTGTGAACACCGTTGTCTGTTGCTGCACTGAATGTACGAAACCCCTATTATTTCCCAGGGTAAGACACAATAGCAACACTGTGGTCTCAAAACGGTGTAGTCTAAGAGTAATAACTAAGATTGTTTTAGTTTATTGAACACAAAAATTTGTGCAACCCGGAGGCTAAAATGTACAGTTTAACAGAACAAAAATGCTGGAATGTACAGTTTAACAGAACAAAAATGCTGGAAGTATGGAACAAGGATGAAACAAACACTTGAAAAGAGGTCTTCTGCATTTGAGGAAGGACAGTCTTCTGTACACAAGAATGAATAAATAGGCTGAGAGAGCTGGTGGATGATAAAGGTTAGGTTACAATGGATAGGCCTTTTTTGTTCTGGAATATTTCACTTGCTAGATATATTCCCCAGACAAAAACTCTCTCACATTTTACAGAAATGAGCTTTTTACTTAGAAACATCAACTAATATTTAGTGTACTTGCATCCTCTTGTGAACCAGTGCACTTCAAATGTCTGTGTTCAGAAATGTAAGGTCTTGATCAGCTCTGCAACAAAATATTCCTATAGTTTAGCACATATTGTCCAGTCAGTCAAATGTAATTAACTGTTCATTCCCAAAATAAAAACTCCTGCAAACTTTCTATCAGGAGAATATGCAAAGTTGTTTCCATCAGTCTGCTTCCTTGTAAATCACTAAAAAATAATGATCAGTTCTGCAACTGGCAGATTTGTTTGGAGTGGAAATGAATTGTTCTCATAAACATAATCCAGAATCCAAAGGACTTAATAGACTGATTCCCACTGATTCTCTAAACTCCTTACCAGACCTTTGGGCATTCTTTAGACAGCCTAAGCATTGGCAATTTTCCCTCCTTTGTGTTTCCAAATGGTTTGGCATAAGTGGTTTAAGCCTGTCATCAGAAACATCTGAACTTTTTGGTTAATAGGGCAGAGAAAGTTGGGATGAATATGACTCTGCATGTATTCACGTGTACATGAATTAAAAATGAAAATAAATTAAGACAAATTAAGATTCTTTTAAAAGAAAAGTACAATCATCTCCATGAAACAAGAGAACAGCAAAAGGCTCTCTGGATAGCAGCTGTGCTGAAATGGCTTTCAATATAATTGCTGTAAATAAAGATATTGTATCTACATAAATCTTTATTTTTACACGAACATGATAGCTTCACACATTAGATTTGTCACTGTGACATGACAGCCTTTCCTTATTTGAGTGTTCCCCAGTAAATCTTTATTCACAACAACTGATGCATGACTCCAGATATTATACTAGACAGCACAAAATGAAAAGAGTTTCACGCAAAAGCATCAAGCACATGTACTAAATATATAGAAAAATACCCAGATCTTAAATGGCAGGATTTGACAGTCATAAAACTAACAGATTTTGATAAAGAAAGAAAGAAAGATGTTATTATGTTTTTTCTCTGCTCTAGCTGATTTATAAAGGGGCAGTGTGGTTCTAAGATGAAAATACCAGTAATAGAACAGACGTCTTAATTTTTGATTGAACAGATTGTGTTCCAAAGTGTGGACAAAAATTGTATCATCTTCCTCACCTGTGACATTTTTATTACTGTAATTTAAAACAAAACAAACTTTGTTTAGCTCACCAGGCAATTTTACTATTTATTTCTTGCTGTATGTTTGTCTGTTAATTTTGACAGCCAGTGATGGATATTTTTTTCATTAGATGATGTATTCTAGCTTAACATTGAGAGTCCAAACCTGCCCTGCATGCACAACAGTCTCTATTCAGAGGGGTTCCTGTTCTGCTACTCTTTGACTGATCTAGCTTTGGAGCTGCAAACCCCAAGGAATTAGGGGTTTGGCCACCAAGCTAAGAAATCCAGATGCTTAGCCATAGATTTTTACTATCACTGGAGCAAATTGCATGATTTTAAAATAAATTCTCACTCTTCTCTGGTCTTTAATCTTAGTGCTCCGTACATATCATGATAGCACCATATATCTTGTATGTTGGGAAGAGCTATGCTGGAACCTGAAAAGTCCCTAACTGCAGGTGGTGGAGGCCAGGAATGAGGTGCCAAAGGAGGAAAACTAGGCAAAATCCATGGGGAATACTCTCTTCTGCTGTGCTGCAATACCCCTAGGATATGTGCAGTACTAACCTGCGCTGGCACTAGGCTGAATTTCTGCTCTAAGACGCTGCTTCTGCACATTTTTCATCCACGGTTCCTCAAAATCCTTTAGATGACAGGCACACATAAAAGTGGTTCTCAGAAGTAGAGAAGCAAATCCCGGGTTTTAAAGGCAAGCTATATTTGGATACGCAGAGATAAAGTTCTTCATCTTTTGTCACAGAGTCTTCTGGTGGATAAAATCCATGGTGGGTAAAATTGCATAAACAATAATTTGATTGGTTCTGCAACCAAAATATGAATGCATAGGCAGGTAGGTGGTTTTGAGAAACTGCCTCTAGACAGAGTTATTTGACTTGAAAGAAAAGTATTCATTTATTTATTATGGTATCCCTTTAAGTAATTTCAGTGGAAACCAGATATTTTGTAACAGAAAAAGAATGCCTTTGGAACATGTTTAAGTTTCAGAAGTCAAATATTTCCTTTTCAAATCCTGCCTTCCCACTTTTTTTTTTTTTAATCTTTTTTCCACTAAACATATACACAATTTTCAACTGAAATGGTAAGCCAAATTTGACCACAATACAGGAATGCCTTGGATGACCTTTATCAGATAATGTTTCTTAAACAGCTCCCCCCCCCCCCCTATTTTCCAAATAAAGAATTGTTTTATTTTATTACTTCTAATTATTTGCCTATTTATTTATTTAAAATCAAATATGTCATTAGATGGGACAAACAATTCATCGATATCAGTGTTTGTATTAAACATTTCTCTGCAGTGCTGCACTTTCAGTAAGCAAACAGTGGGTAATTTATCTTTATCTTATGTGGCTCTCTACATTTATAGATACCACTGCGAACCTGAATCCAGATTTATTTTTCTATTTTAGTTATAGTTTACAAAGTAAAATCCAACTAATAACATTTTTTGTTGTGGTTATTTTAAACTAAAGTATATTTTTTCAGTATAAAGTAAATCTCCTCAGGATGCTAAGCTTTGAGATATCACTTTGAAAAGTGATATCTGCCAGGATTTTCTTACTTCTGAAAGTGATCATATTTGTTTTAAAGTTTATTATAAGTTATGCCTTGAGAAGCAAAGCTCAGTAACAGTTTTGGAGATATTTATATGTATCAGTTTCACTATAAAGACCAAGAAGATTTAGAGTAGGTTAATTATAGGTTTGATTATCAAGAGGTGTTCTTATCTTGCCAATCCTTATTTAAAATAATCCCTTTCCTTCTTCATAGACTAGTATAATAAAGTATATTTCAAACCTTTTTATTTCTCATGGACAGTAATAAAAAAAATTTCTCATTGCTTTCAAGGAAAAAGAGGATTAGAGAGAGAATAGCAACATAAAGATGGTTTATTGACAATGTAATCTAAAAAAGAACTGTGAAAATTCATTAAGTCCATTTCATTAAGGGGGGTTGGAACTAGATGATCTTTAAGGTCCCTTCCAACACAACCCACTCTGTGATTCTATGATTTACAGAAATAAGACTTGCCTTCATCACTGTATCATAATGCCATCAAACACAGATAAACAAGAACTCCCTCAACTGTACTTTTATCCTTTCCAGTTCGTTTAGAGTAAAAATCTGTCCTAAAAATCTGGAGACAACATATCTCTTTTGAATGTCGAGAGTATTTAGGCCTGATACATTTTAGAACATGCAGAGAGTAGGAAGATATGTCTCTGGAATGGCTGGAGAGTCATCTCCTAAATTCTGTAAATTGGCACAATGGCAGCATACTGTTTGTTATAAACCACTGTTCTATTAGACAGGAAGAGGCACAAGTGTGTCAAGATGAACTGAATAAGATTAAAATAAAATTAGCCTTACTGTGATTTTTTTCTTGTCCCACCAGTTAGGAAAAACTCTGCCATACTGAGTGAGAATGACTATGTATACCTATGAACAAGAAACCACAGCTTATCGTCTCTGAAGGTGCTTCAGAAGAGCCACCTCAGCCTCCAACACTAATTTAGCATACTGATTAATTTCCTTAGAGCGTGAGTATGGGCTTCAAATGAAATAAAATTTAATGTTTATTAAGTTTCATGTCTAATTGGAATGTTCCCCATTTTTAATACAAAAGCTTAGGGTTGTAGTGGGGCTCCACTTCCGTTGTTTTTCTCTTATTTACTAGAAACTCAGCCGACTGTGAGTATTCAGTATAAACACATTGAATCATATGTTAAAAGTTAAGCCAATTTAATTACATCTGAAGTCAGGTTATGCAGTAAGTTAATTAAGAATATTTATTACTAAAATTTTATCAACAGTGTCTTTGATTGGCACCAACATTATCACTTTAAATTAGTCACAGACTAGATGAGGAAAAAATAGATATAACTCTTGTCACATCTATAAGATAACTCTGGGTCAGCTGAAGACTAATTAAGAAATGAAAATAAATAATGATCTAATATAAGCTCAGTCCAAACAATGAAGAAGGAAAAAAAAACCCCACCCAGCAATAGACTTGTCAAACAGATGACAAAATATTGCTTGATATGGCTGTAGTTTAAGGTAAAATCAAATCAACCACAAAACAATAGGAAGTCTGGGATGGAGTTTATCCCCTCAGACTGAAGTATTGATTGCATTAGGTACACAAGGCAACCCTTTTGAGGGTGGGGAGAGAATGATAACATTCTATAGTATATGAAGGAGTGACTGAAACATAAATGAATGTAAGCAGCAAATGAATTCCTGAAAAGGGCAGACTGAAAAACATATGGAAATTTACACAATAAAAGCTCTCTCACCAGTTTTTCAGGACCCACTCAGCCATGGAACAACCCCTTTTTTAGACATAAAGATGCTCTGAATCATAAAGATACAATAAACTATCTGGATATTAATCCTGAATCCTTTGTTCTGCTTACTCATTGTGTTGAAGGAAGCTTTAGCACTTTCCGAGACAGCACAATGAACGGGGAAACAAAGCCTGCAGCAAATCTCCTGGACTTTCCCCAATTTAGCTTATGTGTTTCATAAGCTTCCATCAGTTTCCAGTTAGAGAGAACGCTATAACTTCCTTTTAGTCATGCTTTTGAAAAGCTTCAATTATGAATTTCTGAGTGGGTTTACTTATTGCACTTTCATTTCCCCTCTGTCTGTCTAGCTCACAAAATAAGTTTGAAATAACATACACTTCTTCCTCTGGAAATGACACTTATAAACAAGGATGGTATATTAAAGGTAGCAGGGAAATAATGATGAAAAACAGAAATATTTTTCCATTCTTCATTTTTTGTTTCAGACAAACTTTCTGCTAGAATTTATCCATCAATAGCATACTTAAGTATTTTTCTGAAGAATTTATTGCCTCTTGCTTCAGAAATTGTATCTAGATAGTAACTGGCTTGTATTAGTAGTTACAAATCTACTGCTGCTGCTACTTAGCAGTGGAGTTACTATCTTCACTAACACAGTCTCTGCTCAGTTGGGCTTTAGGCTATTAGTACTTGGTTGGAGAAGTTGCACAATTACCTAGTTTGTCTATAGGTTTCATGCATATATTTTTCCTGTAACAAACTGCTCATTTCTCCTTCTAGATAAAATGATCAAGGATTTTTCTGTTGCTGAGGCACATATAATCCAGAGAATCTTATAAAAAGGCCACACAGATACAGTGCATGTTGATGGCAGGTGTACTAACTAATTACAAAGTGTATTTGTTTAATGAGTGTCACACTCTTACCAACCATAAGCTAATTGAAACCTCTTCTGGCACTATAAAGATAGGCTACCACAAACCTAGATGAAACATCAGCTGCCTTAACTAGAAACCGAGTAACATCTGGATTAGCATACAGGGAAACTTAGTGCCTTTGAGGATTTGCCTTGATGAGGATAATATTGACTTTGCCTTCATATTAGTATTATTTTTGTACCACCTACAATGTGCAGTGTCAATGGCATCACCCAGTGCATTTGAATTAAGGCAAGCTGCAAACTTCTCAAAAACCTATCTCCACATTTTAGAGATATTTATGTTCTGCAGAACCGCTTCCATATTTATTTTTCTAGTAATCCACTTAACGTAATAGCATTCGAGAAGCTAAGAAGCATGATATGCTTTAATGACCAAATCTGGAAATGCTTAGTCAGTTATTCAGACTCCAAGTTCAAAATACCCATCTTAACTGGCTAAGGGTGAAATAAGCCCGAACAAATCAACAAACTTGTGCAAGTGTCCTGTGGTGAATGCTTCTATAATGTGTCTGGCAGACCTAACCAATGCTGCATTATTTGCAAATGTCCATTATGATCCAAATCTATAGGTCTTCTGTATCTCCCTGCCTTCTGCTTGCACAGAAAAACAAACCTTTACTGGTCATCTTTTTATCTCTCTGCTATCTGCCCTCTATGCCATCTTCTCTGACCAGTTAGTATATTGCTCCAATCCTTTTGCCAGCTGAATTTAGGTGCAACACTTTGCTCTCTGCTTTCCCAGGGTTGTGATTTGATCAAGTAGTAATTGCTCCAATTTTCCCTTTTTTCAGGTTTGGGTTCTTCCCCCAGCCTAACACGACCGACTGCCTGTGCTGATCACCCTCCTCCATCCCTGTTCTCCATTGCTGCACAGGTCCTGGCATTGCCTGCCCTTCTCTCTGGATCTCTGCCTGACACCCTGCTCTTCTGGGGCTTTCAGGCTTCTTGTCTTTTGCTCTTTTTCCTGCTGCTGAGGAGAATCTGCCTCTGGCTATTTTTATTCACTTTACCCTCTCATGCATCACTTTTTTAGGAGAACTACAAGCAGATTAGAAGTAGAAGCAAATCAATAACTTGCCATGCTCCCTCAAAGGAAATACTGGTTGATCATTTTGCATTAGTTCCCACTTATCACTGATAGAGACTGAAACAAAAGACAACCATAAAGTATCCTGCTTTTCCATTTGTTCAGGCCAGTGAGATTTTCTCTTAGGAGCTAATGGGCCTTCCACTTACACACTCCAGCACACAGACCACAGCTTGTTTCTGTAGAGTCACCTCCTGAAGATCTAGGGCTGACATCAAGAACAGCAATACTTGTGTTTTGAAGAGTCATAAGAGAGGAATAATGTGTCAGAGTGTGGAATAGTTACCTTTAAAAAGTTACCTCTAAATGGGCATCAAAATGGCTTTCATGCAAAACATACAGAAGGTTTTAAATGTCAGATAACTGAGTTACTTTTTCACCTCTCACTTGTATCTATTGCCTTTTAAGTTAAGCACAAATATGAGGGAGATGTTGCACATATTTGCTAGATCTATGTGTTGGTAACACTCAGCCCAGACCTGCTGGCACTGCAATGGCATGCTCTTTAATACATGCATAGTAGCTGCTTGAGCACTCCTTATGTTGATGCAAATATAAAGAAAAATGAATGGAATAAGTTATAAATGTGCATTTTAAACTAATTACATTTTGGGATATATTCAGTAATGTATACTATTTTGCCTCTGGATTAGAGTGAGTGCTCAGAGGAGAGTGGTGGTGCTGGCCATAAGCTGGGTGGAGTCCTGTCCTTCTCCTGGGAAACATGTTAGGTAAAGAAAAATGTACTGAATCTGCACTGATTTTTCCAGCTGAAGGAGAAAATGTGGCAAGGGACTGAAAAGTGCAAAAACTACATTGAAATCCTCTGCCTGACACCAGCCTCTGCTGCAGGCTAGAAATATTCTCCAATATTTCAAAAGGCTTGTTATTTTACTCCTGTTGCACTCCAGCATGCTGTTCTTAAGCAGACAGAACTGATACTGTGCTGAGTAGATTCAGCAGGAGGCAAACCCAAACAAAATAGACTTCTGTAACAACCCTTGTCCTTCCTACTCAGACCCGCTCATTTCAGCGCTCAGAGCAGCAACACATCACTTGGGTTGCAGGCACCACTTACTGAGCTGGCTTGTTTAAGAAGATGCCAGAGGAACAAAATGTGAAAACCTACGCTCTGCTACCTGGAGAAAGATGAAATAGTGTTGTATTGGGGAATGTGAGAGTTAAAACTTGTGTAGAAGTAGTTTAAAAAGGAAAAAGTTATCCGGTTCTCTAAGACATTGTGTTCAACAAACATTTCAGGAGGGTTGTTACAGAATGGAGTTTACTCCCAGAAGGGCAAAGCTTAGTTGGGCTCATTTTAAGAACTTACTTGAAAGCAATCTTGAGAAAATTTCAGTGAGCTGTGTTTTGATACTTCTACATGAAAGAAATAATGACCTACTTCATGCAAATCTCTATTTAAATCTATGGCTATGCTGGTGGGGTAAGTTGCTGAAAACCTGAAACGATGATTTAGAATTTGGCTTGCTGAAGACAGCCTTGCTGTTAAAATAGTGCTGCTGGGGGAAGGGAAACCGTGGGTCATAGGAAGCCAGGTAGAATGATCTGTTTTAGGAATTTTGTCTTTTAATATTCTAAAAAGCAAAGAGTTTTGAGTAACTTTAAATATTTTCTAGTGGCCAGGATCCCACATAGCTGAGGAAATTTGAAAGATTTCATTTTTTCACAATTTGATTCCTTTTTTAAAAGAGCAAACAAGTTTTGTGTCCTGATTCAGATTTCATTTCAGATGGCATAAATCAATGAGCCTGCACAGAGTCCGGAGAAATTACATCAGAAAATGGCTTTCAGGCTTAAACCTTTCAGAGCGGCTGTGAGTTGGTGCCATTTGATGATATTTAAGAATAGAACTGACAAAAATCTTAGATGGAACAATCTGAGGGGAGGGGAAGATATATTGTAGAAAACTCTTGAATTTGGTTTTTACCACATTTCAGATATTTGATTTGTATTTTTTTTTTCAATGTCAGAATTTGCTATGCAAGTTCCTACTCCTGATCCTCTAATAATGAGCCTGTATTACAATATACCACAGAGCACTATTGTGGTAAAGTTCTTGGTTACACGAGCTCCCTCTCTTGTAAGATAATATCAGAATTAGGAAAATGTACTTGTATTTGATTCTTTTAGAAGTTCGAACAAGCACATTACTTCTGTCTTGGCATTATTTAACAGGAAGAAGGTCACATTATAACGGCATATTCTTGCAGCAGAACGTTGCAGTGTACTGTAATGAGTCAGTATCAAAGGGCAGGCTTGGTCTACCAGTAAAATCTTGCATTCTTGGAGATTTGCAAAGGGCTAATAGAGATTATATGAGGCATGTTTGATTTTTGTTTAGTGATTTGATCTTTTTAAAATGGGCAAATCAAGATCTTCTAGTTTCTGTAATTGTTTTTATTAGTTCTTGCTTTGTTTTTTCATTACATAAGTACCTTCTACTGTGACAGCTGTAGTTTCCAAGACACATACTCACAAATTGATCTCCTACTTCAATAAATTGGGAGAATTATTTTATTTTTACGCCTTGGACTTCTTTCACCAAATCACACTCTGTCCCACAGACAAAATTGTCAACGAAGAAATACATTTGAACTGCTAGTTATGTGTTCCACCTGTTTTCTCTGCTGATGTAAAACAACAGCAGCTGGAAAAAGTATTCGATCTTATTAGAAATATTTCTCATAGAAACACTGGAGAATGGTTGAAGCTGGAAGGACCTCTGGAAGTCATCTTGTCCAACCCGCTGCTCATGCAGGGCCACCTAAGGTTGATTTCCCAGGACTATGTCGAGACTTTTTTGAATATCTTCAAGGATGGAGACTCCACAACCTCCCTGGCCATCCTTTGCCAGGCTCCGTCACCATCACAGTAAAAACGTGATGTTCAGTGGGAAACTCCTGTGTTTCAGTTGGTGCCAATTGCCTCTGCTCCTGTCACTGAACACCACTCAAAAGAGCCTGGGTCTGTCCTCTGTGCACTCTCCATTCAGGTATTTGTATACATTGATAAAATGCCCCATAGCCTTCTCCATACTGAGCAGTTATTCCTCATGAAAGAGGAAAGATGCTCCAATCTAAACCTCATTGTGACCCTTTGTTGAATCTTATCCTGTATATCCATGTCCCAGATAAAATAAAAGCCCAGAAATGGACCCAGTACTCCAACTGTGTCCTCACCAGTGCTGAGTAGAGGGGAAAGACCATCTCCCTCAACCTGCTGGCAATACTTTGTCTAATGTACCTGAAGGTACCATTGGCCGCCTTTGCCTCAAGGGCACATTGCTGGCTCATGTTCAACTTGGTGTCCACCAGGACCCCCAGGTCCTTGTCTGCCAAGCTGCTTTCCATCCAGGCAGTCCCCAGCCTGTACTGGTAGATGGGGTTGTTCCTCTTCAGGTGCAGGACTTTGCATTTCCCCTTGTTGAACTTCATAAGGTTCCTGTCAGCCCATTTCTCCAGCCTGTTGAGGTCTCGATACAGCACACCCATCTGGTGTACTAGCCACTCCTCCCAGTATTGTACCATCAGCAAACTTGTTGAGGGTGCACCCTGCTCCAACATCCGCACCATTATCAAAGATGTTGAAGAGGATTGGACCCAGTATTGACCCCTGGGGTACATTGCTATTCACTGACCTCCAACTAGATTTTTTGCCACTGATACTATGCTCGGGGCTCAGCCATTCAGCCAGTTTTGAATCCAACTCAGAAATTATATGAAAGAAATTATATGAAATCTCTGCTTGTGCTTCAGTACTCTTAAAAGTTAAAAAGTTATCTTTCCACTGTGGAATTCTGATTTAAAATTACTATTATTACTCAACAATATGTGCTCATGACAGATTTTCTCCGTATCTCTTTTTTTTTCTTCCATCCTGGTGCTGACAAAATACCTTTTAATGACCCTCTGTCAGGGAACACCTCTATGCTTAATTTTGTAAGTTGATTTTGGGATATATACCTAATGAAAGACCAGATATTCTCTCACATTCAAAAGTTAAGTCCCTGTTATTTTATGGGAATTGCCATTGCAGAGAGAAACATAGTATGTGAGAGAGGGAGGGTGAAGAAGGGAAAATGTGAACTCTGTCAGTGCTTGTAAGAGGAAAAGATAGGATGGTCACCAGGACCTGGCGGTAAAAGTCCTGGAAGAGCATCAGCATCTCTTTTCTTGCTCACATAATTGGCTCCAAAAATATATGCAGCAACTTCAGCAGTCAGGAATAGAGGCAGTGACAGGGTGGTAGAGTATGGGTGATAGCACCCCTGTTTTTTTCACTTCTCAGCAGTGAGGGAGACACAGACTCATGCCATGTGAGATGGCTGCATTGACCAGGCTGTGCCTTCCCTGCCAGTCTGTGTGAGCCTGCACATTTTCAGCTGGTAGGACCCCTCAGGGGTCCCAGACCAAAATTAGGCTATTGGCATGGCCTCTGTGAACATGTCAGTGGGTCTTTCTTAGTTGCTGGGATTTGTTTCTCTGGCTCTGTCCCCTTCCTGGAGTCCAGCTAGCTTCCTTTTGACTGCTGCTAGCTACACTTTTTGACTGATATCTTTCAGGGATTTTTTTTTCATAATACTGTTATTGGGTTAATATTTTTAATTGCATTAACTTTTTATAAATACTCCAGCTTTTCCTCATTGTGAGTTGGACTTCTGAAACCATTGGTTTCATTGAACAAAAATTAAATGAAGCAAGATGGAACAGAAGTTAAATGAAACAAGATCCTAAATGGACATTCTGAAGGTGCAATTTGACTTCCAAATGTTTGGGGAAGGCAAAATCAGCAAATGTTTGTTGTGTGAAACTTTTTCTGTTTTGTTGATTTCATCTTCTACTTTAAAAAATTGCTAAGAATTGTAAGAAGTCTGCTTCTTTTTTATGCACAGCACTGTGTCTATCACTTCCCTACTGTGTGGAAATGATCCCCTTTTACCTTTTCCTTTTTTTCTAATGGCAGAACTTAAAAAGAAGATGGCATAGTTAACTCTTTCCAAGTCTTTGTGTTCTTGCTGAAAACCAGTTAATTGGTTTTCAGTTTCCCTCACATTCCCACAGTTCACAGCCATGAAGCCAGCTCTGCCTAGTGCCTGGCAAACTAATTAACATAGCTACATTAATGTGTACCTAGGGTTTCTTTGCAGTTCACTTTATTAGAGCAAGTGTGAAAACTCTTCTTCTGAGTATCGAATAAGACTTTCATGTTCTGTTACCTGGTGTGTAGATGAGTAGGTCTGTGGTATTTTTAATATCAGAATAACATTTTATTTTACAGTTTACTGTGACATATAAGAGAATTTAATGTCTTTGTAAAGTAGAAGGTAATATTCTCCTACCGCCCAGAAATAATTCTTCTATACTAATATGTTTTCTTACACATCAAAACATAGTTTGATGACTCAACATAGAGAAGTTTACTATAAGATAAACATAAAAGCAAATTGTTATGAACAAAAATACATACCTATATAAGATTTCAATGCATTTGATGTATCTTAGTTGAATCAAAAATTAAACACTAAATTGCTATTCAGTTTTACAATTTTTATTAATTATTTTTCCCCAGAAATTCTGAATACCACCAATACACAACCATATGTGTCACTTTAAATATGAAAACAAACATGAACTGAAGAACTTGCAATTCAAATATGTATTGCCTTTTTATTCTCTTTAACTCAGAAGAACCTCTTTGTAAAAATAGTGTAGCTATAACATTTTTTTATGGAATGCCTCTACAGCAGTTATAATGTCTTGTTGTAGGGCCAAAAAATAGATTCCTTGTTGAGTGTTGATTTCCACAAGCACCAATGTGGAGGAGAAAGCAGATAAAGTAAGGATGGCAATAAATAGAAATAATTTTAATACCAAAAAAAGGCACAGCTATGTTATGTTTAGCATCACAGATTCTCCTGGCTTTTCGGAGTGATGCTGTTAGTTTAGGAGGATTTACCTATTATGAATGAGTGCTGAGACTAAACATCTGATTGCAGGCTGACGGCACAAACTTCATGCCGATCCTCTGCTCTTTGCTGATCCTTTGCCATGCCTGTGACCTTTCTTCACCCATCCTCAAAATCTCCCCGAAGAGTTCTGGCATTTTCTCTTCCTTGGTGGATTGAACAGCACAATGGGTTGGTGAGGAATGTATGTCTGACGTATGCACATGACAGCACAAAAAGTGAGGAGAGGAAATCTGAATAAGTAGGCTGTGTGACGAAAAGACTAAAATCATATCTTGGGACGCAATGAACTGGGGTAAAGGAATAGACAAAAATGACCATTGTGGTTAGAGTCACGCAACAGTCTTACTTTTTTCCTGTCAGTAAGATGAAAACATTGCCCATCCTAATGACAGAAGGATAAAGGATAGTGGAATCTGGCTGATGTAATACCCTTGTGTCTATGCCTGAGATTTTTTCTATGTAATTGCAATTGGACATATTGTCCATCAGAAGAAGAAAGTCTTAATCAAGATATACATGAGCTCTGGGAAAATTCCACAAACCAACCTTCGGCTTCTCTAGTGTGATACTTAATTTTCATTTACATCCCTTTACCTTTAGTGGCAAAGGTTCTATAAAAGGAATTTGAAATGCAAAGACTGTACCAAGCTATAGCAATCTCTTCCAGGACTGTATATTCAGAGTAAGGGACATGGACATTGAGCCATAACATTTTTACTATCATATAGAGAATTTCCTGCCTTTCCAAGAGAGATTTCATCAAATAACTTCAACTATCTGCTCATAAATATATTTTCTCTATGCAGGCAAATGAAAAGGAGTAAAGGAGTAAAGGAGGCATCCTGAACTGACAAAAAAAGCAACATTTAATTTTTTAAGTAATGTATGCCAGCTGCAGAGATGTCCACTTGAGTCTGCATGTCATACCCATTTGGGAGCAACATAGCCACAGTGACCATGGGTGCTCAGGCTCACCTCAGCACTACCCTAAGGATCCATGTACTGCATTTCTGTGTGAAACAGTGTTTCCCAAACTACAGCAGACATTACACAACCTTTCCTCATGTGTGTGCAGTGCTATATAGTCTTTCAGCATCTGATTACTTGCTATTTTCCTACAGGCCACTGCTGCAGGTATGGGGGGGTAAGGCTTGGTGGGTGAGTCATGCCAGCACAGTGAAAGAACAGCTGCTGGTACTCACTTGCCTCAGTCTCTCTTAACTTTGAAAGGTGTGTAATGAATGAATAGAAGGACTGAAGGCACAGGAAGGAAAGTCATTCTGCATCTTCTTCCCCCAGAATGAGTTCTTATTTGCTTTAATGAGCAGATGTGAACAACGCAGATCTTGTTCTTCCAGCATTAAAATTGAATTTATATGTTCTTAATTTAGAAGGATGTTCTAAAGACAGCAACAAATATTTTTTTCAAGCACTGCTAAGCTTTCTTTTGATTTCCCATAGTGCTGTGTGAGGCCAGTAAAGAGACCAAACTTCTCAGTTACATCCTATCTGTGGAGCCTTGTGCACAATATTCTAAGAGGAATGTGCTACAGAACAGCACAGGATAATAATGTGACTCAAACATCTTTGTGCTTTCCTCAACTCTTTAAAACACATCTTGAGAAGAGATGAAGGACCATATGAACATATCTGAAAAGGGGCTACAACACATTCTGTGTGATGGATCATTTATAAAGTGCACCTAGGGAGAAGAGAGGTCTGTCGGGGCTTCTCTTTGTTGCAGTGTATCACTGCCTGGGCAATACAGGCTCAATTGTCCTGGTAAAATAAATCTATATCTACATTGCAAACACATCATTAGGAAAATGTTCATCAGGAGAGGAAGTAAAATTTCCTAATGCACATAAAGTTTGCCTGCTATAGCTCTGGAGTATTTAAAATGTCATCTGCTCTTCTGTGTGGGATTTACTGTGCTGACAGAGGAATTGTGTGAAATGACCCTAAAATCTTGTAAGCAAGCAGGCCAGATAGATGGTTAAAGCTCCCAGGCTTGTAGCTTTTGTTTAAGGGTCAGCTGACATGTCACTTTTCCTGAGCTGGAAGCAAAATGAGTGATTCTCGCACAGGCCACAGCTTCGCTACTGCCATTCTTGCTTAAAGCACTGCTTTACCACCCCAGTTGTCACAAGGATTTTGGCAGGGCGTGTCCCAGCAGGCCACTGGCTCCCCATGCATGCCAGTCTCACACCCTGGTCCTACCTGAGCAGGATTATCTCTGGCTCTAGTTTTTAAAAAAGGACTGAGGAGGACATTAGCTTGCCAGGACATGTTATAATGGAAAACTTCACCGTAAGAAGTTACTTGTTATGGACAAGTTACCTATACCTGAAGCTATTTTGGCTGAAGGGGGCAGCTGAGTGTTGTTACTGGTCACCAAAAGGTGCTTTAAAATGCACCCAAACTCATCTAGTTTAGAAGTAATATTAGAGCCTAACAAAGGAAGGAATGACCATATCTGATGACAGCAGATAAACTTGCCCTGGGGAAAAGTACCATCCTCTGTTATTTACAAACTGAGCAGAGCATCTGGAGGTGATGTACCACACTCCCATACAGCTTGGTTAGCTGGAAGTATCAATAAAGGAAAGCATGGACATTATTGCAGTGTAATATGGAATAGGAACAGGGTTGAGCTGGAGACTTCAGAACCTCATTCCACGTAGGCCGGGGCAGGTTTTGTATCTCTTGCCACGCATGAGGAAGGATGAGTGAGATGTGGAGAGGGATGGAGTGAGTCAGTGCAGAGCTGCAGAAGAGAGGTTTGAATGTGGCAATGAATGATGCAGCCCACAGCCTGAAATGGATGGGCTGAGTGTGAGCAGTTGGCACAAGCGGTTCAACATACGGGACAGATATATGTGATGGTGGGACTGGTACCTCTGCAAATGTGGGGCTGAAGCTGTGGGTCTCTCCATCTTCAAGTACCCTAGTCCCTCAAAGATCCTCTGGCCTGGCCAACTGAGCACTCAGGACGAGCAATTGTCCAGGGCATTGCTTGTGTGTCTGCTGTGTCCCTGAAGCACTGCCAGCCCTGCCTGTCCCTGTCCACTTCCTTGAGTCTCCCTGCCCTGCCCACAGCCCAGGACTCCATATAAGCCCTCTGGGGGCCATCAGCCCCTTCCCCAGAAATGTCATAGCAGGGCTGGTCTCCAGCTCCCCACAGCTCTGCCCTGTCTGGCCATGGGCCTCACTGAGATCTACCCATCCACCAACCCACATGCCAGCCTGATCTCTGCCCATCCCCATCCTGAAGGAGGTGCCTGATGCCCAGGACTGGGTCTGCCCTGGTGCCTACCAGCTGCCCTGCTCCTGACTGGGATGGTGGGACAGCCTGTGGCTGTTGGGCCCTGACTGGGTTGACCCAAGGAAACTCCCATAGCTCCTGGGAATGTCAGGACACTCTATGGTGTTCTGACAGTGTCTTTGAGAGCATTTCCTCAAATTCCTTTTCCCTTTCCTTTTGCTTTGAACGCCTACTCAATAAACCTCAGTTGAACGTAGCTGCAATGTTTAGTGGCTTCATAGGGTAACAGTATGAATCCTTGTATAAAGCCAAACTGCATACAACTTTGAAGGTGTGACTTTGCAGGTTTTTTTGATGATAAAGCTCTGTTTTCACCAATATGGACACATTCTCTTTCTTTTCGAGTGTTAAATGGCCTTGACAGAGTTTGTCAACAAATTGTTAAATCAAATAGCTCATCCTACCGTCTTGTTTTGTCTGCTCCATAATTAACTGGCAGTTATGTGTCTACAACAAATGTAGAAAGGAGCAAAATACTTTTGAAAGTCACTGGTCTGAGCTAACCTGCTTCACCTTAGAGCACCCATGCATGAGCTGTCTGCAAGTTTGGGAAGCAGGTGCTCTCCCTCCCTCACACATTTCCTGAAGAGCACTCGTGCTTTATCATCTCCTCTTTGGCACAGACACATCTGCGTGATGAGGTGTAGATTTCCTGTGCTGAAACAGCAGAGAGCAAGCCATCTCTGGTCCCACATTCAAATGCATTAGAAATAACGGGTTCTGCTTCAATGGGAAGGGTTATGTTATATGCCATTGATATGGACTGTCACTCTTCCAGTTGGTCAGACAGAAAAAAGCATAGGGCTACACTTGTCCAGCTCTGAGGCTGAGTCAATGAACACCCAGGGGATGGGACCTTTTGGCTGCCCAAGTCCATGTTAAGATGCTGTGGTCTGTGTTTTGTTTGTTTGTTTGTTTGTTTGTTTGTTTGTTTTATAGTGGAGTGTGGGCTCATTAAGATCCTATCTATCAGGACTTACTGTGTAGGCATACTCTCAGGAGGACTTCTTAGAGCATTCCCAGTTCTGTCACTATAACACCTACTTGTCCTCTGAACTGCAGCTTCTTCTCCCGCATTTCAAAGCCCAGGAACTGATGTCTGATGGCCCGTGCCTGGATACACAGGAGCTATACCTAACCTTTCTTCTAAGAGAGAGGAATTTTCTTGTAACTTCTTTCTAGTTTTCCTGGCCACAGGTAAAGAGATATTATTTAGGGCTGAGTATGATCCCTCCAGCAAGAACTCTGAAGCCTGGTTTCCTATTGAAACCTGCATAGCAGGCTCTTCCCTGCAATAAACAAAGCCTTTTCCACTCTACAACTAACAGCAGCACCCCAGCAAGACTGATCTCTACATTTCTTCTGAAGGTTGATGGCAATGAATTTCTCTCTGAGGTTTAATATTTAGCAAAATAAATAGCTCTTTTGAAGATGATCTTGCTTCTTGTTAAAACAACTTTCATATGAAATGTCAGTATAAATTCTGACTTACAATGCCTGATATCAATTACCTCCGTAACTACCTGCGAATGCAACTATGTGATAGACCTGTGTTAATTTAAAACACTTTCATCAAGCTCTTTAGAAAAAATATTAATGTAGGCTTTATTTATACCCCCCCTCTTCCTATATTCCCTTACCCTTACCTCTTTGGGTAAGCTGTTTACCCAAATAGATTAATTAAGCTGGGCAAGATTCCTCTGGTTAATAAGCCAAATACTCTTTTTTGTTCCTTTCCTTTATCAGACACTTGTTTGTGGTTGTATTATTCTATTTGCCCATTTACAAGTAAGGAGTGAATAGCAAAGCTGGCTTACAGAGTTTATCATCACCTTCCACACAGCAGTTGGACCCTGGTGACTCAATTTCAGATGTAGATATAACTCTGAAGTTTCCTTGTCAAAAGGATGTTCAAAGAGAAGGCCTCTATCAGGAACACTAGGTGGAATCTACCCCTAGGGCATGAGTATGTGTTCTCTCCATATTGCAGCACAGTGCACAGAGAAGTGGAAGTTTCTTGCAATTGCACTTCTACTTCTATCTAATAAAAAGTGGGTTTCTCAGCTTTTTCTGCAGATTGAAATTTCCAGACTTTTCTGACTTGAGTAGAACTGTGGCTCAACTGAGGTAAATGGAGAAATGTCTTGTTAACTTGATATTGTTCTTTTAGAAAATGACATACAGACAGGGTTGCATAAATGTCTCATTGCCTTGGAATAATGTAAAATATGTTTTTATTATGTTTAAAGTACTTATGAGTATTACCAGCAGAAATTTTAATTCACAACGAGCAAATACAACTTTCTAAAAACTACAGCTCAATAATTATCTTGGTGATGGTTGAAATTCTGTCCACTCTGTTTTCTGTCTAAATCTTCTTTATCTATTTTCTAAGTGTCTTTAAGTCTGTATAGCCCAAGAATAGTATTTATTATTAAATGACCAAATGAGAGAAAATCAAGGACTTCTTTTGATTTAGATAATGGTATTTGCTACTTTTCTAAATATAAGCATTAATTGTGATGAAATTTTCTTTTATTTTTTGAGTGGGAGCAAGTCAAAACCAAAACCAACTTTCAATTTTAATCTAAAACCTGATAAAGTAAGTTTTATTATTATTTAATGACTATGGGCACGTATCACTGATTAACTGCTTATTCTATGTCAATCAATTCTGTATCAGATAATGGAATATCGGTTCCATATTGTTTATGCCTAAAGAGTCTCAGAAAATTCTATCACTCTCCAAACTAAAATGCAGTGACAAAATGTACGTGGCATTGTCTTATCTACGACTGTGAAGTCATTATTAATTTTTATAACTTTTGTAACTTGGCTCTAAGGATGTTTCTATTTCCCAACAACTGAAGTATTCTAATTCAAAATACAATGTGTTTTTTTCTAATTCTGTAGTTGAATTAAAAGCACATTAATAATATGTTGAGGAAACTGCTAGCACAATTATTATTGAAAAACAAATTATACTTGTTTTAAACACAAAGAAACAATTACAGTAATAAATAAGAATATTCTGGAAGACAGTAATGGAGAGCTCATACAAAGCAGAACACTTATTAGATATGAGACAGCTGAAACTCAAAATTTATAAATATGAAGTCATTTGCATGGGGAAAACAACCCTGACTTTGTATATGAAAACATGGCTCTGAGCTCCCATCATCATCCAGGAGTGAAATCTTGGGGTTATGACTCATATTTTCATGCAAACATGAATTTAGTGCTTGGTATCCCTCAAAAAGCAATTCACATTTTCAGAAATATGAGGGAAGGAGCAGAGACTAAAAGTGAGAGGATTATTATTGTGACTCAGTAAAAATCCATGGCTCCCTAGTGGCTTAAATACTACGCTCCTCTTCCCCCACCCAAATAGAGCAGAAATGGAAAAATATTAGGGTAGGACAATAAGGATGACCAAATATCTCTAATGGCTTTCAAATCACAGGTGACTCAATAAAGTAAGATTCTTCTAGGAAAGAGATGAGTTTGAGGAATGGTGTTGTAGGAAAGGTCTATGAAACATGGAAGAGTGTGGAGAGGGCAGAGAAGAATCTGCTGTTCATTATCTCTTCCTGATTGGGAACAAGAGTCTGTGATCTGGGAGTTGTAGGAGCCATGATCAAGACAAACACCACAAATTCGTTCTTCACGCGGAAGGCAGGAGAACTGTTTTGTCATTGAGGACACTAGAGGTTTCTCTGTGTCCCAGGAGAGACTGGACAAGTTCATGAAAGAGGAATCTGTGGAAACTTACTGCAACTGCAGAAACCCCAGCTAGCTCAGCAACCTTCTGAACAAAAAATGGTTGGGTGGGAAAACCTGGAAATACTTAGCCTGTTGTTATATCCTTCCTTAAGCACTCTCATATGGCACTGGTAGAAAAACCACAGTGAGCTCGATGAACCTACGGTCTTACCCTATACAGCCAGTTTTATAGTCTTACATCAAGGAGCTTGACTTAAAATGTGTTGCAGATGAATTCTAAGTTTTTGGATGGGTATACTACATTTCAAAATCTTCAGGCTTCCAGAGAACCTCCCTGCTCCCCTAAACCCCAATGCCTTGAATGTTACATTGTATGATCAAAGCCAAAGGGAAGAAATGCACAGTTTAAAACAAGAGCATTTGAAGTATTCTGGCTTCCATGTAATATTTGACCCCTCCCTCATTTTACACCAGCATTAGATTAGAACTTTACTGTTCATTGTACAAAACCAAGAATATTGAAAATAAAAATTCAGTAGTTTGTCTCACTTTGTATTTAAGAGATCCTTCTCCAGTGTGCTGACACAAAGCCAAGCAATGAGCCTAAAGCCCAGAGAAGGAAATGCAGACGTTAACTGTTGTCTGGCAGTATACAGACATACCTTCACATGGCGCTGCAGCTTTGCCTGTGTTCTTAATGCCGCAGTCATATCCTAGTCTCCCAGCACATCCCACTTGCTCTGTGGCTGAGATGATTGTTATTTGCTTAAGGTGACATAAAGCACCTTGAAGAGCTGCATCAGATCGTAAGGTTCCTGGCTTTGGGCACCCTGCTCAGCACAGGCACTGGGACTGTCTGCAGATCTTAACCTCCAAGACTGCCTGTAGTCTACCTTTATTTTGGCAATGTAAGTAGCAATCAGTCTTCTTTTATGGAAGCATATTTCTGTGTAGGAAAATCCCCACAAAGCAGATGACTGATCCTGTCTTGGTACAGAGACAAACTAAAAATAACACAATTTTTCTCTTCTTTCCCTTTTCCTTAAATAGTAACTTTTGATGTAAATTCTTTATGAACCAGGATCTGCTTCTCTGGAATGATGGTCTCTTCTTCAGAGATGTTTTTCGAGTGAGAATCTTACTGGGGTTCCTTTGTTCTGGCTGTGGTTATGGTGATTTACTGGCCCTCTATGTTTGGCAATTTCGCTGGAGAGACAGCAGTCTTGAAATCAACAGCAATATGGAAAATACAGGAACTCAACCTGAGCTATAGGTAAGGTAGGTGAGGAAATTCCTTGTACAAGGAATACTTTCAGTATTATCCCAGAAAGTAACTTGATAGCATACAGTGTAATATTGGTACAAGCTGCTGTACAGATGATAGAGAAATGTATCCAGTGTGTACATATTCAGCCATTTTAGATCACAAAACTTTTAATTTCTTTAGTTTGAAAATTCATTCAGTAGGTTTTGGCTTTTCCTTTAAACATTAACACTTAGCCAAGGATCCTTGGCCTCTCCAGCAAGGAGTCCAGCTCTGTTTCAGAGTTACCATTTACAAGCCTTATTCAGGCAGAGAAACAATCCAACAATGGCATGTTCCTTGCCAAACAATAACCAGCTTGGCATAACTGTCCAGAAGCTAGGGCTTGCCATTAATTAGCTCTGAAATCCTTTTCTACCAGAAGATTTGTTCTATTGCATTAAATATGTGCTTTGTGACCATTTGCCACATTTATATGTCTGTAGGGTCATGTACTTGTGTAGTTGAAATGTTTGAAATCTTTGAGACATTTGGAGTTACTGTACCAAGGACACTATTTTTGTGTATTACTCTGTTTTGTACAGGTGCCTACGGTAGTTCTCTTGCAAATAATCACACACTTCTTTCTGTGGCCTGCTAAGCTCATGTGCAGGCACTTTGCAAGAAATGTGTGCACTACAAATATCAGTTCTGAATTCTGTGTGGACTCAGTTGGTGTAGGCCAGGTGAGAAGTACATCTGAACTATCTGTTTCTGTGGAGGTGGCAAAAGGAGACACCAACACTTGTGCCCCATGAGTTGGTGCCATGGCTGGAAAAGTGCCCAGAAGTGCCAGCATATCTGGTTCTGGGTTTATGATAAGATTTTTCCTACTATTTGCTATGAGAAGCAGTATGCAATACTTACGTAGGAGCATGTGTGACTTGGGGAGGAGGCGGAAGCAAAGACAAGCGAGGAATTTGTGTTTTGAACCAAAGTTCTCTAGTGCAAAGTGAAGGAGTACTTACTTGAACTCACTGTGTGGTAGCTATGCCTGCTACATTTCATATATCCTTTCAGGGAGGGTAGAATTGTTTTTCCTCTTCTGTTAAGGGGAAGAAGAAAAACTTGTAGCAGAGTGCTCTGATGACTAGATTAAAGGGGAAAGATTAATGTTGATTTCTGCTGTCCATCACCCCTGAGAAACACTGTGAACTTATATGGCAGCTACATAAGGAATATTGAAAATTTTCATTTATAACCCCTTTCAATATAAGGTGGAGATATACATGGTGCAGTGAATTGGGTGACTCCCATACAGAGGGAAATAATTATTTTCCACCCCCTGACATGAATTCTTATTTATCCCAAGCAACGAACATGGCAGGAAGTAACCACCAATTCATTTCACAACTCTGTGTGTACCTCTTTGTAATCTTTCAGAGCAGAAAGAACATATGGCATTAAAGGGGAGGGAGGGGAAAGGAATAAAAGAGAATCTTCTCAAGGAAGGATATGGCAGTTTTTGAGAGGTGATTTATCAAAATACAGTGGCTTGAGCTGAAACAAAAAAGGCTAAATAGCTAGTGGTTGAGAAATTTGCTTGCATTTGGCTCAAGTAATCCGAGATCTGAGTTTATGGGCCAGCTTGTCTATGGCTCTCTGTTGCTATATTAACAAGATCTAACCTCTGTATGCTTTGTTTTTGATATGTGCAATGATGATAATATTTCTTTCTTCTACTTGACTTACAAGCTCTTTTGGGTAGTGACAGAGATTGGATCTGTCCATGTATACGTACAGTTTGGCGCCTCTGGGTGTTGTAATTAGAATAATGTTCCTGGTGCCAGAAGGAAAACCATTCAGTAAGAATGAGAATAATAATTTTAACAGGATTTTACTATAAAAGAATGTTTTGTAAACCCTAGGAAATAACGCCTAGGTACACCTTAAGAGGCTTGTTCTAATGAGGAATCACTTGGCAGCCTGAGTTCCTTTAATGGACCTTACCAAGTACAGTAAGTCCCACCATCTGCTGTACCCTGTAATTACCAGTGAGAAAAGGACACTTTTCCCTGCTGCACCACACAAAGAAATATCATTTAAATATGTATGTTACTTATTCAATGTAACATACATCTGTTGTGTTCTCTTGTGTTTTAGACACAAATCTGGGAGGAGGCACAAATAGCCTTGCTTGGGAGATGTACATCCTTTTCACTCTACTGGCAGACACGTAATCTTACTATTGGTTAAATCTACAGTTTCTTTTCTCCTTTTTTTCTCTATTTAAATAATTTTGCTGGTGATCTGCCCCTATGTTTATTTGTGAAGTAACAGGCGTGGGTTGAGTTTCTTCAAGTCAGAGAGAGAGAGAGAGAGAGAACAAGTGAGAGGCAAAATAAATCACAGCCCTTTGTAGACACTTTTCCTTTTCTCTGACCTCAGTGTGGCTATGGAAGGGAGAAAAACTCCCCATAACCCAAGCAAAGGCGGCAAAAGGTTTGGCCCAGTTCTGCCTCTCTTTGGTATGTGTGCAAAGAGGGCACTGGGTCAGGAAAAAGTAAGCAACAGCACAGAGGATACTGCAATGCCTGCCCGTCATCCCTCAGCTGATCTGTCTCTTAGAAATAGCTAGGAGTAGCTGTGGAAAGGAGTTATTTTTCCTCTAGCAGAGAAAGCAAAAGATATGGGGCCAGATATGTGGATAAAAATGACAGCAATATCTGAAGAGCTTTCTAGAGGCAGGGAGATGACACAGTGAAAGCAGCTTGAAGATCAGGGTCTTCTCTTTGGTGGCTGTTCCTTTTGCACCTACACCATCCAGCTTCCAACCCTAAACTCTCTGCAGAGAGAAACTCCTCAGCTATTTCCTAGTCCTTTTTCCCCAGCATGTAAAGGTGTAATTTCCAAGTATGTGAATTTCTCAGCCATTCTTGCTGCTGTTGAGCTAGGGCAAACACAGAGACAGTGCTGTTCCATGAGGTGTGTGCATATTTCTTGTTTTCTTGCCCTAGGAGGCTGCCTATTTTGCCAAGGTGTCCCAGAAATGCAGCTTAATTTCTGATCTTCTTTCAGTAAACCCCAGGTTTTGCCATAAAAAGCCCACACAATGAGAGGGAAAAAGCCCCATCAGTATTTCTTTTTGGTTGATGTGAGGGAGCAGCTTGTTCCATGAGGAAAGGGAGCTGGGAGCTGAGGGTGACAGCAAGGGGTTAGTGCCATGACCACACTGGGAAGTGGTGCCATCACACAGCACTCAGACTAACACTGAAAGGCAGGCCCAGCGGTGGTGAGCAGGACCACCTGAGAGATCCAATAATCGCCAGGTGGGTTCCTAGCAATGGAACAGATCCAGAGGCATGTTGGCGGTCCACGCTGGCCAGACTACAATGAAATTCAAGCAGGGACCACAGGTGAGGACCTGAGCTTAAATGCAGATTGGGAATGATAGTAGGGAAGGCCCCAAGGGGTCTCACCCGTGGTTCTTTTCACAGCAGCTTGCTACAAAGGCCACCCAGCTGTGCCATGTGAGAGCTGACCTTGACCTTAGGCAGCCAAATCCCCAGGATCTGGAGGGGCAGGGTGTTATGGTTAGGTGTCCTGGAGGAGTAAATGTGGGTCTTCCCTGTAAGCTTTTGGTGGGACAAACTGATGGAGGTGCATCAGGACCCAAAGGAGGATTCTTGTGAAACTCCAAGGGAAGAAGATTGTTATTCATTGGACAGAAATATGTGAGCGGATCTGAAAGGCGGCATGGATGTGCCTCTGAATTTCCTCTGAATCAAGTCTTATTAATACTGGGGAAGAAACTGTTCTATGTTTGTTGCTACATATTTTTTCATTGATAATGGCACATTGTTTTGACTATGTTCCCACGTCAAAATCAAAGTGCATTTGAATTATAAACTTTTAAAAAATGGAATACACCTTTTGAACCTACAGTTTTAAAGGTTGATTGATAATCAGCCCAGAGGATGACTTGCATCAAGAACAATAGCTTGCGGCTAAACAAAACCAGATGTTTTAAAGCCGTTCAGTCATGATTCAAAGATTTCAGGATTCCTATGATGAAAAGGCAAACAGTCCACTTCAGTGAATACTTAATATTGGAGCTAAGATCTGCTTTGGGACCCAATACATTTATGAGCTCTGCAAACTTTAGGAACCTTCCTAATCCTCTGATTGTTCCTTTAGCCTGCCTAGATTTCTACAGTAAGGGCAGGGGGCCTTCTTCATGTCTGCTTACTGTCTATGTATGAGCCTACTTTCCTTTCAAATGCTGGGGAATTATCAGTCCTTAAATCCTGTGTGTAAAATGTCTTAAATTGGTTTTTGAGGTATTATTCTTCTTCCTCGTGCCAGTTGCTGACAAGCTGGTTATGGTCAAATATGCAGTGTTGCAAAATCTTACTTTCAGTGACATCTTATCAGGCTTAGTTGTTTGCCTTGTAGTGCTGAATAAAGTCTTCTGCAGACTAAAAATTCCAAATATTAATTGCTATTATAGATGTGCAGAAAAAGATCCTGGCTTTGATTCTAAGAAAGTAGTAGTTGACATGGCTGTATGAGAGAAGTTTTTATGGACTGGCATACAGATTTTTCTTGTCTGAATCACTGCACATGTGAAAAGGAAACATATTTCTGTAGGAGTAACACCTGGGCTTTGGCACTGAGGGTTACAAGTAACACTGGAGGTAAATGAACAACTTGCACCTCAGTTTCATGGTGAAAAAAATCTGGGTTTTTTGGGAGAAAGCTGCATTGGGAAAGCCTGATATTTATCTGTTTATTGTTTAATTGTTTATTGTTTTGGCAAAGCAAAGAAATAGACCTGAAAAATATGAAAAATAATTTTATGTTAACTTGGACTTTTTTATTTAACTTGTTTTAGTAAAACAATTGTGTTGGAGTCATCTAGCTTTTCAAAATACCTTTTTTCCTTAATTTGATTTGGGTTACTATTTAACACTGAAGGATCAGGTTATTTTGCTCACCAAAAAAACTCCCCACTCCCACTCCCCCCACCAAAAATACCCAAAACTATTATGGCACATAGGAACAAAAAAGGAAATGCCAAGGCTTGCTGGAGTCAACACAAACATGAGAAAGAAAGACAACAAAAAGCATACTGAAATTGCATTGCTAAGAAAAGAAAGTACTGAACAAATCCCAGTGAGAAGACAAAACTGTGATTGGATATTGGGAAAACTGAAGTGTTTAAGTGCCTTTTTTCTTCAGTTTCAGTAACCAGGATAAATGCGGCCAGATGGCTAACACAATGCACATCGGTGACAGATGGTTAAGTGGTCTAACTAGCTTCAGAAAAAACAGGTTAGAATTGTGAATTGGCAGGGCCTGATGTAACTCACCCTGGAATACTTAACAGGGTAGCAGAGGCTGTCCCTGCTGCTTCAAGATGGCATGGAGGTTGGAAGGGGTTCCAGAAGATGGGAAGGGACACCCATAATAATGGTTTTTAAAGAGAAAAGAGGAGAGAAGCTGACAAGCAGGAGCGGAGGAGGTGGACACGGAGGATCACTGAACGATCAACTTAACTTCTGAACCCAGAGAAATACAAATAAATGACCCATTTATCAGGAACAGGAAGCAGCTCTTGAAAAGAATAAATCATACCACACCAGCCTTATTATATCCTGTGACATCATGGGCTAGAGAAGAGAGAGGTAGTTATAAATAATGTGTCTTTAATAAAGCTTTTGATGTTGCCTCAAATGGCAGTCTCCAAAACAGTCAAGAGTCACAGCCTAGATGTTTCTACTACAAAGCAGATGTGTGTTTGGTTGGGAAAAACACAGTCACAGTAGCTACCAGAATTTTATAATAAAATGGAAAGAATTAAACTCATGGGGTTGTTGGTCCTGGGTCTGGATAAATGCCATAGTTTCATCTGTGGTCTGAGCAAGGGAATACTCGTGTTAACTATGGAGGTAATTAGGGGAGGATACAAACACTTTCAATGGCAGGGTTATAATTAACAGCAGATCATTAACATCTGGAATGTGATTAGGAAACAATGGGCTGGAAGGATTTGGATTTAATCTAGCCCCCTTCCCCAAACTGGGGTAGTGTCTGCTACCTTGTTTATTTTTGACAGAAGTTTGTCTAATCTGCTCCCAAAAGTCTCTAGTGACAGACACTCCATAATATCCCTAAATAATCAACTACACTTCTTGTTAATTCTTTTCCCCACATCTCACCTAAGAATTTGCTGCAGTTGAAGCCTATTGCTTCTTGATTTACCCAGACGATAGCAATAGGCCATTTTCTTCCCATGCAGCAATCTTTCGTGTGTTAGAAGATGGTAGAGAGCTGCTACTGAGACAGGGTTTTTTGTATTTTATATAGTTGATTATTTCCATTTAAGTGCACTATGTTGTACTTTCTCCCATCAAATGTCATCCTGTTTTTTTCACAGATCATGTCTCCAGGTTGTCAATAACAATTTTAATTTTGCTGTTTTTCATTGGTTTTGATTTTTACGACATTGTACTCCAGTCATTCCCCCAGTGTCATAGAGCATTGCAAAAACTTCTATAAGGATATAATAGATGCATACTGGTGGGTATAAAAATGAATCATATGTAGCTCAAATGCTTTAATTTCTAACAATGCTTTAACTCAGACTTTATGTCACCTAAGCTGGGGTGATGCACTTCAGGCAAGGCCTGGACAAGTGGCAGAGAATCCAGCCAGGACTAATGAGGAAGGTCAGAGGCCTAGAAAATTTATCCTGTTTGGGGTGGTTTGACGTTGTTAAACAGGGAGAGCAGCAGGCCTAAAGACAGCATCTTCAAGCATCTAGAAGGCTGCACAAACAACAAAGTAATAGGCTGCTTTCTTGCTCTACTGGGAATAGGTCAGGAATAATGGCCTCTAACTGCGATAAGGAAGACATAGGAAATACTTTGTGTTAGAAAGTACAGCCAAGGACAGGCATAGATTTGCTGAGGGAGGCTGTGGAATTTGCATTAACAGTGGCATTTAAGAACAGTGAGACTAATAGCTGCTGAGGTACAGTTTAAAGGGGATTCTTTCTCGGGGATTAAAGGAATCTGTGATCATGAGAGATCAAAATAAGAATTTTAATGAAATGTCTAAGCATTTAAGATTTTATTTTCCCTGCCAGATGTCTTTTTTATTTTGATTCCAATTGGTTTTAGTAATTCTTGGAAAAAACCCACCCAGATCAAGTCAAGATTTCCTTATGCCACCTCCATGTTAAAGAAATCAATGCGCTACAAACTATCATTGTTCAAAAGTCTTTTGTGTGGTGGTATGGAAAGCAGATGGTGTGATTCTAGATACCAGCAAGTCTTCTGTCCCAGTGTGCAGTTTGAGCTGGGCAGAGACCTTCTATCAAACCAACAAGAAAACTATAACTGCCATGTTTATTTTGGAAGAATAAGCGTGGCCTTGAGAAGTACTGCGGATCTCTTACTGTCTCTATTACACCATACCTGTTCCACCAAAGCTGACATGGCAGTCAGTAGGACACACTTTTTTATCAATGAATGTCTTAAAATGAATTGTTACAAATACTTTAATGCTGACACTAGCTAAAGGTATAATAGTAGCTAAATAACACACACAGGCTCTTTAAGCATAGTTTCTGTGGTATAAGTAGTCTCATAATTCAAATATTTTTGGTAGCTATTTTTGCATTAAGAGTAAAGCAAACATTTGGAGTGTTGTAATGTAGTATTATCAAAGTTAAGTCTCAATATGCATGAGAAACAGCTGCTCTTCCTGCATGCAAACAAGAGACACATTTATTACAATGGGTGAAACATCCTTGTAGTAACTGAGCACACATCAATGTGCACAGCACTCCTGTCTTCATCTGACCAGCATAGTTTCTCACTGTAATCTGTTGATTTAGAAATATGTGATTAAAACTAAGTTGACAGCAAAACCATCCAGTACCATAGGGAAGTGGTATTACACAGCTTTTGCATTTCCTTCTTTTCACAACATGCTCTTTGTTTGCACAGAGGAACAGTTGTGTCAAAATGAGGCTTCAAAGCTCTTACAGATGGAGTGAACTTTTTCTACAGCAGTTAGTTGAATTTTCCATACTTTTTCGTTTTACTTGAAATACACAAAAAATATGACACAGAGAGATTTATATCAATTTTTGTCTTTTAAAAGTACAATTCCAGAGGCTTTCTGGAAGAGATAAGACTCTGGAAGTGATGTTCAGATGCTTTTTCCACCTATTTTCCTAATTGTAAATGGAACAATAAAGCTGGGATAGTTAGTTACCCAAATCCGTATGCGCTCTTGTGCGTAAGTAATTATCTTGTTCTTTCAGAATGGAAATCTTCCTTGCCTCACGAATACCTGATTTGTGTTGCACAGGTAAAGTTGTCTGCATGGTTAGAAACTGAGCATTGTCTCTAGCTTTCACTAAGCTAAAAGTGTGTTTTCAGATACTCTGTCACTAAAAGATAAGATGTATGAGCTAAAGTGTCTATTGCAAGCTGCCGGTACGGAACCAGGTAAAGCACGGTCATTACTTGTTTGTTCATTTATCTATCTAATGTACAACATCTGTGGTCCTACTGAAGTAATGTGCAGCTTGAGTTTGCCAACTTGACTGAAATCTCCATAAGATTCTTGTTGCCCTCTTCATGCTATCATTCCATTCTCAAAATGTCTCCAGGAATTAATTCTTAATATTCAGACATTCTTAAGCTTTAAGAGTTCACTTTACGATAAAGGAATTATTTTTAAAGAAACTGATAGTGATTTAATTTATCAGATTGTCTTTTCCTAGATCTTTTGTACTTTGAACTTGTTTTATAAATTTTATTACAATCTTTGCAGAATACTCTTAGTCAGCAATTTAATTTTTTGTTTGTTTGACTGGTTTGTTTAGTTGTCTTTTTTTTCTTTTTCGTTGGTTCTGAATCTGATTTTGTCTGCAAAAATGGCATTAGGGAATATTAGAAAAGTAATAGTAGGTCTCAGTTATAACCAAGTCTTCCGACCAATGTGAGGGGTGATGTTTGTAGTTCTCATTAGTGTCCTTATAAGGAATAAAATCCCTTCAGGTTCCAGACTGAACACCTCTGAAGATTTGAAGCAACTTAAAGAAATGAATAAGTGGTTGAGTAGCTGCTAGAAAGAAATCATTATAGTTCAAGTTTCAAATGAGCCCACCTGTCAGGGGAGCTCTGCAGGAAATTGCCCTCAATTTTCATATAGGACTTTGGCAAGAGAGTAGCAAGTGACTCATGAGAAAAGTCTTTTCTGAATCTGCTGTGTCGTTTCATGTCAGGGGTAAGAAATAAGCAGAGGCTTGTGAGGAATTATGCAGAGAATTAGAAGATGAGAAACTTTAATTTCTTTTCAATGATGAGAAAAAATCCTTCGAATAATTCAAAAAGGACCTCAACATGAGCCAAAGAGGAGGTAGAAGTTCTGACTTCAATGATGCTATCTAAACATATTGAAGAAAACTTGGGTAAGAAATTGAAAAAACAGATAACAAAATAGGTAAGTCTGGGACTAATATATTTTCAGTAGAGGCAGAAAACCAGCAGATTTTCAAAATGGATCTGTGAAAATCAAACCCAGAAAAATATTACTCTTTTATATAGCTAGATATTGAGAAATATACCAAATCAAGGGCAGTTGCAAATGTCAGGCTATCCTTAGCAGAGTTTGTCTTTCCCAGCTGATGGTCTGTCAGATTCAGTGAGAGTTTTTCCAGCTTCTTCCTCCTTTTCAGGTTTTTTACTATTTTTTCTATTGTTATTGAACTATATAATGTATTCAGACAATATACACTTGTGCAGTACATTAATATATTCTAGCAGTTATGTTTATAAACAGATGCAAGTGTCTGGCAGAATGGATCAGTATTTGGTGGCTCAGATGTTATTAATTAGCACCAGGAATGTTGTGAAATAAGCTTGAAATCAGACCTCCCCCCTCCTGATGCAGTGTGAAGGGATAAGTACTCTTCCTTTCAGCTAATAGTAGAAGGAACTCTTTCTCTTACTGCCTTATGAATCACTATGAATAATCAGCTAGAAACTAATGGATGTAAATTTGGACATTAAAAAAATCCATAGAAAACCCAGAAGAATGCCACTCGGTTTTTTTCCCTGTCACTGATTTTATTTGCCCAAAAGTTGCAAGGCTCCAAACTTGCTGAACAAAATCAGTACCTGAAATATCTCCCAAAAAATGTTATAGTTTTATTATTGTTATGTGTCCCCCATCCTTCCTCAGTACTTCTGTTCATTCAAAACCCGAAAAGAACAAAAAGTTCTGTTTGTTTTTTTGTCTTTCTATTTACTATTTTGTAGGTAATGGGACTTGGCAGAGATGCTCTATTCAGAGGGGTGCTACCAAGCGTACAGCTGTTTAGCTAGTCTCTCAATAGATGTGGAGTGGGTTGCTCTATGCAGACAGGAATCTGTTGTACTGGGTCAGACCAAAGGCCTTTCTAGCCTGGTATCCTGATGCATTGGTGAAGAAACTTGTGAAGGGGTTGAAGACAAGGACTGAATGCTGTGTTGCTGGCAGGTTCCAGCAAACAGCTATTAGGGACTGCTTGAACTGGTTTCAAATTATCAAACAGCCTGGAAGGACTTCTTTTCCATGAATCTTTTGACACTCTTACATAAATTTAGTCTCAATGGCATCTTGCGGCATTATTATTATATATGTTTACACACACTGTAAATTTTGAAGAAAAAAATTTAAAAGTAAGTAATTTTTTTTTTCTGTTAAATTATTATGATTATTTAAATGTACTTCATGAAAGTAGTCCCCTAGATATAGGAGACACAGAATTTCTCGCCATTCTTTATATTTTAGATTTGTCAATTGCAGTAGTTTTTTTAAAGTGGAGAATATAATTTTACTCTCTCTTCACACAAACTGTTTTCTCCATGTGTCTGATAATTTTTATCATCCTTTTATCACTGCTGTGGAAGCCTACTATACCCTTTTCAAGATGGGATGACTGGAATTGCAGTCAGTGTGCATAACGTGCCATGTAGATTTGTGTAGTGACATAGTAATATTTTTATTTTCAGTAATTCCTTTCCTTATGTTGTTTGCTGGTTTGAATATCAAGTTTCATTTTTATTTCCCTCCCCTCTGCTAAGTCTATCTACAGTGACTTGATGCTCTCTCACATGCAATAATAACAACTTCAGAGCCTATTGCTGCACACAGAGTTACAGATGCTTTTCTGTAGGTGCGTTTCTTTGCTGCTCCTGAGTGGGATCTCTTGACTTCTCCTTGTATGCTGTCCCTCATGCTGTCATGTGACTGTGGCAAGGAAATGAGAGGGAACCTCTCTTGACAAAACATCCTCAGGGTTCTGCAGTCTTCGGTGTTCAAGAACAAGGAGCAATTATGCTAGTTCCCTGCAGCAGGTCAATTTTACTCATCCTTCCCTGCAGCCTTTTACTATCACGCACAACTTGTCAGTAAAGTTTTTCAAGGTACTAAATATCCCCTGGTATGGAAACATGCTGTCATGCTGGTTTGCTCCACCTTCCTATCCTGAGCGCCTGAGCAGCTGTGTCTCAGAACAACTACATCTGAATTTGGAAAGGCACAAAAATTAAGGCAACATCACTGTATGAATGAGGACCTCTTCTGGCTGTTTCCATGAGCTTTCCCCATTAAGAACCACACTGAAAATATCTGGGTCAGAAAAGTGCAACCGAAGATAACACTGCATACCAGAATGATACTATAATAATCCTAGTCCCTGTTGTGGTGCTTTTAAAATGGATGTGTGAGTGGCCTCTATGGTCTGCATATTTAGTATGCTTAGTTTTCAAGGAACCTTCTATTTTGCTGCTTGTTATAACAGCTCAGTCTTAGTTTCTTTGCTAGGCATTACTGAAATAGCTGACGTAAGGTAGTCACTATGCAGAACACTTACAGAATTCAATGTCACTGATGTATGAAAACCACCTAGCAGTAGCAGTTAAGAGAAAAACAAAACCAAACCTCCTATCTTGTGTATTATCTACAGAGAACCATTCTTTATGCATTTTTAAAAATTTTGCAGAATATAAATATATGTAAGCTTGTATAAAGTAGTAGGAGAAAGAAAATCACAGACAAAATCAATTTGCATAGTCCAAAGCAGTAATAGAAAGTAAATATTGTGTCAAAACAGAGCTATTTACGAAAGTAAGAGAAGCAGCATTTTACTCATTGTTTGTTCTCAGCACCTCCACAAAGTAAACGATGCATCTGCTAAGGCTCATCCAGAAATTGTTAGCACAATTTGGTAGAACACTTCTTTACTGGCCTGGTGACAGATGGTGGTATGAGAGTGTAGCTTTTAAATGACTTGCATGCCCTGTGCAGGCAAAGCAACCTGTGTTTGAGGATCTCCATTTGAGAAACTCCTGAGATTTTAGCCTGAGTATGAGGATTCTCTAATGAGTTACTCTTTCTTTCCCTTCTGGCTAGAGATTGATTTGTACACCACATACTCCTTTATGAAAGTTCAGGATACACATTTCATTTCAAAGAGTGAATCACAGAACATAATTTTCTCATTTTCCTGGTGATTATTGTAGCTCGCTATTGACACTGTTAAAGCACCCAAAGGCTCCAACCAGATTTTGAAATATTTTGCACTGGACATCGTACAGCCTTTGTTAAAAGAAGTTCCTTGTCTGGAACAAAACAATGAGGTCACTTGATAAGAGGAACAATGGAAGAAAAGGGTTGTGATATTTTTGTTCCACTCATACCTTAGCATGTTTTTTAAAAAAATGTCTGTTGCATATAGCAAGAGAATGATTGGTCAACATTCCCCATCAATACAAATTTCAGTAAAAAATACAAACAATGGAGTTTGTTTCTGTATAATAAATATTATTATTATTCATAATAAGCTTATGAATAATAAGTACCAGATGAAGCCATGGTAGCAAGCAATCAGTTACAAGTTATTAGCTGCTTCTTAATTACAGAGAACCCAAGATTCTAGATTCAGTTTGTAGCTCACAAAGAAAAAATTGTTCTTCAGCTGAGGTTTCCAATATTAGTTGGTGAAAGACTGCAGCTTCTCCCAAACCGGTCATTTTACAATGATAGCAGAGCATTAACATCAATGGATTAATATTTTTATTAGACAATTGTAAATATTTTGCCCATATGTATCATTAAGCTACTGTGAGCTGGGGAGAACTTGTTCTGCAGTCAGAGGTTCATCAGGCATCACTCTGTGCCAGGCTCAGTTCCTGACAAATATGAGAGAGAATAAAAGTTAAATTGGAATTCCAATGCTGAACTTTGTTTTGGGCAGATTTTCTGTTTTCAGTTTTCTGAGTTTATAGTCTTTGTTATTTTAAATTTAATTAGGTCAGACTTCACAGCATTTTTAAGTTTTATTAATTATGTTCAGATAACAGGAAAGTAGTTGGAATGGTAGCAGGAATGAAAAGCCATTTTCATGTAAGAATAATAAGGAACAGAAGGAAAAAATAGGGCTGTGGAGAGGACTGAAAAGGAGAAATGTACATATGAGCTGCAGTAAACTATCAGAGAAGCAGCAAAGTTCAGTTGAAAGTGCTTGACTTAAGGACTGGGCCTTCTCTCCATTTATTGCCTCTGAACTGGTCTTCTTTAGAAAGTGTCCCTGCTTCTGCCATTCCCATGCTGCTGCTTTGGCCATATAAATGGGATTTCTCCATGACTTCTGTTGGGGAAGAGTTGGTTCAAGTTAGATTTGAATGGATAGGACAGCAGGCCTTGCAGAAATCAGACCAGCAGGACTAATCTAAGTGCTGCGGTTTTGGTTTTTTTGTTTGTTTCTTTCTTCTGGATTCATTATTTGTTTAAAATGACAAATTGGTTAACTTGGCATGCCAGACATGACAAAGCATTTTTTTCCTGGGAATAGATTTTTAAAAGCATTAGTTTTCTCTCCTTGTCAAGAGTTTGTGTATGTGTGTACACATGTGCGTAAGTGTGTGTTTAAATTTTGGCAAAGCTCCTCAGAGATGAGCTGCAACTTGAACAGCTGCAAAGTCTCTGAACACCGGAATTATTCATAGCACATAAAGGAAGAAAACCTCTTGAAAATAGTTCAAACATAACACAATTATGGGAGGATCAGACTTGAATATTTTATTTGAATGAACCAGTTCCTGAAGGAGTCTGTAAAATGGGAACATGTGTAAGTGGAATTATTTCTTAGTCCTTTTTGCATTTAAACAAGAGAGCATAATGTGGCAAAACTTGGTGAGAACAGAGATCCATTTGCAAAATTTATCTGTTTGCTTTTGCTCTGTTGGTATAAAAATAGAAATACTGGGTAGTGGCTGGATTAACATACAGTATTATTAGGATAATTGTGTGGCTCAAGTCCTTGATGTATAGTAATGTCTGAAAGCATGTGAAAGGTTCAACTCTCTGTTCTTTTGCTTAGGGCTGCAGGCTTACTTACATATCTTAACGACACACAAATTCAGAGATCATCCTTTTTGGCACAGGGATTAAGCCAGAGGGTATACTATAATCCTGAGAAGACTATATCTAAGTCTAACCCTCTTGCTTTGGTTTTGTGCAGTCAGATTTTTCCATGTGCCCAGTGCTACTTACACTTTGAAAGATTATGCAGAGTTAAAGAATATAATTTTCCAAGTACAGCAGTCAAACATTTAAAAAGAAAGATATTTTCTATGTTTTTTCTTCCCATGTTAATCCACGTTAAAACATTTATTGGCTTGCTACGTGTTATGCTGTTGTCCACAACTACTGTTAGCCTTCTCTGCATCAAATAGCAAGTGACAACTCTCAGAAGAAAATACCGCTTATGAATGTATTTTATTCACAGGGAATTCACATGTACAATTTTGGTATGCCTCAGGCAGCCAGCTGGGGTGTAAAGTGAGTATCCTGTGGCTTCCCCTTACACCTGTTGTTGCAGGCAACAACATGCTTTAATGGCCCACTCTTTCCCAACAATACCAGTTAGGAACATTCACAATCACGCTTTCCATTTTCCCCATGGCTTTCCTATTCATTTAGATCAGGTCAGATGCACAGAAAATACTGATTCAACCCACGAACTCAGACTTGCTTTTAGAAGGATATTGGGTGAGGGAGATTGTGTGACACTGTCAGACATTCTGTTCTGCAGAGACCGAGAGACACGGAGAGACACACAGAGCTTAGAGTTGTCACAGGGCCCCTTTGCATGTATTGTGCCATCAGAGTACAAAACCTCCAAAGCACCTGGCGAAATCATCAGCCAGGAGTTCTTACACTGGAGCAAAAAGAAAGTGTTTTCTTGTCTGGTGTGCAAGTAAAATATTTGCCACAACACTTTTTAGCAGGTGTAAGTGTAAGCACATTAAAAAAAGTAAATTAAAAGGATAGAGCAAATGTTACATATCAGTGTTGGGGTGTTTTTTTTTTTTGTTTTACACAGTGATACAGATGTGACTTCTGGTTCAGGAAGTCCCTGGAATTGATAGCCACATGAAAAGAAGGTGTTTAGGAACTGTCATTTTGCTTTACTCATTTTTTAACAAACCTCTGAGATATGCCCACTGGAGTATGAAATTCAGAGATGGTCACTTGGTCCTTCTGCTAGAAACCTCTCCCTCCAGTGTCTTCATTGATTTTACTGCACTAGCTGCTACTGAAGATTTGAGTTCGCTTTTATGTGCTGTCCTAATAATTGGAATTGCTTCTGAAGCTTCAAGTCATTGCTGTGTAGAGGTCCAGTGATGGCTGGGGTCAAGTTCCAGACACCCTTTTGATGGAATTTTAAATTCAAGTCAGAGTCCTTGCCATTTCCCTGGGCATCTGCTACTGGCTGCTGCTGGAGGCAAGATACGTGGCAAAATGGACCTGCGGTGTAAACCTGTTTTGTTTCTTCCAAACCTTGACTAACACCACAGAGGTCTGAATACATACACTTGATCTGTAACTGTAGCCAGTTTTAACAAGATTTTTTTACCGTTAGTAGTGGTTTAGCGGGCTTATGAGGGGAGGGAGGGGTGAGCACAGTTTTTTTCTCCTAAATGGGAAATTATATGCAAGGTATGAAAATGTATTGTCATTGGAGGTAAATAACATAATCACAGTTTAATTCAGGATGGAAGGCACCTCTGGATATCAACTGTGTGGATATCAACTTGCCCCACTCAAAACATGATCAGCTTAGAGCAGGTTGTTCTGTGTTTTGAAAAACTTTAAGGACAAAGTTTCCACAGCTTTCCTGGGCAACAGGGACCACTATTTGACCAACATTATGATGTAAAAATCTCTTAATATCTAATTGGACAAGAGCTCACGGCTGACCCATGTTCAGTTTGTTGTCCATGAGGCCTGCAGGTAAATTCCTGTGAAACTGGTCTTCAGACAGATGTTCCCCAGTCAGTACTGTTGCATGGATTTATCACTCCCCTAGGAGAGGACGTTGCATTTGACTTTGCTGAACTTTGCGAGGTTACTGTCAGCGCAACTCTTCAGCCCATCAAGGTCCCTCTGAATAGCAGCCCTGTCTATCACAGCTGGTTCTGCAGTGTGCAAAAAGGATCAGATAAAGAGAATACATTGGTTAAATGTTTGAAGTCTTCATGAATAAACCAAAAAGGTAGGCTGGTATGTTTTTGTGTGGGGAGGGAAAATGTGATTATTCTTTTTTTTAACACTGTCTTTGCACTGGGGGACCAATGAATGCACCCGCATACCCTGTAGCACAAATGAAGCCTCTTTCCTGTCCCCGTCTGGGTATCTCAGATGGGAAGAGGAGCATGATTCTCTTAATGAGATACTTATGACTGTGACATATCTCGCACTCCCTATGGTATGTAAATATATAATAGTCAAAGCACAGATCAGAAGCTGTTTCCAACATCTTACTACATTCAAGGTTAAGAGCATGATTCAGAAACTCAACAGATGCTATGACTCAAGTAACTGCTGATGCACTTGGCAGCATGTCTGTATGTGCAAACACTAACAAGTACATTTTCATTTCAGTGTACATGGAAGTTAGGCATGCAAGTCCTGCTGTCTCCCAGATAATGGTATCCTAATTCTCCAGGCACTACCCAGGAACTACTAAGACTCAACCAGTGAGAAATGTCTATTAGGATTACCATTACAATGTCATATACCCTACATGTTAGTAAGCAGAATAAGAAATAATTTACTTGTAAGCTGCACGTCTTCTAAGGAAACTAATCAATACAAACTTCTAAGGATGGCCGCTGTGGGTAAAATATGGTCAATTGGCCTAAATACACTCTCTCTAGCAGCATGCATATAAAAACTTAAGGTAGTCCCTAGGCTGTTAGTAACCTTCAGTAGGTTTCCTTCTCCGTGATTCTGGCCAGGGTTCTCCTCTTGAGCTACAGAAATTATTAACATCTATCATAACCAGTGACAAAGGGTTCCCAAGTTTGATTATACTTGGTTTATGAAGAACCACTTTTTTTTTCTGGTCCCTTACCCTCCTAACCCTCCTTACCCTCTTGTGGTCAGCAGGAGTTTGGAAGTGATTGTGCCCCTGTACTTGGCACTGGTGAGGCAGCACCTTGAGTACTGTGTTCAGTTTTGGGCTCCTCACTACAAGAAGGACACAGAGATGCTGGAGCATGTCCAGAGAAGGGTGACAAAGCAAAGTTGGTGAAGGGTCTGGAGAACAAGTCTTATGAGGAGCGGCTGACAGAACTGGGGTTGTTTAGCCTGGAGAAGAAGAGGTTGAGGGGAGACCTGATTGCTCTCTACAGCTACCTGAAAGGAGATTGTAGGGAGGTAGATGCTGGTTTGTTCTCCTGGGTAGCTGGTGATAGAACAAGAGGAAATGGCCTCAAGTTGCGTCAGGGGAGGTTTAGATTGGATATTAGGAAAAACTTCTTCACTGAAAGAGTGGTCAGGCATTGGAACAGGCTGCCCAGGGAAGTCGTGGAGCCAAGTTCAAGGAACACGTAGACGTTGTGTTTGAGGACATGGCCTAGTGGGTATGGTATTGTTGCGATGATGGTTGGACTGGATGATCTGATAGGTCTTTTACAACCTTAGTTATTCCGTGATTCTGTGATTCTGTAACTTCATTTGAAGCTTTCTAGTTCTTGCCTGAGAAGCAACAGTGAATTACCAGACCTCCTCAAAGAAATTGTAGTGATGGCAATCTGTATCTTCTGATTCACCTTTTCATCCATCCTGCATGATGCTCTTGATCAGCCCTATAACCACTGAGCTATGGAACAAAGAGGTTCTGCTGCAACTACTTTTGTTTTGTGTTTCTATTTAAACTCTCTGGTATTAGTAGAAGTAAGGAGGTTATACATAGCAGTGGCCAGAACAGAGAGAAGAAAAGCATGTGCAATCAGAAATGTTTTAATTTGTTGTGTTGGCAGGCTAAAAACACACCCACACAGGGCCACAAGAAGGTGGAGAAGCAGTCTCATGATTCAATACAAAAACAATTCCTGCGGGGCTCTCTCAGGTTCCTGCTATATACCCTCAGAAATGGGAACACAGTGTCCAGAGTCTTGCGTTGCTGTGGAAATGCGACACCAGTAGGACTCAAGTGCCACATGTGTTGTGGACATTTATAAGGGGGTCACCTTGTAATCACCAAGATGCTAAATTCGGGTGATTTCTTCAGTGAAGCAACAGAGCAAGTGCAGAATGAGGGCTTTTGAAGATGCTTTGAATTTACTGATATTTTGGATGCATTTAGGTCACTATAATAGCTTTGTTTTGTTTCTCATTGACAGTTTTGTGGAACTTTGATGCAAAAATGTACTCTCTGTTTTATCTTTCAGGGTTTTGCTAGTAACTGCAACGGTATAGCTAAAGTAACACATGGCCTTTTTTCGACTCTTTAGACTGCTTCCTACTACTGTTGTACTAAGTCAGGCATTTATCCTATTTTTATGTGATGGTGAGAAACTTTTCTGGGCTATTCCTGTGAGCTATTAAAAAATTAAGAAATATATCCAGATGTCTGGTATGAAGCAACAGCATTGAGAAAGTAACATACCTGAGAGCAGTGTTAGCAGGGCACTTATATAAGATGTACCATTGCATTAAACCTATGGACAGCACATCTTTGACTATTATGTTTTGAAAAGCAAAAAATGATATAATAATTAGTGTACACTGACTTTGAAACTACATTAACCCCCCCATGTTTATTAATATAGAATAAAATAAGGCATCAATAATTGTCCCAAGCTTTATGAACTAACAGCATACCTTATATGACCTTAACACATTCGTGTCAGAGGTATAATCCATGCAGTTCTCTCATGCTGATTTAAAAGAAAGTTATAAATCCATGTGTTAAAACACTAGTTACACATGAATAAATGAGAATAAGATTTGGTAACTCTTAATTAAAGTAATTATGTATCTAAAAGCCGTTGTGAAGAAAAAAGTCGGGTCTCAGGGGGGCAACTATCTTAGAGCCCTTGACTAAATTGTTGGTGTACATAACAAAAGTCACAGTTGTTGATTTTGTAGACAAAGGATTTGCTGAATTATATTACATTGTGGAAAGACTCTTGATGTGAAAGATCAGAAGGTAACAAATCCTGGGTCATGGTGCTGCGTACCCAGGCAGTGCTCCATTCTCTCCACTTCAATGGGAGTTGGGTTTGAGACTCTGAACGCTGATTACAAAGGGGGGAAAAACACAGTATGTGTTTGTTGTAGTCTGGATAGTTCAGATAACGCTAGTCACTGAAAACTTGTAGCACATATACAGAAGAGGAGAGAAGAGCAGAGATTTTGTTTGCAAAGCCAGTGTTTTTGGAACATTAGCTGAGTCATTCAGAGTCCTTGGAAAGAGAGCACGTGGCAGGAAGAGCATCAGGAGGAAGCGAGATTAAATATGACGTACAGAATGAAGGCATGAATAATGGTTTATTTGAAACACTAACAAGATGTAGCTGAGAGTATCCTAGCCTAGTTGTTGGGTTTTGGTTTTTTTTTTGTGGTTTTTTTTTTGGGGGGGTTTTTTTCTTTTTTTTTTTTTTAATACAGAATTGCCTTTTCGTCCTGTACTTCACTTTGCCTGTTCTGGTAGACTTTATTCTGTGTAATGCTTTGGGAAAGTGGGAAAGGAATAAAAGAACCCAGTCAGGTTTGAGATGTTGCTCAGATTTCAATCTGTTAGCAATGTTACTGTTAATACTGGGGTTTTTTTGGGGGAGGGTAAACTTTCTACTGTAGAAAGTAGAACTTTCTGTTCTACTTTCTTCTTCCCAACATGTAAATCTATAGGAATAAAAGTCAGCCATGTGAATAACTATGCAGGTATTCTTATGCTTAAGCCTTTTGAATTATTCACCCCGTAAGTGATAGTCTGTTACATGAGACTTTCTATTTTTTTGTCACCTTTCAACCAGAGATTTAGGTACAATATATGAATTTGTGATCATCTCTGATACAACGATGAAATTGTGAGCAGGATAATACTATTTGAAAACATTTTGCTTAACTTTTGCAGAATAGTTTGTATGAGACAATAAAAATCAAATATTACCTTTTGAAAAATCAATGCAATTCATGTCAGTCAAACAAACACCACTAAGCTATGTGTTTTATTAAAAAACCTTGGAAGATATATGAAAGGCTGACAGTATAGTAAAATTATTAAACAGTTGCACAAGTTAGGTTTGTGTAGCTTCTTTTAATATAGAAACTTTATGCTTCCAGTTGTTGAAGCATTCTGGAAATCAAAAATATGTGTGGAAAAGTCTAATATCTTTAATGCAGTGATGTTACTGCTAAGGCCAATGCACCTCTTGAGAAGGTATTTGGTCGGCTCTAGCCTCTTTTACTGCTGCCAGGGGCTGAAGGGGAAATGAAGCAGCCAGCTAAGGTCCTCTCTGGAGGAAAAGTTTCTTTGGAAAGAGCCACTACTGCAGGCAGCTCCTTCCCCTTGGCTGCTTATCCCCACACCCAGCCTGGGCTGGGGCTGGGCAGGATCAGGTCTGGCTGGCGCACAGTCCTGGGCGCACTGGCACCAGCTCAAGGGAGCATTTGGGCTGCCTTGCAGAATGGGGGGCTGCAAGAGAATATTAGCAGTGAGGAGGTGCTGATGGTTCTGGACAGAATTCTCAACTACGTTGAGTGATAATTCATGCTGGACACTTTGCACATTAAATCTTAACTTGTCTTTAAGCAAGACTGGAATTTGTCAACCTGGATGCAGCGTTTGTTTGGCACATTATCACAGATGTTGCTGTTTTGAGTAGGAGTTCTAAAAGCTCCCCTAAATCATACGTTTCTTGTGGGAACTCCTTGGCTCGTGTAGAGATGGATGAGGAAATTGCAGTGTTTCAAATGTAACCAAAGGACATGGGAAAATGGGCAAGGGTAATGTAAAACTTGCCCTGGCATAAGCAGATGGACTTACAGATGCACATTGGAAAGTTGTCATCAAGACAAAAATTAGTTCTGTAAGATTTCTTTTTAATTGCTATTACTAATTATAAGATTTAGTTCACTAATGTGACACAGGTGTGTATTTAACCTGACAAGATTCGTGGACAAATATGTTTTCATATCCCATATGCCGTTTTTCATAGACATGTGAATATGAAAATGCAGAAAACAGCGAGAGAATGATGCAGCAGAATATGATGTAATTTTTCTATTTTTATGGACTTTGTACACTTTAAGTGAGGATGAGTCTATAAAAGCAGCTCAGTTTCACTGGCTCTAAATCTGGCACACAGCTTGCTAAAAGCTATTCAAACTTAGCTCCTACGCTTTTTTTTTTTTTTTTTGTTCTTCCTACAACAGAAGTGAGCTTTCAAACCGTTGACAGGAGAATGCTATTTTTCAAATGACTTTTTTATTTTTTAAATTATCTTGAAAACAAATATTGGTCATAATATTACAATGTTGGTCAGAGAAGCAAAGAGAAAATATGTATACAAAACCAAGGTCAAAGTGTCTCAGGTGTTTCCTTTGATATATTTTTCTGCAAGTATCATTTTTGAGTATAATCAGTCAGACTGTAGGGACTTCAGAAGAGTAGAGGAAAAGAAATGCTTGTTGTTGTGACATACATCCTGTTTTTCAATTTTCTGGGGTTTCATGTGTGTAAACGGTTTTGCTCTTTGGAAGGAGATGAGGCAGGCATCGTGTTCCTGTGATAAGGATCTGTGCATTTTGTGTTTTGCCCAGGTATGGCTGTCCAGGCTTGAAACTTCGGTAGAGCTCAAGTTCCGTCATCTTGCATGGCAAAGGATGATATTTTTTCTTTTTTTCAGTAAGGTTATATAATAACACATTACTTACACTTTTAGGGAAGGGTAGATAAAAGTTTTTGTAATGTAAGACAGAATTACTTAGCAGTTTACTTCACTGAAGTAGCATTACAGACTTCACTTAAAGCTTCATCTTCATGTTAAAGTGGTTTGCCTTGTGGTTGTAAGCAATGGAATGGCCCTGTCTATGCATCAGGTATTTTTGTATGACAAGGCAGTCAAGCTGCTTTCCAGAATGTTTGCAGAGTTTATGTTTAATATCACTGATAATATATTATGTTACATTACTATAGTGATGTTAAGCACTCGAAGTATATTGACTATAATATAAAACTGCTCATGAATATAGTTTACAAATAGGTTTGTGCACTATGAAGTTTGGGGGTAAGAACAACGTGATTTAAAGAGAGGTAAGACTGTTTTACAAAAAACCTCCTTTTTACCGTGCTTCTGGCAACCCAAAACACAATCTTTAGCTATCTGTGAGCTGCTAAGTTACCTAGCAATGTCAGGTCTCAGTTACAAGTTTAAAAAAATAATTGAAGCTTGTCTTTCATGGAAAAAAAGCCATGTTTTCTGTGACATTCTTATGTGATTACTTAGAAAAGCCAATTATTTAATTAGTGTTTTCTATCTTCACATGCATATAATAAAAGCACGGGCACTAAAAAGCTCTAAAAAAGTCCCACATTAAAAAAACTGATTTAAACAGTGCTAAAAATAGCAATTTCTCACCAGCTGTGACCAATAGATCTTTAAACTTTAAAGACAGCTGAGTATATTAGAGAAGAGCATAATGTTGATGGTAAAATTTGGCTGAAAATACCCAAGGTGCTGAATGGAATATTTGCTGTCACTGGACTACCTAGAGTCCTCCCTCCAGTTTGTACTAAGTCTTTTGAAAGGGTGGTACAGAACTGACTGCGCAGAAGCACATTCTTCAAGTAGACAATATTTTTCCAGGGTAGGATGATGTTTAGATCTGTTTTCTAATGCTTCATAAGAACAATTATTTGATTTCAAGTCCAGTAAGGTATCCATCTGCAATGTGGAAGGTGGGGAAGAGGATGACTTGGAAGGTTAATCCCACTCATTTCATGTTGGCTTTGGACAGGTGACTGGAGGATTGGTTGGTGACTAGAGTAAGGGTCTTTATACATCTGTGTGTACCAATATATGGAGATCTGACGATTCTGATCTGGTCAGAGGAAATGTGGGATTTGGAATACTATGGAGGTGAAAAGAAAGAAGCAGAATACATGTGCCTTTGTACAGCAGTGGATGTTTTTTTATATAATAATTTCCAAGACTGGAACATCTCTGATGTTATCCTTATTTCTACAGAGCTAAGTGAAAGGACGAGTGAAAGTGCATCTGTATAAAGCACTACAGATGTGTTAACAGTTAGTTTTCTTTTACCTCATAACTTTTGCCAGGGCATCACCACCTGCTGATGGCAGTGTGTTCTGGGTTGCTTGGAGAGAGGTTCCTTTTACACGTAACATGTCTTCTTACAATACGATTAGATTGAATTTTCTTTAATTTTTGGCCTCTCTAATGTTACAGATTCCATAATGAACCATGTGTGTGAGATATTTTTCTGAAGCCAGTTTTAATGAGAGAAAGAATTCCTCTGTTTCTAATGAAGACATAGCTCATTGCAGTAATGATTGTTTTTATTGTAAACTACTAGAGCTTAAAGACCATTTATAGCTAAAACAGTTAGGTCACTGGAACTATGTGGACAATAAAAACATTATTGCTCCATCGGTGTGTTTTTACTCATTGTTAAGAGAAACACTACTCTTTCATTTTCCCCCGAACACTTAAAGCATCCCTAATTATATCACTGCTCAAGCTACAACTGCTGCTCTCAACATCACATAAATCTTACACTAAATTGGTTTGTGGCTGAATTGTGAAAGGGATCAATGGATTCATTTGCACTGACTCTCCACTCTGTTACTGAGAACGTGTCTACACATGTGAAGGAGAAGATTATTTGCGTTGATTCACAACCTCTTAGATGTCTTAGGAGCTGCAGTATACCTGGGATACAGGGAAAAAGAATGGGAGAATTAAATCGGATGATCTGTTTGATATTGCTACTCCTATGATTGCTAAATCTCCAATGTAATGGAGTGAGATGCTGTGTTGTCTCCAGCATTTTGTTCACGAAAGCACGGTTACCTCCTTGGAGAGAACACCTTACAGTATTCTACAGCAATGGCATGATACTCTCAAGTACCATAAACAGTCTGTTGCTGAGCAAATGGTGGCTACACCTGAAAGCTCTGTTTTCATGCGACGGAAGGTCCTTAAAAATGAAGTCTCAGGTGTGAGCACGAAATTCTGCTACCCTTAATAGTATGTGCTTTTGTTTGCTGCATTGTCTTGCACTGTTTCACCCTGTTACCAAAGAAAACTCCATCTTCACTAAAGGGAATTTTTAATGTGTGTGAATAAATTAGACTGTAGGACTGAGACCTCAGATGATCATAAAACTTTGCAATAAAGATATGTTTTTCCTGTGTGTTGCATAGTCTGGTAAATATAACCCAAGTAAGATTATAGTTTTCTGAGCGTCACTGCCAGTATAAAGCCATTGCTTATGCTATAAACCTGTCTCTGCTTTATCAGTGTGATCAGATCTGTGTCAGCAGAATGCTTTTGCACAGGGAGAGTGTCTGTGAGCACTTTTCTGTCAGTATAGCTATGACACTTCAACAAAAACATGGGCTGAGGTGGTTTTTCTTTTCCTGATGTAACTTTTTCCATACCAGTGTTTTTATCTAAGGGGTAACGTTAACCAAAGGTCTTGCACCCTGACATGCTGTTCCTTTTTTGGCAATCTGTTATTACAGAGCTGGATTTAACAAAAGGAAGAGGGGGATAGAGCTTTTAGCTTTTGTCAGGCACTGAGAGCCATTCCTTCTTTGGTAGGTTTAGCTCTACAAGAAGTTGCTGTGTCTCAGGGCTCTGCTAAAAAGTTTGTTTCATAAGACTACAGTTTATGTTTACAACCATGATTTTATTTTGTAAGTCGGGGGGAAAAAGATGACAGCACTGTTGGTTATACGTATCTTGCTCTAAAGCATAACTTCTGAGCTGATGGACATAAGTTTTGCTAATATGACTTTGAAAAGGACAGATACTGCCCTCACCCCATGCTTGTGTTGGCTTGGGAGAGTTGCAAGCAACAACACAGAACAGATGCCTGAGAAGAAAACTGACAGTCCAGGAGTCCTGTCTATGTAAAGGTGTGTGATTTCTGATTAATGCTCATGGGCCCTGGGTGTTGCCCTGACACCCAGTGTCAGGTAGCAAAGGCTGCTCAATGATCTCACAAGCTATTTTGAGGTCAGTTTTTGCATCACCAGGTTGTGCTTATACAGCAAATATTCCTGTGCTGGAGGTCATTTGAATAGAACAACTTGGCTTGATTTTGCTGAAGGTTGGCTAGGTCAGAGTAACTTGTTTCTTGTGTAAAAAAGAAGGGATTGAAGACCTGAAAGTCCCCAGGAGAAAAATAATAACAGAGAAGGAAACGTAAAGACTGTGGGGAGAAAAGGGACATATTCTTTAAGCTAGGGAACCAATTTGGCATTGAAATTCCATGTAGTTAAGAAAGTAGAAGCAGAGAAGTTTGAAGAGTAAAGAGAAATGGGAGAGGCAAGGAGGAGGAAGAGATCAAATCCCCAAATCCGAAGAAAAGGAGATGAGTCAGGCATCATGTTCCTGTGATATGGATCTGTACATTTTGTAGAATACAAAATGCCCAGGTGTGTCTGTCCAAACTTGGAACTTATGTGGAGCTTAAGTTCTGTCTTCTTGCACAGCCATGTTGTTTGCATCTCCCATGGTCATTGGCTGTCATGCCCCTCTACCCTCCCAGTTTCAGGATTTAGGAACATAATCTTCAAGGTACTCAGAGTCAAGCAGGTCGTAAGTACATTGCTTGTATCAAAAATATGTAAAAAGGAAGTAGGAGCTAAAGAGATGGCACCTAAATCCTACTCAGTCCAAACCAGCTGGGAGAACATGGTATCAGAGATCTGGTGCTGCTGAACAACACACTGAGCAGCCAGCAAGAGTAAGAGAGAGAGATATTCTTTAGTTATCAACAGTTTCTTTCCATTTCCAAAACAAGTATGGAATGCTGTGACTCAGAGTTGTCTATAACCTAGTCCACAAGATGATCTAGGAATGTCTTTTGTCACCATGTGTAGAAATTCTACATTTCTAATACAGGAAGTTAGATATTTCCTATAAAAATGTTTCAGGAATAAACATGTTAAAGACATTTCAACAGTCAGACACTTTGGTAACAAGTAAGGATACTAGATAAAGAATTTTTTTTTAATTTGAATTGTCTCCCATTAATACTGGTATGAGAGAAAGCTATTTCTATTTTTTTATGATTTTGCTTAAAACCACAAATTAAATCGTATAAATTAAGGCTATGAAATGTTTCTTAAAAGTGTAACAAACTGCAACTGATGTAATCATGATTGTAACATAAGTGAAGATCTTGAATCGTGATGCAACTGTTCCTTAAAATAAACTGTCAACAGATTGCAGTAATTAACACCCCACTCTGCTGCTCAGAATCATCTGTGAGGGAAAATACAGAGGGAAACCTTACGGACAGATTCTGCCTAGGGACACTTGCAGTCCTAGTACCTAGGTGGGAGTTGTACAGATAGCTAACAGCTAAAATCTGCCCCTGATGTTGCTGTATACCAAAATATTTGGCCATCTCTACAGGAAGGTGATGGGGTTTACTTTGGATTCTTTTTTAATGTTGTCTTCTAAAGCTTAGTTTTAATGCTGTCTCTAACATTTTCAGAAGTTGTGTTTTAGCAAAAAGAACAGGCACTAGAGAGTTTGTGTATGCTGGTACTGTAGATAACAGCACCTCTGTCTGGCTTTAAACATACTAGTAAGCTGATGCTTCCTGTCTTCCATCCCTGCTCTTTCTCCCTGAAATTACTTGGCTTCCTGCTGCAAACTAGATTTCATGCCATTCACAATAATAATAATAAAATGACACTAATTGCTATGTGTAGTGGATGTTCTGAATTGAGCCCGAGGAACTGAGTGTAGGCTGTATAAGACACCAAACATAGCAACTTCGCAAATAGGGTAATTTAGAGTCAAGAAAATGTTGTATAACAGAGTATGAGTGGTAGCTTATAGCCTTCATTTTCATTCACACCCACAATTTGAGCTCTTTCACAGAAGGACTCTTACTGGGAGGTAATCCTTTGGAGAAAATTCATCAAAAACATGCCATCCCTCTGATGTTAACCGTAGCAGAATATATCAAAATAGAAAGTCTACTCAGTACAGCTTTTTTCTTAAGTGTCAAGGACACATTAAAAATATCTACTGACACTTCAAAAGTCTTTTTTAAATGCAGGTGTTAATATGCAACTGTGGATAATTAATCATTTATGTGAAATTAGTGACAGTTTTAAAGGCTTCTAAATGACCTGGGAGTCAAAATCTGATCGTTCAAAAATGACGCTGGCACTTGGGATCTCACAGGGCTTGGCAGACTTTCCTCTCTGTATGACAGAATGGAGCATTGTGCTGGATCCTCAGGCTTCCTTGGGAGCTGGAGAAGCTTAACCATGGCTTCACAGCCTGGTGGCTGAGATCTTTGGCTTCACTGATAACAATTTGTGGTAATTGTGAAGCTGTTGGGTTTTGAATTTATCCTTATTTGAGATGGGGTTCCTGTTCTGTGCCCAATATCAGCATTCGGTTGGAAAGGAGTTGTGTTTGCTGGAAACCTTTTATTAAGTGTTTTGGTTTTTTTTTTTTTTTATTTATTTTTTTCAGAGCACTTCTCATAGATGCCTATTTCAAAACTCTTTTGAGTGGCAATCTTGCTGGGCTTTGCTACTTCTGGACATGGTGGAAATGAGGGGAAAACCTGAACTCCAGGACATGTTATAGAAAATTTACACTTGGATTCCCAAAGAAAATGGTAGCCGTGCAGCATGAGTAGTGCAAAGCTACTGAGACCACAGGCTGAGAGTGGGAGCAGCCGGGGTTTCCCTGCGGCAGGGCATGCTGCCTGTGTATACCCCTTGCTCACAACTTCATCAAGGGAGTCTCTGGGGTCCCGGTTTGCGTGATTGAAGGCTGAGATGGGCAATGCATCAGCAGACCTCAGCTGCAGCTGCGGTCCCCTGGGAGCCATGGCAGGCAGCAGGAACCAAGTGCATTGTCTGGAGTCCCCTGATGAATGCTGGAGAGAAGCTGCGCTTGGTCCCTGACGGCTGCGAGGGCAGAGGCTGCTGGCTGGTCTGGACAAAGGCTGGCTCCTTAATTTCTTTCTGCTATGGTTACTAAAACTCCTCATAAATCTCGTGTGGTATTTGGTGTCCTTATGAAAAATGCTCTGACCCCCAAATCTAATAATGCTGCCTTCATAGTTTTAAGGAAAAAAATTAAGAAAAAAGCACTGTGAAACTGAATAGTATTAAAAACCGAAGCTGCCCATTTCCCAGTCTCTCTAAATATGTGTGTGGTAATAGTAGCAAGCTGCTTATTCAACAGAAAGCATAGGGATATGTAAGAAAATAAGGTCCTTGTGTAGTAGCAAAAAATAGCTCCTGCTGTGGTGGTGGATGGGGGAAACAGGAGCAGTTCAGGGTCTGTGTGCCTGCCCTTTTCCTTCCCTTCTGCAGCCCACCATGACACATGTTCCCTCACCAATGCGAGAGTTGCAAGGTCTTGACCTCCCTGGGAAGTCTATGCCTGTGTAAAGTGTCTGTGGTGTTGGCTTGATAAGCTCAAATCTCAGCTTCTTTCTTTAGACAATGTGCTCTGTGTTGCAACCATCATGGATTTGTTCTTTAATATTTTGTTCATCTTCTTTAATCTTAGTTAGTGATTCTCTCTCTCTCGCCAGAAACATGAAAACAAATAAATGCTGTAGCTGTACCAAAAGGTCTGAAATTCTGAGATTAAATGAAAAGCAGGCTTCAGGCTGAACTGTATCCCTCATAAAGTATATGAACTCAATTTCATGACCCTTGCTTGCCCATTCAGTATTCTTTAATATCACATTGGCCTTTGCTCCTGTCTGTGCCTTATGTTACTTGCCTCAGGAAGTGTGTGTGAAATTCCTTGTAATATCAATCTAGATAATTGATATTGTGGTTAATAATTAATTAAGATGATAGTATGAATGAACACAGAGTGAAAGGAGCTCAGCCTAGTGTTTATCCCAAATAAAAATTAGAGTAATTTTTTTTCCACTGAAGCTTTGTTGTGGGTACTGGGGTTTTCTGTGTCCTTTTGCAGCAAGGCAAAACTAATAAAATAGACAATGGTATTAATTTGGTTTCTGCATTGGAATTAATTCAGGAATGTGAAATGAAATACATCTCATTGCTTAGTGCTGATATCGGTGGTTTTAGCACCTGATACTTCTACATCTGAGTGAGGTAATAATACATTCAGCAGAAAAAGGACTGGTTTTGGAGCATTCAGGTCTCAGCATTAATGTGACCTGAAAATAGAAGGTCAGTTGAGATTGGGATTATCTGAACTGGGGAAGAATGAAGTTAGGGCTCAAACCTGAAAATATTTACTCAGGTATGTGATTGTAATGCTTTCACTGGGATTACTCACATGGAAAACACTACTGGCACCTATAGGATTGGGCTGTCACGGAATATGCATTAATAATGCTCTCTGGAAAATGACTTGCACAACAGTTAAGGAAAGGGTTGGATAAAATTATTGGAATTTATTTTTCACATGTTTAATAACATAATCAGCAGAAATGTAAAATAACAATAAACAGTGAGGAGATTTCATACAGCTGAAAGTGGAGGACAGACTACCACCTGCCTGGCTCAATTAAGGATTATTGTTGGCACTACTGAAGTTGCTCTCACAAAACTGAAATACCAATAAAGTTTTGCAGGAAATAAATAAATAAACTTGATACTTACAGCAAAAGAACACGTATGTACAGAGGAAATACATAAAACATCTGTGTGTTAACTTTGTATGAGTAAAACAATTTGGGATACAGATGTGCTTCGTGTGATCTGCAGGTGCTAATTGTTGCACTCCTAGTTGCTCAGTGTGTGTATGTATGTGTATGTGTGTGTATGCCTATGAATAGGCTTTGTTACTCTATGTAAGTTTTACCCCTTTCTGTCATTCCAATCTGAAGTTTTCTTAACGAGTAAAGTGCTTCTGTTCTGTGTGTAGTCTAGCATAGTAGTGTTGGGGTTTTTTTAATTTTTATTTTTAACTTCTCCCCTAAAGTTCCAATGGAAGTAGAAGTAATGAGCAGAATCATGATTTTAATACCTATATTAATAATTCACTGCTTGTTTTGTTTATCTCTTGTATCAGCATGTAATTTCTTTTTCACCGTGTAGATTTTGTCTCTACATTTCCTTCCTGAATCGCTTGGTAACTACAAGCTTACATCTTCCCTTTCCACATTCAGCGTTACTGTGTGTGATACTAGTTTTGCAATGCCACAAACACAAACTACTACCCAAATACCTCTTCCATAGTAACATACCTACAGGACTCAGACTCTGCCTGTTTAATTGAAAGGCTGAGGGTTGTCAGGGTCCACTCTAGTCTTTGTGCAAATTGTATTGCATTGCCTGCCCTGGATGCCTCCCTGCCCAGCTCTGCAGAAGCTCTTAACTCTGCTCTACGTACAACCAGCTAGAATTTAGGAAAGCTGATTAAATATAATATGATGACAGTGTTTAATTTGAGCTGATAAATACTGCAATAATAAAAATGAAGGCTATTTAATTATTGCTTTTGAATAGGATCTCTTTCAGATGCTTATTTTTTTATATGTTTTTGTCTGTGTAGCTAATTTTTTTTCAGGTTTCCCCTTTGTTCAGAGGTTAGTGTAATCTCTGCAAAGACCAAGCATTCATGCACAAACTTGGAGGTATCGCACAAACTTGGAGGTATCAGAAGAATGAATTTTTAGGTTATATTTATTCTAATATAAAAAAAAAGTTTTATTTTCTTTGAACAACCTTGTTACTTGGTGTTATCCTCTAGATATGTAAACTTCACGTCTACTAGTAAATAAGACAGGGTGAATATATACTTTGGAACTTGCCTGTGATCATTCATACTATTTAATTCTGAACTTCCCTGCACGGTACAGTATGTTTTTCCTAGAGGAATGGAAAGAACTTTAAAATTAATTTTTAAACAACTCAAAATTTTTATAGTAAGAGTATTACTGTTTTATTATTATATTTGAAGTCTCTATATGCACAGTTGCTTCTGTAGAACCACAGAATAAGACTGTAGAATCTTTTAGAATAAGACTAGTAGTGTTCAACAGTTTAAAGAGAGTTCTGTCTTTCAAAAGTGTGTGTAGGTTTTCATCCTTTGGATTTTTGGGTCCTTTGAGAGACCATTATGTATGGTAATAAAAGCTTCTCTATACATTGAGAAGCCAGGATTCTCAAGTTAAGCTTCTTAAAATTACCAAAAATATGAAAATTGATTCTGGGGTCTGTCTACACAATACATTCTCTACCAAGAAGGAAAGCTTGATTTTACAGCATGTTTCCTAGACCTCATTAACTTTCTGTGTGGACACATTTACTGTTTCTGAAGAATAGTTTTGGATAAAGCACAGGTGGAAGAGTAATGATCATGTTTTTTGTGGCAACATCTACTTAAACTCTCATGGGAGTCTATGCACATCTTAATTCATCATCCCTCGCAGACTTTTTTATTGATTTTATTAGCGTCATAGAGACTGTGTGAGCTGGAGAAATGGAGAATTTTCTTGCATCTCAGTAGAACTTGATTCCATAGTGATTGATTGATTGATTGATTGGTTTGTGTTGGCTAACGCCCCAATATCAACTTTGTGGTGGATATGAGAAGGAAAATACAGAAAATTAAATAAATACATTTTGGCTAAAATCTTTGCTATTTCTGAATCTTTTTCCCAAGTTTTTACTGTATCTAAACTTTTTGTCAATTGTGGACTGAATTCAGTCACATATTAAGAGTTAATCAAAGTCACGTTGATCTGAACTAGTGAAGTGCGAGTATCTTCAACAAGTCTGCTATTGCCTCTCTGGTCTTCAAGAAGGACCTATGAAAAAGTTTAGAAATTACACTAGGAACTACATTTTTAAAAATTTTTCTTTGTGTATTTTTTTTTTTTTTTTAAGTATTCAGCAGAGATTCTAGTTAGACGTTATTAGTGAAGTGCAACTTTTCTGGAGTGAGTTCCTGCTTCTGTAAGAAAGAGGTCATCCCAATACGGTTTAACAGAGAAGGAGACCTGATTTCTTGGCCAATTCTTTCTGCTTTAAGAAAAGTCCAAGTATGTATAAGAATAAATGCTGGAGGTAAACAGATGTTTGAGTAAGTAGCAGTACCTTTTTTTGGTGACTGTTTCTAGTAGCAAGCTTATACAAATCAAACTGCTTAAGGTTTCCCATCTCTTCAAAAGGTGAGAAATCACAAGATGCAAACTAAAGAAAGCATAACAAATACTTGAATTTAGAATTCAGTAGGCCTGGGAGAACTTAAGGTCTTTCAGAAGGTGGAGGTGGCAGGATATAAAAATCTGTTTTCCTCTTTGGTTACATCAATTCTAATAATCGAACGCAAATTGTTGCATGACTAGGACAGAAAGATGGTTTTCATTTGTCTTCTTAGATTAAGTTATCATAATCACTGTACTGCTTATGTTCTTGTGTGTTTGACTGATTGCTCTCTGCTCCTAGTGTTCTGTGCACTGAGAGGCCTGACGTTTGATGAAGCTGTCTCAGTTTCTGGGTGGGCTGAGAGAGAGATTCTTGGTCTTTGCTGCAATACATTTCTAGTTATAATCTTATTACATAAGCCTAAGGCAAATGTTGCAATGAATATTGAAATAAACAAAGAAAAAATATACTGCTAGATTTAGGAAGAACTCATTATTTGTCTGCGCAGTGCCAGAACCCAAGGATCTCTAGGCTAAGGTCCTCATGGGATATACACAGAAACATATCTGGTGTGCCTAACGTGTATGGTTGTAGCTTTTGTAAAAGAGTGTTGTCTTGACTAGATACCACAGTTTCAGAATGCTGTTTCTTTATCTGGGAAAAATAATTTAAGGTTCTATTTAAAGGCAAATAGTAGATTCTTCTTAGGCTTTGTGGATGTGCCTGAGCAGTGGGATGGTGCTTAGACATGCCATGAATGCATGATGCCATCTCTTCATTACACTTCAGTTGGGACAAGTGATGAATAATTTCTGACCTGGATGATATCATTGCTATTAAATTTCACCTTTGATTATTCCCCGTGTGGTTTTTAAGCTGAACTGAGAATAAGTTAAGTTCCATGAAATTCTACTGATCAGAAGAAAGGGGAAACCTGCTTTTTTCAGTTAAGTGCAGTGTGCAACATGTAGCAAGCAGGCTATCTATTTAAAAGCTTACTGCCCTGTCCAGCTGAACGTTCTCTCTGTGTCTCATTAGGAAAGTGCAAGATGCATTTTTGCCCTTGACATCTATCACCAGGAAGGATCCTTTCTTCCTCTGTTTTAGCACACGATACAAGATAGCTTTCGACAGGTAAAATCATAGGGAAATGTTTCCAGGGCCACTGAAGATGCTCAGTTCCGAATCTTTTGTAGAGGTCTATTTTCTGCCTCTTTAGTGCAGGAAAAAAGAAAACCATATCTAAACCTGGAAAACCATAGATGTGCTCTGTCCAGTTGTCTGCAAAATTGCTGCCTGCAAAGGCATTTTAGGGGAAGGCTAATTTTGCTATTCAACATATCTGGCAAGTCCTGGAGGCCTCAGACTTGCTGAATTCCAGATCAAAATAGTTTCGGCTTCTGGATAATGCAGAACTCATCTGTCTCTTGTTAATTAAGCTCTTTTGGAGAGCAAGTAAAACCATCCATGCTGATTTCAGTAATATCAGCTGCCTTTCACCAGGAAGGCAAAGACCGTGAGAGAGCAAGGAAAAGAAGGAGTAAAGGCAGAAATAGTTAAGGTTGTGCTGCCAAACTGACAATTCCCACCACCCCCACCATGAAGAGCAATTCTTGGGATGGTGCCTGAGAGGACAGGTGTAAGGAGGAGGAGGGCTGCCTGGCAGTCAAAGCTTGGTTAAGACGTCTGTGGGGTGAGGTGTGTCGGGGAGCAAAACATGCCATGGGAAGATTTAACAGCTATGTCTGCAGGGCTGGATCAAGCTGCTTCCATCACTGCCCCTCAAAGAGCCCAGGCATGTCCCCATCTCTTCCATCTTGCTAAATGCATGCAAAGCATCCTCGACCCCAGACCAATGGATTAACACCAATGGTGTTAAGAAGCTGTATGCTTGTGTGTTTCTAGGAAACGCGTGAAACAAGCTAGGAGTTCAGGGTGTAGGTCTGGGGTCTTATAACATTGGGATGAAACTTAACAAGTTCAGATATCAGATTCTGCACCTGGGATGGACTAATGCTCGGCACAAGTATAAACTGGGAGAGGCATGGCTGGAGAGCAGCCCTGCAGAAAGGAATATGGGGGTGCTGGTCGTCAGCAGGCTCAACATGAGCCAGCAGCTTTCCCTGGCAGCCAAAAGTGCAAAGCCAGACAAGAGAGGGGATTATCCTGCTGTATTTAGCATTGGCGTGGTCTCGCCTTGAGTGTTGTGTGCAATTCTGTCCCCCACCATTTCAGAGGGGTATGAAGGTCCTTGAGTGTGTCCAGAGGAGGGCAACAAAGCTGGTGGAAGGGCTGGAAGGCATGTCCTATGAGAAGCAGATGAGGACTTTGGGCCTGCCTAGCTTGCAGAAAAGGAGGCTGAGGGGTGACCTCATGGCTCTCAACATCTTCCCAAGGAGGGGACGTGGAAAGGGAGGTGCTGATCTTCCTGGGATCCAGTGATAGGATGCAAGGATATGTTTAAGATTAATTAACTAACCTCAATTAATCTTGGTGATTCTGTGATTTAATTCCTGTCCCTATTTGATAGAATAGAATAGAATAGAATAGAATAGAATAGAATAGAATAGAATAGAATCAAAGGGGCAGGAAGCACGTCCCCGAGTAGCTGACAGACCTGTAGCCTTAGCTATTATTTATGTGACAGATCTGTTACTGTTAGTCACAGTTGAGTACTTTGGCACTTCACCAAAGTTGTGTGTGTGTATGTGCATGGTGTTCGTGCATTGGTAGGCATGTACTTTCACCAGTGTCAGCGTATCTGCTTATGCAACAGAAATTAGAATGCAGCTGTGCTGGATTTAATTTAATTGTAATACAGAAATGAAAGAGAATATGCAGCAAAACCACCATTTTTAAAAGATCCATTTTATTTCACTGTTTTGGTTATCCAGATGTGGAATTTATCAGCGACGTAAAGCAACATAGCATCGCTTTAACATCCCTAAACTTGTTCCAGGGATTTAGTATGTCTAGCACAAGGCCTCATGCTGCACACTGCAGTGCTGCCAGCAACCAAAAGGTATATTATGGGTCTGTGCCTAGGCCAGTGTCTCTAGGTCTCTGCATATTAATCTGGTTATAATGGAATGTTAATGATGCTGCGGTGCTTCCAATGCTGGAGCTGGCTTGGTAGCTGTGGGATCTCACCAGCTCCTTGCATTGTGTTGGGAAGGGGTGGCTGCAGATTCAGTGGTGTGACTGGTGCCAGACAGAGCGAAATGGGGGGGAGGGTGTGTGTGTGCAATTGCACCCACTGTTTTATCTATGTCTTATCCAACCCGTACTGAATGAATAACTACTAGTGAAAAGTGTGTGGAAATCATATCTGTCTGAAGCTGAACTGGGTCCACCAGGTTTATATTTGGGATTCAGTGTGATTGTAATCAAGGACCCAGCTGCAACATTTAGACTTGTGTCTGTGCTACCATCTGAGAGAGTTCATAAGTTATAAGTAGTGTCTTGTCCATTTCTGATCAAAAGAGATAAGTTTTCAAATCTAGGAGAAAAAATAAGACCTAGAACTGATGTGGGTGGGAAGGTAAAGACTGCCCACAGCACAGTGGACAAACTATGGAAACGGTGGGTTTTTAGTGTCAGGAATTAAGCCAAGACAACCTCTCAATCCAACTGTTTTTGTTCTTCTGTTACCAGCATAACATGCTGCCCCATATGTTCTTTTTCTTATTTGTATCTGGTTCTTCTGCCTCCCACGCACAAGCTGCATATCTTAAAAATAGAAACAGGATTCTCAGCCCAAGTTTAGTGACATTTCAGAGGGAATGAATGGCAAGTTCATGAGGCCAAACAGTCCTTGCTGTGACTGTTTGCTACTATGGATTTAGGCAATGATTAACCCTCCCTCTTTTCATTCTGTTTATTTAAATACCGGAGGAGAAGGTATTATGGGGAATAGTGGCTTCAGAGAAGGCCTGAGGGAAGACATAGCTGAGTTTTGTAGCTAGTTGTATTTGTTCACAATTTGATTCAGATAATATTTTTAAGGATCTATAAGGGGAAAGCAAGATAGCTCTCCCATTAAATCCTCTGTCCATGGATGCACTTACATTAAAAACCTTGATGCTCAGTGGGTCTACAGGTACATAGTTATCTGAAGACTGGAGGCTGTGCTTCAGCCCCTGATCATTAAAACAGGGATGCTGGGCAAGTTTACATGGTGAGTTGTACATGGGGTTACCTCCCCATTTCAATTGTAAAGCCCTAGTACTTATGCAGTGGCAGCTGGAGGGTTTTGCAGGCCTGGATAGAAGGGGAGAGGCAGGTCAGCCTGCCTGGTGGAGTGCTGTAGGACTGAACAGGAGGCAGGCCACAGCTGATGGTCACCCTAGAAAACAAACTCAGCTGGCAGCCGCATCTAACTAGGGAACCGGAACCCCAGAAATTGCCTGAAGACTGGAAGAGGAGCTTTGGGGTCTGCTGTTGCTCCTTTCTGTATTAGAGGTACTCAGCTGTTGCATTAGCTGTTCAATACAAACATTGTGTTGAGCTTAGTCTGTGCCCCAGGAAAAGGGAGCAGGGATCAGCAGTCTGAGCTGGGAGGGGGCTCCTCAGGCCAAACTTCTTGGAAGACACAGGGTGAATAAGGCCTGAAATAGGTCCTGTCTTGTCCACTTCAGTTACGATTTATAAGCCCTTGGGTGGCTTCACTTGTGAGATGATCTCGTACCTCAAAGATATATCAAGCACCATCTTAAGAACAACTATAGGTATGTAACTGTTAAGTATGACAGTAGGTACTGTTCATTTGTGAATGTTAAGTATTATTAAGATGAAAGCAGAAAACCAAACTCTTAGTAAAAAGAGGGAGATGCAACTGACATTTTGTGTTTCTTCCACTAGCTAAAATATCACTGCCAATTTTATTTTCTTTGGAGAACATATATATTTAATGAATAACTTTGGTTTCCTATCCAGAATACTGGCAAAGTGTGATTATATACTATTCCAAAAATAAATGTATAAAATACTTGTGAGTTATCTGGACTGTCACTTCATATTACTGAAAAGCTGACTACTTTGTTCACATCTTATGCCAATGATGTCATACTTATTCACCCTTTTATGAAAACAGCGACATCAGATTCTTCTATTTACATAGTGTTGCACTTTTCACAGATTAAAGAGCTCTTTGTAGCTTGGATAGACTTCATCCAGGTATTTCTCATGAACAATCTTTTCTGGTGAAAATAAATAACCATCCAGTGATGGGGGATGAAAAGCTGTGAGTCAGCAGACAATGCTTCCTTCCATATGGTCAGGCCAGCATTTGTTTCTCTGTTGAAGGTGGCTGCAGACTCACTTATCCTATAGGTTCAGCCTTTAATTTGAACCTTTCAGATGAGTAAACTGAACCTCATTTTTGATATCTGACAGTATCATACCAGCTTCACTGGCAATAATCCATTTTGCAGCATTATATTATAGGTCTAGTACTGGTATATAAAACCTCCTCACCCTTTAAAATACCAGGGCCATTATTGCTTCTGTGGAAACAAATCCAACCTATTTTAAGAGTTGTTGTTGGATAAGAGGTGTGGAAGGAAGAAGGCAATTTTCAAACTCAGGAAAAATATATCCTAAAGTATTTCTTCACTGTCCCCTTGTCTCAGTTTTGCTGAATAGTTTGTTCTCACAGTTGAAAAATTTGTGAAGGAAAATTACTGAAAGTGCTTAGAAAGTGTGTCTATTAAGAATTATATTGTAGGTGTGCTACACAAAATGTACAGCTCAGAAACAGAAGTCTCTCTCTATCTGAACAGCAGATGTCACATCACTGGAGCGACTCTAAAACACAAAGCCAGTAAAGAAAAAAATCACTGGTCTGACTGCTTAAAAAAAGCAGTTAGACCAGAGCTGAAAATTTCTGAAATATCTTCAGTAGTAACTGAAACATAGGAATTTAGAAGAATACTTTTGTTTTGCAATCCACAAACAAGCCTTAATTTTTTCTTTAAGAACACCAATTCAGCCCTTGTAACTTCAGAGGCTTAAATTTGTGAATTGTAGGGCTTTCTCTGCAGTTATGTGCAAATCAGGAGAAAGGTGTGACAAAGTGTGGGCTCTGACAGTAGTTCCTTGGCTCATGTGGATCCCTGTAGTTCCATCAACTTTTCCAATTGAATTACACCAGTGGAGAATCTTGATCTGAATGTCTTAAGCCTGCCTTATCTTAGCCACTCGATCAATGCTCACAGTACTTGTCTGACTGATAACTAAAAGATATTCAATTTTAGAAAAACAGCCTCTGTTACAAGAGCTGGGCTTGGAGCTTCATGGCTGCTGCCGAGGTACTGTAACCTGTAACATCTGCATCTCAGCTTCTCTTGGGAATGGTAATTTTCTCAGTAATAGTAACCTATTAAGATCCTCTAAGTATTTTACCTCTTCCCTAGCCATGTCTTCTTACCTTAAGTTTCATGTTCGCTTTCCAGTGTCCTTAGTTGCATAATGATAATACACACACTAGGACCATCTTCCTGTGTTCATTCCATGCAGGGAGCTGGGTCATGTTTTGCATTTAAATTCTGTATTACAATCCTTTTCTTCTGAGTTGCCTTTGAGACTGAGTGGAAGTGTAACTTGGAAACCGGGCTGCCCTTATGATAGTAGGTGTGTTCAGCTGGAAATAGATAGCTCAAATCAAGATCCAAGACAGTTCAAGGCTTCCCACAGAGTCATGGGTTCTTCAGGCACATCCCCCTGCTCTGTTGTGGGGCCCTCCCTGTGCTGCAGGTGGGTCTCTGTTCCCCCTGTGACCCTCCATGGCTGCAGGGGCACAGCCTGCCCTCTCATCATGGGCTGCAGGGAAACCTCTGCTCCAGCCACCTCCTCCCACCTTTCTGCACTGAACTGGCTGTCTGCCCTGTTGTCTCTCTCACATCTCACTCCTCTCTTCACTGCAGGTTCCAAGCAGTATTTTTTTTCCCCTCTTAAATATGTGATCCCAGAGGCGCTCCCACTGTTGGGCTGTGGCCAGAGGTGAGTCCGACTTGGAGCTAGGGAAGCTTCTGGCAGCTTCTCACAGGAGCCACCTCTGTGGCCCCTTCCTGCTACCAAAAGCCTGCCACGCAAACTCAATACAGTATATATACCATATATTGGTATATTTCCAGATAGATAGACTTTATATTAGCAACCATATGAATATGTTATTCATAATATTTTTATCTGTTTCAGTTGTTGTCTGGCATTGCCCTTTTTCTGCTGCAACTGGATTGTGTAAATTAACCCTTTTTTTGATGAATACCAACTGATGCTTTTTAGAAATACTACAAATAAGATGTCATTAGAATTCATGTATGTCCAAATATACACATATGACAGCAGGAATGCCAGTGTGATGCTAGCTTTAGTTTATGTTTCTTAAAACCTGCCTGGTTTAGACTATGTCCCGAGGGCAGTTTCATTGTTACAATAATACATATCTGAATTAAAGACCATTGGTTTTTCTTAATTCAAGAAACTTTTTACTAAAGCAGAATGAATAATTCATAAGAGGAGATACTATAAATTTATTTTGCTGTGTGTTGTATTCATCTATAAACAGCCTGTGAATTCTGTTGGATTTATTAATTATTTAAAATTGTTTTCAGAACAAAGGCTTTAGGAAACTGGAAAAAAACACAGACAGACCTTGCCTGGTTACTTGAAAAGAACAAGTAAACCGTCTTGCTTAGATTACCTGTCTTTGCATCTGTTTTCTCATTGGTTAGGTGTAATTCCTGTGGCAGTTTCCTAAGAGGAGTCTGTGTATGAATGGACTTAACTGTACTGATCTGTAGCAGTACCCATGAGCTTGAAGTGAAAGAAACACCTGACATGTAAGATTAATTTCTTAAAGGTTAACCCCTAAATAATTTTATGTTGATTTGCAACATCAGTTTTGATTTTTTACAAAGACACACTAGGGAAGAAACAATTCAGAAAAGGATTTGGACTTCCTGACTTTCTGATAAAGTATGTTGGTTTTGTTAGCTTAAACCAGAATTGATAGAGGGTTTCTGAGATTCCTAGTGAAATGCCTACAGTTTCATTAACCCCCTTTGGTTTTGCACTGTTATTTTGTCCAATTATTTCTCATCAAATCTCATTAAGTACCAATAAGAGAGTAATGCCAATGAGACTATATGCATCTCTCATTAACTAGTAATTTTAACACTTGTTCTTGAGTCTTTAGGCAGCAGCAGAGTGAAAGAATGTGTAGTGGCTTGCTGGAATTACAATTATTTATTTGTATGATAGCTATCAAATTCATGCCCCAGTTACAAATCAAGTTATTAGAGTTGTACCACAGAAGTGTTTTTAAATAAACTCAACAAATTGCAATTTAATTGTATTTATTGAGAGAATCAGAATGAGTTTTCATGAAGACAGGTACCCTATTCACAACCCCAATGTTTAAGAAAAAGATGAACTGCAGACAAGATATGATCCCACATCATATCACTTCTCTAAAATGTTGTCTTTCTGTTTAGCCAGTCTATTTCTTTCCTGCATGGTCACAAAACTCTGAGTGTCTACAGAGTGAGGGCACCCCAGAGCAGCCTATGTCCCTGTAGCTAGGGAAATCTGGGATACAGCAGATGTTGCCATGGATGCTTTAATGCTGTCAGTGTTTCCAAGTTTTCCATAGTTTAAATGTACTCAGAATTCCACAAGATAGGTCCTGCAGGAGTTTAACAAAGCAATCAAGCTTCGCTACCTTTTCTGTTATTCCTTTCAAAATGGCCCAGCTGAGGTTTCCTTAATTTCTTCTTTCGCTATTTATTCTGAATAGAAAGTTTTCTGAGTAGAAAGTTTTATTATCACAATATCAGATCTTACTCAGGACCGTGAAAGAAACAAGAGAAATCTATTACATTTATGTGTTAATGAGCCAGAGTATGTGGGAAAAAATGGAATTGTTAGGGGCTTTGGCTGCTGAGACAGGAAGAGTCATTAATCTAGAAGGCACTAGTGACCTTACTTTTGCTAGTACAATTTTTTTAAGTATTAAGTGACATTTTACTTTCACTTGCAGGTATAGCAGCTATTATGGACTTATTGCGAAGAGCAAGGTTACTATAGAAATTTATTTTGTCTTGGGAAAAGATCTATCAGCCTTTTGGAGGCTTAACAATATCTGGCCCTTCTAGAGTTTTGGAAGAGGTTTTGTAAATGGCTTTATCTAGTTTGATGCAAAATTTTCAACCTCTGGGCTGAATGTGCCAGTGGTATATCTCTAATCATATACAGAAAACTTGTACTAAAATATCTGTGGTGGATCTGGAAGTATGATAGAGAAGTTTTGAGTAGTGTAAACTAGCCCGATCATCAGGAAGTTCTCACGTGAACACAGTGGCTGAGCTCAGGAAATAGTTGGCTAGCAAAACTGGTAACAAGGACAAATACATTTTCAAAACAAACCAACACGCAGGTAAGAACTATTTTAGAGTAATGACAGAGCTTTTGAGCTATGATGATTTCTGCAGCCTGCAGGAATGTTTTTTGACCAAAAGAATCAAAGCCAAGACATAGGGAAGAATAAAGACAAAACCAGAGCATAATAACAAACAAAACTTCTGGTAAGACATAAAAAGGCTTTTTCAACAGAGATACTTTACTTGTGATATATCAGATAAGTACACAAAGGCTGCCTAAAGTATCAGGAGAAGTAGGTCTACTCAGGTCATCATCAAAAATGGCAGTATGTGTATAGACTGCTTACCTCTTTTTCCTTTTATACTTGGTTTGTAAAAGAAAGAAAGAAAGAAAAGAAAAACCCAACCAAAAAAACCCAAATCACCCAACCCCTGAAAAAGGAGTATGTTGTATTTTAAGAAGCCAATAGTGGCTCAGATCAAGCTGGATCAGTAGGTAGGAACATTTCAGGGAAAAGGCTGAGGGTCATCAGCAGGGTAGGGTAAGTAATGAGGTGGATACAGGTGCCAAGTCCAACACTGTAGGTAGGGAATAGACTTGCAGGGCTCAGGACTAAAATAAAGTAGAGGTACCATGTTGAATCTGGCCAGTGAAGGAGTTGTACCAGGCAGCTCAGCTGCTGAAATGGAAGTAAACTTCTATTCATTGGTAAAATGTAGAAAAAATTGATGATGTGATGCAGGTTCTGAGCCTTGCACTGGAGAAGAGTAATCCTCATTGTAAATTGGATTATAATAGTTTACTTCTGTGAAAACTTGACAGTGTCTTTTTAATCACAGAGTAATCCACAGTGCATTTATGTAAGTAGACTGTAATTGGAAAGAGACAGACTAATTAAATAGTTGATGTTTACTACTCTAGTGACAATTATTAATTGCAATTAAGTCTTAAAAATATTATATCAGCAGCAGTGATGAACTTTATATCCTTAGGGCTTGCATATGTCCTGATACCTGGGAACTGTTGCATTTTGCAGTTCCATCTTTCAGTAGGTCTTGCAATAGTGAACTATAATTTTCTCCTGTACTCAGTTTGGCAGCCATCAGCTCATACTTCCAAGTTTCTCTGGGTTTGACAATTAATTAGTTTTAAGAACCCTTTATTTAATTAAAGTTATTGCTGCCACTGGGGTAGTTGCATTGTGAACACTACCTCTCCCAGCAACTCAGCAGAATATATTCTATAGTACAGAAACCTTCCGATTTCTTATCATGGAAGCTTTCTGGATGTATTTTATGAGTAAATTTAAAAACTTGCTTTGTGCTATCACTCCTTTTCATAATAATATTGAAAATGAACCTTTTTCCTGTATTGGAGTTTAATGTTAAGTCAAGCTGATGCATCTTTTCTCGTTAAGAGGTATGAAGTGTATGAGCTTGCCTTCCTTTTCGCAGTTACTCATGGCACTGATTTGTGGGTAACCATATGACAGTATCAGTGAACGAATAACATGTCATCTGGACGAAAGGTTTTTGTGCGCTCATCCACATATCATCACTGAAAGACTGCATACCTTTGGATGAATCACACAGGCTCCAAGACACTAACTGGTTTGAATTAGTGGTTTCTGAATTTGGATAGTTATTGGCTCAAAGTTTTAATGTTTCAATCACTTCTGCCAACTGTAAAATAATCACTTAACTAGATCCTCAGGGTCTGGAAATTCATTTGTATTTGTAAAATGCTTTAAAGAGAAACACTTGAGTGAATTGGCTATTTGTTATCACATATCTAAGTGAAAACTTGGTCCAGACAATGTCCAGATCAGAACATCAGTCCCTGAAAAGAACAGGGACTGATTAGTGTCTTACCTATGGGTTCTGCAGCTCAAATAATGTCCTGATGAGGATGGAAGAAACATCTACAGCCCTATGTATGTGAGTGAGTCCCAAAGTGGTGAGACTCCAAGTGACTAGCAGAGAAGATACCATGAGCTTCTTTGTTTGTAATTCTTACAGAGCTCTTGATCAGCTGATGCTTTGGAAAGCCAGAACTATCCTGAAGTACTTAACTTTTCTGTAACTGTTTTTGAAGTCGAGAATCAGGTGCTGGAAAGAAAGAGACAAATATTAGCTTCTGAATTGTGGAGAACATTCAAGTATCAAAAAAAGCGCAAGTCTTTAGTTTGTAAACACTAGGGAATAGTTGTGACAAGGAAGGGAATGTCACGTGCTATATGTTGCTAATCTTGTTTCCAGGAACCTCAGTGCTTTTGCTTGAAGTACCTATCTACCTTGCTGTCTGCATCTTATTACAGAGCTTTGGCTCAGTGATATATATTCATTGAATGTAGATGCTTCTTAAGTGTCATGAAAGCTAGTAGCAGCAACTCTAATCATAATTCACTGTACAAATTCAGCCCTAAATATTGTTGTCGCAGAGCCATCATTACACTTCTTGGCAGCATCTTTTTATATGCTCATGAGAAAACTATCTGTAGCAGGCTGGTAATTGACTCGGGCATTTTTAAAAGAGAAACCAAACTACGAAATCTCTCCAGTGGATCCAGCTAGAAAAAAGATATCTTTAGCAATGTAAATGTTTCATTTTCCTACATGTCTCTTCTCTCAAGAACAGGAAGGTGGAAAATTTGTCTGGAAAAGGAATGCAATCACAGTGTAGATGTAGTTCCATCATAATCAGCGTCATGGATTTAAAGCATTGTACACCAGTGGTAATACACTCCTTTTAAATCATACTGGAACACTTCTGTAGCTATAACCTTGCAGCTTTTCACTAAAAAGAATTATGGTGCTGCTGTAGTGTAGAGTCCCATCTTCCGCATTAGACTGGCAAAGTGTTTCATTAGAAAAAACCAAACCAAACCAAACCAAGAAAAACCCCACCCAAATTCAGTTGTGAAACACATTTGTTGCTAATGCAATTCAATGCTATGGGTTTCTTCTCTCCATTAAGATGATCTTTTGATCTCTTCAGCTGGACTCTTGCCTTTCAATCAAGACATATTAAATCATGACTTTAGTTAATAAAAATACTTTGAACTTTCAGTGTCCCCAGGCATTTTTCCCTCTGTAGCCTAGAAGAGATGCCAAAATTTAAAAGGAACTTAAAGAGTTTGACATGTCATTCATGGTAAATTGCTGGAACGATAAATCAAGGAGATTTATTTTTACACAAGTAATGGAGATAGAGTAAGCAACTTTCCTTGTTCTAGAAATCTTTATATAGCATAGACATTTTCTCACTCTATTTGTAGTGATGGAGTGGAAGATGAATGAAATAATTTTGGATAAATGACTCTGATGTTATCTGACTAGTACTACCATTATCTCTCCTGGAGCTGTCAGAAATATTCCATTATATAAGACAGATAGTGCTCTAGTTACTGCCTAGAAGACTGCAATATAATGATTATACTGGATAAAACGAATCTTTGGTTTCCTATATAGGAAGCCACTATTTCAAGACACTTAGTTAAAATATGGTATTTCTGGCAATAGTTATTTTTTTACTGAAATGTAGCACTGTTCAAGAAATAAATTTTAAATCCCCATGGTGAGAACACTAAGGTCTTAAACTGCAGACAACAGTTGTAATCCACATATTTTCATTTTAGTAATGCTGAAAATTAGTTTGAAATTAAAACACCTCTCTGATGTATGGATTGAAACCAGCCCAACATTTAGCTGGAAGAGGGATTCGTTAGCTTTAGCTACAGTATTCATGCACAACAGAGTTTAAACTTGCAGTTCAACTCTGCTTTTGGAAGCAGGAATGCATATCTTTGTCCATGTGTTTTTCTCTACTTGACTATAAATATCATTATGCTTCTATGACCAGTTGGGGGAGATTGCGTGTATTATTCTAGTCAAGGCCACCTCGATTATGTAGTAGCCATTAGCAGCTTGTTACTTTTTGTCTAATAAAGAAGTGTTTTGCAGTAGATGATAGACTTTATCTATTAAAAGGTAGGTCTACATAGTATATGATAGGCTGAAGTGAACAGTGAGTTTTCTCTGGTCTCATTCTGACTTACGTGTTTGTAAATCACAGCATCCCAGGAAATTAGAAAAATACTTTGACAACATATTTTTAAATGCCTGTCATCCAAAAATGTTCGCGTCTTTAAGGTGATATGTGAGGCCAGATATTGCTCATGTAAGTGTTTTGGTAGGATTTTTATTTATGCAAATTCAGGTAAAACAGGTATTTGAATAACACCCTATCCTTATTGTAAAACACATGTTTACACAGAGATACCACTGACATTACTGTACATTTCACTCAAGTAGCTCAAAGAGACATAATGTCAAACTGATTGTTCTGATGAAAGCCCTGCAACAAAGAATTTGTGATGCTGGAACACTACATTTACCCTCTTCGCATCCTAGACCCAGTCAAAGCATCAACATTGTACATTGTAGCATTTACTAATAAAGCTGTCTTGGATGCTCAGGAAGAGGTATTTAGGTGTAGCATTTGGGTCATATAGCCATATATCCACTCACAGATGGGATGGGCAAGGGTCACTGCAGAGATACGCCAGCCGCCATGCCAGTGAACACCATGCCATTCGATTGCACCTGCTCCATTTCCAATGAGAAGAAAGGAGATATTGTGGCATAGGACCCTATGCACAATAATAATGATTTCAGGTGATTGTTTGTTTGTTTGTTTGTTTTCTCCCTGCCAGCTTGTAGTGTGGAATTACTGTCTTTGCACTGCTGAACTGCAAAATTTCTTTTGCTCCCATAGGCAAACTAAAGCAATGATTGGGATACCACTAATAACCCTTCTGATGTCAATAGTGTGCCTCAGTAGTCCTTTTTCAGTGGTCATTTACTTCATTCAGAACGTCCATAACAGAAGTTGTGCTCCTGGGAGAAACCAGTATGGTGTAAATTATGTATAGTGATATAATATACAAATTGTTGAACATTTGAAAGTAGGCTACAGCATCACAAGATCCTTGGTTGCTTTTCTTTTTTTTTTCTTTTATTTTTTTCCGTGAACCTTGATGCTTTAACAAGCTACTTGATACAGGCAGTGGAACACACTGTGAATAACAGTCATTGATTGTTCAGTCCATTCTTCTACTTACCTGCAGTTAATGAACTATCTCGATCTTTGATGGAATGTTTGATGTTACTTGTACTTTGCTCATTAAGTTAAGCAAGGATTTTAGTGCTTGTGTAGTCTAAGAAAAACAATAGCAGTGTGTAAATTGTACATAGTATTGCTGCTTATTTTCCAGCAGAAGATGACACACTTCAACCCACAGCCTAATCAGTAGAAAACAGGAAATAGTTAATTTTGCAATTTCAGGATGGTCTTTCATTGTTATACTGATTTCTGCAGCTTTTGAGACTCGCTTGTAGTTTTATGTAATGCTAGTAATTGCCCAAATACTCGTAAATCACAAATAATGGCTCTACAGAAAGAGAGACTGAAAGTTGTCTCTTTCATATGTGAGCCAAGAGATTTATAGCTGGCCTCTGTCCAGCTGGAGAACAGAACACACAAGTGAGGCAGAAGTGATTGCAGGCTTTTAAGACCATCAGCATGTTCAACTTATTCATCATTAGAGGGGAATTCCTCTACCAGTGGTTTAAGAGTGATTATTATAGCTTGTTTTTATTTGAATACCTGACTGGAGAAAAGCAGTATAAGTTAGTTATTATCTGAATAAATAACCATTTAAACAGTATGGTGTAGCTACTTTTTGCTGGTCACATTTGTGAATGCAATGTAAATAGCTTTTCCTTCAGTGAATAATTAATAAATAATTCATGGACTGAAAACATTTTAAATGGATGAGAGAGAAGGAAAACCTGTGGTGGAAAATGTATGGCCTGTTTCAGAGACCCAGGGTTCAGAACATAAGAAAAAAGGAGACAGAAACATGTGCCTCAGGCCTCGTACATAGAAGAAGTACCCTGCAGTAAAACAGCCTGCAATTCATTTTGGACTATAGCTTGATTTTTCTTCTCAGAGTTATATTTAGAGCAAGAGCATTTTACATATCCAAGAATCTGAGTCTGAAGCTGTAGAAGGATGAAACAGAGGAAATAGTCCAGCTTCCTTGTGATACCACACAAGAGTAAGTCATTTTTTAAATTGTATTTCAGAAAGGTGTTGAACAAAATCAAAGCACAGTGCTGTGGGTCACTATGAGAGAAGACTACTGAATCATAGAAATGACTAGAGTGCAAGAAATCAGCTAGTCCAAACCCATGTCCTAACTCAGGATCAGCTGTACCTGGGTTGTTTATGACAAATGTCTGTTTAATGTGTTGTTAAAGGCACTGAATGATGCAGACTCCACAGCTTACAAGGACATCATACTCCAGAGCTTTCACTGCCGCTGGGAAATGCTGCAAATTAAACTCAATGTTTCTATTCCTATACAACACAGAAACAAACAATACATTACCTTATTGCTGTGGAGCACCCTTTACATGTTTTGTGATTGTTAGCACATCTTCCCTTAATTGTCTATAGAATTAAAGAAGCTTAAATTCTTAAACTTCTCTTTGCAATCTTGAAATAACCAGGTATTGCACTCATGATGAATGGTTCATAGTGGGTTACTGATCCCCAAGTAGATGCAAAGCAATGGGGCTGGTTTTTTTACTTTGGACAAAGCTGGGGATGCTTCTGGCCCCTCACAGTGGCAGGAAGACAGGAAAAAGACCAGAGATGAAGAAAAGAGATTAAAGGCAAAGAAATGAAGTCTTGTTTGGATGTGTACTGGTTTTCCCTTTCTTTTTGGCTTGCAGGGTGATCAGCTTCAGGCTTCTTAAGTAGTGTTTGTTGTCAGTCCTGCGTTTTCCCAGACTTTTTGCTGTGTATTTCATGCTGAAGAAACCAGTATCCCCTCTGGAGTTTTAAACAAAATAGTAAGAGAAATTAAATAAATGGACAAACAGATAGAAGAGTAATCCATCTGAAGTTACAACTTCATGAACCTGGGAAAGTAATTCAGGGGTGTATCATGCTGTGCTTGTCCTCTTCTGATGGTCTTTAGGCTATTGACCCCTGTCAGGGCTCTGGTTTGTGTAGACCTTTGGGGTACATTTCATACCAGAGTAACTATGTTAATTTAATTGTCCCTTCACTACTTGGAACCTAGGGGACTCCAGTCATGACTGCCTTTGTCTTGTTTCTGTACTCAGAAACTCAGTCAAGTTAGTTTGGAGATGATATCTGCAAAGCTGAGGGAAAAATTATAGCATAGCATAGCATAGCATAGATGGCTTTTCTTTTGGCTGAATGAATCAATTGCCCATGTCTTAGCAGAGTTAGGATTAATTAAGAAATAGTTTGGCCTTCGACCTATTTGTCAGAAGGTACTATTTCATATATTCCTTCCTTATTTCCCCTATGACTACTTCTGGGCCTAAATATTTATTCATAAACAGATGAAGATATCCCAAATCATATATTAGCTGTTCTTTCTACTGTCTGTTTTTAAGATTGATTAATCAGTAGCTTATAATAAAGTTACTTGGAATAAGTGATCCATCCATCTTGCCATAACAGAATTATCTCTGAGTCTAACAATACAATTCTGAAAGTCTCGGTTGTGTGATTTGACTGGGGAGTTAATATGGATGCTTTTCTTCACTTTATATAAAAGAGGGATTTCTGTTTCCTGGTGCTTTGCCTTGAGTTCTCAGGTTCCACTCACAAATGAAACCACAGATTCAGTCTACAGGAGGTGAGGTGTAGTGGTGCCTCCTACTTCTTCCCCAAAGGCAGTCTAAGGGGCGGAGAGCTGTAGTTCTACATTGTGCAGCTTTATTAGAATTTTAATGACTTTGCTTTAAAACTTTGAGGTTCAAGTGCAAAGACATTTGCTTCAGGGCTCACTTGAAATCAGTTCTTGGTCTGCTTGAAAATTTGGCAAGATTCAACTGAACAATGCTCCTCGGCTGAGGTTCAGATACCTACAAAAGCTTTGAAAATTGTGTTATTTTAGCAGTTTTGAGGCTTGTAATGGGTCTCCTATAGATATCACAGGTGTTTAGTAAGTGTTATAAAGGAGATAATAAACTAATAGTAAGTTCTTTATAGAAGTTCTGATTTGCTTTTTTCTTAAGAGGATATCCAATGAGCTGAAAAATTTATACTCTTTTGAATTAACTATTTTTCTTTTTTATCATAACCTTTGAATCATTTATAATAGAAATCAAAGAAGTTATAAGCACGGTTTCTTGCATTTCAGGGAGTAAAAGCCCATACTTAGACTTCTTTTTTAAGTCTTCTGGCAGCTTTCTTCTCCAATCCATATCTGAGATCATCAAAAAGACAGAGTAACTTGCATCTCTGACAATCTGATGGTCCACACTCTACTTATCATGTATGAGGCTGACTCAAACTCACCGAGAATCACATAGAGTTTTATAGACTTTGCAACCAACATCAATGAATTAAATTGGGTAGAACAAATAAGGTGACAAAGGGTAATGATGAGTGGCAGAAGAAATGAAAACCCTACAGTTTAAGGACTGACAAAGTCCTTGGTGACAATCAGTTACAGTGAGCGTGTTTTCAAAGAGATATTTTATAGTTTCAGGCTTTTTAATAGCAGGCTTGATTTTATCAACTTGTTGAAAGGATAACTGGGCATGATGACCTTTTATTTTGTATTTTATTTCCAGGATTGATCAAGATCTGAGAAAGAGTGCTGGATCCTGAAAGTCATTGATATAACTGCTTCAGCCACCCAGACCACTGCTGGCATGTCTATATTCCTCTTCCTGATGCAGCAAAATGCAGTTGTACAGATACATGCACACTGTTTTCACATGTATTTGACATTTTAATTTTGCTTCTAAGGGGGAGGGGAAGAAAGTCTAATTTGTCATTTAACTGCATTGTCCTGATAGCCCTCTGATGGGCTGTTGTTCAAAATCAATATTAACAGTCAAAGGATTTTATTTGCCTGGGGAAATTGGCAGGAACCATAATAGATTTTCCAGAATAGCTCTCCATGTGGACACTCAGAATTATTGTCCATTTTCCTGTGTAGATAAGCTCTGAGACAAATGCATGTGTATTTTACTGCCTGTTACTACAAACTCCGAGGAAGTTAGCAGAGGTCCAGAAAAAGTGCTGTGTGCAATTTATGTGCTATGCACAATTTATTAGTATTTACACAGTTCTCAGAAACTCAATATTCTGTATCTGAAATAATTTCTTTCATTGGGAAGGAAAGGCCAGAGATGGTAACTCTCCTTCACTCTAGTTTACTCCTGTGTTTCTCATTGCAAAGTGGTTTTTATTGTCCTTTTGTTTTTCCCTGCCCTACCTCCTTTCCCTCCCCTGGCCCTCAGCAGAAGCAAAAGATGAACAACCCCTCGCAGACCCTAAGGGAGGTACGTAAGGTTTCCACCTCAGAAGATGAACCACTCCAACTTTCAGAAGAGGTGACCCTTTCTTGTAAAGCAAAACGGACTCTGTAAAATGTTATGAATGTTTTCAATCCAGTTTTAGATACATGGTCTAGCTTCAATTCAATATAATAAGAGTCAGCTATAGCAACTCCTCATTTATAGTAACTCCAGCAGAAAAAATTCCTTTAGTTCAGTAGTAATTGGCTCTGTGAGAATTAACATACCACACAAGACTGATCCTGAAAACAATAATTCTGTTTTTCTTGTCTTTCCTACCGAATGTTGTATTTAATATCTAAATACATATTTCTGCTTCTTTAGATTCTTACTTTTTCAACATTTAAATGGGGTTCTGAATATGAAATTATCTCCCTAAAAATATTGTGAAAGTATATTCAAGTCAAATTTGGTCTGTGTTTATAATGCTGATTGGGCAAATACCAAGCCCATTTCAGGGAACTTCTTTCCAAAATAACAAACATTCCTTCAGAACTCAGGAGTTTGATATAGTGAGGCTAGTTGGACTTTTTTTTCTTTTAGCTCTGGCAACTTTCTGTTTGGTGACTCATCTGATTTTTAATAGATGTTGCATAACACTGGTTTTCATTGTGCTTGTTTTGTTTTCCACCATATGGAGTTTCTCAGTAAGAATATACTTTAGAAGAAGGAGCTGATACAAATGCACTGTTCCTTTCCAATTCTTGGTTTCTGGAAAGGTGGACAAAGACAAGTTATTATTCATATGCAGAATGACTAACAGGCTGAGGGCAACGGAACTGTCAGCCTTTAATTTTATATGTTTTTCTGTGTGAGATTTTGGTACATGTGAGTATTTCAAAGGACAGTAAATCCAGTTAATTCCAAGTATCATTAAGCTAAAAATAGTGGGAAAGACATAAACAAAACGAGGTTCTCTCTTACATCACCTGCAGAAGTAAATAGACCTCTGAGTACTTTGTATTATTGAAAAGACAGAAACTGGCTTTCAGACTGGAGGAACAGAGGACTGTATTTTAGATATAAATGGACGACTTTTCTTTGATAGTGGCCTAAATTTTGCGTAATACGTTCTTCATGTTTCACATCATAGATACACAACAGCTTCATTCTCCCCTGGTGTGATGAATCTCCCATGCTCTTTTGCTGTCATCCAGAGTCCCTGGATTCCATCTCAGAGGTATTGCCTCATGCAAGCAATGACCTAATAAAGGAATAATGTGTGTCCAGCTTAGGTGGGGTCAGTAGGAAGGATGTTTGGATCTGCCAAGCTGAGTAAGATTGCTTTTTCCCACCTCTACCTTTGCACAGCTCAGTGCAAACTTGCCCCTCTCCTCCTTCTGATCTACTTGCAGTCCTTCCTCAGTGCCATAATATGGTTTTTATCCAGCCTTCCACAGCTTCCTCATTTGGTCCATGGATAATCTCACTTGAAACCTTACATTTTATCTCAGAGTGAGATAACTGGGTGAGAGATGACCTTTTTTTGAAAGCTGTGGTTATTTTGAAAATAAGGATAACATGGTACAAATCGGAGAGAAGCTGCCTGCTGTTGTTTGGCTGCCTTAAGAGCTGAACTGATGAACTGATAAAAGCACTCAAATTTCAAATACATTTTCTTACCTTTTTCTCTCTCTAACCCAAGCACTCCCTGAAATCTTTGGATTCCTATGTCCTCTTGAAAACTGTAGATTTACAATTCATAGAAATGATGTTTTATTCTTATCAGAAACTGTGATTTTGTTTCAGAATTTTCTTTAGAAATCACATTTTTTTTTTTTAAATAACAGTTTAATTTTAGATTTACAGAAATCTTTAGTGGAACTGCAACTATTAACCCATGATTTGTTAAGAGGAAACAAATGCAATTATATTTATGGCTTAATTCATTAGATGATTCAGCTGTTTGAGCTTTGAAAGTACAGGATGATCAGCCGAGGTCATGAAAGCAAAACTAACTAAATAATCCTTCATTTATAAAGAAAGGATTTGGCTTTAGCTCAAATGAAAAGAAAATGCTTATTTTTAAAGAAAACAGTGTACTCTAAAGTTCTTGTTCTGTTCTATGAATATTGTACAGAGTAGGTATAGCATACTCATCAGCTTTATTAGAGTGCAAGGCTCTTTTCAAATTTATCTTGCCATAATTAATTAACTGCATCTTTTCCTTTGGCTTTGCCTTTGGCATCTTAATATGAGTTTTCATAGTCCTTATTCTCCTCATTGTCATCTGAGCTGAGCTTTCACTCCCCATGAGAAAAGATTAGGGACTTGTAGCTGGTCCGAGTTTCAGTTAAGTCCATTAAAATACAAAGCTTATGCTTGTTTTATTATGAACTTTCTCTTGTTTTCCCCTGTGCTAAATGTAATAAACCTGAAAACAGGTGCATTGGCTCGGTTGGCATATTTCCTACTGGCCTCAGACTGTTCTTAGCAAAGATGCATAATGGTAGACTATCTCCTATCCAACAGTGTGTTTTGAGTGTTCTAATATCCCAATAAAATTGCCAGCAGGTAGAATTCTAGCTCTTCAGAGCATGCAACATTTTACTTTTCCACGTGACGGCAATTTCATAGCTTTGCCCATGAGTAAGCCTAACGTGAAGGATGCAATGTGAAGTTGGCTTATATCCACTGGAGCCTCTGTACATATTCTACTGTGCTATGAACATCTCAACCTCCATTGATGTAGACAGCAAAACAGCTAGTTAAATTATGTACTGTGGTTGTAGGCGGCATTATTTGAAATTTTCAGCTAAAGCGATATGCAGGTATAGCAATTCTGAGATTCATCTATTGTACCAGGGCTTATACTGGGAATTTAGAAAATCAAGAACAAGGCTTAAGGAATCACAATTTTTTTGTTAATTCATGCCATTAATTAGCTTCCAGTGTTAAAACCTTAGCAGTCCACAGGACAGGTTAAAACAGGGCCTATTTCCACCGAAAATGACAGATAGAGACTTTTATTTATTTGTACCTTTTTCTGGTAATGAAATAATTTAATACATTGAGACATTGTCTATAAATAATATCCCACAATATTTATGTCTTTACAGTATTTGGAATATCACTGTAATATGACTTGGCATGATACAGTTTATTTGTTTCTATGATGGACAGCTGATATTTTATATTTAAATCAATGTAAAACAACAAAAATATACAATGTAACAAAGTAACAACAATAATAGAAGAAAATTCTCAGGATCTGCCATCTCTAATTTCAATGAAGACAAATGTGAATTCTTCGGAATAAAGAAACAATGCAATCTTTATAAGATTGTGGTCTTTCTCTGGTAAAGCAGTGATTATGAAAAATAGTTATTCTATAAGGTGGAGACCATGTTCTGTCAGGTAAAAGTTGTATTCCAGAAGATGAATGTAATTTCTGGACATGGAAGTAGGGGCAAGTCAATTAGAATTGAAAGGATTATTTTAACTCTCTAGAAGATGGTCAGCAGCTTCTGGAGTAGTGACTGGTTATAGTCCCTATACTTGTTTAAAGAGGTTTGATGGGTTTTGTGAAAGTACCTCAGGAATGGTTTGATGCCCATATTCAAAAAACATGCTAGCTAGAAAACTGAAGAAGCTCAAACTGATTAGATTATAGAAGAGAAATTTGGAGGCTTACATGATTAGTCTTCTAGTATTCATCTCGTAGAAGAGTTTTCTAGTAATAGGCATTTATTTTGTCTAACAAAGAATCACATAATGAGAGCCAGTTGGTGGAAAAATCTTCAGCCTAAAAACATGAACAACTCTTAGAGTTAGTAAGTAACACTGGACAGCACAGTTTAAAGGCAATTAACATTGCTGATGTGTTTCCCGTTAAGTTTAATTTGAAAAGTAGCAACAGACTTTCACTGCACTGTGTGTGCTTTATCTCCCAGTAACTGTTGATGTTCCCTTTTAACTTCAAAATCTATCCGTCAATGACAAAAAAACCCACCCCCCACTGCTGTCCCCACATTAAAGGGTGTACAGAGCAGTGATGTTGCCTTAAAAAATTGTTGATTCTAATAGGAATTCATGAAAACTTGTGATTTTTTCCATTAAAAGCAGAGATAAATCATCACAGTGCATTTGTGTATTGCATGTGCAGGTTACATAAGAGCCAAAAAAAACCCCAACCCCGAAATGCTGTGAAACTGTGATGACTGGGAGATTGCTTAAATTTAAACTAAATGGATTGGTTTCGTAGGAAGTGAATCACACACGCTTGGATGCCCCTCCGCTACCCTTCAACATTGTTTGATTATTTTGCTAATTCTAGAATGCTGCGTTCATTTTCAGCGGATGACTATTGAGTATCGATACGGATTTGTTTTCCTACCTGCTGGGCATTTGTTTTCCCATCCTCCTCTTCTTTCAGAATTGCAAAACAGTTTTTGCTCCTTGTCTGTTTTCAGCCACTGGTGCCAGAGATGCCATAAATGAGAGTTATCCAGCAGTGTTAGTTGTAGAGGATTAAATCTATAGAGGAAGATCCACTGGGCACCACCCACTCTGTTGCAGCCTGTTAACTCCCAGCAGTTTCCAAGAATGGTTAGCTCTACTTGGCATACTGAAGGTTGCTGGGGTAGAACCTGGTGAAGATTCAGACCTCTAGCACCAAGTCCACGCTCAGAACCTGCCTCCTCACCATTATCAGAGCTCTCTCATAAAGGGAGGGCATGGCCTCCCCTCAGGTGGAGGTGACCAGCCTCAGTCACAGGGCACACTCTCAGAGGTGCATGCAACAAGGCATCCTCTCTTCAGTCCCCTGAGATGGTTTTCTTGACCTTTGCCAGGATAGAGTCTATCATAGGGTCTATCATAGGCCCCTATGCTAAACCCCTGTCAGAACCTTGACTACTGAAGAACTGTTGGCCACCAAAGAACAGCCTTCCCCTAATCCTTCTTTTTCCTTCTGTCTTCCGTTGCCTTTGATTTTCTCCTTGCCCTTTCCCTACTTTCTGAAGAATCATGGGGTGAAACAATAACAAATGTAGAAAACTTGAGGGTTTTCCCAGTAAAATAGTTCTTATTTCCTTGTTATCCATATTGTATACCACTTTTGGTCTGAATTTTCAGTCCCGTTGACCTCAGATAGGGCAAAGTTGAGCACTTCTCATCTCACAATTTTTTTTCTGTCCTTTCTCCTCCCCAGCTGCCAACAATCTATAAGACAGAAGATATCTACATAAGCCCAGAAAGGATATTTCATGCAGGGTAAATTAGACCATTCATGTTCCATCTAGGTAATTTTCTTTAGAAGAAAAAGACTGCATACTGGTCTTTCAGTGTTGTAGAGGATTAGGACCTGAAGAGATAAAGCTGATGTACAGGTTGTAAGACAAGCACACTGCAAGATGCTTTGGGTAGTTAATAAATAATATTGTGCTACTGCTGTACTTTTGATCTTCTGAAAAGAGGTGACAGCTGGCTTTAATACCTCATAATCCAAATCTATCAAAGCTGATATCAATATTCCACATTCCTCATCTGTCTGCATTACTATGTGTTATACATAGAGTTACAAGTGTAATAGTATACTTCACAAAGATACCATTTTTTAAAATTCAAATTTTAAGGAGGATATTCAGTTTGGGGCTCTAACTTCAATCAACTTGGATCAATACGCTTTCCTCCTGTTCCAAACTGTAATTCATATCACAGTGTCTAGGATTTTATGCTTTCTGAAAATTTTGCTACCATTGGAAGCTGTGCAGGCTGAGCAAGCAGATAGTTTTCCTGGGAAGGTCTGTAGTCTTTATCAACCCAGGAAAATTCTACTATTGAAACATTTCATGCCAGAGCAAGCTGAACACATCATCACCCTCATACAGTTAGAAAGCTGCTCGTTGAAATCCATCGTAAACCAAACTAGAGTCGACCTGGCATGTAATGAGCTCACCCAGGGGCAATGCAAAACGGATCTGTATCTTGAAAGCAAAATCTATCCTGGTGCTAACATTTATGTTTTAATATAAAACTGTGACATTACATAGGTTTTATACTCCCTTGATTTGTGTTTATAGCACCATGGAGGATTATTCTCTTTTGATGGATTATGCCCTTCGGTATTCTCAGGTATGAAAACTAAGCCTATTTTATGATAGAACAAGTAGTTGTTAAGGTGTTTTTATTTAAATGATGCACATTATGTTTGAATGAATGACTTCTGATGCTTCTGAATATGTACAAAATATCAACAAATTATATTTAGGTTTAGGATCCCATCTGATATAACATTACTTTGACCTGTATCTCAATTAGAGGAACTGTGAGTAATGTAGATTAAAGAGGAAAGAAAAAAAAAGGAAAAGAAGGAAGAAGAAAGCACTAGTACATGATGGGCTGTTCTTACAGAGGGATAAATAAATGTGGGAGTTTTTTTGAATACTCTTTTTTTCCTTCTATCCAAAGTACACATTTTCTTAAATAACAGGCTTCTCTGACCTGTCTTTTCCTACATCCTGTTTTGTGTGGGGAAAAAATGGAGGGTGGGAGAATTAAAAATATATAAGAGAAAAAAACACAATACAGAATAGTGTTTGTTGTTCCTCCAAAACTCTGCTTTTCCACTGGCTGTGACAGGAATTGTTGGGTCATTTGTCCCTTTTTCATGGTCTCACTCTATGGTATTTCACCCTCTTTTAATATCATCTGAAGTTTACAGAAGTTACAACATATCCTAACAGGATACTGGGATCTGCTGAGGTCTCACTGAAAGCCCTTTTGGAATGATGGGAGAATCAAACCCAGTCTGACCTCTCTCAGTTTTATTAAGGCACAATCAGGCTAACAGCAATGGCATTTCAAAACAATGTTAGGAAGTGGGAAATGCAAGCTTACTGCAGCTCTTGTGACAAAACTAGATCCAAGACTCTGCAAAGAAAAGATATACTTATTGGAAAAGTAAATCCCTGTATCTATGGATTCAACTATATTGTCAAATTGTTTTGTTTCTGTCTTCATCTATGGTCCTATTTCACTCTAAGGTCCTATTTCTTTACTGCATACATGCTGACTTGCTTGTAGGGTCCAGTTTGGTGTGACTCAACTAGTTCTTTTAGTGAGAAAGCCTAGAAATGAACCAGAGAAGAGTTTCCTGCCAGCACTGATACTCTGCAAGAAAGATAACTCAAGGCTCTGGGTTTTAGGGAACAGAATTGTACATTGGAATCACTTACATAACTATAAGGAAACATGATGGATGAGAAGGCAGGAGGAGTCAGAATGCAGGTGGAGAAGCTGAAGTCAAGGTTCAACCACCAGCCTTGCTGATATTTCAAGTTCCCATAAGAGAGACAGGTCTGTCAGACTTCCACCCAACTTGCGAGACTTTGTCCCCTGCATGTTAGGTGAAGTTCTGAGTGTACTCATTGGATGAGAAGAGAGTTTATCGCATTTTCCTGTTTCCCAATCAGGAGACAAGCCCCTGCCATCATGTCCTGCATCATGCGGTTGCATCTTTGCGTGTAACTGCAGAGCCTCCCAAGGTCAACATCTTTCTACCTCTTTCCATTGATTATACAGGGAGCCTTCAGAGACCAGCACATTTCCTTGAGTGGTGTAAACATCTACAAAACTCTGCTCACCAGTACGTTGGTGAATGAAGATTTGACCTACAGTTTATGAGACATCCCTGCTGCTTTTTCTCCTGAATGTTCCACTCTGTGCACCTCTAGTCCAATGTAAGCTTTGGGGCTCACTGAGAAGGAAGCCAGTCATGCCATTTTGGTTCACTTGTGCAAACCAGTCATGATATTTTGTTGTGCAAGCACTTCAACCACAAATCTTCATCAAAACAAGATTCTTGGAATAAATATTTAACTTCTAGGTAATGGTGACATGTAATCCTTTTTCGTCCTTCTGTTGAGAATTGGGACTTTTTTCGTATGCTGTGGGAGAAGGAGTCACAAAAAGGCTTTATCCTCTCCAAAGCTATAGAGTGGCATTTTATGCTGAAAGTTTGCAAGATGCTTGGTAATGGTAATCAAAGCAGATTATGGAAGGGTAATATGATATTGGCATTTCCATGGATAGTCTCAGCTACAGCCAACAAAAATTGTGATGATGGGTGTCCTAGAAATGTGCAGGCTTCTGTTATTTACTTTAAACGTTTACTTATATTTAAAAATTAATTCTAGCTAGACAGGTTATTTAATCAGAATCATATTAAATGTATCAGGGTGAAAGCTAGCATTTGTATCTAGTGTGTCTAATGGAGTAATTACACACATATACCTGAAGTACAGATATGAAGTATATTTAGAAGATTTTCTTTATATGTCACAAAATTCTTGTTCCTAATAGCATGTATTGACTGTTTTGCTTGTGACAGGACTTATAAATATGTTACCTGACAGAAGAAATTAAGCTTTTCCATGCTGGAATGGAGAAACATCTTTTTGGCCCATCATCATGGTGATGGCCAGGAATGAATGTTTCAGAAGGAAATAGAAGAACCAGGCAGTACCTAGACACAAGGTAATTTGCCCTGCAGAATTAAGTTTTACCCTGATCTTGACTAGACAAAGATGTATGTAAAGCTTAAGGCAGATGGTTTAATAAATTTTTTTCTTTGTTAATAGACTATGATAACAAGAACATTCAAGGTTCACAGATTCACAGAGTGGAAGAGGTTGGAAGGGACCTCTAGAGATCATTTAGTCCAACCCCCCTGCCAGAGCAGGATCCCCTAGAGCAGACCACACAGGAACAAGTCCAGGTGGCTCTGGAAAGTCTCCAGGGAAGGAGACTCCACCACCTCTCTGGGCAGCCTGTCCCAGTGCTCCAGTACCCTCACAGGGAAGAAGGGTTTCCTCACGTTCAGGTTGAACCTTCTGTTTTCCAGCTGATGACCACCACCCCTAGTCTTGTCACTGGACACCACTGAGAAGAGCCTGGCCCCATCCTCCTGACACCCACCCTTTAGATATTGATAAGCATTGATAAGATCCCCCTCAGTCTCCTCTTCTCCAAGCTAAACAGACCCAGCTCTCTCAGCCATTCCTCATATGGAAGGTGCTCCAGGCCCTTCATCATCTCAGTGGCCCCGTGCTGGACCCTCTCCAGTAGCTCCTTGTCCTTCTGGACCTGAGGAGCCCAGAACTGGACACAGCACTCCAGGGGAGGCCTCACCAGCACAGAGTAGAGGGGGAGGATAACTGCCCTCAACCTGCTGGCCACGCTCTTCTTAATGCATCCCAGGTTATTTGAACGTCACCATCCCTTTTGAATCTGGGTAGATTTATAGCTTGAGTGACCTGCCACAGCATCTCATGTGCCTAATTGTAGACTGTGAGAGAGCATTTCCTTTGCCCAGTTTTGAATTTATTACCCTTCAATGCCATGAAATAGCCCCTCATGACCTTTTTCTGTCCTGAAATTGCACCCTCCTCCCCCTTTTTTCTTTTCTTTTTTTTTTTTTCTTTTTTTTTTCTTTTTTTTTTCTTGTATTATGAAGTGGAGGAAAGTGACTTTATATGGAGTGCAGCTTTCAATCTATAGGTTTTTCCCCAGAGGAAGATACCTTTCACAGCCTAAGCTCTTCCTGGATGTTCTTGCATTTTGTGAATAATTGCTTTGTTTTATTACAGCTGACCCTCAGATTGAGTCCTGGTTCTGTCAGCTTCTGTAGTGTGCTGGGGGAAGTATTCCTGAAGACTACGGTATATTTAGCCACCTCATGAGGGCTGACATTTCTTTCATGAGCCTGAGTATTGAAATGCATTTCCTCATAGCTATTATTTATACTTTCAGTAGGTGCCTTTATTGATGTGTCTTTCTAAAAATAGCTGTGAAGTAAGAAGCCGAATAATGTTCCTTAAAGCTGTTGTGTATGGATGACCAAAACATTCCAATATGAAGGAAAATCTAGGAAGGCTGCCTGTGGTTGCTTGTTCATAATCTCTTCATGAGAGTGGATGTACTTCATAAGAGCTGGATTTATGAGATTTAAAAAATAAACAAAATAATTGTGAATATTTTCTTTTGAACCACATCATAGGAGAAATTGTGAGGCAGATTCTTTGGAGATCATTGTACTTGCTGCTGTAGTGAAACTCAACACCTAACTCTTCTTACATTGTATATTTTGTTTTGTTTGATGCTGATTTTTCATATTTATACTTACAGGCATCAGCTGAAATCCAAGCTAATGACTATGCCAAGACATGGGTGACATTTATACAATGAATGCTAACAGACAAGTTTAATTTACTGGGCACTAAGATCCGCTGGCATGGACTGTCTCATGTCTAACAAACCATCTCAACCTCCGAACCAGAGGGCTGCACACAAACTGTGCATTGGGAATGGTCCCTGGACCACACAGGCTGGCAAACTATGTCTGAGATTTGTTCGTGGAGACTGCTAGCTTAAAAAAGGCCAAATTTATTAACGATAACCAAAAATCATTTACTAAAAGGGTTTGAGTGATTTTAATTAAGGATGTTGTATTATTGTTCAGATAAATGAAACTGTTTATATTATACTGCATTGCAGAAGATAAATTTTCTCCAGACTATCAGGTCTCAGTCTTTGTCTTCCTCATAAGAATATGAAATCAAAACACTAGCATTTAAATTAAAACACACTGCTCCTGAGCTGTACTATTATATGAAATAGAGATGCATTTCATGAGTAGCAGCAAGCTGTGTTTACTGTGATTATATCATGATGGACACTAGGGTTGGAAGGGATGTTGAGAGGCTATCTTGTTCTGCCTCTGGCCAACAAGGGGCAACAATGCCTAAATACCTCCAGTGAGGGAGAGTTTCTGGTCTTCGCAGGTACCTATTCTAGTACCTAACTACCCTTGCCATTGGAAAATATTTTCTTAAATTTCTTTTCTTTATTTTAAGGCCTTTTTTTGATATTATCCACAATGATATAAAGAAAAAAGAATCTAAATAGTTTTTCACAACTAACCCATTAATTTTCTTGTTTCTTTACTCATATATAGTACATGAGTATACTCATGCAGTCAACCATTCCTATATAAGGCTATTCAGCTGCTCTCTATTTTAGATCATTTCTCTGATTTTTAATTCTTTGGAATGTTTGTAACTACTGCTCATTTAGGAGAGATTGCTTGCAAATGTGATAACCATACTTGCTATTCTCTCTTCCAAGGCAGACATGACTGTGACATGGACCTATGCTGAGAATAGACCCTTTAGAGACCCATCCAATGCAGCCTTCTAGTTAGGTAATGATACAAATTTGACAACTGTTCTTTGAATGCAATTTTGAATGAAATGAGTATATACTTTATGCTAGTTTCTTCTAGACTATGTTTTCTTAATCTGGACCGTCAGTCCTCACTTTGTGTGTTCAGACCCCTCTGTTGCTAAAGCTGAGTGTGGGATCAGGATGCACAGGACAATAGCTATTGCTGGGAAAACTTCAAAGTACTTAGAAGGAGCTGAAATGGTAACGTTGAAGATTATGTCCCAACATCACATCTGGAGATGGTCTATTTCCTTGTGGTTTGAAGTCATGTGGTGGGCTGGGTGGATGATACAGGAAAACAGAGATTTCTCAGAGTAGGGGAAGACTTCTTTAAGATGCATGGGAGATGGAAGAAGTGATGAAACTGAGGAAAGATGACACCTGAGAGAATAGGATGACTGGAGGATCCACAAGGAAGACTAGACAGGAAGTCCCTGCAGTGCTAGGAAAGAGTGATACTGAAGGACTGAGGGGATAAGGAGAGGAAGATGTCTCCACTAACAGCCTCTCAGAGAAGAAAATGTCCCAATCTCCTTCCACAAAATATCCCTGAAAACCTCAGAATGACCTTTGTCTTCCTTAATCCTTTAAGCAATGCTTCTTGCTTAAAACTCCAGATTTCCTTCCCCTATCTAAATACTCATCCATCCAAAACTCCTTTCCACCATCCCTTCCCAACCACACCTTTCATACTCAGTACCATCAAAATATTGATTTGTACTGCCTTCTATTTTAGCTGCTTAGCCTTCACCCATGATAAAACATTTCAGTTTGTGTGGGCTGCCTTTGAATAACATGAACAGCTGGGACCATTTTGGAAATGAAGAATGTCTCTGGGTATACATGGAGGAGAAGAGGCAACCTGCCATAGGTGAAATTCAGAGGAAGAACCCTTCCTGAGAATGGCTTGAACAGCAGGATAAAAGTGGCTATGTAGAGAAAACAGCAATGATACCCCAGCTGCTGTTAAATTTATAATGTGAAGAAATAGAGAAACAAATTTCCCCCCTTTGCTTCAATTTAAACTTTTTATTGTAGCATCCTCAGTGGAACTGAGATAAAAATAAGTCTTCACTGAAGTAACTTTTTAACATAATTGTAGATTTTCCTCCTTTAATCTTTTCTTCTTCACCCTAAAAATCTCCTCAAAATCTTTCAGTATCTCTTCATAAGTGTTTCTTTTAATAGTAATAACAAACAACTCTTCAGACAGAATTAAGAATCTCCTTTAAACTCCATGGGACCCCTTTCATTGCAAACCTTTAAACTAGGAGGAAATTATAATAACATAAAGAATGGTTACATAAATTCTGCTCTATGGAAGAAATATAAAGGGAATAAACAATAAATGATGAAGTGTCTGTTAAGAAATCACAGGGAGACTGCTGAGCTGCTGCCTTTTTTCTTTCTCCCAGAATAAATGTAAAAAATACTGCCAGTTTTAGAATACACACCACATTCCTGGCATGAGAAGCTATGCTTTTTTTTTTTTTCTGCCAGTAAAGTCTTATTATTTGTGTCTTCACAAATTTATTGTTTACTTGATTCTGCCTGTGATTGATTCACAAACAGATGGACACAGTGAATTCCTGGAGAAGTCCTGCAGTTTGATTGGATTGTTTATTTGCAGATTTTGGCTAAGCCTGGGGAAATATAACAAGGAGAAAAGTCTAAGGTCAAAATTTAGATGCAGGTGTTTTCATAAGCTTGCAGCTCTAGTGCTGACTTTCCATATGCATTTGTTTTCATGTTTGCTCATACAGCCCTAGTAATTTTATTTTTATTAGTAATAACCTTTCTTTCAACATCTACATTACACACGATTTGTTTGGGTTTTATTTGAGAAAGAGTGCCCAACTTTTCTATAAATGCAGAAATACTCCACAGTCGTGCAGAATTATTATAAGACATAATCTCTGCCGTCTCATGATATTAAGGTGCATATGATCAAAACTTGAAGTTTCTGTCTAGGCAAATCACCCAAAGTTTGGGTCAGATCATGGCTGAAACCGAATGGGACACATGACACTGTACAAACAAAACATACTATATCTCTCAGCATAGTCTCCTTTTAGCCTGTGTACCTATCACTAGACCAGTTCATTACATATAGCCCTTCCTTGCAGCACTGTTGGTAGATTAAGAAAGGCTAAACAGTGTGGCTTTGTGCATAGAAAAAAGGGTTATTATAGGCTAATTCCTTTTCCATTGTGCAAATGTTGTGTACCTGAGGACTGTTGCTGTTGGTCACACTACACAGCTAATGGGTGAGGTTTATTGTTTTGGTTTCTCCCCTACAAGAGTGTTCTGGCATGTGAATTCATGCTGTGTATGAACCCACTTGCTGAATCCCTTTCATGTCACTAGCCCAAAAAATGTTGCTCCCTTGGAGCTTTGCACACAGCTGCCAACTAAATTATAGTGAGGAATCAGGAAAATCAGTGATTTTCCACCTACTGGCTCCCTTAAATAGAAGAAACATTGCATTTCACTACATTATATTGAAATACGGGTTTTGCATATTTTAAATTCTCTTGGGAGCAGAAGAGATGGCATGAGTCCCTACTTAAAGACATGTCATAATTTACCATGGCAATTTCCATATTATCTCTTTATCCTCTAGAATTTTCAACAGTCAGTAAATAATACACTCTTGTGCTGAAATGATCAGTACAGCCTCTGTATATGAAAAGTGCCTGCTAAGAAGTATAATTTTGTCATGCATATCTTTCTAAACATTCACTTTCTAAGTGAAAAATTATCTAATCTTGGATGCTAGATATATGCAGTCTATTGCTGTGACAGAGAAGCCATGCAATGGAATGACGTCATGCATAAGGGATAGCAGATTAATTGTCTGTTTTCCTATGAAGACCAGGGTATGACTCAGTTTCCTGAGTCCAATCAGTCATGTAATACTTAAAAGTCAGTAGCGTATTTGATCATAAAGAACTGTTTTGCCATAAGTATCTGTTATTTGTACTGTGATTGGGCCATGAGCTAGAAGTCTCCTGCATGTAATCGTACAGTCAAAAGACAATGACAATTCCAGCTAACTGGAGTTAAGGCATGAAGGCAGCATAAGAAGGGAGCTTTAGCACTGCTCTGTAGATGAGACTGATGAACTTTTTAGGAAGATAAAAACACCAGGAAAAATGGTCATGCTGGCTACTATCATTGTCGCTTCAACAGGACAGTTTGCTTTCCTGGGGTTATGAGAACTTTTAGGGCTGCTGGTCCCTCAGGTCAGTGTATAAAGAGGAATTACAATTCTGCCAAATTTAAATCTTCCAAAATTGTTCCTGTTGGTCTGGTCAAACGCTCTGTGGTTGCCTCAGAAACAGTGAATCTTTGAAATAATAACTCAACAGCTGTGATAATAAATCCTCAAAATTTTGTGGCATCAAAGTGAATTTTTACTTCAATTGGAAGCAATAGATTCTTTTTATTTTTTTACATTTTTTTCACATGACACTGGGAATACAGAAAAAAAAAAAGTAGTATTGTGACACAAAAAGTGCAAGATGACAAAACCAGAATGAAAGAGTAATAAGAACTAGTGAGTTTTGGAAGCTGTGTGCTGTCCTTGTCCTATATCTTTCCAGGAGTTATCTTCTATGTAAAGTGTATAGGATTCTATACAGAATGGGAGAAAATTACATTGAAAACTGCTGAACCAGGAATGCCACGTTGAGTTCATCAACACTTACCTCATCTGTCACATATAGCACTCTGTAGCCATGGAAGAAAAAAATGGTCATCCACCTGCTCCCAGCTCCAGCAGTTCCTACCTAGGAGGAGGCATTGGGCATGAAGCACTGACTAATTGGCTTTATTGGCACTCAGGTCCATGCCAGAACAGATAGCTCAGGCTGCAGCTCGTTGGGTCTATGCTGGGGCTTCTTAACCTGGGCCCTTGCTGTGCCTGTGGAAACAAGCTGAGGAGGAAGAGAGAGTGTGTAGAGGGGCTAAGAGCCAAAGCAGAGGACTGGGAGGTAGTGGCAGGGATCTAGGTTTTGGCAAGGAAGCAGGAGTCCCAGCACTGGCTGGAAAGTTGGTGTTACGAGTGTTAGCAACTGGATAGGGGCCAGGGATTGAGTGGCAGCAAACCTAAAGCGGGAAAAAAAGAAAGGAACAATGGTGCCGTGGGAGAGGGGAGGAGATACGGAAAGTTGTAGCAGTAAAGTTTGGATGCAACTTTTCCTATAGTAGCAATCATTTCTCTATTTCAACTCTTTGCAGAACAGATTGGATCACTTCTACCTAGCAACTTTCTAAAAGGTATTTTTCTAATCTGTTCCTAAAACCCTGTAGTGAAAGAAATTCCATTTTTAGAATGAGTCAGAAATGAAGAAATAACAATACAAACAAATAGAAGAAATATGTTAGTATCATAAGTGATTTAATGGAAAACAAAATAATGTCAGAACTTTTACTAACAATACATGAATATAATAAAAATGCAAACATGTGATTTATTTTTTTTATCTTGCCAAGATCTTGATGCTAACATTATATTACGTAGCATTTCCATGTCAAGATCTGTAACAGCATCTTAAATTCTGGTGTGAAAGGCACCTGCCAGAGACCATATAAATCACATATAGAGCTTGTATTAAACATTATGTTTCTCGTGCGTTTCATGTACTCTGCACAGAAGATGCTACATGGTAGTTAAAGTGCTCAGTGTATGGTAATGTTAATTCACCCTGTTCAGCACACGTCCAGTACTGATTTGAGGAGATGCCTTACAGGCTGCTGGAAATTTAGCAGCACTCAGCAGCTCTGCTTCTCCTGCACTCCATGCTGCTTTCATTCTGCCTTACTCTTATCAAAGGCAGTTGCAAACCCAGTGGACAGGTAGAATTAGGAAAAGGTACGTGTGCATCAGGCATACTGATGTCTTGCAGGACAGTAGCCTGGGATTTTTCAAGTGTGGAGTCACGCTGCCTTGGTAGACTGGTATGTGCATAATCTGCAGAGCAGGCACTGTGAACACATTAGAGGGTGAGCTGAGCAAACACAAGACCACATCAGTGCAGATGTGCTTAACGTTTATGCACTGTCGTTGTGTTTAAAAGATTAATGTCCCCAGAAGAGATTCACAGAGTAGGTGGGGATATCTAGCTGAATTTAGAGGTTGAAAGTCAGGTTGATCTAAAGCATGCCACGTTATTATGTGCTTATCTGGATTTCTTGCTGTCAGGCTAATGTCAGAAAAGATACATATCAGAAATATTTCAATGAAGAATAATAAGTATTGGAAGAAAAACTAGGTGTGTTACAAAAGCGAATTAATTAATGTGAAGCTTGTAATGATGATACCATTCCCAGCTGAGGGTGGGTGGAATGTGGAGGAGGATTTTACCCAGCAGGAAAGAAACAAATAGTAGGCTTGGCCAATGGCCAAGTGCTCTAAAAAACCTGACACTGACTCCTAACCAGGCTACTTCTTAGGACAGAGGAACACTAGAAACACTAATACCAGCAACACCACTGTGGTCATGGGGCCACAGAGACCCCTTCACCCCATAGGAAAACATGTATGCGGAAGGACTGAGCATGCTGTTGCTAGACTTCAATCAGGCATGCCTACATTTTTGCAGATTCCCACCAGAAATCTGTTGCTAGAGCTGAGCCCAGCATGAGAGACATTTTACTCGGGTGAGTACCCACTCACACTGAGCAGTTAGTTTAGTCTAGGGTCAGCTGTCCTTTCACTCAAGTGTTCCCTTTCTGGTTAAAGAATACCACACTCTTATCTCCCCAACAGGAATATAGTCTCACTAGAAGAAACCCTTGCAGCCCTACTGCTAGTTGCATGTGGCTACACATTTCCCATAGTTTAGGGGCAACCCTAAAGGGACAAGTTACTCTTGTAGTAAAGTTAGGATAGTAGAAGTTGGAAGAAGAAAGGCTTTTAGGACATGAAAAGAGCCAATCACGCACTGGCTCCTTCTCCCCCCCAGTACATGTTATGCTGTTTGTTATATTTTCCACTATGTTTATTCCCTCTGTTCTTTTAAGAGAGAAAGATAGCAAGAAAGTGATTATATTGATTTTACATTTTTACACTTGACTGATAACAAGTTTAGCTATTGACCTATGCTCAGTAAAATTTTTCATGAGTTTATTAGTGGAATAAACCCAAAAGTTATCAAATACAGAAGAAAAATTCATTGAGCTTCATTGAAACTCATACAATCTGTGTATTTAAAAATGCAGTTCTAATTTAGCTCTGTTTCAAACCACTGATGGTGTTTGAAGTTTTCCTGGCCCTGATCTTGTAACAATCACAGAAAGATCAAAGCCAAATAGTCACAAAAATTCTGGAGGAAAGCAAGGGAGAATGTTCCATTGATACAGCTTGAAAGATTAAAAAACAGAGATGAGCATTAAGTTTTCAGGTCAGAATGAAAAAGTTCTCCAGGAGAAAATGTTATATGCTGTCAATACAAGGAAACCTTTCAAGAAAATAGGCTTTATAAAAACAAATGAGAACTAGAGGTGAAAAGCTTTATAGGGCTGCATTCAGCAAAGAAGGATTACACAATGACAAAGAATGATGATGAATGCACTGCAGAACTCTGAGAAATTTTATTCAGTTCTGAGAAAAACTGAAAGTTCAGGTAACAGCTGTGTCTCTATATGAACTTGAGAAACTGAGCAAGAAATGTCATTACAGGGTCAGTGCTTTCTGCCCAAGGCCCCTTGTGATGCATCATAGCGGTGGATTGACCCTAGCTGGAGACCAGGTGACCACCAAAGCCTCCTCAGCTCCTCACTGCTCTCCTCAGCTGGTCAAGGGGGAGAAAATTTAAGAAAAGGCTTGTGGGTTGAGATAAGGATGGAGAGGGATCACTTACCAATTACACTCACAGGCAAAACAGACTTGACTTGGAGAAAATTAATGTAATTTATTGCCAATCAAATCAGAGTAGGATAATTTGAAATAAAAACAGATCTTAAAACATCTTGCACCTGTCCCTCCCTTTTTCTTGGGCTCAGCTTTGCTCCTGATTTCTATACCTCCTCCCTGCCCAGCAGTGCAGGTGGATGGAAGTTGTGGTCAGTTTGCTACATGTTGTCTCTGCCCCTCTGGGGAAGGGCTTCTCAACTTCTGACCCTGCTCCAGCATGGGGTCCCTCCCACAGGAAACACCTCCATGAATTTCTCCAACATAGGTCCTCCCCTCAGGCTATTGTTCTTCACACACTGCTCCAGCATGGGTCCCTCCCATGGGATGCAGTCCTTCAGGAGCAGCCTGCTCCAGCATGGGACCCCCCAGGGTCACAAGTCCTGCCAGCAAACCTGCTCCAGCCTGGGCTCCTCTCTGCATGGGGCCACAGGTTTTGCCAGGAACCTGCTCCAGCGTGGACTTCCCATGGGGTCACAGCCTCCTTTGGGCATTCCCCTCCTCTGACGTGGGGTCCTCCCTGGGCTGCAGGGGTGTCTCTGCTCCCCCATGACCATCCATGGCTGCAGCTCAACATGGTCTGCACCAAGGGCTGCCAGGGAATCTCTGCTCCAGCACCTGGAGCACCTCCTTCCCCTCCTTCTCCACTGGCCTAGGCATTGCAGAGTTGTTTGTTATGGGACTGTTCTATGTCTAGTTTCAACGCAGGGCAAGGACTGGCTAATTTACTATTTCCCTGAAGAATCCGCGCACTCTGCCACCCTGCCATAAAGGAGTTAAACTCCTTTACTGAGCAGACAACCAAAGCACTGGGACCTATGACTCAAAAAGAACAGCAGCTGCAGGGATCCAAACTAGGTGGGAGGAAGATCTGCTGAAGGACAAGCATTGTGGGACAAGGGATGGGTCAGGCTGGAGACAGCAGAAACACCAGAGATGCTGACAGCCAGGGCAGCAGAAAGTCAGAAAGAGATTTTAATATGACCTGGGAAAACCCTAGAGACAGAGTTTTTAGGAAGAGTGTTGTCAGGGAAGAGGCTTTGAGATATTGGCATCCAACAGCATGAGGAGGAAAGGGTTGGTCTCTTTCTTCAAGGACAGAAACAGGTATTGACCAGAGGTAGCAGAGGTTCGAGACTCCCAGTGCTGCTGGTGTGATTGCTCAGGACCCAGCTTTGTTGCAACAGTCCAGCCCACAGAAGACCTACTATTTATGGCATTTCAGCTCATCTGGCTTGTTTTTGTTGAAGCAGAGTGCTTGTCTGAATAGTTATGCCAGCGGGTACACAAGTGAGTAACTTCCAGCAAAGAGGTGGTGGCAGACAGGTGGGAACAAGCTGGGGCTGGCAGCTTCTTCACTTGGCTCTGACACAGCCAGATCAGGATGTGTGACCACAACCTCAATATGTTGATTAGCCACCCAGGTCAAAAAGTCTAATTACCTTTGGAGGTGCTTGCATTGTTATTTTGATGCCCATGTGCTAATTAGTTAGAAACCAGAATGGCAGATTTTTCTCCCTTACTTGATCCTCCAGAAAGGAGGGGACTCTTCATCATTCTTCTGTGACCAGGGTATTCGAGAAGCTTCATTTCTCTTTATTAAGCAAACCCAGAAGATATTATTAAGAAACTTCCTGTTTTTCCAGATCAGCCTGCTGTTTGCTAAATGTTCATCATCATTATCATCTTTTGAAAGACTGAACTTGCTAGGAGCTTTGACCTCTCTTTTGCTCAAAGTTTATGCTCTCTGGTTGCCCTTCTCAGCCCAGGGGAAGATAATGACCTCCCCGCTTGGCAGCTGTGCTTGCTGTCACACCCAGGGCTCTGAATTTCTACTGTTTTGTTTAATAGAAGACAGCCAGGGCAGTATTTTCTTTTCCTCCGCAGCTTTCTGGGCATAATTTGTCACGTTTTGGTTCAATAACTACACTTATTCTGTCAGGTTGCCCATCCCTACCATTTTGGCTGCCCTTTTGGAGTGTGTGCATTTCCCCCTGCTGCCTCCACCTACTCCTTTCATGTCACTTCCTTCAACCTTATGTGGTGCTGAGGCTGCAATGACCCCCACGGGTTGCTTTCTGCAGCTGGAATTAATCTTGCAGCAGAGCTGAGCACTACCAGAAGACAGAGGGCTTAGGCAAGGCATGCTGCTGAGCTATGGGACTGGGAGACTGCCCAGCAGCCTTACAAGCAGCCAGGGCGGCTCTGGGACTTTTGAATGTGTTTCTTTCAATTGTGGCTGAGCAGCTTTTCCCAGTCAAGTTTGTTCCCTTTCCTCTACAGCCATCAGAGACAAAACGAAGTTTTTCCTTTGAAAAAAAAAAACCAAAACAATGAACCAAAACCCCCCAAACCCAATAAAAAACAAATGGAAAGGAGGCAGAGATCAAGACAGATCTTCACCAAATTATATAACTCCTCAAGAAAGGCTCTAGGAAATACAGTTATGTACAACCATGAAATAATAGGAATGGAAAGATTGGCTGTGAACTTATGAACTGGTTGTGAACGTGCTGCTGCTTAAGGTGGTACCCTTTAAATCTCAGATTTGGAGAAACCTTACCATCCCAGCGATAAGCAAGGGGAGCTCCAAAGAAGTTTTCCTTTTTGTTGTTTGTTTGTTCCTTGCTGAAAGCTTTACCTTTGTATGTTAATGGAGAGGTGGTACTACTCAGAAAGGGGCTGAATAATGGTTCAGGGGTATAAAGCTATTGTAATATGGTTCAAGTATATAGAGATTCTGAAAAAGAAATTATCTTTCTCATCTTCTATGGCTTTACCAATGCATGAAGTCCTTCAACACAAGGTAAAGTTTGATTTTCAATTCTATGACTTGTGGTTTTGATCATGGTACTGTGATACTGGTTTTGTTTGGGTTTTTGTATTAATCTCTGAAGCAGGTATGTTGCAAATCTGGCTCTTCTGCAGGAATGAAGCTGTTTTTTCCTTTTATTAGAAGACTTCTGTTGGTTCCAGAATTATGGATCAGTGTTGTTTACTTGGGCGGGATTTACTTATATCTGGGCTACTTGTCTAAACTTTTCTTATCAATGGAGACTAATACAATTTGCTGAAGTATGAGTCATCCCATCATCCTTCAGGAGATCTCTAAGATAGGTCAGATGAATCACTTTTCTTGGTACCTGTTTCTTCCTGCTGACAATAAAGGGAGTCAAACAGAGCAGCTCGGATATATCCATACAGATGTAGTTGTAGGGGTTTAAAGATACTTGAGATGAAACCCAACTCCAGAGTTTGTGGAAAATGTACACTCTCTATTAACATGAATTGATTTTGGGGTGAAATGGAAGGTATATAACATGCTAGCAGAGCTATGTCCTCCAGTACCCACATAATCATGTTGCCTATAGTTATAACTTTTGTTTCCTCATTAGGTTTGCAGTGCACCAATACTCTATGTGGAAGGGCTTCCTGCCATATTTCAGGAAAAAAGGAGTATTGAGTGTGGTGATTTTCATCATGTATATGGCACTTTTCCAGCAAAGTCTCTCATGCCTATTCCATTTAATTGGAAAATTCCTGGTCTGTTCTAACTGGGGCATTTGCTACCATGTAGAGCAGTAACATTAATTATCCTCTGATATGGGTTATGACAAATGTCAGCTAGGACGTAGCTAATGGGCTATGCAAGTGAATATAGATGAGCTAATGATCATCTATATTAACTTGTTCTGATTGTCTTTTGTAGAATTATCTACTTTTTTCATGGATTATAGAAGGAAATTAGGCATTTAACTTTGGTCCTCTGATTTGCATGTGACTTAGATGTCTATCATAACTCTGAATAGCTGAACTTGGAACACCTGCATAGTACTGAATAAATGTAAAGAAGTATGTTGTGGGCTTAATCAAGCAGTAACAGACCATTCAATAATGCTAATGTACACACACGCACTCAGAAAGACTCATCTGACCTGCAGCTTTCTCTATCATTTATTATTAAACATATGAGAATACAAGAAAATGCATGATGGACTAATCAGATACAGCCCTTCCAGGTGAAAATATGGACAATGTGAACTTAAGGATGACATTTTAAGACTTGGACCATTCCTGTTAGAATCTTAAATCAACGTTGTCTCCTAAACAAAATGTGATCTGACTGTCCAAAGAGCTGGAGATTTTCTAAAAGCCACAATCATAAGCCTTCCTGCTGTCAATCAAGACCTCCTGCTATCAGTCCCATACACCATTATCATTTTCTAATCAGAATTGTTGATTTTTCCACATTATAATTTGCAACACTCTTCATGCACTCATTCTACATTCAGACCTTCCTTAAGAAAATGGGAAATATGGCTCACGTAATCCAATGCTGAGAGTGTGAGAACTTGGAAGATGGCTTTCCATGGGATCTTCAGGGTTGGAAAGGAGCTCAGGAGGTCATCTGCTCCAACATCCTGCTCAAAGCAGGGTTGCATTTAGACCGGTTGCTCAGGGTTTTGTTGAGTCAGGTCTTTTAAACCTTCATGGCAAATACTTCACAACTTTCTGGATAGTCCATCCCAATTCTTGGCTGTCCTCATGGACAGCCTTGTGCAATTTGTTTCCTTGGACCCAACTGGATCCTCCCCTCTTTCAATATGGGACTGTTGTCTGTAGTCCATCTACCAAGCACCTCCATAACAAGGGTTTGTAATCTTGCTAAGTCCCCTGTAGATATGGGCAGGTTGCTGTTAGGTGCCCCCAAAGCTATCTTGTCTTCAGGTTGAACCAACCATGGTCCTGCAGCTTCTACTCACAGGACAAGAGCTCCAACCTTGATTATTCTGGTAGCTTCTCTGAAGTCACGCCAGTTTACCAGCATATTTCTTGTACTGGGGACCAAAACTGGGAGCAATATTCAAGATGTGATGTAATGAGTACCAGATAAAGGATTCTTTTGATCAGCTAGATGTGTTTTTGTTAATAAAGTCCAGTATGCCAGCAAACACTGCTGACTCATTTAGACATAAGCACACATTGAAGCAGTATCAGACTATTCTACTGTACCTCAAGGATCTTCAGGAAAACACTGGTTTTGAGCCAATGGTAGCATCTTTGTCTAGACAATCTCGCAATTGTTTGGGACAAAATGTTTCAAACCACAAATGTTTCAAACATTTTGGACAAAATGTTTCAAACCTTTTGTGTGGAGAGTCTCTGGGAGACCCTGTTCAAAAGAAGAAACCCAAACAATACTGGATGAGCTCTAATTGCCTTACCTGGAACAGTATTTCTTTCTCAGCCCTTTCTTGCTGCCAAGCTGTGGGGCCCAGAGGACTGGGTCTGGAGCCAGCCTGGTGTCACCACACTCCTACGTGCTATCTGAGTCTGGGAGGACAGTGAAGAGACAGTAACACTGGTCTAACACAGGCCTGGCAAAGCCTTCTAGCTGGGCTTTGTGCCATTATTCCAAGGATTTATAGCCCGGTAATTAATAAAAATGTTTCCTTTTCACAGATTTATTTAGTACCTACGTTAGTTCCATACGTAGTTGAAGACCCATATATATTGCCAATATAGCAAAGTTGGCCATTTTTTTGCATGCTGTACAGCTCCCAGTGAGACTAGCTGTCTCCTATTTCAACTCCAGCCATAGGGTAAAGATATTTCTAACTTTTTCCACATGTACTTGGTCTTCACCTGAGCTTAGTCCTGTCTTCTAGAAGATGTTCTCAAACTTTTTCAGTTATTTAATTCCTTAGACTTCAACTGAAAGTTCACAATGGAGGAGACAAAGGGCCTGTTACTCTCACAGCTGGATGTTGGGTATGATCACTGCTACACAGTGCATTTACCATTTATTTGTACTCTCTCAATGCCAACCTTTCACCCTTCATGCTTGGGGCTTTTCTTCCAGTGCTATATTTCCACTTCGCTTGTGGACTCAATGTTCATGTCCCATTAGTTTTCAGATTTATAAACCTTAGCTTTTGGCAGAAAAGTTGTCCACTGCTCTGGTCATCCTCTTTAAGTCTCCATGCTCTAAGTGTTGCGCCAGAGCTTGTAAACTCTGGTAAGTGTAATCCAATACAGAGTGTGTCTGTCTTTCCAACACGTGGTATTATCTTGGCTCATGGTATTTGCCACACCATGTTCAGCTCCATCTGTTGTTGTGGGATTCCAACTTGGCTATTCATTGGTCTTTTTCCCTTTGATGTGTTTTTGTTTTCATAGCTGGCTTATATGTCTACCTCAGAGGACTGATACACATTCTGCAAACTTCATTTTTCTTTGGGTAACTAAATTTACTGTGCAAGCTATAACTGCTTTCTGAAGGGTTAATTCTAGATCTTCCAGTAGTTTCTCTGTTTTACCTCAGACTCACTTCAAATTCGTAGCTCAGAGGTTCTATCTAACTTTCCACTGACATCTTGTGTTTTAAGATCTAGTGTGGAAGACTATTTTAGATTTTCTCCAGCAGTCTTTCACCTTTCCAGACTTTTTGTTATAACAGGTCTTCTACCATTTGTCTGCCCAGGTCTGGGTTGGTTTTTGTTTGCTTGTTCATTTGGTTTTTGTACCCTTCTTGTTCTGAAATCATTAGGGGCAAAGATTAGAGTAGAAGTCTAATGCTTCCTTAGTCATCATCATGATATGTGTTGAATCTCCAACTCTGCACATTAATGGTACAAGCTGGCTGTTGTGAGAACCATTAGAGTAACAGGTACACATATTGACGAACCCTTCCCTTCTCTTCCTTCTCCTCTCCATTTTTTAGATTAATATCAATATGCAAAACAAGCCCAGTGGTAAATAGGATGACATTTCACTGAAGTTATTTATATTTTAAACCATCTCAGAACTGGAACTAAAAGTACAAAAGTTGGTATCAACTTTGAATATCATCTGTGTTGGATGAATGAAGACATTGGAATTATGAAACAATGTGTTTGTATATTCTTAGAGCTCATTTGATGAGAGCGCAACTAGTCTGTTCACTGGTTCTGACCAGAAATGGGAGGGGATGGACAATGTTTCTTCCTGTAGTACCTGAGCACTTGTACCCCCCAAAAAGTCTCCCCACAAGAGAGGAGACGTAAATTTACCCAAACAGCCAGGGACATATAATAGCATAGGTTACACCTGGCATGGGTGTATGTATATAGGAGGAAGAGCAGCAGAAGTTCACAGTACCTCTACAGCCCTTTGATATTGGGACCTCACAGGGATCTACTGACTGAAAGATCTAGTCTTGTGTTTGCAGGAGATATGACTTAGCGTAGCTGTGGGTATATTAGCTTTTGAACTCTGTCTTTTTGCACTCGTATCTTCAAGTTCTTGCTAACAAGAATAATTTCAGATGGTTTGTGTCACTTGACCAAGCTAGCAGTAAGCCTCACTGATAATTTCTCTTCATGGGGAGCCCTGCAGCCCATGTTGACTTCATACATACACTCCTTCCTCAAGCTGCATGGATGTTATTGAGGTGGGATAAGAATGTGAAAAGTAATTTGAAAATGGGGGGTTGAGAACTTGTGTTTCTTAATTTTCAGCTGGTCTATAGCACTTTGGTAACTAAAGCTTACGCAAGTTAAAGTAATCCTTAAGAAACTCCAGCTCTCACCTTGTAAGAGTGACCATGACTTAAAAACCTAATCTTACAAAACCTGCAGCTTGGGGAGCTGTGGCTTAACACAAAATTATACATGAAATGTATATGGGAATCGTGACCTAATAAACACACATCGCTGTCACAGTGAAGGAAAATGTGAATCTTTTCCCATCTTTCTAGTACCTTTTCAGATCAACAGCAAGATTTTCTACTGAAACAAAAAGTAGAATGTTAATACTCAATTGTAGAACTGAAAGTTCAAACATTTCCTGCAATTTAAATGCCTCTTGAACTATCTAGATTATTAAACCAACTGACATGTATCTTGTTTCTGTCTCCATCTTCAGATTTTGAAGCTACTTGATGAGAAGTGAAGTTGGTAAATGTCAAAATGTTTAATGACAGGACTGTTTATTTTTTGCTGGAAGAAACAAGGAATTCTGTGTTTATAATCTGCCTGATTTAGTGAAAATGTGATAATTTAACTTTTCCATATAATAACATCTAATTTTACATAACATAACTTACATTTAATGTGCATGCTGCCATTTGAGATAATTAAAATATTTCTGTGTTCCAAAATAACCTGTTTTTTTCAAACCCCATCTGAAGAAAAATATCCAGAAATAATGATTTTTCACTGTTGAAGCACAAGTAATAATAAAATCTTGGGGATTTCCTGCAAGAAAGAAATTTCTGTTCTAAGCTGATGTTCTGTTTTCTTGCGGAAGCATCTGTCTTATAAACTGTGCTGCCTATGCTAATTTATGCAACATTTGACTAAATGGATCCCATCAATGAAGCAGAGGAAAATATTTACATCTTTTGCTCCAGCGCATTTTTGTTTTTCAAAGAACTCTCGCAGGCCTGTGGTTTATAATTATTCAAATGAATATTGGCACAGGTAATCCTCAGCCAGGTTGGGCCCTCATTGTAGTAGATGCTGTGTAAACATATGGCGTGTGCCAGCCTGTGTCCCAGAGCATTCACAGTTTGAAAACACAAGCTGTAACAGGTGGATGACAAACAAGGAGAGAAGGTGAAGTAACTCTTACAGCAGAATGCTTTAGTACAACTAATTAGTTGTGCAACTCAAAGCCTATCAGTGACAGCAATGAAGAAATGTTTTGAAGAAGACATAAAAAACACTATCTCCTTCCGTTTCAGTTTCTTAATAATATACACAAAACTGCTGTAAGAAATACTTTACCAAAAATTCTTCATTTTTTGCAATAATGAGGCAGTATGATCTCCCCCACTAAGAAATCAGCCTTTGAAAGACTGTTGAGAGTTCATAAAGCTTTTCTAAACCATGGACTGTAAAATAAAAATGAAATATTAGTTTAATAATACTAGACCAACAATTTAATGTGCTTATAATTTTCAAAGACCCTAAGCAGTAAGCATCAAGAGCTGATATTAAATTCTGGGTTTTTTTATTTTAAAATTACTTTACATTTCCCAATGGGGACTTTAAAGAAAAGTTTGCTGTTGCATTCCATCTGAAGAGAATCATGGATGATAGCACATATGAAAACATAAAAGTTAGCACAATCAGGGATATTACATCTGCCAATATCTTGTTTTACTCCAATTTGCTGCTAAACTTCCTAGGAGTTATTGAGTTAGTGCTTCCAGTAAGGCAGAACTTCCTGTCCTCTGGAAAATACCATCTTAATTAGAAGATTTTTGAGGTTTAAGTTTTGGGGTTTTTTTCATACTTCAGGACATTCTGGTGAATTCTAGAACATCTCAAAATTTGTTGAGGACGTTGAGTCTTTCAGATGCCTTTTGAAAAGTCAGTGCAGTAGGTACCCAGAGATATCTTCTGCGTCAACATCTGACTAGAACTCCAGGTACATACTACCACAGTGATGTTGCTCCACTGCAGCAGCATCGTATTACATAAATATAATTGTCACATTCAGATATACAGAGCAAAACAGGTCTCCTCCCTGTTTTAAGTCCAGACAAAGGAGACCTTTGCTAGAAACAACAGGGGTCATTGCTTGAATAAAGTAAAACTCCAAGCTAATAGATATTCTCCAGTTGTAGTTTCTGTATATGTTGCTTTGCTTGTATCCAAATATATTTCTCATTCATAAAAGTTTTTAGTATGACTACACCATTTTCATTTGTTTGAACAAATAATGTATTTTCTGAAATGTCACCTTATATGTGCACCTTATATATACAGCTTTCAAGGCTGTGAGATATTGATAAAATAATTAAAATAGAACTTAATGGAACACCTTTTCTGTCATTTTACCTACTGTATATTTTTGTTTTGCAGAAAGCACTATTTATTTCTGCATCAACCTTTATCTATTCAGAGAGCACATGTAGTATTTACAAGTGTCACATTGAAGGGTAGGACCTCATGGATGTAACTCAGAAGACCACTGTTCTAAACTCAGAATGTTCTAAACTCTATGCTCAGAATCCTACCGTTTTCCAGCATCACTGATTTCCTAGGTTAGCTTTTGTTCTTCCCCAATTCGACTGTGAGATCTTATAGCAATGTGTCTTAGAAAATTCACTGTCAATTCTTTTCCCAGATTATTGCCCTTTTCTTAACATGAAAGGCTTTCTGTTTGAAAGAATGTGAACTGTTTTCTAAGAAATAAATATCCAGGGAGGAAACAGAAACAGAGGAGAGAAGGGTGAATTTGTCCCTGACTTTTGCTCTCTTATGTTGCTTTGAATGTACCTTCGGTAAGCCCTGAAGGGTTATTTGAGATGTTGTAGAGGCCTCTTTCTAGGTACTGCAACACTACCTGCTTGATGGCTAGGGCTTTCTTTCATGTTATCACACATGGAATATTTTGCACATGGGGATTATCAGACTTTTTTCAACTTTTGTTGGTTGTGAAGGCTTCTAAAATTTTTTCTAATTGCAACGCTGCTGATGACCTCCTCCAGGTTTCTTGTAGCACCCCCTTCAGGTACTGGAAGGTGCTATAAGGTCTCCCCAGAGCCTTCTCTTCCCCAGGCTGAACAAGCCTAACTCTCTCAGCCTGTCCCCATAGCAGAGGTGCTCCAGCCCTCTGAGCATCTTCGTGGCCTCCTCTGGACTTGCCCCAATCAGTTGATATCTTTCTTATGTTGAGGGCCCCAGAGCTGGGTGCAGTACTGCAGGTGGAGTCTCACGAGAGCCGAGCGGGACAATCACCTCCCTCGACCTGCTGGCCATGATTCTCTGGATACAGCCCAGGATACGGTTGACTTTCTGGGCTGCCAGCACACACTGCTGGCTCATGTCCAGCGTTTCATGCACCAGTACCCACTATGTGGTCACAGCAAATATGCATGAACTGGGCAGTCAACTCATCCATCTGCTATAAGCCCAGGGATTCTCAGTCCCCAGTATCTACTCCCTACCCTAGATTGAGTGGGCATGAAAACAGGGGCTATGAAAACTGTGAGCTGTGCCGCCATGGGAATTTGTGCTGCCCACTTCGCTCTTCCCAAGTACATCTCAGATGAGTGCAGGGAGCACTCAGGGAGTGTGTGTGCAGTGAATTCTTCTGTCACTGACAGCCACCCAGTTGGTGGTTATTATTAATGTTTGGTTTTTTCCAGGGTTGGCTAGGCTGCCATTGCAATATATACATACAATCACCTGGTTGGGCAGACTTACCCAGGAAAGACATTTGCCAAGTGTATGCTAATGCTGACAACAGAAAGATCTATCCACCTCACAGCTGTCTTACAAAGGACTACTCAGAAAAGAGATTATATAAAAACTTATGGGTCAGATGAATTGTCTTGGCAGGTTGCAAGTGACCGAGACTTGCAAAGAAGAGCAATGGCAGATGGTCGCTATACATAAGAATACACACCTGCCAAAAAATATTGGGGGAAAAAAATTCCTCAGGCAGAGAATAGAGGTATATATGGATAGGTTTGTTTATGTGTGTTTGTGTGTTTAAAAGGAGATGAATTTTCATTCTTATTCCTTCTGCCTTATTGAGAACTAGGTAAGACCTGTTTCTTCTACGGATTACTTTTATGTCATGTTGAGAACGTTCCTCCTTTGCTGCATCTTCATTCATAAAAGATCACTGTACTAATTATTGATGTGACTCACATTATTCCCACATGACTCTCAGCTTCCTAACTACTGGTGTGTAGTGGTCAATACCCCAATGTCTCTGGACCACTGAGTGGATGTGCACAGCAAGATGGCTTAGGTTCTCTGATAGTTCACCATGCCTGTCACCAGGATGGAGCTAAGTCCCTCACTGCTTCTGAATGCCCACTTTTTAGTAGGACTACAATGTTTATTGTAAGGTCTCTTCACAAGATAAGGCAGAGAGTCATCTGTTGTAAAGAAAAATAAATGGCAAATCTTTATTTGTCATAAGGACTGTCATTGCATTTGTCATTGTGGGATGCTTGGAATAGCCAGGAAAAGCAGGATGTCTTTTTGTTAGAACTTTTTTACATGGTTGTTGTTTCAATGCTTTGCTTGTTTAAGGGAACTACATTTTTACAACTCCAACTGTATCTGAGGCTAGAAATGTCTTTATCCTTTTGGTCTAATGGAACCTTTGATATTCCAATCCTGTCCTTCTTCCTGTGGCAGTACTGTCATTTCCAAACAGAAAGCATTCCTTTTCTGAGTAAATAGCCTTCTAAGATATACTTCACCTTCAGCATTCTAATTAATGAGGATGAAATTGGTGGTAAACCAGAAAGACCAACAAGTGACACCACTATGCTACACTTCATGTTTTTATTTGATCTCTCCTTTCTCTTTAGCCTATTATAATAAAATAACCTTTACTCTAATATACCTGTTTTCCTGACAGTCTCTTAAAAGGCAGTTCTTTAAAATGGATTTCCATTTCTTGATTTGCTTTCTAAAATGTTTACAGGCTTAGGCATTAAAATTTTTCCAACAATTAAAATATACATAAATACTTCCTGGGTAGTTCTCAAGTATTATGGAGGAGTACCTTTTGAAAGTGAAGAAGTCCTCAATTATTTTTTGTACAAGTTCTGCGTCCCAAGAGATACAGAGATAATCAGTGCTACACAAAACGTATGCTCCTTAGCTGTAGGATGAATCACTTACCATGTCTCTTGCTCCTAGATCTTTCATCATAAGTTTAATAGCCTCTCATACTTTCGTATTTTCTTCCTGAGGGTCTATATTTATACTTGAATATATCTTATGCCTTGTTAAAGTCCATCCCCTTATCCCAAACCTGGTGATTAAAGTATACTGCTAAACTTTACCAAAAGATAGGCTGAGCTCGTAAAGTCTATTCAAAATTATGGTTGTGCTCAGAACAAATGGAGAAAGCTACATCTGATTCAAACCATTAGTTCAAAGGTCACTAGACGGGGTAGGAAGAGATAGTTGCCTCGGATTTGGACCAACCATAAGGCTGGATCAGAAATGGATTTTTTGGTTTGATAAGTTGAACTGAGAAATTGATTAGTTCAGAGCAGAAACTTCGGAGGTTTTAAACAAAATTCTCCATTTTCCCAAAACTTCAATGTTTCACTTTGAGACTAAATAAGAGACACAAGCCGTCAACGTTTACTTAAATATACATGTTCTTCATGCCTTTGTTGCCCACTGAAGTTTAAGTCATTTAAAAGTAAACACAAAACTTCAGGAAGAAAACAGGAAATAAAATAGTTATTTTAAAATAAGTAAAATTGAAAAAAATCCATAGCTTTTACATTGACCCCTCTATTTTTTTTTTTTAATTTCCCATAACAATTTGCCATTTTCTCAAGGGGTTATTTTCCTGATGTTCCATTTTTGTTTCATGTGCATGCTAATTTTTTAATTGCTGAAAACGAAAACCAACTCCAGTTAACCCCAGCCAAAATTCTGGGTTAGGAACTCTCCAAGTTAGCCAAAAGAATGCCATGAAGTCATCAAAGAAATTTTTTCTAATATCCAATCTAAACCTCTGCTGGTGCAACTTGAGGATATTTCCTCTTGTCCTGTCGCTTGTTACCTGGGAGATCAACAGAGATCAATAAGGTCTCCCTTGAGCCTTCTCCAGGCTAAACAGCCCTCAGTGGCTCACAAGCAAGCAAAGCTTGGTCTGCTCTGGGGTTTCAGAGAATTATGTGGAAATTTTGAGGGTGTTACAGGAGTTCTTACAAATACAGGGGCTTGGGCAAAGACTGTCTTTCAGAAACATGACAGGTCCACAGTGGGTATTAAAGTGGTGGCTGATCAGATACAGGAGACAAATTCTTGCTAACGGACAAGAGATGCTGGGTAGGATGCTAAGTAATATGACTAATGTCCCTTACTGATCTTGAAGGTAAAAGCAAGGCACTTATATTTTATGAGACACACCTGCAAGGTTTCCACAGCACTTAATTGAGATAGCAAGAAGATCCTGCTTGCTAAAGACTGAAGATAAAAAACTATAAAGTCAGATTTTCAAAGAGAAGTCGTATTTAAGTCTAGGAAGCCAGGCAAAAGTCAATGAACTACCACTGCTCTTAGCTGTTATCTCATGCTTTTAAGTGGCTACTTGGAACTTTGGGAATTCTTTGGTGGTGGGAAGGAAATCCCAGCGTTTACAGCACTCAGATGGTTTCAGGGTTGAAAATCAGTCCAGAAAGAAATCTGCTGGCTATGCTAGGCACTTTGCCAATTTAAAGCTGTAAAGGGAGACTTCAGACACACTCAGGAAGAAGTCCAACAAATAAATGGAGGTGCTTTTTCTGCTGGAAGATTGGCAGTGGCATTCAAATCACATACAATGCCAGAAGGCCCCAGGTCTTCTAGAGCTACTCAGGCTGAATTCTTCACTGAGAAAACATAGTTTGTGTTCCTAATTCAGGCATGGATTCATCTAAGGCTCTTCATTCTATGCTTAAATCAGTAATTTTTGAACATAAGTTTGCAATTAGAGCATATGTTTTACAGTCTTTGTTACTAGAGGAGCTTAGGCTATTTCCTGATCAAGCAGCAGGTAAGTTATCTATTCACTAAATGTAAATTATTTGAAAATGAGGTCCTGAATTACTATATTATATAATAGAAATCAGAATGTCTGAGTAGTGCTTTCTATTTGTGTAATTATTTTTCATTCCTTCTGCCTAAAATCTTTTTCAGGTCCTGTATAAATATTCTTCTGTTGCTTACTTTGGCTGAAAATTCAGGTGTTGCTTAAATATGTTAATAGGGTATTTGTTACTTGAAGGCAGTATCCATGCTATTTTGCCTTGAAATTGTAGAGAATATTTGACTATTAATACATTTTAATATTAATTTCATTACTAAATAATAGTATCTATATATTAATAATAATTTTATACAGTCAAGCGGTGACATTAAAAAATAATTGCGTAATACAAGTCATTTCATGTGAGTTTAATTTCTTTACAGGGGATGGTAGCATGAGAGCCTTGAGTCAGAGGACAAGAGTTTATTCAAGGGGGATACAACAGATGCTTTTAGCAGTCAAGGAAGAACAGACTAGATGACTGATGTGTTATTTCTGTAACTAGCCAAATGAATCACTCTAATTTATATAGTTCAATAGCTGAATACAATGTATTAGTATATTTTGTTATGCTTAAAATATTTCTGTTTTCATTTGATGTATCTACCTGTGAAAAATTGCATTTTGATATTTTTAAACTACATTAAATCTGTATCTGCTTTGCCTGTTTATAAGTGCTTGTGGTGGGCAAGTAAAATAGGAATAAAACCAGAACATTTCCAGAGACCTATTCTGTTTAGAATACCTTAAATATTGACAAAGATCTTTTCGTTGGTTTGAAACTAGTGGTCCACTGTTTTGGAAAAGGAATGTGAAAGTGGAATGTCTTTTGGAAAGTACAAGCTCCATTTGTACCTGCTCTCATGCAGTTTGAGTCAATGAAAATGGATCAGAAAAGAAAATGAATCCAGCAGAGTTTTCATCAGGATAAATATTTCCTTCACTTAGTAATGAAAATTTCATGAACATCATCTAATGAACCTACTAAAATATATCAGTAGCTCTAGACACACCTGTCTTTAAGTGTACTGGAATGTAATTTCTGAGAAACCACAGCTTCTGTGAAAAAAATGCCTTGAAGACAACATAGAATAATATAATATTCTTAGAAGTCTTCTTCAGAAACAAGCCATGTTAAGCATTTGATAAATATGCTTCTCTTTATTCCATTTCTTATTTGTTTTCATATCTGAGTTTTTATTTGGACTTTTTGGTTATATATAACCTCCTTCTGCAAAGGACTTCCAATGTTCTGTTCCAACACAGTAACCTTAAGAAGTGTTAGTCATTATTGATATTTGAAGGTTCTGGTAAAAAGATAGCTTTCCTATAATTAGATCAACAAAAAGGCTGAAAAGGACCATCTAGGAGATTTTATTCTTGGTTTAAAAGTCAACTTCCTCTCCGCTTGCAGAAAGATTTTTAGATACACACTAAGTAAGTTTCCCTTACAGAGAAATTTATCATTACCACTATTCCTATCATTATGTTGTGGTAGCCCTTCAGCTACCACATGCACCAGACATGAGTGGCAAACACTGCTGTAGAGCTTGCACTCTCAGATGGCAATACAGGGAGGTGATGGGGAAACAGAGGCATAAGAAAGTAAGGTAATTTTCTAGAAAGACCAGGGCATTTCTAAAAATTCAAGAGAGAAATTGTCTGTAATGGGAAAACAGCTCAACACAGAAGGTGCAAGTCCCGTTATGGGGCCAAATTCTGCATTGAGCCATCTGCCCTCTCTTCCGTATGTCTGCCGTAACTCTGGGAATAGGGAAATCCCCAGGATGATGACTCTTGGAAAAGAAAGATCGGAAAATATGTCTCAGATGAAAAATATGAAACCAAGTGACAATCACAAGACTTTTGCACGTTGTGACTTTTCCTGCATTTAGGGGCTGTCTTTGCCAAAACAGAATTCCTGATTTCTTGAATCTTAGCTGAGCATCCTGCATACTGTATCCAATGATATACATACTTTGCCACTATATATATATATATATCTGTATAGTGGTAACGGTAATTCTGAAGTGTTGGAAAGTGCTTTACTATACAACACAGGCTCAGTTCTTGCTGTGTTTTCTGCATCTTCTTGATAGTTGTACATGTGTTTAATAGTGTTCCCCTTTACGACTACACTAAAATTCACAAACTTTATCACAGAATGGCCAAAGTTATCCCAGGCAATTGGAAAACGAGTGAAGGTTACTTTGAGATAACTCAGAAGATGAACCCGCTTTTTGAGTTAAACAGTTTTTCCTTATTATTGTCTTATATACTGTGTTTGTTGCTCTGTCTTCCAAAATGTTCTCTGTTGAACAGGAAAACATATTAATAATTATCTACATTTTTCCGTCATGTGTTTCTAATCTAGACAACATGAATGAAAAATAAATTGCACAGGATAATATGATCAATAACAAGGAATAACTTAAGAGCTGATGTGATAAATAATAAATAATTGCAATGATAAATAATGCCATTAAGGCAATCAAACAGTTTATGATGCCACCATAACTCAGAGCCAGCATTGACTTCAGGTAACTATCATTGTACAGAAATACAAATTTACAGTGCAGTGAATTTCTTAATGATAATGGTTTGGAGCTGAGGAGGAGGAAGATATAGATGGGAGGAAGAGCAGAGCATGTGCATGAATCTGAAAATCCGTGCTGTGGTACCATACACTATAACTGTTCATTTAATTATCAGGTTCATGTGTAAGTGTGGTAAGAATAGATGACCCCATTCATTTAACTGCTTCCCATCCCTTTCCAGCTGACTGTTACACTTCTCCACAGCTTATTGCCTGGGCCCTCACTCCCACGTTCCCTTCTAACTCCTCTGAGTCACGATTATATTTTCTACCCTTTAGCTGCGACTTATTGGCAGATGATTTTGGCTGAATTTTGACAGACACAGATGCCTTCATGTTTGCTGTCTTTGCAAACAGGAAAAAAAAAAAAAAGGACACCCCTCAGAACACCCCTCCTCCCCTAATTCAACTCAATGTTCCTTTCCTTCAACCTTTGTGTGTGTGAGTGTCCATGTGTGCTATCTGTGCCTCCATGTACATTTGACTTGCTAGGAAAAAAAGGGATAATGACAGAGAGACACATTGTATTGACAAGTAATAAAAACTGACATATATTTTTATATTGTTTTATCTTCAGAAGGACTAGGAGATTATAGATCCTTTGCAAGTCTCATTTAGTATGGAACATATTTAGAAATTGAGCTAGAGCTAGTAAATCCTTCCCCTGAGTCTACTGCATATCTGATAATCTTCTGTAGGGAAGCTAGGGCTCATTCTTTCATTGTATAATGTTTTTCTAGAATTTTATTCTCCTTAACTCATAATATTTAACTCACTGAAGAGAGGAAAAGGTCATTAGTGTTGAGATAACAGGGACAAAAGAGAATTACTAGTTTTACAGCCTCAATTTTTGCAGAAAAAATTGTTCCACAAAATAGTTACACATACTTCTGTGGTCAGCGCTGTGCCAAATTGTGACATAGTTAAGGCAGTTCCAAAGCTAATATCATAAATATTTCAACACAATTCTTAATCTTCTATAGAAAGAATAAACAATAGTTTCAAAATTCAATAAATCCCACATTGAAAGCCATTCTTAGAAAGTGGGAGAGACTATATAAATCAAACCAAAATCCTAAGTTATGAAATGTGTTTAAATTCTGGCTCTCTAACCTCATGCTTGATTTCTATACATGCAGGTCTGCAAGAAATAAGTCCTCCTATCTCCCAGTTAGGATCTACAAGGTTCATCCTAAAACTGGACTTGGCTACTCTCTTGTTTGTGAAATTTCTGCATTTCTTTATTTCAAATATTCCACCTTGTAGAAGTTACAGTTAAAAAATCTGTTCTTCAATTCATGCATCCAATCTAAGGATTAAAAAAATCCCTGGACACACTTTCTTTTACACAACCATAGAAACTAAAATGTCAATCTCGGCTTTTTTCTTCTTCTTTTCTTTTTTTTTTAATAATTCAGCAATTTTTAAGAAGCGATGAGAAATACAGCAGTGTCCTTGCCAAAGGAATTTCAGAAGTGTTAGAAACCAAAATTGTCTGGACTTTTAAAGGATCTGCTGTACACCTGGTCTATTTAATGTTTTACCAGTAATCCATACCTAAGCAAACCTCTTCCTTGCATTTTGTACCTACATAAGAGATGACAGCTGAAATTGAAAAAGAAAAATGGTACAACATGGATCACAGAGACATACAAAGCAACTTATTCTGCTGGTTCATGTTTAATTTGCATTTGAATAAGGTTCATTTCACCTGAACATTAAATCTCATTTTAGCAAGAGTCAAATAGTTTAGGAACTTGTAATTTATGCTGAGAATTTTAGCCAAAACATGAAAAATTATAATTATAGAAAGACAGGTTTTGTGATAGGACTTGGTCCTGATTTAATAAGAATAACTGCAGACCAGCAATACACAGTTTTTTGAACCTGTGAGGTGCAATCAAAATTAACTCCCTGTGGAAATGGGATCTATAGAATGCCTCTCTGGTAGATCCCTCTTCCAGAGGCTTAGCATAGAAAATGGTCGAGCTTTTGTGTGATAAGTTACTGAATCAAAAAGTGTTAGTTGTCAGTGTTGTGGAATAGATATAAATGTTCAGAAATTGAGAAACATAATTCACAACACATGGATGACATGAATGCGAAAGGCAGCACTTTTTAATGGTACGTTTTTAACAGTACAGCTGCTAAATTTTTGTCATTTGGGGGCTTTATACTGTTGCTTGTCACGATAATGTCTGAGTTAAGATTTGACTCCTACCGTCAGATCCACTATCAAGCTGTTAATGCAAAAAGAAAACTAAGGTAGGAAAACCCAGCAATAACAGCGAAACAACCTGCAATGTTTGAGCATTGACTATGTTCATTTTTCTGACGTGTTAAACTATTAGCAGAGCTATCTTGCGTAGATAACTAGAAGGATTGTTTGTAGAACTGGTGATTCAGGAAGGCACTTCAATATTTCATCTTTTTTGGATGCGGTTTACATTACAATGCTTGCTCAGCTATAAGAGATTTTTAACATAAACTGAAGGTGGATGTTTGACATAGCTGAGGCTCCATAATATTCCGAGTGCTCTTGTCTCTGGTGGAACTTGCGTTTCCTTACTGCCACGTCTATAGCCAAAGACTGCAAGTTCATTTTCTTCAAAAAGGTCTGACTGTCCTAAAGGCACTGTGGCTGCCAGGAGGCACAGCAGCTCTAGATGCATAATGAGCCACCTCTACAGTTTGTGTGGTAATTGCATTATTTGATCCTTCACTGTGGTAAGCAGGAAAACTTGAGATGTATCCTCAGGGCAGATTAACGGTTATATGTGATAGACTGCCGCATCACTTGGGGTTTCAGCATGAAGTAAGAGACAACTCATCTTCATTTTACCTTGACACTCTAAAAAACTCTAAGCAACATTCATGTTTAGTATGCAGCATGGCTAGGAGGTATTTCTGTACCTGCCTGTAAGCACGCAATTCCCCAGCCTGTGAATCAAAACTACCAAGTTTCTCCTCTGCTCGTCCAGTTGTACAGCTCTGTAATGTCTCCTGAGGCTCAGTGCACACTCTATTTATTCTCCCCTTATTATCCGAGAAAGATTTTGCAGCTCTTCACAGGACAAAATTTTTGATGGCCACTTGCTGGCAAACAACTAGCATTTCACCTGTGATTGGCATTAAAAAATACATACATATTTTATGAAGTACTTTTAAAAGTCTTTAGTTTATTTATGAAGAAGACATGCTGCTTACAGAAGTATCCTCCTGAAAGGAGTGAGTATGAAGATGCTAAGGGAAGGAATGTAAAAAGAGAGTCTAGTTAAGTACTCATCAAATGAAGAACAGCTTAAAAAAAAAAAAAAAAAAGAACAATGGCTATTTAAAAATTATTTCTACCTTTTAATTTCAAATGTTTACTTCTTATGACATCACTGGACTCTATAGTATTTAATGACATTTGTTGGCCATTAAACACGGAATTGATCCCAAAGTTTTATTTCAGTGTTTTGCACAACTGAAATTACGTAGTACTCACTATTTGCTGCACTAATTACATGCATTAAGTAAGTCTGATCCTGACCAGCAGGGATTGAGGGTGTCTAGTGCATTTATAGTCTTCCACCAACCTTACAGTGATGGGACAAGAGTAGCTGGCCTTTTTCTGTCCAGTGTGACTCCAAATGCCAGCACAATAATTGAGCTGTGAGTCAGACAAGAGTTTTTTTGCTGACCTTCCCCCAGTGGGATTATTTATCTAATTATCATCTGTGGTTTTGCTGAATTTGAAAGGTTCCTAGCTTACTTGCCAAAAAATTAAGCAAAAATCTACATTGCGTACCTGAAACATACATTTGTGAGTGGGCCTGTTCTTCAGGTTCTGGAGACCACTGCAGGTGAATGTCAGCACATAAACTGTCTTTACAGCATGACATTTTTTGCTCCTACTCCCAAGAAGCATATAAAATAAATATTTTTTCCTCCATTAAACATATTTAGTGCACCAAGAATTTAATGTCTTCTTCATGAGGGTTAGCATTTGGATAACTTTTTAGCTTTTATGAAAATATTTCTCAAGGAGAAATAGACATATAAGATGCTCATGCACAAATGTTCGTTGCTAGGAGGGTCTATCCTACCAGTGCATTTTTTTCCCTAGGAGACATACTAAGCATAAGAAATATCTTGCCAGCTGTGAAGTTCTCCTTCCATTGACCCTCCTACCTGCTCAAGGTCTGTGTTGTGTTGCTACTTAATCCACTTTTCTTTATTAAACATCTAATCCTGCAAGGAGTGAAGTTCACAAAAGACAACCAATGAGTATAATACTGAAATTTAAGATCACCTAGTGCTTATGCTTTCCATTCCTATCACTTTACTTTGATTATAAACAAAATATGCGAGATTTATATTGGAGGGGGAGAATCTGATACCAGTGTGCAGGGCATGGCCTCCTGGGACTTCCCAGGGTGGAACATGATTTCTTCTCAAGATGGTTTACCTCTTAGAGTCAGACTGTGCTCCCTTGTAGGGTGCATAACGCAACTACTACCGCAACTCCATTTACCTGCTTTTTCTAATTAGTCTTTTGTTACATTTTTAAAAATTAAACGTATTATTGCAAATGCTAGCACAGAAAATTACTGAAACAGTTCATGCAAACTCAGTGACAGGCCTTTAACCACTCTAAAATTGGTATATTTGTTTCTATCTCATTACTAATTTTCACTTATAATTGTCCATACTAAATCAGAATTCAAAGAATACTGTAGGAATAAAATATTATTGGAAGTGGATGAGAAATCAGGGACAATATTTCACTCCAGTCTACTCCGGGCAACAGTCAATACTCCCACCTCTCTAGCCCCAGTTTTTGAAGGGGATGGAATAAAATGTTTTGAGAAAATATGTATTTTAGACCCTTTTTGGAGGTTTAAAAGACATTATGAAAATTTGTTTCATTATTTTCTTTGTCAATAAATAGAATCCATTGGTAAAATTTTTTACATAGAAACAGCTTTCATGTTGTCATTTATCATTCTGGAACTTTTGAAAACAATTTGGGTTCTGAAGTAAAAAAACAACAGCCCTGCACACCCAAAGGAAATGATGCAAATCTTGATTCTGCCACTCAGTGATTTTTTTAACCACTGCAAAATGGTTTTGAAAACCGGAAAGGTGGTAAAAGCAAGAAAGCAAAAAAGGAAAGCTTATAAACAAGCCCCTTGGTACCATTCATTTTATTGCAGTTGGACACAGAAGTAAAGTAAGAGAATACTGTCAGCATTTTTGTGAATTTTATTCCATCTTTTTCAACCAGATGTAGCTGTAAATCTCACAAGATTTCAAACAAGGTGCTTTAGATTAAAAATAAATTATAGTTGGAGTAGAAAATTGCCAGAATGCAGAAAAGCATTTAAAGATTTAAAGAGCATTCTGCAGACTCCTTCTTGTATTCCTGTGGAGATGGTAATTTGTGAAGCTAAAATCAAGAATATTTTTTAATTTTATCCTGATATTTGTCTGAAATCTCTGAGATTAATCTATCACATTGTGGTGGGTTTTATCCAACTTTCTAATTAGGTTATCCATAACTGGAATTTTAATTGAGCTGGAGTGCCTCAGATACCTGTTTTCCATAGAATTTCACTATGGAAATGCTAGGAAGCACTGCAAATATTAGACTATCCCACATATAGTGAAGTAATATGAGTTGGGCACAATCAAAAAATTTAAGACATTTTAAGACCATGTTACCTCAATACCCACACAATTGTCAAAAGGGGCATTTTTTTATCATTAATATGTGACTTAACTTTTTTGTGAGGAAACGCTCAAAATGAGCTAAGGATATTGTTTACATTGCAAAACCAAACACTTAAAAGTTAGGAAGTGTTGAAAATAAATCAATCTAGCTGATCTTCAATTTAGCCTTGTGCTCTGAAGACAGAAACACATTTAAATCTTTTCACAGATGACCTGCCTCACTTAGTGACTAGCAACAGCGTTGCTCAAATCAGAACCATATATTCAAAAACCCCTATTTTCTTCTAGTTTTCAACATTATCTTTTTCCTTGTGTCCAATGTACCAAACACTAGTTGTATACTGGTGTACAGGCAGAATTGCTCCTTTCCTCACACACTTCTCGATGGCATTTTTCACTGTATTACCCCAGCAATTAATCAGTGTGTCTGGTAACATATTAATAATTAACTTGCTCATTTCACAATTCCTGTGAGGTATAATCTCGCTTTCACTGCTGGGGAGCAGAGGCAATAAATATAAAACCTATCCACCTCAATTGGACATCTAATTTCAAACTTTCCAGGGGATAACAACCCAAACTCGCACTTTATCCATTTAAAGCGCAGTTCCAGCTGACATACCTGTCTCTGCACTCCAGAACATCAGGTACCAGGAGCTCAAGTTGGTTACCCCAGATAACAAGCTGCTTAAGTTTAAATACCTTTGGCATTATATCTGAGGCAGTACAAGGAGATGGCTCTCAAGGGCAGGATGCAGTCCATACGCAAGGAGACTGTCCTCTCTCCATGAGTTGTCTCTTTCCCAGTTCCTCCCCTACCTCCCTGTTTCTGCACAAATAAAGGCAGGGTCCTGCAGCCAGCATTCTCCTTTGCTTCTCAGCCCATGTGCTGCGCAGTAAATAGGGCAGGGAAGAGGCAGAGTGTAATCAGGTAGGTACAACGTGATGGCAGCCCACAGACCTGGGCAGAAGAGGGCTTATTCCCTGTACCTAACCCAGGCGTAGAACACCCCACTGCAGTCCAGAGTGGGGAAATTTTTGTGGAGTTTTCAGTTGCAACGGTATAGGATGTCCTGCTACATGTGTGAAATAGGGTTTTTCTAAAAACAAGAAGTCATATTCAGTGAGGTTTTTTGCAGATGTTAAAAGCAATAAATCTAGCATGAAAGTTACCCCCTCATTATGTATTAAGCACAAACTCCAAGGCATATTCTTTTGGAGGGAAGGTTGTCAACATTCCTTATTCTGGGAAAAAGAATGTATTTTTCTGTAAGCCTCCCACTTTTTTCCGGAAAGAATCAAAATATTTGTCTGTAACTGTGCGCGCACATATATGCGCAGGTGTGTGTGTGTATGAAAAATTAATTTGAAATAGATGTCTATACTCCAAAATTTCAGATCAAACATTTCAAGTATTGTAAAGGTATCAGCAAATGAAAACAAGCTCTGACACAAGGACCATGAAACACCTTTCTGCAAATACATGCTTGCCAGCTTGCTTGTTGTGTTATGGAAGTGTTACAGAGCTAACGCCCTCTTTCAAACTTGAGGACAAATAAAACACTGATAAAAATGAATAAAATAATTTAAACTGATTCAAGCAGTTTGTCCTGACATATTTCTTGTTAATTAAGCTGTGAGAATAATCGATTTTTCTGTGTGAAGTGTGAAGCAAAGCAGGTTGATGACAGTATAATTGTGGCAGCACAAATACCTGAAAAAATGTGATTTTGTTTGACATGTAATGAGTCTTTTGATGTCAACTGAAAGTTTCATTTCCTGCAACTTGTAAAGCATCAAAATAGTAACACAGCTTCAAACAGGCAAATGGTTAGATATCTTCAAGAACAAAACCAGTGCTGTCCAATAGTGGTTAATGAACTTAACATGTGGAAGACACTGGTTTTATCTGCTACTTGCTTTTAAGCCAGTTTGAGCCATCTCCACAGTTAACAAATGGTTTCAAAAGTTTATTGCTGATCGGTGGGGCTCAGGAGCATTTCCAGTCTACCAAGACCACCCACCTGCACTGATTCACTTTGCCTTGTTGGACAGAGACCCAGTAGGATATCGCTTCACAGCCTGGTGCACCTTTGTTTCCCCTGGAAGAAAACACAAGGGAGATGGACCAGGAGAGCGCAGCATGCCTTGGTCAGGCTCCTAAGGTAAATGTAAATGCCCAGGGGAAAGGCCCTGGGGCATGCAGGGTGCCTCTACACACTCGTTAAGTTGAGAACTATTGGTTTCTGCTATAGATATGATCAGTGTTCACTGGAGGTGGGACTAGAAACCAGGCATCCCCAGTCTATGCATTTGTCCAAGCAGCTCTCCAGCATAATAATTGAATTATTGTATATTGAGTTTCATTAAAAATAACTAAGAGTGTCTTCACCACAAATGCCTTGTAATCTGGTAGATAATCTAGGTAAGCAATAGGTGTGCTCAGACGTGTTCGGAGAAGATGTCTTGCCCTGTCCTGGGGGTGTGTGCCCCTGGCCCCCTGACTGGTTCAGGCGAAGAGGGACAGCATACCACCAGCACAGCGAGTCTGCCTCACTGTCCCCTTTCAAATGATTTCCCAAGCATTAACTGCATGTGACGAAAATTTATGAATAATTTAAGGGTAAAGAAAACCTAATTTTCAACCTATTTATTATTCTCAAACTAAATTAGTCCATCTCTATCTGTTCCTATGCTCTCTTCTACTAAAGCTGGTACCTTAGATATAGACTTTAATGAAACAGTGCAGGCCCAATCAATGCTTGACGTGTGAGTGTTCTTTCCTCTCTTCTTTTGGGAGACCTTTCCTATTTCTCTTTCACACCTTTGGTCTTTCACACCTTTTATAATTTCACGCCTTTGGTCGTTTTTATATTCTTTTGCCTCTCTTTATTCCTCTGCTTCATCAGTTGCTTCTATCAGGCATTATGGAAAAAATGTGACTGAAAAAGCAATGTGCTTGCAGTATTCAGAACCTTCTATTGTTTGAGTTGTAATGGCTTTTTGTGCTTCCTTCTGTGAAAGTTGCAGTATTTGTTGGTTGCATTATTTTCTGGGTTTGCTGTCACTGTAGTTAGGTATTTCTGGTTTTGTCTTGCAGAATAAATGGATAAATTTGTCTGGACAAGCCTTTTCCTATATCAACAGTAAGAAAGTGATGAAAAGTTCTGTTCCTGTGTGGGAATTTATTCATTTTCTTGTGACCTGTCAGCTTCCAAGTTCACCTCAGATGGGGCAATATTTATTTGTTCATTATAGACTTCTCCCTGGAAAGGACTTTCTCTCATGTTTTTGACACAAGTCCAAGACTACAAGTAGAAATGCAATGCTAAGTGACAAAATGAATTGTTTCGCATCATATTGCCAACATTTAAGAGATGTTTCTTGACACAAAACCATACAGGCTTTGAAAGGTAAGAAGCCCATCATCAGATTATAAAAACAAGCAGTGTAAATGCAACTGAAGACCTCAAAGTAGTGTTCAGTCATGAGGTCAGCTACACCTCAAGGCAACCTGCTGTGGCGGGGACGTCTTCCAGAAACATTAACCTGTTTTATGATAAGATACTTGGGATGTAGGGTGGTTAAATACTCCACCCCAAACAACTCGTGAAGGAACTAAGATTCTTCATGTGCTTCCAAAAGGTAGAGCAATCTCACAGCAAATACATCTGCGCACGCTCAGTGCGTAGTTATTGCAAAGTATAAAGCAGAGCATCATTAGGAATATGAAAAAGCCTCTCCCAGTTTCCTCACCACATCCAAACCTCGTCTTGGGAGCAAACACTGTAGTCTGAGCTGGTAGCATGTGCCAAAGCTGGGGATGTGGCTCTCTACAAGTGTACGAATGTTTCCAATAACCATGCAGCAGGCCTGCCTCCAGACATCAGCCAGAGGATGGTATGTGGCCAGCAACACAGAATACTGGGAAAAGCCAATTGTTATTGTTCTGCTGTCTAGTTTGACAGAAACAAATTGCTTTGAAACAGGAATTTCTGCGTCTGGTGTCTGCTCGCAAAGGAGTCTCTTTGTTGGCAAATGGATGTGGGGTCGGGGTTATTGCCTGGGGGTGGAAAGGATCTTTTGGAAACAGCATTTGACAGTACAGTGCCCCTATCTGTGGTGGCACAACTGGCCCTTAGACATTTGCTGCCCACCTTCTGCCCTGCTCCTCCATCTCCTGTGACAGAAATGGTCTTGGCCCCACACGAGCCAGCTGTTGGCAGCTGTGCCAGCATGGGGCATTTGCAGGGAAATTTATATGTTGCAATGTCTTATTGACCTGCTAAGTGCCACTGGAGCTGCCTGAATGCCCGTTAATAAAAATGCGTTTCAATTTTTAACTATCGTTCAGCTCCTTTCATTCCTTGTTTCTCTTTGTATGTCTCCTTCCTACTTCCCTTGGGGCTTGGCCTCTCACCAAGATTTTTCTTCCTGTTATGTGCATTCCCATGCTGAATACAGCCCAGCCAGATGCTAACCAATACAGGGTTGGAAGATTGGGTCTGTGGTACTTCAAAGTGACGACCTGAGCATCTGCATGACCTTGTGGGGATTCAAATTGCTGTATCAAATTTCCCAGTCACCACCTTGGACACTGGAATATGCATATGTCAATAATAATTATTACTGTAGACCGTCAGCACATTTTCGAACTCAGACTGAGCGAAGCATTTGATTGGTCTCTGGAAGAAGTTCTCTGACAGCCATTTTCATTTCTGAAGAATTTTAAAGATGGGAAAGGCAAATTATCCAAATGCTGTGAAATCCAAAGTCCCAGTAGTTTGGGCAGATAATTTCCATACACTTATGTGCATATATGTTTGCAAAAGCCAGTAGTGTAAAATTTCAGAATAAAATAAAATAAAATATGTTTGTAAAAGTCAGTAGTCTAAAATTCATAATACCAACCACTTATGTTTATACATGTAATACATTTTAAGTGAAAAAAAAATATTAATGAACAGCTCTTTTTTGTTAAATAAATTATGGCACACTGAAGTAGATTCATGGATCCATAGTAGCTGCAGGATAAATATCCATTTCAAAGTGAGAGGATGAATTGTTGGGCACTTCTTGCTAAGCCTGTAAGATCTGAAGTGCAATTTCAGAACCATTGTGAGCCTCACGCACTGCTGCCTGTTTGTGTTTGCCTGTTCCAGCGCGGCTTAAGGGATTTACTGTGGCCTATCTGCTTTGACAATTCAGTCCTATCCTAGAATTTCCAATATCTTGTGTTAAAGCTCTGTCTCCTGATGATTTTCATGACAGCCTGTTGCCTCATCCAGAAATCATGAAAACTGATGACCTAAATAGAAAGGCGAAGCGAAAAAGAATGTGGTTTTTCCTTGGTGGATTTTGCACATTGATTATTAAGAATGCGAATATTTTAATTTTCCTACATGGCCTGCCAGCTGGTTTGGTTCTCAAGGTGCCAGAGCCTTTTTTAATCTTTGGGTTTGTTTTTCAGAAGCTTTGTGAGAAACATTCAGTTCTCCAACTGCCATTCTCACTGGTTCCAGTTATCTCTTCAGAGACCAGCTCTGTGAATGTAGGGGAATCAAAATTAGAAAACTGTCTTTTCTCCCTTTTGAAGCTATTCAGACAAGGAAAGTTCACTGTCTATATTTAGTCATTATTAATCAAAGACATTTAAAGCAGTGAAAGAGAAGAACATACTGATTTACAGTAATTGTCTCAAGATTCAATAATCAGTGTAATAGTAGGAGTGCAAGATACACAATCCAGATTAAGACATTAATAACCCTGCTACTTAGCCACAGGTCCTAGAGATGACACCAGTAGCAGGTATTTATGCCTTCTGTGTGATATCCTTATCACTGTACCAAAGCAGCTTTTGGAGGTTAATTTGAAATTTTCTGAGGATTTTGCCTTCCTATTATCTGTTACCCCTTCCCTTTTGATGCTAGCAACAAGTTAATGTAATTTTGACAGATGAACATAATTATGCACTCTTCTACAATGTAAACTTGAAATCTGTGTTTTCTCCTGCGTTTTCTGCAAGTTGCAAGTAAATAAAAACGTGCATTTCTACTTTTTAAACATTACAAATAATAACGCGGAACAAGATTTCCCATGTTTCACGTTTTCGTATTACATTTAATTTACCTTGCATTGTGTTTTGAAAGTATGTATTAATAAAGTTAACTTCTCATGAAATGCTGGAGGAAGTAAAAAAGTGGAAGTTTTAGCAACAGGGATAGGGGCATTTCAGCAGGTATCGTGTGGGAAGCTTGTAATGGAATAAGCACATGAATTGCGTATGTCTTGCTAAAACAACCATTAGTGACATTTGTAAAGTCTGACATTTAATTAATCATCAGTGGGTTCAAAAATCAGAAGTCCCCAACTGTCTATGCTATAGTTCCAGACACTTTGAAAATCCTGTTTTTTTTAAAGGATGATAACCACCTACAATTAGAAAACTCTTGTTAAATTCTTCAGTTTGGCAAGAGGAGAGTGCATAAGGCCCTGCCTATGACAAAATATAAAAGTAGATAGCTTTTTCTTTAGGGAGATTTCATAAAACTGAAGGAAATTCAGGACAGAAGCAAATTTTCTTCTGGCAAGGAAACACATATTTTAGCTGTTAATCCTCATACTTTAGAGTTATGGGGAAAATTATGTTGTATCAGAAGATGTCAAAGAACTAAGAGAGAAGGGAAGATATTAATAAAAACCAAAATAAAGATAAAATACCATTAAATGCAAACATTTTTTCAGGAATTCTTCTTCACAAGCTGTAAACAGATGAGAAAAAGCCTATAGCTCACCTACCCAAACTGAAGAAAGCTGGATCTAACCACTGCTTGTTTCTCACTTCCACAAACAGATTTTTCTGTGTTTATGTTCAAGTGTCTATGTAGCTTTAATTTAAGCTTACTGAGGATGTTTAATAATATGCAATTCATTCTGAAACCTCATCTAATCTGTGTGTTCTTACCTGAGGTTATTACCTATATGCATTAAAACTTGCTGAACTTACCTAATGGTTATGCAACAAGCAGAGGAAAGCCAAGACGTTGCTGGTGACCTCTCAATTCTCATTTTGACTGTGTTACACTCCAGACAACAGTCCTGTTACAGCAATAACAGAAATAAATAAGACTGGAATAATAGTGCTTTGGACTCTATATCTCCCTTCATGGAACCGGAGAGTTTTTATTCTTCTGATTTTATAACATCATTTATATGAATGGTGCTGAAAGAGTCATGAGTCTCAATCCAATAAAGACAGAAATGATGCTGTAAACTCTATGTTAGCAATGTAATATAAGCAACAATAGCTTAAAGAAAAGGGAGCAAAGGGAAGGTGTATTGACACCAATGTTCATTTTATTAAGCATTATGTAGGTGGCGAAGTAATTTCAACATGTCTGAGAAACACAAGTACAGTCCTTGTCTTCAAGAGCTTACAACCCAACATCCTCACTCTGCTGGACTGCTTCAGTACTAATCTGTGCAGGGCAAATCGTGGCAGGTTGTGTCTTCTGAGAAGGGGGAAGAGGGACTGCAAACCCGGGAGCCATAGAAGCCTTCAGTGAGCAGAAAGGTGAAAGACGAGGACCAGCTTGAAAGCAGAAAGTGAGGGTACCTGGCAGGACTAATAGACTCTCACCAGCATCATGAAAGAACCTGTGTGAGGATGAGGCAAAGGAAACAGCAAAGCAAAAATGATGCTGTGGAGGAATAAGGACAGAAAGAGGGATGACAAGGCAGAGTTCGAACATCAGAAATATTGTACAAAGAGTACCCATCACTCAACAGACTTGTACATGCACACGTATATGTCCTTGCATGGCTACATTTCTGGAGAAACAGATTGGATTGTCTCGTAGTAAGTTGGCTTATCTAATTAGAAGTAATAGGCCAGATAGATCAGGCTTTCTAAAAACAAGGGAAAAAGAAGAGGATCATTTTTCCTCATTAAAATCTTGTGTATTTTCTTTTGAGAAGCGGTAGACCTCCCGTGCTTTCATTGTAAAAAATTTCTTAGTCTTGTACACTTTTCCCATTCTATTAAAAATCTGTTCATCTTCAAACAAGTTTAAAAACATCTGCAGCTCAGTTTCGACTTCCAGCCCCCAACTGGTAAGAGCTAGCACCAGGACTGAGAAGTTGTCTTTTTTTCACACAGTCCAGGACTCTTCCATTGACGCTCAGGATTCAGACAGCAGTAGGATGCCCACCACAACAGGACTAGGTTACCTGCTCACAACCAGTGTGAAAAAGCAGGAACAAAACACAACTCTAGGCTTTCAGGAAGGGAAGTCTGTAACTAGCTGGTTTGAAGGACTTGGAGAGAAAAAGGACACAAGACCTACAGGTATGGGGATTCTGAGAAAGCAGCAAATAACTAAGGATTGAAAGGTTTGCTAGGACTCTGATCACTGTGACTTTGGGGCAAAGGGTCAGGGACTGTGAAATAAACAGAAGTGTCTAAGACCGAGAGAGACTCGGAGGTTCCCCCTTGCAGTGGAAGTGCTGGTCAAAGCAAATTAATGTGCTAAGAAACAAAGATGAAGGGAGAAGACAGAGGCTGCCAGTACTTGAGCAGACAACCTAGGATGAACAGCTTGGGAGGTTTCTGGATCCCAATGGAGTGTAGGATAAAAGGAGATAAAATTGTAGCTGCAAGGACTGGAGGAGTCTGGGTGAAGAAGGACACAGATGTAAATACCTGGGAGAAGCTGCAGTCGAAAAGGACATCGCAGATGGATTTTAGTTTGTTTCATTTTTAGATATAAGCACTTAACTGCCCGGTCTTGCTCTTAGCACTTTGATCCTTTATTGGAGATCAACCTTATAATATGTTTTTTCTTGCAAATTGGAATGATACCATAAACAGTATTAGCTTAGCTCCTTAACTGCTCTGCTGAAGTAAGGGTTCAAACTAAGAAAATAATCCCTTAGCAAATGTATTAAGAGATTTAAATTCTTTTTGTATTTTATGTCTGTGTTGATAATGGTCACTACCATTTTGACCATAGAGATATTTCAAGAAAAGAACCCCGGTGGTTCAAAAAAAAAAAAAATGGGACTGGAGCCCGTAACTTGCTTAGATTGTTAGCGTATAAGAAATGTACAACCACAGTTACACCTGTTTGACAATGTTAACACCGAATCTAATTGTGCAGGATAAAGCCATAGTCTCTGTGGTTCTGTGCACATGCAATACTAGAATTTGTTTATGATTCTGCTCTGCCTTTATTTTTAAATCAGAGGGTTTTTTTCTCCAAAATCTCGTCAACTTAAGCAAGAATTTCTTAAGCTTATGATATATAGCAAGGATGATAAACCCACAAAATTTCCACTTATAAAATCCCCTAAATCCCAGTGATGTTCACAGGTATAAGAGGTTTGTGGGTATTGGTCTTGTATGACAGATCTCTGAAAAGATGCAGAGCTCTCGCCCCACAGAGTTAAGGTGTATATCTCCCATGCTCATTATCCCAAAGGATTGCAGTGAGCAAAATATCCAGGAAAATCCTTAACAAAGAGAAAAAAAAAGCTAGATGTGCCTCATAAGGCTCACTTTTTTTTTTGGTTGGTTTTGTTTTTTTTTTTTTTTTTGTGTGCGTGTGTAGGTAAAATACAAAAGAAAAAATCTGCAGATTTTTAGTGTTTTCTGTGAGGAAGCCTAAAAACCTCTACTGGTCCTAGTGAGCAGAGCCCTGTCTCAGGATTATTCAGCAAATCACCAGAATAACTGAATAAACAGCAGGAGTCTGGAAGAAGTAGGCAAACAAGAAAACTAACCGGGTATTTGATTGCACACTGCTTGCAACTACAGATGAGGGAAGAAGTGATTTGCAGAGGAACCTTCTTCTTCAAATCTTGGTGTATCCATATCTGGCAGCTACGGTGGTTCCTCTGCCCCGCTTCTCTATTTTCAGCATTTCCTACCAAACAGGCTGGGGTGCAGCTGCACGGCTTTCCCCCTTCCAAGTTGCTGCACATCCTGGGGCTGGGGAGAGAGGGAGGTTGCTGTTTCAGAGACTGCTGGTCCTCACTGACCTATGACTTTCACAAGCCCTGGGGCCTGCTACAGCCCCACAGGGGCTACTGGGGAGACCCCTTGGCAAGCTGACAAAGGAAAATGGAAAAGAAGCTGTTTTATAATCCAAAGTGGGCCATTTGGATGCTACCATCCATCTCTGATTTCTGGAGAAATTCTGTAAATTATGGTACATCAATACGTTCCAAACTTTTTCTCTGGATGTTTTTTTCCTAATGAAACGGACTTCTAACTTTGTCCTAGTAGTTTTTAGTAAGTATTTAAAAGCGTGAGATCATCTCTAAAATTATTCATTGAAAGAATGGTGCAAAATGTATGAGAACATCTATTTACATGAAGATGGGTGGCAACGCTTTTCTGCAATGAGCTGAAAACCCCACTGCGTGTCAGGGGGTCTTGGGTAGAAAGACAACCATGTGCTTCAAATGATCAGACTCAGGACATGGATAGCAAATTGTGAATAAATATAATAGTTAAAAAAAAAATAAAATAGAACAACTTTTCCCTGAGCTAGCTACAGGCTGTATGTTTACAGTAACCACTCACTGAAGAATTTTAAATAACAGATAATTTGGGATCAGGGAAAGATACTAATGCATATAAAACTTTTTTTTCCTGTCAAATCAGTTTGTCAGCTTTCTTAGGTAAAGCATATATATGCTGGGGGAAAGCCTAGCTGCATCCCATTTTCAAGGTACCCTAGAAAACCCTGAGAAGTGTTGCTGAGGGGGAAAGTGTTGAAATGGTTGTGCTGAGCTGTTTGATTCATTTGATGCCCCCATGGAACTATCATTTACTTATAGCTGCCCAGATTCTGGATTTGCCATGCTTATGTTTTAAATATATTTTTTCCATTAATTTAATGAAAACTATTTAATATCTAAGTTCTACCTACACAGTTTCTGTCATTAAAACAGACACATTTATGTATAAGATCTACCTAAAGAGAACTTTTATCACATAAAGAACAATTAAATACAAAGGGCAATTTGTAGAAGAAGAGGGAATATATACATAAGTATATCTTACTAGAAGGAAAGTGCTGTGTTAGTTATCTGTTAGAAATTAAGCAATATAAGAAATAACCCCACAATCCTTTCAAAATTTGAATGGTTTATGTTTTACTAGTGTCAACAACATATATTTAGAATATGTTTTGCATGATCTATATATGTGTGTCTGTATGTACATATATATGTTATAGTACTATTTCAGTTTCTCAAGTGAGGAAACAAGGCTAGTTTGGACACTTTCCAAGTTTGCAAGTTATAACTGTAGAATGAACTTCAGTGCATCTATGCTCTGTTTAACTTTGTTATTTGGTTAAACACTGCCTTGATACAGTGGTCATGAGTGGTTCATGTCATTGGTTTTTCTCTTCTTCTCCTCTTACAAGACTGAACAAACAGAAACTGAACATGTGAGGCAGATGGTTTGAAAATAGATAAACATTTCAAATTATAAGTAAGTTTAGGCCTCTAAGATCCCACTTTTATTTGTTTTGATGGCAAGGAATTCATCTGACAGCAACATACTTATATTGAACTATTGGCCACAATAAAGGTAAATAATAGTTTTCAGTTTAAGTACCATCTGCTGTGTAGTATCAGCTCATCCCAAAAGGTCCCCAGGCAAGGCACAACAATGACCTGTGAGTCAGAAGCAGGAACTAGTACTGGGCAGTGGAGAGTAATGGCTAAGGAAAAAGCACAGGTACCTGAGGATCCTGATCTGCCACTGCCTTTCACTGTGACTTTGAAAATTCTATCTGACAGTAACAGTCTAGATTCACAGGGGCGGCTTTCTTGCCTCTTTGACTTTTTGGAGTTGTAAATCTAAAAGGTAGACGTGAAAAGCCCTTGGCTTGGCCTGAGGGTACCACCCAGGGACATCTAACCAAGAGGCTAAACCTTGGTCAGGTTGCCCAGCTCATCCATCACTCAACTCCCCCCACCTGTGAGGACCAACCAGAATGTGAAAAGATGAGCCACGCACAGAATATTCTCTACTGGAAAGCATTTCTTTGTTAGAACTAGAAGTCATGGTTCCCTTCGGATGGGAGACTACCCTGCTGTGCTCTGGTACGATCCCTGCATCTTGTATGTAGAACGGCTGCATAAAACTTCTCTGTGTGTCAGGAGAAGCACTGGGACCCAGATGCTTTGCCCCCACTGGGTATGCAGCTACTGTGTTCCTTTACCCTACTGAACATTGCTCTATGCCACCAAGGTGCTGCCTAACTCGCTAGTGATGGTAACTTGTTTTCTTCTGTGGAAGAAAAATAAATATCACTATAAATATACAGTAAATATTTTATGTCATGACAGTCTTTTGGCGTTGAATGAGATTTGAACTCCAGTCCTCTCAGGCAAAGAAAACACCGAATTTGATGACCTTTGCCTCAGTTAAGTGCTCCCCACTACAGCTTGCTGTCAAGCGTGCTGCTTCTGGGGTGCTCATCAGTATTTGACTGTCTGGGTTTACATATCCAGCTCCAGATAAAAGTTGAGTTTGTGAAACCTACTCCAAGATGGTACCTTCCTGCATCTGAGTAAGATACCTAATCTTACTCAGTCTGCATGGTGCTATGGTGATACCCTTCAGCTTGCTCTCTGCAAACTGGTAGGGCTGCATAACACAGACTAGTAAATGCTGAAGTGCTTGCTTAAGTGTAGCAAAGCAATGCAGGTCTATTGGCACTGTCCTCTGTGACCCTAGTGTTTGCCAATTCAGACTCAGTTTGGTATTCACATCCTTAAAAATACTTAAAAGTTTGATTAACATGAGACTTTGGTAACAACCTACAGGAAAGCTGGAGGGAAACTTTTTACAATGACCTGTAGTGACAGGACAAAGGGGCAATGAGTTTAACCTGGAAGATTTACATTAGATATCAGGAAGAAGTATTTCACGGAGAGGGTGGTGAGGCACTGGAAGGGGTTGCCCAGAGAAGCTGTGGATGTCCCATCCCTGGCAGTGTTCAAGGCCAGGCTGGATGAGGCTCTGAGCAACCTGGTCTAGTGGAGGGTGTCCCTGCCCATGGCAGGGGGGTTGGAGCTAGATAAATCTTTAAGGTCCCTTCCAACCCAAACCATTCTATGGTTCCATGACAACATCTCCCCAGGTGTCCATCCAGGCTCCTGGCTGGGGTGGGGAAGCCCCCTAAGCAGAAATGTATCCGAAAGTCATAGGTTTCTTTGGGTATCTATTCTAAGAAAGAATTAACTACATCATTGAAGTGAAAGGTAAAACAGGTGCACAAACCACTCTGGTTTGCCAGTCATGTCCAAGCAAACAACTTTGTTTTGAGTAAAGAGACATAATTAGGCAAATCAATACAGAGGTGCTATGTAATTGTTTTCTTGGCATATGCTGTTATTCACTGTCATGTCATATAGATGCACTAGGGAAAAAAAAGGAATTAAATAAAAAAGAAATCAATATTATTTCATTTTTTATTGCATGGAGAGAAAATGAAATTTAGAGGAAGTGGGTGTCTAGAAAAAGGAGGAGGAATATAAAAATCTGTGTGCCTGCCTCAGAACCAGGGAAATAATTCTTGAATTAGATTTATTCTGTGCTATTTGGTGGAAGAGATGGAGCAAGTGATTAGATTATTTAATTGTGCTTTCACGTAGATATTTCACAAGTCATATTAGGGGGTTTCAATAAGTGGGGAGGAGCAACCCAGAAAAGGATCCCAATATTGACTCACCTGCGGTCTTCACCACCATAAAGCAGTAATATTCGAAGTGTGATTACCCTAATTATATCAGGGAGAGCCTTTTCTGGACACTACTGAGATATGAAGAACCCTAGTAGATAAATTAGGCAATACAAAAGGCATCCTGTGTTGCTACTCATGGTAAGTGTGGGAAATGCAGTTAGGAAAAGAAGTTGTGGAAAACCTGATGATACCCCAAAGGCTACTGTCAAAAGTACCATCATAGTTCAAAAACTGAAAAAGGGAGTTAATCTGATGTCGACACATTAAGAAATAACTTTAGTATATTTAATTTTTATGTTTTTATTCTGGTGTTGTCCCCTCATCAGTGAAATAAGCAGTTTAAAAAATGAGAATCAACCTTATCTGTTAACAGAAATCTCTGGACCCTCCATCCCAAAATAACAACAATGTTGGGAGTAATCTCCTGCAAATGGTGTTTAGGAAACTTTTCTCAATAATGAAAAAATCTCAAAAACTTTTCTGTAATTCTTGTAGCAAAGTGTTACGGTTGTAGCAAAGGGCTTCTATTTAATTGTCTGAGTCATTTCAGGTAAGATATTGCTTTTACTTATGCTGGAAATTCCAGTGTGATTCTGTGATTTTGTGAAGTTAAAATGTTTGTGTCAGTGGCCACGTCTAAGCAGCTTGGTCTGAGAATAAGATATTTCATGGGTAGGAGGAAGGAGGACTCTCTCTTTCTCTCTCCCCTTCTTTGTTTAATCCTCCCTGCCTTCCTTCCCTCTGTCCCTCCCTCTCTCTTCCTTTCTCTCCCTCTCCTCTTTCCCTTCTCTCCTCCCCACTCCCTTCACCTTTCTGCCCTAAGACGGACCGCATTTCTTCACCTCAGGAAGCAAAGGGAACAAACAGAGCTTAGACCTTGCAGTCTTCCTCTCCCTCCCAGCCCGGTATGGAGCGTGGCTGGTACAACTCACACTAGGCATGTGCAGACTGTCACGTCTTCGCATCAGCTCCAAGCAATTTTTATTTCTCTCCTGAAGCATTGCCGAAGGTAACGCAGGCTGACACCCGCTGGGCTTGGGTGCAGGTTCCAAAGGATGGAAAAATACCTCTTCAGGGAAGAAAAGAACTATAAATAAGTGTCGCTAGTGATCTAGTATCAAATTTTCCATTTGTTATTTTTATATTTGACTATGCAAGGACTTTGTGGAGGGATGGGGAATGGCAGGAGAAAATGAATAGCCTATCAAGTAGTCTGAGCAGTAAAGCATACATTGTGCTGCTTCACCACTGATTTCATCACTTGCTTCAGGTCCACATGCATCATGCAAATTGGAGAGGCATACTGGGAATCAGCCAACAGGAGAACATGGTGTTTACTAATTTATGCTTTGATGCTTAATTTTAGCTGGCATGACTTGATTTCATTGACTTTGGTGGGGCTACTCTGTGCCAAAAGTTAAGCACATCTGTGGGACTGAAGTTTTGTTCAGAATATTAATCCAGAAAACTCCTTGAAACCTCAAACCATTCATTAGAGCACACAATTTGTGAAAAATAACTTCCTACAACTTTAGAAAGCAAAAATTTCAGAAAAAAAGCAAAAAGTGAAATTAGCCTTTCCCATTTACAACTTAGTTTTTGTGTACAATCCTTATTACAGCAGATTCCAGCCTTGCAAAGAGTTATATAATTAGCTCTTTTTCCTCAATTAGGAGATTGTAAGGTTGCCAAAGAAAACATATTTTGAATGTATCTTTTATCACATGGATCAAAGATCACATATATCTGTGCCTATAATGAGGAGCTCATGTGCTAATGTTCTGTAGTGGTCCAAAATTTACAACTGCAAAAACCTTTGATGTATCACTAATTGGTTTTAGCACTATAGATTAGGTGCTGAAATCAGTAGGCACGAAATTGTGAGTAGTAGGTGGAGAAGGGATAATTCTGATTCTCACCATATGCTTTGAGAAATCTAAATCATTACAGCATAAGTAGAAAAAGAAGGCAGAACTTGTTGCTTTTTTATTTTAAAGAGAGTCTCATAGATTATCTGTACGATCCAAAAATACACTGTCTTCTAAATCATTACAAAAATCTCCATTTCACAGTTTTTATTTTGGTAGAAACAACACCCATCTCGCCTGCAATGTGCTGTGCCTTCTAACACCTAATGTGTGGTGAAGCATGTAGTAACAGGGGAAATATATCTGCATAACACGTGAGAAGTGCCAAACCTTTAATTCATTTCAGACACTATGTCACAAACCAGCAAACTCTAACTATAGACTTCATCTACACCACGCAGAAACAGGAAAGGGAGGCAAGTGATGTGGTACGTGGCCTCATAATGGTGTCCCATGTTACATCTTTGATAGCTTCTTCATTACAAGGATTCATTATTTAAACAGTAACAAAATCATTGGTGGCATTGCCTAAGGATTATTGGTAAAATGGGAAGAGAGTGCTGTAATCTGGGATGAAAGCTACAGGCGTGGCCTACACGGAGGAAGCTACAGAGGCATGCTGCAACACACATGATCTTTGGCTTTGAAATAGGTTCAAATGTTCACTATTTGTGTTTTCTTAATGAAAACCGAGTGATTTGAATCACTCTACACAAGCATACGCACACTCCCTTCCAGTGTTCCTTGATCCCATTACCCATTTATTCCCAAAACTCAAGATTGCGTGTTTAAAGCAAAGGTATGGTAAACAGTTTATCTCAATACTCTTTAATTAAAAAAACAAAAACAAAAGCAAACTTAAAAAAGAAAAAATTAAGAACATTTTTGCTTTGCATTGCCACAATGTCTTTATTTAAATCAAAAAAAGAGGTTGAATTTTTAATGTTTAACTTCACTTTGCAAGTAAATTTTCCTTATTTTCTCCCTTGTTCTCTTGTGTGCACATGCGGAAATGGAAGCACATAGGGTTTTATTTTTTTATTATAATTGGGATTTTTTTGCATACCAGTGGCAATCCAAGAACCATCCATTGTAGCATGCTGACCTAAAGCTTATCAGGAGTCCTGCCATTCAGTCCCAGGATTTTGTCTCTATTGAAAGTAGAGGATGAAAGTGACCGCAAAACTACATTAAACCAAGGTGATGACCCCCTTCTGTATCTAGACCATTAGTGTAAATGGAAATTAGGTCCACCATTTACAACTGACAATCCTGTTTAGAAGCATCACTCAAGACTTCGCGCTTCGTTCTTTGTAGTAAATGCTATTTTTAATGTTACTTTAAAAGAACAAAAGAGGTAAGACAGAATGCACAACATATTGCAGTAGTTTTCCCTTAAAAGTGAACCATAGGGTGTCCTCCTTTGATGGGAGGGTGAAAACTGAAGGCAACAGTGATATCTGTTCATTTGGCCTTGATTCAAATGCTCCCTACTGACTTTGATGGTGTCCTGGAAGTGCTGTTTCCTTTGTTGATTCTCCACTTTGGTGTAGTTCACTAATTTAATGTAAGACCTTCATACATTTTTCACATACATTTTTCCCAGCTACTCATCTTACTTTTATCTCAGCAGCAGGACATCATGCCCTTACATCAAACAAATCTTCATTTAAGTAATTTTTCATTATCATTACTGCCCTTGCATTTACTTATTTAAAAATAATGCCTTCTCCTCCCTTCCCCCACCTACATTTTCTTGAAATACACATTTATCAGAAAAAAAAAATATTTGTCGGGGAGAAAAGGTCAGTACTGTTGGAATAACACAGATAATTTCTTTACACAGTGATATGATACTTCAGGCTGATACGTTCAGTTTTGCTCAGTGACTCTTACAGTTCCTGAGTGGAGCTTGGCACTGCCTGCTTTCCTCTGGCTGACTTTCACTTGGTCGCACTGATGTGCTGGATACCTGTGTGCCAGTGCTAATGCTCATTAACAGGGCAGCATCTGGCTGAATAGGAGATGTTACAAACAAACATCTGCCAGGATACTTTCCTTACAGCTTGGTAGTGGTGCATGGGGCAGCAAGGTTTCTTACCATCTCCTCCACTTGCTTATCAGGGAAGGTTCTGCTCAACAGTAGTGAATCCTTATTCACAGCAGATTTGCTTGCTTTCCCAGATGTCTCGGAAGTTAGCTTTAAACGTGGCTGTAGATTGTTGTCAAAAGGCAATTTCTCTCTTTCCTCAATTGCCAAGGATCAAGTATCCATGGTAATGTCCTTCGACTGGTAGGCTGGATCACACAGGGCTGACCCAGGAGGTCAGAATCTCTTTTTCTTCTCAAGCCTGCAGCAGTGTATTTCTTGTATTGGGCTTTACAGTGAAATGGTTAAGGGTAGAGGAAACAAAATTATCACAGAAGACACAGCTTTTGTTGAATCTTTGCACATGGCTGCTTGTTTCTGAGATTTGCTGTAAAAGAAAGCATTTAAGGTACTCTGTAAACCTTAGGGTTTGTGGTTGAAAATTATTGCCTTTATGATATCTGTAATTTATGTATCCAGAGTAGTAAAAATGATGTAGTGTTCTTATTCTGATGTTACTGATGCCAGTTCATATCTTAAAGTGGTGTTATTCGCACCACCTATCACAGATTATGTCATACTCAGGTGCAGCGAAGAGCACTGAAAATAAGAGCTCTGACTCCTGATCTAGTCCTTGGGAGCTGTGTGTGCTCCCAAGAGACTGCTGGAAGTAACTGCTGGAAGCACAGATAAAATGCTTTGAAAAAATCACAGCTATCTATTAAAATATGATTGTAGGAAAATACTTGGGGAGATTCAGCAGAAATTTAAAGCTTCTGGAGAGCAAAAGTACCACAAATATTGAGATACTGTAATTAATTTCTTGTGTGTGCACAGAGCAAGGCTAATGTGCTTGGAAAGAGAGACACTGGTATTGGGAACAATAACACCCTAGCCCCCAAATATAAATATTAATGTTCATGTCTCAGAGAATTATTTGTAATAGAGTATATCTTTCTTTATTTCTTTAGCACCAAAATTATTTTGAATACAAATGGTTGTAAATTAACCAACATTTCATAGATTGCACTGCAACAGAAATTGCATTAAATCATAAATACACCAGTTAATATGGGCAGGGAGCACATTAAATATGATCTTGCTAGTAGAGCAAGTTCCTTATAAAGAAGAGTTCACTTTCTACGAAATACCAGTATGATGGAAATTGCCATTCCACAGCCACTGACTATCACAGTGATGAAAATTGCACTACTGTGCCTGCAAATTTAAAAATAAAACTTGTGTGAGCATGGAGGGAGGGAAAGGGAAAGGAGAGATTTCCCAAAATAGGGTGTGCAAAATGTTTCCATTTTCTCTTTTTGAGGTGTTGTCAATTATGTTGGTATCAGAAAGATTTTAACCTCCTCAACTTACTCGTGATGCTTACTTCCAGGTTAGCTGTGCTAAGATCGACTTATCTTCAGCTACCTATGGATGTATTCTTGTGTTATAAATCAGAGCAATACTCTGATTTAAAAAAGTTCCTGGGAGCTGCTATTATTGGATACCATCATGAGCAAACTGGGAGCAAAGTTGCTGAACAGTGAAAACAAAAAGAGAGAACTTTGACTGTAACTATAAAAGGACAAAGCACCTATTACAGCGAGAACTGAAGACAACATATTTTCTTTAAAACTGAGATGGAAATAAGAGCACCCTAGCCACCAAAGATAAGCAGAGCTTTTTGAGCAACAGACCACCAAACGGATGTTGTTCCTTCACCTGTGAATTGCAGCTCATTATTAGATGTCAGACCCTTGCCTACTGCATCGCCCCAGCCATGAGCACAGTGAGTATCAACACTCACAGGGAAACCTTTGCTCAAGCATGAACTACGCAAGCCAAAAACCACTTATGACTCAGAAACTGATGGATCAGTTCTCTCTTCTCTACCTGCAGTAGATCAAAGACCAGAGGGACATTGGGCATTTAATCTCATTTAGCAGCCATGTGCAACATGTTGTAAAGCTGGAAAGCTTTTATTTTGTCCTTCCACCTTGGAACCAGTAGGGCTTGGTGGGTAGTAGCATGTGCCTTAAAACAGAAACAGAGCTGCTTTACTCTGACTTTGTATTGTATAAAATGCTGCAACACCAAAGAGCAAGAAGTGGATTGTTGATATTTAGGCAATGCCCGTTCTTGGACCCTACCTGAATCTAAATCCTCGGTAGGGGTATGCAGTGGCATGCCCTGCTCTTCACTTCTCTGTGTGGCAGTGGGAAAATACACTTACACTTGCTACTGATTTCTGATCTTGCTGTCAGTTTTATAGAGGGTTTTTTCTCCCAGTGTCAGGACATGTCACTGTTTCTGGGATTTGCACAGCAGACCCTGCAGCAATGTCCATCACTAATTAGAAACCCATCTTCTTAATGGCACATTCCAATGCATAAATTGTGGTAAACTAATTAAAAGAGCCTGTAATTGTTAATGTAAGAAAGAATGCAGTTCACTATACTTAAGGTCTGTCTCAGAATTCCTACTAGACCTTTTATTTCCGCTGGTTTATCCCCGCCCCCCCCCCCCCCCCCAGCCTTAGTAGCTATTTCATTCTTTTAGCAGAAAAATAATTAAGGGAAGAAGGAATGGATTGAATAAGCGATTGTTGCATTATCATTGACCTCACAGCTTCTTTTATTCATTGGCCTTGAAACACTGGACTAACTTCTGAAATCAAGAGCAAACCTCCCTTTTCTTCACAAAAAAGATGCAAATTATATGAGGTGGGTAGCATGAAAAAAAAAAAAAAGTTATTTAAAACTTTTGAAGTCTTAGAATTTGTTTGTTTGTTTTCCCTGCAATGAAATAGAAATAGAAACAATAATTTTCATTTTTGAAAAGCAGAATATCTACTATTTTCCCTAGTAGATTGTAGTGGTTTACCCCAGCCAGCAACTAAGCACCACACAGCCACTCACTCACCTCTTCCCCTCCCCCAGTGTTTTGGGGAGGAGGATTGCAGGAAAAGAGAAAGGAACTCATGGGTTGAGATAAGAACAGTTTAATAATTAAAAATAAATGAAATAAAATAGTGGTACTAATAATGGTAGTATTAGTATAACACTAACAATACTAATAATAGTAGTGTTACTAATGATATATAATGACAATAATGGAAAAGAAAACAAACAATACAACTGCTCACCACCATCCAAACGACACCCAGCCAGTCCCTGAGCAGTGAGAGCCAGAATCCAAGAGAGGCCTGAGAGACAGAGACCCAAAGCTGGAACAAGCTTAAGAGAGAGAGACACCACCAGTCCTCTCCCCAACTGATCTACTGGGCATGAAATATTATGGAATGAATCACATAATGGTAGGGGTTGGAAGAGACCTTCAGATATCATCTAGTCCAATCCCCCTGCCAAAACAGGTTCACCTAGAACAGGTCGGACAGGAACGTATCCAGGTGGGTTTTGAATATCTCCAGAGAAGGACACACCACAACCTCTCTGGGCAACCAAGTGAAATGTCCTTTTGGTCAGTTTGGGTCAGCTGTTCTGGCTGTGTCCCCTCCCAGCTTCTTGTAGAGAAGAATTTGGGAACATAGGTGCAGTATGAGAAACTGAAAAAGTCCTTGAGTGGATGTACACATTGCTTAGCAACAACTAAAAACCATTAGTATGTTATCAATATTCTTGTTAGCACAAGCAGCTTAGCTCATACTGGCTACTGTGAGGAAAATCAACTCTATCCCAACTAAAATCAGCAGATAGACTTAAAAATATTGAAAAAATGTTGAAAAAAAATCCTTTAATCTTGAAAAACTACTGTAAGAGGTCCTTGCCTAACAAGATGAGTGAAAACCACAGTACTGATGTGTTAGTGTTACACAGTATTTTCATGAGGCTTAAACAACTAATGATAACTCACCTAGAGATAGTCTTAGTCTCTCACCAAAAATACAGCAGTGGAGCTCCTGTGGGCAATTGTATGGTAGATTAGAAATCAAACATGTCCTCAATCCTACCCCAGTTTGAGTCGCTTATTCAATATGCAGCCTTGGGCAGGCCATTAAGCATGCTCTTCTCTCATTCTTTTTAAAGAATGTACTAAACCCCATAACCATGCTGAAAAAACCCAGGTGCTGTTTCTACACCAAGCTGGTGTTCTTAAATAAAAATAAATAAATACATATTGAATACAATATTGAATAATAAAAAAAGAAAATAAAACAAAATTTTAAGTAGCAAAAGAATATTCTTCATTCTAAACATATTTACAATCTAAATGCAAAGTCCATTATTTTCCTCACTTTCAGCTGATGCCACTTTTTGTCAGTATATAACATGATTTGCCCTATCCCCATCCATATTCAAGGCCAGGCTGGATGAGGCTTTGAGCAACCTGATCTAGTGGAGGGTGTCCCTGCCCATGGCAGGGGGTTGGAACTAGATGGTCTTTAAGGTCCCTTCCAACCCAAATCATTCTGTGATTCTGTGATCCATGATCTACTCAAATGACCAGCCATGACTAAGGAAAGACATTTCACCGGGAAGGGCATAAATCTAGGAAACTGAGTCCCACTCTGCCACAGACATCCCTTGCAAACCAAGAAAAAGCATTACAGTCTCTCTGTGTCTCAGTCCTCCATCTGTCAGGGGTATAGTAGGCATTTCCTGATCTCACATTCATTTTGTCAAGATAAATTTATTACAGTACCGCGATACTGTCAAGAGTGTCTCTAGTCTACATATTACACTATGCTGAGAAACAGCAACTAAGAAAGTGATGCTAGTAAAGGATAGAATTGCAGCCAAATAAGAAGGGAAAACCGCAAAGAAAAATACATCTAATACCTTCCCCCCCCACCTTTATCTTGATTTCCGTGGATAGTTGAGAAGTTAACAGAAAGGGAACATCCATATTTATTCAAACATCACAGTCAGTAAGCATGTGCAGAGATAAAGATCTGGCTTTCCAGTGCCATTTGAAAGATTTGTCACTGCAGAATTGAAGTGGGTATAACAGTCACAGTATGCAATGAGATTCATCTCAAGTTACATGATAACTTTTTCATATTCACTCCATCAGTGACAGGAATAAATGTACGTGGAACAATGGTGGCCACCATTTCTGATGCTAATATTGTATCCAACATGTTATGGGTGACCCTCCTTAAGTTTTGCAGAAACCTTTCTTGTTTACTGGCCTGGAAGAAAATGATGCTAATAGAACCTAGCATATTCTGAGAGAGTATTTTGGAACAGGAGTTACGTGGTAACTTGTGTGTCCATGAGTATGGATCAGGAGTATATGTCACTGAGCATGTAAAGACAGAGGATTGCACTCCTGGATGGACCTTGCTTGAATGGCTTTTCTGAAACTCTGAAGGAAGAAAGAAAGAAGCTCAGTCAGCCTTCAGGGGAGAGGAAAAAGTTTAAAAAAAAAAAAAAAAAAGAAAAGAAAGAAAAAGGGTGCTGTATCCTGTAAGGAAACCATGACATGTCTCACATACATAATCCTGTAAGGAAACCATGACATGTCTCACATACATAATCCTGTAAGGAAACCATGACATGTCTCAGATAACAGAGTTTCTCTCTTAGGAGTAATGTAAGAAAGGAATAAGGAGAGAGAACCAGACCACTTGTGCCTGAAACTGTAATATGTTGTTGACCTGTGGAATCTATTGTTTTTCTCATTCCAGACCTTATGAAGTAAGAAAACAATCTATTTTTCTTCTTTGTGCACAAACCAGTTTCAGTCTATTCTGAGAAACCTTCTTATAGCTGGACATCCAAGAAATATGACCTGTGTATCAACAATGTAAAAAATTGGCTAGGAGGTCCAAATGTGTGATTCAAATGTTATAAAACTTCACAACAATAGGACCAAGGTGGTTAAAAGGGCTAGTTCTCCTTCAGAGCATCACACTGTGGATCCCACTCTGTGACGGCTGACAAAGTTCCATATAAAACCAGCATCTGCATGTGACAATCTATCCCCATAGCCGAAAGCAGAACTGAGAGAGAGATCTCAAGCCCGTGTTCTCCAAAATTCAGCCCGGTACAAGGAACAAACATAGGACAGCTTCTGCACAGTTGCCACATCACAAGGGACCTGAATGAAGTGTATGGGACAGTGCAGACTGACACCTTGGCTGGAAAGTCATCTGTCCATCACACAGTCCCTGTGTCGCCGTTGTGTGAGGCTCAAAGCTAGGCAGCACTGTGAGATCCTTTATTTATTACGGGGAACTAGGCACTGTTACAAGATTGGATGTCTATCCAATGCCAGGAATAAATTAAATGACAGACAAAGCAGAGCAAAATATATAACCTCAATAGACCGTTCTACAGATTCCTGGCAAACAGCCTTAGATGGTCCTACCCAATTAAATTTGCGTTCACCGTTCTCCAGGGAGTCTAAGTGTTTAAGGTTATAGACACTTCTCAGGGGCTTGTAAATAAATTAGGAGACATGTAAAACTTTGGCAAAGCAAATATTGATGAAGTAATTGTTTATAGTCCTATCAGGGACCTCACCCATGTGAGAGCTGTGAACTCTCAGAACACAGAAACTAGATTAAAAATTAAAGTATTCTCAATATTACATATTATTCCTGAAATAGTATCTGAACTCAGGTGGGAAATGATGTGTTTCCTTGCACTCAGGAAGCAATACCAGGTTGTTTTTGTCCCATTCCATTACAATTTGAACGTTGCCATACTTACTGCTTCAGTCCTTGAGCTAAACAAGCAGAAAAAAACAATCCAAAAAGAGGACCAGAGTAGATGGACATGTGTATTTATTTGACCAACTTGAACGCTGGGAATTCTGTGTTTGTTAAACTAAGGTTAAAGAAACTCAGAAGGTGGTCAGGCATTTCACCTGCCTGTTAGCTGTGCTCTCTAGGACTTACAAAGCTAACACAAAGTTTAAAATATGACTGTGATAATGTGGGGCTGAGGGCTTTTCTGATGAAGAAGGAAAAAAACATACTGGTTGTGCACTGGGAAAATAAATAACTCCCTGGGAGTAAAATGGTATTGTCATTTTTCTACAGGAAGAGCTACTAGAAAATTCCTCCTTCTCTTCCTTGTCTTCACAACAGTCAAAATGAACAAATGCTAAACTCATGAGATTAAGCACTATGCTCTAGCAACCTGATACAGAAATTATGCATTAAAAGTGTGCAAAAACCAAGGAACAAATCTGCTGTCCTTGATGGATGATCCAGGGAGGGGCTACATCTTCAGATAGAGAGTTCTCGTTTCACTACAAAAGTGGGAAGGAACGCTGTGCAGAAAATGTCGTGCTAGCATGAAATGGGAGATTCTGAGGCATTATTGCCGTTAAAAATATCGTACAGCAGCATGCATTGCTGAATGAAGGTGCTTTTGCCAGGGAACCAGGACTCCTGAGCAAAGCTTGCTGCGAGTGAAGAGGCTTGGGGACTGCGAAAAACAGTCAGTTGTCCAGGGGAGCGGAGCAAGAAAACGAACAGGAAAGATGGGCAGGAAGGGAAATCACAGCATGTTCCATGTAAAATCAGGTTTTTCTTTAGTTAAGGGGGAATAGCTATTAACTGACAATAAGTGTTTATATTAGATGTATTTTGGAGAGCTTGCATAAAGAACATGCAGTTTTACTATTTAAGAGCTTTCTAAAAAAACCTTGTTGACAGTGTTCCAAATACTATTTATTATCTTCAATGTACATGCACAAGCTCTCTAGGTTTATTATATGTACACTTTCTATGAACCTATATCATAACATTCCTTCAAAAACTGACTGAAGGCTTTTCATCCAATAACCCGACATTTTACATGCAATAGCTCAGAGATTTACCTCTGCAACACTTCCCTGAAAGTCTTTATCAGCTAGGGCTCTTACCTGTACTTCAGATGGCTGGCATCAAGGGATAAAAGGATGATAGTAGAGTTGTATATAAAATTGCTTCAGAATCTCCTTACCCATTATAGTGTCCTTTAGCAGTCTGCAAGACGGAGCCCTTTATCTCTCTTAAGGAGTGTTGCTTGTATGTCCTGCTTCAAGGAAATGTACATTTAAAGAATAAAGTGCTAAAAATATTTGTTTCTCTTCCCATTTTGCATGTACTTTTGATGTTCTAGTCTATAAAAATACTGTAACGATTAAGGTAAAGACACAAGTTCATACACACACACACACACACACACACACACACACACACACACACACACACACACACCCTTTCATTTAAAAAATAGACCAGAGGTTTCAGATGTTGTATGAGATTGATAGGGCCTGTATCTTCTGGAAGTCAAGAAACACTGTTGACAGCTGGAAAGGATTTCATCACAGGTGCTACTGTAATAGCAGTACAATAAAACTCCAGAGAATAATAATACTACATAGCAATTTATTCTGTGACTATAACCTGTTTCTCTACTTGTGGGATAGCAGTTTTCTCTACTGCTACAGCATTAGCAGAAACGCTCTAATTCATAAATGTCATTAATAAAAATAACTTCACAATCCCATTTCATTATAACTGTGCATTAGTCAGTGCATTCTACAAATGTTAATGGATTTGTCTCTTTGGACTGCTCATTTATAGTACCTTGTGAACACTCAGAACTTGAGATACAATAGCAATTTTCAATTGGCTGGATAAGTCACATGGCAGTATTTTTTTCATGCAGCTTAATGAATGTGTTGATGTACTTATTGGTGCTTGTAAATGTAAAATTTTATCACTTTGTGAATATTCATGCATGTTATATTGATATTCTCTTTCTGTAAATAACTGTGCCAGCAAAACACTATTTTATGAATATTTGCAGAAGGGGAACAGAAAAAAGAGACAGTGTGTTGAAGGTAAATAATTTGAACATTTGTGGCAATATTCAGACTAAATATTTTGCAAGATTTGCCTAGCCTTGCTTAAGAACAGCTTCCCTGTAAATGAATGGAGAGTTTCTCCTGTACCCTTCTCCTTGCTTCTAGGGGGAAGTGCAGAAACCCTGTTATCACAACACATGTTGACAGGTCTGACCTATTGTTCCTAGCAAACCCAGACAGCTCTCCAGGCAACATCAAGCTATAGGAAAATGTCAAGAAAGGCAACACATGTGGATCATAACAGGTGAAACAGAAAGCCTTTGAGTTCTTTCTAACATACCCCCAAACCAGAAATTTCCTTCTCCAGTCAGCACATTCTGTAATCACATTATTTTGAATATTTGAAGACTATTGTCTTGGTGATGACCTTGCTCCCAGCACCTATCTACAGTCCACTCTTCCTACAATTTATAACAGAAATGGAGACATAAAACAAGATCACATGCTTGTAAGTGAGCTCAGCTTTAGACTTGATGTACTGCTGATGTGCCACAGCAGCCATGCTATATCTGACATGCTTGTGGACCAGCATTTGTCCAGCCAGTGTCCAAAATCTAATCATTTGTGTGAAATTTCTAATGGGGGTCTCTGGAGAGCAGGTGGACTTTTGTACCAGGGCAACTTCTGTGTCTTTCCCCCCAGTTCAACTGTGATATTCAGTGTTGCAGAGGGAGAGTAGACAGATGCTGGGGGACTCTCTGTCACAGTCCTGCATTGGAGGGGCTCCTGTTGGGCATTTGGTTGCTGCTCTGGGGTGGGAAAGCTGTGCTTTGGGACTCCCAGCTGACATGGGCCAACGAAGTGTCAGTGCAACAACACAAAGTGTGTTTACTTGCAACAACAGGTAATATCCCAGTACCCTGGAGATGCTATTTTCCCTCACAGTAAAGCTGTGTTTCCAAATAACTATGAGCATTTTTAAAAAATGTAGCTTCACCACTGGACAGTGTCTGCAGGGGATGAAATGGCCATATGAAATCCCCGTTGGCAACATGGCATACTTTTTCAGGCAGGCTGAGTATAAATGTGAAGACTTTCTGATTTTTCTGGCTGATGGAAGTTATTTGTCCTCCACAGATCAGTGAGTTGCCAAACTACATTGCTGATCAGCTGTTCAAAGGTGCTACAGGCTTCCAAGTGCACAAACCTCTTTGCCCAGTTCTGCCAATAAACTGGAGGGGGCCTCCTTCAGCAACAGCTAAAAGGGAGCATGTGTGGCAAGGACAGATTAAAACCACCAAAATCCGGTGCCCTCTACTCAACCATCTACCCAAATGCTACAGCAGTAACAATGCCCTCCCAGCCTCTACCTCCTCCCAGGAGGAGCCTTGCAGAGCATAACACGGTGTGCAGGACCATGCTGCCTACCTGCTGCCTGGGGTCCTCTGCTCAGGCAGGAGAATTTGGCGGAGAATGGGAATTAGGAGGTAAAGACCACAACAGAGGAAAACAGGGTCCCAGAGCAAAAAACTGTACTACATGAATCATGCCTGTTTGTATAGACTTTCACTGTTAAGGTCCAGTACTTGCAAATGTGGGTACAGGGGTAGCAACCAGTACATCTCTCTTAGTTGCTGCTTCTCAGCTGCCGTGTGCTTTCAATTCACTGGAGACATCACTGGCTAGTGACCGCTGACCAGAGCAAATTCTTTTGCCTTGGAAGCTGTCTCATTTGAGCACATGCCTCACCAGTTTTGGTTAATTACCCAAGAAGTTATTGATGAGGAAGCATAAGAAATCTGCAAGCATGGTGTGTCACACACAGGGACAACAGCATTGTCTGGACAGTGATCCCCTGTTTTGCTACAACCTCACTTACTACAATCTCTAAATAAAATAAATCACTCTACAGGCAATATATAATGCAGTCTAAAATATGATGGTTCTCATTGTTTGTAATCTAAATTGGATATGCCCTTATTGCCCTCTTTGCCAGAGCTATCAAGGGCTTAATAGCTTTCTTGTGCTTGCATGATTATTTCAAATCACCTTTCCAGTAACTTAGATTTTTACCGTAAGTTATGTTTGATCACGCTTGAACTTGCAGACATACTATTTAAAAGCTTTACTTTGTTTCTCGGTAACAGATTTCATATATGATTTGTGAAATGAAACACAACATCTTTCTCATTGACCCTGTGACTAATACCTTTTTTCTCCTGTTGGCTATCTCCACCTCAAGAATTGTCTCTGCCTCTTCCCTGGCCCGCATTAGTTTCATCTCGTTCTCTCTTGTTATTTCAGAGGTCTGTGAGTAATGGCTGCATCTGTCTTTGGGCCACTCCGCTGGCTTCCACATTGCCTCTGCCCTGCATTCACAGCAAATGCTTTACAAACTGCCCTGTGCCCTCTGTTACAAATCTTCACCCCTCTGGTTAATCCTGCTCCACTGCTGACAGAGATCATGTTGCTGTGCTATCCGACTGCTCTATCCGTCACCTACTTTCATCTTGCTAGTGAGATTGTTGTGATAAAAGCACATCTGCCTGATAAACCGCTGTGATTCTTTTTCTTGGTGAAGTTCAGTGTTGCTTGTAAGGGTGGTGAGCAAACTTTGGGAGCTTTAGTGCAGAAATGTGGTAGTCTGCTTGCCCCTCTCTCCCTCTTTTCTAAAATTACCTGACTTTCTAATCTCCTTGTGTTTAGTTATTAGCTTAGAAATTTCCTGGGATTACACTGATTTCCCAGTGCAGTCCCTATGTCCATCTAACTCCTTCAAGGTCTGTTCTGGAGAAAAGCCAATTAAACTGGTTATTGAAATGAGACGCAGTTCCTGTCTTGTGCCCCCCACTGCTGTAGCCTGCCTCCAGCCCATGATGTTTCTCCTAGCTGCTGCTTCTCCAGTGAATGGCATGACAGAGACAGGGCTCAGCTGGCAAACCCATCTCCATCTATCCCTCCTTCCCCTTCTGCTCAGCTTTGGGCACAGACATGTCCCCCAAGAAGGGTGTAAAGAAAAGGTATAATTCACACCAGGCTGTCTGTCATCAGAAATAATTTATATTCTATGCTAGGACAGCATGGCCCTACCTAAAGCATTTGACAAGAGGATACATGAAGAAAATGCACTGACATGGGAAGAGAATAGAAAATAACTGCTGTTACTGATGAAAAATGTAACACTTCCCTCTGGAGTAAGTCAGCAAGGGCCAAGACCCAACTCTTCAGGGTTTTTGTAAGTGTTTCTACAGGAGTTACAAAATACCTGCTTGACCCTCAGATTGAATAACCAAGTCTTTGCAAGCTGAAAAACGCCTGTATTTGTCTTGAGGTTTTGAAAAACACCTAGCTCTTATACTGGTAGCCTCATGGAGAAAAATATTAATTCAAAAAAGAGGGTTGCAGGTATATACCCTCTTCTGTCTCCTTTTCTTATGCATATTCATGTGCCATAATCCTGACTGGACTCTCAAACTTTCCTGTTGACATTGGGTTTTGACCTGTGGGTCTCGGAGGTGCAGAGATGCAGTGTGGTTGCTTGGCAACATGAACACACCAGTTTGTTGGGGGTGATGAAGGTTTTTTAAGGAACATTTTCCTTTTTCTGTTGGTGTCTGCTGAACTCAGACTGTGATGCCTGACCTGGGGTTTTGGGGCCATAATTCAGGGTTTTATGGATGCAGAGTTCTGGTTGGAATGGGGTTGAATTAGGACCCAGACTTGCCTTTCACTAACCCCAGGGTTGGAGTAATGATGTTTAGATGTTCAAGTATTTAAGATTTGGGATTTTCCCTCAGACAAAATTATTGGGAGGGTCTCTTTCTCTTAAATCCTTTTTTAAAAACTCTCTGTAAAGACAGAGTGCACAATTCCAGTCTGGGTACACCTTTGCAAAGAGGGAGAAAGGGAGGGCACTCTCTTCTGCACAAGGGCAGAGCATGTCTGTCCAACCCACCATGACCAACCCACCAATTTCTGTGGAGCTGACAGGTTTTTACAATCATCTCCATGCATACATGGTGCCTGAGCTTCAGGGGCTTATGGAAAGTCTAAAGTCATGTAAGAGGATGCTTAATGTGCCATTTCCCAAGGTTTCAGGCTTGCCCAACCTTGTCAAAACCCAACAGCTTCACTCCTAAGGTAGCTGAATCTCTGCTGCTTTTTCTTGAGCACCTGTTTTGGCAAAGGTCCCACTGTCAGATCTAGACTTTCTGATCTGGGTGTTCTTCCTTCTATATTTCTTTGTAATGCTTGTAACTATAGATTTCATTATATTAAATTTATTAAGAATTAGTTTTATAATTCTCATAATTGTGTAATTCTTCCAACTGGGTTTAGTTTATAAGACTTTGGTAAATTTGCTGCCTTGTTGTGGCAAGAAATTAGGTAATTCAGTAAATGTACAGGAATGTAAGTGCATATACCTCTTGCCTTTAAGGAAATTTCAGGTAGAGATAAAGGAAACAGAGAACAGTCAGATTTTGGAAGATCTAGATGTGTTTGACATACGCACAGTGCCTCCGGTCTTTACTTAGAATTGATGTAAGCCATGGTAAATTAGACAGCCTCCAGGCTTACTTACATTCTGAATTTAGTTCTATAACATTTTTGCCTCCAAAGCAGCAATCAAGTCATCCATCAGGTTGTCAGCAAATTGTCTGTGTGCCATATATTAATCTCACTTTTCATATCCCGTATTGTTCTGTTTCGGTGAGAATTCAGTCACATATGAGGGCTACTAGACACAGTATTCTTGCAAATAATGTAGTCCAAGAAAGGGTTAACTAGTAAGAAAAAACATGGTATCTAAGCTGTTGCTCTGTGGGTACACGGTGCTAAATGAGTGCTGTAGAGACATCTGTAACTGGAAATTCTTACTTAAAAAAGCCAGCATGTAGAATTTGACTTGCTTCCTACTAGGTGATCAGCAGCAGGCTTTAAGTTAACAGTGATACCAAATGGTTTATTTAGCTGTCAGTTGCAAAGAGCGAATTCGTAGTGGAAGCAAACAGGCAGGCTACAGTGCCATCTTTAAGAGAAGTCTGCTTTTGTACAACTGTGAAAGCACAGACTTGTCTCCACCAGCAAGCAACAGGAACAAGTCTCATGGAATATTTTATTCAAGACCCCTGCTTTTGTTCTAAGTTTCCTGCAGGGAACGGTGGCTTGTGCTGCCACCAGAGACTGCGGATTATACACAAAAGCGAAACAGGTTTGAAAAAGGAACCAGAATTTGTGCCATGCTGCCTTTCCTTGTGTTTGTTTTCACACAGCAATCCATCGATGCAAAACAAACCTTTAATGATACAGTGCATCAGTACAGGCCCATATCACCGGAGTCTTTTCAGCTTGTTTTCCTTTAAAAATGAAGTGAAGGAAAATATGTTTTGATGCACCCTCTTTTTATCTCCTAGAAATGGTCAGTGAGAAAATAACGTGTTATGACAAAAGAGAGAAGTTGTTCAGCTGACACAGAGACAGTTGAATTTCTTAATTTTCTCTCTTTATACTGGGTCACGTAGCATATCAGGAGTAAAAGCTTAGAGGTGACAAAATTTTTTATTTGCTACATCTTTCAGTGTATGGTCCTCCTTTGTAGCTGTAGGAAACCCTGATGGGTAAAGGGAATTTAGGAAGAATATACTCAAGTTCCCTGTGGTTGAATTTATGTGTTTGATGTCAGCTGGAGACACACTTATTTGAGCAACATTTTTAACAGTTTATTCTAGAAAATATAGTACTGATAGCAGAAAGAAAACTATCTTCACCTCCAGAAGAGGAATACTTATCTTGTGGTGAGAACTAAATCTGCACAATGATACTGAAATAAGGTAAGACATGCTTTTATATTTCTTCATGAAGCAAGTGGTCTGACAGGGAATTTCCCAAAGGCACATCCTGATGGTGACTGGGGCTGAGCACTCCTGATCCTGAGGCAGGACCTGGTGGCTATGGAAGCACTGAGTTGCGGCACTGCAATTGCCACAAGAGGTCCTATCTCCCCTGGGCATACTCCTTCCCAACAAGTGCAAACGAGGACAAGGAAAAAGGGGTGCTGAAGGTCCTGATGCACAACAGGGTCTCAGTGCAGGGTTAGGATGAGGACCAGACTTGCCCCGCTGCTTGGAATCTACCAGATTTGACATGCAGCGACATGAGCAGAGTGTTTAACTTTATGGCTATTTGTGTACAGAATAAATTTTAATGAGTTTTCCTAAATCTGCCTTTTAATTTAATTTTTTTTGTTGTTAATGCTGAAATGAGGGAAAAAGCCTTTTAAGAATTCTGAGCCTGTGGTTGGCCTAAGCTCTTGACAGGTACTAAAGAGAAAAGTAAGATAAGAAGAATGTCATTTTCATTCCCCTCTTGGATTTTTTGATATCTATATCTTGTTTGCAAAGCCTTTGTCTTTCTCAATGCTTGTACAATTTTCTTGTACAAGAAACTTGCAGGGGGATTGGGTGGGAGGAAGATGGTTATTTCTAGTGAGGCTACTTAATTGCTGCGGGGTCAACGTAGCTTTAGGATCTTCAGGTTTATCTCGTATAAGAATTGTTTTTAAAAAGCCAAATGAAACCAGAACAGCCAGTCAGCAGTAAAGGACATGGGGAAAAAAAAGAAGGTCAGACTGTTAAAATAAGAAGAAATAACTTAATCTGAGTTTAGAGGAAATAAATCAATAAAAGTAATTTTGTGTTATGTGTGATGGCTTTGCAGTCCTAGCTTTCAACTTTCCATTAGTTTTACAGTTTTAATTGACTTCCAGAATTTTAAATTGAACCTATTTCTGTCCAGTCATCCTCTTTCTTGGGATAGTTTATCAAATCTGTCTTGGAAATACATCATCCAAATAAGAATGGTCTTTGCAGCCCACCGGCACTGGCCATGAGAGAACATGTTGAAGGATCCAGGAAAATGTATAATGTGATGCTGGAAGTGGAGACATTGCGGATATCAGCTGAATTGCACCCGGGCTTTACAGGTGAATGGTGTATGTGCAGTTGTCAGGGCAATGGCACTTGTGAGCTTGAGCTCTGTATACCCATTTCCTAGATAAATATTGTGGAAATGCAATCAAGTGAAAGTGAAGCAATGACAAGCATTTTCTTTTCTCATAAGGTATCTGTCTCCCAAGATTTGGACTCCTGTCACAAGAGATAATACAAACTTCATCCAGCATACCTACAGGTGGCTCTGCCTCAAACTAAAACCTTTCAAAAGCACCTGAAGAAAACAAAACAAAAAGAGCACACTTAACTTCATAGCTGGCTGCTCAGTGCAAGTGTCAGTGTATTTACCCTTCAAATTCCAGTACTTGCTATCTGCCTTGCAATTACACTGGGGGTAGCGGTGCTTGACTCAAAGTCAACCCATGTCCAGTTATTTCCTACTATATTACCTCTAGAGATTTGCCACTCGCTGCTTTGCCAAGGAAACTGTGATTTGCCATATGGACTCCAACACACATCACAGCGTCCCAGGAACATAGGCCACTACAGCTGGAATAAAAAAACCCCACATCCCTGCAACTCCACAGCAGCTTCCCTCTCACTGCAGTAGCTTCTCTGCCTGGCTCCTTGCCCTAGCATGTTTTCATAGGCTGATGAAAGCAATGGCATTTGTTTAGTGATAATGAATAGGTTCCTTTGCATGTGACTCCTGGGCTACTTCATTTCAGGTTCTTGTGCTCTCACAAGCCCTGCTGAATGTATACAGGGGAAGCAAGCCCTCTGCGTGGACAGCCTGTGCACAAGGGAACAGAATGAACCCCAGGTTTTACCGGTCACCACTTTGCAAACTCCCTGGTGGCCTGAGGATGCCTCAAAGAGGAAACACGGGAGCTGCTGGGTGGCCTGTCCAGCCCACTTATCGCCTAAAATGAATGATGGACAGAAGACCCCATAACTGGAACATCTTCCTCAAAGCTCTCTGGATGTTAAATATTTCTAGAACTCGAAATCTTTTTCTTGTAACCTACAAAAATATGTTTTTCAAGGAGCAGTTTCCAATTCCAGACATTTCATGAACAAATCTGAACCATCGGGATGCTCCAGCCCAAATGGAAAGGCCAGTTTGCGTTTGTCAGTAGAGTCTCCAAAGGGAATATTTGGGAAAAGACAGAAACAGTTTATGAGTCTTTAAATGAAGGGGTATCAGAGATATTGAAAGCCATGGTATTGCTGCTAAAGAAACCAGAAGATGTATCTCTCTTTTTAGCTGCTTATTGAGAAAATAAATGTACCTAATAAGCATCATCTCTAGCTCTGTCAGCACTCTCAAACCCTATCCATAGATCCACCGAAGGCGAGCAAAAGCACCAAAGCCCCTTTGACCCCACATAAAAGAACGAATTTGTGGAGAAGTGTTAAAACAACAAGCGGCCCCTGGAGAGTGCCCCCTCCTCCATCTGCTCCTCCTTTCCTCCCCCCCTCCCTCCGCCTGTGGCCGCCAGGTGGGGCAGCGAAGCTCCGCTCCCCGCGCAGCCGGGACGGCGGCGGCCCCAGCGCCCGTCCCGGACACCGGAGGGGTCACCCCCCCATCGCCTCCCCTCGCCTGCTAACAGGCAGCCGGGCTGATGGGAACTTTAAAAAAACAAAGCAAAACATAACAGGAAAAGGGCAAACTGCCCCAGTCCTCCGGCAAACTCTGGAAGCTGAGGTACCCCAGTTTCTCCTTGCGCGGCGATAGGAAGAGGAGAAATCAGTGCAGAGCTCTCTGGAAGGGTGTCTGGGTGGAGCTGGTTCCTCAGTGGTGTTGGCATCGATCTTCCCTGCACCCCAGAGCTGCGCTTCATCGGGAGAATTGTGGGTTTGTTACAGCATCCTGAGATCATCCTTAGGATTTCTGCATTTTAATAAGTAAATAAATGAAAAGAAATACAGCCTAGCTTGCTGATATAATTGCAGTTAACCTATACTATAGGGGTCAGAAGACATCACCATTTTTTTTTCCTCTCACAGTGTGAGAGGAAATCTTAAATTAATCCTCCCTGACCAGAATCACCAACATGAGGAGCAAAAGGTAGGAAAAGAGGAATTAAAAACCCAGTGTCATGTGAAATTCTGCCTCATAAAGTGAGCAAATTCCTGCTCACATAATTTTGCAGTTTGTTTACTCGTGGCTTCATTAAAATTGCATGCAGATCCAATGACTAGATTTTTGTTAATGGCCCACAGAGGGACAATCATTGCTGAAGCCTGAACACTGTGATCCATTTTCCCTAATTATTACTTTGTAACTGTTTCTAATTTGACAGCTCCTGCTGAACAAGCATTCATTTATTTTGTTTCATTGTTTTGTATAAGGAAGCATCAGATAAGCATAACAGCAGAGCATTAATAAGGAAATCCACTAATTTGAAACATACATTAATTGCATGTTAAGACCACATAATGGTCTTCACTGGGGCTCCTGGAAAGATTTTTCATTCTTGAGACCCTTTAAATGGGGATCGTGTGGCTGTTTTGCTCGCTTAACAAGGAACAGAAAGAGTATCTAGTTCCTTGTGGCCTACAAGTTAAGAATGGAGAGTGGCAAAGAAATTAATTATCCTCCTTGGCTCTATTTTATAACTGTCAAAAAGGTGCAATAAAGATCGATATATTTGCTCACAATGAAGTAATTTCTAAATTTGTGTAGTTATAAGGTATATGTCAATGGGCTTTGAGGGGTTTAGGTGTTTTTCTCAGAAGGTCAATATCTTGGGTGGTCAGGTGTTTCTAAAAATCCAGTGTAACTCATGGTTTTTTGAAGGCTTTAACATAAAACTATGCATTTCTAAAGAAACAATTTGAGAATATACCACTGCGAGGGTCAATAAGTCCAGTCTCCTGCTGGCTCAGTCAACCGTACCAATATTTCTTTCATGAACTCACAGAGTTCTATCTTAAATGTATTAGGGTTTTTAATTTTGATCCTTTTTATTCCTGTAACCTAATTTTAGAAGGCCATTCCAAAACTCCATTTTATTGACTTGCCTCAGAATTTGTGTCATTGGGAAATTTCATTATATCACACTCCTACTTCCCATTAGCCCCTTCCTTATTCATTTTATGATATAACTGGTTCCCATCTGCAGTCTAAAATTAGTCAGCCTCTGTATATTTGTTTTCATGGCCCTATGTCTGCTACTACAATGACCGTTAGTGTTTTTTCATGGCATTTACCCCATTTTATGAAAATATGTTTGATTTCAAGATTTATTTTGCTAAGCTAAACAAGGCAGCCTGGTTTGGTCTCATTTGGTAAGATAGGCTTATTCCTTTATTGCATTCTAGTTTTACTTTGCCTTTTTTGAGTGTGAAAGATTGAAATCATACTTTTCTTCAGATGCTATTTCCTCGATGCTTTGCACAGTCACATTAACACATCCTTATCTCTCCTGAAAACGCTGTAACTGATAAATCCTTGGCTTTTTTTTTTTAAATTTCTTTTTATTTTTCTGTTGCAACACATTGGTAGATCATACCTCTCCTGACAATGCATTGGTTTGCCCAGATATTTTTATCATTTTTATCTCTCAGCTGATGATGAGTCACCTTGGAGCAGTCATTTTTACTGTCTTTTTACTAAGGCATGATTTGCACTTTTATACATTGTGCTTTTGAATTTAAACTGTTTCTATCTTTCCAAGCCTCATGGTTCTTTGGTTATTCCCATAAAATATCTGATCTTCCTTGGATAATGGCAATGCCTCAGGTTTGTTCACCTCTCACTGCTTTGCATTAGCCAGTTCCTTACTGATTCTGTGATTTTACTAGCTCCTGTCTTTTCCAGTGTGGTCTGCTTTAAATGTCTCACTGAAGTTCACATAGATTAGGTATATTGTGCCTGTTTACTCTAGACCTTTAATTATCTTGTTTCTTACAGATACCAAATTGACCTCGTTTAGTCTGCTGCAGTTTATCCTCTTTCCCATTTCCTTTCCATTCTTTATTCTATCCTTCACAGTCTGATCTAGAGCCCCATGTAACACAGAGGTCAGACTAATGGGCTTGTGGTTGTCTGAAACACTGCATATTCTTAAATATAGCTTCTTAATTTGTTATTCTGTTGCACAGCAATATTTCTTCCCATTGTTTCAATGCCTACTTAGTGAACAAAACCTATCAGCTATTAAATCCAGAAATACCTAGGTCATACCTTCACCAGAATTTGTTGTCCTGTTTGTATCTGAGTTCTTTGTATTTTCCCTCTCTCAAAACATTGTACAGTTCTCTACTCAAATCCCATCACTGAACATGCTCAGTCTACACACCAGCATCTCATGAGTAGGACTGTTTGTGTCAACCTCTTCACAAATGGTTTTGCACAGTTGAGATGTTGAGTTGTACTATCTTATTTTTCTTGTCTCTCAAACTATTGGCACACAGTCCTTAAAAATATTTGTCCTCTCCCAGCTTATTCGGTTTCTCCATTTTGCCACCAGTGTACCTTCCAGGGGTATAATAAACGTCTCCTCTTGTGCCCTGAATGTTGCAGGCTCTCACCTGATGTCCTGTGGAACTGCTGGGTATCATTCCAGCACCAATGAGCTGTTTTTACTAACTCTGAACTTTTGCTTTCCATTGCAACTTACGTTTGCTGCCTAGGAAAGAAAAGGTCCCCACACGGTCACTAGCAGCTCAGAGAAATGTGTCAGAGCTCATCTCAGAAGGTTTGCAATGTAATGCATAAACCATGCATAATGCATGGTTTGCAACACCAGTCTGCTTAGATGAGAGGAGTGGTTTTGACTTTTAAACAAAAATTGCCATGGCTGTTTCATTCAGTTCAGATCATAGTGAAGGGACATCAACTCTGGTAGGCTGTGTTGCTGTCTCCATACAGTGGTCACAGTATGTGTTGCACTCAGATAGAGCAATAATAGCTGCAGTTATTTGCTGTAGAAAAGCAAAATCCCTTGCTCTCTGTTTTCATTCTAAACACTCCTTAATGTCAGTGTGGTACCAAAATACCAGGCACTTGTTTCTCACAAAGGCCCCTAGCTTTGCTCTCACTGTGTCCTGCTGCATTACTGACATTCATGATTCTTTTTGTCTTCTGACCGGCTCCATTCTTCCTGCTCTCCACATTTCTTCTAACCAGTTCTGAATCACCTTTTAGTTGAATTTCCTCATCAGCCTCTGTTTAGCAAGCCTCTCCCAATCTTCTTGCCACAGAAGCATAAAAGAGAATCCCTGTTCATCCGGGGATAGATATATCATAGTGCAACAGTTTGCAGGGAATGAGTGGCACTGCACGAACACCCAGCCTGTAGAGGAGGTAGGGTGGTTAGCTGAGAGGATTCTGCTCTCTCTTGCCTTTCAGGAGAGGAGAAAGGTACCAGCCCCCAAACCATCACCTGCTCTGTAACATTTCTGCCAGGGGAGTCCTGGCAAAGCAGGTATGAAGTTGTCCTTGCATTGCAAGAACTGTTGCCTGCACACCGCAGGATACAAAGGAGGAGAAGTTCATCGTGACCTGGTGGGTCAGGGTGTGCAGCAGCTCTGTCTCTGTTGTGATCTGCCAGGATTTTCCTTCTTAGCTGTAATAAACCAAATGGTGCTTCCCTGACTACCTTTATCTTTAAACATGACCCCTTTTCAGGTAATGCACTCAACATAGACCATTAATAATGGAGACGAGAAGCAAATTTTAGACACCTCATTTAGATTTCTATTCTATTCTTTGCCTCAACACCTTCCTCATCTATTATTGTAAGCATGTTATTATCACATGGTAGGAATATATTTTTGGATTTAAGCAGAAGTGAAGCAAGATAAGCCATAAATATTCTCATCTCATTCTTGCCACTTGTTAGTTACAATTTCTCTTGTAAATAAGAATGCCTATACTTACATTTGTTTCCTTTTTCTATATATTTTTAGAGCAACTCTTGCCCTTCTTTTGTCCTTCTAAGTGGTGACTCACTCTGATTTCCTGATTTATGTTGTGTTGACATAAAATTTTTTTACCCTCAAATTCACATGGAAGAACTTCCTACTAATGCCATTTATTAATATGCTTTGTGCCTAGAATATACGTTCAGCTAGTTTGAACACTCTTCACCACTGCTATTTCTGTTCCTTAATTTCTTGGGCCAAACTTCTTAAAGAACATTCCAGTTGAATAAGTGCTGAATTTGTAGGCCACCAAACCACTAAAGCAGGTACTTTGGGGTGTGTTTGAGTAACCTACTAATAGAAATGAGTGAGCTCCATGTGCAAATGAGCTTGGGCTCCAAGGGTAGCCTTCCTCCATTCTTTATTCTGTTTTACATCCCAGACAGCTACTGCCATGTATTACTGCCTATAAAAGCAAAGTTGGGCCCAGCCCAACAAATTCAGAAGCTGTCTGAAAATCTTTTCACAGCTTTCCATCTTCTGGTTACCAGCTCAGTGTTAAAATTATCTCTGTTCCAAAAATGTGAGTGGTACACATTTATCTCTTTTCAAATAGATAATCTGATTTTTTTAGTTGTTTATTAAAAATCTTGTCAAACCCAGATCTCCTGCAATCTTACAGTGTTTGGCAATTCTTAGTTTCCAATAGTTAACTTGTTAGACTGACCTGCATTACTTCCCTCACTAATTACTGCTGTTCTTAAAAACAGGTATAGCTTTCAGTTTGTGTTGATTTCTAGACAAGTATTCACTTTTTGTTAACAACCTACAGCTTATTTAAATTGTTATGGCCTCTTGGGTAGTGTTAGTCTGAAAAAAAATCTAATGAGAAGCACAATGGTGGGAGGAAAAGAAGTACATTACATGAGTAGCTCAACATGACTGTAGTAAGAAGTTCACATTTAACTTATAGAAGTAAACGAGAAGGAAAAAACCATCCAATCCATAGAAACCTGTTAAAAAAACCTAAAACCCTGAGGTGCATTTACATATTGTAACACCTCAAGGTTTAATTTTCAATACTGGGAAGGGAAGATGAGAGAATTTTAAAAAATATTTCTACAGTAAATATTTTCAGTGGTGTAAGAGAGTAATAACAAGTTGCTGTGTTTACGAGTTGGGTTGTAAAATAACTGCTTGCAAGGATCTCACACTTGAACATTCCCCTGAAATGGAAGATATTTGAGAACTCAGTGTATGTGTATTTGGGTAAATTTGTACTTAGAAAATGTCCTGTTCTAAGAAGTTACTACTACAAGTTTAAATTATGCCTAAAAAAAGTACTTAGGGACAGTTGCTCTTGCCTGCTAAGGAGCACTTTGGGTTCTTTCTCATAATATTTTCTCTGTGTTGCCAGGAACCCCATAAGTAGCCTTTAAGCAGAGCTATTTTGTTGGATTTCTTGCTTTGTCTTAGTTGAAAAGCTGGGTTTTTTTTAAACATAGTTGGGGTTTCTTTGGTTTGAATATTTTGGACTATGTAAAGAGATTCCTATAATCAAATCTTCATTTGTCAGAAATCAGATGATCACTGCTGACATCAGGGGAGCTACTTTGCCTTACAAAACCAGATGTTATAATACTTTATACCATATCATAGACCTTTTTGCTAGGAAATTGTAGTGAAGCTGGAAACATGGTACTGGAAGAGATAGGAAATGATCCTTTAGTCTGTGTTTTGGTTTGACCAAATATCTCTAGTTTTTCTGATCTATGTCTCTAAAACCTCTTTCTAAAAATCCTTTGGATAAGGAGAATTTACAATCTGTGTATATTTCATGTCCTGTGGCTCACAGGATGTCTCTTCATAACTGGAAATTTTTCTGTTTGGTTTTTTGCCTCTTATTAAATTATTTTCTCTCTTATCCTGTGTGCTCAGAACAAAGAAAATGAGTAAACACTCTCCTTTTTAAGACAATCTTTTATTTGCTGGCAGGCTGTTATCATATTGTCTTCTCCCTACCTCGTTTCTTATCATCTCTCACTTGTTTTCACTGCCTGGACTAAACTATATGTAGTTCTTTTAATATAAGATACTTATTCACTTTCTTATTCAATAATGAACCACTCTGAGTATTTCTTGTAGCTGCTATGAATCCACGCTGTGGTTATTTTGTCTTAACTGTAAATCTTAACCCTGCTTAGGATTGTATTACTTGGGACAAATGTCAAATTTCCTTACGAAAGTGAGATTTTATCAAGTTATGCACTAGACCAGTTACAGTGTTAAGACAAGGAAACTAGTTCGAATAGACATAACCTATATTTGATGAATTAGTAACAGGCTTTAAAAAAACCCCTCAGTATTATGTTGGTGTGTCTAAACTAACTAGTTTAGGGTCTTTTCATTACCTATTTTATCACCATCTATCCGATTACTTAGATGAACTTCTTCAAAAGGCCCTGACCCTTCCTTTTATCCTCATACAAAGAAACAAAAATATGAACAAGCTAGGTGCTTCAGTTGCACTGCTGTTACTCTTCATGCCTTCATCTGTCCTTCATACAGATCAAAAATCATCTAATGATTGAGAAATATCTCCTATTAGTGCTTTAAGTATGCTAAAGAGAACCTTTCAGTGCAATAACTACACACACGTAGATGTTTGTAAACTGTGTTTTTTGCACTTTGATCTCCCTAAAATCTGAGCTGCTCTCTTGGGAGTTGCGCTCCAGGAATACCCTTGTATTCTGAGGTATGTCTACATTAAAAAATGCTCACTGGGTTTGTCTCTCCATCCTATTTCAGCTACTACTACAAGTACTATGCTCAAGCCCTCATCAGAAATCAGATTTTCAAAGACTAATCTGTCTCACAGAATAAAATCCCGTTATAGTTGCCCAAATTGCTCACATAAGAAACAAGCCACTCCATGAAATAAAACCAAGCCAAAATGATTTATATAACAATATTTCCATTCCTTTTCATTACTAGTTCTTAATGTATTTCAGTGTGGATCCAGAAGGCTGTGCTGCCATCCAGTGTGACACAGACAGGCTGGAGAGCTGGGTGGGGAGAAATCTAATGCAATTCAATAAGGGCAGGTGTAAAGTGCTGCATCTGGGGAAGAACACCACCATGTTTCAGTACAGGTTGGGGGCTGTTTTGTTGGAGGGCAGCTCTGGGGAAAAGGACCTTGGAGTCCTGGTGGGCAACAGGCTGACCATGAGCCAACAGTGTGCCCTCGCGGCCAAGGCGGCCAGTGGCATCCTGGGATGCATTAAGAAGAGCATGGCCAGCAGGTCGAGGGAAGTTATCCTCCCCCTCTACTCTGTGCTGGTGAGGCCTCCCCTGGAGTGCTGTGTCCAGTTCTGGGCTCCTCAGGTCCAGAAGGACAAGGAGCTACTGGAGAGGGTCCAGCACAGGGCCACGGAGATGATGAAGGGCCTGGAGCACCTTCCGTATGTGGGAAGGCTGAGAGAGCTGGGGCTGTTCAGCTTGGAGAAGAGGAGGCTGAGGGGGGATCTTATCAATGCTTATCAATATCTAAAGGGTGGGTGTCAGGAGGAGGGGGCCAGGCTCTTCTCAGTGGTGTCCAGTGACAGGACTAGGGGCAATGGCCATCAGCTGGAAAACAGAAGGTTCAACCTGAACGTGAGGAAACCCTTCTTCCCTGTGAGGGTGACAGAGCATTGGGACAGGCTGCCCAGGGAGGTGGGGGAGTCTCCTTCCCTGGAGACTTTCCAAAGCCACCTGGACTTGTTCCTGTGTCATCTGCTCTAGGGGATCCTGCTCTGGCAGGGGTGTTGTACTAGATGATCTCTAGAGGTTCCTTCCAACCCCGAACACTCTGTGAATCTTTTTTTTCAGTAAAAAGAGCATTGTACAACTCAAAAAGAAAAAGCTGCAAGGTAGTTCTTATTGCTGTGTAATTGTTTTCTTCTTCCAATACACATATTAAAGTCAATAATTATTCCTAATTTTTTTTCAGATTGTTCACAGAAAAAAAATTATTTATATATATTTTAAATCGAACTCTCAAATTCTTTCACTTGTTCCAAATACGTATTTTGCTTAAAAAAAAACCACCAAAAAACAAAAAAAACCTCTCATGCTTTTGGTAATTTTTAAAAGATGACTACATTAAATTTCATTGACATAATCTAATCAGTGTTTGGGAAAAGCTTTTAAAATTATATTTAAATAATTATAATTATCTTTATATAATTACTAAAAAATTGAAAAAATACTATTTTTCAATCCACAAAAGGAAAATAAAATGCAGATATTTGAATTGTAAAGAAGTTATAAATAAAGATCATCTCTGTCAGGAACTGGAATTTTTTGAATATTCTGACTTGCACAACACAGCCCTTTCAACAAATTGACTACTCTACTAAATGGGATAGCAAACCTTATTTAAGTGCTTTCTCCTCTAGCTCACACATAGAAAAGGAAAATAGATTCCAGTGAAGGGTTTACTGTACTGTACAACCACGTGCTCTTTCCCATAGAAATCTCTGTCTTGTTCAGTGACGTTCTGGTTGTTTCTTACAGAATGACTCAGACTGATACAATGAATGAGACTCTTGCTGGTAAAGTACCTACTCCATTAATCTGAGGAGCAAGAGTGTAGTGAAGGACTGCTGGGAAGAGAAAAGCAACCTTGTACCTAATGCTATTAAAGAACACTCTGGTGAGTGTAAATTGTCTCCTGACCTCTTCCATAAAGCCACATTTTTCACAATAATTTTGTCTTCCTTTCTGGATGCCTCATTTGGGGAGCCTGGGATCTGTGAAGTGGATGTGCTGAATACCTCTGTAGACTACTGGAAGAAGAGAGAGATAGAAATGTTCCGCTTAAAGTCCCTCTTTGATCTGATACCCAGTGTGATTTTAGGCATACTTGTTTTCCTTTCTCAATTTTTATTTTAATTCCCATTTGGAGTCAAAGCAGATTTGTCCCTGTAAAATTTCCTGCAGGGTGGTCAAAAGTACAGCAGGACCTTCTGTGCAGCTCTGACAGCAATCTTCGTCATTTTTTTCAGGGTATCAGATTTTATATTCTCAATATTCGCTTGCTTCAAAAAGTATTTCAAATATGTATTTATACATAATGCTTTAATAAGTTCTTGTCTGTTCACACTGTAAGATTTTATCAGAAGATATTTTAGACAAAGAATAAAAAACTCTTGAAGATACATGTCTGATCCTGTATATATATGATTTCTCCCAGTGGGACTTTCCTTGAGAAATGTCCACCGAGTGATTTGAGGCTATTTCAACTAGATGGCTTCTCATGGTTTAATCCCAGCCGGCAACTAAGTCCCACACAGCCACTTGCTCACTCCCCTCTGTCCCCCCACCCAGTGAGGTGGGGGAGACAATCAGAAGAGTAAAAGTGAGAAAACTTGGGGGTTGAGATACTGAAAAACAGTTGACACTGTTTTTAACACAAATCCAAAACAGACCCCCATACTGGCTACTATGAAGAAAATTAACTTTATCCAGTGAAAACCAGCACAAGGCTTCTGCAATCCTTTGAGCCCCGTAGTTTAAGGAGTAGGCTGTAATGTTATGAGACTGTACAGGAGGGCTTAGCTGCAGTCAACAAAATAGCTAAACATCAGAACTCAAAGTTCTGAAATACAGTGTCTTCTGTTGAAATATGAAATTCTATTAAAAATTCCCCTGTCATCATTTAAAATCAAAATTCTTTTGGTGCCTGGGAGAAAAGTGAACATTTTCTTTTTCTTTTTTTTTTTTCACTAAAACTCAGAAAAACTTAAAACCCTGAAAAAAATTTTCTTATGGAATTTTTCTTAGTGGAGGAGCAATTCTAGCCTGGACTCTTCAAAGGATGTGCAGAGGGAAAAGGTAAATATAAAGCATACCAAAGTTCCTTGCAATGGACTGAAAGCTCCTTGTTGCTCAACTTTATATCAGGCAGCTTATGCCTGTGTTTTGACAATTTTACATTTTTCATAAGCAATTGGACAAAATTATCTACTATGCTATAGTTTCAGATTTCCTTGACAAATAATTGTTGCAGCTTCAGGTTTTCTCTAATGGAGCCTCCTGCCTTTTTTCATATGACCAAGTTCCTTGGAAGAGGAAAGCTAATACATCCCCTTGAAGGAAATAAAGCATGCTAACTCACTAAGGAATAGACTCCTTTCTTTGCCATTTCATTTTGGGGGGAAAAAAAACCCAAAGGGAAAGCAGTACATCACTATAAATGGCCCAATTTATCTTCTTATATATCTGTCGAAGAGGCACTGACAACCACAGAAGATTCACATGATAGAAAGTACTACCATTCAGGGGGATCATCACAAACATGTTGGGCAGTGGGTATGTTGATTAAAAAATTCCATATTCCCAGGTTATTTGTGCTCTCTAGCCCTGAAGGTCACTCAGGAAAGGCAACAGACACTGTGTATACAGCAACTGATTCCTGGGGGCACACAGCAAACCCTCTCCCCCCACACCCCCGCCCAGTGTCAGTAACTATCTGAAAATACATGTGTTGATTATGTTATATTTACCAAGAATGACATATACTTGGAAAGGAAAACATTATTTTTAAAATACTGAGTGACAGTTTCCTTCCTTTTAAGAAGAAGAAGAACCCCTTTGGTTGTGAAAGGATTTTCTTCATGAATATACAAATTGCTTCTGTCTTCTTTGAATATTGAACAATTAAAAAAATCAAAAACTATGCACATCATCTTTGTGTTTTATTGTACCATCTGCATAATTTTTCACACGGTGTTGCATTCTGCCATGTCATATTTTCATGGTCTATGAAAATTTCCTTATCTTTTCGCTATGATTCAGAAAGTACTGTCAATGAGAACTGAAAGACTTGCAAAGAGAAATGAATGAATACATAAAGATCAAGTGTTCCATGAGCTAGTGTAAACACACACAGTCCTTTTCAGAACCACCATGCCTTTTCACCTTTTCTTTCCTATGAAACGTTATCACACAAAAGCACCGATGGATGATAATTCAAATTCAGAACTGTGCAAACCGCGAGTTTTCTTTTCAGCTCCCTCGGGCTCAGATCGCAGAAGAATGGGTGGGCTAACATTTTTGAAGGTTCGTGAAATACTTAGTAAAATACTAACCTTAAGATCTCTGCTGGGATTTTAAACCAAAAAAGAGTTGAGCAAGTTAATAAGAGCAGGCGTGTTTTGCAATATTATTGTTGTATATCCAACAGAGAAGAAAACACAGTTGAACATAAAGCTGTGGGTCTTTATGTAGTGAGCTCTGCTCACTAAGAGAATGAGAAGACTGAAGGATTCACAGATAGTCAAAAGATAATTGGTGTTTTCTTTGGAAGTTCCTGAAGTGTCTATTTTCTACATGTATCTCAGCAACCCACCTTGCTAATTTTAAATTATATTACTTCATTTCCTTTCAAGCTAATAGTGAATTTAGACCTTGAATACTGCTGTCAGTTTTCCACCCTCCACTGGGTCCACTGTTCTGTCTTCTCCCCATTTCTCTTATATCTTTTCCACCTCCTCTTTTTCCACCTCCTCATCCCTCAATTTCATCATCACCAAATATTGGCTGTGAACAATTGTCCAGGAGTTTAATGTTCATGCCACTTCTTTATTTTGTTATTGTTAGAGTATGTACAGACTGGCAGAACCTTCTCTACAGCAGGGAACATGAAGTGCATATTTATTATAATTTCTAAAAAAATTAAAATGTACTTATTTCATAATCTACAACTTTGCTGGTTTTCATATGTGAAGAATAGAATTTCTTCAAAAAGCAAAAAGCAGCAATTATTTATTTCCAAGTGGTTCTTTTTCCTTTTGTCTTCTTCTACTTCTGCATTTTTCTTCAAATTGTCCATAGGTTTAATTTTTCTAAGCTCAGAAAACTCCAGAAATGCAGTCTGAGGAGGGCAGCAAGGGTAGCAGTGATTTTCAGAACTACTAAGGCAGATTGTAGCAGATGCAAGTGACTCTTGAGGGCAGAAGAAAAAGAAGCAAATGTATTTGTTTAAAATTAGAAGGGATTGCGTTAAATTGGTTCTTATTTTGGTCAGAAGAATATATTAATCACTGTCAAGGAGACAAGTGAAGCTTGTAGGAAATGAGCCTTTTTCTTTCCTTGAGCAGACATATGAATACAAATACCTTAAGTAACTACAATGGCTTTTCATTTATAAGATTTCTTTTGCACACAGAGGCTAAAACTCAGAATTAAGAAGCTTGCCTCAGAGTTTTTAAAAGATGTATCAAATGCAGTTTCTGGCAAAACGCACTATTTCATAGCTGTATTGACATTTTACCAGTCATAGTGAACTTCAGCCTTTCCATTGCCTTTGTTTATGGGAGGTACTGATTATGTTAACAAGGTGATGTTCTCAAAATGATGAAATGAAACAAGCACTTGTGAAGTAGAAGGAAAGGTGACAAAGTTTTTGCCACCACTGCTTTTTGCAAACTCAACAGGAAGGGTTTACATTTGAGTGGCTGGTCTCCATTTAATTTAAGATGACAGAGACACCTACTGTGTAGCATCATCCAATCATCATCTTAATCCAATATTAGGAACCTAGAAACGAGTGGCGAGAAACATGGGAGCATTGTTAATCCATCGCATAGATCTGTGGCACACCAATGGCAAAAATGCTGAGCACAGTCCTGCACCCTCAACTCAACAATTGTATGGTAAGAGATGTTTAGAAGGGCAGAAAAGATGGTGAGAGCTATAGGATGGCACTTATGAAGAGTTAATAAAAAATGAAAGGAGATTAGAGTAAATGTTATGCACATTTATAAAACCTGTATCACAGAGAAAAACAGTTTAATGCCTCTTTCAGTATGAAAATGAGAGAGAATCCTATTTAATTAACAAGTGATGCATTCAAAACCAGCAGAAGGATGTGACCTGTGGCACAGCTCATACATAAGCTTGGGACTCTCTGATGCATGGTATGGTTGACAAGTGCGCGGCTTCAAAAAGAGAGCAGAAAAATTAGTGGGAAAAAAGAACCTTTGAGGCTCTTCTACATAAATAACTACCTCAGCCAAAAATCACTGAAGACCTGGAGAGTATTCTGCGGAAATGATGTTCTATGCTTTCATCATTCATTTATACTTATCGCAATATCAGCTGTGACCAACAGTGCGAACCTTCTGTGGCTCCTCTACATTTTTATAGTTTCACAGATTTCCCCTGCTCTATTTTCCGTAGTTTGCTATTTTCTTGGGAGTCAGTCTTCTTGCATCCCCACAAAGAGAAAGTTGGGTAAAAACACCACGAGACCTGCGTGGATAAAGAAGGACAAACTATGTCATCTACCTGGACTTGTGCAAAGCGTTCAACACTATCCTGCACAACATCTTTGTCTCCAAATTGGAGAGGCATGGGTTTGATGGATGGACCACTCGGTAGAAAAGGAACTGGCTTGATGATTGCACTCAGAGGGTTGTGGTCAACAGCTTGATGTCTGAGTGGAGACCAGTGATGAGCGACATTCCCCACAGATTGGTACTGGGACCGGTGCTGTTCAACATCTTAGTCAGTGACATGGATGGCGGGATCAAGTGGACCCTCAGCAAGTTTGCCAATGACACTAAGCTGTGTGGCGGAGTCGACACACTGGAGGGAAGGGATGCCATCCAGAGGGACTTTGACAGGCTGGAGGGGTGGGCCTGTGCCAGCCTCATGGAGTTCAACAAGGCCAAGTGCAAGGTCCTGCACCTGGACTGGGACAATCCCAAACACATGTGCAGGCTGGCCAAAGAATGGATTGAGAGGGGCCCTGAGGAGAAGGACTCGAGGGTACCGGTGGATGAAAAGCTGGTCATGAGCTGGCAGTGTTTGCTGGCAGCCCCGAAAGCCAATTGTATCCTGGGCTGTATCCAGAGAAGCATGGCCAGCAGTTCGAGGGAGGTGATTCTCCCCCTCTGCTCTGTTCTCGTGAGACCCCACCTGGAGTGCTGCATCCAGCTCAGGGGGATTGGAACTAGATTATCTTTAAGATCCCTTTCAACTCAAACCATTCTATGATTCTGCAATTCTATCTGAAGGTCAAACCCTCAGTCTTGTGTTAGTTTCTTCTTCTGGTTGGAATTAACTTTATGGCAGTGATTGAAGATCAGTCAGATGAAATTGTTCGGCTTAATAATTTGTTTACTAGGAAGCAGATTGAAGACACTGAGCCAATGAGCCAATGTGCACCAAACTTGTATTATGACTGATATAGAATATGAAAATATTAAAATACTATAATAATATATTTCTAAATAATTTTATAAAAAAGTAGGGTGGTTTTTTTGTTGTGTTCAAAAAGTATTTGGAGAGAGTAGCTATGGAGTTTTTCTAATTCAGAAATTTTCATAAAGAAAATGAAGATTAAATATGAAAATTGGGTAAAATGGAATGGGTTTTTTTGAGTAAAACAATATTTAATTTAAATTTTTTTCAACAACAAAACTGCAAGAACAGTTTTTCCCAATGTTCTCTATGAGACATTAACCAGAACAGACAAATTAAGAATTGAATTTCCATTTTCTATCATGCTAACTTAAACAATCAATATAGTAATTTTTTCTTCTTAACTGGCACTTCCCTCTACTGCAGATATCTGCCAACGAACTCATTGTGTTTTCTTCCTGTGTATGCCTTTCCTTCAACAGCGTTTGTTTAAATTCAGAGTGGTTCCAATAATTCCATGAATATTCACTACTTTGAACTTTCAAAAAAGTATTTAAAGCAATAGCTAATCTGAACTCCTGAGCATACAATATTTTTTTCAAAGGTTAGCCAGGAGGTGATGTTGGCTGGGACTAGATACATCCATATTTCAAATTAAGGGCCTACATTTGGCATCACATTATGTTTGCTGTATAGTAAGTCATTTGACCGTAATGACTCTAAACACGATGATATTCATGGCAGGGGGGTTGGAACTAGATGATCTTTAAGGTGCCTTCCAACCCTAACCATTCTGTGATTCTATGATAAGACAATATCAGAGAACACAAGGTAGCATTTATATATATATAAACTTTATATATATAAATAAACTTTAACTTGTAACCTTTATTTCTCAGACAATTTTCCTCAAGACATGGTAAGATTTAATATTATGGATTTTTTGGTTTTGCTTTGTTTTAACTGAGTTTGAGAAAAACTATAAATGCCTCTGAAAGACCTTGATTTTTTTGAGGTTTGGGATTTCTTTTTTTTTTTTTTTTTTAAATTCTAAAGACTCCAGAGTACTGAAATAAAATTTTAATAAGTTTCACACTCCTGATCCCTTCCTATAAAAATAGAACTGCTTGCAAAAATATCAAGTGTAAAGAAGAACTTATACTTAAGTTATGGATACCTGGAAAGAAAAATTTACTGTAAAAATTCATTAAAAGGATAAAATTTGTGGACAATAGGCTGGAAATAGGCTGTAATTGCTGACAGGGAAGATGACATGCCTAGTCTCTGTGAGAGCTCTGGGTATTTCTGGCTCAGTTTCTGGTTGAAGTCCCAGATGGGCAGACTCAAAACAAATGTGTCAATTAGATACTTAGACAAAATTTCAGTTTTGCCCTTATGCAAGCTTCTGAACTAACTTTGTCAGCAGAAAGAAAATACAAACTGCACTGTACCTCTCCTTGCATTTGAAAAAGGGGAAGACAGAGATTTATAAATGTCCTATAGCTGGGCAGCTAGATGTGGCCCCTTGCTTCAATACCCTTACTGTGCTAGTTCATAGCTGTTTCATGTCTTTCAACTTCCCAGTTTCTTTATGAATATGAGATTGAGTTTTCTTATTATCTTACTTATAGTATGAAAACCATAGCATACCTTAGTATCTTTAAGATGAAAACCAAAACATGTCATATCTTGTGTCACTGGATCTAAGTTTTGGATCCTTCATTTTACATGTTTTCTTTTACTGTATTTTCATTTTAGTCACATTATTTTTAATAACTCAAACATATGTGCTGTCTATTTTTGGAAATGGGCAGCTGGATTATCTAGGGATATCAATTGCTTATTATTCAAGAAATTATAAATAGTGACTAATTGGGTATGACATTAAAAAAAAAAAAAAAAACAACAAATGAGATTTAAGTACAAAGTATTAAAATGAACATGTTCTTTTTTTTTTACCATCCAGTTGCAATAATAGAGAAAATATATTTCAAACCACTAAATTTGCATTGGGAACGGGAAACACCTATTTGACAGATCACAGCTCACTTTCTTATTGGAAGTGAATGAATGAATAAATGAATGAAAAATTCATCTTTCCATTCATACTTGCATATACATATTTGTGCATATATGAGGACATATTTATGGGAATGAACTCCTCTGTCATCATAGGTCAAAGGTGGTCTGAAATGTTAATATAAATGTGAAAAAAATATTTTAATGAACATGAATCAAAGGCCTACCCATCAAGGCAACAAAACATTTTGGATTGCTAGCAAACCTTATTGTTGATTCCTGCAGCCAGGAAAGGTGCCTGGGTCAGAGGGGGGAGTCACCTATAGCCCTGATGAGGCTGGGTGTCAAGGCACTGCTGCACCATCACACAGCCTATGTCTGCGCATCCATAACAGGCTGATCAAACTTTGATGACATATTTCTGCGGTTGCTATGAATGCTTAGTGTATCTGCTATTGGTAGTCATAGGTGATCTTTAGACATTTGGGCTGAAGAACTTTGATATTGGCTACAGCACTGTGCTTTTTGCTATATTTCATCATGTACTTTTTTGACTATGGTTTTCTTGCAACATCTCCATGTTGCTTAATAAAAGATGGTAAATTCTCCACAAACAGTGGCGGAACAGGCCACCAGGTAAATGTTGAACTATGGAAGAAAGAGTAGGAAATAAGATCAATCAGTCATCATCAGCAGAGGTCGACACCGCTGTTTTGCCAGTACCATACACAGTCCCCAGGCTGGGAGCTAGTCATGGAGGAGGGATTTATTTCTGCTTGTCTGCACCCAGGGGTTCATGCTCAAAGGGATAGCGGCATGTGCGCTCTGCTCAACTGCTGAGTTTGGTGTCATCATGGTAGTGTTATGCACCTCAAGCTCCCTCTTGTCTCACAGTATGTGTCAGGCACCTATTATCAAGGGATACACACCCTTGCAGACCCATCTCTCCTCACAGTACTCTGCAAGTCTCTCTTAGTCTTTGCTGGACAGAAAAATAAAATTCTGCTGTGAAAATAGATTGCATCCTTATCTGGAGTACCATATATATATTTAAATGAAAACATCACGGTTACTTATTATCAGTAAAATAATAACTGCAGGCATACATACTCGCTTACAGCTCTGGAAGGTGTTTATGAGGTATGCATATTTTCATTGATAGACAAGAGAGAAGAAACTTCTTTAGAAGATTAGATCTAATTCTATGATTATTTTTATTTCCTTTTCTGTTGTTATTTTTCTCTAGATTATCTTATCTTCCTGAATCCCATGGTCATGTGAGTTATTGTTACGATGGGTCATGTCAGCAACATTTCAGTTTTTAAAAAGTCTTGTTACCGTGGCAACTGCCATATCACCTCTTTGAAATAACATGCACAATATGGAATTTGATCTTTTGCACTGTAGAATGTTCAAGGGAAAATGTTCAGTGTTAAGCACCATCATTTTTTCCAAATTTTAATGAGGGTTGAATTATACTTATAATGATTTGTCTGTCTCCTTTCCCACTTAAAATTCTTTCAGAGAGAAAACAATGAGTGCACCAATGTGTATATCCATCCCTACTGACCCCTTCAGTTAGTGACAACAGACAGTACATGCTATTTTCTATATAGATATTGTAAACATTATATCAATGATTTGTTTCAGTCATTGCATTCCACTTACTCCATTTCCCTCAAATAGCTCAGACAATGGAGTTATTAAGCTCAGGCAGACAGAAAGGTTTTCCCTCAGCTCACATTTATCTGAATTATTGTATTCAAAAATTCATAGATTTTTAAGACCAGAAATGATCATGGTGATTATCAATTGTAGAGTCTTGCACAGCACAAATCATGGAATTTCATCCAGTGATCGCTCAGCAAGCCAGAAATACCTTGCTGAACTTTGAGGAATGTACCCTCACTACCCACCTTTGTGCAGAAAATGCAAACAAATATCCGGACTGGGATCAGCTTTTATCACTGCCAGGGTGAAGGCAAAATATGTATCCCATATTTTGTGTGCTTTGCCTTGTCCTGGCCATTCTCAGGCTTGGCCTTTGTTGCAATTTATTTTGTTGTGATTATGTGTTTCAGCTTCTAAGGCGCACAAAACTTTCTGGCTTCTAAGTGTCCTGGGGATACAGGATTGCAATGCCTCCACAAAAACAACAACAAAAAGAAAATAGATTTTTCAGTCAAAATTTTGCATTTCTCAAAATGAAATTAAGTATCAAGCAAAGCATTTTGTTCAATCCTTTATCATTGTTCCATTCCTGTTCCTGGAGTTGACAGTGGTGCAACCCCTCCCTTCCTCAGCACACACTCCCAGTTCTTTGCCCAATTCTGTTTGTTCTTAAGCCTCATTGATTTCCTATCAGTCGTGAGACTGCCAGTTATGCCTCTCAGAATCTCTGCAGACTATACAAGCCACCTAGAAATTAACCTACTAAGCAGATGCTCGTAATTTTAAACTGGTAAGTTTTATTAAGACAGCAAAGACATTCTCTAGTAGTATATAATCCTTTTCTTAGTTGAGTCAGAAAGCTGGCAACAATATTTGCTGAGTCTGCATAATAATGAGCACTTTAATGCAAAAAATTGTGGTCAGATTTCAAAGGAGACATTGCTGACATAAGAAATATTAGAAAAAATACTTAAGGGAAAAACTTTTTTCCTGATTTTTCCTTGAAAAGTGAAAATCCAAGAATTTTTCTATGAACTCTTTTTGAATGCTTTTTCCTATCTGTGAGATATTTTTCTTTCCTCTAATTTTTAGCTAAGGTTTTTTAAAAGAAATGGGGTTTGTACTAACAAATGTTCATTATTAGTATTGTTTGCATACATCACACAAAAAATTGGTCTTGAATCTTTTTCCTCTGACAGGTAACATAAATCTGCTGAATTCAGCGAAGCTACACAGTTGGGGATCCAAGGTAAATGAGAAGAAATCCAGCTGTTTCTATATAATTTCAGAACACGGTGGGGTTTTGTGTACATTTTAAAACATTACTTATATAGATTTTAATTTTTTTTATTTATTAGAGTCGAAAATTAAAAGAAAGATGACTGTTTGTTGCTTCAAGCCTGTGTTTTCTAAACCTGACCAAAGCAATTAAAGGTGATCTTAACGCTGGTAAGAAATACAGATTTTCAGAATTGTTTTGCTGGCTTCATATTGTGTTAGTTATAGCAATTTTGCCAAAAATTACACTATATAAAAAAAAATGGAACTCAGTCAATTTGTGCTTTGACAAAATTACTTTTTCACTCGTTTCAAACAATGAAACGAGTGAAAAAATGCATTGTGTTGGAACTGTAGGAGGAGAGAAACAGGTCACTAATAAAGGAAAACACTGAAACAAGCTAAGTCACATTGCTTCACTTCTCCAGATTGCTGAAAAAGGTATTGTGTGCTTGACATTACAAACTCTCTGAGCTTCCCTGGAGGTAGGAGTGGTTTAGTACTAGTAAGTGAAAAACACAGTCTAAGATTGTCCAGGTCCGTAAAGTTTTCCTCTCAGGAGTCGGCACTGTTAGACCCTAAAATGACCAGCTAAAATTCCTCGAATTTCAAACTCCATAAAAATAAATAAATCTTAAATTCATTACTATAATCCCCATAGATGAGAGATGATCATAAAGAGATCATGCTCATAAAGGTTTTACTCCCCCAGTTCTGCAAGAACTGAAATTTTAATTTTTATAAATATGTAGTAAAGAGTATTTTATATATATATATATATTTCCCATTTGGAAGAAAGCATTGGTGTAATTTAAAACTTGTTTTCTACTCTTCTGGGTATAAGGAGTTATGGAATCACATTTGTGTTTGCAAAACTATATATTTTTTAAAAAAACCCTTTTTCTGGAGTTGCATTTTTAGAAGTAAACATCCCATTTATCTGCTCCATGTGTCTCCCCCATGTGAGGTATAGACAACACAGGAAGAGTGCACTCATTGGATTTGCTTGGAATATACATTTCACATTATCTAAGTGGTCCTTGCATGTGTCTCAGAAGAAAATACATGGTTAGGATCATGAATTATATTTATCAGCAACGTATTACTTTGCTCACCTCTTTACATGTAGACAAACCCAGCCACTATCACCAGGGGAAAACAGCTCATATTTCAGTGAAATCTGCCGTCTGTCCCACATTTCTCAGTAACCAGTGGAGACCAGGCAGCGGAATGGTCTTTAACCATGCCGTTAATATCTGTCCTGGTGGTCAAAATGCTGGGAAATGCAGCATGAAATTTAGCCAGGTTGGTAGGCTGCATGCCATGTAAATGTGCTATGAATTTCTCCAGTAAGCACGCATTACATTATTTCATTTATGTCTTTATTTCACATCTTAGTTGCAGGGTACTGTGCCTGGTGTCACCAAGCCTTGCATCACTGCATAGGAATGTGCCCTTAGAAAAATCCTGTCTTGACTGTACCTTCAACGCTGCCTGGATGAAAGCTGAACGTCGCGTAGCTAACCAAATACTGGCAGTGCATGGTTATGCTTATGGTAGTTACATAGCTAAAGAAAGCAGCATTTCTCAGGAGAGCTGAGTACTTAAAATGATCCAGCACCTGGATTTCAAATTTGCCATGTCTCTGTTTCTATCTCAGATCTCATTAATTTTGAAATCTATTGTGCCATATTCTGGAGTATAATAAACAAATTAAATAATACTAGAGATGACAAATCTCTTCAGGTGTGAATACTGTAATAAAAAGCAACCTTTTATAATCAAATACATTAATAAAATTATGCATTCTTAGGAGAAACATAGGGATAAAATAGCACAATGAATTACATAAAGTGCAAGTTCTCAAAACATATTTTGTAATAACCTTATTATTTCATAATAACCTTAGCAGCTGCAGTCATTTCTACTCTACTGTTTAAAGCAGACTTTATTATACGTAGAAAGATATGATGTTTCTCATTAACATTAAAAATTAACAAAATAAGTCATTTGGATATCTCCTGTATATTTCTTGTATGAACATCAGCAAGAACTATTTTCACTCAAAAGCAGCAAGTGATTAAGGAGCCTAAAATGTCTGTCCTTGTTTCTTTGTCACAGCTACACACATTTTTCTGTGCATTTTATGACACAGGCTGTCACATTTTTTTGTGCATTCCATACATTTTCCCTTGGAACATGGCTGCCCCAATTAAATGCATTAAGTTTGACGTTTTTGAGCTTTCCTAGTTCTGCAGACCTAGAACTCCTGAGGAAGGAGGTTGTCCAGAGCCTTGCCCCAGCAGCAGTTTCAACTGAGCAATATGAGGAAGCCTAATAGCCAAGGGGGCTGGATTTGAGTGATGCATGAAAGGGAGAAAAGGGGATCCGAGTGACTGAAGGTGCGAAGTCCTTAGGCAGATTTTAGGAGACTCAAGATCCTTTGAGAAAAATGGAGAGGACAGATACTGTTGGCAGCGGTAGCACGGAGACAGCAGTGTTAGGATGCTACTGCTCTTGGGCAGCTTCAGTGAGGTTCCCATGCTGGGGCAGCCCCTTGCTGCTGAGGGAATGATTGTCCAGGTGTTTGGTAATGGAATAATCTGAATTTCTGTCTCCTGGAGAACATGATTTTAGAGGGGGAGTCAGTGTGATGAGGACCAGTCTCCTGTAGAAAGGTGGGGTGCTGTGACTGTCTCCCACTGCAGGATCCCCTGGGTTCCCTTCCTTCTGCATCCCCAGGGTGTGTGTTTTGTGGGTAGCTGGTGTGCAGCTCAGGAAGGCTTGAAAACTGTGCACCCTGGGATGGAATAATGAAACCTGGTGGTGGATGTAAGAATAATGGGGTTTGAATATGTGGGTTTGTTCCTAAGGTTCACACAGAAGTGTTCTATTTAATTAATAAGCTCATGGGATCCAGATCCCTTGTGATGTCTTCATTTTTGGAGGTCACATGACTTTAATTCAGCCATAAATGCAAATTAAAAGGTTGTGTCATTGTATGTGGATATGTGGGAAATGTCAATGTGGCATAATGTAGTGTGGTGCAGGGATTTCAGAAATAGCTTGCTTTGCTGAAGCAATCTTGCTGCCTTCAATTGGTACTCCACACAGGCTGATTTACATTTCTCTTTAGACAATAAGGAATTTGAGTAGTAATATGGAAAACTATGATACCTGAAAAAAGCACAAGTGACAGTATCAGTCTTGGATCCTCCAGTATGGTAGCCAAACATTGCAGAAGCACATGATGCATTGTTAAACAGATTTGGATATTTCAGGAAATGCAAAATACCAAGGGCATATAGAAAGCCATTTTCAAAGCAAACGTAAGACAATAAGACGGGTGTCATAGGTAATTAGAGGTGACTGCATTTGAGTTGGAGGTTCTCCTACCCGCATATAGTATTTAAGGACAACTGGAGCTAAATGAAATAAAAATAAATGGCTGAAACCTGTTTCCTACTAAAACACCAGAAAAATTCTCTTGGCTGCACTGGTAAAAGATTTGTTATAAAAGGAAATAAGCTGATTTGTCTAGCCAATGAAAACTATACAGACTTGGATACGGTATTCATGGGAACACCAACCTCAGCTGACCAATAAAGAAAATATTTGAATCAGTGAATAACAGAAACAGAAATTTGGAGAAGGACCAAAACCAGAAGCTCCACAGTACAGAGAAATATTATCCATGATGATGGATAATTGGTTTTTTTCAGAAACATTTAGGCCTCTGAAATAAAAAAGAGAAAGAAAGGATCATTCAATGCAAAAATTGAAGACCAAGACAAAAGAAGGAAAATTAACTTTAAGTTGAAACTTCAGGGCTTTTCTACCTCTTTAAACTAATTTTACAGAAAATTACTGTATGACAGCGATTATATTCCAACTACCAATCTGAAAACCAAACTGACAGCAAGACTTCAAGAATCATTATTGCAAAATAAAGAGGATAAACACTTCCTCCTTACAGATTTGTTGTTCCAAAAGGGTTATGAAGACACACTATTAGATAAAATTACGTTTACTACTACTCCTTAATCTGTGTTAGTCCAAGGTCACATGTAGTATTTCCTTCCATGAAGTGAAGGGAAAAGAGAAATCCAGAATGTGTCTTTGTGAAACACTACTGAAAAAATTGTTAAAAGAAATAATTCTTTCAAAACTTTTGTATGCCTTCTTTGACATGGCAAGCAGTTTCTTCTTTGTCTAAGGTAATGTTGCAAACCAGTGTTGTTTCTAAGAGCAAATCTTTTTCTAGAGTATTACAGGAAGTCTGTGAAAGTGTCAGACATGTTTTTCTCTTAGAGAAACTGTTGAAACCGTAGGAAATTCCATTAAAATCAGATAAATTTATTAGAAATTCACAGTGATGTAATTAATCATAGCACAGGACCTTACTGGCAACCGGCATTTCTGAAGATGTCAGATATGGGCTTTGGGATGTATGTTTGGATACATTCTTTTGCCCTTCCCAAGTGGAAGTATGACAGCTCTTCTGGTTTCAGAACGGTGGAAGAATCTACAGTGAGGAATCAGTTCCTTCACAAGTACTAACACTGATTTTAGCATCGAGTATATGGCATATGGAGTATTTTTCGTAGAATTATAGAATAGTTTGGGTTGCAAGAGACCGCAAAGATCACCTAGTTCCACCCCCACTGCCATGGGCAGGGACATCTTCCACTAGACCAGGTTGCTCAAAGCCCCATCCAGCCTGGCCCTGAACACTTCCAGGGATGGGGCATCCACGGCTTTTCTGGTCAACCTGTTCCAGTGCTTCACCACCCTCTCCATGAAGAATTTTATCCTGATGTCCAGTCTAAATCCACTTGCTTTCAATTTAAAACCATTACCCCTTGTCCTGTCACTACAGGCCCTTGTAAAAAGCCTCCCTCCACCTTTTTTGTTAGCCCTCCTTCAGATACGGGAAGTTGCTATAATGTCTACCTGGAGCCTTCTCTTCTCCAGGCTGAACAAGCCCAACTCTCTCAGCCTGTCCCCACAGGAGAGGTGCTCCAGCCTTCTCATCATCTTCATAGCCTCCTCTGGACTAGCTCCAACCGGTTGATATCCTTCTTATCTTGGGGGTCTCAGAGCTGGACATAGTACTCTAGGTGGGGTCTCATGAGAGCAGAGTGGGAGAATCACCTCCCTCGAACTGCTGGCCATGCTTCTCTGGATACAGCCCAGGATACAATTGGCTTTCGGGGCTGCCAGCAAACACTGCCAGTTCATGACCAGCTTTTCATCCACTGGTACCCTCGAGTCCTTCTCCTCAGGGCCCCTCTCAATCCATTCTTTGGCCAGCCTGCACATGTGTTTGGGATTGTCCCAGTCCGGGTGCAGGACCTTGCACTTGGCCTTGTTGAACTCCATGAGGTTGGCAGGGGCCCACCCCTCCAGCCTGTCAAAGTCCCTCTGGATGGCATCCCTTCCCTCCAGTGTGTTGACTCCACCACACAGCTTAGTGTCATTGGCAAACTTGCTGAGGGTGCACTCAGTCCAACTGTCCATGTTGCTGACTAAGATGAAAAACAGCACCAGTCCCAGTACCAATCCGTTAGGAATGCCACTTATCACTGGTCTCCACTCAGACATTGAGCTGTTGACCACAAATCTCTTAGCACGATCATCAAGCCGGTTCCTATCCACCGCTGTCCATCTGTCAAATCCATGTCTTTTCAATTTGGAGAGAAGGATGTCGTGCGGGACGGTTTCGAAGGCTTTGCACAACTCCAGGTAGATGATATCAGTTGCCTGTCCTTTATCCACCAAGTACGTGACCCCATTGTAGAAGGTCACCATATTCATCAAGTACTTTTGAAGGAAAAAAGAGCCCATGAAGCCTAGGTTCTGTCTTCTCACCTCATGGTCAATAGTACCTTACTTACCAACTTTTCAAAGAAAACTCATTTCATTATTAGTTCATGGTTAGAAAAAGGAAACTAAATTAGCCTGTTCTTGCCTAACATGAAATCTGTGCACTAAAAAAAAGAAACAAACCCATCAAGAGTTGTCATATTGCAAACATTTCTGGTTTGTAATTTTTTGTATGCATGTTGGCTTTTGTTTAGGAAACTTTGGTAATAAAATGGACAATTATTAATATAATCTGTATGTGGTAGGAAAATGTAACATTTCACTTTTTGATAGCAAAGTGAGACATGGGGAATGAAAACAACTATTCCAAATCCTAACTGGCAGCCATTGGCAGCTTTGGAGTAAAGATTTTAATAATCTTACCTCCTCAACAATCATTAAAATAATTGCCTTTCTATACAGCTAACATTCAGTTGAACAGCCACTTGCTGAGTGGCTATGATCATATAATGTCAAATAAATGACAAATAAATGAGTTGTCATTTTTAGTCTGGGATACCACAAAGTTAAGCTACAGCAGATAGCTAAACAACCAATGCAATTATATCCAATGCATAATCCAGGAAAAGCCTCTGGATTTAGTTTCCCTCTGAGTATTGGTGTCTCTGGTTTATGCTTTTAATGTGGGAATCTCAGTACCTGATATGATCCTGTGGCAGTCAGGAAATTTCCAGGACCATTCCTTATCTACCTAGAGGAATCCCATTTTGGGGTCATGAATATAGGCTGTCTCTGAAGAGGAGCCTTGGTGTGGTTGCTTAGGAACCAGACAAAGGGATTCAAGGCAGAAAGAAGGTGTAATGGTAATGAATGAAAATATAATCTGTGGCAACATCTGACACATGGGTAACTGGAAGAGGCTTTGTGCCTGTATAGTTGATAAAATTATATTTTCATTTCCATCCATTCATTCTCATCAGATGAACCTTGACTCCCTTAATTATTACTTAGCTGTAAATTATGCCTCTTTGCACAAAACCTGGTCAGAGTTTGTATGCCTTATCTGAGGGAACCAGAAATTAAGACATTATTTCTGAGAAAATCTCTTCTAATGAGTTAATGAAAATTGAAGCTTTATTTGTAACTTTGTTTATAGAGCAGCACTTGGGCAACATTTGTCTTGGGATCTCTGATTACAGTCAGGTACTGTAGATTAAGACAGCTGATGATCTCAGAATCACATAAATAAACTTCTGGCATAATTGCTGCACCGAGCTATCTGCGGCTGGAGGATGCTTGTGATTCAGCTCTCTGTTGCCTCAGTGAACGAACATGCACCAGCTGTGTGGCAAACGTCAGCATATGGTGATACAATAGCATAAACTGAAGACACCTCAGACCTTTAGATCTACATACAAATAGCCTGGTGGCACAGTGTGTTGTTGACTGGGTGTATAAAAGATGTTACCTGCTCAGCCCGGGCAAAAGCTGGGTGCTGGTGGGCTGCTGAGCTGCCATCTGCCTGCACCTCTTGGCTCCACTAACAGTGTGCCCATTCGTCCAGTAAAACCAGTACTCTGGGCAACACATTTACTTTAGAGACCGCCTTCTTACAGTGAACCTCTGCAGAACCAAAAATTGAAATAAAGCACACATTTACAACTCTCACTGAGTGCAGTGATACCTGGGAGTGTGCCCGGCATTCAGGCACTATATTTCCAGTGACACTGTCAGGACACTCCTTTCCATGCTGAAACTACAACTTATTTTTGAAGTTAACTCTCTGATTCTCACGTATGACAAAAGCACGCACATCCACCAGTGTAAGGTCAGCAACCTTCAACTGCTCCATGTTGAATGTCTCTTTACAACCACAGAGTTGTGTGAAAAAATTTAGAGTGTATTGCTATGTTTATCCAAACAAAGATACTAAAGCAGGTTGTGAAAGACTTGTGGAGGTCTTGTGCAGTAAAAAGGACACAGTCATTCCTGCCCCTGGCCCTGAACTCAACTTGCTTTCCCCTCACCAGCAACTTCTGCTCTGTGAACCACTGCACAGTTCTGCACAGATCAGATTTCTTCTTCTTTTTTTAATGTGGGTTTTTTTTTTTTTTATTTTGAATTTATTTTTCCAAAACGTGGAAGGGTTTTGAGAACCGAAGTTTGTTTCTCACAGTAAATGTGACACTGAGCATATTAGAGAATCACAGAATGGGTGAGTTTGAATGGGACCTCTGGAGGTCCTCTGGTCCAAGCCTGTGCTCAATAAGGGCCACCTACAGCAGGTTCCCCAGAGCCATGTCCAGATATTTTCTGAATATCTCCAAGGATGGGTACTTCACAACCCTTCTGGGCAATCTGTGCCATTGCTCCGTTACCCTTACAATGAAAATGTGTTTCCTGACGATCAGAGGGAACCTCCTTTGTTTCAGTTTGTGCCCATTCTCTCTGGTTCTGTCAATGGGCACCACTGGAAAGAGCCTGGTTTCATACCCTTTACACAGATTCACAGAGTGGTAGGGGTTGGAAGGGACCTCTAGAGATCATCTAGTCCAGCCCCCCTGCCAGAGCATGATCACCTAGAGTAGATCACACAGGAACAAGTCCAGGCGGCTTTGGAAAGTCTACAGGGAAGGAGACACCCCCACCTCTGGGCAGCTTGTCCCAGGGCTCTGTCACCCTCACAGGGAAGAAGGGTTTCCTCACGTTCAGGTTGAACCTTCTGTTTTCCAGCTGATGGCCATTGCCCCTAGTCCTGTCACTGGACACCACTGAGAAGAGCCTGGCCCCATCCTCCTGACACCCACCCTTTAGATATTGATAAGCATTGATAAGATTCCCCCCTCAACCTCCTCTTCTCCAAGCTGAACAGCCCCAGCTCTCTCAGCCTTTCCTCATATAGAAGGTGCTCCAGGCCCTTCATCATCTCCGTGGCCCTGCGCTGGATCCTCTCCAGCAGCTCCTTGTCCTTTTGGACCTGAGGAGCCCAGAACTGGACACAGCACTCCAGGTGAGGCCTCACCAGTACTGAGTAGAGGGGGAAGATAACTGCCCTCAACCTGCTGGCCACATTCTTCTTAATGCATCCCAGGGTGCCATTGGCACTCCTGGCTGCGAAGGCACACTGTTGACTCATGGTCATCCTGTTGTCCACTTGGACTAGTTGCACCCTCCCTTCAGGTATTTGTGTACATTGATGAGATCCCCTTCTCTTTTCCATGCTGAGCTGTCTCATCTCTCTCAGCCTTTCCTCATATATTAGGTGCTTCAATCCCTTAATCACCTTAGTTGGATTCTCTCCAGTATGTCCATGTCTCTCGTACTGGGGAGACCATAACTGGACCCAGTACTCCAGGTATGTCCTCACCAGTCCTAAGTAGAGAGGAAGGATAACCTCCCTCAACCTGCTGGTAACACTCTTACTGCATCCCAAGATATCATTAGCCTTTTCTGCACATTGTTGTATCATGTTCAGCATGGTGTCCCCCAGAACTGCCAGGTCCTTGTCTGTCATGTTTCTTTTCAACCAGGTGGCCCCCAGCATGTACTAGTGCAGTGGGTTGTTCCTTTGCACTTCCTCCTGTTGATTGAACTCACTTGATATTGGTAACAATATAACGTATTGTAACATATATTACCATTGTATTGGTAACAAAGAACAAGTTGTTTACATAATCGTAAATAATTCAATAAATTCATTATAATATTGATTATTTCATTATACATTCATTTAAATGTATTAATATTCATTAGTAAGATTGTTAAAAGTATTCAGAAGGTAACAAATGCACACATAGCAGTCCAGATCGGTGACGACATGGGCTTTTGTTATCAGCTTTAAGCAATGAGAGTTTCATTGTGTTGTCATAGGCTATGTGGCAAAATATTAATTCTATTTTCATGAATTAAAAACCAAGGAAAATACATAATAAAAAGACCAGTGCAGGATGTTATTACTCTGAGAATCACTCCTAGAGGGTCTAACAGCACTAACACCTGAGCCTAAAGACGTGAGCATCCAAAAATCGGAGAAAGTTGTCTTTCTCTTGATTTTTATGTAGGTATCTGGCCTCCTCCTGTCAGCAGGAGACTAGATTTACACATTTATCCTACAAGTGAATTGTCAGCTGAGTTGCTTTATGTTTAGACCATTAAGTGGTTTTTTTTCACTTTCTACTTAAAATTTTCCTTATTTAGTCTGTCAGGCATAGGAGGCAGAAGGCACTGCCAACATTAGGGTGGTAGCCTAGCTGTTGTCAGCTGGACATGCAGGTGACCATCTGCTTGGTCAGCTCTAAAGAGGAGAGCAGTGATAAGCAGCCTCAGGTATCTGAGGTGGTTGTTTGGACCTTGTCAAGGAAAAAAACTGAATGGCTAAGTGAAACCAGAACCTAAATGCCTATGTGGAAAATTTCCTTTTACTCCCCTGGGCTCTGTGCACTTTTGGAGGAGAAATGAATGTTAATACTATGGATGTAAACCCAAAATCTCCTTTCATATCAACTAATATGCTGTAAGATATTTTTGCAATGAACATACTAGGGCCTAAAATCAAATGAAAAATAGACCAAAACCAGTATCTTCTTTGACTTAGCAATGTTTAAAATATAGGTTACAGACCTTAAAGTTTTGTAGTCTCAGCAAGCTTCAGGTTAAAGGGTTGAAATTTTTTTTCAGAATAGAGGGTGTGAGTTTCAAATTAAAATAAAATAAAATTGTGATACAGTGGTGTCTCCTGAACTCACTCTTTTCCTTTTCCAGAACTCTTTTTTCATACCAAAACCATTGTCCTAGCAAACCTACAGCAGCAGCCAAGAAAACCAATTGTATTATTCGGTGAGCTGTTCTCTGCTGGTAATTCTCTAATTCTCTCTTGTGCCTTTGTTGTGCCATTTCTTTCTATGGTTCAGGTTTGAACGTGATTTTCACTATAATTTGTTGCTTATCGTTTCAACAGTGAGGTGCAGGCACTGGGCTGACTTCTGATTTGTCATTCCAAATTTTGACAAAAATACCTAGAGGTGATGCCTGGCCATTTGATTTGAGAGATAAGTGTGAAGGGCCTGTGGGTCTGCAGGGTCAGAGTGAAGAGGAATGAGAAAATATGGCATGGGAAGGAAAAAAGAGTGCTGGGACAAGGATCTGGAGGAGGGCTCAAGGAATGGGAGATTTTGGTCCTGCAGCCGTGAGGAACTGGTGTGAATGTAAGGATTGCTGCTGCAGGAGGGAGGGAGGGAAAGCAGGAGGGAAGAAGAGTTCCTCTGGGCAGGGAAAGACAGAACTGCTCAGGGCATGACAGCTGAACTGCTCCCAGGACATTAGCACGTCAGCCAGCTAGCCCCATTGACATGAGGGATGAAAACAACACGTGGTCTGATAAAGAACCACCTTCTGTAAACCTCAGCTGACCACTCTTAATGCATTTCACTTTTTAAACTGTTTAATAGTCAATTCTCATGTCATTGCTCCCATTATTTTATTTAGGATCCACTGTGAGACTAATAATCTTATAGTAATTTTCACAGTCTCTCCTCCTTTTTAAAAGTATAGTGCAATGGCAGCTTGCTTCCAACCTACCACAGTGCTCGCCATGCCCCAGGACCTGATGAAACCAAATTCCAATGCTCCAGAGCCAGCTCTGGTAACATTTCTAGAAACAAGCTGTATGAGCAAGATAATTTCAAAATGTCTAACCGACATTTAATATTTTCGCTTACTCCATTACTGCTGTAATGGAGACCACTTCATAATATGTATCATTTGGCTTTTTCATTAAACATTCAACAGAAATATTTATAGGAAAATTTGAGTCCACACTATTGTTAACAGTAGTTCATTTCCATTTAGCATAGGGAAAATATCCCTGAAAAGTCTTGTCATTACTCTTAACACTTCAAGTGACAGATTTCTCTTTCAGAATTTTTTGATGATTATTAATTTTCTACAATTTACAGCTTCTGATTAATATCCATTGTCAGCTTTTCCTTTCATATACACATGCATATTTAAAACAAGAGCAACAGTAGTAAAAATGGTAATAGCAGTTAAAGAAAATGCATGGAGGAATGAACGTGAAAATGCTTGGTAACTCCTGCTTGACTATCAGTTAGTTCAACCCACTGCCCTACTGGCTTTCCAAACATTCTTTGCTCCTGCCTTTTTCTCTTTTCTGCAAACCATGCCACTCCTTAGTAGTAGTTTGCTTCCATGAAAAGTTCCATTTTTGACTGATTGAAATTTTCAAGTAAAATACTTCAGACAAAATTTCCTAACGTGTTCCAATACTAATAGTTTGAAAAGGCAGTGGGGGAAAACACCCAGGCTTCTTTCCTTTATTTACCTACTAGTAAATTCCTGTTTCCTTCTAGTCCTTTCACCAAACATCTCTCATTTCTTGTCACTGGGACAGAATGGTTCAGCATACAGTGAAGATGCAAAAAGTGCCATTTGCCTGACTCAGCCAGATCTATTTTGCTGTGCCTTGACAGCAATCCACAATATAAAGACATCACCCTGTCTCTCAAAACCAACACTCACTATACTTTTCTCTGTGGTCAGGGTACTTTCTCTCTAGCCCTGTTCTTTTTGCCTCTCCCTGGGTAATTATTTATGTAGAGCTTTATAGATGTTATATTCCTGTTTCTGTTGGTTTCAGCTGCTAGCTTTATTTACAAACAAATCTATTTTCCTTATTTTAGCTCCCCTTTTTCTCTAACTTTCAGGTGGCCAGATACTTCGGTTCTGGTTGCTTTGTCTCCCCTGGAAGCTTTATATATTTTTATTCTCATTTAGGCTTTTATAAATATACTTCTCTCTTTTGTAGACTTTTCCTTTTTGGTAAGATATACTTCCTTCAGATTCACTGCCAGTTTCTTAATCCAGATTCCAGGACAAGCTGTGGTTTGAATCTGTATTACCTGCATCTCAATGCAGGTTTTTCAAAATGAAGTTTTGTTTTATTCACACAAATGTGTTTATTCACACGATTGTAAATGTGTATTTTTTATATATGGTTTTTTAATTCATTGAAAGATATATTTCACACACAACAAAATGATTAAAAAGTTGGTATATTCATATTTTTCCTAATTCTTGGTCTTTATTTGCAAGTTTTGGCCCACTCACAACAGCCATGTTTGTTTCCCTTTCTGGGCTTGCAAATAAACCTACTGTCTACTGTAGCTTCGATGTCTTCAACTCCCTTCTGACTTCCAATCAGTTCCTCTCACCTTCTTTTCTGAGGCTCCTGCATTCATTAATATTTAGTATTGCCTTTGATCCTAGCGTCTCCTGTCAGCTTGAATAAAGCCAGGCAAATAAAAATCCATCAATGAATCCTCCCTCACTGTGTTCCCTTATGGAGACCTGACGCTATCGTATTTCCTTGCTCTTAACTACATTGTTTCATTTAGTTCTGTGAAACAAATCAGGATAATTTCAAACACATAAAGTGAGGAACACTGCAAAATCATAAAATAGAATCTTGCCTTCCCTCCAAAAGCTGGGTGATTGTAGAAAAGATCTGTGCATTACTGTAAAACAGCTTCAAGCAAAACCAAAGGAAATAAACAAAAATGTAATTATTCATGAAATTTAATTATTTCTTGTGTTTTTTTCTGTACTCATTTTGCTATTCATGTGGATAAACCTATTCATGTATGCAAGGACACTTACTGAAACCTAAACAGATGTTTCATATCCTGCTATAAAACATAGCTATTTCTGTTAGTAATATGTGAAAGTGAAAACAAATCTATACACATGAATTCTGCAATTTGCAGAGCTTCGGATTTTGCACAGGGCTTAAGTGTGCACATACAACATCACTGACTTCACTGAGACCCTAAACAGCCATGAACCTCTAAGTTGCATCCTTTGACAAAACTCAGGTCTTAAGCATCAGAAACAACTTTTTTTCTTTTTTTTTCTTTTTTTTTTTTTTTTTTGGTGCGTGATCAATATATTTTGTATGAAATATGTTTTAATACACGGATTTTCTTTGACAACTTTGTCTGGAGTCTGTATCCTCCCAGGAGATAAAAGTTTATAGCATTATTTGTCACATTATGTGTTTACTGCAAACAGTTTAAGATTAAAGGCATATTTATTGTAAGTACTGAAGCGATGAATTAGATGTTGCGCGTTTCATCTATACTTGTCATGATGCTATAGAGCTTGTTAGCAGTCTAGGATATACAATGATTTAATGCTGGGTTCACATTCAGTTTTCTATTTCAGGCTTAGGATTTACAATTATCCTGTCACAGTATTTCAAAGCAGCAGAATGTTGACTCCTTACAAAAAAAACCAAAACCCACAACTCATCCACTTAATGACTTAATAAGTATCTGTGTAAGAAGCAACGATCGTTTGCAAAGGAAAAGCTTTTTTCCCCTCATGTTGTTGTGCTCAGATGTCTTCCTTATAAAAAAAAGCAGCAAGTTCATTACCTGAACAAACAGTTGAGTCAAGAGATGTGAATTTGGTCCATGAATTGTATGCCTATTATATGCAACCTTTATGTAACTTCAAGTAAAATTTCTGACTTATTTTGGTGATTAGTTCTCCCACCTATGCACTGTAGGGAAGTTACAAACCTTACATATTTGCTACCAATATGGTGAAGTACTTTGCTTTTCTTGACTGTAATGTGTTTACAGAAAGGATAGTTAAGTACTACCATTTTTGCTTGCACTTGCAAGTTGGTTGAGTTATTCTATACTCATACATTTTATAACACAGATGAGAACATGCAAATCATCCTTTTGTTGCTAATTAAACCCACATCTTTCTATGACTGTAGATTCATAGTTCAACCACAGCCAGCATAATCATTTTAGCAATTACCATCCATAAAACCGAAGTATCACAACAATGAGCAGCAAAAATCCTCCAAACATTCCAAGTTATCACTGGTTCTCAGTGGTTCCTGAAGTGCTTGTCCTTGAATATTCACTTAAATTTTAAAATAAATTTCTCTAGTAGGACAAAACCCTGACATCTACTGGGGTTGATTCTAGATACGTGGATTTCATGACTGTATGTGTAATCAGTATACAAACACGGGAATGACAGCTGAAAGGGGAACAAGCATTACCAGGCATTCATGGAGAGCAGGTTTGGAATTTTCATTAGAACAACTCTCCTGAAAGCTTTGTGTGAATGTTGAATTGGTATGAACTCATGAAGGACAGACAAAGCAGAAGGAGTGATTAGGAGATTCACTCAGAAAGTGTCACTCGAATCTGGAAGAATGCTGGTTGTAGAAAGGGCAGTCTGGTATGGTACCATTTGTACCAGATGTGTACAGGTGAGAATGTGTGGTGGGATGACCCTGGCTGGACACCTGGTGCCCAACAAAGACACTCTATCATTCCCCTCTTCAGCTGGACAGGGGAGAGAAAAAAATACAATGAAAGGCTTGTGAGTAGAGATAAGGACAGGGAGGTCACTCAGCAATTAACCGTCATGGACAAAATAGACTCGGCTTGGTCTATTGGACAATCTGATTGGACAATCTAATCAGAATAGGGTAATGAGTGATAAAAACTAAAGCTTAAAACACGTTCCCCCCACCCCTCCCTTCTTACTGGGCTCAGCTTCACTCCCAATTTCTCTAACTCCTCCGCTCCAGCAGTGCAGGGGGATAGGGAATGGGGATTATGGTTAGTCCATCACATGTTGTCTCTGTCTCTCCTTCCTCCTTAGGAGGGCCACTCCTCACACTCTGCCGCTGCTCCAGCCTGGGGGCCCTTCCACAGGAGACAGATCTCCATAAACTTCTCCAACATGAGTCCTTTCCACGGACTGCAGTTCTTCAAGCACTGCTCCAGCATGCATCCTTCCCATGGGGTGTTGTCCTTCAGGAGCAGCCTGCTCCAGTGTGGGTCCTCCCCAGGATCACAAGTCCTGCCAGCAAACCTGCTCCAGCCTGGGCTCCCCTCTCCATGGGGCCACAGCTCCTGCCAGGAGCCTGCTACAGTGTGGGCTCCTCATGGGATCACAGCCTCCTTCAGGCATCCCCCTGCTTCAGCGTGGGGTCCTCCCTGGGCTGCAGGTGGGTCTCTGCTCCCCCGTGACCCTCCAGGGCTGCAGGGGCACAGCTGGCCTCACCATGGTCTGCACCATGGGCTGCTGGGGAATCTCTGCTCTGGCACCTGGAGCACCTCCTCCCACTCCTTCTCCACTGATCTGGGGGTCTGCAGGGCTGTTCCTCTAACATATTCTCACTCCTCTCTCCAGCTGCAACTGATCAGTTTTTTTCTCCCCTTCTCAAACGTGTTATCCCAGAGGCTCTACCACCATCATGAATGGGCTTGCCCTTGACCAGCAGTGGGTCCATCTTGGAGCCAGCTGGCATTGCCTCTACTGGGCATAAGGGGTTTCCAGCAGCTTCTCACACAAGACATCCTTGGAGACCCCCTGCTACCAAAACTTTGCCACACAAATCCAATAAGGACAATAGCAGTCTGTCAGGCCCCAGCTTCCTTAATTCACCTCTGACCCTAATGATGACAGGAAGAAACACACAGCGCAAGAACCATGTCTGTGGTGGAAAACAAGGATGTATGGCTGATAGCAAGAATAGGAATAGGAAACTGCAACTACAAAATGTCTGTGTCCAGCAGAGTCTTCTCTAACTCAATGCAGACAGCAATCCTACCATCTTTGTGTGTGACTGGGTCAAAAGCAGAGGCTTGCCCAGACTGGACGTGAAATAACTTAGTGGGGAGAAAAGCAAGGTGTGAGAGATGAGGGATGAACACTGAAGGACGACCTGTGGGATTTATACTGATGTCTCTTTGTGCTGCAATTCACAGGCCTGTTGAAACCTCAAGCAGTTCACCTTTCACTTGTATTCTGGCTTTCACATGTATTCATATGTCTTATAATGCATTGCAATATGTACTGCTGCCATATTGGACAGGGGGATGAAAGGATGATTTATTACGCATGGGGTAATTATGAAGTTCCTGATGTAATCAGTTGCTCTAAATTGGTAATATCTATGGGGTTTTTTGTAGGAGATAATTATAGGGTTTTGTCTTTACTGGCCCTTTTTTCAATTAATTTTACATGAAGGATGCTTCAGGCCCTTTGCTTCTCACACGTCTTACATACTTCATGATACACTGTGAGGGAGAGAGAATATTATGCAAGTTCTGTTGCCCTCTTTTTGTATCGCAAAAGCTATACCAGTTCCCCTTTGACACTCAGTATTAACACAGAAAATAGCATCAGTAGAAGACATCAGAGCACGGACCACAGTTTCAGTGGAAAGGTCAGCAGAGTGTGGCTTTTGGTTATACTTGCCAATAAATTCTTCTTTTTATTTAAATGAAACTTCCTTTTTGAAAACCCCATTATCTGCCCAGATGTTTGCACTTTTTGCATAGTAAATATGAAAACCTATACATAAAAGCGAAAGAGGCTGGAGTTTCTTTTTTCTTGTAAAGTTGCCTGTGGAAATATCAGTTTGATTTTGTCCCTAAAGTGTATTGTCTGTATTTGCTCCATATTATTAAGACAGACTACCGATTAGAGTATATGAATAAACCGAACTTTTCAAATGTAATTATAGTTCAAATACATTTTATCATTTATCACAGAAATAATGGTAAAATGGTCAGATGTCAATAGAGATTAATAGGTTTAAATGTTCATAACAAATTTAAGCAATACACATGCTTTTAAAATATTAAATAATTGAAAATGAGAAAAAGGAAAAATACTTGAAGTACTTTAAAATTAAGTACACTTCTATCTTTAATGCAGTTTTCAGTTTTCCTGATCAGCATTGATGACACATCTGATATAAAATCTCATTTAAGTAATGTTTTACAGTTGGAGAGACAGAGCCAGACCCTGCCTAAAGGTTTTGAAGAGATATGAAGTAAAAATGTGATGTTTTTATGATCCATGATAAGGTTGTGTGATATGCCCTGGAAAGAGAAAACTCTCCCAATGATTACTGGAAATGTTTTTACATGGTCTGTCACCTCTTAAGTTCTTATTTGCAAACACACACATAGATGTATGTGAGGAAGAGAAAGCAAACAAGAAAGAAGGGATACTTTTGGCCCATACTTTCATCTCTGGGCTTGTGGGGCTGATGCCTATCCTGACCATCTCCCCATTTTTCACTGGAGCAAGCCCCAGGCAGGTATCAACTTCCCTTTTTCCCTTTGGCTGAGGACAGGACAGGAGCTGCCATCCTACCTAGGACCTAGATAAACCCAGAAAGATTTGTTAGACTGTGTATGGTGAAGTGGTCACAACCCTCTGCCCTCTACAAGCTCCTGACACAGCCCTGACGGGGAAGAGGTATCCCCAGAAGAATAGTTTACTTTTGTGTTGCAGAGGAGGAAGAGAACAATTGGGTAAGTCTGCAGGGAAAGAAGAGGAGCATGGTGATTTTTTCCATGTTTCATTTTTTACACAAGTTATATATACGTAAGACGTGTTTGCAGGTAATCTCTCCCTGTTTAGGTTGTGAGGAAAAGAGGAGTGCCTGTATCTCTTAATGGGAGGTCTTGGACTCAGAGGGGCTTTTCTGTGTTATGGGAATACACTTAATTTTTAATTCTGTATTTATCTCTAGCACACTCTTTAGGATCTTAAACTGACAGGTAACCATTGTTTTACTAAATTAAGGGTACTGGGAAATGGGGGAATCTTCTAGGAAGTCTACAATAGACCTTCAAAAACAGACAATTGAGCATACTTAAAATAAGTATACAGAAGTAAATAGGACAAATAGTAAGGTTCTTGTGAAAAATCCAATTACGGCGCTTTGATTCAAACATCAGGAGAACATGGAGTAACGTTAATTTTAACCATTTTGGGGATGAGCTTCAAAAAGAATGCAGCTACATTAACAAAAGAAGCCTCTTACTCATTTTCCTATTGGATTTAGAGAAAATGCATCCCCCTCTGCTCACAGTCCCATTCCTGTCAAATATAAAATATGAATACTGGCCTTGGGTCAAATATGACTAACTCATATTTACAGTATTATATAACTGGAGATGTATTTAATATTCTGAATATCCTCAGCTGCTCAAATAAAAATTGTAAGAAGTCTGGATTAAAAGAAGGAAGGTTCCAGAAGTGACCTCAACAGTGGTAGCAAACATCATCAAACTTTACTTTCTGCTACTTACGATTGTGTATCAAAAATGTAGAAGCACATGTTACCTTCTTGAAGGTCAAATCCTCTTGATTCTGGGATTTATTAATTAAGTACAGAGTAATGATCTTAAAAATGTAATTGGAAAGGGATAGTTTTCTAATAATTGCCTAAGTAAAATCTTTTAATTTGAAAAATAAAATTCTTGTTCTCTCACATGTCTTTCCCCCAGAAATCAGAAGGTAATTTTGTCTCAAGCAAATATTTAACTTAAATTTATAACTCCAGAAGAATTTCATACACTGTAAAACCCGTAAAGACAGTTTGTATATGGGAAACATGTTAAAGAATGTTGTTTGAAGAACCAGATTTAGAGAGAACAAGAAAGCAGTGGAAAAAATACTCACTCAAAATAGGGTGTTTTTGTGGTAATTTAATGTAAACTGTTTGCACTCAAAGAATGGGTAATCATTCCGGGTATTGTTTTCATGAAATACCTTCAGCTAGAGGGGATAGACTGTCAAAATTTAACAAAAAATCTGAAAGTGCATTGCTTTTCCTATTTTATTACTGAAAGTCAAGATCTGAGAACAGGAGAAGGGAGTACTTGGATATTTAAGGAGACAGACCAAAATTTTTTTTATTTAGACCCACTCTTTGTTTTGAAGCTTATATTCAACTGAGGCTAAAACTTAGGATTTTAACTTCTACAATTCTTTGTTTTCTTTCAGAGACAGTATTAGATATCTGAAGGATAGGAATTCCCAGTCAGCATTAGAATAAGCACTGACATACAGCTATGTTTTATTTATATTGCTGCAATCAAAAATTAATACAGTTTGAATTATGGGAATGAGACAAAAGAGAATTGGTAAAATGAGAAAGCATCCCTCAATGGTTGTCAAATATTCAATTCCAGTCTCCTTTACTTATGGATTTAGTATCTTGTGAAAGCCTTATACAGTAATTAATGACATACAGATAATTTGGATTTGACAAGAGGTTTGAAATGTTGAATCTTAGATCCTGAGGACCTGATTCTCTACTTCACCACTCACCGTTCAGCTTAGTAGAGTTGCAAGGTGCGAATCAAAGTGGTAACGTCTTCCAGGTACTCCACCTGTCCAGAAGGGATGCTTGAGGTATGGGACATTGGGAATATTTCTGTGTTCTGTTTTTGATTTTCTGTGTTCTACTTTCAGTGCTTAAAGCTGACCTTGAAAAGACAGGGCATAACTCTGAGATTGTTTAGGAAGTAAATCCTCCTCTTTTCCTCTGTTTTGGGTTATAATTTTTACCCTGTTTCACATGCGTTTGTGTAAGGTAACATGATTTTCTTTACTTCCCTATTTCTGAAGTGAAGTTGGCAAATTTCCCTGTTACGTTACTCTAAGATTGGAATGGGTTCTTATTACTTCTCCTTGTTACTGAGAAAAGTATCTTTTTCTTTGGTTTCCACCTTTTTATGGTAAAAGACAAGTTCCTGAAGATATCTTCTGTCCCTGTGCAATATTTAAATGCCTCTAGAATTATTAAAACTTACTGCCATTGACTCCTTGGTTTAAATTGGTTGTATTCTCTACTCTAGGGTTCTCATTAGTTGGATGTTGTATTACCCTTTATTTTCTTAATTTGCTATTTGTGGCAGGCCGCGTATTGGAGACTCATTTGGAGGATTCAGAAGTTCTCTTTGCAGAGTGTTTTTCCAGACCTGCACAGTATCATCCTAGCACAGTCCATCTGTGTCAGACATTGATCCCATGGCAGAACAGAATCATTTCTAAAATGAAACTAAAAGTCTTGTTCTCAGGAATGATGAATTCATAGTTTTTCTTTTCCTTCCCTGATACTTTCCTGCCTACCGATAACTGAATAAAAGGATATCAGATATCTGACTGAACAGAACACAAAGAGAAAACACTTCCCAGTTGTAAGGACAGGCACATAACCCTGTTGAAGTGCATCTGGATTTTTTACTGGGTGTGACCAAAATCAAAGTTGTGTCCAAGCAAAAGACGTCCTCTTCAACGTAAACTCCTCAGCTGCCAAAAAACATCTCTTTGTGTGTTTGAAGTAGTCTCAAGCTACTGACAAATTCTTTAGGGCAACAGAACAGTTCAGGCAATTTTATAAGGATTAGCAGCCCTCAGGTGTGATGGTGGGAGCCAAATTCTTTCACCACCGGTTTCCTGAAGAGGTAGATGCCTTCATACCAGTGATACATCTGTGACATGTTATAGAGGATTGGAAGGAAAGGACTTATCCATTTCACATGTGGGACATTTAGATGCATTCTATGCAAATAAAGCACAGATTTTATTTTATCTTAAAATCAGCACTGTCCATCATTGTGCTGTTGGCATTCTGATGAGGTAGCTTAAGGAAATATAGAGTGTACTGTCTTGCTATTTGGGTCCAGGTAGCCCTGCTATACAACATTTGGCCAACCAGCCATTAAATTTGCAGAAAATGCTGAGATGAAGGTTTAAAGCGGAGTGAAGTGAGACTGTAATGCAAGCATAAATTGTGTTGACTTGAGTGTTGCTACCTTAACAAAGTCATCACTGAGACTTCATATCCTATGGTCTCAGATTAGCTTTTACCAGCTAATCCTACCCCTTTTGTGGTTCTGTGTAAGTAAACTGACCTTGGAAGACATAATTTCAGGTTGCCTTGTCATGTTCATGAGCGTGGAGCCAGTCTTGCAACTCTTAGAATCTCTCTCTGTCTTCTGCAGCAGTGAATGCCAAACTTGATCTACTTGTAAAACCAAACAGTTGAAGGGTTGATGACCATAGGTACAGATACACCCAAGGCGGCTTTGTGTGTCCTGTAGCAGAGGAGCTATGTTTGAGGGGCATGATGTTTGAGGCAGTGATCACTGAGACATAAGGCTTTCTACATGCAGCACTGTTCTGCTCGGAGGCAGGTGTTCTGCTTCAAGATTTGACATATTATGTCCCCATAGCACTGTAATGTAATGTAATTCTAGAATTATATTAGCTTCCTGATGGAGGAAAATGAAGCATAAAGATCGCGTAATTTTCCCAAGGCAAGCCAGTGCCAAAGCTGGGAACAGAATAATAATAGGCAATGGTACTGTAGGAATTGTAGGAATATCACAGTTTGAATTGTCCACTGTACTGCAGGATGCCAAAATGATTAGGTGCTGACACTGTGCATAACAACACGTAACAGTGTTAGCCCCATGCCTGTTGTCCTATTGCTCCCAGGGTTGAGCTGTCTTCTGCCCAAGCAGCGGTATGGGAAGAGGGCTGAAGCAGTACCTTGACCACTCTCTTTGCTGTTGGTGGTGTTTCCTCCACCCTGGCGTGATGGAGCAGAGTCCAGGTGTTTGCTAATGGATCCCACTATATGGATGGATGGGAGAAGGAGACTAATGGAGCAGCAGATGCTGGAGTTGGAGGAGATCCCAGCACCATTGTGCTCTCTGGCTGTTTCCATCCAAAAGCAAGTCTCTAAGGGGTTGGCACCAGTGCTGAACAGGATCAGATCACCTGGAGAACTGGAACTGAATGAGAAAAGGCTGGACGAAGTGCAGTCTCCCTAGCTGCCAACCCACTCCTATCCAGTGACACCCTGTAAAGGAGATTGCAAAGACTCGTCTGGCATCTCTGTGTTTCTTTTAGGAACTGATCTGGTGAATGTTCAAATGGCATCATGTCTCACTTAAACCAAGCTCAGGCAGGCCAGCCCTTTTGCCCATAATGGCACTGTAATTTTCTGAAGAATCACAAGTGAAATGTGTAAGTGGTGAGCTGTGTGGGACCAAAGAGCCTGTCAGAGATCAGCTTCCCTGATATGTACGCCCTCATCCACCATTCTCCTAGTCGCTGGGAAAGGACAGAAGAAAATAACCAGAAGAATGAGGGGCAGGGGAAAAATGTAGGGGAGAATAGACTTTTGGGGGGGATTTAGGGCGTTTCCTATCTCAGTTTCAGTCTCATATCAACTCTCCTTGTATCCCTGAGACTGTGTGGCCCATTAGCCAGTTGCCCAGCTTTCCCTGCATATCTTGATTTCTCTTCCACTTCCCAACTTCCTCACTTCTGCCAATAAAAGTGCTATGTTGCTACTACAAAACAAGCACTGGAAAGATACCTATAGTTGTTGCCAGACAACCACATTCGGTCGGATCAAGGAAGAAGTCTTTCTAAAGGAAAATATTTCTGAGGAAATTCCTTGTCACTGTCACCCTGTATGAAAACCAAAAGAATTGCTAAGATATCACTAAAGCCCATTTACTCCTTGGACAGTAATTACAGCAAGAGGCTAAACAAAGGACCTGTATTTCTGATGACTCTGGTACTATTCTTGTGTCATGATACAAACCTGAGTGTCAGTGCCTGGTTTAGAAAACAAAACATGATTGTCAACATGCCATTGTAGTCTTGATGGTCCCTTAAGGGTCATTGCTTCAAATGTGCATTATTAAATGGCATTCTGTAATCATCCCCTGACCTTTCGTAAGGGGATAGCACCCGCTGCACTTGGCTAAGCAGTTGGCTGTCATTATTCCCACACACTAAAACTCAGTACCAAACTCAGCTGGTGATTTAACAATAGGTTTTGAAAAGAGAGCTCTTTGTCCTGTGTAATAATGAGTGTTTCTGCTGCCTGCACAAAGTCAGAGGTTTGAAAATATTTTACCAGAAAGGAAGGAATAATCATTCTCCTGATCTGAGGTCTGAAATGTTGGATGCTACCTAGCTGTCTGGGTTTCAAGTATCTTTTTAAAATTTCAGGTTTTCTTTAGCAATAGCAGGGTTTAATTACCATGGTCACTTGTCTTTATACCTTCTTAAAATTAAATGTGTTTTAAATGAATATTCTTATTAAATTAAGGGCAGATTTCATCAACCTTTTTTTGCTGAATAACCTTTTAAGCTTTAACTGAACTCAAAGGCCCATTTCTTGGAAAGAAGAAGTAAATGATGGGAGAAATTTTGAAGAAATTTGCTGTTCAGAACCTAATCCTGTGAGTGCAGGTTTTACAATGACAAATTTCTTAAAGTTTAAGTGTTCTGCTTCTGTTGGCTGTGCCCTATAGGTTGTGGTAAGTTGTCTCTGGACAAGCATGAACACTTTTGTTCCCAAAATTGTGAGTATGAAAATCTGATGGTGTATCCATATATTTCCTTTAGAAGATCTGTGTTTCCTGTGTAAAAGTGTCTGTGTAAAATATAAGACCATCCTTCACCTTGCCTGAAGAATTGAATTTACAGACAGATTTGCCAAACCTGCACCGCAAAAAAAAATCAATATAATGTTTCCAAAATTAATATATTAAGCAAAGAATTTGAAATGAGAGGCAAATGGAGAAACTGGGGAAAAAAATAATTTTCCCTGATGTCTGGAGCAGAGACTAGAAGACTGAAATACTGAAAAGGATTCAATGACCGAACAGGCTCCTGAAACTGAAAGAACCTTTGTGATTTAAAAATACAGATATACATTTGTAGGACGGACATTACTTTTCAGTTTAATGTGCATTCTGCTAACATTTCTATAGCTAAGATTTTCAGCAGTGCAGAACAATTGCAGGAACAGGATTAAAGCTGTGTGTATTATGCATCTTTTTGCGAGTATTTAACACTGTCAGTGATTTGCTTCAACACTCAGATCCTCAGCATACTATTGGTTATGAACAAATTTACAATACATGGTTATTTTAATTTTTGCATATGTTGTTTCAGCCTCTAAAATACATACAGTTTTCATTTAGCTTTGCATTCAGCAATGGCACAATAGCAAAGAATGCAGTCAGCTCCTCACTAATTACCAAATGTTGGCATTATTCAATTAATTTAGCCATTTACTTTTGTTTAGCACCAGCTGTTGCTGTTTTCTCAGAGCTTGTCTTTAAGCTAAATGCTCAAGCCACAAGCGTGAATACTGCAGGAAACATTTGAGAGACAAGCTTGTTGAGGAGATGCTGATTCCAAAACATGCTGTAAGTGAATTTGCATAGGCGAATTAAATGACCCATATCAACTTCTAGTGCTAACAAATGCTATCATGAAAGTGACAGGAAGCATATTTCTACACCCTAACCATTAATGAAGCTACACAACTAAATTAGGTTACGCCACTCCATCTTCATAAATTGCTGATTCAATAAATCACACTTGAGAAACAGCTGAGTAATTACAGGATGATGCTTGAAGCAATAGCTGCCTCATTTGCATATTAAGAGACATTTGTTGCAATAATTTCTGTCATGGACTGGTAAACGTTAGGCATGATTAATTCTGTAAGCACTGCAGTTTGACTTCTGCAGTGCACAGGAAAAGAAGACATACCAGTGTCTGCAAACGCGATATGTGTGTGCTCCACAGCAGCAGTAGTAAGGCATCCAGGTCTAATTAGCACCAGGAACTTGCCCAGGTGCAGACTTATCAAAGAATATTTTTCCTTGGGGTCATATCGTGCAGAAGATCTTGAGAAGCAATCTCAAAAAGATGGAAGAAAGGAAAAAAAGAAACCATGACATCTAAACACCAAGTAAGGCAGAGTTCCTTCTTTTCAAATGTCTACATAGATAAAAAGAGAAGATTAAACAACCTTCCATACAGGTTTAGGCTGTGTTTATTTTATTTGCAAACGTCTTCACCTAGAAGGCACAGCAGCATATGACATGTAAAGTTTCTAATGAACTTCTTATCTGAGGCTTTGGCTTGCTTTTTGTTCGCACTGGTTGTAACAGATAATTCAGTGGCATTTATACCAATCTGCTTGGCGAATCTGTGGCCACAACACATATAATTTTCTTTTGTGAAAGTCAGTTTGCTCTCTAATGGTTATATATTCTTCCTGTGCACTTAGACTAGCTTAGGAGGAATATTCAATAGTTCCCTAACCAATCTAGCCTTGCACCCTTTTGTGCCAATAAATAGTCACTTAGGGTGCAACAAGATATAAGAGATAGAAACGTATCAACAGAAACTGGAAGCTGACTTGACTCATGGGCCAAAATGATGGAATATTACCCAACCTCCCTATAAAGGTGTTCCAGCTGAAGTAAAATATATGTTTCTCAGGACTGATTGCAAAGCCATGTCCTGTTTCAGTTTCAGCACATTAAGAATCTCCCACATTAATCAGAAATAACCTAATGGGATTTACTGAGCAACATGACCTGGTGGAAAAAACTGCTGTCAGGAGAATGGTAGCCTATCATTCTTCTTACACCAACTTAAAGTTGGTAGATAAAGTTTCCGTGGGATGTTCACCTTTCATGCTGGAGCTTTATATGTTTGTTGATTTTTTCCATCCAATTAAATAAGAGCTGCAGTAGAAGACATTTAAAAGTGTTTCTATAAATACATTAATAACAACTGGAGGGCTGTGGACAATCTCCATCCTTAATTGGATGCAGGGGGAAACATAGTGTTAAAGTATGAGGAAAAGGCTGAGTACTTAGTGTCTTCTTTGCTTCAGTCTTTAATAGTAAGGGCAATTGTTCTCAGGGTACCCAAGCCCCTAAGATGGAAAACAGAGCAGAATGAAGCGTCCACAATCCAAGCAGAAATGTTTGGTGACCTGCTGCATTATTTAGATGCATACGAGTCCATGGGGCCAGGTCCATCCACCCAAAGGTATTGAGGGAGCTGGTGGAAGTGTTCTGACACTGGTGAGGCCACACCTCAAACAGTATGTGCAGTTTTGGGCCCCTTACTAGAAGAAAGACATTGAGGTGCTGGAGTGTGTCCAGAGAAGGTCATAAAAGCTGGTAAAGGGTCTGGAACACAAGTCCTGTGAGGAGCAGCTAAAGGAACTGGAGTTGTTTGACCTGGAGAAGAGGAGGCTCAGGGAAGACCTTACCACTTTCTACAGCTATCTGAAAGGAGGTTGCAGAGACATGATTGTTGGTCTCTTCTCCTGAGTAACAACTGATAGGACAAGAGGAAATGGCTTCAAGTTGCATCAGGGAAGGTTTAGGTTGGATATTATGAAAAATTCTCCACCAAAAGGGTTGTCAGGCATTGCAACAGACTGCCCAGAGAAGTGGTTGAGCCCACAACCCTGGAGGTATTTAAAAGATGTGTAGATGAGTGCTTAAGGACATGGTTTAGTGGTGGACTTGGTAGTATTAGGTTAACTGTTGAACCTTATGATCTTAAAGGTCCCCTCCAATCTAAATGATTCTACAATTCTAATTATGTTTACATGTATATTGAGGGGTCCAGCTCTCTAAGGAGACCAGCCTTTCTCTAGCTCTTCTGTGATCAGGATGGTTGGGGGATCCAGCCCCCCCCAGGATGACGCCTCTTTCATTCCTTTCACACAAAGGGAGTCTTTAGACATTAATCACTACAGTAAGCTGTCTGAAGAGTTATGACATGAATCCATGCTAGAACTGTAAGTTGTTCATAGTCCTAAATTTTTTCTTGAGTGAAAGAGAAAAAAGAAGCCTCATTTTCATTGACTCAGTTGCTGCCCTGTCTGTTCAACACCAGAGCACATACTTAGGCACCTCCAGCCTGGGAAAGCAGGGTGACTCAGAGCACCTGTGGGAGGCCTTCAGCCTTCTCCTCTCATCAAGAGTTCAGTGCCCCTGAAGTGCAATGCACATACTGATTAGGGGCTGCCTTGAGCAATAGGAAGGGTAGGCAGAAGGGCACGTCTAACCTCTCTCCTTCCTGTGAAACATGCATCATGGCCTCTGCCCCTTTGAGATCTAAATAATCACACTGGTGTACTGAGATTGGTTGAGAAGAACCATCCCCATTTAAAGAGGATGTGGAGACTCCTTCTGGAATAAGTCTCTCATGTTGTTTCAATTCCCTATTGTGATGGAAAATACATTGCTTCTGTAGTAAAAAATAAGGCTGTAGAACCAAAGATCCTCCTAATGAAGGTGAGGTGTTACATCCTATCAATTCCTAAGTTTTAGTGCACTTTTTGGTGCTTTCAATGCAAGCTCTCTTCAACAGCTCCGTCCAGAAAAATGCAAGCATTTTCATTTGTTAGAGAAATGTGTCCATAACATAGAGCTTTGTTGTCTTCCAGGTGGTAATAATGCAATACATTCTGCAAAAGAAAACAGAGCGAATTGACTTGGGACCTAATTACTGCAGGAAGGGACAATTCTCTTACACAGCAAAGAATCTTACTAGGACACCTAACACAAACATATTGGAAATTGGCTGTGCCTGCTTTTTTGTTTTGGGGGTTTTGGTTTTTTTGGGGTGGAGTATAGTATCTCAGCTTTGATCAGCGAAGGTCCAAATGGTTAGTGACCTCTGTGTTTCATATACTACTATCACGTTAGTAGTCATCAGAGGCAGCTGAGTTGGGAATGCCTTGATTAAAAAAAAAAAAAAAAGAAAAAAAAGAAAGAAGCAGAGGAGCAAAAGAATTAAAAAATATTGCACATTGAGGCAACACCTTGCCTTTATCCAAGGGGCTTACTCTGCTTATGAGGATGTTCCTTAGAAAGTACCAGAGATATTAGCAGCAACAGGATCAGAAGTCAAGCTTTTTCTGCTAAAGATAATAAGAAAAATGTTCTTCTTTTAATGGCTAAAGTGACTCCTGTGATTCTCAATGTTTATATTTCATTTTAATCCATTTGTTGGCTTATGGACTCAGTCACAAATCACAGAGTCCCTGAGCACTGGGGTTCATATTTAGCTCTTGGAATTAGCTGAAACATGGATAAAAACTCATTGGGTGAAACAGCTTCACTTCACATAAATCATTCATCTTAGAGTACATTGTTGAACAGTCTAGACAAATGACAAAAGTATTTTTTTCTTTTTTTTTTTTTTTTTCTCTCAGTAGATCTTTTCACTAAGGCAAAAGTAAAAATGCAAAAGTAGACATAAACAGCATTAGGAAGATTTCTAATTGTCCCTAAAGTGACATAGACTGATGAGTAAAGTACAGAAAACCACAAATATTGTGTAAATATCAGGAACCTAGTATTAATCATATTATCATGGACTTCTGCTGTTACTGGATTACTTCTAACAGAGTTGATTTCATGGATGATGGCAAGAGGAAAATAACATGTATTCTGTTAAGCTCCCTACCTTTGAGAGATTCAGCAATCACAAACACACAGATATACAAAAATAAACAGGTATAAAGATATATAAAGACTGGAAACAGGCATAAGTTCTGAGAGTTCAGACAGTCTAACTTTAGCTTGTGGTTTACAAAGTATCTACTTTATTCCTCCTTTTTAATAAAGGCAATGAGGCTTCAAGGGGAGAATTTGCCTCATAAGGGCCTCCTAAAAATGAACGCAGTTCTTTCTGTTCCTCTCGTTACCAAGACTTCAAAAATTAATTGAATAGGGGAAACTAGTCTTTGAAATCTCTCAAACTCAAATTTCTTTGCTTCCTCATTTTTTGAAATTGTCCAAGAAGGGTGAAAGAAAGCAACCTTATCACAGAAGCAAACAAAACAGCAGATCAAGTATTCAAATTGATTGAAAGTTTCATGGAACTGAAGACATGATAAATGCATGACCCATGCAGCCCAACTTCTTGTGATACTACTGACTTAAGAAGACAAAAGGGTAATATAGACACAATAAAATAAATTTGGTTTGGTGGGAATAATTTTTTACAGTGTCAAATTATGATTAATGGTTTTTACTCAACAGTTAACCATATATTAAACACCAATAAATTGCTATGTTAGTGTAGATACACCCTCTTATTGTTGAGAACATTGAACTGGGTTTTGCGGTTTCATGAGTTGCATAATACAGTTAATGTCATGTTTCTTTTTTAAAAGAGGTATCCCTTGAGATTCATATTTGAGTTTTTGTCAGGTCAAGATTAACTGAAAACCTATCTAAAACATAGCTGCCTCAAATCACAGACAGGGAAAACATTTACTGCTGCTATACAAACCCTCCCAAGTTATGAAATGTAGTAAGGCTATGCTGTTGCTATCTGCATCATTTCCCCTTTATATCAAGAACTTTCTGCAAAAGTTGTTTCTATAAGCAAGATATATATTTATATATATGAAACAGACCCAAGCAACAAACAAAACAAAGGATGGTATAGCAGGATGGACATAAAATAGGTCAGTTACAATTATGGTTTATTAGCTTTTGGTGAGGGCAGTTCCTGTGTCATTGCAATGAGCCAAATGTGTGGTTCCCAGGTATCAGAGGAGATCACATCCCTACTCATTACCTTTGGTGGCTCGTGCAGCAGCTGCTCAGTGTGCTGGCAGGGTGCACAGCAGCAGGCAACAGGCAGCCACCATTGTGCCTGAACAGTTGTGGTGGGCATCTAGAGCCTTAGTGCAACTGTGTGTAAATCTGAGGAGAAACTTAAGGATATTTTAGGAAAATCAGTAGCAAAACTCTTCTCAAACTGGTCACTGTTATGTTGACTTTCATGGTTTGGTCTCTTTTAGATTAGGGAGCAGGGGTAGAAGGACTGCTGCTCTGTGATTATTTATTCTGGGAATGCAAAACCAATTTTTTCTGGATTATGACAGCCTTAGTCATCATAGAATTACCATCACCTGGTTCCCACAGACTCCAAATTCTTTTATTTAGCAATATTCTTGGGTTCCCAGACACGTTCTGGAACAGAGGACATTAGTTACACTCACATATATTAATTTCCATTGTTGAACCTAAATTTCGTTTCTCATCAACCTGGACTGAAACATTCGGTTCTTCTGTCTTTATTCTTGTCCTTATTCTCATTTAAGGAATGTCAAATCAATGGCAGATTGTGCCATCTTGTAGTCCTCTTCCTTTCTCCCAACTTTTGCAAAAATGCCTTCAGCACCATTAATCACAGGATTTTGGCCACTCCCAGGTAGATTGCCAATGGATTCACCACAGTTTCCTGACTCTCTCTTCAACACTACCAGTCTAACAGATGGGTAATCATTAAGCCAGAGAGGTCTATTTGCCAGATACTTCCCAGGAGGAATTCCTCCTTTTTACAACAGTGTTACATCTCTACTTCTGTCTCTGAGAAAAACACTTTCAAGTCCTCCAGAAGACTTATTGCATCAGAAGTATTTTGATGAAGACGTTTAAGAATGAATATTATCCTGCGATCTTTGGATTAGTTCCTATTTTAGACTCCCAGCTTTTGGCAGGCAGATCCCTGAACCTGGATGGAGAGACATTAGTATGATTAAGATCTATACCCACATACATTCACCTGAATTTATCTCCTTACATTTTATCTCTGGTAATGCATAAATTAATAGCCATGCATGTATCTCTTAAATTTTTAATAAGATATTAAATCAGATAAATTATCATTTAAAGCCATCATTAAACAACAAATGAACATTTTAATAAGTGCAGCCAGTAATTTATGTTGGTGTGAATTGGTCCAGGATCTTTATTGCGCTGATAACTCCAGCTATTAACAATACCAACCTGTCTCATACAGCCTGACATTTTCTGGTGGCAGAGGCCTAACACTAGAAGTCTTGTGTTTCATTCTGCATACATTAAAAGTTTGAAATAATTGAGACAAAGCATGATTGTGTGCTTGAAAATGTAGATAAGAAGATTTTTTAAAAATATATATCAAATTAAAAACAAAATAATAATGAAGACAAGCTCTTCAGAAAGACAGGTGTGGTGTTTTGAGGGGGAAACCTTCACTGTTTATACCACACTTCGGAGGATTAACTCCTAAGTGCAATACCTCACTCATTAAGCTAGCTCTTTCCTATGACATTGTGAAACTGAATATCACCTAAATTTATTGGTATGCTCCTGCTGGTTTATGGCAGTCCATCCATAAATCTACCTTAATGCTTAGAAATTGCTAGTGAATCTGTCTCATTTACTCTCTGTACAATATAACTGTTTTACTGCACAGTTTGTTTAAAGATTTGTGACAAAAAATAAGTAATTTGAAAGAGTTTTTACAGCAATCAGTGCCCACACACACTTTAGTGAAGAAATACTAGATGTAAGTGGGTCTTAAAAGCAGGGAAAAAAAATATGCTGGTTTTAGCAGGTCTCTTTTCTGAGGAAGAGCTTGTTCTGTGAGAAAAAAAGAGCTCAAGACCTTTAAACAGGCTGAAAGTACCTCTAGTCATAAGTTGTAGTGAAAAAGCTTGTGCTGTTACGGATGACCACAATACTGCAAATTAAATCTTGGTGGTGAAGAACATTGCTTCCTACCTTACAAGGCAGAAATTAAAGGTTTTCATGAAATCTCTCTCCAAGCAAAAGGAAACAATGATCCTGTAAGTCCCAAGGGCTCTCCACCTATCTCTGAATGGAGAAGAACAAAAGACAAATACGTGATATTTCTTTAGATTGAAGTGATAAGTGGGAAAATGAAGTTTGAGTGGCTTGAAAATAATGGAAAGAAAGTCTTGATTTAAGAAGAGTTAGAGGCCTTAGGGAGGCATATAAAAAGGTTTAAATTTCCAGGCCCATCCAAATCAATTAATCTTTCAAGCATGAAGGATTTTAAAGAGCTTCAGGTGCAACTATAACAAAGTTTATGCAGAACTAATGATCTCCTGTAGAAATTATCTCTGTATGGAGTAAGGTACACAAAACAGACCATCATAGAGCTTTACTCCTCTGGGAAATCAAAACCTGTAACTGAATATGAATAGTTTATCAGTATCCCAAAACACTCTCATGTCGACATCAGGTTGAATATATATGTTACTAAGCTTCTTATGTTATCCTTGTGTTCATTTACTTCCAGTTTTGGAGCGTTTTTTACAACGTCTCTTTCCCCTTATTTATACCAGTGAGAGATCTGGGTACTAAAAACTGATTGTGACTGTGAGATGTTGTGAGTTTATGTGGTGTCTTTTATAATAGAACCCCGTTTGCTCATGTTTCAGGCCCATCACTGAAGGTGATGCCACTGTGCTAAGGCTGATGCACACTTCTTAGGGACAAGAAGAACACGTACAGTTTTCAGTGCTCTTCCTTGGGAAGACAGTGGCCTGCCAGGTAAAAGCCGCTGACAGAGGCAGTACAGAGAGGGACAGAAAGACCACACAGCAACAAAATAATGAATTAAATCACCTTTGCTAGCTTATTACAAAAACTTTAAAAAAGTTGGAGGAAACCCTAGGGTTATCTACAACGGACCTAGGTGTCTACAGCTATGGTGAAGGTGAAGGCATGCCTATGCATGAGCCACATACAGCCGTGCTATTTGGTTTACAAGCCTGAATTTCTTTCCAGTCAGTGGAGAATGAGGGCTCCAGTGCTGTTAAAAGCCTAGATTAAATTTTTCTGTCCAGTCAGATTCTTTACTGCTTGAATCGTGCTGTCTCATCTGGTGCTTGTAATAGTTACAAAGCTTTTTTGTGAGGAATGAATAAAAGACTTCTGTCTCACCTTTCAGAGAACCAGAAGTCTTCTTTTAAACTATTTATGTCCTCTTCTTACTCTGCAGTCTGCTGAGCAACAGACGAGACACACATAAATTTTAAAGAACATTTAACAAATACCTCAGCACTTTTCAAAATTATATTGTAAAATCCTGACATATTTTAGCTCCTGTCTTTACAAACATTTTTGTTTAACCATTGATCTTCAGGATGGTGGCAAATATCCTAGTTAAGAGTGTCATTCCAAGAAGAGAAAATAGAATTTCTTGATATAATTTCTTCACTAGGGAAGAAAAAAGAAAAAAATAAGCATTGTGTGTTGCAATATTGTAAGCATATCCTGTCTTTATTCACTCTACAAGGTAGTCTGTCTTTCTGCATGATAATTTAACTTTCCAGAGAAGGACAGCATGGTACTCATGGTAGGTGTTACTGGTATGATATTCAACACTGAGAAAATTTGCAGTTATGACATTTACATGACAGAAATTCATGATGTTTTTGTTCGCCTATTCACAAGTTTACATAAACAAGAATAATCATGGTAATAAATATTTAGAATAACTACTGAAAGTGTGAGGCTACATATGAAAAAGAATAAGAAAATACAATAGAAAAGCCAGCAGCAACAGAAAACATGGATTTTGTTTTACCAAAACTTCCACACAGGAACTTTTGTAATACTTTTAGAGGCATGTATAGTAGTAAAAAAGAACCTGCCAAGTTTTGGATTTTGTTCCAGCAAATCTCAGACCTCATCTGTATATATATTTCTTTTGGAGAGTATCCATGTTCTGATTTTCCTTCAATAAGCTCTTTAGTTTTTTGCCATCTCAGAGCTCCATTCATCTACTGCATCATAGGCAGTGAGTAGGTGAAGCTGCCTGTTTAAAGCTATTTTTTGGGTTGGTAACAAACTGTTGTTAGAGTCAATGTCTACTCGTTGCAGAATGGGACTGGATCACATGATGGTTCTGAGCCCATGCTCTGCTCAAGGAAGCCATGCTTCAAGCAGCAGAAAACAGGACACTTTCCCTCTGTCCCCGGCATTATGCATCCTGCCTCTGGAGCTGCTTTCCATCTCCATCTCTGAAGTGGGATGCAGATGCTTGCTACCCTATACCCCCCTGTGTTATTACTCTTGTGAGAAGGTGAACAGTGGCCTGGCTGAACATGGAGCCTTAGTATGCTAGTGCTATACAGCCAGACTTGTTTTCCTAACTTGTGAGGTAAAGTGACCGCCTCCAGTAATATCAGGCTGGAAGGAGCTGAGGGGAAATAAACATTACTGAGAGTTTGCCAACCCTGACAGAGGCTGTTAAGTCTGCATTAGGGGATGAAATAAAAGCTCTGTACTGTGATCCTAAGGAGAAGACAAGGATTGTGGCAAAGGTACAAATAAGGCTGAAAACTATCTCTTGATTTAGGGTGAGGGTTTTAATAACAGAAAAAAGTGGGAGAAAAAGATCAGGCATTCTCAGAATGATTGACTTTTCTGTCTGAAAATCCACATCTAAAAGAATATAGCTCTAGTTAATGGATGTTATCTGTATTCCTTTATGATGACTGAGGATATTGTCATAGGATTTTTACGTGTGCTTTCACCAAAAACTAATTCCTGAATGATACTAGGATGAACTGTATTCCTTCAGTAGTGTTTTTAGAGGCAAATTTATGCTTAGGAAGTCCTATTGTCTATTTTACAATGGTGAAAAATTAAGCCTTATTTCTCTAACTTAGATGTTGTTACTGGTCTTTCTGGCTTTTGAACAAATTCCTATCAAATAATGATAAAGTAATTTAATATTACTTTGATTATTAATTAATTTAGTTCCATTAATTTACTTGCTTTATCAAGCTTCTGATTTTGTAGTGTGTCACTGTTTTTATATGCTTTATATTTTTAATGTCTAAATACTGATGTACAACATTTCATCTTTATACAGGTGAAATTATACCTAATAATATTAGTGATATATCCTGCTTCTTCATTTGAACTGGAAAAAATTTACAACCTGAAATCTTTCTGTGCAATATGACAAATTTGAGGAACTTGAATCTATACGTATTCAATTTACAATTCAAAGCTTCCCCAGAATAACAGGGAAGTCCAAGAACTGCAGGGAAAACTGCACCTTCTTCCCAATGTTCCTATATCCTGATTCGCAAAAATTTTTTCCAGAATCTTCTTTCACTGAGACTGAGGAATTGTCAGTATGCTCGATTAAATAGAGGGTGTGGCAGTTGTCTGTACTGTTTTTTGGATCACCAGCCTTTGCAAGCCTGAGGAAGCTGAACAAGATAATCAGTTTTAGATTTAAAATGAACTCTGCAGCGTTTCTATGCCACCAAACCTATACCTGAAATGCACCCATTTCTAGACTGCTGAGTGCAAGTGTGCTGCAAAGTAACATTGCAACAGTTTGCAATAATACATCTACCTCGCTGTAATAACTGCCAGTGCTGCATGTGCTTTGGATAGAGAAACATTTAAACTGTATGTACTCTGGGGCTTGCTTCTGGAGCCCTGCAATGTCAGAATCTCAACTTGGTTTTAAAATTAAAAATGCAACTCTTATGTAACTAAAAGCTGCTCTATTTGCAAACTAGCAGACAGCCTGAGAATAAGGGAGGACTTTTCCAGTCACTGAAATGAGAAGGATGCTCAGACAAAGATCCTGTGGATGCTTTCCGTTACTCTGCTCCCAGGTACCTCCCAGGGCACAGGCAGAGTGACACCAGAAGCCAAAATGGCCTTTCCCATGTGGGACTGGAAGTGTAAGAGAAGGCAGGTGAGCTGGTGACATCTCCAGAAACCCACAGCCCCAGCTGCATGGGGCAGAGCTGTGTGCTGGGATCCCAGCACCGTGCTGCAGAGTGTTGCATGCACACCCTGGATGGTGAGGGGCAGGGAAAGGGCTGACCGCAGCCCAGCTTCAGCAACCTGGCCTGCTCTTGATCTGCCTGTCTCTCTTTTGCTGAAATATTAAAAAGGTCATGTTGTGTTTAGACTATCGGTTCTGCAGAAATCAGATCTCACAGCAGTGTCATAGTTTTCCCAGATGAATTGCAGGATTAAGAGAAGTAAGTTGGGCTTACTTTGTGGGTTTTGCATGGGTTTTTTTGGTTGCTTAATTTGTTGGGTTTATTTTTTTAATTTTTGTTTTTAATCAATACAGCACTGGAAAATTTTTAAATGTCTATAAATTAATCTTTTAGATTTGGCCTTTTATATTACTACTGTAAAAAGGAAAGTCCCCAAGTGAGTCAGTAAATCATTAATGAAATTGAGTAAGTTGGTCCATGATGAATTAGTTAAATAGCTCCACTGATTAATTTATCCTTGGCTTTGCCATTAACATCAGTCAACAGAGTAAATATCAACTGAGCTAAAAATTTGGAACAATATTGGTCTTTAGTGGAAAAAGAATTTACCAGATATGCTGAGTAACTTTTATATAAGGCAGATGTGGATGCTGGGAACAAATATATGGTTTCTTTGGGACGCTGGTGATATGTTTGCCTCGTACATTATTGTCTTCCGATTACAATAAAAAGTGAAAGAAGAGATACTCTGATGAAATGAAGTACTGGAAGGCATGACATTTGAACAGCATAATGCTATGCTGAGAACCAAAACATGTAATTGCTCAATTAAAGGACGAAATCAAAAAGACTCCTACTCAATTACAGTTTAGGAGATGCTTTGTTATACAAAGGGTTACGAGTCCAGACCTGTTGCTAGGATGGTAATTTTTATGTACAAATCATTCATGAAATTGACTCCTAAGCAATATAACTGATTTCTAATCTGATTTCAATTTTAAGTGAAAGTATTTCATTCAGAAGCTTGACACTAAACGCACACATAAAGGGTCAAAACCTGCTTTTTGAAGGAAAAGGCATCACAGGTTGCAAAGGAAATGCTTGTGTAGCAGCAGGGCTCTCTCACCTGATAACACTGAAAACTGTCACAGAGCTTGTTATGATCTTTTCATTAAAGGAAAAAAATATTGTCCAGTTCAACTGAGACACATTAGCTGTTTTGTATTTTGCTTTGTACTGACTCTTACTATTTCCAGCCTAAAATTCACAGCCAATTTACAGTCATACTATTTTGTGTCAACACTGACCTCTCTTCTCTCCTTAATGTTTACCTCCTGGTATATTTATAGACTGCAATAGTATTTCTTCTCAGCCTTCATTTTGTTAGGTGAAAAAAGTGAAGCACTTCTGTTCTCTTGTGTAAGACAGGCTTTTTTATTTCCATTTCTGCCTTCACAGTCACTCTATGCACCTGTTCCAGATGGAGGAAATGTTTCTTGAAGGTGAATAAGGTCTGGCATGAGTGAGGTTTTCCAAAAACTTACACAAAAGCATTAATTTTTCTCTATTGTTCTGGAAAATACCTTACCTCACACTCTAGGATTGCAATCCTTTTTTTTGCAGAGCCACAGAACATGGCTCAAAGTTATTCTGTCATCCACAAACCCATTCCTTTTCTTTCTTTCCCTTTTACTCCCAATGGGTGATATCCCAACTTGTAGCAAAATTTCCCAGTTTGCAGGTGAAAATATCTGTACCTGAACTAGATATTGGAAGCAGGATTAAAGGAAATTGCGGTATCTATCTGTGGTTCATGGTATGAACACATTTCTCAGCTTCTTTCTGGTTTTGGTGATCTGCAATTCTTCCTCAATTCACTTTGTGCCTGTCAAAATCAGATTTACCATCTGCCCAGGTAGGGGACTAGGAAGTGAAGTCCCAAGTACAAATCTCCAGGGCCATCGAATTGCCCCACTGGAGTTCTGAGCTGGCTTTCGATTGGATCTCCTGAAGATATTTTGGCATGTAGATTGTACATTGCTGGTAAACTCCAGGAAGCAGGTAAATTTAAATTTGAGCGTATACTGTTTCTAGGACCATCCTTTAGAAGAGATTTAGATGTAACTATGAGAGGCCCCTTTGTGTTTGCCAGTGAGAGTGGGGTTTGGAGGAGGTGCCCACTTTGTTCCTTTTCAAATGCCAATGGAGCAGCTATTGAGATGCTGCTGACTGCAGTAATTAAGCCTGCACATCACCTCACTCATATGTATCTTGGGAGCATCTGAAGCTCTTGATTTTCTGTACTTCATGCCTCAAATGCCAGAATCAGAAAATCTATTTCCTGCTTAAAGCCTCATGAAATTAAAAAATTAAGTCTTTCTCTGAAACCCATACTGATCAAAACCCTAAAAACTCTTGGTACACTCGTATACCAAACACAGAGCCAGAGGACCAAAATGCAAGAGCCAAGACACTCTGATTTGTTTCAAAACAAATCTGATGATTATTAAATCTACAAACTGTCCTCAAATGCTCCAGTGCAAAGAAATCATCCATATTTCCTATCAATTCAAATAGAACTAGGCAACACCACAGGTATTTTCAGTTTCAGATGATGAATATTTTTTTGTGAAATGCAAATGAACAATCTCCACTGTTATTTATATCCTGTCTATATTTCACTGTCTCCTGGATTCAGTTGCCATATAGTTTTGTGCCATAATACTTATGCTATGCATTAGGGTGAGCACATTATTCACTCTGGATCATTCTTTCTACTTTGATAATTCTGTTCATGTGCATGACCCTGACTTAATTCATTTGGTATGGGTCTTTGAAATAGCATAATGATAACCATGTGTGTAAATATTAAAGAAGGGAAGAAATGGAAAGAGAGATTAAGAACAAAGAGGAGGGAGATAGCAGAGCTTAAAGATCAAGGTGGAGCGGAGAGCATTTAGTTAACATTTCAGAAAAATAAATGTGTACTGGACTAAGATTCACTAACCACATACAGCCAATGGATACTGTAATGTCTTGCAGCAGCTTTCAAGATATTGCAGTAACAGCTTTTGATTAACTGCAATATTACTATCTAAATGCACAATGGTATTTAGATTTTCAACACTTTTTTCATTTCTACTCTTCATGCCACTTGACATTAACATCACCTTGTTTTGCAATGTTTGAAAGTGTTGGGTGTCAATACAAGCCTGAAATAATAAAGAATCATAGAATCATAGAATGGCTTGGGTTGGAAGGGACCTTAAAGAAGTCACTAATAGTATGTGTTGTGGCTTAACCCCAGCCAGCACCCAAGTACCACAGAGCTGCTCGCTCACTCTCCTCCTCCCCCAGTGCGATGGGGCAGAGAATCGGAGGAAAAAGATAAGAAAACTCATGAGTTGAGATAAGGACAGTTTAATAATTGAAAATCAATGAAATAAAATAATGATACTACTACTAATAATAATGATAATATGTACTGAAAATACTGCTACTACTAATGATGATAGTGATAATGTAATGAAAAGGGAAGCAACAATGAAATAAAAAATTATACAATCACTACGCTTTTGGCTATTGACACCCAGTCCCCAAGCAGTGATCGCCTGTGGCCAACTTCCATGACTTATTTACTGAGCATGACAACTTATGGCATGAAATGTTATTTTGGTCAGTTTGGGTCAGCTATCCTGGCTGTGTGCCTTCCCAGCTTCGTGTCAACAAGAAGCTGTAAACAAAGAAGCAGTATGAGAAACTGAAAAAGTCCTTGGCTTAATGTAGACATTGTTTAGCAACAACTAAAACACCAGTGTTATCAATATTCTTCTCAGCACAAATCCAAAACATAGCCTTATACTAGTTATCATTAAGAAAATTAACTCGTTTCATCCAAATCCAGCACAGTATGACTTTTAAAATAGCAGTATATTGAGAAAGAAATTAAATGAAATAACTTTTTTTCTTTCATGAGGAGACTAGAAACAGCCAAGGTGTGTCATAGGTGTCAGTTTAAGCTTCTGTGCCTATAACCATAGACTGCTGCTTGTAAAAGACTTATGTGCACATTGCATTGTTATGTAGTAATTCAGTGACTGCTTGTTGGCACTGAAGAAGGACGAACACAAGGAAACTTTGCAATCACTATGGAAACTGCCTCTCTAGTTGCAGTGTTGGCACTGGCACATCTGTCAGGGACAGCAGCAGGTCTAGAGGATTCCTTCCAACAAAGCTCTTTCTGAGACTTCTATCTGGGACCAGGCCCAGGGCTGCAGGGTTTGTTTCAATAAGGATCTGGCAGTCTACACATGCATATTTTTATTCTTCACTCTGTCCTTGTAAGGCAACTTTATGTTTTCTTTTCAATGTTTGAAGAACTTGCAGAATAAAACACCTGGAGAGGTGACATGCAAATTTTTTCTACTATGTGGTTCACAGCCTAGGTATTATGGCAAATGAATAAAGAGTCCAGCTAGCAAATAATGGAGAGCTCGGTATTTCTTCAAACTGATATGTGATCTGTTAAAATCTATTACTGCTGAATTTAGGGGTTTGGCACAAGTTATTTGTATAGTAGTTTTTTTTCTTATGCTACTGAATGCATGAGATACTACTTTATTTTCTTCATCGGTACTACAACGCAGACCACTAGCACAGCGTGCTGACTATGTACACCGTCATATCAAAGTACTTTATGGCATCAGCTTCAGCAGAAGCGTTCTGTGTGAAAGCAGAGGACTGGGTGTCTGGTGATGGCATCATGCTAAGGGAAATCAGCCACCAGCAAAGACACAGATACTCTTATGTCTTACCTGTGAAAGCAGACTGGGATTTTCATGAACCAGAGACTCTAGTTAAGATAGTATTTTTTTCAAATACGCAAGTCAAATTGAAGTTTATTTTCTTTCATTTGAATTATGTTACCTTAAATAAATTAGTCTTTAGAGCATTGCATAGACATAAGGAATGGAATGTACATTCTCATGTATAATTTTCCAGTGTTAATGGGGCTATTGAAATAAATGAAGTCTCATGTATGCCTGATTATTTAATAAATAGTAGCTCAATCTTTTTGTTCTGAGAAACCTTTCAAAATCTGGCCATGATCTTTGCTTTCAGTGATAACGGGCCGTCATGTTTTGTATCATACAAATTCTTCACTGTTTGTAGTATCTTTTAAAAGAAAACCTTTTAAAAGCATATCTTGAGGGGTGAAGGTAGGGTGCATTACGTTCAGGTAGCAAATGCAGCAATTACTCATGAAAGAATGTAAGACTACAAAACAACTTAAATTTGAACAGGCATAATCCAGCCCAGATTGGGTCTCTTGATTGATAGAGTTATAATTTCATATAAATAATAGGTAAAACCAAGGAAGAAAGAATCATACAACCAACTTATTCATCACAGACCTCCACAAAATGCTCTGTAATTTCCTTTTCAAGAACTGGTGTTATACTACCAGTATAACTGGTGTTATACTATCTTTTCCATTTTTTATCTATCAGGAATGTGTATTTAGTTTTCTTGAGGGAGTATGTGTGTAAGTTTCTAAAATAAAATGGCATATCCAAGAAAGCAGATTGTTGAATTTTCTGATGCTGATGTACTTTCTTAATTGTACTCTGAGTTAATATTATGATATCTGGTTGGAAAGAAACTTCTAAGACTTTGCTTTTATGACTTATATTGCACCAGAATCCCTACTCTGCCATAACAAACAGATACTTGTTACCTTTCTTGACATATAATTGACTTCAGAGTGAAAACATTATTAATATTTCAGCTAACAGTTTGTGTAATTAATGGTGTATTTATATCAATGTACACACAAACAGTAGTGTTCTTGTATTTAATCTTTGAAAGCTACTAAGGTGACACGTTTTGCAGTGGTTAGAAAGAATTCAGGCATGAAGATCATTGAATAGTTATTTGATAGCTAAATCTTTTTAAATGCTTTGTCACCATTTATTAGTCCTCTGAATTCAAATGGAAAGCCTATTTCTCTGGCTTTAGTAATCACTGAGAAGAAAAAATAGGTGGAAAAAGATTCATCCTTGTCTGCCAGAATGCTAATTCTGTGGTGGAAGAAAGGAAAAAGACCAAAGGTATGTTGTGTTTTGCTGAATGTTTTAATTGCGAATAGGTTTGCAAAATAAAATAAGTATAAAATAAAGGTTGATGGTATTTTGCCATTGCTAAGGGCGGCTATTCAGATGACATACCTAATGAAGAAAGACTGTATATTTAAATTGAGTTAGTCTGAAAAGATCCTAACAAGTTTAATTACCACATTCATTATCTGTAGGGGTTGCCCTAGAGTAAGTGGAATCATTAGGTCAGCAAGACCTTCATGTTTAAATTCCTTTTCTCTGTAATTCTGGACCTTCATTTTGTACTCCATATGCAAACAGATGCACTGAGACACTCAGCAAACACGGTGCTGGGCTGGAGCACAGGAACACACAAAGGTAGTTCTGATGAGTATATTTAGCAGTGGAATGACATCGAGATCCAAACTGCTGCAGGGCATGGTCACGCTTCGCTCTCAGGAGCAAGTACTGCCGAAGGAGGTTCAAAGAGCCATGTTTACAACCATGAAACAAGCTCCCTATTGATTTCAGTGCCTGACATTACACAGATATGCAAACTCAGTACAAATTGTCCCATCTGTCCCTCCTCCTTGCTGTCCATAATAACAGCACAAGTACCATATTCCCTACTCCCAACCTGCTGTCAGTCCTACTGTGTGACAGCAGTGAGGACAATGCATGGACAGGAGAGGAGGAAATAAAAGCCGTGTCTTAAAATTCCTCACCACAATACACTCTGGTAGTACCGGAGTGTGTAATTGTTCCCGGATGTGAATTGCCTCAAGCAGATGCAAAGGAAAGACAGAGAGAGTAGTTTGTCTTCCCAAAGCTACACAAACAAATGAATGTTGCAGGTAGGGGTTTAACTCTGAAGATCCTTGACTCCCGGTGTGTTGTGGACAGTGTCATGCTCTTCCGTATGCTGGCAGGTACAGCTGGCTTCAATTGCTATTTTACTATTCTACAAAGATGTTATTTTATTCTTGTGCAATATTGCAAACAATCAAAATGTTTGGAAGGTATTTCCAGCTCAGCAGGCTTTTTACAGAAGGTAAAATTAGCCACCAGAGTTAGGTCTCTGTAAACACTCACTGCTGGAGAACCGAAGTGCCATAAAGGGTGTTGTATTCTTTCTGACACCAGCATTTTCTGGAAGTGTTACTCGTAGGAATGAAAATGTCCCAAAGCACAGAGGTACATTTCTTCAAAAAGACTGGAAGTAATTTGGTTGCAGAATTTCAGAGATGCTGCAGGAATTAGGCTGCCCAGAAGGAATTGACTTATCAAATTTTGCAGACCGTTGGGAAAACAGGAAATTAGCTTTCACCCAATTGAATTATCATGTTATACCATCCCCTTTCTTTCATTCAGTTTACCTTCAGGACTCCTCAGAATTGCTATAATATTAATTTTACGATTATTTTGATTACAGTCTAAAAACTGTCATTATTATACACAAAAAATCCTTTCCTTTGGACTGCTTGCTCAGTTGTTCCATTGATGAACCCCTGTGTAACCATGGCAAGTCTTACCAGCACATTGTGACACGCTGCACCACCTTTATATCCATTCCTTTTAACCCACTGTATTTCAGATTTGACATTCCACTTTGACTCTATGGATTGACGCGTGTTCCCAAAAAGACACTTGCTTCTGGCCCATTTATATGAGGTCTTTTAACACACAGGTGTTGTTTACCAGACCTACTGCTTTTGTTATTAGTATGTAAACAGCGAGATTTTCCCTCTGTATTAAACACACTGGTGTTCCCTGGTTTCTCATAGGTAAGACTTTTCCTGCCACGTAGGTCTTTACTCTGATTTGCTTCCTGTTTTTTCCTTTCATGTTCACTATTTCTCCACACCAGTTATCTCTGGACACTGACACAGAGTGGGTAATGAACTGTAGTTTTTTCCCTGATGAAGTTTGTATAAACTTTCCCCTCATTGCATCTTCCAGTTAGAAAATATTTAATGGAGTTATTTTCTCGAGAGGACTTAGACTGTAAACTATCAGCAAAGACATTAACTTACAGCTACTGATAGCAGTGAAAACACCAAGAAGGTACTGTGCCCGATTTGATGTCAACAATTCAACGGGGTCACTAAAAAGATGAAGATTTAGATAAAAGTTGTAAGTATAGATAGAGGGATGAAAGTAATGCTTTATAGAGAATGGCATCAGATGTTCAATTTGCATAGACAATGAAAAAGTTTGGAAGTATACACTGAATTTAGGACCATCAGTAACAATTAGCTCATATTGTTTGATCTGTTTATTCAGAAGACATTCAAGTTTCCCAGCTTCCTTAAATCAAGCCCAAAGACTTTTTCTAGCTACACCAGATAGCTGAGTCTTCAAAAGATGTCTGTTACAGAGAGTGAATAGATGAGTCCAGTTTATGGCCAACACCTCTGCAATGGTAAGGAAATTATCAGATTACTTAAACCAAGATGACTCCAATAGATAAGCCATATCTTTTGGTCCACAAGGCCAAGTAATATAATAAATGAACCTCATGCTCCATCATGATGGCAAGAAGAGAAAGTGCTGTGCAACTGGCTAGACTTGAGTATGAGAGCAGACACACCAATGACATAAATTTTCTTCAGAGTAGTGACCTAAATGCTCCATTTTTTGTCCCAGATGTTGCCAAACACTGATGCTTCAAAGGAAGATGAGAAAACAAATAAACAAAACCAGCAGGGATTACTTTTCCTGACTTCCTGTAAGTAGCTAATTGAAAACCTTAAGCTCTGATTATCATAACTAGGTTAAAGCTTAAATATTATGAGAGTATTGAGATAACAGAAGGTATCCTGAAGTCAGGTCATAAAGAAATGGAATGAAGAGACAGAAACAGGATGAAACTTCATAGTTCATAAAGAAGAAATTTAGAGTTACTGACAGTTAGAAAGAACAACTATGCGACAGAATGCCATGAAGAGAAAAATGTCTGAGGTTGCATAACAAGTACATATTTTAAAAATATAGCCTATACCCCCAGAATCTGTTTATTGATAAGCATTTCCACAAATTCACAGGGTGGTAGGGGTTGGAAGGGACTTCTAGAGATCATCTAATCCAGCCCCCCTGCCAGAGCAGGATCCCCTAGAGCAGATCACACAGGAACAAGTCCAGGCGGCTTTGGACAGTCTCCAGGGAAGGAGACTCCCCCACCTCTGGGCAGCCTGTCCCAGGGCTCTGTCACCCTCACAGGGAAGAAGGGTTTCCTCACGTTCAGGTTGAACCTTCTGTTTTCCAGCTGATGGCCATTGCCCCTAGTCCTGTCACTGGACACCACTGAGAAGAGCCTGGCCCCCTCCTCCTGACACCCACCCTTTAGATATTGATAAGCATTGATAAGATCCCCCTCAGCCTCCTCTTCTCCAAGCTAAACAGACCCAGCTCTCTCAGCCTTTCCTCATATGGAAGGTGCTCCAGGCCCTTCGTCATCTTAGTGGTCCCATGCTGGACCCTCTCCAGTAGCTCCTTGTCCTTCTGGACCTGAGGAGCCCAGAACTGGACACAGCACTCCAGGAGAGGCCTCACCAGCGCAGAGTAGAGGGAGAAGATAATTTCTCTCGACCTGCTGAATTTTTTTGACTGCTACTGCTGGACACTGATTCTTGCCATACCAATAGTAGAAAAGTTACAAAATGTCTTTTATCCAAAATTTGCAACCTGTATCATAACAATATTCATCAAGTGTCTCAACTTGTTTAATGCACAGAATAGAACAAGCTCCTTCAACAACACTGTGAGCTCAACCAGACTGATTTTCAACTTCTCTGCTCACATTTGTGGGTTTTTGTTTTAATTCTCTCTTCATATGTCTAGACCTTTCATACTGTGTTTACCATAGCTGGATGTAGTTACCAGATGATAGGATTTAATGGAATAATGTGTTTGCCTGTACTGGCATAATCATAGAATGGTTTTGTTTGGAAGGGACCGTAAAGATCATTTAGTTCCAAGCCCCTGCCATGGGCAGGGACACCCTCCATAAGACCAGGTTGCTCAAAGCCTCATCCAGCCTGGCCTTGAACACTGCCAGGGATGGGGCACCCACAGCTTCTCTGGGAAACCTGTTCCAGTGCCTCACCACCCTCTCTGTGAAGAACTTTTCGCTGATATCTAATCTAAATCTATCTGTTTTCAATTTAAAGCCATTACCTCTTGTCCTATCATAAGGAAGTTTTTAAGTAAGTTGTCTGCTTCTGCCAGTCTACCATGTAAGGGTGGAATGAGGATCATACAGCTATTAAAGTCTGAAAAGTCAAACTAGATGTTTGCTAAGAATGAGGCTATTTAAGCATTGTAGCAATATGGTTGGTGTTCTCATAAGTTCTTCATCAACACAAATATTGCCATCAAGGATGCATGTGTGTCTTGATAGTGTGTTATAGTTCTGTTTTGACTACGGAGGAGGTCATCCTAGAGCAGATTTTTGGCTTTATAACCTGTGAGGCAAAACCTAAAGGACCCTGTACTGCTCTGCACTGACAGCAGCCCTGTGTGTTTTTTATGAAGGTGTCCTGACTGATTTATCACCTCTGTGATCACTGCATGTGAAGAACCAAGTAAAGTTTTATCAAGAAATAAAAAGGAAACCAGAAGGCAGACTAGTTAGTGTTGCACAGAAAGTTTGTTGATGTGATGAATACAAATTAGACGTATTAGCTTTAGAGCAAATTACGTTCCCATTGCAAGCTATGCACTTGGTTTGCATGGCACTGCTGCCAGAGCTGTCAGTCAGGCTAACTGGTAGATAGAATAATTTTGAAATGTTTTTGCTTTAATAAGAATCTAATTCTTGCAAGGGATATAAAGAGCTGACATTAAGAAATTCTGTGGTGAGATATTAAATTCCCACGTACAACAGGGGCTTATAGACCTTGAGAAGATACGTGTTTCAGAGGGGCACAGAAGTTTGGACACTTCTTTTTTGTCTCCTTGAAGGCATACAATGGGCATCTTTCCGTCTCTAAGAGCACTCTTCCATTTCCAAAACAAAAGTACCCTTTTTTCCTTGTGCTCTCAATTCCACATACTCTTTCCTCCCTCAAGAACAGGTCAAATGAGATTCCCTTTCTCACACAAGTTTTATCTTCTGTTGTTATCTGGCCAGCTCATATGCCATGGCACACCTCTCTCTGCTCCTCATTGCCTGCCACACAACTTCTTCTATTCTGCACAGAATGAAACTCCTTATAAGACCAGTTTCTCACATACAGTCTTCCTTTAAATTTGGCTCTAAGCAATTTGATGTAGTCCCTGCTTTCCCTCTGTGTTTTCTGAGCGGTGACTCTGCAGACATGCTGGCTAACTCCAGGGCTCCAAACTGGATTAAACCAAATGCACACCTTGCAAGGGGAACAGGTGCTGGAGAGAAGGTCTTCTGCTCCCAAAGGCTCGTGCAGGCAGGAGACCACTTGTGTCCTTCACTCAAGAAACTCCTTTAGTTATTTCTCAGCTGTTTGGCTAATTCAATAGGCATTGGCTGTTGTTTGGGAGATTTTTTGTTGTTGATCCAAGGCCTGCTTCAGACCCTACTCAGGAGTTTTTCTTTACCATCGTAGGACTCCTAAAGTTTATTATTTTCTCTACTTCATCCTGTTGAGGACAGAGATACAGAGAAGGAGACTGTGAAATAATCAAGAAAGGGTAACCAACCTTCTGCTTTTGAAATGAGTATGTATACTGTAGTTGCTTTACTCTATTCCATCAATATAGAGGGGTATAAAATTTAATTTACTTCCCTTTTCACCATAAAAATGGAGCCATGGAGGCCTGGCGTAACTAAGAGTAAGGATTTCCAAGAATCTTAATTCAGTAAGTTTGGAAGATTTGTGATAGTAGGAAAGGAGGAAGAGATGTGTGTGGATCATTGTTACAAAGTTTAGTATTACATATTTTGACTTATTTAAATTTAATGAACCCCAGAAAGCACTTTTAGTGTTTACTTTTCCCTCATCTGATTCTAATTAACCTTTCCTATGATTCAGATGTCTGACAAATGTGGAGGGCTGCAGGGCTAAGTGCTTTTTTCCCCATGATTGACTTTAATTAAGCTTGCTCTAGGCTTGAAACCCTTGTAAACTTAGAGAACTTTATTTTAATTGCCTTCTGCCAGATTTACTTATGCTAGACAAATATTATAAATCAAATACTAACGCTACCGGAAGAACGAAGAACTGACTTACAAAGTAGTAGTCTGCCATGGTGAAACGCATTACACTCTAAGTCTGAACAGAAAGTGTTACGTTGGGAGAAAAATGACTGATTTCATGAAGGTAACTTCTGAAGCACTAATAGCTTTTCCTTTTGTGCCTGGTAGGTACACTAAGACAACATGTTTCATAAAATCATAGAATCATAGAATGGTTTGGGTTGGAAGGGACATTAAACATCATCAAGTTCCAACCCCCCTGCCATGGGCAGGGACACCCTCCACTAGTCCAGGTTGCTCAAAGCCTCATCCAGCCTGGCCTTGAACACTGCCAGGGATGGGGCATCCACAGCTTCTCTGGGCAACCTGTTCCCGTGCCTCACCACCCTCTGCGAAGAATTTCTTCCTGATATCCAATCTAAATCTTCTGTCTTTCAGTTTAAATCCATTACCCCTTATCCTGTCACTACAGGCCCTTGTAAAATGTCACACACACACACATGACCCCCCACCAGCTTTCTTGTAGACCCCCCTCAAGTACTGGAGGGCTGCAATAAGGTCTCTGCAGGACCTTCTCTTCTCCAGGCTGAACAAGCCCAATACTCTCAACCTTTTTTTGTAGGAGAGGTGCTCCAGCCCCCTGATCATCTTCGTGGCCCTCCTCTGGACTTGTTTCAAACTAACGTTGTTTGTCTCCAGTTTCACTGGCGATAAATCATAAATAATAAGTCATATTAATTCATACTAGAAATTATTAAGCAGATCTTCCTAGAACTTTTTTCATGCGTTGGTCTGCTCACCAGGTCTCTGTTGCAGCGGTTGGAATGAATCTGTTCAATCTTAATTAGGGGACTTTTTGTCACCTAAAACACATGGCATTTCTGCTCCCTGAGTCTGTCTGAAAAGAGTCATGAGGAGAACCAGACAGTCAGTTACCAATACTTGTACAACTAAATACTGGGTTTCTTATTAAAAAGATTGCATACACAAATGTGCTGCAGCAGGTATTGCAGAAATAAGTGAAAGATCATCCCCAACTTTTAAGTGAATATGAAGGTTTTAGCCAAACAAATGTTTGTAAGTTTTTGAGTGCTTGCTGTCAAATTGTAGAATTTTAAGTTAAAATTCTTTTGGCTCATGGATGGGGAACATCTCCACTATGCAAGTGAATGGCGAATCTTATTTTCATTCTATGTTGCATTGCTACAAATTCAACTGTGATTTGTAGAGAGGCATTCTGATTTTGCTCAAAGGCAATAATATGCTGCACATTTTTGCTCCTTTTCCATCATACAGTATGTTTTGAAGGGTCAAGTGAGCTCTGTTTAAATAGTTACACTTCTAGATAAGCTCCTTATGCTTGATGGGAATGGTGAGGTTCAAGGAGAATGCTGTCCTGAGAAAACCTTTTGCACTTGCTGTGGCTGAAAGTGTTAATAGAAAAAGTAAAGAAGCTTAAAAATATTGCCTTTCTGTTTAATTACAGTATAGTAGTGGTCTTGAAATAGACCAGTAACCAACATAACTAACACTCTGAAAACAGATGTCAGCAGAGGTTAACCATGGTGTCTCAGTCATGATGTCTTTGTGCTTCCCTCCATTTTTTTTTTCTCTGTTTTTTAACACAATGCAGAACACTAAAGTATAATCAAAATTATTATGGATGTGGCTTAGATCAAGTTAATTCCCCAAATAGAATCATTGCACCTGGCTTATTAAACAGTGTAAAGAAATGCCTAAATATTTAATCATATTGTATCAATATGATTAATACATATATAAATATACATACACATCTATATATTTACATATGCAGCTATTTAAATCAACTGTTTTACCTGAATACAGATCCTGCACAAAGTAGTAGGCTGATGGCTCTGTTAACTCTATTTATCCAGATAATGTATGTTGCCAAAGCCGCTGGAGCAAAAGAGTCTCAATGGGGATCACCTTTGGCTTAGAAAGAATAATTACATTTCTGTACCCTGTTGATACTCAGCTTCCAAGAGTGTTAATGAAAACACTGCACCTAGGTAGCAACTTTCAGACCCCAGCCCAGGACTGCAGGAAGCCCTAAGCCAACCTAAAAACAGGTGCCAGAGCCTGCTCAAAGCTGTTAATCTAAGACATGAACTGTCAGATTTGGTGGAGCTTGCAGGGTTGGTGGTTTAATTCTTGAATTTGACATATTTAGCAGTCATGTTGGAGGACTCCAGTGTCTTCAAGGTAAGCAAACACACGTGATGAGAGATGCACAGTGTGGAACTCCACACGGTGCGCAAAGCCATTTGTTTTAAAAGTACTCAAAGCCCTCTAAAGAGCAGAGCATTATTTTAAAAAATGGAGCTATAAACTGTTTGATGTACTGTTGTTTTTTAATGCTTGTGTGTCTTTGTTTAGTTAGAATAACAATTATTCATGGGAAAAAATCTACAGCCATTTCCTAGTTTTAATTAATTCTATTTTACATCCTGACACTTTAACTTGCTCTTGATCAGCTTCTAAGTGATCTGTTTGACATGTCTATCTTTAATTCAGAGTAATTGCCAAATCTGTTTGCAATTTATCAGAAAAGTGAAGAATAACTAGCCAGAAAGGGCTATTTTTCTTTGAGAGTGAAAGTAAACTATTACAAAGGGCCTGGGAGATTTAAGAAAAATGGTAATGTCATGTGAAATTTTTGAGTGGGAGACCCCTTCAGATTTCTAGCAAGAATTTAAAGTAATTTCTGCAATCCATAAACATTTCAATGATCTGACTTAAATGAGAAATGTTGCCTACATTCTATTGCCTTATTTAGACTAAGTTGAAAGCCCTGCAATCTATTACAATCTATCATATATTCTTGTTTTGTGGTGATGTTGTCAATGTCATGTTTTTACTGGGCGAGAGTGTTGACAATTGGTATTGGCCTTCAACAACACGTGTAATTTGTGCTGGGTTTAGACAAGACAGAGTTAATTTTCTTCACAGTAGCTGGTATGAGGTTATGTTTTGGATTTGCCCTGAGAGTAGTACTGATAAGGTGTTTTTTAGTTGGTGCTAAGAAGTGCTTGCCCCAATTCAAGGTCTTTTCCCAGCTTCTGATACTGCAACAGTGTTCCCAGCTTTCTCATTACAAGCAGTATGTGGAGGGACACAGTTCACACAGCTAACCCAAACTAACTGAAGGGATAGCTGATTCCATAACATGTCATGCTCAGTACCTAAACCTGGATTGGCCTGAGGGGCTGTGGTTCCTTTGCTTGCTCACTTGTTAGCTTGCTTGTTCATTAGTGAGTTGGTGGGTTGGTTGGCTGTGCTGTTTTCAGGCAGGAACGAGCTCGTTTACATCACAGTGCTGTTGGCTGGCCCAGAGCAGCTGAGAGAACTGGTTCATTCCATGGTACATCAGGCTCAGTGGTCAGGCTCAGGGCACATGCACAGTTTGGAGGCAGGAAGTGGCCTGTGGGGGTGGTTAAGGTTTTGGGCTACCTTGATAGCTGGGTTGTTAGCTCTTTTGCTACCTCCTGGTGCAGTTGTTAGCGGTGGGGCAGATTCTTTCTTTAATGGGTGGGGTGGTCAGTGAGTTTTCTGCCCACTCTCAGGCTCTCTAGCTCTTGGATTCTCAGTGCTCGGGATCCGATTGTTTGTCGGTCAGCGATTGGTGAGAAATTGTATCTTATGTTCTATTTTCTATTATTTCAATTACTTATTAGTAGTAGTATTGTTAATATTATTAGCATTAGTATAATATCCACTTACATTCAATTACTACAGATTTCCTACCTCAATTCACGAGCTTCCTTGTCTTTATTTCCAACTCTTCTCCTCCACTCAGATAGGATGAGGAAGATGGAACTGGTTAATAAGAATTTATGGAATAGTTTGGAACTGAACATGATGTAAATGGTTTCAAATAAGGGGTAGAGAATGTGCTGGTTTCAGGCAGGAAAGAGTTAATTTTCTCCACAGTGCAGGCGGCTGGCCCAGAGGTGAGTGAGTGGCTTTGTGGTAAACCATGACGATACATCGATGTTTTAGTTACTGCTGAGCAGTGCTTATGCAGAGTCAAGGCCTTTTCTGCCCCTCACCCCATCCATCAGTGAGTGGGCTGGGGGTGCACAAGGAGTTGGGAGGGGACACAGCCGGGACAGCTGACCCCAGCCGACCAAAGGGATATTGCATACCGTATGATGTCATGCCCAGCATATAAAGCTGCGGGAAGAAGAAGGAAGGGGAGGAACGGCATACAGAGTGATGGCATTTGTCTTCCCAAATAACCATTAGGCATGATGGAGCCCTGCTTTCCTGGAGATGGCTGAATGCCTCCCTGCTGATGGGAAGTGGTGAATGAATTCCTTGTTTTGCTTGCATGCACTGCTTTTGCTTTACTTATTAAAATGTCTTTATCTCAACCCATGAGTTTTCTCACTTTTACTCTTCCAATTCTCTCCCCCATCCCATCTTCAAGGAGTGAGTGAGTGGCTGTGTGGTGCTCAGTTGCTGGCTGGGGTTAAACTTTGACATGCCAACAGTGGGAAGGACCTTACACAGAAAGATTATTTTCTAAAACTGATTGGACTATGACCTATGCACATTGATGTTCTTTCTTCTGTCTCTTGGAAATTAAACTGGAGCTGTAGCTGGGCAAATATTTTAATGAATTGCAAGTTTACAAAAAAAAAAAGAGAAAGCCGTTCTAGGACAATTTTGCAACTCAGTGAAGCTGGGCCAAAACTGGTGTGATGTTTTGATCCAGAAGAAGAAATGACGTAAATACCTTTTTTAAGCTATTTTGTTTCAAATTGAACAGCATGTAATGTGACTTTTCACAGAAAATAAATTTTTCTATTTGAAATTCACTAATGTCTTTGAGATTATTTTTTAAAAAGCAGAAAGCCAAACCAAAACATCAGTGGCTTGAAAATAAAACCTTGAAGATTTCTCCAAAATATATTTTCCTTCACATTTTGGTTGGGACACTGAGCAGAAAATTGTTTAGTCACACAGAAGCTCTCTCGTGGGCAGGCATCAGTTATTTTCAGGGTCATGAGCATTGCTTAAACCGTGCAACCAGAAAGCCTGCCCAGTGAGACCACAGAAGGGAAGAAACTATGTATGTTGGTATTCTTAAAGACTGAGCAGAGCAAAGTATGTAGACACTATGACCAATGGCACAGCCGCATTGTATGTGTTACCCAGCTGGTAGACACAGAGTATAGACAGCAACTCCCTGTGGCCCTCACAGTTTGACATACTGATAATCAGAGGTGATAGGGACTGGTGCCATTTCCCTCTACTCCAGTGAGAATCATGCTTTCTCCTCTAATATGGGCTACCCTTCTCCTTCTCTATGCTGCCAGCACAATCCCTTTTTAATCTTTCCACAAAGTCAGCAGTAACCTGCTACACTTTCCGTCAGCACCCCATTGCTTGTCCGAGTACAAACTTACCTTCATAAAGTAAGTTACCATATTGCTGCAGCTGTCTGGATAATGTCTGTGCCTGTGTTTGTCATTACTAAGCAAAGAGACCTGCCAAATTATTCAAAACTGTACTGCAGTCCCAGCAGCTCTTATTATACCTTGTGCTCCTTGCTCCCATTCCTTTCATGTTGTTCTGGTACACAGGAATATAATGAAGAAGTTACATAACTAATTAAAGCAGATGTATTTTAATAAAGACTTTGGGATTGATTTTTTTAAGAATTAACAAGTTAAATTCTCAAGTGTATCTCAACACTATTAAAATATTTGGATTTATTTGCGTTGGCTTTTAGGAGTGCTGTTCTCATATGGATTTTCCCAAATACTTAAAGTCTTTTCTTGGGCTACTAGCTCACAATGTAGATAACTCGTGACTATTTATGGGTGCTGTAGGATCAGAAACAAAGGTGTAACTAATATAACAATCAAAGGATCCCTAAAACCGACAGACTACCTGTGCAGGATTTTCTAATGTGTTTTATTCATACTATTATTAAGATGTAAGTGTGGCTTCATTTTTACCAAAAAGTGTACAAATGCAATGGTTGGTAGCCAAAACTGGTGTGTTGAAGAAGGGCTTATTGAAATAATTGAACAGACTCATGCTGGCTCCATTGATCATGGGTGGATATTGAAGAATATGTGATTAGTTGTTTTAATTAAAAAGTTTGTAATTAACTTAACTTCCAAAGATTTATAATGTGTAGAGGGAAGAAGGGTTAAGGAAACTAGGAAAAAATATTTGTCATGTAAATCAAGGGGTTTGTTTGTTTGGGGCGGGAAGCAGAGGAAGGAAGTATTTGAAAACTTAGGTCTTTTTTACCTGAGACCCCAAGTGAAAACCCCACAATTTCTGATTATTTGATTTTTCAGGTTGGATGGTTGGTGCTTTCTTTTCCCACTCTTTATCTTTCCTTCCTTTCTTCTCGATTTCTTTTCTCTATCTGCTTCTTGGAGGAGGTCACAAAGGAATAAATTAAGAAGAGAAAGAAAAGTTACATTTTGGGACCAGATTTCAAAAACAAAGATAAGGCTCAATATATTTTTCCCTCCATGCAAATATTTGAGAAAAGAGAAATTACAAAAAATTCTACAATCATTACCTACAGTAAAAATTGTCCTTATTAATAGCAGTGGAAACAATGATGTCTGAAGGAAAATCTCTTTCCCTAGTCCCTTGTTAGAAGATAAATCTCTACAAATTATCAAAAGCCAAATTCAAAGAACAGTAAATATGCTTATTTTTGAGCTACCATGCTTTGAATTTGCTTTCTTTTTTTTATGTATTCAAAATATATTGGAAAGCTTGGTCTCAAGTTGCTACTTAGCTATAAAATATACATTTTTAGATAGCACTTTTTCAGATTGGGCAGACTGAAACCAGGATGAAATTCTCCTCACTTCTTTTAAACCCATAAAGAATGTTCTGCGTCCATGCGTCGGCCATGTTCTTTTTGTTTGGAACATTGAATCTCACTCACAAATGACCAATCATGGGGAAAAAGCTGCGATGAGATTAAACTTGCAAGAATCTGACTCAGCCTTGGGCTGTTCAGTAGCGACTGGTGATATGTGGGGAACCCAAAACTCTTTTGTTGTATACAAATAATAGGAGTACTCAACAAGGATTTCCACCTTTTGAACATGGAGTTGTCTTTTCTGTGGGGTGTGGTTGTCTAAACTTGGAAATGCCAAGTGACTGAGTGATGAGCAAGGAAGGTACTGTATTCAATCTCCACATACATGTATGTATATCTGTGTAGCTCTCAGGCTCAGACACAGAAGAAACCCTGAAGTTTCAGGTAGTTTTTCTTATGAAATAGCTGCAGAGTGACTGAGATGAATCAAATGGCTTGAAAGAACAAAAGTTCAGGGAAATAGGTACAGCAATAAGCCCAGTGATTTATGAGCAATGGGAAGGATTTACCACATTCTTGCATCAGTTTACATGATAAATTTGCCTTGGTCGCTGCCTTCTGACTCACCATGAGAACTAATTTGCAAACCTGAGACATCTGAATTGTAAATTATTCTGTTTATTATTCATGATGAATAGAAAATTCTTGTATTAAGGTTCCTTTTTTTTTATTTAAGATTTGAGATTGATGGAAAATGAACGTTGTTAAGAAAAGACTTCGGTTTGTAAAAACTCGACATATACAATTTTCTTCTATTCACTACTCCTGACATCATTGTCTTTCAGCCTTCCCTCATCTGGACTGTTCTCTTCTTTACAGCTTCAACTTTACAGCAGCCTGATTTCCCAAACAAGAAACCACATCTTGTAAAATCTGAGGTTTCTCTGCCTGGTTACAGCTGTAATTTCTTCATGGTTTATGTTACTAAACATTCCTCTTTTTCTGCTGTTCCCATACTTTTAACTTTGCTGTCTGATTTGCTGTCTGCTGTTTCTTGAACAGTGAAAGGTGTGCTGATTAGCACCAAGACAGGAAAAAAATGTGCAGAGAAATGATTCAAAAAGGCCACTCAGATTTCTCTGAAATATTTTGGGACGTTTGTAGCAGGAACACGTATGTCACCTCTTGCCATATGTATAAATTACTTCAACTCATTTCTTAGTTGCAGTATGAGTTGTATTTCTAAAGAGTGGGTTTTAATTTTGAGTTATTATTTTAAAGGTCAGTTAGCCCAGACATGCAGCATACCAATGACATCAGTTAATAATTTACCTATCAGTAAATAACAGTGTTAAATCACAGGAAATACAGGGACAACATCACACTGACAATCATTTTCCTCAGGAAAGCAATATTAAATTTTCATATGGGTCCAGCTAGGATATTTAAGAAGTTGAGTGTAATGTGAACTTGTAAGCATGTAAGATACCCCCTGGTAACTTCACGTGTCCTGTGATAATGTCACACACCTGTGGTAAATACATGGCCCTTGCACTTGCCTTATTAAGGTACAGCAGCTTTTTGTTCATCAGTACACGCTGGAGAATTATCAGAAACTTCACAACTTAGCTTTGCTCCTGATGACTTGTTATTTTACCTGTATTCTAAGAAGATGGAAAGAAATACGTAAATAATTCCCACCCTCACCTGGGAAGGCAGGACTGAGTAGACACTGGCATATTGTGAATGTCTGGACAAAAGTGAATAGAACATCATAAATCCCATGGCTTTTGCAAAAGGAACTATGAATCACTTATTTTCATGTTTTTTCTACTTCAGGACCCACTCTGAAAAACTGGGAATACACATCTTCATGCATTAGCAGCACACTGCCTTTTTTCATCAATCAAAGTTGCTTTGGTCAAGATTTTAAAAATTGACCAAAACCCCCTGTTGTCAGAAAGTGCCAAGTACTGACTCCAAAAAAATAGGACAAGCAAGGTGTTTGAAGAAGCAGATATCCAGAATAAGACACACAGAATTCCTGATCACCTCTGAAAAACTTGGCTAGCCACCAAGCCAAGAAGCCACCCCAGAAAGGTATGTGACAAACAAGAGATTTGATTCTTGTAATACCCGACATCACACAAGTGTTAGTCATTTACCTGTCTGATGCCCACTGCTCCAGTAGTGAAACTCATTCCTCGGTCAGGGCAGGCAGCAATACTGACATTAATCTCTACTAAAGTAATAGCTTTAAAATCTAGCTGAGGTTTCATAAGAGTCCTGTGAGCTTCCTGACATTTATATTCCTAGCCAGCCTTGGCAGTACTAAGGCCATTTCTTTTTTCTGGGGTAATAATAATCAGTTTGTTTGCAATTCAGACATATAAACTGATGCTTAATGAGGGAGATGCCCAGAGGAATGGGATAATGGTCAGAACAGAGAACTTCCAGAACAGACACAAACCCTTGCAGAAGTGATGACCTTAAGGAAATGTATTTGTCAGGGAAGTTGAGACAAGGGTGAGAGGAGAATAGGATGCTAAGAAACTGAAAAAGGAATCCAGAACACTGTATGAGAGGCCAGATCTGTGCAAAAGGCATCAGTGAATAACTACAGGTGTAAACTGGTATGGAGGGAGCACAAATTGGAAAACTAGAGCTTTCCCTTTGATTATGTGCTTTCATGTATGACTGGAAAGGCTTTGTTTCATGTTTCCACTTATAATGAGCACTTATTCCCCAAAAGTCTGGGTCAAAATCCCTTTCCCAGTCTGGACTGTTGCAGCTCTTTAAGCACAGGCAATAGCTCTGCAATGAACGGAGCCCCTAACATTTCTCACCAGAGAGCACTCTGCTGATTCACCTTGAACTTCTGCCAGGGGCCCATGGAGAACAGTAACTCTTCTGTGATCCCTTCCAATGATGGCGATAACTTTAATGTACTGTGCTCTTCCACATCAGCAAGGAGGATTATCTGCAGTGGAAACAGTGACCTGAAGGAACAGAGAGTGACAGACTCTATTTCATGAAAAAATGAACCTGCTGTGAAGATAAGTGTTTAAAAAGTGTGGAAGGACACCATCGAATTACAAAGACTTACTATTGGATCTATCATAAAACCATAACAAAACAGAGGGGACTTCTGTCTGCTAAAAAGCTCCTTGCTATATTGCTTATAATTAAAAAAAATTAAATAAAAAAACCCCACCAAAACCCAAACATATGACAGCCTAAGAAATTCAAGCACCTAATAAACTTTGATACACAGCTTCTGTAGAGCCTGTGCAAATACAGATTAGCTTTAAAACTGTTATTCTCCCCAGTGGACAGATGTTCAACTGCTGAAATCGAGCGACAATCAAGTATAGATTATATACTGAGTGCTACTGAAGGGTTGTGAGTGAAGATACATATGATGACAACATGTTGAGGACATCAAATAACTCTCCCCGAGTCTCTCGGTGCAAGAAGCCTCTTTTAGACAAAGCTGCACTGCTCATGGAGAAACAGCAAGGAATTACCTTACTCAGTTGGACTCTCCTGGGGCATGGTACACTCATGGGAAGACACAGAGTTTGGTCATTTGAAGTAGTCACAGCTTGAAGTTGACCTGATGTTACCTCAATGATTTCTGTAGCTTTAGTCATTCAGTACAATAAAAGGCTCACTAAAAATTGGGAACCTGAACGTCAGGCTATCCCTTTCTTCCTCAGATTGTACCAGCATACAGAGGACAACCATACAGCCACAGGATTTCTGCAGCTCACGGGAAATGTTCAGTCCAGGGACCAAGTTAGGGCCCAAAAGCCACTTCTCCATTGTAATGGAAAAGCTTATATCCTTCCTGCAAGTTTAACATTATGATGGAGACCCAGTGGTTCTCTTTCCTTGATAACAGTATATACGGGAGATTATTACAATCGCTATAGCAATAATTAAGGTTTTATTTCTCCTAGTATATGCTTTTGCATGCTTTTAATTTTAGGAACTGGAAATGGTTAAGTCAGCAGTCACTTTAGTTTCCAGTCTTGTCTGTATGCTCTGCAGTAGGCACTGATGTTCACAAACAGTTCCAAAACAGTGGAGGAGCTTAATTTGCTAATGATTATTTAAAAATACTTATGTACTGAGATAAGAAATATAATTAATGAAAATATCCTCAGATGTCTTGGCATGGCTGAAACCCTGTCTTAATAAACCCTAGATTTTAGGCAGTTAACCTGTTAACAGACAGGCAACTGCTGTGGAAAAAGAAGTTAAAGCATTATTACTGGTTCCGATTCTTCAATGTCATGAATTATTAGTGGGAACTGGAGAAGAATGAAAAACTGAGCCCAGAAGGTGATGAATATTTCTTTTAGAAGTGCTAAGCAATTGGAATAAATCATTATGAAAAGTGGGCAAGGTGTGAAACAGGCAACAAATAACTAGAGGCCACTTTCTGTTACTGGTCAGTACCAAAGTCTGTTTGTAACCACGGCAACAGGGAGTCCAAATTTATAGCATTGCTGTCAACAAATATTGAAGGGTAACTTACCGTACTTTTCTCATTTGAGCGTTATTACCTCCACTGTGCCCTACAGACACGTCCTCTGACCCCAGGCTTCTTCCTTCATAGGGACAATGTGCAATAGGGCCAGTTAAACCCTGCAAGTTTGCATTCCTCCTTTGTGTCAAGCATCATGCGTTGTCTCTCTAATATTATATTTCCTCTGAAATATATATGGAAAATAATAAAACTTTCTTCAGGCAGAAAGGTGTAATCTTTCCTGAATTCTGAGTCCAAGCAGAGTTTTGCCCAAAACACTTTGCGTCCTCTGTCTCATGCTCTGGTCCCAAACAGAAGTCCGCCAGAAGAATGCTGCTCCAGAGCTACTAGAAAGTTAGTGTCACTTTTCAGGTGAAACTTTCTGAATCTACTTTTGAATAATCTCTGCTGAAAAGTAAGTATGCATTTACAAAATCAATTTAGTTGCACATGAAAAGTCAACATGCTTGCCTTTTCCTCTCGGGATGAAATTGTAAGAAACAAACTGTTCTTGATACAGAACACATAGAGAGGATTCAGTGAAGGTCCTATTGTGTCTGGACCTAAAATCTAATCCACAATGTATTTTTCTCCTTAAATAATTATTTTTCATGATTATAGAAGTTTCTTAAGCCTTTTCCTACCTTTTAAATATTGTCTGTAACTTAAAAGATTCTCTGCTCTAAAATGTTCTACAACCACATCCATTTGTTTTTATTGCAAGCTTAATTAAATAACTTCATTACAGCTAGATATTTGCTTAAGTGTTTCCTTATGTTAACTTGTTAAATGAGCACTTCAACCTTTTATAATTATTTAGAAAACCAATGTTTTCTGGGTAGGTCGAGTTATTCCCATGCTATTGTGCAAATATAAGCAAAGACAACCTTTTCCTGGTTCCTTGATTACATGATGCAAAGAAACTCATTAGTTTAAAGCTAAAGCCTGATTTACTCCTGCTATTTGTCATACTACAGTTTACATACACATAAGTTTCCATTTTCATCAGTGTATGCCAATTCCGTCCTTATTTGCTCCCTTTTCAACAATCGTTTTGCAGTTTTGCAAGGTGGTCCAGCTATCCCACAGGGAACAGCTCTGACTTACCAAAGACCGTCAGCTGAAATTGCAATAAAAGATGTGATACTAAAAGATCAAATGATTCACTGAAATGTTTATGAAGACCTACTTTCAGTCAATGTATCAATGCATTGGAACAAATACTCTGGAATAGACTTAAGAAAAATCTGGTATTTTTTCTTTCTTTGTCCATAGGTTCCTAAAGTGCTGCCTGTACTTGCACCTTAAATGAAACCATTGCAGGTTCTTTGCCCGTAAATGTACATTCACTAAAGCATATGACAGTCTTTTAAAAATTTAACATCAGTTCTGAACTCTGTTCATTTTGTCGTTAGAGTTTTTTCCTTCTTGACCTATAACATCATTTATATGAGAAACTGTTACCTGTTTTCATCAAACAATTCCCTAGATGAACAAAAATATGAATAGAAACCATGTCCCTGGTAATCTGCATTCAGAAGTCTCAGTGGACTGTGAGTAGAAATGTGTTTTCATAATAATATGCACCTTGCAGGCAGTTGATGAACTCAGCAAAAATATGCACCTCACTAGATATATTTGACATGGGTATTTTGTCTCTATTTATATTTATGAAAAGAAATAGAGAAAGAATTCTTTACAGGTTAGTAAGTTTTCAACAACATTTAAGTTCTAACACTATGTTTTGGAAATCACAAGAAATATAAATTATTATCACTGGTTTGGGGTTTTTTTTGGCATAATACATTGCATTTACCTATATTTGAGTCAGTGGGAACCCAAAAAAACTTTTAACACTCAAACAATAGCTGCTTAGCACCATCATTTAATCTTCATAGTGAATTTTTAACCTTGCTGCTGCACGAATTGTTATAAACATTGAATCCTCTAGCCAGACGGAAATCTGCTAAATCGCAGGAGTGTGTTTTTCATAGAATGTAATTGTAAAAAGGAAAAACATTTATAATTATACTTCTGATTTTTCCACTAACATTCCTCAATAGCCATAGCACTTCATTAGAGATCTATGCATAGCACCTGCTGTGCATGGGTTCTCAACATTCATGATTTTGTACCTCTGATTGCCTCTATGATACAGATACTATTCCTAAATTTTATGAGAGAAAAGAAAAACTTCATCATAGTTTAACAGCTATCAAATTCATGATCTTTTGGGGGATTCTTTTTTTAATCTGAATGCCAAACAGATTCCATAAGCCCATCCCACCCATTTGTTTTTGTGCTCTAGAATTTTCCACAAAATCATCACATGCCCACATGTGGCATAAATAGGGCTTTATCAGCCAAAGTAAAAAAAAAAAAAAAAATCTTACTTTAAGGAGGAATTGCTTGGAGTTTGGAGCTGCTTGCTTCAGCAATTGTCGACTCCATCCCCAAAGTCAAATATACTAGTGTAAAATGTGCTAAATATTGTTTCAGTCCCTAAATGCTGATTTGATAGAAACAACATGAAAGAAGGAACAGTAATACCAAGAGCTAAGGCCTCTCGATATGGATTTAATTTAAAATGCTGAGTTTTCATTACTTTGGGGTCCAGGCCATGCAGTTTTCTCTAACTGACTTGAGGAACAATTGTCTAGAACTAAAGACACTAAAATACTAGAAGACAAGGGATGAAACCAAGTTAATGTCAAAATCATGAAATTCCCAGCTGAGGGGAATAAGCACTGTCTTCCCATTCTTGGGAGATAGAAGAAATGAATAACCAGACCTTTGTCATGTGGAGAGTTATGAAGAAGAAATGCCAGTTATGTACCCCTTGAAATGTTTGTTTCTGGGGGATATCCATATTTGGTATGGTGGGATTTTTCCTGTATTACTTAAGGGATAGCTGCTGAATGGCCTGAGGGATGTCCATTCTGAGGGACAGCTTACACCTTCATCCCAAGCACTGTCTACCTCCCAATTTCCTCTATAGGTGCTTTTTTTGATCAGAATACCTTTTTTTGGAACTGATCTCTGTTATCGTGACTAAAAGGAAGTAAATGAATTCCAGCTTGTGAAATATTGAAGAATATCAGTGGACCTGTACCATATTCCAGTCCCATTTACACTAAAAGGTCATTTTGTCTCCAAATAAGTGAAGAACAGAGAGCAGTAAATAGTTTGTCTTGCTTCTAGCCTTGCAAATCTCTCAACAGGATACCAGTATCATTTATTTATAATAACTTTTTGGTAGCCTGAATAAACCTATTAAAAGAGAAAAATGTAAAATATGTCATAGGGATTCATCAGGATCTTTGCTTCCAGGACTTTGACAGAAGGTGTAAGACATGAAACTGACTCACCACGGACTCTTCTTCCTACAGCAAAATATCCTGGGATATTATGGTGATAAGGGCAGGAGGGACCTGCAGGAGCCTCTAGCACTTCCCCTGTCAGACTCCACCTCTTGCCTTCACCCAGAATGTGTTGCTGACTCCAAGAAAAGCCACTAATGACTGTTGGCTCTTCCTTCCTCTGATGGAAGGAGGAGGTTCCCTGGGACACAAGCTTTCCTTGGAGACCTTGGAGACCCAGTCATTAATGAAGCAACTTTGAGCACTAGACACTCGCCCGACTGGAGGCTCCAAGAGACCTTGCTGCGATCGTTCATATGTAGCTGTGTCCCTGGAGAAAAGGAGAAACATTTCTGACAGGGACCACAAAACATCATTCCACAGTTGGCACCCACCAGAGACTCAGCTGCAGACCAGACTCGTGACTGAGGACACACTGATGCTTTGCCCTTATAATGTTCCTTCCTTCCAAAGTGTAAACCCTAAGGGCTAAGTCACTATCAAAATCATTCAACGTCTTTTGTCCCTCTCTCTTGTCTTTCTGAAGGCACCTCATCTTATGCATGTGTTATGCTGTTGGGTTATGAATGGATGGAACTTCAGCATATATCAAGAAAGATATTCTGGGTCTGTGTGCAAGGCCACTGAGTTTCATCTCCATTTTTGCCATACAGGGTAATAATATTTTCTTCATGTATTCAGTGAATTATGTACTGACTTTAAAAAGAAATAGGTGTCTTTGCGTCAATGTAGTTAAACTACCAGTGCCCTGACAGACCCTTCTGCCACTAATTCAGGCCCTTGAAAAACAAGAATTGTGCACTTCTGAGTGTATTTCCAGGAAGTACAACTAGGCCCAAATTAGCTGTAGGAGTTACTTGAGATAAGGTGAAGAAGCAAAGTCTTGTCAGGAGCTTGCAACAATGTGATGTAGCTGTTTTTAAAGGGCAATAAAAATGGTATGGGTGCACAAAAGGACTACCTTATTGAATACTGTGTGCAGAGACCCTGAATCCACCTGTTATTCAAAAGCAAGCGTAACATGAAGTACATACAGAACATTAGGCTGTTGAATCAAGACCCTGCGCTATTAGATTAAAAATTACTTTTGTCCTCCAAACACTGCTTCTTTGATTCCCATTTGTAAGCCCAGAACATAGAGAGAAAATCTCCCTCTATTTATACCCTGGAGGCTGACACCTTTTCATATAACTTTTATTTGACTGTGTCTGGATGCGAGCAGTCCAGAGTATTGTGCAAAGACATTTCTGTCTCCCAGCTCCCTATCTTACATGACTGAAGCAATCAGTTCAGCACAGCATGATGGAGAAAGGGCAGACTGAACAGGTGATTCAGAGGTGAGATGAGGACAAACGTATGTTTGAACTGGGGGGGGCCTTAAGTTAACTTTTATGAAGCTTTCATGAATAATAAACTATTTTCTTGTTTTGAAGCTCGTTTTCCTGAGCATGAATGAATCACCAACAAATTTTTTTGCAGCTACTTTAATAGTTAGCAATGAAAATTCAATATATTAATTCCTCTCAATTTCTGGTTTTTCTCAAAGACATCAGATAGTTTAGTTGAAAACATATGATATATCTGTTGATTTGATTGACTAAAAATATTTAGTATATATCCTGTACCAAAACAGTAGGTAGAACACAGCTTTGACTCAGCAGAGATTTTAGTAGTAAACAACAGTATAATTACTTAAGACAGGTTTTAATCTGCTTGGTCATGAAATATTCATGGTCATACCTAAGAATAAATGTCAGTACTGTGACAGCTTCCTATGATATCTAGGACATCACCTGTGAATTGTTTGTGCAAGTATTTACTTCCACATACTTAAGTAACATTTCTGCCTGCAGTAATGTGCTAAACAGTTTTGTGTGTGGTGCTATCTTGCCCTTTCCTGTAGGAAAAATCTGCTTCACAGATTATGATTATTGGTGTTCATTGGATCTCATCACTAACTTTTGGAAAACCAAGGGTAATGCTTATTTATGAGCAGTGGTTTGACATTTGAGTCCTGTAAGTAACTTGTTTGATATTCAGTATCTTATACTTGCATGGCAACTTAGTACCACACAATGCTCTTTCATGCCTTAAAGGAAAGTCTGTTACACAGGCCTCATATCCTTTAACCAAACACAGTGAGGTTAAAAGTTTCATTAAAAAAAAAAAAAAAAAAAAAAAAAAAAAAAAAAGCTGCATAAGTGTCAGAAATTTAGTTCTGGATGATGTCTTTTGTTGAATTTTATAAGTAATATTCAATTTCATATTCACAACAAGATGTAAATAAACCACTCAGTAGGTAGTGAGATTTCACATGGAGAGCATGAAGGTCTGCAGTTGGCTGCTTAGCAATAGTTGGCCAGTTCCCAGCTGGAATAAACTGGAGTAGCTCTTAGTGAGCTTTACATCTACTGCATGTGTCCCAGTGATTATACAGCTTCAGGCATTTGCACATGTCAATGTCAGGCTGTACTGGTGTTGGCTGGGATAGGGTTAATTTTCTTCATAGTAGCCAGTATGGGGCTGTGTTTTGGATTTGTGCTGGAAACAGTGTTGGTCACACAGGGATGTTTTAATTACTGCTGAGCAGTGCTTACACAGAGTCAAGGCCTTTTCTGCCCCTCACCCCACCCCACTCCTTGGGGGTGCACAAGGAGTTGGGAGGGGACACAGCTGGGACAGCTGGCCCCAACTGACCAAAGGGATATTGCATACCGTATGATGTCACACTCAACATATAAAGCTGGGGTGAAGGGGGGGGGGGGGGCAGGGGAGCATTTGGAGTGATGGCGTTTGTCTTCCCAAGTAACTCTTCAGTGTCATGTAGTCCTGTTTCCTAGAGATGGCTGAGCACCCGCCTGATGACAGGAATTAGTGAACGAATCCTTGTTTTGGTTTGCTTATGTGTGTGGCTTTTGCTTTACCTTTTTTGACTGTCTTTATCTCAACCCACAAGTTGAGATAACTTTAACTCTTTTGTTTCTCTCACCAACCCACGGTGGGGGAGTGAGCAAGTGGCTCTGTGGCGCTTAGTGCCAGTTGGGTTAACTGACACAGGGAGAGGACATGAGCGTAAATGGACCTTTGGTCTGATTTAGCCATTTTTATGTGAATAGTACATTTTATTATTTTTCACTACTATTATATTGTTATTAATGGTGGAGCATTCTTGTTATTAATGTAAAAGTAAATTAAGCATAGGTACACATTCTGCCCCACCGGTCAGTTTATGGCAGACAATGAGGTAGCATGGCAACACTGGGATTGGGCTTGTCAAGCACAGCACAGCCCTCCACTGCACACATGCATCATGGGAGCTGTGCTTGTGGCATCCTCCCCCTTTAGAGTAGCAGTAAGGGGTTGATGAGACCTCTCTGGTATGTTGTTGTTGATGCTGGAAATGATTTGATGCTGATCATCTGGTGGTGATGCTGTGCTGTGTGCAGCTGCACAAGTAAGGATATCAGAATCTGACCCAGGATTTGCTAATGATCTGTTGATAATGAAGTAGAAAATCCCATCTTTGAGATCTACATTGAATCATCTTTTTTGGGTAAGACCACTTGGCCACATATCCGTATAGTGTTCAGCTCTCATGGGAGGCTAGACACTTATTTTGCTAAAAGTTTCTACTGTCCGTCAATGGAGATTCGTGCTCATTAATTAGCATCTTGAGAAGACTATTTCAGGAACATGTGTAGGAGTGGTCTGATTAATTAGGGGCTATCAGAAACCTTATATGAACCTAGTTTGGATGTACGTTAAGTTTCTGATGTCTATTATTTCATCCAGACACAGCATTTACTGTAATAATTGACCTAGTTCTCAGCTTCAGAAGCTGAAGCTACAGGGCCTCTCATATCTCAGCCAATTTACTGATGAGTTTGATATTGCACAGTTGTCAAGAGCATTAACATTAAAAATAGAAAAATAAATAAAAGTATTAAATGAATGTTATGTTCAAGCAGACGAGTCAGCAGTATTACATTTCCATCATGAATATGCAAATTAGGTAATAAAAAGAAAGGTGGATCACTAATACTGATGACATTTATTTTTACTGTTTTAATACCATAATTAAATTAATTATGTTAATTGGCTACAGTTATTCCTTTAGCTGGCAGTGAAGAATATGTGAGCACCTGCTAAATTTTAGGGCATAATAGCACCCTGGCACAAATCTTCCATGTTTCCTCTCTTCTTCATGAAAAGAGGATTGTTTGTACAGGGTTTTCTAGAAAACAGAAAGTTATCATAAATTAGATTGTATACAGACCAACCAAGATCTGTATCGTAGTGATCTGGTTGGTGTCTCAAGTGGTGGCTTCAGAGATACATCATCCTGTGTTTTCATGGAAACTTTTAACACTATGAAGGAGTTTGCTCTTTTATTTAACGTCTTTTTTTTTATTATTGTTCTTCTTCATTGCTTTCCAAAATACAAAATACTTAGGACAAATTTCACTCCCTGATCCCTTTGTTCACTCATAGATTCTCGTATCCTGCTTCAATGCAACCGTTTAAATAAAAGCAGGGAAATTTAGGTTATTCACCAATATCATTTCTTATCTTTTATAAATAAGAAAAGGAATTCAATAGTGAAGTGACTCAGATCCCTGAGCAGGAAACTCAAACCCAGTAAAATCAAGTAGATACTAGAATAAAAAGTCATAACCAGTGTTATAATAACTTTCTTGCCTCTGTATCCTGCTCCCATAATAGCCCCCTGCCTCTAATGTTCCCTATTTCTGCTCTCAGTGTCGTGTTGGCTCTTTGAAGGTGCAGTTTAACTCATTGTCAGCGAGCGGTATGTTTGAAGGAGGATGGATTATGTGAGGTGTGGTTTATATCTATGAAAGCATGTTATTTTGAAACATTTCCCTTGTTAGTGAATATCAGAAAGATATCCTTGAACCTATGGAACAGTCCCACACAAGAACGTGGGGGAATAGGGAAACCAGAAGGCAACTTCAGATGCAGCAGGCAGGGAGAGAGGAGGTGAGGTTGGAAGGGAAAAAAGATATACAAGGAGGTGGAGGCTAATTTCTGTCTTCCCCCTTCTAACATCCCCAAGGCTAAGGGTTTACTCTGTCTGTCACCTACTGTATGGAGCATTTTAAAATTCTTTGTTTCTCTAAATTCAAAACTTCCTTGAACACCAAAAGTACCAAAAAGAAAAAACCAAAAAGTGCCCCACTGTTCAAATTTTCAGATTCTTGATACTGGTCCTCACAGCAGGAAGCCTGTTCTCACACGTGATGTTGATACAGGAAAATGTTTACAAAAAAAATCAAACCTAAATCTTTAATGTATGTGTTAAATCAGAAAACACCACTCAGATTTTCTTCTTTCCCTTATGTATTGTTTAGATTAATATCGTTATCATAGAAAATATTCTCTAATTATTACTGTTGTTAATTTGACAGAATATCATCACATCTGAGGGCATTTAAAGAATCCTGCTTTCATCTTTTGGTCAGTGTTAGTTAGCAGCACTGTAAACTGATAAGAAGAGATTTCTTTTCATTCTGGCTCTTCACAATGTTTTTTCATGAACACATTTTTTTTTCTAAACATCAGGTTCAGACATTTAAGGAAACAGTTTCATTCCCAGTAAGAAGTCAAGCACTTAACCTGTTGACAATGAAAAATTCTAAGAATTAATCAAATGGATTATTGGATGGATTTAAGAACAAACTGGTTTTGACTCAAAGTCCAATCATTTCTGTTCACACCGGTTACTTGTTTTGTAATTAAGGATGTGTTCCAAGGAGTTATAGAAGCCTATGAAAGATCAATTAAATACACAGGTTTCTGTGGAGTAATGTGTTAACCTAAGTATCAGCATGTCATTAAAACAAAAAATTAGAAAAGTTTATATAACTTCAAGACATCAGTACAAGATGAATTCTAAAAAAGCTTGGGAATATGAAATATAGCATTGAAAAACTAAATATGAAAATTATTGATAAAACAAAATAATTAGGAGAATATGCATAACAGGTTACTAGAATCTTAGTTACATAGGACAGAAAAAAATACTTATGTGCCCATCTCTATTCCTAGATAAATACACTTTGGAATCTCTCATATGGTTTTCTATAAGCATAAATTTTGTGAGAAAAAAGCCAAATAATGTAGTGGATTTTTTTTTTTTTTCCTTAATCTTAAATGCTTCAGTAATAAAAAGATAATTCACAGAACATGGAAACTGGGCTAAGGAAATAAAAAAGGGATACAAAGAGACAAATCCCCAGAGTGAATATGTGCTAGGGAAATATTTATTTTAAAATAGGTCTCCTTTGCATCACTTCATTGATAAATGTTGCCATTATTAAGCGTTATGATTGTGCCTAAGAATACCAACTCAGAACTGAAAAACATGAGCAGCTTATCAGAAAGACAATAAAAAACTGTCCCTTCCTCAAGATACTTACTATCCATCTGCCAGATGGATGAAAGGTAAACCTTGCATGAAAAGTAAACAGACAAGTAGGATGGGAATAAAAGAAAAGAAGGAGGTGATTATATTAAGAGAGTTTAGCCAAGAAAAGAGGATGTTTCAATGCTCACTTCATTTCTTTAGTACTAATACATTTTAAGTATAACTCTGCTCATGTTTGGTGGGCAATACTCAGAAGTAAGACAATCCCTGTTTTCTGCTGCAACATCTTTATTCTGTAATCTTGTACAATGTTATTAAATTTCCCTTCTAATCAGCATGACAACTCTTTGAATATTTTTGAATCTCATATCAACCTCGAAACAAATGTAGATAGAAATAAACTTCTTGGACAAGGCTTCTGTCCCATAGCTGGAAAGAATGGAACCTTATAGTGTATCCAGCTGTTTGCCCACATAGTGTGAGCACAGGAGTTTATTAGTTTGCATAGCTTCCAAACTAGCAAGGCACTAGATAATATATCGTATTATTATGTATTAATATATGTAGTAATACATGTAGTAATGTATGTATCATGATAGGTCACAAGAAAGAGGATTCCAGAGAATATAATCCTTTGCAAGTACTCTCTGGGTGACACAAGCAGTTTGAAAAGACCTCTGACACAATGGTCATCTGAAGAATATAAAGAAATGGTATAAAAGTCTTACAGCATTGCTATAGATTAATTTACAGATAATTAGTTTGACTATTGATAATTACTGTGTTATCCAATTGAAAAGTATCTTTATGCTTTCTGTACCTACACAATTAGGAGAAGTAGACTGCTTGGCTTATAACCCACCTGATGTAGAAAAAGAGGCACCTAAAATTACATTCTAAATATCCCCACTGAAAGTTGTTGACATACAGGTTTTTTGCAAGACCTTTTTTCTTCCCTTTTGCAGTGATGAAGTGGAAAGCATTCTGATGGAAGAACATATTTTTCCTGCTGAGTTTTCATGTCTTCTTCAGAGTATCAGTAAACTTCTTACTGATTACTGTCTGAAAGCAATGATCTGCTGTATGCTTGCGTGCTTGGAATTAGTCAAAGGACACCTAGGATGAGAAGTTGAAATGCCTTCTGGTCATCTATGCCTCTGAATCAAAACAAGTTGAAGTGTAGTTTGTATTGTCCCCATTTAACAACTGCCATATAGTATCTAAGGATCTTATCTTTGAAATCATTAATATAAATCCCTGTCATGATGAAACATAGGTAAAAGGTATTTTAGCCTGATATGCCTGTGTCTAATACACAATAGAAGATAACAATCTGTTTGCTGCCACTTGTCTTTGAACTGAACATGGTCCTGTTTGCACATCCCTGAAGAATTCAATGCAACAGACTACGCTTTATACCACATATGCTTCCCTTGGTCTAATCTGAACTGATAAATTTTTCCCTCTCCCCGTAACTGTGAGACGTGTCACATACTTTTGCCCAGACCCTCAAGATTTCCCATCTTTAAAAATCATTACTTGGACCAAGCTTAACTGAAAGTTAATAAGAAAGTGTCACCATCCACCTTCTTAACAGATCCTTATTACAGCCGGGAGAAAATGCTACTTCTACTTTAAATGAACCAACACGGCTTCTTGGAGCAGTCTATCTCAAGAGCTCACTGACTGGGCATGACTAAGAACCTCACTTTAGAAAGAAAGTAGATTAGATCCTTTATCAAAGGAACGTGAAGGCAGCGATTGAACTAATAAAGGAAGATGCACACAACATGGTTTATGTCTGGAGAGGAGAGGAGGATGTCCCTTCAATCTAGATACTTCTCACCCCCATCATAAGGACATATGTGAGTCTGAGGGGGTAAATGATAATCATAGTATCTATTTCCTGCGGCAATTAACTGGTGAGGGTGAGGTATGAGGGACCTCATGGGATCCAGAAGTTCTTCTGAAGTAAATGGTAGGTAAACCCTAACATGGCTCATTAGAGAAATGATCCTGTAACATCTGAAGGATTTGAACCTTCACTGTGCCTCTTCATCTGTCCCCTCATTCCTTCTCATATCAAGGACAGTTGAATTCTGCACCAAGATGATTCATAATCTAACTGTCAGGGTGTTTATTGCATTGAAAAAGTCCACTTAGATGTCTAAGTGGGAAAATTAAATATTTCAAGAGATTTTATTTCGTAACATCAACACTAACAATAGTTGTCACCCACCTCTTTGGATGGATTTCTCTAATCTTGCTCTTGTTTTCCTGCATATTGCCATCTATGATTCTGTACTACAGACGTCTTCAGAATAAAGGCTACATTAATAATATTCTATTCTGAAGCGACTGACCATCGAAAACTAAAACTGGGAGAAAAATAATTACTTCAGAATATAACTGACTGAAGTCTCTGAAATACTGTGGACCAAAAGTTGTTTTGATTTCGGAATACAGGACAAACTTGCTGGGCTCTACTGAAACTCTGGGGTGCACAGATAAATGACATCTGTATGGTATTCAGACTACCCTGCATCTTGGCCAGCAGATGATCCTATCAACTTCACATATGCTAAGTATTAAAAACAGTACTTGGAGTACCACAGAAGTGAAAATCACTATTTTTGACAGATGCCAAAGGATTTTTGATAGAATCTTTGTAAATTCTGGTCCTTGAGAGGAATATTTCTTTAGGATGCATCTTGAGTACCAAAGAATAGAGAGTCTGGACATACTTAGAATACACTTAAATTCCAACAGTGAAATCTTGTTAAAATAAAGTTTTATGAACAGGTGTAACACTTTTGGTCTCCATTCAAAGAAAGGTAATTTTCAGATGTGTCTGAGTGAGTAAAATCCTAAGAGTTAAAATGGAAGCTGATTTATAACGTTTTCTTCATCCGTTATTGCAGACATATGCGCTGTTATAATGATCCTGTTCTTCACTATATATAGTGATCCTTCACTATATATATTGGGTGGTATGGGGTGGTAAACATGTACGTTCCAAAAAGAGAAATACATTTTTTGTATTCAAAAAAGGCTGCATGAACTTCTAAATCTAAGTATTTTTCAAAGCTTCAATCACCATATCAAGTCAATCGGTAAGAGGGGACAATGGCAAGCGTAAAGAATTAAATGAGAGAAAAGGAATCAGAGTTATTATCTAATGAATCTACTCGCTATTCTGCAGGAAGAGAGCATCTGGATACTTGCAAAAATAAAACATATGGTAATGTATTTGTAAAATAGTGAGATACATATTCTTTTAAATATGTTGAAAAATATGGCAGCTAATGTACACTTTTTATAAACATCTATAAATATTTATCAATGAAATATATTGTACCATATACTTGTCAAGTATATGTTTTCTCTTTGAAAAGAGAGTTAATAATTTGAAATGCTTAGTAATCTTACTAGATGACTCAGAGGAACATGTTTTCTGAGCAGAATGATGTGTATGACTTCTGTTGACTTCAACAAGAGATGGATTTTCATTTCAAAAGTATAGAAGTAAAACTGCATTGTTTCTGTAACTCACATTGAAAAACATCATCACTTAGTCACCCTTATGCTGGTACTCTTGATTACAACCGGAACTGCAGTAACTATGCAGACAGGCAAAAAGGCTCTCTTCAACCATCCTGGCAAAGAGGAAATTTTCTTCCCTATGTAGCCAAGACTATAGTCCTCCCTGTCAGTTCTGACTGATAGGTCACTTTTCTGCTGGGAAGCAGCCAGTTTATCTTCCTCCCTACCCAAAAATAGAGAAAAGTGGCAAGATGAAAGTAGGTTGGAGAGGTGATTATTTACCAATTTGCCACTGTAGTGGGGAAGTGTTTGTCTGTGGGATACTGACTGTCGGTGTGATTTGTAGATGAAGCTGAAGTTAATGAGTCTATCCTTGATCTCCGTAGAGACTGTTGAGAAATAAATGGCTCCTCCTTTTCACTCAAACCAAGCTAAGTAAATATATTCCTCTGTTTGTGGTTTCCTAAGGCTGAATGTAAAAGATTGCCAGATTGTTTTGTCCCACATCAAAAAAATAACCTTAAAGGGATTCTGAGATAATTGCCCTAAGTTCCTCTTTCTGTCTGGATAGGAGAGGTTCAAATCAGAAACACATCAGGCTTTATGAAAGTCTTTAAACCCTCATGATTAAATTTGACTTTTTGAAATGGAGGTATCTACCTGAGGTGTTCGTCCCATCTTGCTCCACAATTAATGGGACAATGGGGGCTGTTAGCAGCATTTGATCCATCCCTTTCTAAGACACCTAGACATCCAACAGTAGCCAGATGTACTATTCTTCATTCACAGGGTTTAGTTACTTTTCATGGGTAAGATGGACAACAGCAATGATCAGGAAGTAAATAAATAAGATTATGTGTGCTGGTTTGCGAAAGGACAGAGTTAATTTTCTTGACAGTATCTGGTATGAGACTGTGTTTTGGATTTGCTCTGAGAAGAGTACAGATAACGCTGTTTTCAGTTGTTGCTAGGGAGTATTTGTACCAAATCAAGAACTTTTTCAGCTTCTGATACTGTGGTTGTTTTCATAACCTTTTTCACTACAAGCAGTGGGGAGAGGACACAGTTCACCCAACTGACCCAAACTGACCAAAGGGGTATTTCATTCCATAGAACATTATGCTTAATATACAAGTTGGGTGTGTGCTGGGGGGGCATGTTAGTTGGTAATTAGTTGTTTGTTTTTCTCATTCATGCTCTCATTTGTGGGGCTCACTCAGACTCTGGTGCGTTCTCGCTCTCAGGCTCCGGCTCTTGGACTCTCTGGCTCTGACTCTTACTACTTGGGACCCAGCTGTGTGTTGGTCAGCAGGTGGTGAGCTATTGCATAATTTGTTTTATCTTCTAGTATTATTGTTGTTACATATTATTATTAATAGTGGTAACATTATGTTCATTACATATTATTAGTAGCATTGTTAGTATTATTTATACTGTTAGAATCACTATTTTATTAATTTACTAAATTGTTCTTATCTCAGCCCATGAGATTTCTGGTCTTTTCCTCTGGTTCTCCTCCTGGAATTGGAAATGGCTGGAATTAAACCATTACACCATGTTATATCTATAAGTCAGGTAAACATCTTGGACCAGGAGGAGTCAGGAGAAAATCCACTAGGAAATACATATTTCTATTTTTTAAGCTGTAGAAAAAAGGGAACAAGTTGAAATTAATCTAAGCATTAGAAGTGATTTCGTGAAAAATAATTCATTTACTGTGTGTATCAGGGTATATTCAGCTAGATACATCCTCCATCCTAGTAGTTGGTGCAGGCAACCTCAGCAAGTCACATATAGGTGGTTTTTGTTAATTACTTCCTTCACTATGCTTTAGTGGGGGGGACAGACACGCACATGTAAATCATGACTGACTTGCTTTCTATTGCTTGACATAAGGAGACTTTTCTCCATTCAAGAGTTTTTAGGTGCTAGGCTCTACATTGCAATGGAAGTCACTAGGAAATATCCCTAACAAGAGGAAAGAAAATTTCCTAGTCATCAGACTTTCCTCTGTCCCATACACTCTTTTTATTTTTATTCAGTTTTTACAAAACTCTTTTGTGTTTGTACTGGTTTTGGCTGGGATTGAGTTAATTTTCTTCATAGTACCCCATTTACATTGCTATGTTTTAGATTCATGACCAAAACAGCATTGATATTTTAGCTGTTACTGAGCAGTGCTTACACAGGATCAAGTCCTTTTCTGCTTCTCACCCCACCCCACCAGTGAGCAGGCTGGGGGTGCAGAAAAAGCTGGGATAGGACACAGCCAGGACAGCTGACCCCAACAGACCAAGGTGGGACATATGACATCACACTCAGCATATAAAGCTGGGGGAAGAAGGAAGGGCGGGACATTTGGGGTGATGGAGTTTGTTTTCCCAAGCAACCATTATGCGTGAAGTAGTCCTGCTTTCCTGGAGATGGCTGAACACCTGCCTGCCCATGGGAAGTGATGAATTTGCTTTGCTTGTGTGTACGCCTTTTGCTTTACCTATTAAACTCTCTTTGTCTCCACCCATGTGTTTTCTCACTTTTACCCTTCCGATTCTCTCGCCACCCCACTGCAGCAGAGTGTGTGAGTGAGTGAGTGGCTGTGTGAGGCTTATTTGCCTTCCAAGGTTAACCCACAACAGTGTTACATTAGTCAGGCCATTTTGCCTGTGGTTTGAATATGTACAGAATACTTTATTTATTTATTTATTTATTTATTTAATGAAAATAGCTCCCTTAGAACCTTGATTGTACTCTGTAATTATACTATTATCCAGAATTTTTAAAAATTATAAAAATTGCATACAACAGTGTTGTTTATGTTCAGCAGTTAATTTTAAACTTCATTATCTTGACAGATTTAATTTTCAAATATAATTGATTAATCACTTGCCAAAGACAGATTTATAGTTTAAAGCCATTAGAAATCTGAAAAGTGTGTCCAAAGCCAATATAGTATAGTAATTGATCTTACTTTTACGTCACCTAGAGAAAAACTTGATGGGGGAAAAGAAATTACTTCCTGGCTAGAACCACCTGTCCCCATTAACAAGTTTGTGAATTAATTATATAACCTTTAAAAAGTAATAATGGAAATGCTGATACTTTCTCAGTGAAGCAAGTGACCAAAACCTGAGTGGTGTTGCAATTCTCTGGGGTGGCTTTGCTTCCTTGTATGTCACCATGGGCAGGCAGTCACAGCTATCGTGTGAGGAGCAGTGCCCCATAACACATAGGAACCCCATCACAGAGCCATAACCTATGGCACCAGTATCTGTGCAAACATGGAGCAAACGGGTTGGTCCTACCGGGGAGAGCAATAGTAAATGAGATGCTAAAAAACAGTTGGCAGAATGCACAGTGATGGCTGACAGTATCTGTTGCTAACTGACATCAAAGAGACTCTATTTCATATTCTCCATCCAGGTCCTTTTATGTGATAGATTCCACATGGCAATGGAGGGCAGTAGGAAATATCCCTAACAACTTGGAGCAAGGAAAAAAGTAGGAGGAAGCATGGCCAAAAGGGTGGATGGTGAAGGTGCTGTTTCCAGGCAGGCTCTAAATGGACAACAACAAGATCAGATTATAGTTGTCAAGGGAAGAAATGTACATTTTCATAATTGAAAAGTGAGCTGCAGAGACCACACAGATTTCAGTTGTGTGGATGGCTAGAAAACTGTATATCTGAGGCTAGAGTTACATTGCAGTCACTAGTAGGACCATGCAATTAAGTTTATTTCAAAGGTACCTCACAGTTTAAACCATCTACACCTCAACAAGCTCACTGAAGAGCAAATGGCAACCTACCATGGCAGCACAGGGATCGGCATGTGCGGACTACTCAAGTGTTTGCTTGTGTTGGTTTTACATGACACATTGCAATTGGACTCAAGCTAACGTGAGGGGAAAATTTTGGTCTCCAAACTGGGCTAAAGGAGTAAAAATAAAATCAGGATAATCTGCCACTGGCATTTTCTGAATCTGTTTCCTTTTCTATTGCAATGCCAAGAGAGGGCATTCTGCTGCATCTGTACTTCAAGCCATCTGCTTAACAAATTAAAGGGAAAAGCTGCTGATATCAGGCAAGTGAGTATCTTGAAGGAAAGCTTTTTCTCTTTTGTTTTTTTCCTTCTGAGTACCATAATATGCATTACAATAAGTAAATTATAAAGCTGCTTGTGCTACAGAGGTTGTAGGTTGTGTCTGTGGAAAGGCATGGAGAGTATAGCATCCTTTTGGTGATTTTCTGTAAGAGTCTACTGAAAACTTTGCCATGTCCAGTTTCACATCTTTGGAAGCAATGCATCAGCAAGGAAAAAAGAAAGTTGAAAGTTAGAGGCTGGTGAGATCTTCATTCACAGGAGAGAGTACGGATTGGTGGTTGTGCATAGTGATGATAACATACTTATTAATGGCCTGTTTCAAAATTACTCCATCCCTCAGGACATACCAGGATTGCTCCAGCTGTGAGATGGTGAGTAAAAAATGTATGTTTCTAATCACTGTCATCAGATCACACATGATAACAAGCACTGGAAATGATGCAGACCTGCACATTTTGAAATCAGACAAAGCTGGGATCAGGTGAAAGTGGGGCATGGCCATGAGGATTCACAGCATTTTTTCTTCCAAGCTGTGCAAAGGACAAGAGTTATGAGTAGGTGGGTAGGTGAGTTATGAGTTATGGGTAGATGCAGCAGTGGGAGGTTTGTGCAGAGCAATGTGGAAAAACAGCCCCTGCTCCTCCTACCACTTTGGCACATCACTGCCAGAAGAGATCCTGGGGGAATAGATGCTGCAGGCTCACTTCTACAGTTTTTCACTGGTGTTAACCTGAGTCCCCAGCCACCTGTGTGAGAACTGTGTAGGTAACAATACTACAGGAACGGTCTGGAGCAGAAAGCCTATTTTGGTTCCTGCAGTCACAGGGGTCACCTCTTAAAGGCAGCTTGGAGTCCCCCTCTGCTACAGCACAGCCAGATGTTGTGTCTTCTCATAGATTGTACACCTGAGGGTACAGCAGTGTTGAAGTATTTCTTACCCGTATGGCAGTGAATGGTAGTGCCTTCCTGGGCTTCCTACAGACTATTGAGCTCTATAATATATCTTTACAACTGTCAAAAAATACAGCTTGGTTGTTCATGACTATGTCACATGGCTCCAAACAGAAAGCTTTACTTTTATTTTTGATAGGTTCTTATGCACAGGCAGGTAATATAAGCAGTATCCCAGCCCAACAGCTTATCCAAGAGTGGAGGATGCAAACCCAGCTTTTGGTAACTTACTCTTTTGATGGCTGCTTGGCTGTTTGTAGGTGTGTTTTCACTCCTCTGCTGCCTCCTGTGTGTTCTTATTTTTTTTATTTGCAAGTAAAATTATCTCTTTCAGTGTGTTACATACAAACTGAGGTGATAGAGCTGTCTTGCCAGGCCAATGTTGTGCTGAGATGTGCAGAACAAAGCATCAGAAAGACCTTGAGATAGTTTATGCATGTAGCTGTTGCATTGTATTGGTTTGCTCTTAATGAGGTACTATTGAAGAATGTGGAAGCATGGCCTTGAGGATCATTTAACATAATGAACCATCCAAATTTAACTTAATTATGGAAACACATGAAGAAACTGAAGAAGTTCTCTGTTGAACTGCAGAAAGTAGTTTGTACTGTTTAATACAAGGTGAAATGTCTTCAGGTGCTTAACAAAGAAAGTGACTCAAAGACTCAACAAGAGAAAAGTTAAGCTGCATTCCAGAAGGTAGATACCCATAATGACGCTGGGTTTAACTATTTTATGATTTTTTTAAAAAAATAATAGAATTATTTTATGATATATCAAAAAATTATTTAAGATGACATTTAATTCATGTTCACAGACAAGTATGTGGCAGTGGATGGGCAAGGTGATTTAATTTTGCAGTGTAATTCAGCTTTTTTACATCCTTTTGGTAGTAAAAACCAAGACTTAAAAAGGCCCAATTAAATATTTAATGATTATATCTTCAAGACAAGAAACTTAATTGTGAGTTTGTAACAATGATCTCCAAAGCCTCTTCCCCAAACACCTGTCACACAGTGAGGAGGCAAAAAGATTCCCTGTTATGTTTGAGTAGTCTCTACTTTCTCATAACTCTTCCTGCAACAACCCAGAGCAGCTCCAGAGACCTTAGCCAGGACCTCAGGGGAAGGAGGGTGGCAGAGTAGCAGAAAGGGAGCCCAAAAGACTCTTGAATTAAAAGCATAAATACACCATGATGTGTAAACAGCAGTGCCACGTATTGAATATTTTAATCCTTGCATAAAGTTAATGGCTCAGTGGCTCAGCTGTAGCCTTGTCTGTAGCCAGCACTGTCATTCACTGTCATAAGCCAATTGCTGGGACTCCAAAGGAGAATTACCTAAAATGTTAAGAGTTTCTAAAGGAAAAGGCTCAAAAAGTTTATATTGTTTAGAATAAGGCTGAGGTAGAACACCTATTAGTCTTCAGATCTATAAATGGCTGCTGCAAAAAGGGAAACAACCTGTCGTCCTTTGTCCATAGGAAACAGATTAAGAACAGTGGGCTTAAGTAAAATGAGGTATATTTCTAACTTAGAGGACAGTTAAGCCCTGGGACACATTAAGGCAATTCTGAAATCTTCCATATAAGAAGGGGCCCTAGTACCAGGCATTTCTCAGATTGTGGTGGTTTAACCCCAGTTGGTAACCAAGCACCACACAGCCATGCCCTCACCCTCCCCTCCCACAGAGGGATGAGAGAGACAATCAGAAGGGCAAAAGTAAGAAACCTCATGGGTTGAGACAGGAACAGTTTAATGATTTGAATAAAACATAAAACAAAATAATAATAATAGTAATAACAATAATAATTGCAGTGTAAAGGAAAACAGCAAGAAGAGAGAAACAAAACCAAGGGAAAATCAAGTAACAAAACCACTCCCCACCCACTGGTGGATACCTAGCCAGTGTCCAAGCAGCAATCGTTGCCTCTCCAGCCAACTCCCCCTAGTTTATATGCTGAGCATGACATCATATGGTACGGAATATCCCTCTGGCCAGTTTGGGTCAACTGTCCTGGCTATGGTCCCTCTCAGCTTCTTCTCTACCTCCTCACTGGCAGAGCATGGGAAGCTGAGGAGTCCTTGACTTAGTATAAGCACTGCTTAGCAACAACCAAAACATCAGCATGTTATTACATTATTCTCATGCTAAATCCAATACACAGCACTATACCAGCGACTAGGAGGAAAATTAACTCTGAGGAGAAACCAGCACACAGATAAAAATAGTCCCTCTGGATGGATTTCATAACATCTGAAGGTTCTTTCCAGCACCACAATTCACTATTTACTACCTTAGAAAATAGTCTCAGATACTTCTTATGCCATTGTCCCTCATTATATAACTTTATGGGGAAATTTAAATGTATATTTTAAGTCATACATAGCCAGCCAGAATCATATTCATTTTCATGGATATTACTCTATTTTGCCCACAAGACAGTTTTTGTTCTGTGAACTGTTAAGCTAAATGAATGAATGAGTGATTCCAATGAGAAAGAGGAGCTTCTGGATTATTTTTTTTATCTTCCCAGTTTTACGAAGAAGGGGTTTATGTTTAACCAACAATTGAGTCTGTGTATGACAGAGTCAGGGGGTAAGGGTTGTCAAGACTCAGTATTTCAGAAATGCTCAGATTGCTTAGCTGCATGTAGAAGCCTTCTGGGGTATGCTGTCAATTCTGGAGGGGACGATTTTAACTTTCTGAAGAAACATTATTTTAAAACTAAAATAAATGTCACAGAGAAATCATAACAGTTAGTTTGTGACTTAACAAAGCTTATGACACTTGACTCGGCTGTTGTCAGAAAGATCCACACAGGGGGAAACGCTCCTAACATTTTCCAGAAACCTCAGCAGCATCTTAAAATGGATTGAAGTGAACCACATCAAGATACAGATATTTTCATATTACAAATATTTCCTGTGAATAATATGTATATTTTTCCCCAGGAGTGCACAGTGATTATCTGTAAAATGTTGTACTCTATGATAATGCCGAAGTGGCAGAAAAATATTAAAGAGGGCTCAGGCAAATGGGTGAGTCATGTGTTCACCTCAACTGAAAATCCTGGCTCTTTGGGAGTGCTCATGAATCTTTAATAACACAGTAATAACATTCTATTTTTCCACACATTTAAATGAGCAAAGTTTTGGAAGATTAGCTTAGAATTTGTGAACCTCACACTTTACAAATAAGTGTGCTGCAGCGTACCTTGGATTCAGTTTGACATTAAAGGATGTCCTGTGAGTGTGGAAGGAATTCTTCCCACGGCTGCTTTTTCTGCTGCTTTGGACTCTATCACCTGCCTGTTTGAGGGTGGACTGTATGTTGTTGCAGCTGGTCACTGCTCAGATGTATGACTTTGGTAACATCTGGTTACTGAAGAACTTGCAATTTCCCCACTTGTTGGTCCCCTGATTTTGGTGGAAGTTCGGTTTCAGTATTCATTAACAGATCTGATTCAAAGCCTAAGCAAGGAAGACACAGAAAGATGTCTTTCCTTTTCTTAATATTCGCCACTGATCTTAGTTTTTTGAAGGGAAAGTAATAAAAATGTCTTTTGGAAAAAGCAATTGGAAGACATTCCAAATGTACTCATCTTTACTTTTTTTAAGACTTTTGTACAAGCACCTTAACATAATCTTCTCTCACAGGTGAAAGAAGAAAACTGCCAGTGAAAGCTTATGGTGGTCTAAATGGCTGGAGCCAAAACCTGCTTAACAGTAAGGAAAAAAAGCAATGTCTTCAGTATTTATTCCTGATTTCTTTGTGATCTCATGTCCCAGGGATGGCATCATGCTAGAGATAAAATTCTAAACATTAGAAGTGAGTATATTTAGCCGTCTCTAATGCTGCATTTTTCAGTGTAGATATATGACACAGAATTTCTTCTTGAATACAGAAATAAATACATCTTAAGCTGTGTTTATATTTGAGAAACAGAAAGAATGGAACTCTGACTGCAGCTTGTGGCTGTCCAGTGTTTAAGAAAACTCACCTGCACTGAAAATTTTTCAGAACATTTTTGGGTGAATGAAATCTTTGAATCCTCTAAATGTATTAGTGTAAGTGAATATTTTGTAGGTTTATTCTTGAGTGTTTGGGGGGAGAGTGTGTGTTTCTTTCCCTGAAGGTGAGTATTTAGACACAAACCTACCAAAATAGTAGCTGCAAACCAAGGACAAAATCCTTGCAATGCAAACAGCAGCAGATGAATGTTTGGCTACCAGACTCCTTGAGTTCAGTGAGTATTCAGTAACAGATATGTTGCTAATAAAGATCACTAGCTAAAGCAGCAGTTAATGAGACTAAATGCACTCCTGTCTCAGGGATTTATGGATCTACCTTTTTGACAAAGCTGAGAAATCCATGCTGAGGCAGATCTGTTTCATACAAAGATTAAAAAAATTAAAAATAAAACCAACCTGTTTTTTTCCTCAGAGCTCTTTCAGTAGCAGACTTAATGGAAAAGCCCAGCCTAAAATCAAACATACCTGGAGACTGAAAGAGTTGGACACTAATTGGGGTAGAGGCTGACCTAATTTCCACGCACAATGGGATCCTGCATTCGGTCAGAAGTGCAGCTCTGGGAATGAATCTCTCTCCCATTGATGGTTTTTGGTTCACATTCACAGAGCAGTCTTGGAGCATACATTAGATACCTTTTGGATGAAAGTAAACTGAACATGCATTAGGAGTACATTTAATAGGATCAAATGAGGGTTGTTTTGAAAAAACTCCTAGAAATGTTGTAGTTGAACCATCATCTTGTACAGGAAACCAGCAAAACTGGGGGGTTGTGTTGTGGCTGAAGGCTTCAAAATAACTGCTTGGTTTCAGGTCTGGTTCATGGGAAAACTGGCATTTAGGTCAGATACGACATAAAGCCATGATCAAAATTAATGGTTTTAGGTAATGCACTTTCTTGACATGGCTAATTTAATAGTACACAGTATATGCAAATATATACTATATATTCTGAAATATTATTTTATTGTGGTTCTGATTCTGGTTCTTCAAAATAAATGTTCATGTATGAAAAAAAACCAAGCCTGCATTTCAGCTAAAAGCATCAGACATTCGAGTAACAAATTGTTTTTCTTAACAGAGACTTGAGATTGGAAGGAGATATTAGTAAGACATCCTGAGAAGTCTAATAGTGATTAGATTTTATAAAAGGAAATACTAGGGGATTTTTGTCTCAACAAAATTTCTGCTTTGTGGTTTGAATTACAAAATTGATGTTTGAAACCAACATTATGTACATTTTTGGTCCTGTAAATAATCATAAAGAAATTATTTCTAAAACTTTCTGCTGCTGGGTAGTTAATTGTTTATGTTGAAATCTACATATGATATTAGAATTTGAAACTAACACACACACACAAAAAGTTAAAAAATATGTGACCGATGCAAATTATTCTAACAATATACATTATTCTGTTAATTTATCATTATTTTGAGACTAGAAGTAAAGAGTATTAAAACTCTAAAATTATCAAATCAAACTTTAAAGATTTTTATTTTGAGTATTTTCCCCTCTCATGTAATTATCCTTGTGGTTTCTCTCCCTCAGACAAACCATCATTATCTTCAGCACTCCGATGCAAAGAAAGCACAGAACTAACTTCTGTCAACAACAAATGGGCTCACATCTTTTGTAGTTACAAAGATATCAGACAGTTTGGCTCACCAAAAACATATCCCTAATGGCAAAGTGGTATATCATTATAAGGCAAACCACAGTAAGCATAAAATGTCCTTACAATATCCAAATGAAAAGACTAAATAGCTCAGTCTAGACTTCTCCACTCCTCTGTAAGAACCTCACAGAAACGATCTTCTTTGTCCATGTGTCAACCTATTTCACTAATGACATTGACACAAGCTGTTTTATTGTTTGCATCTCCCCTACCTAATAATTAAAACAGTTGCATAAGAAAATTTTAGGTTTCCATTCACTCCACAGATACACTTTATTAGCACTTAGCTGATACCAAATTTGTTTACATGTCCAGCAGAAATTTTCCTGATATAGAGAACATCCCTGGGTTAATTATCTATTTCTTTTGTCTGCATAAGGGTACATTGGGATAACAACAGCCACCGCCAGGCTATGTCTTATTTTATAACACCAGTCTTGCAAGTGAGTGGGAATCCTTGGAAAGACTGCACCAGCAGAGGTTTTCCCATATCTCAAAACCAACTGTAGGTATGTCAGGGGCTGGCTCTGGATCCACAAGCTGGGTAAAAGAACAAAGCTAAGCTATAGCACCGCAGGGAATAAGTGCTTGAAAAACAGTGTGTTTATCAAAGGATGTACATGGTGTGAAAGCCTAGTGTATATGAAGCAAATAGCAAAACTTATCCTGCAATAAATCATTTTGACGCTTTGCATAAAAAAGAGGATGGCACACTGGCATTTCTACATGATCAAGGTTAAGATAACAAATTTTTTATTCAAGAGGTAACTGCATGAAGTCGCTTTATGTTCCTGGCTATTTGGACTTGGCTTTTTGGCTGGCTGGGTTTTCTGTTTTTCTGGAAGTTTATCTTGCTGATAGTTACTCAGCTTAGTCGCATTTGAAGTGTACTGGAGATTATTTCAAGAAAGTCTGTACATAAAGCTACCTTGGAATGAATGCAGTCCTAGTTTCTCTCTGTAGCTCACCTGCTATACAATGGGACACTCTTCTGGTACTTGTCAGCAATGTAACTTTTCAAACAGTGAGGAGATCATCTTGACCCTTAGCTTGAACACTGATTCATGAATATAGAACTCATGGGAAAAGGTTAGCATTGAACTTTGCCACCAGTACATCACTGAATGGTGGTGTGAACTTTCCATTTTATAATGATGCCCTTGAAAAACTACTGTTGTATGTTTGGCAAAGGTGCACATTTTGGCTTACTGTTGTGTTAAGTACCTTCCTTTTTTCTTAGATACAAAAGAAGAATCTACAGACGAGATTTAATGATATATGGTAAAAACATTTCTTCTTCTATACTTTAAGCAAGACTATGCTAAGGTCACATGTGTAAGTTTTCTTTAAATCAAAATGCCTAATGTAGACTCTGTGGGTGGAATTTATCTCAGTAACTGACTAAAAGTTAAATATCTTGACTTCCTCTGTAGTCAGTGGTGAAAGGCGGGCACCTTTAGAAGTGTGACTCATTTTATCCTAAGTGTCTAGAAAAGTAGGATAAATTGTCCCCTCAAGATCCTCAGCTCTTTCCATTGATTTCAGAGGAAGCCTAGGAGATAGCTTAGTTGGTGTAACTTTTAGATGACTAAAGTAAAGTGAGATAGATCTGAGGTCAGGGATATCCGAAGGATGTTAAGGTCAGCAGGTCCTTCATGTGCTTGAACAAATACACAAGGGTTTAATGCTATCCTGTCTAAATGAGGAATCTGGTAGTCTGAAAGGCCTCTAGAGATGGAAGCACAATGCAAAGCTAATCCCATGGCTCTGTGTAACTGGACCAAGCCAATCAAGAAAAAAATTGATATGACTTATCTCACTAGATACTACAGTGAGCAGCAGCATTCAGGATTAACATAGGTAGGGTTCAGTCTTCTTTTTCCCAGGTTTATATTAAGACCTTTTTCTCAGTGTTGAGGCATCTTCCTCAGTTTGTTATTACTCACCAAACAAACCTACTTCCTTGGGAGAAGCAAGCTGAGACATGCACTGTAGGGTGCGTTCTTTAATCTAGTGGTTAGAATATTCACTTTGAAAATATTCTCCACCTTTAAGAGTTATTTTAAATGTATTTTCTTTTCTTCAGAATGAGTTTCTAAGTTTTGCTGCAGTCATATAGTTCTTTCCTATGGAGTCTGAATGTTAATTAACCCACTGACATGGAGTATAGCAAACAGTCTTGGGAACAGAAGACATTTCTCCCTCAGCCTTATTGCTAAGGAAAGGGCTATGAATCCTGATGATTACCAAACTATAGGCACCACAACCAGCAGGATACAATTAGAAAGAAAATGGGTCCCTTCTCAGAAAATAACATTGAGCTTTCCAGTAGCCAAGGTACTTAATTCAGCAGCCAGGTGCCCCAAATGAAAATTTTCCAATCACAGCTTTTAACAGCCAGCCCATGGAAGTGCAGAACATACCAAACTATGGAGCATCTGACAGGTTTTATTGTCAAGATTTGCATAAACTTTTTTTCACCTTTGAGCCTGCAGCATGTTTGAAAATATTTTCATAATAATTAGCAACTTTATATGTGTCCCAAATTATGCCCTAATTCTAATTAGAAGTGTCATTAGAGAATCCAAATCTGCTAAATTATCTTTTTAAGTTGATTAACTTTCCCCTTCATATACCTGATTTAAAGTGAGAACCTAATTATCATCATTTTTCTGATTCAAAGCTCTGAAATATTATATGTTCTTAAATTACGCACCAGGGAATGTGCACAGTGATGGTGCTGAATGGCATATTTCACAAGTGTTATACTTGCCATATAAATTATTATTAAATTATATTCCCTGGAGTGTATGCAGTGACATCTGGGGTTGCTTCAGGCATTTGGAGTTCCATGTCTGTTACCAGATCACTATGGTTTCAGCCAGCTAGAGTAATACCATCTGTAAATTAATAAATGTCACCCTTCTGTGCTACTTCCTTATAATCCACACTCATTTCATGGCTTTCATATTTTGATCCGCTTGCCGCAAAAGTATCATAAATACATAAAAATCCACTGTTTTTCTGTTGTGGGTTTTTTGGGGTTTTTTTGTTTTGTTTTGGGTTTTTTTGTTTTGGTTTTGTTTTGTTTTGTTTTGTTTTTAATGTACAAATGCCATAGAAGGAAATTAAAGTTCTGTTCGCAATAATATGCAGTTATAAAGAGCTATTTTATTCTTATTTTATATAATATGGGTATTTTCCTCATTTGTGTCTAATTTCAAAGCAAGCTGTAAGCTGCTGATTACCTGATGATTCATAGATAGTGTTGCTTTCCTGGAAATAAGAGAACTGACTACCTTTTTGGTAGGAATGAAGGTTTCACAAGTGCTTTTCTTAGCAAAAGCAGACTTTTGAAGGAGAAAAAGTGGCAGGAGAACAACTAGTTTCTTTGTGTAAATCTGACTGAGGGAAAATCCTTTTTCATATCTTGGAGAACTGTATTGTTCCTTTAGAGAATGCGTATCAGCATGTATTTTAATGAAACTTTACAACATGCAGCTTCACATTTAAAGTGTAATTTTAGGACCATCAAGATAAAATTCAGTCTTTACTTAGAACGTAACAGGGAACAGGTTTAATGCTGTAATCATAGAATCACAGAATGGTTTGGGTTGGAAGGGACCTTAAAGACCATCCAGTTCCAGCCCCCCTGCCATGGGCAGGGACACCCTCCACTAGACCAGGTTGCTCAGAGCCTCATCCAGCCTGGCCTGGAACACTGCCAGGGATGGGGCATCCACAGCTTCTCTGGGCAACCTGTTCCAGTGCCTCACCACCCTCTGTGAAGAATTTCTTCCTGATATCCAATTTAAATCTCCCTGCTTTCAATTTAAACCCGTTACTCTCTGTCCTATCACTACATATCCATTTAAAAAGTGTCCCACTCCCTCCCCCCCAGCTTTCTTATAGGCCTCTTCAGGTATTGTAAGGTGCTATAAGAGGCTCAAGGCAAAACCCACCTGTGTGCAGAAGCTTATATCCACACTTGAGCACTCAGTCGCTCTGTGCACGGTCTCTGTACTGCATCTGAGTGAATGCAAGCTATCATTTCTGTTTGTGCTGGAAACTGCCACACGTCCACATTGTATGCTTAAGCTAAGTTATGATCTGGATGAGCTTCAGGAACCCCCAAGGGGAGAAATTTCAAGCCCAAGCTATTCCATGGTGTGGACCAAACCACACAGCGCCAGAGGTTTGTCATTTCCCCGTATCTAGCTCAAGGATTGCTGCTGTATGTCTCTCTTCCTGGAGGTGCATAATGTAGTCAGGCCACCCTCCAGAGAATACACTACTACCATCTGCTGCAGAAGCAGTGTGAAGTCCCATGGCTAAGGTCCCCCCTGAACCCCTCTGGTCTTGAGATGTAAATTGAGGAGAGGCTAGGACAACATCACCATGAAGCCTTCTACTGTGTTGTTTGCCTTCATGTTCTTCTCAAAAGAGCATGATATATACATATAACTTATACAGAAACCATAAACAAAATTATTTAATAACACTGGGATGAGCTATAGTGTATTGGGTGGAGGTAGCAAGGTGTTGGCAACAGGGGACTGCAGGGGTGCTCTTTGCAAACACAGGACCCAGCTGAGCCCCTCAGCCAGGCTGATAGTTCTTCTGGGAAAAAAAAAGTTTAAATCAGCAATATGAAAACCAAGGTGAGAGAAGAAGGAGGAGAAGGTGCTCCAGGTGCCAGAGCAGTGATTTGCCAGCAGCCTATGGAGAGGACCATGATGGAGTAGGTTGTCCCCCTACTGTCCATGGAGGACCACACCAGAGCAGAGATCCACACTGCAGCTCATGGAGGACCCCATGCTCAAGCAGGTGGACATTTCCTGAAGGAACTGCAGCCCATGGAGAGCCCACACAGGTGCAGGGAAAAGTGTGAGGAGGAAGGAGTGGCAGAGAGGAGCTGTTATGCATTAACATTCCCCATTGCCTTATGCTGCTCAGGAGAGCAGGAGATAGAGAACTCACAAGTGAAGGACTGAAGTTGCACCTGAGAAGATAGTGGTGAGGAAAGGTGTTGTTCTAATTTTTGTCTTTGTTTCTCATTACACAAAGCTATATCAGTTGACAATATTAAATTTATTTTCCCCAAGCCAAGTCTATTTTGCCCATGATGGCAATTGGTCAGTGATCTATGTAGTTTTATCCTGACAATAAATGTTTTCAACCTGGTGTGTTCCCCCTTCCTGTTGAGGAGGTGGGAAGGAGTGAGTGGCTGGGTGGGCATCTGGATATTAACCAAGGTCAACCCACCACACATGATCATACAGAGAATTATGTCATTCCCTTTACTCCCTATGGCTTTTTAATTAGCACTTTTGTGTGATCCTTGCCTTCAACTACTTCTGAACGTGTGGTTGAATCTTCTGTGGCTTAGGACCCAATACATATATCTCTTCACTTGAAAATTGTAATAATCTTCCTCCTATATAGGTAATATACTTCCCCTGTCATCAATATATATTGAAAACTAAATATGTTGTAAGGAAACAATGGAATTGCAATAGTAAGCCTATTTTCACAATGATTGCTGGTTTTGAATCAGATCCTGTTCCAAGTGCAAAGAGGTGAAAAAAAAGCCAAATAAAATCTCTGTCAGGAATTAAGATCACCACTATTTGGGAAAACAGCAAACAAAAGTAGTTTCATGACAAAACAACAAAACAGTACAGAGTAAAACCCTTTAACACCATGTACCCTATTACGGAAAATAATGTGTGTTGCCATTAAAATGTGATATGGAAACAGGTTATGCATTCGTGGTTTCCAACTAATGATTCGTCTAAGCATGATGAGGTAAGAGTGGTATCTTTCAAAAGTATGATGTAAGAAAGGATTTAGGTGTGGATAAGACAAGGCATTACATATTTTTTGGCAATTTTCCCATAATTGACAAATGGAACGGAAGAAAATGTGGACATGTTAAAGAGAGGAATATGTAAGCTGCTGATTGAGCCTGCCATCACTGTTAGACTAAAATGAATGACTGTTTTTACTAGGTTTTATTACCCCATAATTCAATTCTGGATACTTTGAGTAATTCAATCTGATTCTATCATGGAAAACTCAAACTCTAACTGTCTTAGATGTTAACAATGAAACCTTTCTCTTCCACCACTCCTGGCAACAGTAGCATTGAAACACATGGAAGGTCTAAGGAGATTTGGGATCTCGTTGGACCAAACCATGAACAAAGAGATACTACTGACTGATTCTTCTATATAGATTACAAAGGCTAATTCCAAGGAAAAAAAACCCAAACCCATCAAATTAGTTTATTAAATAACAAAAACAGGAAGAAGGAAATAGGAGGAAAATGTTAAAGTAGTTAGTGATAGAAATTAACTGATGTAGCTGGATGGATTAGACATATATATTGCTTATTTATCTTTGCCATAAATGCACTTATATCTGTATACGTAATTGCCACAGCTTCTGAACAAAATACATGCAAACTTATAATTTCTTACCAATTTAACAAATTCATTCAAAGAAATAAGTAGAAATCATTTTTCCCATGTAGCTCCTCTGAAAAAAAAAAAAATCATTCTTCCATCATCTTATCTAGTTGCAGATTAATTCTGTTCATAAAAAATAATATATATACAAGTCATCATAGCTTTACAACATCGCTTGTATTTTACAAACTATCACATATGCAATAGATATGCAAAAGTTTCCTGCCACTGGATAATGTTTATATTAAAGCCATTTTACATATTTCCACTCTGACTGTGGCTTGATCACTTGAATTCTGTTTTAATTTTGAGCAGAAAAAATCAGTCTTTCAAAATGGAATATTCTTGCATTGAGAAACAGCAACATGACTGGTAACAATGACAGTCACAATGATACAGTAATCAGTCCCTGATGTTTCAGATATTAGAAAATAATAAGACCTTGTCTATACAAGGGTAATATAAGCCCATAGGCTAAGGTCCATGACATTATTGAGAGCGCAAAACAATTCTCCTTCACTGAAGGTAGATATGTAGCAGGAGCAGATCAGCTGTGAGATTATTTTGGAGAGCTAAGTGTATTTTAATACATCTGCTGGTATCCTTTTGGAATCGATAAAGTGGAGATTATTGTCAGGCCGTATATGTATAAACACTTAGTAGGCAGTCCTAACAGAATGAGTGGACTGTGTTATGCAAAGCATTGTTTTAACATCAAACATTTGGTACCTGAATATCACTGGATCAAAATTATACTCAGTTGTATTGCAGGGCAGCACCTCAAATGTATTTTTTAAAGCTAACCAAAGAGCAAGTAAATGAACTTCATAATTCCCTCTACCATGTCAAAATGACTGAGTTAAGGGTGTGGTGAGGGAGAGGGGCATAAAAATAAGTGCAGAGTGTTACCATTTATAACCTAAGGAGAGGTTTCTGCATATTCAAAACATCTTATATTTTCGACTAGACTTGTCCACAAGGATTTACTAACACTATTGTTGTGACTTTAATTTCTCAGCCCTAAAATTGTTCTGATTAGGTCAGATGAGAATAGGAAAATAAGGTAGTCATATCCTTGTTTCCTGAGCATCATCTCAATTGTCAGGCTATTATTCCTGCAATACCTTTGCTATTATGTCACTGTCCATGCCAAGTTCCTCCTTTTTCTCCATTGCATGCAAAGACACAAAACCAAGATCTGGCTCAGGAAATATTTCAGTCAACAAATACCAGAAGCTGAACGGGTTATAAAAAGAGAAGCAAAATCATATACTTGTTATTCTTGTATTCCTACCCTACCAACCTCTAGTCTAGACTAGTCTAAGGCTGACCTAAGATAGCCACTCTCACATTTAGAAAGCTTTCCTGTTGGTTCCCTATCCTCTTCTATTTTGTCTTTGCTTCAGAAAAATGCACCTTAACAAATCAGGATGTCATCCCACAATACACTGCTACGAGGATAAAACCCAAGAATACTATGCTTGGCCTGCCTGTTTCCCTGCCAGTTCCAGCTGAATTTTCATAGGTCCTAGGAAATGTTCACTTTGCAAATATGTTTTATCATGCCTGCAGGAAACTATATATTAGAGTCTCTATTAACATTACATAGGGATGCATTCATTGAAACCAAAAGAAATAATTCCTTACACCAAATTGATTCTGTATTATATCTGCATTTTACCTGTTCTACAGGCCATTCTATTCTATCATATCCGGCGCATTCATCATATCTTGCTTTTACTTTTATTCATAAGCCATCACCAGGGCACAGAGCTCTTTCATAGCACTCGAGATTAGATGAGCATGATTCATGAAGCAAACCGCAGGACCTAGCAGAAATCTTTAAGCAATCAGGAATCAACAGGGACTCTATACGTCATCTAGCAGTGATACCCTGTTCCATCTGCAGCACTCAAGAGAAAACTGAGCGTGAAGAAAGCTCATATTAAAAAAGCACAGTTTTGGAGGGGATGAACAGACTACTCAGGGGCAAGGACCAAAATGCTCAACATAATGCTGGGTTTGCTTCATGAACATAATGAAGAAAAAATTGCAATTGGAATTCAACCAACACTGGTAGGTCGGATTCAAACGCCACCAATGTCAGTGGGATCCTCCCGTTTATCTTGATAAAATGGGACTCTGTCCCAGTGCAAGCAGCAATAATAAAAAAGTAAGAACATGTTGCAGTAGAGGATTGTTTTGGTATCAGTTGTGCTTTTGTACAGTAAAAGTGGTTCCTAGATGTTCCTGTATGATTCATGCATCTACGCTGCGAGAAATGTATGCCACAAAATAATTGCTATAATCCAGCAGACTCTTCTGGGATAGCCTGAGATAAGTAAATTTTTTTTTGCCCCAAAGATTTTTACTGTTTCAGGGGCTAAGTATTTATTTCTGCTCCATTAGAATCAGATCATTTCCAAGCATATAATAGAGGGATTGCCAGTTTATAAATTTAAAAAAGAGAAGGAGTTTATTACCCGATGTTTGGAAGAACAGTATGCTTTGTGGACAGCATTGGCCTTTGTAAAATTGTTCCCTACGGTGGTGTCTCTCAGTCTCAGGAGCTGATAAAGCCCTTATCAAATTTCACTCATATACTGTTTCTGCACAATTGTTCTCTTGAAGCCTGTCCCTAAGTAGTTATGGTCTCAGACAAGAAACTGGATTTGCAAGCCAGTTCAGCCGCTATAAAGCCAGTATATTTCTAGTGAAAATCCATGGCATTACAGTGATACAGATTGGCTAGTAGTAACTAATAATTTCTGTTTAGGTGTTTGTATGGGCTTAGTCCTGATCATGGGACAGAGTGAGACATGCTTCAGACAGAAACCTTTGCAGCAGATGTCTTTCCTTGTCTGAGAGAAGAATCTGGCAGTTTGACTAGTCTATCCCAAAAGCAAATTACAAATCACTTTAACAGGCCTAGCTGCCTTGAACAGTGCGTTTATGAGGGGCAAAGTCCAGGATCACTCCACTTTTCACCAACATCCCTCCAGCCTGTTGATTTGTGGGTTTTGGGGTGTAGGGAGTGTATTTCAGCTATCCATAAAACCTTCTCCCCCTTTAACACCCTCTTCATATCCAGATGGTCACAAAGGAAGTGTGAGAATTTCTGCTGCCTTTTAGCATCATGAGTGCACATTTTGTCCATGTCGTAGTACAGAGAAAATATATGCTCATATATTATAATATATAATATATAATATATTTACATACACTAAATATTAATATAAATATACTATATTTATATAATAATATAGTATATATTATAAGACATTCCTCAAGGGTCAGCACTGGGAGCAGCGCTGTTTAACATCTTTGTTGGTGACATGGCCAGTGGGACTGAATGCACCCTCAGGTAGTCTACTGATGACACCAAACTGTGTGGTGTGGTCGACACGCTGGAGGGAACGGATGCCATCCAGAGGGACCTGAAGAGGCTGGAGAGGTGGACCAGTGTCAACCTCATGGAGTTCAACAAGGCCAAGTGCAAGGTCCTGTACATAGGTTGGGGCAATCCCAAGCACAAGTACAGTCTAGGTGGGGAATGGATTGAGAGCAGCCCTAAGGACAAGGATTTGCTGGTGTTGGTTGAGGAGAAGTTCAACATGAGCCAGCAACGTGTACTGGCAGCCCAGAAAGCCAATCATATCCTCAACCAGCAGGTCAAGGGAGTTGATTATCCCTCTCTACTGCATTCTTGTGAGACCTCACCTGGAGTACTGTGTCCAGCTCTGGGGATCCCAACGTAAGAAGGACATGGACCTGTTGGATTGGGTCCAGAGGAGGTCATGAAGATGATCAGAGGGCTGGAACACCTCTCCTATGGGGACAGGCTGAGAGGACTGGGCTTGTTCAGCCTGGAGAAGACTGGGCAGAACCTTATAGCAGCTTTTGAATACCTGAAAGGGCCTGCAAGAAAGCTGAGGAGGACTTCTTGCAAGAGCATGTAGTGATAGGACAAGAGGTAATGGATTTAAATTGAAAGAGGGTAGACTGAGTTGTGGATGCCCCATCCCTGGAAGTGTTCAAGACCAGGCTGGATGAGGCTTTGGACACCCTGGTCTAGTGGCAGGTGTCCCTGCCCATGGCAGAAGGCTTGGAATTAAAAGATCTTTAAGGTCCCTCCCAACCCAAACTATACTATCCTTCTATGATTCTATGTTCAAAGTAATAGCAGCTAGGAATATATGGCAATTTTTGGCTGGCCCTATTTTGCACATATATTTGAGGCTAAGTTTCTTTTTTTAAAATATAATTTGTTCTTCCCATGATAGAAATCAAAGTAACTGTTTAGTTAATAAAAAGAGACCACAAGCCAAAACTCAGGACAGCCACCCTCTATCAAACATGCTCCCAGTGAAGGATATCTTACTCTATGCATAATCTGTTGACTTTCAGATTGTTACTATAAGATAGCATACCATTTTAAAGGTAATTTATGATATAAAATAAAGTTGTGATAATGAAGGTCTCTGGTGATATCCACACTTTTGAAGTGAAAGAAAAACTATAATAAATTTTGTTGCCTCAAATTACACTTGTCATTTAAGATTTATTCACAATTATACTGTTTTCATAAAGTTTAGATCCCAGTATTGCTTTATACCAGCCAATTTTTATTTGTTGCATTATCAGTATGTTTACTGACTGTCTAACATATTTTCAAAACATTTTTGCAACTGAAAACGTCTCGCAGTTTTTGACAATGCTAAAGCCTTGATCCAAAGATGATCAAATAAAAATAAAAACTCCCCTTTTCTTTATCAGGGCCTTGCTCTAAGTGCATGTCCATGCTTGTCTTGAAAGTAGACGTCAGACTGAACCCATGGCATTTCAGCAGAATGCTCAGCAACCAAGGATAAGACCTCAGCAGGCAATATAGAGTGATATGCCTTAGGGAAAATATTTTGAAAATAATATCATTAGACCAGATTATGAAATCCTTACTTTCAGTTTTCTGCAGCTTTTTGCCGGCCCAGTTGAACTGAATAAAAAGGAATGACTCATATACATGTCCCCAGGAGAGTGGAAAGTCCCTAACAGATAAACAAACACTGTCCTGTGTAGTAAAACGCCTAAGCTAACGTTAGGTGAGATAGATGTAGAGACAGGAGTTAATAAAAGCCTGGACTCTATGCCACACTACCACAACTCTTCTACTTTAGCTCCAAACCAATGTCTCTATACAGGGCTGCACTCTACATATTGTTGCGCCTGCTCATTTGGAGCTAGTTTAGGGATTTCTGTCACACCATGGTAGACACTTTTGGTTTATTAAAAAAAGGAAGACTCTCCTGGCTCTTCATGTGTGTTTCTTTATAGCAAATTAAAAGTTATGCGTGCATCAGCTATTTGAACTTCACCATATATTGGGAAAAGCTTCATACCCTTCTCCTCCGCGCTTTCTGGATTATAGTCTGCTCAGAACATTAACCACTCAGAGTAGCACCACCATCATCCAGTCCAGCAGGAAAGGTGCTGAAGCCTAGAACAGAAAAGTTTTCAGTTCAACTAATCTATGAATCTATGAACACAGATGGATTATTCATGTGGCTGAATGCTGTAGGGGATGGTTATCCACCACAATGAGCTGTTGCTGATCCCTAGTATGGCACTAGTCCAATCTGTTTTTTCTCTAACAGGAGGAAAGGAAAAGAGAGCAGTCAGATACCATCACACCTCTGATGATCTCTGATGATGAAAGGTCAGCAATCAACGTAGTCCTATGAATTCGCCCATGGAAAGTTGCCTTCTGAGTATATATGTCTTTCTGTCTCCACAGAGACAGAGAGGAGGGAAGTCAGGCCTCTAGGTTTTACTAACCTGAAGCTTCTATATATGAGTCAATCCAAATTAGAGGATCTAGAGTTTCATATTATGCACAAGACATAATCATCCAGGAGTCAGAAAAAAGAATGGAAGGAATAAAAGAAGAAAGGAAGCAGGATGAAAATGATATGTACTGAAACAGGCTGTTCACTGTGAAGTTGTGTAAGTGTTGTCCTATGCTCAAACAACTTTATACAATTATAAATATAAATATATAAATATATAAAAAAATATAGTTTTATACAATTATCATAGAATCAGAGAATGGTTTGGGTTGGAAGGAACCTTAAAGCCAGCAGTGTACCCTTGTGGCAAAGGCAGCCTGCAGTATCCCACACCACGTTAGGAAGAGGGCCACCAGACAATGCAGGGAGGTGTCCCTTCCCCTCTTCTCAGTACTGATGACACACACTTGGAGTACTGGGTCCAGTGCTGGGTTCCACAGTACAAGACAGACATGGACATACTGATGCAAGTCCAGCAAAACACCATGAGGGTGTTTAAGGGACTGGACTATCTTTCATATGAGTTTAAGGGATTTGGGACTGTTCAGCCCAGAGAAGAAAAGACTCAGGGTGATCTCATGAGTGTATATATATACCTGATGGGAGGGAATGAAGAGGAGGGAGCCAGGCTCTTCTCAGCCATGCTGAGTGACAGAACAAGAGGCAATGGGCACAAAGTAAAAACCAAAAATTAAACAAACAAACAAAAAACCCAAACAACAAACCAACCCAGAAATTCCATCTGAACTTAGTTTTTACTGTGAAAGTGGTCAAACACTGAAAGACATTCCCCAGAGAGGTTGTGGAATTTCCAACTTTGGAGATATTTGAAAGCCATCTGGACATGATCCTGGACAATCTATTCTAGCCAAACCTGCCTGAGGAGGGAGGTTGCACTAGATGATCTCAAGATTCCCTTTCCAAGCAAAATGATTCTGTGATTTCAAAAAAAGTTTTTTGCGTTAATTGATGCCTTATCTTCAACTTGCATTAAAAGTTCTGACAAGTTTTCTCAAGCAGTTTTTTATTTAAATATACATCATTAGCAATGTGCTCCTTGTAAGCCATCTGAGCAATGCTAGGATATCTCAACATCTTTGGTTTTTAAAATGAGAGTTTAAAATTAACTGCCATTTTCCAATACAAGTCACATTCATATTCCAGAAGAGATGGAAAACCTTGCTCTGCCAATGGAAGAGAAAATCATTGTCCGGCGCCTCTCCAAAGACACTATGCCCTTTGCGTGACTAAGCTGATTGGAGAATCCTGGCCGTTTATGCAACTATTTCACATAGAATATGCCAGCATAGCTGATTTTAAATGCATTAGAAGTGAAAAGGTGGTGGAGCAAAGACAGCATGAATATTAATTTCAATTCCTAATCGTAATCAGGAGGAATCAAAACCAGTAATTTCATTTTGGCTGAGTCCCCTGAGTTCCACTCCTTCTAGATCTTCCTGTGTCTTGAATGTGCCAATAATTATTAACAAAAAAATCTGGCATCAGCACAGTGATTGAAAAATTTCCCCTACCCTCAGATGTTTAGCACATAGCAGAACAACGTAGCATCAGTTTCAAGGGAAAAAATCTCTGTTTAACCGTCTAAGTTACAAATCTGAACAACATCCAGAACAAAGTATTTTCATACACAGCATCCACCTAGTATCGATAAGCTTTAATCATGTTGCTATTTTCTCAGGCTGAAATAAATAAATAAACTCTGTGCATAGCACCATGGTAAAGACGCATATACCTCATCCAGCCTGGCTGAGAAGCGAGAGACACTCCATGTGGGTTCAACAGTGACATGCTGTATCAATCTTTGTCTTAGCATAGTTCCTGGTGTGAAATGGCTGAAACAAGTCTTGCCTATACTTGAGTTAAGGCTTTAATGCTTAGAAACTCCCAAGTCTGCTGCCCTACTCTCTGATCCTCCACCAAGCCCAAACCTAAGCTTCCAGAGCCTATTTTCTCCTGGCTGTTGAGGTCAGCGAACAGCGAAATCATCATGGGGCCCTGGAATGATTTTACTACCAAAACCTCTGCTACTCAGCACTGTGCTTACTGGGGCCATCATAGGTGATAAGGCTGAACATTTGAATCAAGGGAATTAGTGCCTAGCCTATTTGGTGCTGGTTGATGAAAGATCAGGCTGAGAACTTAATTTTGTAAGCAGAGTCTGACGAAAGGAAAAGCTTTATGTAGCCTTGTAAAATGTTTGCAGAAATGAAGGTGTTGAATGTCTGAAGATACAAGTTGCCAACATCTTGTTTCTAGAACTACTTGGGAAATTTTAACAAGTAAAATTTCTTGATCAAGAAATATTCTTGAAATTTTCTTGATTTCTTTCTTTCAAAAAGATCAAAACTTTGTGATCTCAGAAATGAAAAGTCACCCCACAAAAGCTTTCTTTAATACATACAGGTGGCTCCTGTATGGCTACTAAGTTTTGAAATATCTTTTGCGGTTTCTACTCATCTTGTTTCATCAGATTTTAAAATAACAGGCTTTTTTTTCTTTTCCAGGACCATATTTTTATTTACAAGTTCATGTTTATGGTAAAGAAGTTTTAACAACTTTTAATATCAGTTAAATTAAAATAACATGCTTTGAGAATGTTAAAATATTCCACAATGAACAAAACTGTTAAATCATTCTTATTTAAATATTTTCCTTCAGATTAGTATGCTTTATCATTATTTTGAGAAGGAAAACTTGAAATTTTAAAAAATCCTGCAGAATGGTACAGTTCTTGTCTTCCTCATCCTTCTGGAAACCTTTAAAAAAATCTAAAGCATAATGTGAAATTTTGAGGAAATGAATGGAAGACAACCACTCTAATAAAACTACTCTTATTGACCACCTGTTTTATTTGTTCCTTCTTTTTATACAACAGGAAGGAAAACAAGAATTTTTTGGTACTTTGGTTTACAAAGGATAGTCATTGTCACTTAGGCAAAGATGCATATGTCCTTTGGCTAATACCAAAAGAGCTGTTGGGATTGGGAAGGGAGAAACAAGTACTGACTTGCTTTCCCCAGTTTTTGTCCAAGTCTTAGGAATTCTAGTATTAACTATGTTGTAATATTAGCTAATATATAAATATTATTTTATTCAAGAAAATCAGCTTTTTTTTCTAAAAAAAGTCCAAATGTCTTGGCTATCTGGAAGGCCTGTTTAAACAAGTATAGATAACTTCAGCATGTTTCATTCTAATACCATCTACTGTAAAACTGGAGAAATGGACATGGGGTGAGAGACTGCAAAGGTTTTGTTTTTTTTTTTTTTCCACACAGTCTCTCTGTAAATAATCTGCATGGAGTGTCTGATTCAGGTTTGATTTTATTGGTGGTTTAACAAATGTACAAGCACATTTAAGTTAAGTCACTGGAAGATGGTAAAGTAGAATCATTTTACTAAGTTGTTATCATAATTAAATCTTATAATTTTACAGTTTGCAGAAATTAAAAGTCCATCAGCTACATCTCAGTGATTAAAAAAATTCATAACTATCCTAAATAGAAGGTTATCTGTGTGGAATACCTGAGTATAGTGAAAGCAGGTAGGACCACAACTGTTACTGAAATTATGAGCTTTGCTTTACACTGCTAGGTCTTTTCCCAGACAGATCCTGCAGTCAAAGCAAGTGCTTGTTCTGATTTAATGAACTTCAGCTAAACTGTGCACACACAGAGAATTCCCCCTGTAAAGGCAGAAGCTCAGAGCACTATAAAGTTGGCAGAAGAGTGACTGCTCTTCCTCTGTTCTCACCTCTTCTGGAAGAGTCATTGGTTATGAAGGTGGTGGTAAAAGATATAAAAAATTGATTTACTGGGGAACAAGACCCTCACAGCCCTATTCTCAGTCTATTTAAAAGGCTACCACTCTTTGATACTGGCTTGCCCAGATCAGAGTAGAATCAGAGACTGCTCTTCGGTCTCTGTCCAGCCCTTTGTCTGCTGGGTCCAAGTTATCTTCTGAAAATGTATTCTTGTCTTTCTTTTTTATGACTGCACCACAGATTATGAAAGTGAGTTCCCAAAATGATAACACGCGGTGTGTCATGAAGGGGAAATTTGAGAAAGAGGGTCTGAATGAACAACCAAAATACAGCAGATTTGTACATCTGCTCCTTAGACCTTCATACAAGTATCTCCTAATACTGCGAAAACCAACTTGTGTGCAGAAGTAGGCAGGAGGTGTTAATGAACCTTGTTTGAGTGACAGATAGCATGAACACTACTGGGGTTTATTATTACATATTATCCTGGTAATACTGCCAGAGAATTGTGACTCATTGTTTGTTACAGATGTCACCGTAGCTATGCCTCTGTCTTTATCTACCAGTATTTCCTCCAGATGTCAAGATTTGCTGTGACAGGAAGCTAGCATGATCATTTCAATACGGTCACAGATTCTCACAGATGTTATCACCACAATGACACTGTGATAGACGTAGTCTAGCTGTGGGATCTGGAACTGCCACCAGTGGGAAGCCACAAGCTGGTAAAAGCTACGTCTGACTGCAAATCTTACTGCAGCCAGCTATACCCTGAACACCCTCTCCCTCCACACATCTTCCTCAGACGCCTACAACGTGCGTTAATGAAAATCCGAGGTGATTAAGCCAGCAATGCCTCAACGTACAAACTACACCTAAGTAACTGTTACTTAAAGAGCTCATACAGTCTTGTGCCTCTCCTCAAAAGAGACCAAAAGGTCCTTTAATTTGTAGGAGATGATTTCACTAAGCTGTCCTTAGTCATGCCTAAGTCTTTGTCCTGCATAGTCACAGATAATTTAGACACCATTGACAAATATGAGTACTACAAATTACTAGTCCCAGTGCACATTACCATGCTTTTACCCTGACAATTTAATCTGCTGTCAGATTTGCCAAATTATCTAGCTTTGTTAAGTCATTTCACACTTCATCATCCTAATGATTTTGGCTGTATATAACTTGTCTTCACCAAGAAAAGTTGACTTCTTTCTGGCTAGACATTATTCCCAGTCAATGCCTTATCCATTTGACTAACACCATCACACTGTCACTCACTGATACATGTAAAGCAAGGTATCTTTGCTTACATCTTCCCAGTTTCCTATCTGGATAGAATTTAGCCAGTCACCACATGAGTATTTCATTTCCCCAACAGTCAAGAGTGAGGCTTGTTATCAAAACTGTACAGTCCAGATAAATTTTTTCATCTAATTTTCTGGAATGAATAAACATGCCTTAAATCAAATCTTTGATGGAATCCATATTCACAGTGACAATCAGTCCTGGTCATCAGTTTAAAAAGTAGTGACTGTACTGCTGGGACTCAATGCATTAAGTCACTGACCTAATGCATTACCCAAGCTTCGTAGTGCATTAAAAAATAGTTACTAGTGACTTCTTGTGTGGTGGTTATCACAAATACCTATGCTCACCCTGTTGGCAATGTCTGCTGTTAGCTGAAACATGGGCCCAAGCATTCATTTTCTCATTGTAAGCACCATGTCTTGTAATTTATCTTTAAGGATTCTGCAGCTCAGAGCCTAACCATCCACCCATCAGCTCCAAGGAGTCCAGCCTACATCACCTGAGCCCTGACCTGTGGAGATCTCACCCCAGGACAGGTCTCACTGACCAGATGGTGGAAAGGTTTTGGCCCTGTGCTGATTTGCCAGGTATGTTTATGCTTTTCCTGTGAGGGTGCTTCAGAGCTCGGCAGCAGGTCACATCTGCCTGTGTGTTGGGGTGCAAGTGAGGGAGACAGGAGAAGTTTGTCTCGAGTACAGGCTCGGGTCTGTGTCTGTCAGCATCATTTATGGATGTCAGCTTTCACAGTGAAAATAAAACCTGTGTAATTGTTAATACTAAACCATATTACGATGTAGTGATGGTTAATTCAAAAAAGAGAACTATTCCAAATATATAATAAAGAAATCTGTAAAAGTCAATTTCAATATATGTATCAATTTTATAAATAATGCCAGTGCTAACATAACCTCTTATCTAAAGAATGTAAGTGCAAGTAATGGGTAGCTAAAGAAAGTAGGAATGGTTTTCCAGCCTAATAATAAATCTACATGAGTGGACACCCAGAAAAATCATTGTAGTGTTTTTTCCAATAATTTAAATATGGCATTAGACTTAACACTGTAGTTCTTTCATCAAAAGTAGAGATTATTTTGCACTTGTTTTGTATGCAACAGTATATGTATTTATTGTTGTCACTTTGGCATTATGTTGATACTGGCACAACTGAAATTTTTAATTTCATAATTAGATCCACTTCTGTTATTATTATGCGGTTAGGATAATTAATTTATAGTTAAGAATGAAGTTTGCCTTTGCAAGGCAATATTGCAGAACAATGAATACAGGAGCACGTATGGTCATATACTGGAGACAGAAAGCTGGGTTTGCATAAAGCTATGGCCTGAACTATTACTTTCATGTAAGAATTTTGCAACCGAAATAGTAGCATAGCAAATTCATGACATATGGAAGTAAGAGTATAAGAAAGCAAGGAAAACATCCCTGATCTCAGACCAAATAGGAAATACTTTTTTTAAATCAATTGATTATTTTTTTCTTATTACAAATATTTAATATTCTTTTAAAGGGGAAGTTTTCAAAAAACCCAATATATATTAAAAAATATGCAGTTAACATAGAATCATAGAATCATTTAGGTTGAAAAAGACCTATATAGTCATTGAAAAAGACCTATATGGTAATTGAAAAAGACCTATATGGTCATTGAATCCAACCATTAAACATATCACAACCCTGATGAAATTTCTTTAAGCCTTCCCTGAAATGTGCCATGTAGTTATTGCAAACAATAGAAATTGCAGACATGAATTGCTAAAGGATCCAGACTACTCTTCACTGTCATATAATCGTCATGCCTCATTAACTTCAATATAATCTACATAAACTACTGAACCCTAATGCTGCCCTCAATAAAATTTGCAAAAATACATGTAAAGGTCAAGATAATAAATTAGAACACTATAAAATCAATTTCCTATTCAAAGGATACTTTGCCAATAATCTCATGGTACTTTGCTTGCTATGGGAGAAGAAAAATATGACATGAATGAAATTATTCTGTCCCTTAATTGTTCATTTGCAAATTCTCATGTACTGTATTTCTGTTTCAGAGAAATGTTCTGCATAAGCTAGCATACATTTTCTGGGTCTTGTGCTGTCTCCATTATGACTTAACTTCAGTGTTAAGTACTCTCTGATGAAGTATGCCACTTCCTCGGGGAGGAGTAAACCAAAGGATGTATGTTATGAGCAAGTACTATGAATTTTTTGACTTGGAGTAACACTCAGTTACTGATGTTCATGCCAGAGTTCATCTGGTGGAAACACATTAATGTAAATATTTTTCAGTTACACACCTGAAAATGAAGTCTTCTAGTTTTTTATACTGTATTATCATTTACACAGGTTCTGGAAAAAAAAAATCACCAAGAACAAGGTTTTTTGGTAGATATTTTACCTCTCAATATGGTTTTTAATGTAATTGATTTCAAAATCCAATCCCTGTCAGATGCAAACACAAAACTAAATGTCAGGTTATTTTAGAAATTTTCTAAAACATTCTGGGACCAGAAAAGTGAATGTTTTAGGCTCCAGATTTTGTGAACATCAGAAGTTAATTTTTCACTAAGGTAATGACCTCCTGTTTAGCCCATATGTTTGTTGCCTAAAATTGCTGAAAAATAGGATTACCTAATGAAAATTTTAGACACCACTGCCTAGTCTGACTGTTTATTTGAACAGATATTTTGAGACAGTTTCTTAGGGACCAGCCTCACGTTGTTTCCTGTTTGCATGCAGTATGACTCAGTCTTTATGCCAACTTAGAAACTTTTCTACTTAATTTGTAAAGTTCAAGAATAAGACTGCTCTTTTGAGAAGGTTGCATGTACCTTATATACAGTGATGCTTTCTTTATTTTTGAGTTAGCACAAAACAAACAAGTGTCAAACCAGTTGCTTCTGCTGTTGGGCATACTTGAGGCATCTTTATGTCACCATGCAAGGGGGTTACTTCTACCTGCATTAACAGGTTCTGAGTGGTTTGGCTGGGTGGAGGGTAGAGATTCTGAAAAGTCATACCCTTTCTTTTGAGGAAAAGTGGTGAGTATTATACTAAGTTTACAGACCTGCCTGACTTCCACAAGGCACCAAGACTAAAGAACCATGAAACTATGGACATCAAGGTAATAAAACTATCTCTAATCCCACTGATGATGAAGGGTTAATAGATATGTGACTCAAATATTAACAAGTTCACAAGCCTTACACAAACAATTTTTCAGTTTTCAGGTCATCCATACAGACTTATTTCATGTGGACTGTTGGTGCCTAATGAAGTGAGACGTCATACTGTAATATCTGCATATCAGAGGCCTCACCAAGGTTGCAAATCACCTTGCTTCCAGTGAGGTAGTTGTCTTCTATACCTCTTTCATTCTGCCAAGTGTGGCTGAAAGCTGCCAAAGGGTTAGAAACATATGGGGCAGAGGTAGGAGGGACACTGACAGACATAGATATGCAGGAATCGATTTTTTTTATAGAAGATGTGTCTATAAGAGACAATTATAAAATGATTGAAGTAAAAGCAGAACAAGGTAAGTAGAACTGGGTTAAGGCAGCACAAAAACCTGATTCTGGTTCTTTAGCTGTTTTGAAGGGAGAAAAAGCTAGGCTGTGCTAAAATGTGATTTACTGAAAATATTGTCAAAGTATTTGTGCTGGTTTTGTCTGGGAAAGAGTCAATTTTCTTCAGAGTAGCATGTATGGGGTTAAGTTTTGGATTTGTCTGAAAACATTGTGCTAACACAAGGATGATTTAGTTATTTCTCAGCAGTGCTTACACAGGGTCAAGTCCTTTTCTGCTCCTCACACAGCCCCACCAGCGAGTAGGCTGGGGGTGCACAAGGAGTTGGGAGGGGACAACTGACCCCAAATGACTAAAGGGATATTCCATACCATATCACATCATGCTCAGCATATAAAGCTGGGAGAAGAAGAAGGAAGGGGAGGAACGACATACAGAGTGATGGCGTTCTCAAGTAACTGTTACGTGTGATGGAGCCCTGCTTTCCTGGAGATGGCTGAGCACCTCCCTGCTGATGGGAAGTGGTGAATGAATTCTTTGTTTTGCTTTGCTTGTGTACATGGCTTTTGCTTTACCTTTTATTAACTGTCTTTATCTCAACCCATGAGTTTTCTTGCTTTTCTGATTTTCTCCCCCATCCCACTGCAGAGGGGTGAGTGAGTGGCTGTATGGTGCTCAGTTGCCGGCTACGATTAAACCACAGCATTTTAGATTAAATGGAATGTTAATTTATTTTTCAGTAAGATCTTTTTTCAACTTCTTGAAGTAAATAGAAGCTTCAAATTAAAGAAGATAGTTCTTTTATCCAAATATTTTTCAGATTGAAATTTTTTGCTACTGAATTTTGGTGGTATTTAGTCTGAAGTTTGTGTAGTGAAATTACAGAAATTCACAAAGAAAAGGCTTAGAACAGATCTGGATTTCCAGATATATCAAAATGGATCCCACATCTTGAAAAAATACCAGAAAGGAATGGTTGTATCACTGCTCTGTTCCCTGGTGGGACAGTCTCATTCTGGAAGAAACAGTCTGTTAAACTACGTTTAGTGATGATAGAATTAGAGATAGTGTCCTCACAAGCCTGGGTTTTCAGTCAATTAAAAAATCAATTTTAAATGGCTCTCTTTTCTTTGTGATATTTACCCAACACTGTCCCACAAAGAAACATGATACAGTTAATTACAGCTGGAACTCAAAATATTCCTCTTCAAGCCTCTCTCAGTTGTTTTTTTTTTTTTTATTTAACAAAGATCATAAAGTTCACATCAACAGAAATACCTCTGTCCCCTGCTTTATTTATCTATTTTAATAATGGCCTTCAGAAAGATCCCGTCTATTTCTGATCATCATTTTAACTTTTCTTAGTATGCATCATAATTTTCTTTTCAACTCTGTAAGAAAATTTCTTTTTTTTTTTTTTAATGGAGAAACTAACTTCATCCTTGCATTACGAGCGTAGCAGGCCTGAGACTTTAAAAAATGTGTTTATGTATTAATATTTTCCAGTACAGTGTTTCCACTCTCAAAATGCTTTCTTTGATTTTTAGCTGGCGAAAAATGCTTTCACATCGTTCTCCTGGACACAACTGGAAGTTAAGCTTGTTAAAATTACAAAAGCTTGGGATGCTCCTGGCTCCTTGTCTGCTCTGTCTTAGAGCACTATCCTGCAAATGAAATCCTCTTTCTTCTGCTCCTTACCAGTTCTCTGAGTTCTGCCATTGTCACCTTGTCACCTTCTCTGAGAAGCAGAGCTTGGAAGGGTGATATAATACATTTTGCTATTGATGAGCTATTTAGTGAGATAGAGGGGATTACAGATACAAGGAGAACTGTGTCTTACAGCCCCAGGTTTTTTCCTTTCCATACAATGAAGCTGATGTTTCTTCAGATTAAATTTAAGACTCAGGTTGTCCCGTGAGTATAAGAAAAAGCATACAAATGAGCAATCTAATTAGAAGTAAATAAAATTCAAAACAATGTACCCACATCTAATTCAGACTGTGCATACTTTAACCTTCTTCATACATCTCAGACATGTGAGTCATTCATTTTATCTCAAAAATTTTATACCATGTATTATAAAACCATATCCAGAACCAAAGCTATTTCTTCAATATATTTCTTTAGTAGTCCTCATGTTGGAAAAGCAAGGGTAGAAATGGCATAAGTCTCTCTAATTAGAGCTTGTTGAACTGTTGTTTGCCATGTGTGTGCCCTAAATATCTGAGCAGTGTTTTCTGTCCATTTTTCACTTGCAGATAACATACATCCTAGTGAGCAGGCCATAGGAACCTTTTAGGAGTGTTCTAAAGAGACAAGTTAAAAGTACAAAGAACAATGTCTCATTTTTAAACTGTTAATTTCACTCTTGATTAGAGTTTTGCAAAGGCTGTAAATCAGCACTGGAGACAATCAAAGCTTTCTTTCATTGCAGTTATTTCACAGTGATTTTAACTCTTCTTTAGTCTCCAAGGTAAGCAGGAAACAATGAAGCTAAAAGTTTTTTTGTTTTGTTTTTCTGTGTGAGAACATGATGTTCTTTCCATTTCTACCAGCTGTTGTGATAACCAGGGATTAATTAAAGAGTCACTTGTTGCTTCTTTTTTTATTCCAAATAGCTTTAATCCCTGAAGTTCCAAAGTAATAAAGATGGCAATATCATCCTGTACGCAAGAGACAAGAAGAAGAGTCCACCTTTGGTCTCATGTCATGTTAAACCACAGAAAATAATAAAATCATAACTTATATAATTCTCTTGTGATCAGTACTGTATATAGAGAAATGCTGGGGAATCTCATTCTCCATGGCTTCTCCACAGGACTCTGGCTATGGAGGGCCAATGCTTCACTGCGGAGTGGCACAGACCCAGATGAAAATCAGGCTTCAGCAGCAAAACAAAAATCTCTGATCAGCAATTCCAAATAATTTGTCTTGAAAGGAAGTCACATTTATTTCAGCGAGCAGAAAGAATGCAGGGCTAAAATTTAAAAAGCAACCTTCTTGCCCCAAAAATACAGATCAAAACAAAACAAACAAACAGAAAAAACAAACAAAAAAAAAAAAAGAAAACAAACACAAAAAAAGCAAGCAAACAAAACCTAAACAAACAAACCAACCAAAACCCAACAAACCTGGTGAAAGTTTTTCAAAATGTAGATTTCTGAATTGTGGATGAATACGTGTCAGACTGGCAGTCTGATGTTTTCACTGTGGCCATCTATAGCACAGTGTGTAAACTTCTTTCTTCATCTTACTAACATGAAGGAACCACCGTAAGAGGAAATAAGACACCTCACGCCATGACAGAGGTGTCTCAAGAGTTATTCTAACCCCCTAAGTTCATCACAGTCTAGCTAGGTTGGGATCAGATCCCAGTGCATGGCATGTAGCATCCCTGCCTGCTCTCATGCATGGGAACAAGAACCCAGCAAACAAATTAGAAAGGAACTTTGACACTCCAAGGCTGATTCCCTGATGTAGACACCTGGGTGACTGGATATCCAAGGACCACCTCAAAGTATAGTTCCCGTACTTTGTTTTAGATGTATCCTAAGACTACAAGCTCTGGATTTTCTTAACGTTCATTTGGACCATCATTTGGAGTCTACTGGAGAGGCTGTGATGATCCACTAAGTGTAAGACATTGAGCAGAAGGAAGGGGAAGAAGTTAAATTTCCTCAGACAGCTCCTCTTTCCAATGGTTTAGAAGCAGTTCAGAAGACCCTGAAGCATCTTGTGCATGCAGAGCTGGCCTGCTTCAAGTATGCTGTGTAAGCTGAGCATCAAACTGGAAATAACAGAAGAAGAAAGCAAGCTAAATAAAGGGGGTTAATTTGATGTCTGAGATAGCATTATGCCAAGAAGGCATAGGATTTTTTCCAGTTACATAATTAGCAGCAAATTAAGTTACTTAAGCTCATGGCTTTGAAAATGGTTTTGCTATTCAACCTTTCAAAACCTCACAATAGAATACCTTATAAAAATACTTCCCAGTATCTCTCCTCATTTTAACTCAGGAGGAAATTCCTTTGGTCATGATTGGAAGTAGTGTGAGATAGCTTAATTTCCTGCACTTTTCACTGCTCATTGATCAAACATTTTAACATGGAGTTTGATATAAAAAATCCCTTTCCAGAAATAACCAAGAACCCAGTATCTGGGGGAAATGCTGATATTAAACAAAGAGAGGAACATTGTGAATCCTTTCAATCTTCTTCCCTTTTAATACAAAGTCTTGCTGGTAAACAGTCATGGAAAGAGTCAATATCATTTGACAAACAAATTTATCCTAAATCCGTTAGGCCAGAAAAATTCTAAGCCAAGTTCTCTGTACATATAAATGGACCACATGCTAACAAAATTGATGGGAGAATGGAAGTTTGGATGTCCCTAAAATCAAATCAGCTATAAAGAAGTAGTACCCAGCATCAGCTTACGTAAACCAAACTAAGGACAGAGTCTGTGAAGGTCTTTGAGAGAGTTTCTGCCATCAATCTGTATTTGTAAATGTCAGTAAATCCAAAACCAAAGTTGAAGAGCATTATCAAAAATTATTTTGAAATTTCTCTGAAGTAATTTCTGTTTGCCAGAGCATGCAGCAGCATTCAGAACAAGACAAATTCATCTCCTTTCAATTTAGTGGTGAAGCTTAGTTTTCCAGTGCAACAGTGTTGTCATCCAGCCTCTTGGTAGCATGAGGTGTGTTGATGAGTTTGCTGGACTAGGATTTATGCTTGTCTTCCCAGCAGGTAATGTATGAGACAGTCACTTGTAGATGTACCTGACCAATACTTTCTACAGAAACATTTGTATAAATGACTTCTGAGCTCTTTCATCATATTGCTTACCCAAAAGGAGACCTGGCAGGACAGAACATTTAGATTAAATGATGTCAGTTTGAAGAGTCAGACCAAGAGGGTTGAAACCACTGCTGCCTAAACTATTACTCTTGCAGAATGATAATATCTTATTTTTAGAACATTGAAGCATGTCTCACCCTGGAGCCCAAACAGCGCTCTAATAGTTATTAATGGCAGCTGTCAGGTATGCATCTATTGACCAAGAATGAGTCACACTGACCGTACTAGAAGCCCCAGTCAGCTGGAAAGCTGGGGCGCTTTTTTTTTTTTTTTTCATTTTCTTTTATTTTTTCTTTTTTTCTTCATATTTTATTATCTCATTCTTCTGTAGGCAGCATGATAATGAAATATCAGAGTGTTTATCTGCAGTAGCCATTAGAATGAACTAATGAACTTGTTCTGGAGATACAAGCAGGTCATCACCTGCTTTGTCAGTAAATAATACTGTTAAGGAGGCAATTTCCATCACTGTAGGTACTTACAAGTTAATTTAGAAGCAACCAGCTTTTAATTAGTAGTGCAGCTAGCATACTGTGTAGCAAAATCTTGCAGAAAGCCCATCAATTTATTAGGAAGCTAAAGAAATACATTAAAAATACTCTTGTCCCCCTATAAAGAGTGATTCGAAGGGTTCTAATACCAATATGATTGACATTAGCGGTTAAAAAGAAATAATTTAAAATTTTACGTATCTTTATCTCCCAAAATTAAATGACTTTCAGACTGATTTTCATTTTTATCAGACTGCAGTATTTGCAAATTTAATTTCAAAGCATGATTTTTGCATGCACAGGTTTGACAAATCAGCTGCTGCAACTGTCTTATAGTAATTCATATAGTAATTTAATTCATGCTTTCTAAACTAAAGAAAAGTACAAATAGTATAAAATCTACTTCTACACTGCCTCTGAACCCTCAAGATCAAGCAAAGTCTGCTGTTAAGTTTTTATGTAGGAAAGGTCTGTAAAGGCATAAAAGCTGCACAGAAAATCCAGCATGTAGCTGCCTGCCTGTTAAACAAAGACACAGATAGAGTGTAGGTCTGCATCCTTCAGTTCAGATTGCAATTAAAAATCCTGGCCCTTGCCTAAAAGATCTGTCAGAGAGAAACTGTCTCAAAGATATAATGACATTGAGTCAAGGGGAGAGGTCTCAGGAGACCAAGCTGAAGCCCAGAGGGAAGAGCTTTTTGTGACTGAAAACCCTCCCTGCTATTGCAGGACTCTTGTAGCATTGCTGTTTTCGGGTCACTGTTTATTGCCCATATATTTGCAAATGTCCTCACAGTAATAAAAAGGCACTTTAATGAGTGAGAAAAGTGAGGAAAGAGGAGGAAAAATTAAGGTGGAAGAAAGGGGAAAGAGAGAGAGAGAGACAGAGAAATCATTACATGAGAGAAAAGATAAAAGGTTTGCCTGAGCCACAAACCAGCACATTAATCATAGAATCAGAATGGTTTGGGTTGGGTCTTCAGCGATCATCTAGTTCCAACCCCTCAGAGCAGGTTGCCTAAAGCTTCATCCAGCCTGGCCTTGCACACTTCCAGGGAGGAGACATCCATCTGCACTGTTATTTAATTGTGCTAGGTAATGTCCAGTAAAGTATAAATAAAATGCACACTAGGACCTCTGGACAAGAGGATATGCTCCTCTCTCTCCTGGCAAACAAGATAATGTCATGCTTACCCACACTCTTCTGAATGACCAGATTGGTTTCTTCACCTGTCTGTCCTCACCACTGCACTGGTGATGCTTCCCTTGAGCCAGCTCCTTTGTTGAACATGGTATAGTTCAAGGCAAAACAATCTTTCCCCTTCAGTCTCTGTTTCTGCCTATTAAAAACCAGTGGTCCCAGATGGAATGATCCACTTTTCCCAGCCGAAAGCTATCGAAAGCATAGGCAATTGTTACTCCTCTGCTTGTGGACTTTGCTTTTTGTCTACATGGCATGTTCCAGTCTGATTTCTAGATCTCAGCTGTGATGTGGCTTTGGTTTAGCTCTCTGGAAGCTTCTTGGTATTCCATGTGCAGAGAAATGGCTGGTGTATGCACTTCTGACCTCTGTCCCCTCTTTCTTTGATATTATGACAGTTAATATGAAAAGTAGTGCTGCTACCTTGGAACAGTCTTTGATGAATCACTAGTAATAACCCAACATTTAATCCTAAAAATTGGGCTACCTGTCAAGTTCGTCTGCAAAGCAATTTCTTTAATTTCCACTGATGGTCCTCTTCTAACAGGGTCATCTCCCCCAGATCAATATCAGCTGAAATGTGATTTGGCTTTGTGATCTCTAGGGGCATTAGCCTGACAACTTGCTGTGCTCAAGATATTCCATCTTTTCCTAATGATTCAGCTGAACACAAAGCAGCAACGACCTGTCTAAGGTGGATGTTATTACTGCCTTGCTTCCTAAGCTGGATGCTGGATTGAAGCTGTTGAACAGCAGCACACAGGCAATCCTAGCTTGAATAACTTGTTCTTAGTCTTTCCAATGAGTCCATGGTGTGCCATTCTCATATTTTGCAGCAAAAGTTCCTTGCCCTTGCTACATTCCTAGGTCATGTATCTCTTCCTGCCATGCTGTAATTCAGTTGTCTTTCCCCAGGTATATGTGTTTACAAGATTTCTCACTTTGGTAAATGAGGCCATAAAGCGCATTCCTACTTCTGTACTGTGTGGGATAGTCTCCTGTTTTGTCACAAAGCCCTGTATGAAACACCTGGTTATACCCAATAGGAAATGCTTGTTTTCCTTGTGTAAATTCCACTTCTTAAATGTAGGATAGTTTCTCCACAACAGCTGTTACAGTCTTTGGAGTTCCTGACTGCGACAAAGAGGAGATGTATTTTGTTCTTAGACTTATGTCAGGGGCTTGAAATGGTCTTTGTGCATTTAATTATTCCTCCAAGATCTTCTCTTTCATATGTGACTTATGGAGAGAAAACAAAGTTTTTTCCTCCTGCTATTCATGTATATTGTCGGTTCTGTGGTCCATTTATTAATTTATTTTTATAACGGTCTCTACATGACCTTGCTCACAAGTACAAGAAGTTCTTTATATATTGTGAGGCAGTAGCTGTCTTGCCACATGTCATGGCTGCTTGATCCTAGAGGTCCCCAGATTGCTTTGAGATGTCCATCTTGCACTAGGGAATCCCAGTGGGATTCTTGGCTACAGGTCAAGGGCTTTTTTTTCTTTCCTGTTTTCTATTATGGACAATGCAATCAGGCACATTTGGAGCTGCTGCTCTTCCATGAAGATATTATAAGGCAATAAATGGGCATTGATCCTATGTAAACCTACTTCTAACTCATCTAACTCTCTTCCAGAAGGCAAAAGAGCTGTGTCACCACAACACTTAGCCTGACCTCTGCTGAGACAATAAGGCATAGGCACAGTTGTCACATAACCAGGGCTGTACAGTGCATGGGGTGCCAGTAGGGTCTCTGCATGGTATTACACCACAGAGTTAGACAGGCTGGCCTGCCAAGAGGGATCCAGAGAAGGTTCAAACTTGAGTTCGTAGCTCTGAATCTCTTTGGATTCTATTAGGAATATATTCTCTTATTAAGAATATGTCTGAGGTACCCTGTGACAGCTTCAAAGAGAAGAGTTGCAGTGTTTCCTAGACAGTGCTGATTAAACACCTCTGAAACACAGGACATATTCATATATGACTGAGGAATTCCTAATTCATTCCTTCCAGATAATGAAACAGGAAAAAAATCTAAAATTCTTGACAATTAATTTCAGCAGAAGTCAGCAAGTTCTGTTAAAACCTGTGCATGAAGATACAGTTATCAGGGTAATATTTATTGATATGCAAATGTCCATATATACACCTCCATAGAGAGGAAAAGAACATGCTTCATTACAAGCAAGATGGGGTTTGAAATTACCTTGAAAATTTAAGAGATGAGAATGGCTTTAGTTTAGCTCCAAAGCCTAAAGAAGGTAACAGTTCCATTTCATAACAACATTTGATTTTCAAATCCTCTTTTCATCCCAGTGTTGAACTTCTGTAATGCTTTTACAGAGGCAGGTTTGCGCTGAACTACCCTGTGATCCAAAGTTGTATTTTCAAAACATTTGGAAAAGACTGATGAAACTCGAGAACCTTTTATCTAGGAGTTTTTCAAACTGATTAGGGTGTCAACTAAATTGTGATGACCCTGGCTGTGAACCCTTGACTCCTTCCCTCAGGGCTCAACATCTCCTGGTAGCTCTCTCTGAAATGGACAGAGTGAAGCTAAAGCCCCAGCTTGCAATGGTTGTTGGACTAAAAATGTGAGCTAATCTCTCACTCTGGTCATTTCTGAGTTGAGAATCTAGCCTTAAATTTTCCTTTTAAAAACCTTTTTTTCAAGTCTTACACTTCTGTGAAATGTTTTGGCCTCAGCACAATGAAATCATATGAAAAAATGATTCAATCAGTTCTTTTTGGAGGTATTATGTGGTCTTTAATTATACACATTTTTTTCTGTTCCCTGGAGCCCCAGACTTTTTTGAAATTATTTGTATTTTATTCATACTTTTATTGTTAGAATGCTTTCCAGGCTGGAAAGCAGCTTTTTAAAGAAAAACAAAATAAATAAGGGGAAATGGCTGTTCTTTATTTAATGTATTTTACATAATAACAGTTGGTATCTTTTTAAATGAAAATAAAATACTGTCATTTTTCACACACACAGAATTACAGGAAAGTTATGGTGTTTCTTTGCTTATAGGCTCAAATTTGTTATATTTAATACAATTCATTCTTTTCCTTTTTTTTTGTACAGATGTAGGAACACAATTACTCAAAAGTAATGTTACAGGATTATAAGAATTTCCAGCAACAATCCCATTCATCTGAAAGCCATTGGATTTTCATTTCTTTGGTAGGTATTTCTGTTGACACTATATATACATATATCAATAGTTAGGTACTATAATTTGAGTAGATATGAAGCATTAGTCTACTTCATATTGTGCACATAGATATGTATATGTGAACATATATGTACATCTGCAATATTTAGGATTAAATTAATCTACATGACCACCTACACTTATACTTACACATTCACAATATACTTTTATACTTGTACATTTATATTTAGAACCCACCCTGCAAACACACAGATATGTTTATGTAATGATACCTTCAACCAAAATGCAAAAACAAAAAAGAAAGCCATATTTGAATTTTAGTGATAGTGATAAAGATGATAAGCAAGATGTAGCTTTTAATTTTATTTACAGCACACATACACTTCCATATTAAGCCTCACTGCTGGGTAGGAATCTGCTAATGCCGAGACTTACACCATTTCAGGGCATAAGCTCAGCATTAAACTCTTTGAAATCACAGTCTCTACCTTGTCAGCAAGTTTGTTGCTTCTCACTGGCCAACCCAGTTGAGTTGATGGGGCATGCTCTCAGATCCATGCTGTGTCAGTGCCATGGTGAGGGGGTTCTGGACAGGGAGATCCTATACTTCACAACTGGATGAGCAAACTCCAGGGACTTGCAAAAAGTCAGTGCAGAAAGGTGGGAGAAGGTGGCTGGAGCAGAGGTTCCCCATCAGTCTGTGGTGAGAGGGCAGGCTGTGCTCCTGCAGCCATGGGGGGTCACGGGGTCACGGGGGAGTCAGGAAGGACTTAAGCCAGAGAGGTTCATGGGTGACTGCTTCTCGTGGGAAGGACCCCACATGAGAGCAGGTGAAGAATGTGCATAGTGTCCCCCCCACCTCCAAGGAGAAAGGAGCAGCAGAGAATATGTGGTGAACTAACAGGGAAACCCTCACACCTCTGGGGGTGAAGGAGTTAGCCTGGGAATAAGGGTGGGGTGGGGGGAAGGGTTTTTTTCCTAAGACCTGTACTGTTTTGTTTGTCATCATCTTATTCTGATTTTGATTGGTAACTTATTAAATCGAATTGTCTTCCTCAAGTCGAGTCTGTTTTCCCCATGACCATGATGGGTGGGTGATGCCTCCCTGTCCTTGCCTCAGGACATGAACATTTCCTTGTGTTTTCTACTTCACAGCCCACGTGGGGTATGAGTGAGCAAATAGCCACATGGTCTTTAGTTCCTGGCTGGGCAAAAACCACGACAGAGACCTTGAGAGCTTATACTGAAATGCGGTAGAAACAGGAACCAGGTTCTCAATTCGCCAGTACTGTTTAATGTCAGACCAGCACACCTGGCTTATCCTTTGCACTCGGAATACTTTTCTTGTATTTCTGACACAAAAAGACAGAGAGGGATGAAACTGAGAAAGAACCAAAAATTCTAGAATAAATAAAACAGGAAGAAGACACTTTAAAACACCCTGAGGAATGGATACCTTTTCTTTCCTTACTTGCCCTTTACTTCCAGAAAAAAAAAAAAAAAAAAAAAAGCCTTATTTCATGAATTCCTTCATGCTCATCTTCCCTGCAAACTCTCATGTTGTTTTGCGTGCTCTGAGAGTAATGCACTTTCACTCTGGGACCAGTGATCCCTTTGAACTTGCTTGCAATATGAAAAGACAAATGGAGAAACAGATTTTAATTTTGGCGTCTTGGCAGTAGACGATGATGAGTATTAGAAGATGAAAGATGAACTGTGAAAATTAGAATTGTGTTTTCTTTTGTCTGGAGCTCCTTGGTCCCAGAATTATTCATATTCTCAGACTGATTCATCATCTTCCTCCTTTTGTTTAATTTTCTACTCACTGTCTGAATCCAATGGGAAAAAGTAAGAACACCTTTAAGAATTTCCTTCCTTGATTAATTCTAACTTTTAATGGGATAGAACGAATAAGCCAGTTTTCCCAGATGCTCTTATTTTTCATGCTTTCTCTGGGAGCAAAGCCATGCTGATAATAGTTGGGTAAATTTTTCAGAACCAAACAGGCAGGTGTTGCATGTAAGATGTTGGTCCCTGGCAGGACTAGTCATCAGTGTTATCCCTTGTTAGCACTTGATCCTGTTGAGGGTTTTGCTGATAGTAGTACAACCTGAGCAATATGAAAAGAATGCTGCAAAAGGTGTTGTGTCTCAAAGGTTTCTTCAGGAAAGAAAGATAGATCAACTAGGAACCAACCCTATAATACGGTCCACATGCTCTCCTACTACATTTACAATTTCCTTGAACTGACCATTTCTATGAAAATTTTGTTAACACTCACATTTCAGGAATTCTCAAATCAAGGTCATTTGAACTGTGACTTATTTTGTTCTTATCAGCCATAAGGAAGAACAAAAGGGTCACACCCACCCTTGTAATTTTTTGGGTATATCATCTCCTTCGTTCCAAAAGCTGGTTAAAAACCGCCCTAATTAAACCCTGCCTTCAGAGGTTTTCCTCTACTTATTACAAGAACTACATCCCTGTAAAGCAGCTTCCCTTCACTTTTTTGAGAAATCATTAATAATTTTATTTTTATATGTGTATGTATATATGTATAAAATGTATCCTTTGCAACTTGCACTCTTAATATCTTTTCTTATTTACTTTATCTGTAGGTGCCCTGTATAGAGTGGTTTGGAAATATTCTGCAGAAAGGGTGCTATGCTATATAATAAATTTGCCAGAAAAAAGTATATTCTAACTTTACCACAGATGTCTTAAGTGGATGATAGCAATGATAGATATTGTTATCTGTCTTTCAGGACAAAGCAGGCTAGTGTAAATGAGTACACTGCAAGTAGTAGTTTCCAAAGCTTTATAACCAGTCTAATCCATATAGTTTCATATATAAAAAAATCTGAGCAAGAATACTCTGTACATCGCATCCCACAGGTGAAATAGCTGCTTGGCAGGAGCCAGCCAAGTCCAGTTCCTTTTAGGCCAATTTTAAGGACTGAGTTACCATTTGAAAGTGCACTGGCTTTGTGCTGACCCTATACAAAGAAATTATGGTAAAAGAAAAAGTCCAAAACTTTGAATGTTGAGTGGTGGGTGAGTACAACCATGGAAGAGGTAAGGGACCCATTATGTGGATACCTAAAAGTTTCATATCTAAGTCAGAACTAACCACCCTCCCAATACTTCTTTTCACATCACCAGAAAGAAAGAACCAAATTACTTTTTTTCTCAATGTAAACCAGGTACTTGTAAGACAGGTCACTCTCTGGAATTCCCTGTGTCTTATTGACCATAAGGTGAGCTCAGAGTGATTGTCTTGGACTTAGATGGCCTATCTGTCAATGTCTAAGTGAAGGACCCCAGATCACACAGCCTGGAGGTAGCTGTACCCAGCTACCTTGTCTGTTTTACAAAGTGAAGTTATTTGCAGTAAAAGGAGGGCTTCAAGGTTTTATCCTAAATTCTTGGAGGATGTGTGCTTTGAGGGTTTTGTAAAAGTGAATTAACCTATTGCAAGTGACCTGTACATAGGCTGAGCTGTAGAACTTCCACAGAGTGAATTGGTTTACACACTCATTGTTTTATATAGCCCAACATGAAAACGTCCATGGTTAATTTAATTAATAACACACAAAGTATTAGATGTAACATATTTAAAATCTTGTGTGCTGTGCCTCATGGTATTGTGTAATGTCAAAAGCAGTGACAAATCCAACAGTTATTAGGAAGAGGCAAAGAGAAAGCACCTGTGAACAAGCCAAACTACAGCGTTCTCTCAGGTTTCTTGTTTGAACATGGTTTGGGATGGTTTTTGCTGTAATATACCTGTGGGTGACAGATAAAAAATTTACAGAGGACTGACATAAAATTTGCAAATTCTATGTAGCATTTTTGGGATAAGTACAATGTTTTACTACATGTTCTTTCATGGCAAATCTAGACAGTTCTGTTACAAGGATATCCAACCCTCCCAAGCCTCTTGCCTTTCACCACATTCATCAAGATTGCTCTGCCTGTTGTTTCTGCCACTGTGTTTCAGTGTGCAAAGTTTCTCATTAGTACAGGTACAGGACAGAAATGCAAGAGATAAACATCTTTTAGTTAAATGAAAACATTTCCACTACTGTGTAAAGCTGAACTGAATGTTTCTGTTTCCAGATTTTGTATGCTCTGCTGGGGCAAGATATACTTGAAGCAAAAATACTGACCTTGAAACAGAGAACAGGTTGCTCATCCACTCAGTGTGCCTCACCAGGGCTTTTCAGAGAAAAGTTTAGAAGAGAAAAGCTGATCTTCTCCAGAAGTTTACCAGCACGCCAGGATGTTTTATGTATATGAAAAGCATCTGAATAAAGTCAACAGCTTTGCCTCAGATTTAGCATGCATAGTTAAGCAGTTACTTAAGGTTTATATTTGAAAAGCTGATTTGACCAATGGCAATGTTAAGATCAGTTTATTTTTTCTTATTTGAACAAAATACGTATGAAATCTTATGCATAAGCTGTTCAAATCCAGTAAGCAAATAGATTTTCTCTGTGGCTTTATATTTATAACTCATTACTGCATACTTTAATTTTACATATAAAATCCATTTTCTTTACCTACAATATTTTCTGGCAATACATTGGAACTTTTGCATGTCAATAATTAGGCACTTATCACCTGCTGCAGTTCCAAAGCCCATTCTGCTATCTCTTGTTTTGTGGTCTTCCAAAACAGCTTTGGAAATTGGTGCCTACTCTTCTACAAACTCTTAGCACTCAAAACATTTTGTGTGGCTTTTTGGTAAGCCTAATTTTATGTCTTCTGATCTCTGATGGATGCAAAAATTCATTTAATCAGTCAGCTACCCAGCAGTACAGGCATCTGAGTCATATGCTCTCCACCAGTCTCTGCTTGGTTAAGCACCAGATGGATGAAACAGCTGTATAAATCTTTAATCTCTGTGACAACCATTCCTTCATTTATTCTTTGACTTATGTGGTTAGTTTCACTTGTGTGTTTTTCCAGTTAGGGAGTTAACCAATCTCCATCACTCAGATCTATTTAACACACTTTGCTTCTCTATAGCTTAGGGAATTTTACTTTTACATTGATTTTTCAATATATACATTAAATATTTAGCCTGCATATGAAGTAATATTGATGTCTTTGATAACTTTGTTCATTATCTGTTAATCTATCAACTTTGCTGGTATAATTAAAAACACACATTATTGTGACACTTGACAGTTACAGATTCTTTTTTTGGAATAGTACATTCTTGTAAGAATATCCTCTCCTCCAAAACTGTGGAATTTATAATCAATGCCTGTTTTTCATAACATTCTGCTTTGCAGTTGCATGATTTCTGCAATCTCACCACTGTGATAAAATAAATCTAAACTGAAAGACAGTAGCTGAATTATCCCTTGTAGTGTACATCCTTTTAAAGGGTTCAATTTTTCTTTATTCTAAATTACTGTATTTTATGAATGGAAATTTTGAAACTAATTTGACATCTGCCTACAAAATATAGACTTAAAATAAGACTCTGTTGTCATGATTAATGGAGCTGATTGCAGGACAGTATGTGTGGTACTTAACCCTGAGGAGATCCCCCCAGATCAGATAATATTAAGAATGTTTGCACAGAAGTACTGTGCCCACCTAGCCTTAAAAAGATCTGGGATAAGACTTTTAAAGAGACACATAATACACAAAGTGGTTCTAGGGACTACAACATGGGAAATTTCGTGCAAAGGCAAAGAACTGTTCAATGCAATTGAATATTGGGAACTCTTATAGGAGGAGGGTGAGAGCTCCTCCCACCATACAGCTTAGAAGGTAGAAAAAAATCCTCTATGAAGAAGGATGTTTTTTTGGAAAAATCATGTTTAGCCAGATGGTTGTTAAGTCTGGAGTCTAAACTAATTTGTTTATTTCCTTTCTACCCCCCCAGAAGAAAACAGTGACACTGTAGTCATCTTGCTACCTAAGAAAAAAGGGAATGACAGACAAGCGATTAATATTGATGCTGAGCTAGGAAAGACTATTGTGGCACCATAATTCTGTAGGGTGCACCAGCAGTGCTTTGTTGTCTGATTTTATCACTGCACCCAGTCGTTTCTGAGTTCAGAAAAAATTCCAGTCCAGACCATTAAGTGTACAACCTAAGAAGTCCTGAGGCTTTCCAATCAGAAAATAAATTTGCATATGGAAAAGAGTGGGAATAAAAAGCAACAGGAAAGCAAAAGCTTTCATATCTTATATGAAAAACATGCCTCTCACCTATATGAAATACATCTACAACTCTAGGGTGTAACTATAAATGCTGAGATGCCACAGAGACTCTAGAAGCTATCTGATGCCCCTGAAAGTCTTTACTGCTACTAAGTCCCAAGACATGCTTGAAACCATTTTATTTTCTAATGTTATTCGTTATGTTTTGTCTTTCTTTTGTGTGTCTGAGCGCGTGTTTAAAGTCTGTGGAATAGAATAGGTGTTGAAAGCAACTTTTCTTAACTAGCCCTCTTCTGCATGTGCATATTATTATACACTGTCTACATTAAGTTAAAAAGGAGTGCAGGTGTAAAGGCATGTGAGGTTTCTCCCTTCTTGGTATTTCAAGGTTAAGATTTATAATAGCACCATCATTCCAGCACTGGCAGTTGACTGAGTTCATGCTCTCTTCCTAATAGCTTTTCAACTCTGTGTGCTTTTGTTATCATGTTTCCTATCCAGGCACACTGGGATTTTTATCAAGGTAAAAAGAATCAGAGTAATCACAGTGTAAAGTAATTCTGTTCAGAGTAGAGACAGTGATTTCTTCCTTGCACAGTAGCACAAAATGCAAAGCAGTTCATATCCCTGCATAGAAATACAATCTCACAGTAACCAATGTTTTGATGTGTTTTAAGCATTTCTGAAGTATTTCTAAGTATATTAGCTATGAAATATGAATACATTCTTAATATAGGGAAATAACCTTGAACTTCAACCACATTTCTTCAAGAAAAGATCTATTCCTTGTTTGAAGGTGTGCATAAGAGTTAGGTAAAGAGTTTTTCTCATTTCAGCTCTGAGGGAATGTAAATTGTCTATATCCGTATAGAAATCTCCCTTTGAACTTCCAGCTTGATATCAATACCTACTTTGCTTGCAGTGTGATGCCAGTTACATGTCCACTGTTTATTTTCCCCTCCATCAGCATGCAAAAAAGTCCTTCTTGTCAATATTACTTACCCAAGTGTAGCCAGAAGAGATCAGATCTCACCCTATTCCAGAAGCACTTTTCAAACTGTTATAGCTTTGAGATGAAAACTCATTCATTTTATGGCCTCAAATTCCAGCAGGGAACGGGAATGATTTCTTCTTCATGTAAAGAATTTTTAAGCCTTTTTGACCATCCAACACAGTCTTTCTCAAGGAAGTTAGCTTAAAAGTTTCTTAAAGAAGTTAACTTAGAAGAGTTTTTAAGTGACTGGCTTACTTAAAAAAATTTAATACATGGTTGACTGTAGAGCTTATCATGCCAGGTCCAATGTTGCTGTGGAAGTAGAAAGGATTTACAGTCCTTCCCTTTACTTGACTTCGCTGGTATAAGTGGCATATGGGAATACATTTTCTGCATTAAGTCCGATATTGATTCTATTAATACCGGTAACCCATGATGCTGGGGACCTCGGCATCAGTCCAGCCTGCCATTACAGTTAGGGTTCAGCTATCAACAACACTTAGAGCTCCAGGGACACTGGGTCTGTAAAAATCATCAAGGGCAGCACAGCTCTGCAGCAACATTGCTCATTCAACACCTTTCCAATATTGGACACTTATGATGCTGGGAACCTCTGCCTCAACCCCAACCTCCTGTTATGGTTGGAGTTAGGGTTCAGAGAACCTCAACACCTACAGCTCCCAGAACATTGGATCTGGAAAAGGCATGCCAAGGTCAGCATGGCACTGCACCAGCATTACTCCCTCATCACACTTCTAATCAGGCCATCCATGATGCTGGGAACCTTAACCCTAGTCCCAACCTGCCATTAAGGTTAGGGTTCAGAGATCCAGAAAGCCTACAGCTCCGGAGACACTGGGCCTGAAAAGTCATAGCGGGGAAAGCATAACACTACAACAACATTGTTCATCCATCACCTTTCTAATCATGCCACACATGGTGCTGGGGACATTGTTTGGACTCAACCTGCCATTAAATGGGTTAGGGTTGGGGTTAGGGTTCAAAGATTCACATCCCCTACAGCTGCAGCGGCACCGGGCTCAGAAGAGTCATGCCAAGGTGAGCACAGCCCTGCAGCAACATTGCTAATGCAAGACCTTTCTAATATCGGCCAACTGTGGTGCTTGGGACCATGGCCTCAGTCATGACAATAACCTGACACTAGGGTTGGGGTTCAGAGATCCAGAAAGCCTACAGCTCGGGGTACACTGGGCCCAGAAAAGTCATGTCAAGTGCAGCACAACAATCCAGCAACATTCTTCAGTCAACACCTTTTTAATATCGGCCACCAATGGTCCTTGGGATCTCAACCTCAGTCCAAGCTGCCATTAGGGTTAGGGTTCAGAGATCCACAATTCATGCAACTTCAGGCACACTGGACTTGGAAAAGTCATGCCAACAGCAGCACAGAACTGCAGAAACATAACTCATTCAACACTGTTCTATTGTCAGCCACCAATGGTGCTGGTCACCTTGGTCTCAGTCCAATCCTGCCATTAGGGTTAGGATTAGTGTTCAGAGATTTTGGGAGCATAAAGCTCCAGGGACACTGGTCCTGGAAAAGTCATGCCAGGGGAACATGACACTACAGCAACATTGCTCCCCCATCACTTTTTGAAATCAGGCCACACATGGTGCTGGTGACATCAGCCTCAGTCCCAACCTGGCATTAGGGTTAGGGTTGGGGTTTGGGGTTCAGAGATTCACAACGTCTACATCTCCAAGGAGACTGGGTCTGTAAAAGTCATGCCAATGGCGGCATGGCATCACAGCTACATTGCTCATTCTACACCTTTCTAATATTGGCCAAAATGGTGCTTGGGACCTTGGCCTCTGTCCAAACTGCGATTAGGGTTAGAGTTAAGGTTCAGAGATCCAGAAAGACTACAGCTCCAGGGACACTGGTCATGGAAAATTCATGCCAAGGAGAGTGTGGCTCTGCAGCAACATCGCACCCTCTTTGCATTTCTCATCAGAATACATGACGCTGGGAACATTGGCATCAGTCCCAATCTGCCATTAGGATTAAGACTGGGGCTAGGGTTCAGAGATCCAGAAAGTTTACAGCTCCAGGGACACTGGACCAGAAAAAGTCATGCCAAGGTGAGCAAAACTCTGCAGCAACAACGCTAATTCAACACCTTTCTAATATCGGCTAACCATAGTGCTCGGGGACCTTAGCCTCAGTCCAAACTGCAGTTAGGGTTAGATTTAGGGTTAGTTTCAAAGATCTACATAGTCTAGAGCGTCAGGAACACTGGGGCTAGAAAAGGCATTAAAAAAAAAAAAACACAACCCAGGGCTTAAAAAAAAGAAAAAATTTGGATGAAAAGATGGACATTAGTCAGCAGTGTGTGCTGGCAGCCCAGAAATCCAATTGTATCTAGGTCTGCATCAAGAGAAGCACGGCCAGCAGGTTCAAGCAGGTGATTCTCCCCCTCTACTCTGCTCTTGTCACAGCCCACCAGGAGTACTGCATCCAGCTCTGGGTCCCACAGTATAAGGCATATTGACTGGTTGGAACGATTCCAGAAGAGGGCCACAAAGGTGGTCAGAGGGCTGGAGCAACTCTGCTATGAAGAAAGGCTGAGAGAACTGGGCTTGTTCAGCCTGGAGAAGAGAAGACTCGGGAGAGACTTAATGCAGCCTTCCAGTACCTGAAGAGGGGCTACAAGAAAGCTGGTGGGGGACTTTTTACAAGGGTCTGTAGTGACAGGACAAGAGGCAATGGTTTTAAACTGAAAGACGGTAGGTTTAGATTAGATATAAAGAAATTCTTCCCAGGGGGTGGTGAGGCACTGGAACAGGTTGCTCAGAGAAGTTGTGGATACCCCATCACTGGAAGTGTTCAAGGCCAGGCTGCATGAAGCTTTGAGCAACCTGGTCTAGTGGAGGGTGTCCGTGCCCACCGCAAGGGGGTTGGAACTAGATGATCCTTAAGGTCCCTTCCAACCCAAACCATTCTATGATTCTATGATTTTCAGAATTTCCATGTTTTACCTGTGAAATTTGAACATATTACTCTTTTACTGTTGTTTTACCATAGACAGGACAATGAAATATTTCATGAGATCTGGGAAATCCTCATTAAGCAAGACAAACTACTGTACTTCTACTTCAAACATAAAGATGTACTTGAAATTCAGTAATATTTTTCCTGCATATTATTTTCTTTTAAATTAGCTTTTGAAATGGTGATGAAGGAATTGACATTAAATACATTTTTAATAAGAGCATTTTGATTATCTTTGGGCAACATTACTTATATAGGAATTGTATTTCATTCAAAATTTTCATACTCTAGAGGACTAACAGGCTTCATTCCAAGAAAAACAAACCCCAAAACTCTGATATTATGTCCAAAGAGACAGGACACTTCAATCTGATTTGTTTAAGGTTACATTTTGCAGGGGTCATTTATGTTTATTATTATCTTCAAGCCAATTGCAACTCTCCGGTAACTGTAGTTTGTACATTTTTAGTACATATATATGTGCATATTAATGTATCACACATGTATGTATAGTTTATGCACCTACAGCTTGTTATGCGAAAACTTTCATGACTATGACTTGCTGATTGTAACCAAAGACAGTCTAAAAGATTTATCCCAATGTTTTGTCACATCCTGCTGAATGCATGTATTTGTGCAAAATGCTGCTGACAGACATCTCAGAGCAAGCCCCTAAGACAGACGTGTCAGTACTCCACAGCTGGAAGAATAGTTTCCACAGACATTCAGCATTAAAATAAAACAACTTTATTCGGCAGATGGAATAAAGCATTGTTCTGCAAAGTAATTCCTTAGAGAGACACTGCATACTTTAGCTTCAAGGAAGTAATTTAGGTGATAACAGCACATCTTATTTGGTAATCTTGTGAGTGTTGCCTGTGAATCTGAGAGCACTGAAGTTCAGTAGTGGGACAGAAAGTGTTGTCATTTGCAATGAAATAGAAGTAGGATCATTCTACACTAGGGAAAAAAAAGTTTCAGTGTTAGTTCTGTCCTGGAGTTCTTGCAGTAACTAAGAAGAGGTTGAAATGAAACACCTTAATAGTCTAGGGCAGCCCAGACAGTCTGTTACCTGATTTTCTTCAACTGCCTATTAACAGAAAATCACATATTTATACATTGAAATAAACTTGTCCTTTAAGAGAGAAAGACTCATGATTAACTGATCTAAGTCACTTAAGATCCACTTGCCTCACCAAAGGATTAAGCCTCTAAAGTTCTTGTTGCAGATGTAAAGCTATTAATGTCCACCTATGAAGAACTACCTGCCTTGCACAACTAGTAATTTCCCTGCTGCAGGAAGGCTATGTGACAAATACTGCTGTTTACCTATGAAAGATACTGTTTACCTGTGAAATCTATTGTCAATACAGTGAATTAGTTCATACAGGTACAAATGGGAACAATTCATTAGATGAACAATTATCCCCTTTTATTGCTCATCTCTGAGTTACTTAACATTTCATTCTATAACTAGCCTAAAACATGTAATTTACATCAACTTGAGTAGGAATTATGAGCAAAGAGTTGCTACAAAATAACTTACTTTTATGTCAGCAAATGTATTTTAACATAAAGGTTGTCATCATGCAGGAACAATTCAGCTAGAACTACACATGATGTAAGTGCCCAAAACACAAAGAAGAGTGGTGGCAAACACCACCTGAAGTCCATCTGTGATACAGACAAATGGAAGGACTACAGATCACTGTGAGACCACCACACAAAGGCAGAAAATCCATTTGGACATAGCACAACTAGACCATATACTGCAACTGGAATCTTATCCACACGCCCTTTACTATAGCCACTACCATCTTTCTGCAGAGTCTATATTTGCACTAGTCCATGGTGGGCTTGCCCATGTTACGATAAACCTACCTTACCTTTCACCCTGCCTGTGAAGAACTTTCAGGGATGATAAGGAAACTGGTAAAACTTAGAACAGTTTTCCAAAAAGAAAAACATCTGAAATATCTTTCAAAGAATTAATATTCTTAGCTACGGTGCTCAGACTCCTCTTTCAAAAATATCTCAGTCTGAGTAACTGTTCCTCAGACCTGCTGAGTCACTGCAGATAAATCCCTTCAATAATCAAGGTTTCATGAAAATAAGGTAATGATATTAATTTGGTTTGAAAGGCATTTTGTGATCTTCTGATGAAACAGATTCTGTAATAAGCAGATAGTTTATTACTCAGAATTATATTCTTTCAATCTAGTAATATTCTTTACAATGAAAAACTTTCAAGACATGCCTTTCTGCAAGTCAGGAACATAGAAAGTTTCTCCTTTCCATTGTTTTATCTTGCCTTTTTGAGCCTATAAGAACCAAAACAGAAAGTAGGGTAGACCACGGTATCCACAGATGCTGAAAGGCCATTCACACAGGAAGAAACACAATGAAGAGAGGAGGCAAAAAGACTCCTGAGGAAGCAAATGAAAAGTCAAAGAGATCAAATAGAAACAAACTGCAAGTGCTGCTCACTCCAGCTAAATAAATAGTAGCAATACATATGACAGATGATACCAGCCTGGGTGAAACAAAGAGTGGCATTTTTTCACACCTTGTTTTTTCAAAACTCACTTCTCAGCCAAAGCAGATAACACTCCAACTGAGAAAAACTGATTTGCTGACAGTCTTGCCAATATGGAGAGGGGATTTTACTGAGAAATTATTGGCAGAACCTCTTAGTTCCCTTAAGGCATGTTACTGGGCTCTAGGTTGAGATGATATGGGTGAAGGAAAGACAATGGAACAGTAGGTGATAAAGAGAGAAAAAAAGAAGCAAAAGTAAAAAATTAAAAATATCCAAGTGGATTTCAGTATTACTTATATGTTTGTAATTGTGCAGATTTTCTGCCTTGTAAGTAACACATATACACTAAATTAGATTTCTGTGCAAGTGTAATCCTAATACTGATCTGTCCTTTATCAGAAAAGGTCTTCTTGCTTGTCCATTTTTAAAAGTGGAAGAAGTGTTAGTCTGTAAGGTCTTTAGGCCACAGACAGGTGTCTCTGCTTTTGCTGCTTAGGGAGAGACACATACATCCTAAGCACTTTTCATCGTGATAAAAATGAAGTCTCTGAATGATGCTGAACTGTTCACTCAATAAGAAGCAAGCAACTCATACACAGAATTATTGTATCCTGACCATTTAGGCTTCAATTCAGCAAAGCACTTGAGTATGTGCTTTAAATCCATTAATTGTTGTTAATTAGATGAGACCCTCCTAGTACACTGACATCTTACCTTTGAAGACACACTATTCAAATTCACCACAGTGTACAATGAATAAGATTATTTTTTGGCTTCATTTTCCTGTTTTCTTTGGCTTTTATTCTTTCAAGCCCAGACTGAGGACTGCTGCAGCATGCATTCACAAGATTAGAGGTAGAAAGAGTCCCTAACCTGTACCCCTTAGCAATTGCCTTCACTTTTATTGTTGAATCTCTACTTTTCAGTTCTGTGAAGTGCCTGGGCTGGGCTGAAATTAATTGTGACTGAAAGAATGGCATTTTCAAAGTTGTTATGACAATCTGCTTCCTTCATTGAGATGCATAAGACCTAGATATTCCTTTTTTTTTTTCCAAGGCCACTTGCGTAATTCTTAGAAAATATATTGGCTATGTGGTGGATGACTCAATTGTCCTGGAATAAAATACTGTTTTGATAAATCTACTTGTATTTCAGAGTGTCACTGAGTAAGTAAGATTCATTCTTAAAGCTGGCATTTCCTGCCAAATCCTCAATTGCAATTATAAGTTATAGTTAATAAAAACCGTTCTATGAAGACTTAATTACCATTCTCCATTTTCAAGTCCCCTTTATAGAAAGGCTTTGAATTAAAAGATCAATTCTCCCTGTTTCAGAGCACCTATCACTGATAGGTCAGTGTAACAAAACAGATCAAAAGTTTCTAACTCTTCTGAAAGTAATACAGCTCTTTCAAAGGCAAGCTTTTCAATTTGTTCCTTTGTTTCCTTTATCCTTTAAGGGAAGGGAGCCCAAGGAAACTCTATTAGTTATATTTCTTATCTTAGTTTGAGCACATGCACACTGGAACCTTAAACCTGAAGCATTCACAGTGAAGAGAAAGGAACTTGTGCCATTTCTTAGTGCTATCTGTTAAAAAACAACCTTGAGTTGTGCTAGCCACAGCCTTTGTGTAGGCATGGGCTTGATCCTTGTCCTCTTTTCCTCCAAAGCAGGCATAACGCAAGAATGTCTAAGCACCATGTTTCATCTAAAGCCAGAAGACAAAGTAATGCTCTAATAGCTACTGTTAAAATATAGGGCTTCTGTGTATCTTGTTTGACTTGCTTTTCCTTTTTTAATTTTTCTTTTTTTTTTTCTCCTTCTTGAACAAAGTCATTTTTTCCAGCCAATGGAGTAGGTATACATTAAGTGGTGACTACATTTAGTGTCTTAAATAGCCGTCAGATCTGGATCCATTGTTAGTGCCTATGGAAAGAGTCAGAAGGATGGAGAGTTTCAGTAGGCTGCAGAGGCCAGGAGAAGGAGATGAAGTCAGCCTGGGACAACAGAGGAGACTGGCAGTAGGGATTTTGAGGCAGGTTGAACAACAACAGCCAGATAGGGGCCAAGACAAAGTAGGTACACAGTGGTAGGAATGAGGGTTGAGACTGAAGGACTGCAGAAATGTGGAGAACTTGAAACACGTGGGTGGCTGGGCAGGTCAAATCAGGAAGACATGGAGATTTGGGCAGGTTTTGGAAGGAGTCAATGAGTGAGCTTTGAAGAGGTTGAGCTCTCAAGGATAACTGAGGCTTTAGAAGGGAAGAGATTTGGCACTGAGTGAAAGATCTCCTGTCTGGGCAAGCTCAAAAAAAGAAATAGAGAATGAGAAAGCTCTAGGGTACAACAGCTAGAAGAGCCTGTGCGTTGCCTGCTAGCCAGTTTTATTATCTGTCTTAATATTCAATGACAACTGCTACCAAAGCAATAATTTTTACAGAACAGTCTCCTTCAAAGGCATAAAAACATAACCATGACCAGCTCAGATAGGGCACAGTGTCACAGCTGCGCCACTCCTTATTTCACCTGTTGAAAGGCTTATTGTTATTTTTACATCCTCGTGACCCTGATTTTGTGTATAGATCACAGTGGTTCCAGCAGCTGGCTACACCTGGGAATGTGCACCCACCAGAACCCTGCCATTCCAGGAAAGGCTTCTGGTGGAAGATCAGAAGTCACTTGTTCCTGTGCTCTAGGTCCCAATGGAGGGTACTTGCTACCACAATCTTAAGAGACCAAGATCTTAGCCCTTTGGATCAGCAGTGCAGCTGTCCTGTCTTTTGACAAGCCAACTCCACCGCTGCTTTGCTTGTCATTTTTTGCTGTGCTATATGCCTCTCCTGGGCAATTCTAAGAGCTTCTCTCACCAGCCCATTACTCTGCTCTAAGACACTTTGCTTTTTTCTAGATCATACTTCTCTTCCTTCTCTTTCCATAATTCTTCCAGCAAAATCCAGTATGCGAAAGCTCAATCCCACATTTCCCTGTTTTCCTTACACATGTTGAAGCCTTTCTGTATTGGTCATCCAATACCCCAGGAGTCTCCATCTTCACCTTTCCATAATCCCAGACAACAGTGACATGCTGTTGGGTCAAACACTGCACTGGGGGCCCCTCTTCATCCTTCCATCCAAGGACTGGACCAGAGATTTCTTTTGGTTTTGCACTTAAACATTTTACAAATCTTTTCCCACACCCATACTCACACCAACCCACACCTCAGACTCTGGGGCTTGCTGAGTAGCATAAGCTTACTCCAGTCACTCTGAACTCAGTCAAAGGCTGCGGTGGATGCAACCTGTGCTGTGCCAATCCTGACTCTGGAGAAAGGTCTTGCCACAACCTCACATCCAGGAGCCTAGTGCCCATCCATTCCCATGTTACAGATAACTGCAACTTGTCATCCAGTACTGACCACACCAAATGGTACTGTGGAGACTAACTGGGCTCAGATATAAAACCACTTGAATCACAGAGACATGCAGTTTTATGCATTACAGGACTCACCCATTCTACAAGGGTGCTGGCAGGCAGCGGTTCCTGCTATGTTAGTCTCAGTCCTGGTGCAGTGCTGTGGGTCCCTCATCCTCTCTCCAGGCAGCCCTGGGCACTGTCAGTTATAGGACTGGATAGAGAATACCCTATTCTTGATTATCTTGCTCAAATTCAAGGTGCACTCAGCACCTTCACAACTCCCACAGTGACAGATACAGTAGCACCCTTCACAGTCATTAACAGATTGCTTAAGATCAAGGTGGTCCTCTGTTGTTATAACCCAGCTACTCTCAGCCTGTGGGCTTAACTAAAATCCATATCCTAAAACTTTTCACCTAGGCCTAGTTTATGGTAACTGCTGTTCCCCTGGGCTGAATGCAAGAGAACTTTTCAGCTGTGTGCAACCTGAGGACTCCTGAGCCATCTGTAAGGCAGAGAGAGTGGTTTGAGTCCAGAGGAGATGGTTAGATCAGGCATAGTGCCTCTAAATTTGGGGGTTTAGTGTCAGGATTCTGGTTTCAGCAAAGTGATGCAGGACGAGTTCTCCCCTTCCCCCACAGTGCACAGGAAGACTGAACCCCCTAGTTTCTTTATCCCTTTTAAAGCATAAATGTAACCCTGGAAATACAATAGCCCAATAGCAATTAAAAATTACAAGTAATACATTACACATCCTTTCCAGAGAAAGCAGTTCTTGCAGTTGAAACTAGTTAGAGGTATAGCATCATATATAGGTAACAAAAACGTCAAACAAAAATGTGGAGTTACCTTAGAATGGTCACAGAGTATGTTACAGCAAAGCCAAAGAGGTCATCTCAGTGAATAATCAAATAAAAGTTTTGTAAGAAGAAAAATGGAAAAAAATACTGGGTTTGTCTGTTTAAATGCAAAAGACATTTTGCCTGGTGAACTGCAAACATGTACTTAAAGAAAAGTTTTGATCAGCTTTGGCTCCAGTACTTCCTCAGCTCGTCATCTGACTTCTTCTCTGCAGCCTACACTTTATTGCAAATCCAGAGTTGTGCAAGCCACTATTAGAAAGCAGAAACCCAGAAAGTTTTGCTCTTCAATAAAATGAGTGACAATTTCAATTAGATTTCTCAGTCGGTTTTCCCAGAATCATGGTATTGTAGTAAAAAAAGATTGAATAGTTTATTGGATTCAGCTACCATACAGCTTTCAGTATGTCAGTCTAGATTTTTTAAAGTCACAAAATAGAGAAAACATGATGAGAAAATGGCGAAAGTTTCTGTATTATTCCTCGACATTGTGGTGAACTCATAGATTTGCCATATGTTCACTATAACTTAGTTTAAAATGTGAAATTCTCCCCCTGTGTGTAAGATTGATCAATTTACCATGGACCACAGGCAGGGATTTTTGTTCCACTGTAGTAAACAAAATGTTGTCACGCCATTTAAACTATCAGGTTTTACACCATTTCAGCGTAAAAATATCTTCACACAGAGTCCTTGTGTATTATTAAGTTTCTTCATATGTTGAACTACTGAATGGAATATTCTTAAAAGTAGGCTGATGATCTACTTTGGCCAGTGATTAATGCCACTTCCTACTGGCCTTCAAGCAAGGACACCAATGGTAGCAGGTGACAATTCTTAGAGTTGTTGTAGAAAAAAAACCCACAGCTTCTTAAAGAAATTCATTATCAAATAAACAAACACTTTGCAACAGTAAAGACCTGTTTGTTCCCATGAGACAAATTTTAGCCTCTGAGAACTGATGATAGTTCTGCACTCAGAGGAGTCGCTGGTGTTGTGAAGGTGCTGCATTCTCTGATCTCCACTGGTGCCCATACTATTTTTCTGGAAGTCCATTTTGGTCACACAGGTAAGAGACATCCAGGCATTTTGCTTATTCATTCATCTTCTCCAATATGATTGTAGTGAGAAAACATCTTTATGGCAGGCACTATAACAAGGTTAATGGAGACAAATTGTATTTTCTAGCAGCCAGCTTCTTCTTCATTATATACACAACATGCAACAGGACTACCCATGTTCGAAGTGGGAGGAAACTCAGGCACCAGCGCACACTGGCTACATGCATTAACCAAAGATTCACAAACAGCCCCCTACAAAATATATCTACACCTTCCCACAAAACTCCTCTGAGTGCATTGAACAACCACTAAAAATATGGTTGTTTTATGATTTTTTTTTAGAAGATGCTCAAATACTTCCTTCTTGTTTTTTAATCCATTAAGTAGCAAAAATATTTGAGATGGATATGTAAGTTCTTATTAACATTTTTAACTTATATGCCTCCATTTTTATCATTTCACATTGTCTTTGGTAGAAAGAATACTGTTCCCATTTTCTACAGTTTCTCTGGTCAAAAATTACTCTGACTTCAGAGCAATGTGTGAACCAAAGTATTGGGATGACACTGACAGAGGAGTTTATGCCTACAGTGCATAAAATCTCACCAAAACTGCTGTTAGTGAACACCTGATTTTATTTGGTGATAGGCCTTTAGACAGGGAAAATCAGCCATGTTTTAATATAACTGAGATAAAAAGCTACTAAATGTCCCATAAGAATAGAGTTGGAAATTAAGAATAATTCTCTTCCACAAGAACAAACATTCTTCAGAACTATTTGCCCTAATTAATCCATCCAAACTAAGGGTACTTTTTTTTACAAAGCATTTTACTGGGGCATTGTGACCAAAATGTTTTAGAAAGTGAAACTGATTAAGACTATGGAAATTTATAAACTCCATTCAAGGGCAAAACTAATAGAGGAAACATACAACAGAGATGTAGCCAAATATGAGTTTTCACATGATGCTACCACAAATTTGTCATGTAGCTGTCATTATGAAGTAGTTATTTTATTCCATCAACTTCCCAAAGACCAGTTTCAGTTCCCCTGTTCTTGCCCACACAGTAACTTAAAAAGCATCTCTGTGGGATTAAATTAATTATGTTTATCTACAATCCCTCATCATTCACTTTGTAAGTTTTCTAAAAAGTAAAACAAGTTCAGCAGACTGTATCATCCACTTCTTCAATCACAATAAGAAATACTAATTAAATCCCTTGCTGCAAATGAACAATATTTCATTGTCCTAGCAAATGTTACTGTTAGCAGTCTACACCTGCAGTAGTCAAGATAGATGCTTCTAATTCTTCCCTGCTATTTATACCCAGGCAGCCTGGGATCTTACTTTCCTTACAGTCTCCAAGATGAAATTATTTTTTGGTCATTATGAGTATAAGGTGGCATTACTCACCTGGAATTTAGAGTGATTTTTTAATATTGTTTTATGTGCTCATGGAATAGCTTAGGGTTTATTCTGTACTTTTATTGGGATAAGGCTTAGGACCCTGATAAAGATAGATGCTCTACGTTCTAAAAATTGACCAAACACATACAGATCTCTGACAAGGTTTAAAATATCAGAGTAACTCAACCACTGAATATGACTGAAAGAACAGGAGAATTTGCAGTTTACATTCCCGTTTCCTGAAGTCATCAGTCAACTTCAGACATAGACCAGATAAATAGAAAAATGAGGATCTGTGACCCACACAGCACCAGTATCATCACTCAACAGGACCTTTTGCAAGAGGCTGAACATTTAGGAATGGTGTTTTAAAAAATCAGATATAAAGAACTTACTTAATTGAATGTTCGTTCATTCCATGAACATCTTCATTACAGAAATGTATTCTGTTCAGGCTTAAATGGTTTTCCTTTACACGTGAACAAGGGCTAAGCAGCATGCAAAAGTATTTCTTTTAATTGAACCTCTTTTCCCCCCAGTTGGACAATATTTTTCATTCAGGATTTCTGAAACATTTTGCATGAAAAACAGCCTAGACAGTGCTTAGAATTTGGCAGACGTGCTAGGCTCTTTGTATCTTCAGTTTCTATTTTACAAAGCTGTATTTACTTGTAAATTGTGCTTGCAAGTACCTGCACGAAGAGGGACAGAGTATAATTTTTTATTTTTTATTCTCTTAAAGCTAGTATTCCGTGGCTCTGCAAAATATTGAAAAAGCTCTAATTTTACTTGAAAATTCCAAGAGTCTTCCCATGGAAATCCTTTGGAAGTCAATAGAAATTCTGTATCTAGATTGCTAGTAGACCCAAAGGCAATGGTCTAAAGACCTCTGACACCAAACAATTCTCCATTAATGCTGGTAGGTCTTGAAGCAACTTTTAATGCAGTAAATGCCACCATTGTGTCTTGTATAAAAATATTAGGCATTTTAATATTAATGCTTTTAAAGTTACTGCAATTAGAATGAGATCAACCATTAATAATTCTTTCAGATTTTTCAGATATTAAATACTAATAAACAGTAGTGAGAAATGTATTATTTAAAGAAGTTCTACATTGCGTATTTTTCATGAAATATATAGAGGATATTTCCAGACTATCAGATTTTATTTTTCAAATTTCAGAAGAGGTAAACATGTTTGATCGATTATGCTGGTTATGCTGAATGTCATATGAAGGTTATTGTAAAAGAGAAAGATCGTCTTCATCATAGCAACTCTATTTATGTTCAGCGGTTCTTGGAATACCTTTTTTATATTCACAAATTAATTGTCTCAAAAGATAAAGTAGACAGAGTGCGCAAGATTTATATCTGATCATAGGCTAGGCTTCAAGAGCACTGACAATCCGGATTCATATTTCTTTGAAGGAGTAGTGCACAATGACTTGAATTTTCTGCAACTGTAAATTGACAATCTTAATCCAGCCCTATTTATTTAAAACCCTTAGAAATATAACAAAAATAGCTTTAGAAGCCATGCAATAAAAAACTTATCCTGATGGCAAGCCCTGAGTATGTAACTCTTAAATTAACTACCCAGCTTTGATATGCAGCTGAAAAATTAACATTTCCTCTGTAAATAAAAAAAAACTTTGTTCTCCTCTGGAGTTACAATTAATACACATGAGAATGGAAGACGAAGTTAAAATAGAATAAAACTGATGTGAAAAGACTTGAAATTACAGATGTAACACTGCCATCCACGTAAGTATATTCTTCTAATTTAATTAGTTCATATAATAGTGATCTCTTCTCTGTATGGATAACAAAAGTTTATCTAAAGAGCCTGCAAATATATGGTAATGGAGAACAAAAATAGTCTATGCATTTGTGGAAAGTAATGATAAACCTCATAAGTGAGGAAGTTGGAACACATGGAGTGAAAGATGTCCGCCCACTGGACAGTTAACATTCAGATGCCCATTAAAATCTCAGCAACACAGAAGAAACAACAGGAAATGTTTTTCTTCCACTATTTTACCCTGACATTTTGAAACATTGTGGAATATTCTGAAGTGTACATTATAGAATGAGTCATTCCCAATGACAATTTTGGCCTGATCTCCTTTTTCATGGCTTCAGCAGTCAGTATTTCCTTTAAGATCTACCCATAAAGAGTTTGATTCATTCATTCTAAGCTACTTGACCTTGGCTTCAAGACGTTAGGTTCTCATGCTTTATCAGTAAAATTGAACTACAAATAAAAGTATCCTAGAAAAGTCAACATTAAAGGGAGCTGAGGAAACAGTCATAAGATTAATTAAAGGAAAAACTTTACAAAAAAATATGACAAGAGACATAAATGAAATGCTGGTTATTACCAAGAGATTTAGAAGAAAATTGGGCATTTCTGGAAAAATCTATAAAATAAAGAAATAAGGTATCTTTTCATTACCAGAGTAAAAAGGCAAGCAATCAAACTATGAATGTTACACGCTGTGGAATTAATTACCCACTTCTACCACCTTGTGGAGGCACAATATTAATTAATATGACATGTCTATGTAGGAAAGAATAGCCATCAAGTGACTACACAATAGACTGGCACCTGACAAAGATGTTTTGTGAGCTATCATAACTTTCCCATGAGGAAGGGACTCTTCGGGAGTATCATTCTGAAGGGTACATATCAACAGATGTGAAATTCTTACACTGATCAAGTGCAGTGGATCATTCAGCCTGGATTTTGTTCTCAATATTAACACTTTTGCCATTAAATACGAAGTTCTTTCAAAAGGTGGTGGGCACTTAATTTTGTGACACAGAATGAACAGAAGCATCTGCAACCATCTTATTATCACAACTGTACCTGGAAGAGAGAACTGCAGAGCACAGATAACAGGACTGAAGTACGTATGTATGTTGCCATCAGCCATAAATTCCTGCAGTCAGGTCTGCTAAGGCAAAGCTTGATGCCCCTAAAACAACAGTAAAGATGACAGTTTTGTGTGATTTTGTGTTTTGAGATAAATGGGATTTTAAACTCTTGGTTTGTCAAATTACATTACGTAAGTATGAGAGCTCAGAAACTGAATCAAGGGAAGAGGAGGGAAAGGATGTTGCCTTCTCATTTTTACTGTCCTGAGTTATGCATGGTTGTCTACCCACTATTTCAACACCTGAAAAGGCCTCATGGCTTTAGATCAAAGATCTTTTCTGAGATCAGTGTTGGCTATCCTGTTATGCAGAATAGATAGACACAATAGAAATGACAGTTACAACAGAAAGCAGTACTCATTTCAGGGCGGAAAGGTGGGATTTTTTGGTTGGTTAGCTTTAACACTAGGCAAGCTCTAGTCTTGCCTCAGGGAAAGAATGTCCATTTCTGACTGAAGTGCTCCCTGAAAGCATCTTCCATTTCAGTTTCATCTGAAATGAAACCAGTTCATGATCTCTCAGGCAACCCCATGCTGTGAACCACAGCAGGGTGAGTGGGGACAGTCAGCACAGCAGAAGGGCACACTTGAGCAGAGGAAAAGCTGTAGACATGCTTCCAGAGCAGTCTTCTGGATCCCAGTACACTTTCCACAGCAGAACAACATTACCACTACAGGATCTCGAAAAGGACAGTTTGCACACCAAATTCAGAGTCTCCCAAAACGCCACATACTCTAAGGAATTTAAAGGAAAACTGAATATGTTACATAAATGAAGCTTAACTCCAGCTTCTAATTGTCTCCAGAGCACTGGTGCTGTAACCCTGTCATAGTTTAACCTCAGCTAGCAATAAGTACCACACAGCCACTTGCTCACCTCCCCACCCCCACCCCCCTCCAATGGAGAAGAATTGGGGAAAGAGACAAGGAAGCTCATGGATTGAGATAAGAACAAATTAATAATTGAGTGTAAATTAATACTATAGTGATAATATTAACAATACTACTAATAACGTGTAATGAAAATAAAACAAATTATACAATTGCTCACCATCCACCGACCAATGCACACCCAGGTCCCAAGAGGCGAGAGTCAGAACCAGAGATTCCAAGAGAGATCTCAGCAGAGTCCAAGCAAGCCCCACGAGCGAGAGCATGACCAAGAAAACCAACCAACCCACCAACTCACTAATGAACAAATTAGCTAACGCACAAACAAACGAGCTAGCTAGCTAGCTAACAAACAAGCAAGCAAAGGTACTATAGCTAGCAAACAAACAAGTGGGCTATGGCCCCCCAGCCCAATCCCCACCTACATACCAAGCATGCCGTGCTATGGAATTAAATACTCCTTTGGTCATTTTGAGTTAACTGTCTGAATTGTGTGTGCCCCCCACACTGCCTGTAGCAAAAAAGTTGGGAACACAGCCGCAGAAGCTGGAAAAGACCATGAATTGGTGCAAGCACTCCTTAGCACCAACTAAAAAACACCTTATAAGTACTATTCTCAGGGCAAATCCAAAACCACAGCCTCATACCAGCCACTCTGGAGAAAATGAACTCTATCCTGACTCAAACCAGCACAGACCCACACTATGAGTTCTTATATCAGTCCCATTTATCCATTTTTAGTTCAGTTAACGTATTTTTAAACTCAATAGTTATTGCTCAATACTGTGTTTTCACACTTGTTATAAGATTTGCCTACCAATATTTTGCCAAGAAGTCTTTCATAAAACAATTGCACAATAGGTTCATATTCAGTATCTCTCACAAGAGATCTACCCACCTGCGGCAGATTTAATGAGAGGGTATCTTTCCTTAGACTAAGTAATCCACCATCTAAGTCCAGTATCATTTGTGTGGTGAAAGTTGTTTATGCCATCAACTTTCATTCTTTAGGCATACTGTATTCCAGCCTTACAATAGGTTGTTGAAAATCCAACAGGAGGTTAACCAGCAGGTGGTTAACTTTCCACTCTAAGATACAGAAAAGGCAAGAGCTCAGGGTAAGGACTAGAAGGAAATCAAGTTGTGAAGAAAATGTGTCTAGGTTCAGGTGTGCTGAATTAGTTAACTCCCTGGTTCTTTACAAGGATGTGCTTGAATAAGGTGAAGGAAGCATCAGGTTCAGTTTGTGAATTAAGAGAAGCAGGGAGGAGATCTGCAGAGGCTCAAGCTAATGGGGGTAGGAGAGGGGGTAAGGTTTTTTCCTGTAGTTTTATTCAGAAAAAATAAGTTGAGGAGAAAGGTTTGGAAGCAAGGTTGAAAATTTGTAGTTGATGCTGTTGTAAGGTTTAATATAGTCAGGGACATAATGTTCCTTGTATGGTTTTGCTGTCCTCACAGGTTCCTTATAAGGGAACTCTTCCCTGGAAATCTCATTGTATTGCTTGATCTTCAGTCTTGCTGCAAAGTGCTATGGAAAAACCAGCTCTTAAACAAGTTGGTCTCTCTTCCTTTTTCCACTGCAGTTTGTCAGCTGGATCTCCTAGCTATTGGTTTACACAATTTTAGTTTCTTAAACTGTGCAAAATACTCGGTGCTAGAAACAAACAAAACTTCATTCCTGTTCACTCTGTCTCTCAATGCCTATTTAGTCTTTTCCCTCAATGCCTCTCACTCTTCTTAGGGTCTCTTGGCCATGTCATGGAAGGACCTCATATGCTTGAATTGTACACCATACCTTCTTTCAAACATAGAAACACAGAAGAAAAAGCTCTTTTTTCTTTCTTTTTTTTTTTTTTTTTTTTTTTTTTACTTCTTCATTAAGTTTGTCACAATGTCATGCAATAAGAATTCTTAAAAATCATAAGGGTTTTTTATGTCTATCATCAATCTTTGTGTTCCAGAATTTACATGAATAAAGGTCTGTATCTGATGTCATTCTGAGAGAAAGTACTGAATCCTTACAGCAGTGCTAAAAATCTGTACTCAAGGATGTTACAAGGCTAATTACACTGAGGTCCTTTAAATTCCATGGTGTTTGGGGATGGGAAAATCATGAAAATATCTTTAGCTCTGTGCCAGAAGAGATAGTGGAAAACCAAAGATGCTAAAGAAGAAATTAAAAAGGAAGTTTTGATCCCTTAACATGAAGAATTTATTTTGTATATACATTTTAAATAACATGAGCTATCTATTATGTTTTGATGAAAGTCCATATTGACATAAATTGTGATGTATCTGTATCTTTCTATGTCAGAAGTCAATTTATTTCCCTAAAACTAACATTCTACTTTGCTTAATGAGAATGGTCTTCCTGTGGACAGCAGCTGACAAGCTGGGCTAATTTTCAGATGTTCTCACGTGTATCCCAGTGAAAGCTTACTAGGAGTTTTTCATTATGGAAATTATTGCAGAGACAGCTGATAAGGTTTTAAGTAGTGTTTTACTGCAAGATCTCTTAGATCACCTCAGGAAATTTCTTCATGATAACTTTATGGAGAAATTAAAGAAAAATTAAAACAAATATTTTTCTGAACCTACTAATTCTACCACAATCATATAGGTTTCAATTTAGGATTTTTCTTAACAATAAAAACTTGGAAATGGAATTTTATTGAAAATAATCATAGTAGGGAGACTTTATTCTGCATTTGAATTGACTCATTTCATTGGTGTAATTGTCACTGTAGGTATTTTAAGAATGGAATATGTATTATCCTAGATTTTTTTCAAATAAAACTCTATTTATTCTAAAGATAAAATTAATGAGATTCAATCAAAAGAATTTTTTTTGAAATGTGTTTCATTTTCCACCAAGTATAGAGACTGTGGTGGCCATCTAGCAAAACATAATGAAAATTTATTTGGAGTATTATGTGAAGTACACTTGTGAATAACATAACATCAGCTTTCCTAGGTAATGTTGAATACTGATTCTGATTGTAAACTGATTTGAAAAAAATAAAAATCCTGATTGTAAACTATTTGTTTACTATGGGGAGATATTTTGTTTGTTTGTGCCTTAGAAAAAACTATATCCAGCTTTTATATAGGAACTGAAAGTTTAAGCAGCTGGTCTTAAAAAGGTAATGAAAGCAGTACTAATTCATGAGTAATGAAAGATCTGTTCCTATTTACTTCTGTGTCTTTTCACCCATTAGCCTTCCATTCTGAATTATTCCTGATACTAATAGAAATGGAATTTGGGAACCAGCATCATAACAACTTGCCTCAAGTCTCAAGTAGCTGGGTATTTTCCCTTTTGTGCTACAGAGTCTCAGGTGACTTTTACAATTGAATGTCAACAAAACTACAAGCCAACAGTCAATTAGCAGCTGTTTCATCAAAAACAGTACGAAATTAACTTTGATTTAAGAGAGAATGATTAAGGAATGGAACAGAGATCATACAATCCTCTTGTTTATAGACTAGCTGGTCCAAGACCAACCCAGAGATCACACAATACAAGGATCTCTGACCTGTATTTCCACACAATATTTTAGTTTACAAAGTTTTCAGCCCTAAGCTCCAACATACATCTGAAAAAAGAAAACAGGACTCCACTTATAGCTTAGCATTTTAGCCTGGTGCTAATGAAAAGAGACTTTAAGATTACTTTTAACACTGGTAGGTGCAAACTGGAGATAAATTAAATGTTACCTGCTAAAACCAGAAATGCAACCATGTGATCATCATTAAAAAGAATCTAATCACTCTGAAGTGCATGATTCAAGCCCTGCTGAAGTTTTGGTCGTCTGTTCTCACCACGTTCAGCCCAGTGAGAAGTGTGAGTGACAGCAAGTAGCTCATTCATCCCATGGTTTTCCAGTTTATCAGTAGTATTTCTGCCATTCTGTATGGGTTGAAAAGACCACACAAGGCCACAGAAACCATAAATGTCACAGTAATAAGCAAACAGCCATCATAAATTTCCTGATGCTTTTATTTACTTTTGATGTGATACACTCTACAGCAGGCTAATTAGATGTTGGGAGAATGTTTTAATGCAACTTCAGAGCGTCTTACATACTAAAACCCAAGGAAAACCATAGAGATGTTGACTAAGTGGTTTCCTGCTTGAGAACCTAGACATCTGTAGTGCTTTTTGTTTGAGACTCCTACGTTATGCAAGGTATCTCACCTGTCATCTGATCTTCACAAGAAGTTTGAGAGAGTAATTTCTTCCTGATAAGCAACATTCTTTGACAGATGTTACACTACGTTAGAATTGTCTTCCCTTTCCCTGTGCCTCATAGTGAAACTTCCTCCAGCTTTTTCTTCGCAAGGGAGCATGATTTCCTATCTGAAACACTAAGGAGGCAATTCACGTTACTTAAGGCTTTCCTCTGTGATTAATAATTAAAGAAAACAGGGACTATTCCATGCATTCCTGAAGTGACAAGCTTCTAGGTTGGATTGGAAAACTATTCAAAAATATGTAATTAACTGTTTGAAGTCTCGTACTGAGCCAATAGGGAAGTTTTGTGTTTTGATAAATTTAATCTTCATCCAAATTTAACATGTTTTCTTTTGTTTAAGAATTTGAGATGTGATAAAAAATGGTTAGTTTAAATATATATAAAGTTACATTAAGAGAATGATTGGAATTTTATTTGCAATTATATGTTACCTGTGTTGGTTTTGGTTGGAATAGAGTTAATTTTCTAAACAGTAGCTATGATCTGGACTTGTGCAAAGAAGAATATTGACAATATACTGATGTTTTCAGTTGTCAAACAATGTTTATGTTAAGTGAAGCACTTTTTCAGTTTTTCATAATACTTTGGTCTCCCAACTTTTTCCTACAAGGAGCTGGGAGGGGACACAGCCAGGACAGCTGACCCAAACTGACCAAAGGGATATTTCATTCCATAAAATGTCATGCTCAGTATTAAATTTGGGATAGCTGGCTGGAGGACTCTTAGGGTGCTCTCATGCTCTCGCAGGCTCTCTCTGTGGTTCTGGCTATTGATGCTCTGGCTGTCTGTTGGCGGGTGGTTTTATCGGTTGGGTTTTTTCCTTTTCATTTTATTATCATTAGTAGTAGAAGTATTTTAATTGCATTTCTTATTCTTTTCATTACATATTATTAGTATTATTAACATCATTATTTAACTTAATTTATTTTTAATTATTAAGTTGTTCTTTTCTCAACCCATGAGTTCTCTTATCTTTTTCCTCCAGTTCTCTCCCTTATCCCACTGAGGGAGTGGGGTGAGTGGCTGTGTGGTGCTTGATTGTTGACTGGTGTTAAACCACAAAAGTTACCCTATTCTACCTGTCTCTAGGTAGGGTATCACATTACACACTCATTCGTTTTCTCAAGATTATTGCAGCATACTTTGAAGTGGTAATGTTTCGTGAATCACAGTCTCCAAAATAATCTCATAGAAAAAAATTTAAATCCTGAGATGCCAGCAGAAATCAAGAAAGCAAACATATTCAGCCTGTGGATTTAAAGTCAGTCTTAATCAGTGACAACACTAAACTGAATGAAATGTCCAATGATTTACAATTCATATTGTGCAATATACCCTGTAGACCCTCTACTGGAATTAAAAAATTACAGAGCTCAGCTGACTTTTTCATAAAAACTGGGGAGAGTTTTTTGATGACCCAGTGTACCATGACTACCTCTTGGAGCACTGAAGCCTGAAAAGTTTCCTTTCTGAAGTAAGCGTCAAATAAGTCTCATCTGAAGCTGTGCACAGTTCAACATTATTAATGACTAGCAACACAATCCTGTAGAGTATGGATGAGAGTTTGGACACAGAGTTCTAAATTAATTTAGGCTTTGAATACTGGGTTATTTTCCTTGCTCTATGGATAATCATAGAGATGCTTGACAGGTTTCTTACATTTCTTCAATATGGCCAACATCTTGGTGAAGTCAGCATCCGCAATCCATTACAGTCTATCTGTGCAGTGACACATAATCAAGCTGTGTATCACAGAACAAAGGTGAGACCTGTTCCTGTCCAAAGAGCTGGCAATATAATTGAGATAGATCATACAATGTACCCTTGACGTCATAAATAATCTTACTTACTGGCTTCATCCCCAAATGCGTAAATTTGATTCATGCTCCCAGCTATGAAAATACAGTTCTGTATGTCAATATAGTATCAGGATAGTAAATTGGATAAAGGAGACAAGAATATGAGTCTCATCCCTACCGTATCTTACAATCCAGAGAAGCCAACACAGAAAAAAGGTGAGGGTGGTATCAGATGGAATGCTACAGAGCAATGCAGTTTTTTGTGATGCCAAAGAGATACAGCTTAATTTGAAGAAGACTGGCATTTACAGCTGCAGCTGCAAGCAACTATTTGCAACATTAACAACATAGGTTTTCTTGTGAATCCATACTTACTAAGTGATTTTTCTTCAACCTCTCATAAAACCGACTTTTTCAGCAGCAAGCCACTCTTAAGGGTCATTACACTAGCTTCTGGGCATATGACAGACTTCACTGTCACAATGAAAAGAAATAAACTCGGATCACCAAGTGTCAGGTGTTGACGTACAACATGTCCTTGGGAAAATCAATGTTCAAAGCAAAAATTAACTGCTGTAACCCATCTTTTGTTGGGGAACTCTATAGTTCCAAAACCACTGTAGCTTTTTTTATGATAATTAACATGGGTATCCAAAGGGCTAAGAGACAGTTTCTGCGAGAGGGTTTTTGACATGGCTGAATTGGGTTTAGTAATGTACAGGAGACTAAAATGACGTATTGCAAGAAATTTTCAATGGTTTTTAATCTTTTTCTTTTAATGGAATAACTCATCAAGTGAAACTGTCCTTTGAACTTCTGCAAGCTTTTTTGTTCAAGTGAAGTGGGAGTATGCTCTTCAGCTGAACAGAACCCTACATGACTCAAGTCTGCTTGTAAAAGTTGTCATATGGAAAATTATCAATCATCTTGCTTACATTATCACAAACACTTACAGGGATGTTTATCACTTCATATTTACTTTAAAAAAATAAAATCTAATATACATATTATCAGCTGTGCTACCAACAAATGGTTCACCAAAAACTATAGCTAAGACAAAACTAACTGACAATATTTAATCTCTGTGTTTTTACATATTTCCATTTTCTAGCAAGATGTTTTAGAAACATTTTGTGCAAATAAGATGGTAATGAGGAATAAGTCTCCTTGTTCTTGTGAAGAAATATCTCCTATGACACATGCATTTCTCAATTGTGAAAACATTTGCTTACTGAGAACAGTTCCCATTTGCCAGCTTCTGTAAAATTATAGACTACTCACAGCAAGCCAAACGCCAGCCTTTCATTCATTGGGCTATACTTTTCATTTACAGCAGTGAAAATCTAGAGAAATTCCATTCAAGAAATTTAGTGACAGCTTTACCCTGCTTTACTGTGAAAAAGATTTTTAAACCTTTCAAACCTCTCTTCTAGTCCTATTTCCAAAGTATTGCCAAGATTCTGTTGCTGTCAGAGAGGAATGAGTATAAAATTACAATAAATTCTGGCATGCCACGTAAAGATATTAAGCATATTTATCCTAAAAGGTTGTGTGAAACAAACAGCGTTAGAATGACTTACCTCCAAGATCCCGTTATTGCCTAATTTGCTTTCCAGTTATCCTGGACAAGACGAAATGCCACACTTCATTGACTTGTCTTCTCTGTTTTTAAGGAAGGCAAGCTGGCAGTTTTGACCAGCAGCATGAAATGGTTTGACCAGCAACCTAAGTGTAACTTAAAACTGTTTTCCTACCCAGACAGAGTAAAATGCATGGCTCTTACAGGGAAGAAGTAGGAAGGAAAAATATATTGAGCTGCTGGCTTCTGATTATTCTTCTCTACCTTCAGAGTTACATAATGTGGACATAGGATTGTTGAATTATACTGCATGGTATAATATGCATTATCGGAGAGAGACTTGCTAGGCCTCCTATTCTGGGCAGAGAGGCCTCTTCTGATGCTTCTTTCTGGCCCAAAAGGGTAAAGTAGAACATAAATTCTAGAACATACTAATATATTACTGTGCATATAAGACTGCTGGTGGAGGATCATGAGATTATTCTACCTTGCTTATATGTAGTTCAGATTTTGGAGCAACAGCTAGGAGGATTTACTAAGTGAAAAGAGCCGTTCCCAAGTACAGTGGTTTATATTCATTCCCACATTGTCTCTCCTGGCTTGGATATACAATTGGCAGATATAAGGTTTTGAAAAATGCAATAAATTTACATAATTTAGTTTCTTTCTCTAATTAAATTTGAGAATTTAAAAAAAATAATAAAACGTGACCTTAGGAAGTGCTATCGCTCCAATGTAAATGAAAATAAAGTTAAGATCATAATCTTGCTACATCTAGAGTTAAATAAAAAATATTTTTTATTAAACTTTCTGACAGACTTGGAAAAATTTGAGGGTTTAGATCCACAAAGTATTGATCAGGTCTGAAACAGAATCTGCAGCTATCAAAGTTAAACATTCTTTGAAAACAGCAGATCATAATTACATCCATACCATTTAGATTGTCTCTAAAAAGACTTTTGAAACCTGTGGAGTTGTTACTGCCAACGAAGGGATGAAAAGACCAGTGCAATGATAACCAGGAAACAGCAGAAGTAGGCTTTCTACATCCTTATGTGGGTTCTGCTTTATTGAGAAATGGAGTCTTAGTAGAGAAACAAAAATAACTGTGTTCTTTTCATGAAGAAGGTGCTCTAATCTGGGGTTTTGTCTGAAAATCACTTTCATTATATGGGAGGAGCTAATGTTTATCCTAGATAATGAGAGGACATTGTGAAGGGTGTCTCAGAAGTAATTAAATAACAGGTCTAAATAGAAGAACTAATTTGAAGCTGAAGCTGGGACCCAGTGTCCACCTCAGGTGTATTAGCAAGTAAAATTACTATGAAAAATAGGTTGAGTCTTCTCTGTTCCTAGTCTTCTGTAGTCATTTATGCATCTATTTGACAATGGCATAAGTATTAGCACCAAAAGGTAAGCAGAATTGTGATTTAAAGGAAAGTTAATGGTTCAGATTGGCTGCAATGGGCCAAATCTCTCCATCCTGATTGAAGTAGCATCTTAGTCTGTCCCTAGGTTCCCTGTGACCCCGATGACACTCTGTAGTTGTGACTGCCAAAGGGACAACAGACTGGGTCAGTCCCATGACTATGCCATGATCCATTCATTACACAGGGGACCATGGCATGAGAGAGACTGTCATGGCCATACTCTCCGTTTTAGGGGAGAACTGCCTCTAACGGTCTCTAAAGCCAATGTGAGTATTTTCTTGCTTGTCTCTTAGTTTCTGACTGTTGTTTTAAGGCACTGGTCCACTGTGCCTTAACATGGGTCCACTGAAGACAGCAAAGTTAGAGCTAGACTGCAAGGTGTGTCAGCCCAGAGGTGCCAGAGGCATTCCCTATTTGCCAAAGATGCAAAAAAGAGCAGCCTGACAGAGAACTGCGGGTGTTTATTGTCACTGTGAGTTTCCAGGAAATCTCAGAGGAGTTGAAATGTCAGCACACGTTCTTACTCCAATATTGTCCCTTTCTGTGTTGAATAAATTCTTAGATTTCTTAAATAGCAAATTTTTGTAACAGGAGGGAAGGTCAGTGATACAATTTGAGCACTACAGTCATTTGCCATTTAAGGGGAAAGAATGCAAATCAGAACATGACAGAAACAGAGACAGGGAAAAAGTCAGACTATCACAAGGACAGGACAGACACATTGAAAGGACAATAACAACTGCAGACAGCAACTGTCACCCATGTAAATATGAGCAAAGAAAAAACAGAAAAGATTGGCAGGGTAGTGAGAAATTAGAGGAATTTTCAGGAAAAGCAGAAAACAATACATAAGAAAGCTGACAGATTGTTGCTGCTATCCTTTAGTTCAGACAAAATGGGTACTGTGAAAGAGGATGGTATAACATTTATGTGTGTGTTTGCTTATAGTTAAACAACCTAGCATAGAGGAGACCCTGCACAATCAAGTCCTGGTCTGGGCTGCCACTAATATCCACAGTTTTGTCTTGTCTTTGGGGTTTTTCCATACCTAGCTCCTAATAGAAAGCAAACGGTCCTGTGCTTGTGTCCTGCCACTAGTTTAATTGTAGACATTATTACTTCAGATCCATTGGTCTTGCACTAAATTTGTCCTTTAGCACTATTAGCTTTCCTTCCTCATTTCTTTGTCCTCCACCACCCCCAGCGCCGTGTATACCCGCTATAGGTACACAGATAAAGATCCCATATTGTCTTTCCTTTCGCTAGCTAAACATGTCAATCTCTTTTTTGTCTTTTCTCATAAGACTGACCTGATCACCCTGAGGGTCTCTTCTTATTCCCATTTGAACTCATGTTTTCTGAACACGCAAGGTCTTCAAATCTTTGTTAGATCCCTGTTATAGAACTGAGTGTTTGCTTGACTTCCCTATGTGACCAGTTCAAGGTGAGAGGCAAAACTTTTGATTAAACTGAGACTGTAACAACTGTCTGTTGGGTCTCATTCCAGTGTTTCATCCAGGTAGTTTTACCCCAAATGCACTGTTGAAGCACCTGCAAGTACTTCTGGCAAGCCATGGGCACAATGGGGATGTAACCAGACACACAGCAAGTGCTTTAACTGTGAAGAACAGTCTCATACTGTCTATAATCTATACTTTCTGAGTGAGATCAGCACTTATTTGTAAGCAGTTTAGTGGTAGCTTAGCTTGTAGCACAGGACAAGCCATTCCTCTTCTGGCTTACATTTTTAGATACTTGATTGTGAGTCAGCAGCTGAGAAGTAATATAAGACTGAACAACTATATTTTATTATCATTTTCACATGATTCCAGTCTCCTGAAGATTTAAAATTATGTCCCTTTCCCAAAGGAAAAACAAACAAAAAAAAAGGAAAGGAAAAAAAGGAGAGACATCATTTGCCAGTGAATAGGGTGTATGAATCAAGGGTTTGATTCAAATACTACAACTAGTAACTGCCTAACGCGATGTGTATGATTCTCATGGAAGAAGTGACTCAGACGTTTTAGTGGATGCTAAAACTAGTGAAGTTTCTTAACAAATTTTTCTTTGTTCCTCACAGCTAGAAAAGGGTCAGAAAATCATCAGTGAACAAGTTGCTTCTGTAAAGAATTTTTAAGATTGATTCTAAATTTACAGCAATGTAATTGTATTAAACACAATTGAGTTCTGTGAGTAAAGAACTGTAACAAATTAACTCACAGAAATCCCGGACAAGTGGAAATATGAGCAGTTTCAAGAATTTAAAAAAAAAAAAAAAGGAGAGAGAGAAAAAGATGTTTCAGGCAATTAAGTTTTTGAAGTCTGTGCTTGCGGCTGGTGCAGAGTGTACAAAATACAGATTTTGCATTTTACTTTTTTTTTCATTTAAGTTGTTTCATAATTTTTCCTAAGTGTTTTCTTTCCCTTGCATTAATTTAGTTTTGAATTGCAGCTATGTAAGAAGAAATCAGAAAACTCAAAAAATCTTCAATCTTTCTTTGAAGTTGCTTTGGTAATAGGGTTTAAGCAAGTGTTTGGAAAAACTGGTCTGAAAGAAGGATGATATAAAGAGTAAGGGAGATGTAGGATGACTTTGGTTGTTCTCCATTACTGTCACTTTAACTGGAAATGTATGTATAGTAATTCATAAAACCATAAATTATTATTCTTACTTGAGTAAAAATAGTTTTATTTCTAATTATAAGCAACAGACAAGTCAAAAAGAATTTTCTGCCCTTTGTTGACTAAGCTGTGATGACTTCAAGCTCAGAGAGAGACAGGTAGAAAATACTTGGTGTATTCAAATAAAAAATGTCTCATTCCAATACACAGTTTTCCCTGAGACTTTAATAGTTTTAAATTTTAATGAGGGAAGAATTTTTATCACTTTGAGGACCACTCCCATGGCAGATCTAATGTTGTACCATTTAAAGACTGTCTTCATAGGAAAATGGCCAGCAGAATTCTAGTGGGGAAAGTATATCATGTAGCTATGGTGATGTAAGTCCCTATGCAGGCACTTTCTGCCTTTTTCAGTATAGTTTGTCACTTCACCAAATTATACTGAAATTCTGCTGGTCTTGCTGTTGTAATACAGTAATATCTTTGGAGTCCTGTTCCCAAATTCTCCTTAAAAATAAGACCAGAATACTTATATTTGTTTAGCCATGCAGTTAAATTGGGGAACCCTGATTCTGGTATCACTTTCCTAATCTACAATGCAGAAATCAGTGTGATTATGCTAATGTGGCTACTCTAGATACAGAATCCCAACCACTCTCCTGTTACTTCTTTTTTTGAACAAGACATTTTTGTATGTCTATGTATGCCTAAACATAGATGCTGAGAAAGCCAAACTGTCCTGAAAGGAATTAGCATCTTCATGGACAAAAATAACTCAGCAACATAACCCTTAATTCGATCAGATGGATTGCTTAAAAGCCTGTTATTAAGCAATGAAACAAGATGAGAGATACAAAACTATACATTCACCCAGACAATCATTAAAAATGTCCTGTTTTGTGAAGCTACAAGGATGCTGGTGGAAGCAAATGATGAAGAGCAGGATTAAGTCAAAAGAAAAGAGTTGAGATCAGAGTTTGATCTCAGCTGAAAAAGGAAATAGAGTTGCATAAGATGAACAGCATGAAAAGAGTAATCAATCTACTTAGCAAAGCTAAAGGACAAGTGACAGTTCTGCACTAAAGGAGAAGGAGGTCTGCCTCCTTCTGCCAGGAGACTCTGAAAGGGAGTATGAGTGGCAGCTTTCCTACAATTAGAAATGAAATATGTGAGAAATCTTTATACAATAAGAAAAAGAAATTAGTTTGTGCTTTGAAAACAGAAAACTGGAGAATTTTGAGAAATAAGCCAACTGTGGGGAGTGAGGGGAGAGAGGGATAAATTCTGAGAGCTACTGAAACAGTGAGGTGGAAAGCAAAGGATTAAGTGTGACAGAAGAAGCAATTGAAGAAAGGAATCATGTGAATAACATTCATTTCTGGAATAGGATAACTGACTAACTCCAGAAAACTGATGAAGCTATACTTGCCTCTTCATTAAAATTGATAGAACTGTGATATTACTTCCTAGAACTGAGGAGACAAAAGGAAAAACAAGTTGTCTCTCACTGACAGATTCTGATTGTCCTGTAGAGCTTAGCTGCCATGTAAATTAGCTAAAACTCGGGCAGTCACACTAACATCCTTTGAGTCTGCTAATTATTTGTACTGTTTATGGCAAGTGTGCTCCATTGGGTGCAATTATGATTGTTTATTGAATAATTGCTGTCCTTGTCAAATGTTTGCCTGAATATTTGCCTGCACAGTATAATATTTTTACTGAGTAATTGTCTGCTGTGGATAATATCTTCACTCAGTAATTGCCTACTCTGAATAATGTTTTCACTGAATCATTTCCCATTCAATGTAATGTTTTACCGTATGATTTTCTCTTCTGAGTCACGTTATTGTAAGTTAGTTGCTGAATTACATATAAAGTTACTGTTAGATCAAATCTGAGTTTGTCCAATTGCAGTTCAGTTGGATAATTTCTCTTCAAAGACTATGGTGGTGGTGGTGTTATTTCCCTTTTAGATAAGGTAAGAATGCCTAGCAGACGGAATTCAGTATTAAAGAGGCTGAAGAGTGAGTTAATGTACTAATAGAAGGAGGATACTTTCAAAGTGGGGGGTATTAAAGAGTGAAAAAAAGAGCAAAAGTAAAAAGAGCAAAAAAAAGTAAGAATTACAGGGGTGATAACTGAAATCTGAGAAATGAATGCTAGGAGAAGGGAGAAACAGACAACAGAAAGAAGAAAAGAAGACAGACTGTAAATGAGTAGGCAAAGAATCAACCCCAGGGAACAGTAAAAAGCAGAATTAAATGAGAGTAATACATACCAATGATGCAGTCATAATGGTCAGCCTGGAGTCCTCTCACATTGTCTCTCCTTTGGAGTAACCTTTTAAAATGAGCAGCTTCTATTTTCCAGTGGAAAGAAGAACAAAGGTGTTAAACACACCTTAAGATACAAATGGTGGAGTCCCATTGCAGTCTTCATTCCTCTCCCTCTTTCCTTATTCACCCTTGGGCTCCACTTTGCACCATAAAGAGGCTGGACTGGAAAGCAGCTGGGACATTTTGGAAATTGCTAGCCTGCCAAGGAAATTTCCTCTTGGCTTGGGATCACTGTTGCTTCTGTCTTCTCTCTGACCATGTTGGTAGCCAGGCTGGAGCCAGACAAGAACAGAAATCGGCATCTGAAGATCCTGCCATTCTAGGCTGATGAGTGCATGTGAGAAACTTCTGTACATTCTAGTAATCCGTTATGCATCACGCATTTGAACATTAATACTATTCTTCCCCTGTAATTTTTCAGTAGATCACAATAAACCGATTCAGCTTCCATAAAATATGTTATTCTTCCCTGTTCTTTTTACAGAGCGGAAGAATATAGCATTCTAACAAGTAAATATGCATTATCAGAGTTCTTATTAGTTGGGCGGTATTTCTGCTATAGATCAACTGACCTTATATGAATTTCAAGATGAAAGATGAATTTGTTCATTTTTTACTCTGAACTCTTTTGCATATGCTTCTGAAAATGAAGTCTGCTTGTTTCGTTGTTTGCTGTCACGGATGATATTGCTCAATTTAGTTTTCTGGTGTCTCAGAGCTATACTGCAAATTCACATGAAGAGATAACTAACAGCTGAATGTCATTTTGAGAAACAGTCTAATAATTATGTTCTTCTCTAGTTCCCATGTGTACACACCTTTATTATGGATGTTCTGTAAACACTTCACAAGAGAGTACTTTCATTGTATGTCAGAATTTAGAGATGATGGCAATACAAAACAACAAGGATTGGAGATACCTAAGATGTACCGTTCTTCTTCCATGGTTAGTGTATTGCTTTATAAATCACTTCTATATCGCATATGAAAAGAGAACACGGGCAACGTATCTGATGACAAAGGGGTTGCATTGGTATTAGAACTCTTGCCTATTTCTACTTTATTCACATTTTATAACATAAATTCAATATGCTCATTATTTTTGAATGACATTAATAAGTTGTGAAAGCAGGTCTAACAAGACTAGCTCTGAGAGCTTTGAAACAGTAAGATTTAAGACAGAATATGCTGTAAATGTTGCAATATTTCCCACTTAATTATGAGAACACCTAGTGCTGAATTGAATAAAAACATTACATCAGGCTTCTATATGCTGGACTCCTGTGCCAAGGTGAACAAGAAACCTCCCAAAATACACAATATGAGGTTGATTATCATTTCAGTCTTGCTCTATAGCTGTTGGATAGATATCAGTAAATATAAGAAAAAAAGGTGTACAATCCTTTGGTTTTTCTTCGATTCTGTCTCTTTGGGATAACTCACTGGAAGTCAATCAGATTTGAATTCAGAGATTTCAACTAAATATTTTTTATGTTATGTGACTTCTTGAAGAAACAGTGATAGCCATTGAACATTACCTTTATAAACTATGACTTAACAAAAAATGAACTTTTAAAATCTTGTCCCTTAAAATTATGACAAAACTTTCCCTTTCTCATGAACTAGACCAGAGAGTCCAGGAAGAATCTGATGTAGCAGAGACTCTTCATACATCAAACCCCAATGTAACAGTATTTGAAACTCTATTGCAAGGTCTGCTGCATGATTTAAACTACTGGTTTAAATCAGCATCCAGTGATTATCTAGCCCTTTGCGTTGGGTTTGTGTGGCAAGGGATTTTTTGGTAGCGCGGGAGGGATCACAGGCATGGTTCCTTCAAGAAGCTGCTAGAAGCTACCACAAGTAGCCCAAGTCAGACTCACCTTGGGCCACAGTCAAACCAATTAGCATCTTTGTGATTAACATATTTAAGAGGGGAAAACAACAAGACAACCAGCATTGGAAGTTGAAACAATGGAGAGAGAAATAGGAGAGAGTGGGATATGCGAGACACAACCAGGCAGATGCCCAGGTCAGTGCAGAAAGGTGTGAGGAAGCGGCTGGAGCAGAGATTCACCTGCAGCCCATGGTGAGAGGGCAAGCTGTGCCCCTGCAGCCATGGAGGGTCATGGGGAAGCAGATACTCCCCTGCAGCCCTGGGAGGACCCCATGCCAGAGCAGGTGGCTATGCCTGGAGAAGCCTGTGATTCTGTGGTAAGCCCATGCCGGAGCAGGTTGCTCCTGAAGGACGGCACCCCATGGAAGGGAGCCACACTGTAACAGTTAGAGAACTGCAGCCCATGGGAAGGACTCACATTGGAGAAGTTCATGGACTGTCTCCCGTGACAGGGATGCCAGGCTGGAGCAGTGGCACAGTGTGGAGTCCTCACCCTGAGGAGAAAGGAACAGCAGAGACAGCATGTGATGGACTGACCACATCCCCCATTCCCTTTGTCCCAGTAGAGAAATCAGGGGCAAAGCTGAGCCTGGGAAGAATAGAGGGGTGGGGAGAAGATTTTAAGATCTGGTTTTGTCTCCCATTATCCTACTGTCATTTGATTGGTAACAAATTAAATTGATTGTTGGAACTAGATGATCTTTAAGGTCCCTTCCAACCCAAACCATTCTATGATTCTATGATTTTTCTTCCCCAAGTTGAGTCTGTTTTGCCTGTGACCACAACTGGTGAGTGATCCCTCCCCGTCCTTGTCTGGACCCATGAGCCTATCCTTATATTTTCTCCTCCCCATCCTACCGTGGGGAGGAGTGAGTGAGTGGCTGTGTTGTGCTTTGTTGACAGCTGGGCCTAAACCATGACACCCATAGAACAGCTGATTGTATAATCAGACTTACGGAAAACAGAGAAAAAGCAAAAATAAGAAGAAACTAGTCACTGACAAGACATATTTGTGGGCACAAACTGTGTCAAGCCATGTATCTGTGTTTTGGGCAAACAAGACAGTTATACTTGAAAAGTCCATCAACTGTATAACTAAGAGAGCCCATCTTGTAGAAGAGCAAGGGAAACAGCACAAGGTTCCTTATACCACAGTGGGCTCAACAGAATAGTGAAAATGGATGAATAATGCTCCTCAAGCAAGGTATGATCATGCCATCCACAGAGGAAAAATTAAAATAACATTTTGCAGAGTTGAAAGTCAAGGACAGAAACAGAAACTGGCAGAATGTTCCCTCAAATATGATATAGGTCTCTACCCATCATCCAATTGTGTCATCCTCAATGGAATAATGATATTGAATGACCATTTTGCAGTGTTGAAAGACAAGAACGGAAATAGAAAATGCCAGAATGCTCCTTCAGTTCTGCTACAAATCCCCACCCCTCATCCCATGCCCAGGTGAATACAGAATCTTGGGGACTGTCAGTGCAGGATTTTTCTTCCTCACAGAAACAAACTGTTGCATTTAGGTCTCAAAGTAGACCCTTTGGGGTATAGCCACCACTTCAGCCTTCACTTATGAAAAGCATGGGAAATTTCTAAGTTTAGCCTAATTGTTTTTAGCCTAATTGTTTTTTTTTTGGAGCACCGAACAACCTCAAAGAAAATGTTCAGGACACAGAGAGAGTCTGTATGTAATACACTTATCAAGGGAGAAGGACAGAAGAAGCATTACCTCTGGCTTAGACACAAAGACTTTACCTCTAGCTCAGGAAGTATTTGAGACACAAGTTGCTGAAGACTAGGGAAGTAATCCCAGACAAAGAAGCACCATATGGGTTCCCCAGCTCCTGAGTGCCCCTTTAGACATTCACATCAGCCAATGATAGACAGAGGAAAGTGGCCTAAATGAAATCTGGCTTGATACAACTATTCTGGTTAAAGAACTTTCCTACTTTCTTGTAGGACCAGAAAAGGACCACTGTCCTTGGCCAATTCCTACCATAGGAATTGATTTCATGCACATTCCCAATATAGTTAATTTGGTCTTGTACAAGAAGCCTGGGTGTCCAGGATAACTCTGTGTATATAGAAAACAACATAAGCTGCTTTTTCTGCTTTTTTTCTATTGAGATTAATACCTGTGGGATACCTCAGTTGCCTCCTGAACAACAGAAGGCCATTTAAAATAAACCACAGAACACTGCTAAATATTTAACTTTCTTCTTTGATATTCAAGCTTTCAATACCTGACTAGTGTATAAGACTTTTCCAAAAGTGTTGGTACCAAAGACTCTTGAATAATTCTAGTCTTTGAAGTCTACAAATCTGGCATGGAGCCACAGTATTATGCATAGACTTTTCTTTCCTTCCTCTGTGTAGAGTCTTCTCTGTTTCCCTGGAGATCCATTCATGGTGCAATCAGCTTTTCTCCCACATAATTTCACTGTGCTTTTGGTTTTAGTCAGAATTTGTATATGATGAATGAACAAAATAATGAACCTTGGGAATGATAGAATAGCCACATATTCCAAACTTTGAAACTTGAGTTAGTTTTTTGCACCTGCTGATCCCACAAGCTACTTAGATAAATAGGTTCAGTGTGATACTTGGCACATGTCCTGTGACACAAGTGATTGTATGGATCATTAATGCACAATGTGGCAATGACACTTATGGGAAATGCTTTGCAGAACACCTGCTTGTTGGCAGGGAGTGTTAACTGAAGTGTTTGGTGTGCTCACTTAAAATCATTCTACAGTGGAACCTGAAGAATAGTTAAAGAATTAGCAGGAGTACCAGGAGATCACACAGCTGTGACATTGGCAGGTGTGGTAGTACGTCCAGTCATACAGTTGCTCACCCAGACCACAGCTGGATTCAACTTTGCATAGTCCTATGCTAAGAAGAAAAGAGCTTGGCATCCTTGGTCACCATTTATTCTCTGTTACCATGACACTAGAAGTTACTTTCACAATTGTTTTGAAATAAGTTTTTCTAAAATTATCTGGTCCTCAGAAGTTCCTTTCTGATAAAAATACATTGCAATGATTGTCAATGGGCAAGTGCTGACTTTTAACACCATCAGCTAAAAAAACCAATTACTACAGAGAAGTTCCCTTCTCTTCTACTTGGAGATTCAAGGCCAGTTTCTCACCAGTCTTAGAGGCCTGCTGTGCCACTGTAGTAGTACAAGGAGGCCATGGACCTGGTGAATCCAGCTGGCACAGAATTTTTCAATCTAAGGGAATCTTCTCTTGGCTGAAAGTCAGGGTACATAGAGCAGAAAGCAGTGTAGGACAGAGAATGGCAGACTCGTAAAGGATTTCAGTATCTTATGGCATTTACACTTTGTAACACAAGACAGTTTGAAGTTCTCTGCCAAGGGAAAGAGTGCCCTGAATCTAAGGCATCCCTCCAGGATTGATGCAGAGGAGCTGGGCCAGGTACTTGCTGATGTTTGTTTCGAACAGCCTCAAGATTGTCCTGTCTCATTTCAAGTTTAATAAATCAACTTGACAAATCAATTAAGAGATCAAGTTATATCTGACTCTTGCCAACTACAGCAAACTTAGAGCTGCCCCTTCCTTCAGCAGAGGTGGAGTGGGGAATGAGATTGTAATTGTGGTATTTCAAGCAGCCTTTACACAGTGTCACCAGGAATTTTCCTGTAAAACCTTATCTGAGATACTCAGTTTCCATTGATGGTGTCTTACTACTAGGTCTGTTTAAGTTTAAGCCTTTTTATGAGGTATTACCTTTGTCTCAGTCAAGACCATCTCCCTTTTATGTATTAACTTGGACTCATATATGGCACTTATTAGTTTCACAGCCTTGTCTACTACCTGTCCTCAATGGCTATGTCTTTACTTGAGAAAATCCAGATTCAGCAGCAGATGGTTAAGTGTTATTGCCTTGCAGCAAAATCACAGCCATTCAACCACTCCTGAGAAGTGACTGCTGAACCCAGGCTTTTTCCTAGGATAGAGCTGACCTCAGTATCGACATGTGACTGTGGCAGTAACCAACTTTCCTGTGTGCTCATATAATCTCTAGCATGATCAGCTCCCAGTCTTGCCTGGAACATCTGTGCAATACCATTAACAATACATAATGGGAATAATTTGAAAAGGTATGGAATAAATAAAGGGGGAAAAAATAATATAGATATCTAAGTCCACATACCTACCCATATTTCCTAGTTAGAAACTTAAAGGGTATTAGTTTCTCTCACAAAACTGTAGTCACAATCAAATTAACATTTTCCATACAGCTCTTCGTTGCTCATCAGTAAGAAAATCGTGATGTTATTACTCTGATACTTGAGGATAAAATATATTGCAAATGGTCATCAATGCTTTATTATAAGTGACAATAATAATGTTTCCTTGGCAAAGAAGACCTACATCTAAATGTGCAAGAACTTACAGCTCCTAAGAATATATTTAACTCTGAGCAGTCTTGAACAACCAGAGTAGTTATCAAACTGACAACATGACCATTTTTCTTAGAGACTAAAATGGCATATTGATGATGATTACTTTAATCTCATTTTAAGTACCTCATAAAATGCTTGAGAGGTTTGAAGCAATCTGGAGTTCAGAAGTTTTCTTCTAATTACAAGCCCTGTATACAATTTTCCAAAAATGATCTACCGTCATTTCAGTCTGCATGGAGAAGAATGATGTAGAGTAGCAAGGGTGAAGAAGAAGCATTTTCAGACTGACCTGGATTAAGAAACAGAGCACACACATTCATCTTTCACAGTGTCTGAATCTGAATAAAGATGTAATCCTCCACTTTTCTAAGGTTTGGACACCTCTTCCATGGTCGGTTTCACTTCTCAAGTTGTCTAGGATTCCTTCAACTGGTTCACTCAGTTCAGTGAAAAGATTATTGGGTAGAATTGGTTGGCCAGCATGATCCTAGTCAAACATGGTAATTGCCATCATTCTTCCTTTGACCGTCTGAGTTGACAACTGCAAATTGGTGCTCCATGACATTTGCCATTGGTTTTCCCATAACCTTTAATTTCTGCATGTCTCCCGTTTTGAGAGGGGTTTCATGTAAGTAGATCAGCTTTCCTTGGCAAGCACAAACTCTGAGAATGGACATGGCCTGAAGAATGTAACCTAGCAGCACAGCTGAAAGTTCACTCTGGTCTTCGAGTAATGTTACTGTATTGGTAAACAGTTCACACCAGGGAAATTGTGAAATCTTCTATCTCTTCTTCATCCCCCTCCCACCCCAAGAGAGCTTATCCTCCATATTGCCCTTCTCAAGTTTCTGAAGATACTCTGTATGTACATCTATGTGCAATTTGACCCTGAGACTTTACTGTTCAATATGTGTCCTACAAACTGCCTTTTACATATTGACAGCTTAAGCGAGGATACAACTTTGGAAACCTGTTTCCAAAACATGAAATAATTTTTCTAAGATATTCTTTCCTCCTGAAGGAGGATCAACAAATTGCAGGCATAAACAAATACCTTCAAATACCTGGTGATTTGAAAGTTCTCTTTTGGATTCACTAAAATGGAGAATGTGATACGACATCTCATGTCATTCCCTAGATAAGGTAACAATACTGACTTAGGGTGGTGTGTCTGTTAAATTCCTTTAAATCAATGAGTTTGAGTTCCTTCTGACAAATCACATTTCCAGTTCTTTTTACACAAACAGTTCAGTTTGTGCTGTCAGTCTCCAAATCACTTTTGCTGTATTAATTCTTTCTCCCAAACCATCATTTTTTTCATAGTTTTCTTGTTTTGTTTTGTTGTGGGGAGGGAGGTCCTATCTCATAAATACATTTTAATCTGCTAATTCCCAGGTTATGACTTCTTTCTGGTTTGGAAATATTTTGAAAACTGCATGTACTGCAGACATAAATAAACAATAACAAGTCTATTGTTATAAAAATATTCATTCTGGACATGTTAGACCTTAGCTTTTATGACTTTCAACTTAATCAATTTCTTTTTAGTTCAGCTGTTAAACTTGATCCTTCTAAAGTTAAAGCTTGCTTTGAAATAAATGAGTAGGGTTTTTTGCTACTTTTCAGTGGTCACAGTGTGTATGATTTACTTGTGCTTTTTCTAAAACAGGCATTTTGAGGCATACAGCAGATTTACAAACAGCAGGCCAGATGAACAAAGTCCAGATCTGGATAACACTGTTCAGTTTCCAAATCTACTTGATATATCATGGAATTCTAGCTCTTTTATTTTTGTTTTTAGTTGTTTTGGTTTTTTTTTTTCCTCAGATTTTTATACTGCCTAGTGATAGGATGAACTATACTTTTATTACAGTACAGAGGCACAGATTCAGCTAACCACGATATTGCAAGTGTGATGATCTTGACTTCATTAATACTAATGACAATTGACCTTCCTCAAAGACTTGTCCAAATTTAATTAGGAAAGAAGAGAACAAATCAGAATTATTATAACCATTAGAAATGGCATTATGTATCTCTCCACCAGACAATAGCAGCAGCAGATGTTTGGTTTTTAAATTGATGTTATTCCTCCAGGGATATTGACCCTGAAAAATTCAGGATTTCATTTTTAAAAATGGAATAGGTACACTTCTTAATGAAGCTGAAATCCATAGGGTTTGATGAAGACAAAGAAGCAAAGTTTACATTTGCATGTATCCTAATGGAAGAATTAGTGAACGATCAAAGGAAAATTCAATCTACAAAGGTTAAACCAGGCTACCTGATAGCCTGGCTGCTATTAACTTCAGTCTGAAACAGTTAAGGGACCAAATTTACACTCAGTATGTTCATAGACACCTTTCTGAATTGGAGACTAAATCAAAGGAAGGCCCCATAGATTTCTGGAGCTCTGTTGGCCTTCAGAGCTGCCTTCCATGGCATCAAACTACACTCCTAAAAAAAAAAAAAGTAATCTGCTCCTTTGAAGTTCAGGTTCAATTCTGTTGAAGCTGACAGGAGCCAACTATAGTTGATGTAGCTATAGCTGACATCTGGATGTGAGTATTTAGAGGCTTATCTTTGTTACATTCCAAGTTAAGTAGTGTTAGATTCCACAGCAGGAGCAAAGGTCTTCCTTGGCACTACAGTGCTCACATTTCATAGTACTTATCAAGTGTTTGTCATAAAATCATAGAATCCTAGATTCTTACAGGTTGGGAAAGACCGTTAAGATCACCAAGTCCAACCCTTAACCTAACAGTGCTAATGTCACCACTAAACCATATCCCTAAACACCTCATCCACAATTCCAGGGCGTGGTGACTATATATGAAAAATGCCTCCAGGGATGGTCACCCAACCACTTCCCTGGGCAGCCCATTCCAATACCTGACAACCCTTTTGGTGAAGACATTTTTCCTAATATCCAGTCTAAACCACCCCTGTCACAACTTGAGGCCATTTACTCTTGTTCTATTGCTTGTTACTTGAGAAAACAGACCAACACTCACCTCTGTACAACCTCCTTTCAGGTAGCTGTGGGGAGAGATAAGGTCTCCCCTGGGCCTCCTCTTCTCCACAACCCCAGTTCCCTCTGCTGCTCCTCACAGACCTTGTTCTTTAGACCCTTCACCAACTTCATTGCCCTTCTCTGGACACAGTCCAGAACCTCACTGTCTTTCTTCCAGTAAGGGGCCTAAAACTGAACACCGTATTCAAGGTGTGGACTCACCAGTGCTGAGTACCGAGGGACAACTGCTGCCCTAGTCCTGCTGGTCGCACAGTTCCTGATGCAGGCCAGGATGCCATTGGCCTTCTTGGCCACCTGGGCACACTAAACAACAACTGAATGTCAACAACATCTTGTTCAGGAAATGAAATGAGAGTTCAGCTGGAGCAGGGAAAAGCTACCTCTTCTCAGACCTGAGGCAGCTCTTGTCAAATGTGTTCTGGTGTCCTGAAAAACAAATGTGTCTCAAGTGGTCTTTCCAAGTGTCAAATGGTTGCCAAGGATGTGGTTTTGCCAACTGGGAGGTGGGAGCCAAGGACATGACTCAATATTGGAAGTTACTACAGGGCAGCTATATTTGGCGCTGAAGTGAGTAGGTTACAAACTGTTTCTAGGAAGAAAAATTCACAGGATTTTTTTTTTTTTTTTTTTTTTTACCTAATAAGTGCTCTAAATTGGCCTGATGATTGTAAAATTTTGAGCTGAAACTTTGGGGGAGAAGAACAAGCAGGACTGAAGTAACATTGTGCTGCAAGCATTGCATCCCCACTGTTTTCTTCCAGCAAGCATATAGTATCACAGATGTTTCTAAGCTGTTCTGATGCCTACTAAACAACTCATTTTGTCAGATTCTCAGGGCATCTCAACATCAGTGAGTTGAATGTCAGACCTCAGAAGCAGCAATGACCACAAACTTATCCCCAAATAACTAGTCAAAGGTAATGAAGAGATTATTAACATGGCTTCAAAGGAGAATCAAGGAGCCAAGTGGAAAACAGAGAAAGCTCAAAAAGAGCAGACACACAAAGGAAAACGAGATTGACCGACCAGGTCATATCAGAGGTTCTCAACTTGTTTCTGACAGTTGTCCCAAATGGATGTCTCGGGAACAGGAATCTCCCAGGCTCCAACAATTTGCAACACACAAATGTTAAGACAGAGTTATTAGGTTTGTATCCAATAACCATAAAGGTTGGTGGTTTTTTCTATTTTTTGTTTGTTTGGTTGTTGTTGGGTTTTATTTTTAATTCAAGTTGTGTTTTGAATCCATGTAAACTTTTGGCATATGCAACATGTTTTAGTAAAGAATTCTACAACTTAGTTGCACGCACTGATAGAGTCACCTTCCTTTAGTTATTTTGAATGTCTCTTCTCACCTTGCCCATTAAAAACTCAGAGGAGTGTGTAAACTTTTAATATCTTCTCAGACATCCATCATATAGGCTGAAGAGTACCATTCTATTTAAATGTTTCATGTAAAGACGCTATTTTATAGCTGTGATCATCTTTATAATCATTACCCCAAGCAATGCAAAGTTGGTTTGGACCGGTGCAAAGGTGGAGATAACACAAGTTCTGAAGAAGGCTTGGGAGAACAAATATCCATAAAGATGTGAGAAATTTCAGCCATGAAGAAAAAATGCAGAAAGGAATGAGGGAAGGTTGGGCTGTTTCCTTATTTGATTACACCACCATTACTAGTGTAGAGTAGCTGCAACCAACTCCTACTACAATTACAGTCAATTATTACATTTGTTTTAGAATACTGCTTTGATCAAGAAACTACCATATTAGGATCAAAGACAAAGTAGAAAGATTAAAATTCATTAGAAACCCTTTCAAAATATTGCTCAGGAGTTAACAAAAGTTCCAGAAGTGTTGTGATTTGAAATTTTGACCTTTTTTGTCTCTATCTTGTTTCAAATTTTTCCCAGATGACCTTTTAGAGGTCATCTCATGCAATAGATGGTAATTTTTGCATCTAGATGGGTTGGTTTGATCTCTCTTGAACACCACATGCTTCCTCAGACTTGATGTCAAATCTTTGAAGTTTTTGCACTGCTACTTTAATAAAAACAACATTTTTTCTTATTAGTCGAAACTTTAAAATCATGTAATGTATTTAAATTGTGAATAACTCGACTACAGCTTTGACATTTCTGCATTTTAACAAACTGAGTTTGCTCTACATTTTTGTTGACTGATAGCTCAAGAAAACTTTTTTGGCATTTGAGCTCTTTACCCTTTTATACATACAGCTTTATTCAGGAAAAAAAAAAAAAGAGAGAGAGAGAAAAAAACCTCAAAGTCAAGTCATAAATCTTTCTCTAAAATCAGTAACAGCAAAAATAATAAATGATTCTAGACCTTCATTCATACATATCTTGTTTTCTAAAGAAAAAAGTTTTAACTTTTATTAGGATGTTCACACAAAAGCTGCAACATCATGGGCAGTATCAGAATCGCATAGTAAAGCTGAGATGTAAACTACAGGATATTTATTCAGCATTTGGAATCATTACTCATTCAGGAACTACTTATAGAGTATGGACTGCTGCTGGGGAACACTCCCTACTGCAAGCAGTCTGCATGGCTTTAGTAAGATCCTGCTTGCATAGCTCCCTTTTTAACTCTCATGAATGGAAACTCCCCATTATGACTTCAAAAATAGGGGGGTTTTAAGTAGTAAAATTTCATGAACACTGTATCAGGAAAGACATAAATCATATCTCATAGAAACAGACAACCAGCCTAAGCCATATCATGAATCTATGACATAGCTCACACGGATTTCCCTGCAAGATGAAATCTGAGGGATTCTCTCGTCTGACAGCCATTCCTGCCATTCAGCATTAAACCCTATTTCTTTGGTGTTTGTAGATTAAATAGCGATACCTATCTTCCAGACCTTCCCCAAGCATCCCAACAGATAAGAGGTTTTTCCAACAGGCAAGGATTGAGATTTCTATCTGCAAGCATTATGTATATGCAATTGAACTGTGTCCTCTACTTTAAGACAAAATACTTTAAAGTACAGAAACTGAGGCATGAGCATATATAACAAATTGTGATTCCTGACATGCTGTGAAGTCATCCTGTAAGTAGTTCTACAAAAAAAAAAAAAAAAGGAGAGTTTAAAATTCCTGTACCAGTGCTAAACAAACCTAAAATTATTAATCTTACACAAATATGTTATTGAAAACCTGACCATGGATAACATTCACTCCTATGTACCCTGATGTATAGCTTTGAAAGGGATTGATTAGCATGGGGCTTAAACGCCCTAAAGTGGAAATCTTCTCGCCACTGTTGGTCATGAGGATGAAACAGAGAACAACAGAGAATGTAAAGTCAGTTACAGAATTAATATTCTAAACCTACTTCACTGAGAACACATCAAGCCACACTGTATGTTATTCTACACTTGACCAATTTAAAATTTATCTCTATCCCTAATATCAGCCAGAGAGATTTATCACTTCTCAAAGTCAGAAAATCTCCTGTAAACTAAACCATATGGTGGTAACTGCTAAAAATGGCCATAAGAAGGAAAACATCTGCCCTTATCCCCAAACCTATTTTTTTTCAGCTGTGTACATCTTACTGAATTGTGTATAAATCTGAAAGGCAATAGAGGTGATTCTATATAAATATAACCATTTTTGAATGGAGAAGGAAAAACAAGGTCCTTGACCTGAAGATCTTGCGTTCTGAAGAAAGGACATATAAAAGTTAAGAATTCTCAAGGGCACACGGGGTAGGCAAGAAAGCTGAATACAAGGTTAGGCTGACTTAGAATCTGATCAGTGGAAAGGAAGGTGGATTCAACAGTAATATTTTTGAAATTTTAATTAAAAAAATTGACTGAACAATGTAGCAATGAATTGCCCAAGCTTGTACAAACATGCAACTTAGGAAAGCATCACCATGATCAAGTTCATCATCAGTTCATCAGTGTAATGTACTAGATGGCTTTCTCATAAGATCCATCTCAATGAACTAATCCAATTGCACCTTAAATATTAATTGGATTTTTTACTCCCCCTAGTCACACTAGAGAGGCAGTGGAGAGTGCAGTCATAAAGGTGATGAGAGAGAGAAGACAGCTCAAATCACTTTCCTGTATTCAAAAATCAGAGAGAAGCTGATATCCCAGATATCTGGGATCATGGGATTGATCAGTGTTGCATCAGTAAAGTGAAAGAGAAACTGAAGTAGGTGTCAGAGAAATAGTTTCCTCCCAGAAAATCTTCACCTGAAGAGTTATTCTGGAAACCCTGCCATAATTAATGGCTTGCCTGGGTGGGGCAATTTGAATTGAGAGAGAGAGTATATTAGTTGGTAAGACCCAGGGGTAAAAAAAAAAAAAAAAAAAAAAAAAAAAAAAAAAAGTTTTATAAGGTACTGTGTGTGAGGATCAGAGCACATAGTCCTTAATTAATAGAAGGGGTTATACAATGAAGTGTCCTAAGAAGATGAGGGCCACAGTGCCCTGAAAGAGGGCTTTTCCCTTTGCATTTTGTCTTTCAGGTGACGGGTGTTTTTAGACATGCTAGGTGATATCCATAGCCTCTGAATCATTCAAGATATTCTGAGGGAGGGAGAGACAGAACAGGACAGGATAGAGAAATTGTAACAAAAAATGTCATTTTCTATATTATTTGTATGATGTTGGTACTTGCTGCTGCCGTTGTATATCTTTGCTAAAAGATATAAATCAGTTCTAGTAAGGGGTGCCAATAGATTGACCAATTATATGATGAATGACAGACTGATTTATGTCTGTACTGTCTCCAGTCATGAGTTAGGAAGGCACTGTTGCTAGGAAGCCAAGAGCAGTGAGGATTTCAGCTTCAGTAGGGAAATCTGGATTCATCATGCTGCATTCTCTAAATCTCTTAACTCCTCAGAGAAAACACATTTGTTTTTCCAATCTGTATATTTGACTTCTTCCTCTGACAGATATACCAAAAACTACCTAGGTGAATGCACGACCTTACAATAAAATCACAATTAATCTTGAAATATTATTTAAACTCTCTGAAAAGAGCACTTGCCTTGTTTCAAAGGTGTAATATGCCTTTTTAGTCCTAGACCTGGCAACTAATATAATCACAGAGTTAAGCTGATACCAGAAAGAAAAGAATAATCTGGGGTCTTAAACTTACCATTAGGATCTAAGAAAAAAGCTTCATTTTTCAAACGGTCTGAGCAATAAACAGCTGCAGTCTAGGTCAAAGAAAGAGCTCTGAAAACCAGATAATTATTTTCAGTACCTAAATATGAATTTGAAAGCCAATGCGATGTTTGAAAGTCAATAAGAATATTTTAAGTTCTTTAAAAATCTGACCTTAACCTTAAGCTCCTGTTTTTCTACAGGTCATATCTGGAAGAGCTTAACTTTTCAAATCTTCTGGGCACCAGTGGTCCAGCTGGACATGCTGTAATTCATGGGCACTCTGCTTTCCTCAGCAGAAGGCCAAAGGTGTCTCAGGTTAGCGTTGCAGAAAGACACTCTGGTCTTGAATTTTAAGAGTTATTTACATTGCCTGGGAAATTATGATTTTTCTTTTGGCCATGATATCTCTGGTCCAACACTGTCTTGATAACAAGTGGAACCTAGTAATACTTGAAGAGGATGTGAAGTTTGGCAAAGGAGTCTGGATGAGGCTGAAAAGCTACGGTACAAGTCCCACAAGGCAAAGCTATAATTTCCTGCAGGAAACACAAATTAAGGTCATTTCCAAACCTCATTTTCCATTGCAAACAATTTTGACAGACAAAGATTGACCAGTCATTCAGTTACACGTATTTTTCAAAACAGTGTTTCCCAAACTTCTTAATTATAACCACTGTCATTCATTGCTCAAAAATGTCTCCAGATCATCATTCAAACTCTTAGCTGGAAACCTTCTGCTATCAATAGGATTCTGAAGATCATCTCGGGAAGTAGGAGTCTACATCTTCATAATGACTTATTAATTTGGTCGCAAGTTTTAAATATCATCATTGGAAAAAACAGAGAGTGGTAAATTATTTTTCACTGTTGTTACTGTTTATGTTGTGAGATACTGGGAGGAGTAACAGACAGGGGAAGGAAGGACGGAGGATTGCATTAAAGTGTATGTTCAAGGATATATTAATGTAGGTAAAATTTAAAAAATATGTCAGCCTATAAAATTTCCTATGAAATACCTTTGGAACAAGGGGAAAAGTGGTATTTGTATAAAATATTCCCAAACATTCAAGTCATCTTCCAAAAGTAACAGAGAAAGTCTAGATGTCTCTTTTAAAAGTTTCTCCATGAAAGTTTGAATGTTATTTTTACATCAGTTTTTAGAACAAAATTAGGAGAAACTAAAGCTAAGCCAAAACAAATCATGTATGACCTCCACAAAAACTAAATTGGAGCCTGTACATTTATTTCTAAATGATTTTTTTTTTTTGGCTCCTCTTATCTATATGGCCGATAGGCCAAACAAAATCCCTCAACCGTAACTGAAGCCCAATTAACTAAGATAAATTGTCAAATCACTCCGGAGAGGTGATCAGCATTATTTAATCTTGAAAGTTGAGGCTGTTGGCCAAAATAGGTATTCCACTAAGTATCACAGAGCATTTGCTATCAAATCCACTATTTGTCTAGCCAAAGTATTTTGTAACGTAGACAGATCTCTTACAGTTGAGAAACTTTGAAAATACAATCCTAAAGTTCTTACTGTTTCAGACTAAGTCAAAACAGCCAGTGAATGCTCTGCATACATGACTCATTTTTTTCTCCCAGAAGGAGTTATTTCTCCCAGCCACCTTTTCGGTCTTTCTTAGATACATTTAACAGAAATCCCAGTCCTTCAACCTTCCTTTTCCAGCCACTTGTTTCAGCTGTGGAGCTTCGTTAGTAGAGCCACACAGAGTTGCGCAAAACGGGGCTTATTTACTTTTCCATCAGAGTTTTTGATATTGCCAGTCCGAGATGTTAAACACAGTCTTCCATCACCTTGCCAGCTGCACCTCTGGCGCCTGAGTCTTCCCTTCCAAGACCTACTCAGAAAGTAGCTTTCTTGCACAAACCGGGAGGAGCTCAATTCAGTGATGAGCTACAGGGAGCTGTGAGGCTCTAAGCTTTGCCATTCAAACCTGGGCGCAGCGATACACTTAATAAAAGTGTGGGCACAGGCATTGCCCAACTACCATTGTATGCTAGGGTATGCACAATATTAGTCATTGTCAATGAAGGGGACTGCAGGTTTTCAATCCTTACAGTATCCCTCTCTCTGACCTCTCAACTTTTAAATATTAAATCCCCCTGGAGAGGGTGAAGTACAACTTTCTCTGTGTTGTTTCTGGCAATCAAAGAGTTAAGTTTCAGTTTGTCTCTTCAAAATATCAAGATTCTTTAAAGATTGTTTATCTTTGGCATTTTGTCTTTGAGTATATTACCTCTCTCTTAATTTTAGTTCTAGTCTCATATTTCCATAATGAACTCATGATGTTAGGAACATCAGATATAGTATTTGGTTTTTTAGATAAAAAAGAAGTAACCATGATGCAAAACTAACATGTTAGCTTCTTATTCTGTTTATCTATTTATTTGTCAGGGTGAGAAGCCTGTTTATCAGGATTACCTACAGTATAGGAGGTATTACAGCTGTCTCTCATGCATTTCAAATGCAGCCTTCTTAGCAGCAGTCACAATTTTACAAGAAACACATGTAGAAAACAATACAGAGCAGTCTTTAACCCTTGAAAATCAGATTTCACTAACAGTTTCTCATCTTAAAATTACCAGCACTATATTCACTCTTATAATACAAATATTCACAGAATTTTTATGCTTAAAATACTCTTCAGGAATGTATAATAGAAAAACCTATAGGTGCTTTGCTCTTTGCAAAACTTGATGAAATCTTGTATGCTGAACAGAATTTCAATAGCTTTGCTAACTATGAGAAGTAAATTGGTCCTTCTTTCATGTACACATGCTGCTTTGCAAGTTCTGCTATGAATTTATTTGTGACTATTAAAGAATGCTCAGGTTATAGAAAAGGATGTTACTGAACTCTTGCATGAGGCAGAGGCGATGCAAGGATATTTTTTTCTATGAAGATTTGCTCTTAAACTTGCATTACTGTCTGTATATAAATTCATGGAGCATGAAAAATCTTCAAGATATACATTGTGAAATAGCCTTGTTCATTTAGTAAGAATATTTGCTCTGCACAGTGGTGATATATGTTAGCTGAAGTATTGACATTAATATTGATTTCAATATGCCCTGGTAGACAGAAGAAATTCTGAAAAAGATGAAACAAAGTGTGCAAATCATCTAAGGTTAATAATTATAATTGAAATGTTTTCTTTTTTTCTGCACCATGAATGGGTTTCCTTTCGCATAGATTTTCTCACTAGCAAGAAAACTTCTCATTTCAACTAAACACCTGTGTCTTCCAATTGTTCTTACTAGAGGAAATAAGACACAACTTCTCTCAGTCACCATCTATTTTGGGATGAAGTAATCTTCTCTCTTCAGTGACCACAGATGAAGGTTAGATGACTGGATTAATCTGTACACATGACTTTTAGCTGAATCTTGATGTAATGAATCTTGGTTTTGGTATCTGAAGCCTGGTACTGACTAAGTTGCAGATAAATTAACATTCTGAATATGAGGTTGTGCTGTTTACATTCATGGTTTTCTGAGGAGCAAGCATTTAGGCACCTGTTTTAAGAGTCTATCTATCATCATATGATGTACGTATGATGGCCAAGCACAATAAAAATATAAAAATGTGCAATATAAAAAATTACTTTTACAAGAATTTCACCAAAAAAAGCTAAACACTGAGTTTCCAGATGAAACCTAAAACTTCAAGTAAAAAATGGGAAAAAAGAAATGTTGTATTTAAAGAAAAGGATTTGAATGACCATGAGGTCATAAATTCAAGGTGAAGAAGTAGGAAGGACGTACAAGGCCTACAAGAGTAGTAAACAAAGAAGGTTAAGGGTAGAAAGGGCAATATAGAGTTCTTCAAGTCAACAGAATATATCTATTTCTGTGGATAGATTTAGGATTAGACTTGTAGGGAGGAAAGAGGGGTTAACAGAACATCAGCCATGAAGTATGTTACTTGAGAGATCTGAGAAGGGGTAAGCCATAAAAAAGCCAAGATGAGAATGAGAATGATATAGGTAATGTAGAGCAAATGTGCTGTAATCATAGAAACATAGAATCATAAAAAAGTTTAAGTTGAAAGGGACCTTAAAGATCATCTAGTTCTAAGCCCCCTGCCATGGGCAGGGACACTCTCCACTAGACCAGGTTGCTCAAAGCCTCATCCAGCCTGGCCTTGAACACTTCCAGGGATGAATCATCTACAGCTTCTCTGGGCAACCTGTTCCAGTACTTCATCACCTTCATCGTGAAGAATTAGTTCCTGATATCTAATCTAAATCTATCTGCTTTCAGTTTAAACCCATTACCCCTTGTCCTGTCGCTACAGGCTTGTAAAAAGTCCCTCCCTCAGCTTTCTTGTAGGCCCTTTCAGGTACTGGAAGGCTGCAATAAGGTCTCCCTGAAGCCTTTTCTTCCCCAGGCTGAACAACTCCAACTCTCTCAGCCTGTGCCCATAGGAGAGGTGCTCCAGCCCTCTGATAATGAAGTACGGTATTATAGACATCATTATCCTTCCTTGAATAATTCTAAAACTCAAGGCTTTACTTAATTACTATTCTATTAATAAGGAAAGACACATCTTAAGCTGATATATGATGTGGTAAGGGAAGGGGCAGCTTCATTTAGCAGGACTTGTTCTCTGCAGAGAACAAAAGCCTTTTGCCTTTATGATTAAATATTCTTCTTTTGACAAAAGCAACTAATTAATTGCACATATGTTGTAACCTACCCACAAAACCCAAATGGCAAATGCTCTCTGGGCAGATACTTGATGTAAGAGGAAAGAAGGGACTTTCATATTTGTAAAGACAAATGACTTCAGTGTCAACTTTAATTCAAAACAATTCTTCCAGAGATTGAAGGCATTCATGACTCAGGGAATGGAAAGGTCCAAACCATGACAAAGAATATTACTTCTGAAATGAGAGACGTGATACAAGTCCCTTGAATGAAACAAAAGAATTATCAGTGAAACTAGCCTTTTTAAAAGTCAATATATTAAGATGCATGGAAATAACACGTAGTATCTCTTTATTTTTTCCAGACTTCAGGTTAACAAGGTATTCTATCTCTGTCAGACACGTGAATGTCCACCCTTACTTTTTTCCAGACCTCACATGGGCAAGTACTGATTTGATTACTGAGAACAGCAAAAAGGTTTGTTTAATTAGCTATTATTTTCATCTGTTTGGGACATAATTCTTATTAAATGTATGTACATTATTTATCATCTATTGAAGAACAAGAGTTCTAAAAACTGACTGAAATGAGAAAGAAAAGAGTGGTAGTTTTCTTTGCCAGGCTTGAATGATATGGAAGGCAATGCTGTTCAAAGTGCCAGCAGCATATGCCAACTTCAATTAGAATATAAAAAGAAAATCTGTTGTTAAAATATAACAGCACACTTTGAGAATCTTATATGTGATTATTCTGAACTTAGAGGGCTGAATATTCTTAAGAAATTCTAAGTTTTGACATTTCGTTAAAGCTGTTGTTAAGTATTGGTCTTATTGTAGGATTCTCTAAATGAAATACGGTGTCCTGTGCTTTGCATAAGCTCAGAATAGATTATCATAATGATCACTTCTGGCCTGAGAACCTTTCTATCTGAGAAAGTATTCATTAAAGTTATGATTGCATCTTGTCCTTCCGTGTCACCTTTCCCAGCTAATCCTAGAGTAGGAACGAGATAGCTGCATTTCAAGTGAATGTATCAGTGGGTTACAGTGCTCCCTCCCATGAAAGAAGGACAGTGAAGTGCAAAGAGCTTTGCCTCAGAGAGCTTGAGGTCAGTCATATGACAATCATCTCATGTGAAACTCTTGAGCTTCTCTTTCAGCCAAGCACAGCCCAGAAGTCCTTATTAAAGGAGTCCAGAGCTTCCTTTTTGTGATTTATTCCCTTTACTGGAATTGGTCAGGAACAACAACCTATGTCTTTGAAGATTTCATGTCTCAGAGACCTAACGTACTGCCCAGAGTGGGCTTGGAATAGGCTCAGACTTCATATCTAGGATGAGTACCTACTATCCAGGATACTTTCTAAGAAAAAGTTTGGCTGATCTCCATAGTGTCCACGAAGTTTGTTTAAAGGGACAGAGAGCTGTCATGGACTGAGCAGCCCAGTCCATATTAGAGTTTATAATACAAATACAATTTAATCAATCACAGTTCTTTATCTATTATTTTTATGTAAAATACACACTGGCTACTTACTGTTTTCTCTGTGGTGCAGTTAAATTGTGTGCTGATAAAATACCATTTGGTTTAAAAAGGTTCCAGAATAATCAGTTGTCTTAGTTGACTCCTACCTGTGCATTATAGAGAAAGTTTTAGAAAGTTACCATCACTTACCTTTAATAGTCTAAAAATCTAGAGCATAAATGTCAAATTTTAAATTGTTAGAATTTTGCTCATGAGATCTTCTAAAATTTATCAAGTGGCAGGACTGTTATTTCTAAGACTTTGGTTTTACATGACATTGCAGGAATGCTTTTGACCCCAGTCAACAGAGCCTTATACTTACCTGTTAACCTCCCAAGCATTCCTTAAAGATCTACTGGACACTAAATATGAGGAAAATATTAGGGGGAATAAAACCAGAACCTAGATATTCCTGCCAGAATATACACCTAAATACTTTTAGCTAGTATTCAGTTGAAATGCTCATTAAAAGAAGATTTAGAGTTAAAAGTGACATACACAGCAATCCCACTTCCTGATCTCTGGCAGACATGGCAGACAAGACTTCTAAGATTATTTTCCTTTCCACACAGGAACACAGCATCTCTTGAGCAGAAGCTGCATGACCTGGTCTGCTGCAGAAAAATTTATGTGGTCTCTGTCAGTTTATCCTCTTTCTCTGTGTGATATTAGCAGTAGTGTTTTTCCCCTTTCACTGGTACATTCCTTTTGTCTGGTTTTGTATCATTTTCTGATTTGCAAGATGTGTTTGTCATACTAAGGTTTCAAAGCTGCTGCTTTTGCATTGGTGACATCAAATGCAAAAATTATAAATGAAGCTAATCAAAAATCATTCACAAGTCTCTGCCTTCCCCAAAGAAAAAGGAGCTTTGAATATAAAAGTGTGTAGAGTCTGACTAATGCTGTCATTTTTCTCATTTCCAGTAAGAATAAAAAAAGAATATCTTTTGTGGGAGTAGATTACCATGAAAATCTTATTTAAAATATAACTCCTGTGTCATATAGAGCTATCCACACTGTTCAGGGTCAGAATGTTGTACTCAGCCTCTGAATTAATATTCTAGACTGGCAGTACACTTCTTATTACTGTATCCTGAACTTGTCTGCTAGGACAGTCTCAAGATTCTGTTCCCCAAACTTTCATAAAAAAGAAAAAAGCTGAAACTTCAGCCACAGTATCAAAAAGTCCCTAAGTTAAACTATCTGTGTAACCATGATATTCAAATTAAAATCAAAATCACTCAGGGAAACAAAAGCCTTCTAGCAAGCATACAGTCTGACATCAGCAAATTTGATACAAATCACAAGGAAGCACATGCAAATCTAAGAGCAGATGGTATAGCCAAAGAGACCAGCTTAGTAATTCTGAGTAAAATAACTTACTCTGCGGTCAGTTTGGAGTGAATGGTTGCTTTTTGCATACATGATGAAGAGGTGTCTCATGCGTGGAGGTTAGAGAAGGTAAATAAAGATACAAAAAAAGCAAGAGAAACAAAGGGAAGTGAACTAAAAGATAGTTAAGCCTAATTAACATCCAGTATAAAACACTCATCCAGGCCCCAGGCCACAGAAGGAGGGAGAGGAGGGAAAAGGAGGGGAGAGAGAAGTGGCAGCAGGAGAAGGGTGGCTACTTCAGACCCCAGCAGCTCCATCACCAAGAATTATACCTCTCCAGCTGTAGGGCTAGTGCCCTGGGAAGGCAGCAAAGAGGTTGCAACAGATGGAGAAGTTGCCCCAGTGTCAGGGTATCAAACTGCATAGTAAAATATTGCATCATGCTTGTGAAAGATGCAAAGTTTTGAATACTTAAGAAAACCCATGCAAAAGTAGAAAACTGGGGATGTTTTAGGGAACTTCATACTCAGCATTATGCTCAACAGCAGCTCTTTGGAGACAGATTGGGACAGTGTAGCAGAATATATGGTAGAAGTTTTGGGAAGTTGTGTAGAAATCAACAACACATATTGGAAGGCTTTTTTCAGTAACAATATTGCAGACATCTTAAAATTCATCAGACTACGAAGGTCTGAAAAGGTATTGTAAAGAACAGCACATATCAATTGCCTCTCCCCTTTCACTAGCCGCGTTTTACTATCTGTCTGCCTTCAGATCCTTTAAATAAGTGTTTTGTTTTTTTCCTAAAACAATATCTGGGAGTACAACCAGCTTTATGAATCCAGAATTCGTTGCATACTTTATATCCTGCAAAAATGAAAAAAGAAGAGCAGAAGCTGTGCAGGAAAGTATTAGGATGGCCTGAGTCAACATGGGATGTGTTTCTTCCTTAACTTTTTTATCTTTCATAATTCGTTCAATCCACTTTACATGGCAAGGTATTAGACTTTTATAGTATTGCTCAGGAAAGATTATAGAATTCTACAAAAATCAAAGAAATGTCATAGGGAACCAATGTTTCTCAGGGTTTGGGATGATGATTTTTATTCAGAATCTGCGAGACTGCTCTGCAGCTGAGATTTTATATTAGGAAATGTTGAAGATGGACATGAATAAGCCAACAGAGCATGTATGTGTGTCACGCTATGTCCTAATACTGCAAAATATTATGGCAGGATTAGATGCAATTAGAAGAGAAATTCTGTAAGGAATGAAGACAGCACAGTGAAGCAGTGTTGTGAAAGTTTACAGATATCCTTGTATTTATTTCACATGAATTAAAGCTGTTAGTCTTTCCCCTTCAGGAACATCTTATTCCCCACTCCTTTCACCCCTCCCTCTCCCAAACAAAAGGCCATGGACAAGAAACAGACGGTCGGTTGTCTAAGTCCTTTAATAAGGGGTACTGAGCTGCATTGTTAAAAGGCTGCAGTGACTTACTCTCTTCCTGAAGAAAAATATGTGGGATGAATTAAGACACTTGCTGTGGTGGCTTCCAGGACAGAGCAGTTTCATGTAATTCATACTGAATACCAAGCTGGAAAGCTAGCCTGGTGCTTTGTTGTTTTCCTTTTAATTTGTAAGAAAATTTAAATGGTGTTCTCAGTTACCAGAAATTAAAGAAGCAATATGGGAACTAGATTTAATGAGGGCTGCTCCAAAATATCAGAATTCCTCTCTACATTTATTCTAGATTATTAGGGGAGCAGAGTGAATTTGACAGTTCATTAACAGGCTCAGTGCTATGAGAAGGAAGTTGATACAGACCATAGGCCATTGGATAGACTACAAAAGGTATGGACCTCATAGACCTTTAGAAAAACAAGCTTTTGTTTTCATGAAATACAAGATAAAATAATGGAAATTTTTTATTGCAATTATATTTTCAAAAAATAAGCATTATGAAATGCCAGAAAACAAATATGAATAACAGCTGATGCTGACAACATAAATTTGACACTGGAACCAGTGGGAAAATAATTTTCAGCTAAAGAAAATTTTTAAAAATTTCAAAGAGGATTCATGCTTTGTAGGAACAAAAAAAAAATCAATGGTTTAAAAATTTTAATGAAATAAAAATATGAAAAAATGATGGTGGATCAACTAAACTATTTTATTAAAATAACATACAACATACTTTGTTTTTTATCATCTTTATAGTCCTATCCAAGAATAATTTAGAATCAAAAAACCCTAGAAAAGAAAAAAACATAAGACACTGAAATATCACGATTTAAATATAGCTTTCAGCTGTCACGTAACAGTTTGGTTTCACACACAAATTAAATTATATGATTCAGCCATGGCCTGTTTTTTTACAGTAAAGATTGCAACCTATACCATGAAGTAAAAGTCCAGTCCTAGTGGAACACCTTTGCATAACCAAAATTACTTCCACAGATGGCACACTGAAATACAGAATACCTGAGAAAGCCTGACAATATAGTGTTAACTCTTCTTGAAAGATGACTTATTTCAGTAGGGAATGGAAACAATGCCATAGGGAGCTGGAAAGATCCTGCCATTTGACATAATTGTGCTGTGTTCCATTGCCAACACTCTACATCGCAAAATTCATTATAAGCCACCAAAAAATACAAGCTGAATCTCAGAATTACTTAAACTTCACATAAAAGAACTATCTGCATTAATGAAATGGGTAAAATTAGATGTGGCCAGATTGTGTATACAGAAAACACAGAGCAGTGATGCCATTGATTTTTAGTGATCAAAGGAAAAATCAATGGATTAATGCATTTCAGTCTCAGAAAAAACAGTTTGTGAGTCTTTCATTTAATATATAGTGCTCTAAATCCAATGGCCACATCTCTAAATGTTTTTTTCTTTCCACAAGAATAATTAAAAATGGGTTCCTGCATTGTAAAGAGAATCTATCTGAACTCCTCCAACTCACTAGCATGCTGTCATACACTGTACTGACCAGCAGGTATGGTTAAAAAAAATCATATGAGGTGATCCAGTTAGTTCTGGCTGTGTTCAGCCTTGCATGTACAGAGTTAGGGTGACATATTCATAAGGATTATTTTATATGATCTAAGTGAAGAAGTCTTCTAGATATAGTCCAGTATTTTCATCATCCTACACTGTCTGAATCAGGAAAGTGATTCTTTCACCCATATATCCGGTTTCCCATCCCTATTTCCTTTTATAAGCCTGTAAACCGTATAAATAAGAGCATGTAAAGGAAACAGTTATTTTTAAGTAATGCTAAATGCATACATTGACAACTCTCACTGGTGTGTCTTTTTCTGTACATCCTTGGTAGATCATAAATAGCACACAGATCAAGTGATGTGGAAGATGCCTGAAGAAAAAAGAAAAAAAGAAAAAGTAAAATCATGTCATTTGGCTCTGCTGACTGTTAAAAATATACGGTATTGCTGATGTATACATCTAACGTCACACTTTTCTGAGTACTTTAGGATATACAGGAAGGCGATGCTTAGAGTAGGAAGGACATCTAAGCATAAATATTAGGAGATTGAACAGGATTCTGGAAGTAAACATTTTCCTTCCTGTTTCTATCATATGATGCATCCTTTCAACTAACATTCTGTGAAGTTAATTATATTCGTATTGAAAAAATGGTGTACGTATTACATGTAAATTCATAAAATAATCAGAAGATGTGAGGTACTTAGCTGTGTTCTCCATGAAGTACTGTATGGGCTAACTGGTCTATTTTACATTATCTTCTCAATAAAGGCTTAGGAAAAAAAAACCCGTATGTCATTAGAACCTCAAGTCAATACCATATAAAGAAATGAATGTAGAAGGACTGAACTAATAGTATCAAAAAAGTAAAACAAACAGATTTTTTAGAGTAGAAGCTCTTAATTAAGAAGAAAATCATCCCAGACCTACTGGAATATAAGAAAAAAAAAAATTAATTGCTTTTGATGTAGTATTTCAGTGGTAAGGAGACATTTAGAATACATTAAGACTGGAAAAAAGGGTTTGAGATCATCAGGGCATGGAAGAACTTTTGAAGGAAGATGCAATGAAGACCAATGCAATTCTGGGCTGCTTGAGGAAAACCTTGCTGCCATGATCCCTGCTTGAAGAGCTATGGGAGCTCACAATGACCGCAGAGCACCACAAAAGAATCTGCAAACAAAACCAGGATGGACAAGAGGCACAATGGCACTGTGAGTAACTACAAAAGAAAGCATTAAGTCCATGTATCATGATGAATTGAATGGTTTAATGGAAGGTGGGAAGAGTGTATGTAAGAGAAAGCCGAGGAAAGTAATCCCCTGTAGTAAGTCCTCAAGCTACTTCCTAACATCCCTAGGCCTAACATCCCAGAGCTTTTCCAATTTTATTTTCTCCTGGTTATGACTCTTAAGGTCAGTTTCTCTAACAGCACAGCGATTCACTCAATGTAGAAAAAATATCTCCCTGTTCCACTGCCATTTTCATATCTTTCACCTTTTCTCCCTTTTTCACACTGCTGTCTTCAAAACAGGAGCAAAACTCAATGATTCTACCATAGTTTCGCTTGGGACAAGCTTCCATTTTAACTTTCGCTTTACACATTATATTCCTTCAAAAGCTGCTCGAAGGGATGTTGCATTTGGTTTGTCTGGTGGGGTTTTGGTAGATGGGGCGGGGGGGTGGAGGCCTATGGGGGTGTCTCCTGTGAGATGCTAGAAGCCTCCCCAGCTCCAAGATTGACCCTCCTCAGGCCATGGCTAAGACAGTCAACAAACGTGATAGAGCCTCTAGGATAACATATTTAAAGAGGGGAAAACAAAAAGAGACCTGCAGGAGAGAGGATTGGGGTGTGAAGGAAACCAGGCACACACCTAGGTCAGTGCAGAAAGGTGGGGAGGACGTGGCAGGGGCAGAGGTTCCCCGTCAGCCCATGGTGAGAGGGCAGGCGGTGCCCCTGCAGCCATGGGGAGTCACAGGGGAGCAGAGACACCCCTGCAGCCCTGGAAGGGCCCCACACTGGAGTAGGCGTCTGTGCCCAAAAGAGGCCATGAATCCATGGGAAGACCATGCTGGAGCAGGCTGCTCCTGAAGGACTACACCCCATGGAAGGGACCTATGCTGGAGCAGTTTGTGCAGAACTGCAGCCTGTGGGAAGGATTCAGGCTGGAGAAGTTTGTGGAGCACTGTCTCCCGTGGTAGGGACTCCAGGCTGGAGCAGGGACAGAGTGTGATGAGTCCTCCCTCTGAGGAGGAAGAAGCGGCAGAGACAGTGTGTGATGAGCTGACCCCAACCCCTATTCCCCATCCCCTGTGCCACTTGTAGGGAGAAGGAGGTAGAGAAATTCAGAGCAAAGCTGAGTCTCTGATTTGATTGATTACAAATTAAATTGATTTTAGTTCCCCAAATCATCTGCTTTGCCTGTGACCATAACTGGTGAGGGATCCCTCCCTGTCCTTGTCTCGACCCACAAGCCTTTCCTTATATTTGTCCTCCCATTCCACTCTGGGGAGTGAGTGAGCAAGTGGCTGTGTGGTGCTTCTTTGCTGACTGGGCCTAAACTACGACAGAGGTGTGCTGGGGGTGTGCTTTCACTTCTAGAAGGGATGAAATTGAGAACTATGTTGGCTTTAGTCATTAAGCTGTATTAGGATCTGAAATAACCATCTGACTGAATGATCCATAGTTTTGAGCTCCGAAAACAAGTGTGAACAGGTCAATGGGAGGTGGATTTTTCAAAAAACGCTGCATTCACAGAGGGACACTATCACAATAATTTCTTTCCATCTTTGATTTCACTGATGTTTTTCCTTCCAAACTGAAGTGGTGAAGGTGATGACCCATTGGGTGTGTAACTTCATAAGCCCTTGCATTGGGATTCAGAAAGCAAATCTTCAGTGTTGATGAGAAAATAATCTACTTTTTTCCTGACTGTCATTTAATGACTCGGCAAATTTTATCACAGGAGAAGCTGTGTGAATGATAGCAGACTTCAGTTTGCCAATAATTTATGGATTTTAAAATATGGCTTAGTTCTAGCCAGAAAGGAAAGTGAACTTTTCAAATTTACATCTGAAAAAATTTTAAAAAAGCCCAGGAGAGGCGGGAAAGAAAAAGATAAGAAAAAGAAATGTTTGTCTAGTAATTCAAATAATTTTATTTGTGTTCAACTTCAAACTGTAAACTTTCTATAAAATACCACAAGGTTTTAAAATGAAAACAGTGTTTCCAAGCAAAACCTGAGAAGCTTCCATCATAAACTCAAAGTAAGTTATTTTGACATTGCTGAAACTTTGTCCCTGCTCTTTTAAAATTAAAGTCCAACCAAAAATACCTTGTTTTATTAAATAATTGGATTTCAACAGAATGACATAATGTGATGGAATATGGTTCTGTCTAAGTCTCTCTCAGCTTGTGTCATAACTCCAAACTAATAGGATTCTCAAAGCAAATACCAAGAAACCCCTAACAACAGCCCTATATAATTATCTGATGGCCACTTTGAAATTTACCTTCCCTACACATCAAAATCCTTCTTTTAATTTGGGGATTACAAGGTAAAGGATTGGAAATTTGATATCTATGTTGCCCAGTGATTTGAAATGAATATATTAAAGTCTATCTGATTGCATTGTAGCAAGCTCTAGTGGTAACAATGTGAAAAATCAATAAAGCCAAACATAAAGGCATGCTCTAAACAGTGATCTGCATTGTAACATAATCCAGAAATAATTTAACCCTCCCTGTTGCTACAATACAGAAAAGTTGTCTTTTCCAAGATGAGCCCAAACTTAAGATTTCTGGTAGCTCATTTAAAACCAGTATATGATATTGCACTTAAGTCTATTTTAACATCTGCATTAACAACACCTGTTGTCCATTTTAGGAATTAAACATAGTCCGAAATCTGGGCTGGTAGATCAAGCTAAGGTCTGTGTAAAAACATGCATAAAATCTATAAAATACTAGTTTATGCTTACTTGTGCTGTGGAGTCATTTTAAATATTTGCTTTTAAGGTATTGTGCTTTATGAGTTCCAGTTACCTGGTTCCAGCTAAATGAGCAGTCATCCTCCTATAAAAAACCTGCTGACTTTTCCTCCCTGTCCTTCTTGTAGATGTGCACATAGCAAACATCTCTTCATAATGGTGGCAATTTTTACAATTACATTGCATTTCAGCACAGAAACCTGATGCATGCCCTTTTCCTCCGGCTACACTTTTTATTGCTGTTTCTGTATAGAACACACTCCACAGGCAGTTACTGACAGAGACGTTGTCTTCACAGCATGATTCCTCCTTGTGTGTTGTATCCATTGCTGCGGTAAAATGAGCTTTTCCTATACATTCACGGTTTTAGGGAAAGTGTTCCCATAGTGCAGATGCATTGCAGATGACTTTCTGACCCTACATAGCTGTCTTGTTGACAAATAAGGGAGAGAAATGCATGTGTGGGAAAATGCACAGCAGGGATGCTCAAGAACCTTTTATCTATAATTTAGCTCTATTTTACATTCCTTGATGTTTATTTATGATCTGTGTCTGTCTACGTAATATATCGTCATCTGGCCTTTGGTATAATTAGACTTTGGAATTGCCTCAACTGAAGACATCTTCAAGAGAACAAGCAATGTTTGGGGGAATTGATTTATGATCCTCCCTCCCCCTCAAGGTGTGTAAAATGTTTCTTGAAACTGTCTTGTAGTTGTTTCAAAACTAAAACTACACAGGACTGTTCAGAAGAGCTCCATCAATACCTCCTGGAAATTATATTTCAAAGGCTTTTGTGTTCATTTACACTTACTTGTGCTCACCAGAGTCTTCCACTGCACTATGTTTCCCAAGACAGCTTGAGCTGGTCCACACTGTAATTTTTGAAGATGGAGGTGCTGTAGAAGAGATGCTCTCCATCTTGCAAGACCGGCCTATACACACACACACTCACACATGCCAAAAAAAGCCAAACAAAGGAACATGAAGCAGACACACTAGAAATCTCAAAGAATAAATCTTTGGCAGCATTTGAGCATGTTAATTTCTTTCTTTCTTTCTTTCTTTCTTTCTTTCTTTCTTTCTTTCTTTCTTTCTTTCTTTCTTTCTTTCTTTCTTTCTTTCTTTCTTTCTTTCTTTCTTTCTTTCTTTCTTTCTTTCTTTCTTTCTTTCTTTCTTTCTTTCTTTCTTTCTTTCTTTCTTTCTTTCTTTCTTTCTTTCTTTCTTTCTTTCTTTCTTTCTTTCTTTCTTTCTTTCTTTCTTTCTTTCTTTCTTTCTTTCTTTCTTTCTTTCTTTCTTTCTTTCTTCCTTCCTTCCTTCCTTCCTTCCTTCCTTCCTTCCTTCCTTCCTTCCTTCCTTCCTTCCTTCCTTCCTTCCTTCCTTCCTTCCTTCCTTCCTTCCTTCCTTCCTTCCTTCCTTCCTTTCTTCCTTCCTTCCTTCCTTCCTTCCTTCCTTCCTTCCTTCCTTCCTTCCTTCCTTCCTTCCTTCCTTCCTTCCTTCCTTCCTTCCTTCCTTCCTTCCTTCCTTCTTAATCAAAAGCTTAAAATTTCCCATGCAGAAAAAAAAAAAAAATATTTTTACCCTACTATGGCATTTCAGTATAATTCTAAGATGGGCAGATATACTGCAACCAAAAATATTGGCAGTAAAAGAGAACTTATCTTGGAATTTGTTGTAGAAGCTGAGTTATAGTGGAGAACAGAGGTAAGAAGTTAGATTATTCTCTTGGACTGCATCTTGCAATAACTGTTGATTTACATGAGTTTTAACGTTTATTTAGAAAAGAAATTTTTATATGTATGGATTGTGTATCTCTTCAAGTTTAAAGTTTAAGAAGACCGCTCCATTTTTTAATGTAAAAAAAAAAAGTAACAAATATTTTCATTTTTAATGGGTTAGAAAAAAGTAAGTAAAGAACACATTAAAATGAAGAATAGTCATTAAGGAAGTTGTAAGTGACATTTACTGTGCTTTAGTGCAGGAAAAGTTATTCAACACTTCATAATCTTGCTGACTGCCTTTGTGAAATTATTCTGGGAAAACAACCAGTATAATTTCACTTTTTTAGTATAGAAGTTGTTTTCTTGAAAAATAAACTTCTGCCAAGGATTTCTCTCAAACACTTGCTTCTTTCAATAAAATGTCAGCTTTAAGCAAGCCCTTACAAAACACAACTGAACAAAACATCACAGAGGCTGGAGTCTTGCTATGATGGATGATGTCTTCTCATTATGGATGACTTCACTCTTATATTCTACAGCCTATTTTAAGGCAGTTCTTTGGAATCTTTTGCAATGAGTGTTACTATAAAGTACTTATTATTATGATGATGCAGCATAGAAAAAAAATGGTAGTATTTTCAGTGTTTCAAACAGCTGATTTCTTCCCATCCAGAAGCCAGTTGTTTGGTGGCAATATCCTTACCACTTCCAAAAGGTACAAATTATTTCAAATGCATGTTTTATTATGCTTTTAGAAAATTGAGCTCCAGTACTTCCACCAAGGAAACAATTTCTGCAGTCACTTCAATTTCCAAAAAGAGCATCCTGGGGAGCAGGAGCCACCAAGTGTGACAGTTCTGTCAGGGTTTTGTCCAGAGAAGGATGCACTCAGTGAGGTACAGACTCCAACCTTTTGCTGACCTTTGTCACCATAAAAAAAGTGGTCTCTGGAATAATGAGAGTGGAATACAAAAAGACAAATTAAGCTCAAAATGTTTGCGACAACAACATTATTTCATAGTTTGGGGAACCAAGCAGTGAGGGATGTGAGGGATATAGCTATACCATCCCAAAGTGCTTCACAGTGTTTGTTTATGACCATGCAAAACAGTAGACTAAATGTGAGGTCATGGATGAGCACTGCTCCTCACCAAGCTGAGGCAAGCTGATACAGTGACACATAATTCCCAGTTTTAGCTCTGTCATTATTACCTGGAAAATCTCGTCTGCTTAAGTCAAAGTCTTTAAACACACTAAAGAGAAAAGGAAAAGTAAGTCATTCCATAAACTGTATCTTCATCTGCTACCACCTACTGGGAATACCTTTGTGTGCCACCAGATTACGTTGCCAGAAAAGAAAATCTTTTAAGCCTTTTTTACCTGAATTAATTTTCTCCTCAGTTATTGTCTTATATATCAGGATTTATTATTAGGCATCTCATCTACAGAAATGCTAAAAATATGAGCTAGGCTTTAAAAAGTATTTCTAACAGAGCCTTAGAAAGGCAGATAGGAACAGTTATTCGAGTGAGAGTCTTTTTGCTCATCCCTTCCCCTCCTTTGCCGCTGCAGAGGTCTGTGTTACAACCCACTCACTGTGTAGACCTCCAGCCACCGCAGCGCCCACCTTGACTGTTCCAGAGAGCAGATCTCCAGCATTTTCCTATGGACTTTATTGCTCCTGTGATCTTTCAGATATTTTCCTCTCTTTAAGCACTCATTCTGCCTGTTTCGTTTTCTTTTCACTAGCTTTATTCTTTTTACGTGCATTAGCTGTGAGCTTCTTTCTGTTATGCTTCAACTACCAGTAGGCGTATATACATGCCTATATACGCATATATAACTCATGCTGTGCGTATATAGAGCTATATAAAAGTGTGTATAAACAGGTATAGCTGAAAGACAGAAATGGCATGGTGAGGAGGAAGGGCGTCAGAGTTTGCATCTGTAAATGAAAATATCCCTGCCCAAGATATACAGTCAATATATTTACTAAAGGAATCAAATATTCATAAACCTGGTGGAAGAAAAGCTAAAAAAATAAGGGAAGGAGGTCCAAGTGCTATGATTTGTTTGTTATAACTTATTTTTTATGAATACTATATTCTTATGGCAGCCTACTGAATCCAACAGGTCTATGTCATGTAAGTAATATGCACTCAGATCAGGTGAAGAGGGCACAGTCAAGATCTCATTTTATCTTCAGCATAATTAAAATGTTATTTTTGCAAAATCTTTATGTATTGTGTTCTTGACATATCCACATGGACGCTAAAAGTACAAGTCAGACTGAAAAATAAAGCCTGTGACAAAATACAGTAATAATAATTCCAAAAGCTAACTGTTTTCTGTTGGGTCTAATTAAAAGTAAAAAAAAAAAAACCATCATTACTACTTTTGCTATGCTCAAAGAAGCAAAAATAAGTACGTGAATGAGATTTAGTCCAACAAGTCCTAGCAACATCTTTTACCCGTCTGATCTGGTGGAGTTACATGATAACAAGTGACAAGAATAGGACATAGATCCTTCTGACCCATCTTTCTCCACCCTGTGAGGATTAATAAACATAGGTCTTATTCACATCTTTCAGTTTACAGTCCACATGAATTAACCAATGATTTATTAATTAATTGTCAATTATTAATGAAATTATCCTTGTAATTAATATTTAGTTGTGCATTGTGATACTTTTTTCAGATTTCTAACCAAGCAAAGCCCAATCTAACTTCAAGTACCTTTCCCAAATTCAAAAATTTAATTGAATAGAAAGAAGTCCAGCAGCTGCTCCCCACTGAACATTAATGAGCACATTAAAAATTAAGCTAAGCAATACTCCATTCCTGATATAAATATCAGTCATCTTCATCTCACTTCCTTCCCCAATCACAATAAAAAAGCAGGCCTCACTGTGAACAGTGACATGAAATCCCATCAGATTAAAAAGCAGAGAAAAATTCAAACTTTTAAAGCCTAATTAATGAAAAAGCAGCATGAAAGCATGTTTTTTGGGTTTTTTTAAAAGTCAGGACAAGAAAGCCATGTGGTACAATGGCACCTAGCACTGACTCTTTTCTTTAATAAATCTATGTGAATCTTGGGGAGGTTCAGATTGGATATTAGGAAAACTTTCTTCACAAAAAATGTTGTCAAGCATTGGAACAGGCTGCCCAGGGAAGTGGCTGAGTCACCATCCCTGGAGGTAAAGGGACAAGATGATGTAGTGTTAAGGGACAAGATGATGTAGTGTTTAGGGACATGGTTATGGTAGGCTTGGCTTGAATTCTCTGATTCTAAAAGTTCAGCTGGGTTTTGCCTTCCCAATGACATCGATGGGGCCAAAATGTTCCTGCCACGTCTAAGCACTGATGGAATGAGGCACCCCATCTGTGCCACTGGTGTCCCGCTGTGCCGTCCAGTGTGTCTCACATCATCCAGGGATGCTGACTTTTTCAGAGATGGGAACCAAGCCTCAGTGTAACCCAGCAAACAACTCTTACGTCCCCTCTTCCTCCCACCAGCCTCTTTCCCTCACAGCCACTGTGCCCTCACTCTGTCCTCGCTGTCTCCTCTGAGCTGATCGCTGCCACCGTGTAAGGGTGCTGTCACCATTTCCCTCTGCTGGTGTCACAGCCGATGTGCAAAGTCCCACCCTATGCTGATGCATATTATTTCCATTAAGAGATTCTAATTATTTATTTGGAAACATTGTGAAACATTTCCATCAGTTTAGCTATTTCATTATTGTGGCTGCAACTCTTTGCCCTTTATACTCAGAGCCTGTCATTCTTCAAAATGGGGAAAAGACTTTATGTTCTTCATATGATTTTGGTTTCCATGATGGTGCATCTTGTTCCTTGGTTTTCACAGCTGTCTCCAGCGTCCTGGGCTGTGCACTGCTGTCTTTTTTACACCATTTCTCTCAATTCACCATTGCATATAGACCAAACTTGTTCAAATGCTGCCTTTAAGGGAGAGTCTGTTGGTGCTAATTGTATGCTAATTACACTCAGGTATCTGCTAGGAAATTTTTACCATTTGAGGATTTGCTTATTGCCCTTCCTAGGATACGAGGTTTTATGGTAAGTACAAGATGTTTTTATTGATATCCTAAAATACAATCTGTCAAAGAGAGGATGTTACCCTCAGGTGACAGCAATATAAAAAGTAAAAAAAGTTAATTAAATAAAGTTTTATTTTGTCAATTTCCTTACAAGTCATTTCACCCAGGTTTATTCTTCCAAAGAAAGAATAAAGGAGTTAGATGGCAGAAACAGACATGCTTAGGTTTTTATCAGTATGGGTCTTAACAAGATTCCCAAATGGATCACAAAATTTGTCTTTGTTATGCAAGTTTAATTTTTCCCCTGTGAAAGTTTTGTACTGTAGTAAGGACAAGCTAACAGCTTTTTCACACATTTCTTCTATTACATTTGTGTACTAGCCATCTATTCCCTGAACCTTATGTCTGTAATACACAGATACAGTTCTGACTGGTCAAAAGCCAGTACATGATATTTCCAGTAACATATTTTCTGTTAAATAATCAACAGGTAAAGTACAGAAATAGTCTTGTCAGTGGGCTTTCCTTTTTTCTGGCTGAATGCCAGGTTAAAGTCATAGTCCCTTCTGTTTAGCTTCCAAAAATGGTACATACAACCAAGAATAGCACTGGGAAGGGCCACAAGAATGGTGAAAAATGCAGAACAGTGCATTTCCTGCAGGTGCAGGAAGGGAATAAACACTGATTTTTAGGACAGGATATAACATTTACGATAAAGGCCTATGAAATTACATCTGTCATGGTGGAAGCAATGGCAGAATGTTTGTTCACCATGTCACATAACACCCTAAAATGACAGAATCCAACAGATCTGGAGAAGGTTGAAGGAAATGCTCCGGTACAGCTTCAAAAAATGTTTTTGAAGAGACGTTTATCAAAATACCACACTACTGAACTCATTGCTACCAAGCATGTGGGAGGTTCACATTCATCCAGATTCAAATAGAAACTAAACAAATTCATGAAAGAAAAATCTTTGAGACACTATTCAACAGAAATGTGTAACTTCTGTTTCAGGAAGTCCTCCAAATGGATTTCTTGGCATTGAACAAACATTCTAGGTCTGGATGACTGGGTTACATACAGGTCCTTTGTGGTAATCTGCCCAGCTGTTCTTGTGAGAAACACGACTTCTGTCCTAATGGTGATGCAGTTTGAGAAAGTACACAAGAGCAGAACCAGCTTTCATGTATGGGAATGCTCGACCACCTCCTTCTGATAGTCAAGGAAGGCACCAGTGTCTCAGAGAAACCACAATCAGATGCAAAACTTCAGAGTCATAGAACAAATACCAGCCACAAAAAAGACTGAAATAAGCTCTCCTGGTCATCCACTGACAATGCCTAAACAGGAGGGATATGGGATTTACCTGTCACATAAGCTGGAGAGCTTTGTAAGTGGAAGATGGGCATTCAGTGACTGGTTATAATACACACTCTGTGGGAGAAGGCTCCAAGATACGGGTTTGCTTACACCATAAAAAAGAAGTCTCCGGGACAAGGATCTTCCAGCATGTGAAAAAGGTGCTAGAGAAAGGTGGGTGAGCTCTACCTCTCCATTCCCAGTGGGAGTAGAACATGATGAAATTGACTTTTCCATGAATTAACATAAGGGCTGATTGCAGGAGAGTGATTTCTGTTTCTCACTTTGAGGAAGATTTCTGTAACTATGAGGTAAAGAGAGAAATATTTGTTCCTTCCTCAGTGTCTTTCTGCTATACTTCTTGCAAGAAAATACGCTTGGGAGTCTGTGGATACAAGGCGGCTTCAATCACTATGCAAAACAGTCCATGCCAGAGAATGGAATTTGTGAACTCAGCACAACTCCATACGCATTCGGTCTGGATCCCCAGGTGCAGCCATGGGCCTCCATGTCCATTTGAGCCAGGAGCATTCCAATTAGCGTTCTCTTAGCTGGCACTCTCAGTCCATAAAACAAGATTGGATCTGATTGTAACCTGCAGAAGGCAGACAAATAATTCCTTCACAAAGGGTACCAGGGAAAGCCATACAGCCTGTATTTGGATGCCATCAATATAGTTGTAGCAATTCCTGTTTATTTTTAAAACCTATGAAAAGCCAGCCTGTTGTAACCTGACTATACAAGGCCCACTGTTTTCCTGGCAGTTATTTCTCTTGATTAACAGAATAGGATACTCCTTAATTTTGCTTGATACTCTATAAACTAATAATGAGGCCCTTTTTGTATTACTTGATATTGAGTGACACAGAAAATCTTAATATGCACCACAGGACTAATAATTATTTCCTTTAGGTAAATGTCCCAGCTCTGATATGACCAGTAATTGATTTTCCAGGGAAGAGTCAGCATTCTGCTCGGAAAGATGAACTCATACTGGAAGATGTGAGGAAAAGGTTCCAACCATGGACATAGGGAAGAGAATCTGCCTTCAAATACAGAAAATTTGCTTTTTGAGAGAACATTACTGCACACAACAGTGTATCAGGATGATGAATACAAAGGATAGGGAAGAACTGCTTGCATAAATAGGACAAAATACAGGCAGTTTTATGATACTTATTGTTAACAATATGCTTGTAACATTAATGAGATACATAGAAAGTGTTATCCTTATAGGGAGGCAAAAAAAATGAGAGTGACATATCCATTGAAGGAGTTTACGTTTGCTTGGAGACACAGTTGTGAGAGATATTTATTATGAGTGAATTTGGGTCAATGAGATAAATAGTTTTATGAGCTCCTGTTCTTTAAGGACCTAATAGTGGGGAACGGACTTTGTACACAGGCAAAAATGTATTTTGAGGAAGTAACTTTGATAGTAGCAAGGTATTTGCATCACCAGTGCAAAGAAGTACATCTGAATTTGTTTCCCAGGGAGACAGGATGTTTTCCAAGAAGAATATCATCACACCTTGAAATAGCAATAGACTCTCCTTGCAGAGTAAGGCAGAACAGCCAAGTACAGCTCGACCTTTATGGAGCCTGTTAGGTGGTAGGGCTTTATTTATTTACTTACTCACTCCTGGTTGTTTAACTGAAAGCATGGCCCCTCATTTAAAGAACTTTGCAGAGCCCCCAGATCATGGATATGTGACATCTGTTTGCCTTCAGACTTCAGCTATAAACTCCAGAAAAGACTTCTTTTCTGGTAACAAAAGTGATTTGGCTTTTGCAGCTGTTCTTTGAGGGCACCAAGTCTCCCTGGCTGACAGTAGGCAGAGAAAGCACCGAATGTCTGTATGTTTATGACTGCTGAGGGAAACACAGACCGTACATCTCTCATCTTATGGGGTGCTTATGACGTGAGGAAACCCACAAAAGCGGGTAGCAGTCATGGTAAGCTGAATGGAGTGGAGCATAATGTGGTGCATCTTTATTTATCCTTGGGAAAATTAATCACCTTTGAAACTTCAAGTAGTTATAACTGGATCTAGCTAAATTGTCTTTATTTTATGTACTTCCACATCATATAAAAGGACAATAATGTGCTGAAATCTAAAAATAACAGTGAAATACATCACCTTTAAACTGTGTATAAAATGGGGCAGGGTAGAGGCTATGAATTACATTATTGTCTTCGGCCTACCCCAGTTTTATCAAGTGGGAAGACATAGGACTGAGTAGAAAAAAAAGAGAGGGGGCAGGGTTATCCTAAAAAATCATGGACTTAAAAAGAAACAGGGGCTCTGGGTCAAAGCAAGTACAGTGAAATCAAGGAGGCTATTCAGTCCCTCTGTTCCAGGACAAAGTGTGCTCTGCTGCTTCCTGACAGAAATTTTTCTGACCTGGTTTAAAAATTCCCAGGGCAGGAGGTTTGGCTTCTTCTGCAGGGAGCCAGTTTCAAGGTTTCACCTCCTTAACAGATAAAAAGCTTTTTCTAGTCTGTAATTCACTTCATGGTTGAAACAGAGACCAGAAACAGCATGAGAGGATGGATTCAGTGACACGATCTCTGCTTTTGTATGGACAGGATTTGAGATGTGAGACATCCAAAATGGGTAAATTACTCAAAATGAGAGCAAAGTGAACAGATATCTTGTCCTGAACCTCCTCTATATATCCCCAAAGCCCACATTTCCTTCATTAATTGTGTAACAGTCCCCTTAAGAATGTGAGCATGACCACATGGCATCAGACCAGAGTTCCTTCTAGCCTTTATCCTCTCCACATCACCTGCAGCAAACGCCTTATGAAGAATATAAGACCAGGACAAACACATACTTACATTTTCCCCGAGGTAATATTTCATTCTCCACTAATCTATGTTTTAGTGTACAAGGGTTTTAACTTGTGTTTTTATAGTCACTGATGCATTTTTCTTCCATTAATTTGACTAACTGCTTTCAGACTGCCTGCCCAACATCCTTGTAACAAGGAGTTTCATGTTTCACTGCTCAGTGAGTGAATAAATGCTTCCTTTATTGTTCTGATCTTGCTACCTGCTTCTTTCTTTCCTACAGAGTAGCTGCAGCTCCAGGAGGTTGGCAGAAGAGAAGAGAGAGTCATGTCTGAAATGAGGTGGGTCTGTCTGTTTTCTTATGCTGAGATATTCTATAGAGAGACAGTATTTCTCTTTTTATTCCATATATTAAAATTTCCATTGGCCACTTCTTACAAATAGGGATATTTCTCACATGACAAGATATGATTTGGAGGGATATGGCTGGGGTATTTGCATTCTTCATCTTAAAAACAAAAATAAAACATCACTGGTATCTTCCTCCTTAATGGTAGTGTAAGTCATGACTTGGGAGCTTGAAAAGGCAAGAGTATATCTGAGAGGTTCACAGTCTTGGAGTGAGCCTTTTAAGCCTGTTTGGTCATGGAACTGCTGCAATCCATGCCCATAGTTTGTGGAAAATGGCATTTGAAGCTATACTTGCAAGCCAGAAAGGATAGAGTTAAGACCATACATTATGCTGCTGGATAATGGATGGATAAATTTGTGAACGATCCCTCACAACTTGGCCCTAAGAGGGTCTGAAAAATAATGGGTTGAGATAGCATCATGATTCGTTGCCTACGAGATCAACAAGATGTGTCCAAATATGGAGTAATAAGTTCAGCCAGGGCAGGGTGGAAAACTGCCTCTACCTCCAATTTCACTGCTGATTCCATTACTGAAGATATTTGGTCAGGCACCCAGATATCCAGCTGTTGACTATAGCAGCAGGCTGAAGGGTAGGGATCATACTTAAGAGGCTAATATTTGTTGGTTTGGTTTTGTTTGAAAACAGAACTTGGGTGTGCATCTAAAACACTGAATTTTGTTCTTTCTGTTTGCAGAAGAAACCAAGATCTTTGTATTGTCTTTGGCTACAAACTCATTGGAAGTCTGAATTCATGAATGATTTAAAATTAAAATTGCATCTCCTTTACTGTAAGTTTCTCTTTACGTACTTTATGACCCCACCCAGGATTAAGCCTGCTACATGCAAGAAATAAAGTGAAACATAATAAAATTACGTAATTATCTTAAAGGCTTTAAAAATCAGAGTAACACAAAGATTGCTCAAAATTCCCTTGAAATGTTCTATAAATATTAAAAATTCAGAGGACTAACTTTATGGGTTTGAATTCTTCTTGAAATACAAGACTGTTATAGTACCTATTGTTATCTATCATTAAATAATGCTCTCATGTTAAATAACACTTTCCTGCTGTAATATATACAGAGCTCATTCTACTACTACGCCAAGGCACAAGCACGTACTTAGCCTTACCTCATGGAGACACTGTGCTACTTTCAGGCTTTTCAAAATTAAATTTATATCATAAAACATGTTTAAGTGGATCAGTCGTCTGCAGTGACATCAGGAAAAAATCAGTTTCTGGACTATAAAAGACTTTCTAAAAAAGAATCGCACAATTCTTATTAATTTTGAAGAGAATTAAGCACCTTTTTTTTTTAAATCCAGCTATGAGTCAGTGCTTTGTGAAAGTCGTTGCTGAATACTTTCTGCAAATTGGAGTTGTTCTCAGATTGTTCACTCAGCCCATTTGCTCCTCATAGCCCCTGAGTGTTCATTTAAATCACAATAAGCTAAGCTAAGAACGCACTCTTAGTACAAATTATCAGGGAAATGCTTACAAGCCTTAAAAGATTTGCAAATATTTTTGGGACTAGCAAGAAAGTGGCCAATCACTACTGCAGATAATGGGACTGTATATTTATCAATAAAACATCTTATTTCATGGGTTGTTTGATTGTCTCTCTTTTTTAAATAAACAAGCATGGATACATAAGCGTAATTTTACCAAACCTTTATAAGTACTAATCTAAATTCACATTTACTGTGGAATATAAGTTCACATTTAGTTTAGTGTAATTCTACTCTTCTGTAAGGAAAGTTCCACTGCTGTGGAAGTGATATTTAATATCTGTATTTGCTCTTGGGTTACCAATAGAATACAAAGTCATTGTTTCAAAGTAGTGGTTGAGGAGTCTTTTCTGAAAATGCCTTTCATTTTTTTCAATGAAAAATGTTTTTCTTCCCACTGTCATTGATATCAGGCAATCTACCAGAAAGCAATTTTGACCATTGCAGTCAGAAAACAGTTCAGCATGGTCTTGGGTGAATAAGAAGGGCAGAAAAGGCTGAAAACTTATCTGATAGCAAAATGCTGTTTGGAGAATTGTTATCCTGATAGAATGTATATCCTTGAGGTGCATGTTTTCATAACAAATGAGGGATGTTAGTTTGCAGTGTTTATAGTATCAATGTATTAGGCTTTCTTCTGATAGTCTGGTCATTTAATAGACTGAGTATTTCTAGTCATCATTAAGCATAGGACTCCTGAGAGAATGCCTTCCTGACAATTCAAAGTTATTAAAAAAATGCAAATCTTGGGTCTCATGTTCTGAAAAAGTACAAAATCCAGTGGCATCCCTCATTTTAACTGCAGAAGATAGGACAGACTAGTACATTCTCAAAGGGAAAATTCCAAAGAGTAATTGAGGAGGCAGTAGTACACACTCTGTAACACTTTGGTATTGTCATTATGGAGAATATTTCTTGTACCCAGGACAGGTATTTCAGGTGGGAAGCAGGAAAGGATTGTTCCATAGGAGAAACACAGAAATAAGGGTTGACGTCATAAAAAGCTATGTTAGGGTAACTGCTGTTGCTTTCTTGAGGTTGCTTTGGTACAACAAAAAGCTGAGTGTGTCACTGGAAGTGTATATTACTGTTGCCCTTGTTGCCCATGGGAAGAGGATGGAGAATAATGAAAACTATTTAAAACAACAGACTTTTTTCTCTCAAACATAAAAAGGAAAGGGGGTGGGGGGGAGGAATTTGAAACAAGTGAGCATCAGCAGTTCTCATTGCCCTTGTTTCAAGTAAACCCTCAGATCTTGGAAACCTGACATTTATGGAGGCACAGCTGGCCTTAGAGCAGGTGAAGGGGGAAAGCAGGTTCTGTTCCCTGGCAATTCACTGTCATGCAGAGGACTTGCCCCATGCAAGATAAGGACATTGCTGTTTAATGCAGGTTGTAATTCTGTGTTCTCAACATGGTATTTCTTGAGCCTTAAAGTAATAGGAGCAAATCTGATACAAGGAATACAGTGCCACAGGCAAGGAGGGCAGTTGTCTTCACCAAGACGTTCTGCAGTGCCCTTACTACTGTGGTTCCCTGCAGGCCTCTGAACACTTATAAATCACCGGTCTTCCCCTCCCTGTCAGGTCCAGAGTAGCAAGGGGAGGATTCGAACAATACTCAGTGCCTTCTGTGTGTGTCTGTGTGTGTGACTGTGTGTGCGTGTAGAGGGGGTGGTTTCCTTCACTGTCCCTCGAGAGACCACATTCCTGCCAGCAGTGTGTTATGACATCTGTTTTTACAAACTCAATAATGTTCAGCATGCTGAGAAGCTGGGGCGGTTTTGATGGATGAACCCACTACAACAGCACGATAACATTCTGTGAGCATGCACAAGGGATTAAGCAAGACACCAGCCCACTTCGGTGAGGTCAGGCTGTGCTTAGAATCTGAAAGGATGTAATATTAATGTCTACCTAATTGGTGAATTTGTCAATGCAGTGTTGCCATTAAACAGCCAGCCATCTGGACCCCAAGGTTTATGTGATCACAGCTGATTGTCAAAACAATGGCATTTCACTGACCTTAAGAAATTTAATTAAAATGTTGTATTGCTTTCCATGCAGCAAAGGTTCAAAGCCTGTTAGATAAGAATGAGGTTGCTGGAAGGGCTGCTCCCTCTGTTTTCCAAGTCTAGAGTGGAAAATCATTTTTGCATAGACACATATTCCTGGTAAATCTGAAATAACATGTGTAACTGCACTGACACTTTGAGCAAGTCACGTTTCTTGGCTGTGTGTTCTAGTGATCAGCAACAACCAGAAGAGATTTTTCCAGAACATAGTACTCTGCAATTCCATTCATCTCTTTTTGACTTAATAGCTTATTTAGTACATTCATTGTTCAATTTACAGCTCAGAAGCTGTTGTAGTAGTCCTCTGTTTTGGAGCTAACCATTTCCAAGAATAAAAGTAGTTTTGAATAGTAATATTGATTTGATTTATTCTCATTTAATTAGTGACAATCCTGACTCGTCAGGGTGGCACAGTTTCAGAACACCTCCACCCACAAGATGAACTGGTAGTAGTGAGAGGGTTTATTGCTTGCTATACTAATATTTCTTCCTATGTTTCTGGTCTCCAGCACAACCACTACGCCTTTCCCTGAATGGAGAGAAGAGTTACAAAGAGAAAAGACTGCTAAAGATCTGGCACAATTTCAGCCCCTGAGTTCAGAACAGCCCCACTCCTCTGTATAAGACCATATTCCCAGTAGGGTAGGAAGAAATAGGAGATGCAGTGATGGTGTGTCCTCTTCTGGGTGCAAAGGGAGAGCTCTACCAGAAACACATGCTTGCACAACTGAAACCAATGGCATCTTTCTGCTAGCCCTGGTGATGTGTCTTGAGAATCTCGGCTCCATGCCATGTTCCGTTCAGACCAGTAAGTTTTACCCTACTGATATTTAAACCAGTATTTTAGAGGTCATGGTAAAAGCTGGAAGAAAAAGACCTCTCACTTTTTGATTGCAGGCCCCTAGGGAGGGAAAATTGTGGGACATAAGGGATTTCCTGTGGGACTGAGGTTCCCCCTCCATATTGCATAGCTCTTTTCATAAATGTGTCAAACACCATCTCAAAACAAACTAGTATTTCTCCTAGCCAGATTGGGAGGTTGCTTGAGAACTTCAGTGTTCTCATGGTTATGAACCTTCCTCTAATTTCCATCTTAAATTTATTCATGGCCAGCTCATGCCCATTTGTTCTTGTGCCAACATTGCCTTTTAGTTTAAACAGCTCTTCCCTAGTGTTTATGCTCCCCATGAATTTATAGAAAGCAATCACATTCTCTCCCAGCTTTCATTTTGCTAGAATGAGACCCTTTCTTTCAAATCTCTCATAAAATACACTCGCTGCTCCCCTGTACACGTTTTCTTGTCTGTTCCTTTTACACTGTTTTCCTTTCTTGAATGGGGTAGGCAAGGATGCAAGCAGTCCAGACTATGTCTAACATGCCCTGAAGAATGACAATGATACTGCCTTTTTCTGCTAGAAATCTTCCACGAGATGCTGTTTTCCTTTCTCATAGCAGCTTCACACAGCCATTTTCTCATCATGCTGTGGGAGCTGGGACACAAACACATCCCCTGTGGTATAGTTTGTTTCTATGAAGGGCCCTGAAGCTCTCAGCAGATCTCCAGTGCTTCACCTTGCTCTTTTTACAGTTGGATTTTCTTTATTCCAGTCTTCAAAGCCACTTAGACCTTTTCATATGATATACTGGTTTCCTTTCTTTTTTCCAAGTGATTTTAAGTGTGGTCCTCACAAATTATATGACCACATTCCCCTGGTTTTGTGAAGAGCACTAATGGATGAAAGAGGAGCTCCTGTAGGTCTGTTACATTGTATCTCCATCCTACCTAGTGTCTCTTCCCCTTGAGACATCTTCTTACACAACTTAAGTCTTCACTAACAATTTTTCACACTCTACCACACCAACTGTTTTACTGAAGTTCAGATAAATAAAATATAGTATATGTCCTACATCTAGAAAGACAGCTTTTTAGTAAGTGAAAGATTTTTTATTAATTTGCAATTACAATTTATCTTTGTTGGCCTTTTTATTTGATTTTACTTCTATTTGTTCCATAATTATTTATTTCAAAATGTGTTTAAAAGCCTTATATAATGTTGAATTCAGAGTGGCAGACTCACAGTGTCTCATATCATTTTTTTATGGTGGTGAGGTTTTTGTTGATAAAAATGATAAAGTTACTATTCTGTGGTCATGTGATAGTGCTTCAAACATGATAATTTCTTTTTTTAAAAATATTTCATTATCTGAAATTCAGTTCCTTTACATTTCTCTCCAATCTTTCAAAAGGCTTATAAGCTATTTCTTTTTAACCTATTGTATGCAGTGAGTGCACACCAATGTGAAATGTTCAACCTATACAAGAACAAGTCTCTTGCATTATTTCATCATTTTATATTGTGTCAAGATGAAAATAAAAATAGCTATAAGCAAGAAGTTTCTAAAGTAACTCAACTGTAGACCACATCAATATTTAATACAATAGCTCTTCAGAACATAGAGGTGGTACAGGACTATATAAAATGTGCCATGAACATAACCTGCACTAGTGTGCTGGTTTTGCCCTAGAGTGTAAGACGGTGAGAGATGGTTTCAAACACTCCATGAACAGAGTCTGCATGCCACACTTATTGTTCTGTCACTAGTGAATAAAGCACCCGCTTCAACTTCTGGTGGCATGTTTGTTTCACTGAGACCTCATCTTTTAGACGGAGAAGCCGCCTCCCTAGATGTAGTATCTGTAAAATGAAACTCCCATCCTGTAGTCGCTGACATTTCAGCACAAGATCAGTGCTTGAATCTACTGCATATATATGAGCATATCTTTCCTCAAACTGTACCATAGAAAGTTGTTAAACATAGCTACCTTGTTTGATGTTATTAGATCCTCCACTAATTGCAAAGGGCCAGCATTGTTTCAGTCCAGCAGATCAGTCCTGCGCATTTGTAATGCACCATCGGTAGAGTGTGGCAAAGTGATTTCAAATCGGACACTGATTAAAATGCCTGATCACACACTGGGAATATCGTTAGCTAGTTAGACAGAACAAAGTTTTTTCTACTGTGAATCCTTCCACAAAACCAACTGTCTTGAAGGTTAGGTGTAGTACATATTTTTTATCCCAGCCCACCAAAAAATGAACTGCAGACACATTTCTCATCTGTGAATTAATTATTCTGTGGAGATCAGTCAGTGAGTGCTAGAACATGCTATTTAACAACCTTTGGGGAATTGGATCCTTTTTCAAATTCACATCGGCTCTTTATTAACATGGAGTTTGGGGATGGGGAGAGGGTTTGTGATAAAGGTCAGAGCTGCTCATTAGAAACCTAAATGAAATGTGGTAACACAATAGATTCTTCTAGGATTACATCTTATGAAAGTGAAAAAATATAAACATATATCTACATGGTAGTGGAAAAGGAGGGCAATTATACAGTGTTGTAACTTTATGTTTTCCTCATGTGAATATTTATCAAAATACTTTGGAACAGACCTTCCACTAATACCCAATTACTTTGAACCACAAGTAGGCTGATTTTCTTCCCCTGCTCCCCCAGAAAGGGGATTCAGACTATGTGCTTGACTCAGCACAAATAGGTGGGAAGAAGATGTACTTTCTGCTCTCAGTGTCAGAAACAAGAAACCATTTGCTCCAAAACTTGAGTGCAGGGCAAGAACAAGGTTATAAAGTATTGACAGTGGGTTATGTCACATAAACACTGAATTTCTCAGGCTCTGGGCTGTTGTAGACTTGTAGAAAAGGCGATGAGAGCTGTCAGTGTCTTTAGCATTCACAGAAACTAATATTATTCTGTAGTAAGTCAGTAGTCCATGAGGATCCAGGCCAAGCTGCACAGTTTGCTTGCTGACTGTCGATGTAGTTATGAGTACCAGCTCTCTAATAAGGGCTTGACATGCACAGTGGAGCCTGGATGGCTGGCACAAGAGGCTCACGTGCTGCTCAGGAAATCCTCTGTAGTTTTTGACACTAGATCTAATCTATTGCTGGTAAATATTAATGTTACTCCTTACACAGTTTATGTGTTGTGAAGAACACTTTCTGAAGCAGGAGCCTTGATGGACCACCATGAGAATGCTGCCAGGGAGTAGCCACTACCACGTTATCCAGTCATCCCACCTCTATCAGGAGCACGTATAATACCAGTATAAATACAAACAAAGAAACATTAAAATGTTACAGACATGGAAGATGGGCACACAGAAAAGCAAGGGATTTTTTACTTCATACTAGGTCAAATCCCTGGAAACCCTAATCATGTGGACACGTCCTAGCTAGAGGACTGATGGGGGTGACTGCAGCAGAACTACCCCCCCCGAGGAAACAGTCACATGTGTATGAGCTGTGGGAAGAGTCCATTTTACAGAGCTGATTCTAGTGCTATATAGAAACCCTTCACTGTCTACCTTCCCTAATTTGTATCAGCATTTGACAGCTTGTTGACAGCTCATTAGGAAATAAAACCCATATGTGACCAAAGCACTCAGTGCAAGCAGAGAGATCTGCTCTCTAATTGTGAACTGTATTGAAATCTGAACCAGATGTGGAACTGCAGGTCAGAAACCAGTCCAATTAGCATGTTTATTAAAATATTTTAAACTGTATTTAAATTATTAACTAGTATAAAACATAATAGCCGTAGCTGCTACCATGGGAGTCTAAGTTGTCGTAAGTGGCAAACCAGAGGAAACAGGACAGGCTTTTGGATTTACTTTTTCCTGAAAGAAGACACGGTACAATATCAATGGCTTTAAAACATGTCAGTTCTGTCATTAAACAGGAGCCATTTGGGGGCAGGTGTCTCTGGTCTCATTCCAGACTGCCATCAGCATTTAATGTGTACATAAGAGACTTACTGCACCTTTGAGAGAGCAAAGGCAGAGCTGTGGTAAGCACTGTAGAATTCAGCCACATTTGGCTCTTTGGTTTTGGGGGTTTTTTGACAGTGGTTAAAGTCAAATTAACTGTTTGGGTTTATATTTCTGGGTTAGGATTGGCCATTCTCTTTATTAATCTCTGTTCTCAAACAGAATTTTTGAATTAAGGGTGTCATACATCTTCCTAATATAATGCCGAGACTGCAAATCAAATGTATAATGCAAATTAATTCTCTGAGGAATTGCTGCATCCTTAACCTGAAGGAGGATTTTTTCGGAATTTCTTAGCAATATCTGATAAATGGGAAGCCAGGCAGCTCTTCATGCAGATAAAACTTTTTTTGTCACTTTACATTATTTTTGAACTCTTGGCACGCTTATTGAAACATCAAAGCAAATATTCAGGCTAGGAGTCATAGACCCATCAGGAAATATTGGTGACTTCCGCTGTGCAGAGTGGAGCTGACTGAGTGTTTTATGGACCCTTCTAGGTAATGTGTTCATGTCATGGAAATGGCAGTCACAGGTGGTATGTTTCAGGTAGTCTTTTCCAGCCATGTATTCTTCAAAAAGAGAAATGCTTGCACGGGGCAAGCAAACTAAACTATATCCTGTGCAGACCATGTGTAGATGCAACTATCACTCTACCTCACAAGTTTTTCTCAGAGTTCCAGTAATGGGCTAACCATTTTTTTTTAAGGTCTGTTTTTTAATTACTGGTTCAATTACTTGGTAGAAGGCACAAGGATCCATAATTTTCTGTTTGAATAAACTTAGAAGAAAAAGACCTCTGACCTTAGATGAGCTAGTGTTCCATCTGAGGACACCAGGTGAGATCTTTAGGGCAATAAAAGTGGGGAAAGCACATTTTGCAAAGCAACCTGTGTAGAACAAGATGAGAATAAAAGAAGACCTTTCACTATTAAGTTCATGAGAGTGATACCCTGAATAAGGTCACTCAGAACAAGTATGTCTATTTAAAAAAAGTGTCATCAGGAGAATCGCCTCCTGAATAAAGTATAACATTTAACAAAACATCTAACCACACTGTGCATGTACTATTAGTTTACTGAACCCAAAATGCTAACTTTGAAATTGATATTCATGTCCTCTACACCTGTCCCAGCCTGGTTATCCAGGGTAGGGGAAGATTCGTTGTTGTACCCAGAGTGAGATTAAGACACAAACGAGGCCAGATGCCGCTAACAAGGAGTTTATTTTTGGTGTAAGAAAATAGCTGTAGAAGAGAGAAAAAATAGAAAAAGGGGAAAATTTAGCAAGCAGTCGGAAGAGAATTGCAAGAGATAGTCACCACCATGGATCCAGCAGCGTCCCGTTGGTCCGTAGTCTTGTACTCTTCGGTGGGGAGGGTCCCTCCACGGTTTTGGTCCCACAGTCTTTTATAGGGTGTTTTTTGCTGACTCCTGCCTCCTGTGCCCGCCCTCCAGTTACGCAGCTGATCCCATGGGGTGCACAGAATCAGTATGTGACCACTTGCATGCTTTGGCAGGCTTGGGGGTCCTCTGTGTCTGGACCCCCCATGAGGCTATGTGATTGGTCTTTGTACATGGTCGGAACTGTGTCCAGAAGCTATTTGCTTCTTATCTGTCCAGTAGGCCATTTGGCCCTTATCTATTCAGGCCTGCAGGCAATCCTTCCTCCTCAATCCACCAAAAGCCAAGCCACCAGGAAGTTTCACGACTTTGTCAGCAAGCTTTGAGACAATCAGCTCAAGATAAGGTCTCTCACAACACCTCATTCCTTTAATCTTTTTACTGGCTCTTGAGCATTATTTTCTCCTTGCTTATAGAGTGACTGTAAATATTCTCATTTTGAGTTCTACACATGAATGCATTATAAAAGCACAGTTTTGTTGCTTCCTGGGTAATTGATTTGTATGACGGAGCAATCATAGAACTTCTAAAAAAATCCTGCATCAATTACGTCTCTGTAACAGTCCATGCATTTGGCAGGGTGGAGAATCTTTGCACTTTGTTGCTAGCACTTCAGGTTCAACTTTTTGTTCTGTAGATTGGTCCCTGTCAGTCTGCCTGCAATGAGACGTGGTGTGTTGTTTCCGAGCAACACACGCTCAGGTGGTGTTTGAGTGTCTGTTGCTCTAAAGCTGCTGGATCATTTGGGGGGAAAAAAAAGTTAAAAAAAAAAAAAATCCCACACCAAAACCCCGAACAGAACAAGAGCTGGTTGCTGAAAGGGAAACACTCATTCCATTCCACTATCATAGAAGTGCTTTCTCCCTGGGATCCTTCAGAAACACACCAAAGTCAACAGTTTAGGGATGACTAAGATTCCTGCCATCAAGGGAAGTTTTTGGAGTCCCTTAGTAAGCTTTGCAAGTATCACCTCACTCATTTTACCTCTGGACTGTCTGAGCTTTTACTAGGCTTTGGTAAGCCTTTCCTTCCCTTGCTTTCCTTCAGGTACCAGCTGCCTCCATATCTCTACATTTGGAGCACTGCCAGATTCCCTATAAGATGACCTTCAAGCTATTGTAAGGACAGAGGTGGCCACATCACAAAAGTCATGAATTGCAAAAATTTTTCTCAATTCACTTTTGAAATACCTAGTAAAAGGCAGTTTTTTGCTCCTTAAGGAGGATGGCTGAGGGAAGAACATGGGGTCCTTTCTTACTCTCGGGGTTTCTCAGTTGCCGACTGGTTGTGGTCATTACCAGTCAGCCTTTTAAGCAGACCTCTTCATTGCTTTATTTCATCAGTTGTAATAGCTGCCTTACTGTTGCTATCCAATTATTTTCTGTTACTATGACAATCTTAGTTTTATCTACAAGTCTTAATTTAATGGCACCCTTCAGATGTACCATTAAGCATCTTCAGGGAGTTGATTTAATCTCCTGAGTTGAGCTCTTTTGAAAATGTGTTAAATGGTGTTCACTCCGTTTTATCAATTCCCATCTTTGAAACTGTGTTTCTGCTTTTTAACTAGTTTCTGTTCATTTTACTACAGTAATTTAATCGTCTTCCCACTATTTTGAAACTCAGCTTCTAAAGTTTGTAGTAGTATGTCTCACACACAATGAGGCCCAAAATCAACTGTTTGAACAGTTTTGTCTTCTGTTATCATATACATTAAGATAAAAATACTAGTCCATAATAGAATTTCAGGATTTTTCAGGAATTACCCAAAGATATGATGATTTTTTCAGCTTGGCACCATAACATGCTGGTCGTCTCAGGCTGTGATTAGCACTCATGAGGTCACTGTTGCTGCTTTATTTCTTTTTTGCATACATAGCACTCATGAATGAGTTTATACACTGGTTCACAGCAACAATATCACAATAATTTTACAACATACAGATCAGATGTTTGTATTCACAAGCAATATCATATATATATATGCCCATACATTGTCTTAATGAGGAATAGACTTGCTGAAAGTCACATGTAGTATTCCCAACTGCACTAAATTAGAGACCTAAAATCTTTGCTGCAAAAAAAAAACCTCTGCTAAGCTTGGGATAAAAGGCAAATTCCCAAAGACTCCAACACAAAGCAAAGCTGCCAGGAGGGTGCTTGAATTTACATTACATGTATTTCATAGCATCCTCAAAACATACCTCCTTCTAGGCAGACTGTTGAGGCTGTTCTGAGCCTTCTCCTTTTGAAGTCTCTGCTCCCACAGCTTTTTGGGACTGTTGTTTTTGCTGCGTTCAATAGCTTTTACCTAAAGTGTTGGTTGTTGGTTTTTTTTCTTATGAGTAATGTTAAATCAAAGCACTCCATTTGGATTTTACCTAGGAGAAAAAAAAAGAGAAAACAACCCTAAATGGGCTCTCTTGAGACTTTAACAAACATGTCAGAGAGGAGAGCGGAGGTGGAGCCACTTGCAACCAGCATCTTGTCTTTGAAATGTTCATGCCCAGGAACCACGTTTCAGACCATTTTAGCGACAGCGGGGGCGCTTTCACATTTCAGCGTGTTCAAAAGTTCAATCAAGAACAGTTTTGAAATTTTAATTGAAACTGAAAATAGAAAGGAGCCCAACTGCCCTCTGTTGATCACAGCAACAGGGAGGATAAAAGAGAAAAATTGACGCTCTGAAACAAAACCAAGCACTGCGGGGTTTTTCACTGAGCATGTTGATGTTGCTGCTGCTAACTTTTTTTTTCAGTGATCTGCTGATATAGTCTAAAGAAGAATTTGAAAATAAAATTTCCCAGTATTTCTTGGGTTCACCCCTACCTTCCAATTGCATGTGCATGGATTTTTATTCAGTAAATAATATCTGAAGGTGAGCTTGCCCATGTCACCAGGATAGACAGAATATGTGTGGGATCTGAAAGGTTGAAAACTGTTGAGTATCAAAGCTAAATCCTGTGGAGTCATAAAGGGATATAACACTTCCAAGCATCAGGAGCTGAGGGGAAGGCAAATGCCACTTTATGAATGTATACACGCTTTGAGCTTGTAAAGGACATTCTCATCTCGTTACTCGTCACACGTTTTGGCTGCTTCTTTGCAAAGTAGTCTTGAAACTGGTGTTAGCAACCATAGAGATTAAAGGCCACTTGATTGCATTCCACTTCTGCAAAAGTTTACTATGGCCACAAGCAGGTGGCCTGCCACAAACACACACTTTTAAGTAAAGAGTGTTTATTAAGATATATTTATAAAAAAAATCTGATTAACCACCCCTGAAATCTGTAACATATCTCTGTGCTGGATATGGTATTTTTAGCTTCTGTAAACATGTTACTAAGAAATGTCAATAACAAATGGCTCAAAAGGATTAATCTTAATTATAACAGATTTTTTTAATGGAATGTTGTGATTAAGAACATATTAAGTTTAATAAGAAATGTGTTGGAATATTATGTAGTATAGATATAAATTTTTATCAAAAGGAGTGTTGATTGACAACAGCAGGTTATATATTTTGTATGAATATAAGCACATTGACTAACAGAAATAAGTCCTTTATTTGAGACTAATGCTAATTTTAAATACAACACAGTCATCTCAATGCTCTCAACCCATCTGTTGCCAACAGCAAAATATAAATTATGAATGGCATTTTTTCCCTTTTTATTCACTGCTTTGCAAACCCAGCAGAAGTTTCATTGAGGACTTTTGTGCCTTTGGTAAGTAAGGCTCCCAGTGCATAATACATTATTTCATTTGTTTTTCTTCCATGTTGGTTCAGCAAAACAAAATAAGGATAAACCCCCTTCCATTCTTATTAGAAAAAAAAACAAAACACGTTAAGTCTCATGTAGCACTTTCGCTTTTGTAGTAAAGAGGAGATTATGTTTCCATTATGAAACACTGCAGTTCTAAGTAAACTGAGCTCCAGAGCTAGAGGGGACAGAGACCAGTTTTGAATTTCCTTAGATTTCCTCGTCTTCATAAGGAATCATGCCTGCAGCCCCATCCTCTTCCCCATGGGGATGTGACAGAAGCAGCTTAACTAAGCCAAGCTCAAACAGGAGAGGGCATTTGGCTGAGGGCAGCACTATCACCTGAATTGCTGTTTCTTCTCCTCTCAGAGGAAAAGAAAAGGCAGAAGCTTGACAAAAGCCAGCAATCATCAAACAGCAGCTGGTCAGTCAGCATTTCTTTCATGACATCATGGAGAATTATGTAGTATTATCAAAGATATCACATAGTTCTTTTGAGACAGACCAGTATTGTAGCTGGCTAAAAACCCTGGTGCAGTGATGTCCTGCGCTCCCATTAGAGCTACCTGCTTTAGATCTGCCTAAAAAGATCTGAGCTGAGCTGTTTGAGCTGAACTCAGGTAAGTCTCTTTCTGCCCAACTCCTGAACACTGCACAGCTAGAACCAGCCAGGAACCTGTCTGCCTTTGCAGCGTGAATACAGTGGATGTTGGGCACAGTGGAAACTTTTGGCTACATTTTTTTTGTGTGCTTCCAAACTGTTCAGCTGAAAAAAAAAATATTTAGACTGAATCTGTTTTGAGAATTCAACAGCTTAGTGGTCACATAATTGGTCTGGTATGTACTGGCCTTTTCTCAATTACTAGGTTACATTCACTTTCACTATAGACTAACACCCAAAACAAAGAGATTTGCATGCACCCTAACGCATATCAGTAAATCAAGAGGATTTCAGTATACCAGTTAAGTTGTTTGGTATTCTATGTTGGTTGCCACCCAGTGAAAAAATTTTTTTTCCTTCTGACAGCTCACCTAACTAGTTCAACCTGTTGCCTTTACTGGAACAGCAACCAGAAACTTTCACATTCCATAATTTTAAATTACTGTAGCTTTTCTATCTCTTTGATTATTTTCACTCTGTGGGATCAATCTCTGAATGTGCCTTCTGTGCTGATGTGAGGTATGCTGAAACAGTTTTGTCCCTTTCATCAGATCTGTTTGAGAGGAATGACAGCTGTAAACTGGCAACCTAATTTTATGGCAATTGAAAAACATGTCATTCAATATATCTCTACAGTCAACTCAATACCACAGGTTTTTCTAGTCATTTATATTTGCTGTTTAATTAACAGATGTATGGTGTAATTGAAGTGAGATGAATATTTGTCTGTCAGTGCAGCATTTGACTCTGTCTGCTGTGTGTCTGCCTTACCACATATGCCCGAAAAGAAATATTTATTCCATACAGGAGCCTTATTTACTAAAGTTTTCTGACTCCAGGCCAAAACTGGAGGTGAAATCTCTCCTGAATGACTGCTGAGGTAATAGGGAAGCTCCCATATTCTGATCCATCAGGAGCATGGACACCAACCCAAACACCTTTAGAACAAACAGATGCTTACCAGCACTTTCATCCCACTGATAATCACGTCCACAGCCTGCAAACTGTGCTCCAGGGGCATAGATACAAACTAAGGCAAGGCAGTATAAATTCAATGAGCTCGTTTTAATATTTGTTGAAAATTCGCTGCAAAATTTGAAGCCAAAGAAATGTATCAAACACTTTCTGTGTACTTTTTCTTAAAAAAAAAAGCAACAAACTCTCTTCCTCGTAATAAGGTTAAGCAGTTCATCAAAGAATATTTATGAGTGTTTCAATGTCTTTATGCTTTACGCAGCTAAAAAGCCAACACTGAATTATTTGGTGAAATGTATTCTATGCTGTAGTTTTAACAGTTTTTTTACATGTCTAGATTGTCTTAATGCCATGAAATGTCATTCGTGGTGTATTTCTGAGGCCTGGAAATAACACTGGAAATAGCAGGATGCAGTAAGCCTGATACCTACACTCTACACTGTACATATATGCATGACAGGCCTGACTCAGAAAAAAAGCATTTTGTAGTCCTATGTTCAACATATCATTAGGTAGCAGGCAACATTTCAATTTCTAATGGCTATCATGCTAAATTAAATGTATTATTTTATTTCAGATAAAATGGATCAGAAATACTGCTTTCATAGGATATATTTTCAATATTCTGTATCGAATTTCTGCAAGGTAAAATTTAAATACTATTTCGAAAATCACAGGGATGTCTTCTCATGTTTAAATCTTTATTTCTCTTTGACAAATGCCGATGGTGAAGCTCAGGAATAAAAGGCCAAGTTACTGTTTTAATTCGCACTGAGGGTAGCAAAGGAATCTCGTTTTAGCTGTGGCAGTTTCTGATACAATGATTCATGAGAGACAACAGATCGTAGCAATTCAATTTAGGAGAGCATTACGCAGAAACATTATTATTAGCTTTTTTCATTTCTTCCCTTTTTTTTCTTATTCTCTGTGCATATAATCTATGTATCACATTTATCTGCAGAATGTATGTTTTCTCTTCTGCATTACCCGCTCATCCCAAATGATTATTATGTTGCTTTGTATTTCTGAAGGTGTTAGTCATGTGAAATGGCACTAAAATAATTTCGCTTTTCCTGTCAAAGGAAATGAAAGCAAAAAGACAATTACTTTTCCAAGTTGTAAAACTGTATTGTTATTGACATGAAGCAAACTAAAGCAATAACTCCTGATGATATGCTAATAAATAATATATAAGTTTATATATACTGGGCTTCTCCTCATTTTCCACCACTTCAAACCCAGAGTAACTTCACTGTAGTCAACATATTTACATATGAGAAGAATCTGAGCCACTATGTGTCTATGAATTATGTATTCTCAGCAAGAAAAAATTAAAATCTTTGCATACATGTCGGTATTGATAGTTGTGAATGAATAATGGTGAAATGTCAGAAAGTGAGTAAATCGTCCTCTTAGAATACTGATAGGACATTTTCTGTGCCAGTCTGAACTCCGACACAGTCAGATCCTCTGCTGTCATAGACAGCATGGAAGCCAACAAAGTTTTAACAGGTGTGCCTGCCAAGATTTCTCATGCATTTAAGAGGTTTGTACAGCCTGGAAAAGCATCTGAATATTCTCTTTCCTCCAATCCTTCCTCATGCTGGGAAGTTTATGACACAAATATAGTTAAGGATAGTGTTATGGTCAGCATGATATTCAGATCTTTTTGATTGCCTAGCCTGATGAAAATCATCCATAGGTGTGTTGCCAAGAGCACTGCTGGGCTCACATTGAGAGTCAGATTCAGACTTCCACTTTTGGATTCATGGTAAAACACCTGAATTTTTCTGCTATGACCTCCATGAGGAACAAGTACCTGACTCCACAGATCATGCTGGTTTTGAATGCTCTTGCGCCATCCCTCAGGAGAAATGGACTTGCTCCAAACCTTCTAGCAGGTAGGGCTAAGTCCTGGCATCAATTCTTGCTATCTAGAGAGAAGCAATGCAGGTACATCACTCCAGAATGAGTCAGAGATGGTGGCTGATGGAGAAACAAGAAGAATGCTAGGACTGAGGGTTGACAATCCTGAGAACAGAAGAGGACATGCCAAACTTGGAAGAAGCCTTGGCGTGGGTACCCTTAGGTATTGTACCTGTCCCAGAGGGGCAGTGAATCTGTGCTGACATGATAAAATGGTCAACCACAAATTTAGCTTCTCTTTCCTAGAGACAATTTATGTCTTCAGGTAGATCTTTGAGAGTTTGTGTTTAACTTCAAATAATTAAAAACAGCAAGTAAGGAAACGCTATATGAATCATAGTGGAAATGAACTACCTTTCCTTCAGATCCAATAGATTTGTGAGCTAAGGGGTAAGATAATGAATACAGTATTATTACCCAGTTCTAGTTCTGTACTTCTTAAGATTAGCTTCCATGCAAAAGGTAATTTCTATTAAGGATTTGCTTCCATGCAAAAGGTAATTTCTATTAAGGTAAAGTATGAAATGAAAATACAGCTACTGTTGCTGAATCTCCTTTAAGAATATTTATAGACGGGCTTATGGATACATGGATAACTCCAGAGATACAAGTCAGAGTAGAGGGAAATCAAATGGAGGGAAAATTACTTTTTGTTTACTTGCCTTTTCAATTTTGATCTTAAATAAATGAATGTTATGTGATTGCTTGTAAGTCAGACATCTGATTAACTTTTTTGCTAGTAAAACATGGCAAAGAATGTACCCAGCAGCCCATGATAAAATACATAGGTTTCAGGATATCTTAAACTCTTAAATTTGCCAATTGTTCTGAGAGCTGATATGCAGCCTGATATTATTTGAAATGTACCTAGCACCAGTGCATGCTTATTTGTTGAACTGACATATTTTTGCAAGGAGATAGTTTTACCAGGTTCCGCCTTGAGTTATATGAACATGAACTTGGGCTTCCTTTATTAATTCAGAGGTTCTCCAGATTTTCATGTATTTGGTCTGCTGCTGCCTGCATTACAAATAATATGGGTAACATTGGAGTGAGTGCAGGCCCACTGAGAGCCCATGGCAGTACATGGTGTCCTCTGTTGCTTAGATCAACAAGTTCTGTGTTTATCTTGCATCTGCCAGAAGCTACTTTTAAGACCTGGATTTTTGGGCTTTTCTTCTTCAACACTTTCTTCCTGTTTACGTACACACTCACCCTCAACAGCTCTTAATAGTTTTTGTGGTGATTGCTATAAGAGAAATTGTGCTCTGGTAGTCAAGACATGCAAAAGCTCATGGATTTACTTCTATGTAATAAGTAATTTTCCATAAGTTCTAGGATAACAGTTCTGATTTGCACATTACAAATTGGTCTAATCAGAGCTGGTTTTATTACTGTGAACTAGTGTAAGGTAAAACTTTCCAAAATGCACAGTGAATATTTCATCAGTTCAGCACTTCCGATCCCTCACAATTTCTATGAGACTCCACTTCTTGAATCCAAGTATCTGAATAAATATCTGGAAAAAAATAAAGAACAGCATTGTTTTTAACATGAAGCAGAAAACAAAGAATAGGCACCAAGGGATGTAGCATTTCCTCCTCTCAGATCTTGCTGAATCTGAACTCGCAAAAATCAATGTGGAAAAATATATTTGTTGTGCGTAGAAATTTCAGATTATCGATGTAAAAGGAGTTAGAAAAAAATGTGTAATTAGATTTTGGAAGTTTCCTAAGGGCAAGGTTGGAGAATTACTATGTAGCTGTTAATTCTGCAAGTCTTTACATAGCAGAGACAAGGTTTTATGTGCCCACTTAGGATCCAGCACTATGATATCATTTAGTAAATAATAAGGACAAGCTATTCGTAAAATTTGGATCAAATCTTGAATCAAGCCATAAACTAAGTTTAAGGCAGTACTAATTAGTTCAGACAGAGTGGTTCTTAGATGTAAATTTTGTATGCCATAGCCTCTTTGGCATACCCATCTGTGGAGAAACCTGGGGTTTTACAGAGCAACAGGTAGGACTGCAATACAACTGCCGTGTGGATAGTAGTGCCCAAACAGGGATGTAAAACAGCTGAGATCCTGTGGTATGTTCATGTAACCTTTCACGCATATGTTTGCCCTGGCACATACTTTGAGAGGTCAAATAAAGCTGTGGTGACTGACACCTCTTGTGGTGTTATTGCAACTCATGCTATTATTTGGTGTATTTTCTTAAAGTCCAGGCTCCTCATGTTATTTTATTATATGAGAAATTCAGCTTATATCTAAAAAAAAAAACAACAACCACAAGCAAACCAGATCTGTGTATCTGTGTGGCTGTCTAGATCCTCTGTTGCAATGTTAAATTTGCAAACATACTAGAATCAAATGTGTTTTACGGTCTTGGAAGCCAGAAAACTAAGGGAGTGATAGTGGCAGTAAGGGAGACAAAACTTGAAACTAAGAAACAAGAGACAAGATCAAAACAATTTCTGACTCCTATGCAAATCTCATCACTTTTGCTGGCTTGAATCATGATTTCTGAAAAGTAGGAGCTGACAAGTGTGGGAGTTTGCATTTTTCCTTCACTTTTAAATGTGATCCTGAGCTCGGGGGCTCTGAGAGCAATGCGACATCTACACATGCTGTCACCGAGCAGGTGGAAAAGCGACACGAACTTCTCTGAGCCTGGGCCAGGGCTCCTGCCCTCCTTGCCGGGGACAGTCCCTGCGTGGTGTGTGGTGGCCACGTGAGACTCTGCAAGGGGCATGGATTGGCACCAAGGAGACATTGCAGGGTCTGACAGGGTAAAAAGAGAGAATGGAGAGCTTGGGGTGATAATCCCTCCTCCCTACCTGCTAGAGCTTCTCCTGCTTCATGGTCAGAACCGTCTTGTGTGCGTGTTTTGGTTTTGCTTCTGTTTGATCTCTGAAAGGCTGAGGATAGAGAAGATGCTCGTTTTTCGGAATAAGGAAAGAAAAACCATCTTGAGGGTTTTGCCAGCCCCTTGCCCATTAGAGCTACCCACTCAGGCTCAGAGTCACCCCAGGCAGCAGCTTCAGGGACAAGTGAACTCCACAGAAGCACCAAGACAGAAATTTCAACCAATTTAGCCTGTAGGTCCTGCTCACCCCGAGACCTGCACACCAGCCCAGAACCCACATGCAGTGTCCACAGCCAGCTGTGCCTAATGATCTCAAGTAAAGCCAGATAACCTCATTAACTCTCCTTCAGTGTTTTCCTCTGGCAGGGTTCATTATCCCGGTTTCTATACTGAAGAATATAGAAACTGAAGCAGGCAGCTGCGAGGGAGCTTGCAGAGCGAGTGACGCGGAGCAGTGCTTGAGGTGACACAGCGAATTTGCTGCCAAAGGAAAGGCTTTTCCTTCTCATCCCTTTCCAGTTCAGCATGTCAGAGTCGCAGCTGTCATGGTAGTGACCAGCGGGTTTATTAGCAGCCTTTTCCTGGTGGCTAACAGGAATCTTTCCCAGTGTAGGGTTCTCCCTCTGTGATTCAGAGTATCTTCCTCCCAGCCACAGGCACACACTGCCACCATCAGATCAAACAGATCCCTATAACAAATTGTGGGGGTTCAAGGTGAAGCAAAACTGTCAGGTTCACCTGTTTTTAATAAAATGACAGTTTCTATGACACCGCACTGTGATGCTTGAAAACCCTTAATTAGAGCTGATTGGAATTTTTCTGTCAAGAGGGTTTTTTTCAGCAAAAGTACAGATATCCATAGAAAGTTCTGATTTTACTGCTCCCTGATTTACTGCTGGGAAACAATTTAGGATTTTTGTTTGACTATTTTTATTATTGTTTTGTTAAGAATTGGAGTGTTTCCTTTTTGCTGAATTTAATCCAAACCATTTCAAATTAAGTTTAATAATATATTGAACTGTTTTTCTTTGACAGACTAAAGCCTTGTAGGAATTCAATACCACCCCTGTTTGTGGCCAGTCTCTACTGAGAGGGATATCACTCCTAACACATCCTAGATTTTCATCTGGTCAGGCTATAATAATGCAGCACAAAACATACGGTTCAGTCAGGAGACCTGACCATCATGCAGAAAATAACCATCAGATCTCTGAGACATGTGTGCTGATGCTTGTGATCAGGTTGTTACAGTTACCATGAGTCAATGTGCCACTTATGGAAAAGCAACAGTTCAACACTAAATACTCAGCAATACTGAAATTAAATTTTTCATAATTCCTAAATATTTATATATTCATTTAAAACAACATTAGATAGGGGTTTTTTTTCTGCCCTTAGGAAATTTAAACCATCATGAGGTGAAATGTATTTCGAGTAATACTCTTTCCAACCTAGTGGTCCATGTCTTTTACTATCCTAAATCTTCAAGTTCTAGATGTCAGGAACCTATACATTTCATTTACTTAGGATTAATTACTGTCTCTGGAAGTTACAGAAAGCAGAAAGAAGACAGTCTTTTCATGATCCAAGTTCAGGTGTGATGATTTTTTGTGCATTTTAGCTGTCTGAGTTTGGTTTCCATGAGAATCATGGCTGCAGATGTGCTAAAAATCTGTTAAGATACAATATCACCTGAAATAAAAAGGATTTTTGCACTTTCCAGGATACAATTAGAGTGGATCAGTAAAGAAAGCAATAATTGCTCAAAGCTTATTTTTTGGCATTTTCTAAGTAAGTTATTCATGGTTTAATGTCAAATATATGGCAGAATGAAAGCAGGGCAATTCATTAGAAATATTCTACTCTGGCTGCTAAAAACAAAATGCTCGAAACCCTTTGTTGATATGGAACTGTGAAAGTGTGGAAGAAAGTTAGACATAGCTGCCTCTGAAACAGCTAAATTACAGCATAGTGTTATCCAAAGCCATTCATATAAAGAATTGTTTATGATAGCAAATTGAATACTATTTTTTTCCAATATTTCCCCATAGCTAAAATGACAAAACTTCATGGGATAAAAGAATCTTGTATTGCCAAAAGCATACTAGAACTTCTTTCAGCTGAGAAAACAATTAAAGGCTTGTTTGAAATGGGGATTTTCTTCAAGCCATACAAACAGCAAAACATGTCTCACAGTTGTTAGTTGCTGTGCAGCTGAAAAGGGAATAATCTGTCATGTCCTTGATTATTTTCAAGAAAGCAATGAAGTTGCTTTAGGAATATTTAAGAGTAAGCTACACTGAAATTGTTTGAACTTTAAACTATCACCATTCCCTGCTGACAGCAATAATGTTAATGCAAGTAAACGGTACAATATCTACATAAATATTTGTTTTATAAATAACATAAATATTTGTTTTATGTAGCCATACGTGTTGAAAGTTATTTTATTTTAAAGAGTGGAATATGAAAGTTTTCGATCCTCTTTTTCATCTATTTCACAGTTACAGGGGATATTTTACTTTCTCAGCTTCATACAGATGGGAATGCTGAGGCATACCTTACACAACCATACTGCCCAGGCTGGCCCAGAAGGAATCTTTGACCATTTTCCAAATATTAACCAATTCTTTGCATATTAGGAATAGACTACCTAGATAAAAAGTGTAAGTTCTTTAAGGCTGGGAATGATGAAGAAAACCATTTTTCAGTGACTGAATACTATATCTATTTCACGATATGCTAAAAGACATTTAGGACAGTGTTTTAAAATAGCAACTCATTTTGTATGGATTGACGTGTATGACATAAAGCATTCACTGATGGATAAACTACAACAAAGAACAGATGACAAATCGTTTAGTCATAAATATGACTTTTCTGAAAGCGCACCTTGGTAAAGTAGAACAAACAGCGATGTCATTCAGTGTGGTGTGCTTTGGTTCTCAGATACATAAGTTCACATTTCACTTTAGGGAAAAAAAAGTAATTTAGCCTGATTCAGCCACTTTCCAACTGAAGGGAAAAAAAAAAAAAAATTTCAGGATTTCTTAGGCCTTTCTAAAGAGATCGAATTTGAGAGAAAAAATCTGAATAAGAGCTGCATAATATTGCACTCGGGGAATGACAGATTGAGCAGTGACTAAGCAGATAGATATTTAAGAAGTTTGGTAAAGGGCATGATTTAATATTTTATTTTCAAGTGCTAGGTTTCTCAGTCTTCAGTTTTTGAAAATTGACGTCCTACCTTGCCTCCAAAAGAACACTAAAAATAATGCTTCCTGTGTTCATACAGGAAACCTTGACAGTTTGGCAGGAACATGTTTATTGGTGGTCCTGCTAGGGTTGAAACCCAAGTTAAAGTCAGTCCCACTTGTCCCTTTCTGGAGTTCTATGTGCTGAGTTAAAAATATCAAAGATATATTGAAATATAAGGAACCTGACCATAAGAACCATGCTGAATAATACACACAAGTTAATGTTTTTTAATGTTATATTTGAGGGCAGAAAAAATTAAAATCGAGTTTAAAATGTTGTCTTTCATGTGTTGTTCTTTCTTCACAGACCAACTGCAGGCCCAAGAATGTGGCTGTCAGACACAGTGACCTACTAGGGCTGACAAAAACCCTAACCCACTGCCATTTGCCTGTATGAAAGACAGGTAGGCCAGGCATATGATGTTCCTGAACGAGGATGGGGTGAGGCAGTGTCTTCCAGGAAGCTTAGACCTGGGTCTATCCCAGCTCTGTCCTTTCCTTCTGTGAGGAATGGAGTCAGAATTCAATTTGCCCATTCTGTAGAGAAACTTTGAGCTGGCACTCCTTACTTTTATCCTTTCACTTCTTATTTCAAAGACTTAATGAAAAGCAGGATACCATGCGTTGTGACCTTATACCTTCCACAGAGTGGTAGGAATCATGCAATGGAACACTTGTCCTTTTCTGACTAATCTGTCCTGATGACTTTTCACTAGGAAAAAGAGAAGTAAAGGTCCTTTTTTTCACAAACTAGGTAATTCAGAGTTTTACAAATTCACTTAGGCAGAACCATTTACTCCACTGTTGCTGATACTGTCAGAGCAGGTGCCGTATGCAGAGCCACCATCTTTCAGACTGCATATGTCAAATGAGCTTGACAAGACGGTCTATAAGCAATAATCACCAGTTCTTTTCCTCTTCAGAGTCAGTGGAGCCTGGGAAATCAGATTTCAAATCTTCTGCAGCTAATAAGGCTGTAAGCTGGCAAAAGCGTTTCACGTTCCTCTGCAGCAAAAGATGCATAGTATTGGGGTCCAATATGCTGGGTGTTAGATTGACCTCAGCCTCCTGTGTTTGGCAGTATCCCAAGTCCATGTTATAGAAAGACCAGGGTCTGGACACGTGCTTTCCCTCATTATGCATCTTAGTTTCTGTAGGAAATCAAGGAGCATGTCACCAGTCCACCCACAGCCTTGATCTGAATAGCTTGGAGCCCAGGACGTACTGCAGTGCTAACCTTCATGTAGAGTCACGGGACAGTTTCTGCTTTCTACTGCCAATATTTCTTACCTTAATTGTATAAAACTAGTACAAAACCTGTGCTCTGACCCTAGACATTATCATTAGTTTCAAATGCGAAGATTTTTTTTTTCATTTAGATTTTTGTATTTAAGTCTCTGGTTTAATCAATGCGAGAAGAAAGGTAGGGTTTCAAAGACAAGCACTCCAGTGTTAGGAAATGTCAGGTTTAATGCTGTCTGTGAAGCGTTAATCTACGGCCTTGTGCATGTGCATTCTGATACAGTCTTTAATTATATAATCATTTGCCTCATGCAGTGCTCTAAATGAACAGTGAGAAGAAAGGAAGGACTGCAGGTAGGCTTGTTAAGTTGGAACCCAGGAGGTTTGAGGCTAAGAATCATTACGTGCCATTGTATAAACTCTGTATTAATTTATTCACCTATAAAAGACCAAGTCTGTGTGGAAGGGGACATCTTCATCTGACATTTTCTAACATTTATATTCTTGATCTTGCCCAAGATTTGGGGGTTGAGGGAGGTAATATAAATATTATATATTATAGTAGTATGCAGGAGATCTATTGACCTGGCCAGCATACAAATCAAATTTGACACAATCTGTTACCTTTTTCTATTATACACAGTAAGGCAGGCCTATAAAGTTAATATTCTTCATTTTAATATTGTTGTCCATTCCTTTTTTTGTCTCTAGGAGTGTTTCCTTACAGCTTTATCACTTTTCTTTTTTTTCTTTTCTGTATTTTAAACAGATATTTGGCTTTGATGGCAGATGACAGTTTCTTTGTGGCTGGAATTACATTTGTCATTGTTGTATGATCACTGTTCTGTCTCTTAGGACTGGTGTACACTTGTTTTTAAGTGAAACTGCCTGTCTTATGTTCCCCCCTGAGTAAAATTTATGACTGCAACTATTGAATTTCTTGTCGGTCTCTGTTTTAATCAATAGTTTGACTCCAAAGGATCATGCAACTGTTTCAGGTTTTTTTGTTCTACAAGTCTCAGATCTTTACTTATGTTTATGTTTTCTCTATTCTGCCCTCCTACAGCTAGCTAAAAGTGATCATGTAATGTAAAGTCTGTAGTTTAGGATTAGATATAGGCCTTACAAATGTATGCAAATACGTGAACTACATCCATCACAAGCAACCCCACAACTAGATTTAGAGTTCAATTCCCTATCATTTTCTTTCCAAAAACATTTGGTCAAGAGCACTTTTCTAGCAGGAGCTCTGGCTCACAAGGCCACAGTAGTGTCAGGGCTCCAGAAATAGGTGGACATTGATTTTACATTTGGAGACTAAAAAGAGGTAGAGAAATGACTGAATTTGTAAATGGTCAACTCTAATGTCCAGGTCAACTGGTATCAGAGGGATAGGTTGGAAGAGTGTCCTATAGCACCTTTGCGTCATACTTCAGTCTCTGCTGATGGTCCCGTGTCTCCTAGCATTTGAAAGTGAAGGGTAGGTTATGCACTTAACTGAGGACAAAGCATGAAAGGAGGAAAGCTGTTGCTGCATTTGAGCACAACTGGTCCTACTGAACCTGTGATGAACTTGATGATATTTTCAAAATGGGAATTTACTGAGTTTTATTATACACCATATTCATATTGTGGGATTATAAGTTATTTACAGGCTAGAAAGGATGTACTGCAGAGTATTTAGTGTGAACCACTGCAAATGGTAAATGGTACAGTAAATCCTTGACAAACAGTCATTAAAATTGCTATCGTGTTACCTCATTCCCTTGGGGGCAGCAGTCCAAGCTCTCTGCAGGGCTCTCTCACGTCTGCTATGCAGGGACAATAACAGGAATGAGCCATCTTGTGTGCAGGAGGCAGTGAACATCTTAAAAAGGCTCTGGACTCAGGACGCTGCTTCTGTCAGTGAACCAAGAACATCAAAAAAGCCGTGGCCTGCCCATATGAGTCCATGCTCCTAAAATGCATTCCCTGGCTCCCTCTGATATAACAAGGTTTATTACAGCAAAAACTTGGTCTCTTTCATATCACACTCAATGTATTGGTCAGGTTGACACTGGGAAGTGAGCAATCCTTTGACTCTAAATGGTGGACTGGAGATCATTTGTCCTGTGCTTTTTCCACTGTCGAGACAGGAGACATTCAGGTATGAGTCTATTCGTTATTTTGCAGTAGGAGCCATTTCCCTGAGGGTTTTCAGTGTCAAGTTTTAATCCCCTGTTGGCACTCTGTGGCATAATAGAAACCTCTTACATGACTGCATGATGTACTTGAACACCACTAAGAACGGCATATCCTCCAATCAACAGGATTTTATCTTCACTCTTCTTGTCAGTTACAATGGGGTCCGTGCAGTTAAAAAAACCCATACAATCAATGAGAATACTTCCGCACACATTATCTTGTTAACGATAACTTCCAAGCTTAAGAAATACGATTATATTGGTCACTGAGAATAACACAAAGGAAAAAGCAGTGATGGGAATTCTTTTCTACTCAATTCAATTTATCCAGCTTGGATTCCATGTGAAAAATGTTGCTCCATTAACCTACACAGATAGCACATCAACTCCAGTATAAACTTCATACTGGTTAAAAAAAAAATTGCGATTCTACGCAAGTTCAGTTTTGGCTTTATTCCTATTTTGAAATTTTATTCATAGTTCTAAAGGATGTAGCAAGCTCTGAGGCATCCTTTAAGCTTTACTCTGTGTAAATTTCCTTGCAAATGTCTTTCATTTTCGATGCATCACACTTTAAACTGAGGCACGGTAAAACATCACAGAAAACAGGGAATTTGAGAGGTCAGTGTCAAGTGGACTTTTCTTGCATCGTGAGAGCTGAGAAGCTCTGGTGTCCCAACCCCTCCCCTCCCCCCCCCCCCCCCCCCCCCCCCCCCGCACCACCCCCCACCACCCCCAAATCCTCCATTTCCACTGTGAATGAAAGTCATGACAAAAGACACTTTTGGACTCGATGATCTTTATGGGTTGGTTCAAATTTGAGATATTCTATATTCTATTATTTTTGAAGACTTAACAGATACTTACTATCACTCTGTTGACTTTGGTTGCCATTACTGGATTGGTTCCTCTTAACAAAATCTCTTGAAGAAACAAGGATGTCAGGCACTTTATCCTGTACAGCCTCATGTGCTTTTGGTTAATGTTAGGCAATAGTAAGCATGTCTTTCTCTTAAATCACCTTGGTGCACCAGTTTTTAAACTGCTCTATACAGCTTAAAAAACCATTTTATTGTATTTTGGGCTCATGGAGACTGCTAGAATGATCCAATTCTCAGCTTTTAAGGATACATCACATTAGTAGAAATGAAATGTCGTATTGCTTGATAGTGATCTCCAACACCAGGGAAAGGTAGAAATAGGCAGAAACATACAATCATCTTCAACTCAGGGAAGCCTAAGCCCACAGTATGAAGTTTCTTATAATTAGGAAAGTATATTTGAATGCTTACTTCTTTTTTCATAGCCTTCCCTAGTCTTTTGCTTTTGATCCCTGTCCCTATCTAACTCTTCAGAAAGAATGGGGAAAAAAAAAAAAAGAGACATATTGTGGAGAAAAAGGGCAAATAAAATACAAAATTCCCCCCAGGATAGAGTGTAATGTTGTGGGAATTTTTTCAAAAAAAAACAAGAAAGGATGAGGATCAAAAGGATGAGGATTAAAATGATCAAATGTTTTAAAACTTACTATTTTACAAAACAAGATGAAGACAAAGAAGAGCACCTTTTCAGGTATTTAATTTTATTGAAGCTATCCACAGAACTGGGAGACTCTGCTCAGCGATACTTTACCTTCAGATGTGGATGTACAAAGGGCTGGAAAAGCCCTTCTGCAAAGCTTGCTTGTGCTGCAGCTGTGGAAGAGGAGGGCTAGGACAATGAGGAGGAGGATGTCTCAAGACTTCTTTATGGCCTTGGGTATAGATAACAAGACATGAAAAGAAGTGCAACCTGCATGAGATAATGTGGAAAAGCATCAGCGGGAGCCCTTAGTACACGTCACTCCTGCTGCATAAAGCACATGCATCAGGGGAGCATACAGCATAGCACCTCATACCCACATCTCCGTGGGGGTTCTTTGTAATGATAATCCAAAAGGCCCATGCCATTATGGCAGAATGAGGCCTGTTTCATCAGGGTATGCTGCCCTGATCAGTTGGAAGTAGGTCCCAGGATTATTTTGTCTAGAAAAGAGATGCATTGTGCGTGTCGTCCAGAAAAGACTGTGGAGCAGAGAAATGGAGGAGGAGCGACATAAAATCAGGGAGGGGATGAGACTGCCTTCCCACAGGGACTGCCTATGAACCACCGCCAGTGCCAGGATACACACTAAGTGGGATAATTAATTTGCCCCAGTAGAGCCAGTATTGAGTTCTTGTCTTAGGAAAATCATGATACTCACACACACCTTCTAAGTATAATGTTACAACTGCTTCAGAAACAATTCCGTGCAGAAATAAAATAAAATCAAGTACAATGAGCCATGCTTACATCAGCTGCAAGAGAGCTCTCGGTCTCTGAACCAGTCAGTTGTCAAGTTGTTGGTGCTATTCCCCAAGTCTGAGCACGAATTTCTGGTTCAAAGTCCTCAGGTTTGCCACCACTGGAGGAGAATATGGATCTGGGGATTTCTGTACTCTTTCACAGCCCAGCCTCCCCAGGCATCTGTTTGTGTTCACACTTCTCCCTGCTCCTCTCTCCAAGTATTTCTTGACAATTAAAGTAATCAGGAGACTACTTTTTAACTCTACTCAGGCCACTGAATGTCTTTTTTCTAGGGAATCTCAGTATTTTAAGAGCGGACTGTCATGGTTTACTCCCCAAACCAGTAGTATACAGACCAGCCAAATAAGACTCTTCAATCTGGTCAGAGCAGATATATAATCAGTATCACAAGGAGCACCCAAGACATTCTATCAACAACTTAAAGAGCCAAGAACTTAATGTGTTGACCAGCCACCACGACATCTCTAAGACCAATACTTATCACACAGTCCCATTTTAACACACAGTAATCAGATCTGTTCTTATCTCAACCCTCTGAGCCCTGCGTTGAGCGCCAAAAAGGACTGTTGTAGTTTACTCTGGCCAGCAAAATACCACGAAGCCACTCTCACAAATCCCCCCTCCCCTCCTTCAGCAGAGGGGAAGAATAGGAGGAGAAAGAAACAAGGAAGCTTGCAAAACTGAGGTAAGAACTATTTACTATTAAATCTAAATCGATATACACAAATACTACTAATAATAAATAATTAAAATAATAGAAAATGAAATCTATGATACAATATAATACAATATGATACAGTATGATACAGTTTCTCACCATCCACTGACCAATGCACACCCAGATGCTGAGTAGTAATTGGAGCCCGCATGTCTCTGTGTTGCCCAGGCTACGGTGCAGTGGCTATTCACAGTCGCAATCCCGCTACTGTCACGGGAGCTTTGACCTGCTCCGTCTCCATCCTGGGCCGGTTCACCCCTCTTTAGTCCCCATGAATAAAGTAATTTCCTACTCAAACTGAAAATTGATTCTGTTAGTGACTGTACCA